>OY757236.1:75200158-76537700 GCA_963583995.1 Xylota segnis | reverse complement strand
TCCGCTTCAAGCTCTGACGCCACCGTCGAGAGAGTTCGTCTGCTGTCGTGTTTATAGTGCTGCAATTTTCTCTCAACACTCGCGCTTATAAGTTTAGCAAGTCGCGTCCGGATGGACATCAACCAGTACCCGATAGCTACCACTTGGAGGTAAAATAAGCACAATTGATGTGTAGTAACAGGTACAGCACTGAGCATCGTCAAGTTGACGCCAATCAGAATCTACCCTATTCCTACAGCATCCAGCCATCCACCTACATTGCTACTAATTCAAAAACCTGCTCGACTACATTGCAGATAAAACTCTATTCTTTAAAAATGTGATAATTACCATTCAAATCGGTTCAGAATTCGCCGAATGGCATGGGAAATCGATTGCTCATTTTTCGTTTTTTCGGGTTTTTTGAGGCCTCTTAGGTTAGATACATAGTTTGTAACATATGTAGATAAATAATCGAGATATACCCTATAAAGTATATACATAGGTATGTATATTTGTGATCAGCATCAATAGAGGAAAACGATTAAGTCATGTTAGTCTGTCCGTATGTCAACAGTTTTTGGGCTTTAAATTTTGAGCTAGGAGGATGATATTTCATATTTCTATCTTTGAAAAACGCATCACAAGTGTAAAAGTTTGAAATCCGACCACTCCCACGCCCACTTTTTCATTACTTCACTAGTACGTACATATGAAATCGGAAACTTTTGTCAAAGACAACAAATGTATTTAGATATTCGCATTCTCTTCAATTCGTCCATTTCATCAAAAAACCGATTTTGATGAAATTTTACATCAGCAAACATTTGAGGATTGTCGTTGAAACATGGGAAACAAATTTGATATGAAATATATAAATGAAATATGAAAATAAAACTTCGGAGCGGCTACATAATAAGGAGAAAGGAGAAAGGCGTGTTATACGATCCGTTCAAAACGGATTGTAGCTTTCCTGTATGTTTTATTTGTATGAGACTATTGGTCATTGTACTAAATGAGGTGCTGCTACAGCTCAGTAGGAATCCTCCTTATTAGAATTCAGAGATTGACCTGCATTGGCACCACAAGTGCCATTAGAACAACACCCACTGCGGGGACTAAAGGCTGTCCTCAATCTGCTACCGCTGGAGATTTTCGTTCAAACCTCGGCAGTAATGAGTGCCCTAAGAATAAATCAGTCAGACAGTTGTAGATATAATGTAACAGGTCATTCCATGATCCTCGAGAAATATCTAGGACAGGTTTATACTACGGATTACCTCACTCCGTACCTAGATTTTCGTACCATTTACTAGTTCGTTCCCAAGCAGGGAAGAATGGAAGGATGGTAAGTCCAAGCTGTGAAGTGCTGTCGTGAAGAACTCAAAGTTCTTGGAACACAGCACAAGGTTGCCCTCTGCTGGGTCCCCTGAGAAGGCAGACGAATTGGCAAGTAGAGGCTGTGAATCTACATCGAAGCAGGTAGACATCTCGTTGTTCACCCCGCTTTGCGCACTGAAACAAGATGCATGGATTAGGGCCAGTAGAGAGGCCCAGTAGTAGATGGTCCTCTCTGGACACCTGTGTGATTACTAGAAGCCTATTGCCTTGCTTTGACAAGAATACAACAACCGAAATATTACAAGAATTCCCTTTTTTGTGCTGATATTGTTTTGAATTATCACGGGGCATAACTGTCTCCGGGTGCCACATGCGAAACCTAAAACTCACGGGTGAAGATTTATGCCGGTGATGTGGAGACGGGAAGCCAATGAGGATACAACCCATTTTTCTCTGTCACTGCCCTTATCCACCTTAGATTTAAATTTCTAGGGCGACAACTTTTTCTGTGATCTTAAAGAATTATCAACTAGACCAATTAGTGAAATTTTTAAGTTCATCAAATCCACTGGATGGTTTGGTGATCCACAAGATACAAATTTGTACTAGGGTTTACCAATAGCAAGGGACTTTTCCCTATTGGTATCACAATGGGTCTGACTGACCTGAGTGTGGGGATGTGATAATTTATTCTACTCGCCTACCCACATACCTAATCTAACCTAACCTTCAATAATGCTTTGAAGGGTAGTTCTTTCAGGATTGGGGAAGTTATTATATCATAATCTGATGATTTTCTATTAGTTAGTTTATAATTACATGTCTTCAGTCATGGTTAGTGCGTTGGACTAAGGAGCAAGGGGTTCGAAGTTCGAATCCCAGTCGGGGAACACCTAAAAGTTTTTCACGGCCCCCACCTCTCGCGAGCGTCTGATAAACATCCGAAAGTATAACTGTCTCGAGAAAGCTTCTCAAAAAACAAATTGCCCTTCGGACAGGGCATTAACAGTAGGCCCCTTCCATTCGTGTAAAGAATATAACACGCACAACACGAATGGTTGTGAGAAGCTAGGCCTTGGGTCCCATCGACCTGTTGCGCCAAGTATTTACTCTTTTTTTTTTTTTATGTCTTCATCTACTCTGTTATAGAATAGAATTCAAGAATTCTGCCACGATTGGTGAAAAAGGTTTAAACACATTTTCAGTTTGACCTTTTTACTTGCACCTATACCTATAGGGCAAGTATTGTATTCGTGCAAAATTTGGAACTCGAGATTTTAATCAAACTTGACATTACTATAATGGAGAAGTCCAAAAAAGTATGTCCGCCAATGCCGTCTGTCTGTCTGTCTGTCTGTCTGTCTGTGCACGAGGCTACAGCCTAAACGGGTGGATGGTTTTAGATCAAACTTCATATATAGGGTCTGTGTGATAATCCCTAGAGGCGAAATCGGAATTTTCATTCTAACCTCAAAATTAAGGGTAGTTTACTTAAGGCCGGTTTCAGTTAAAATGGATTTTCTCGAAAACGGCTCTAACGATTTTGATTAAACTTCATATTTGAATTAGTCTAGGCAATTGCAATCAGATGATGTATCGTGCTGCTTACCAAAATTGGCAACAATGGTACTTTACTTATAGCCAATTTGGCGAAAAGTCAATTTGCGAGAAAACGGCTTCAATGATTTAGTTCAAATTTCATATTTGGACTAGCACGAAGTAATGCAACACAATGGCGTACCGCGTTTTGGTCTGGGTATGATATAACGGTACTTACGACCAATGTGACTAAAAACCGACTTGCCTAAAACTGCCTTCAACGATTTTATTTAGATTTTGACATACGATTAAGCATCTCAAATCCTATGAGGAACTGTATCACATTTTTGGCCAAAAGTTAGTATAACGGTATTTTTCGCGAGATCGAGCAATTGGAGCCAATTTATTCGAAAACGGCTCCAACGATTTTTTTTTTTTTTTTTTTTTAAGGAAGGTGGAAAGCATCGAAAGCCGGAGTGTGGGACTTTAACCCAAACTAAAACCACCTCTGCTTCCAACCCCATTTCCCATCCGGGGGGGTCTTCAGCCGTGGATTAGATAGTATGGGAAAGCATCCCAAACAGAAAACACCTTCTGTCGTTACAACTGAGAGGAAGTCTCATCCAGTAACTTTTCTCTGATATATTACAATCGTTTTTAAAGGGGTGAAGCTCAGTCGCTGGCCCCGAGAATAATAATAAAATATTGTTTTAAGACACATGTGTATGTATATGTATACATATGACGCATTTATGCTTTTATATCTAATTTTCGTTAAGAAATTAAGTCATACGGCCTTAATCTTTTAAGCCGCCTAATGGCATTCCTGTTATCTTCCACCATGTATTGTATTTCAGGATTTACATGGTCTTGAAGTTGTTGGTAATGTTTAAGTGCATATTTTTTAACAATATCACTAACATTCTCTACTTGTAAGTCCCTATGTAGGTTGTCATTTCTTACATACCAAGGCGCATTAACGATGCCTCTTAGTACTTTGTTTTGGAATGTTTGTATCATTCTTAAATTTGTCTTTTTGGTACAGCCCCAGAGCTGTATCCCATACGTCCAAACAGGCCTCAGTACTTGCTTGTATAAAAGCAGTTTGTTGTCAATTGATAGCTGGGAATTCCTTCCCATTAACCAATGCATTTGTCTGAGTCTAATATTTAGCTCCTCTTTTTTCTTTTTGACATGCTCCTTCCATCTGAGCTTGGCGTCGAGTGTTATACCCAAATATTTGGCAGTATTTGCGTACGGAACTTCATTTCCATCAATATTAACTCTTACGGTATTTATTTTTCTGTTAGTAAAGTTAACATGGATAGATTTAGTTTCGTGAAGCTTTATTCTCCACTTTTTTGTCCAATCACTTACAGATTTAATTGCCTTCTGTAATTTGTTCGCTGCTTCATCCGCATTGTCGCCAATAGTCATAATTGCGGTGTCATCTGCGAAAGTCGCTAAGCTAGCTTCTTCAGGCTGAGGAAGGTCTCTTGTATATAGGAGATAGAGGATCGGTCCCAAGACACTTCCTTGTGGAACTCCTGCAGATATTTTTCTTAGATTGGAGTATTCATCGTCATATCTTACTCGAAAGTAACGATCTGATATATACGATTTTAGAATTAAGAAGAACTCTTCGGGGAGATCTCTTTTCAGTTTAAATTCTAGGCCTCGGTGCCAGACTTTGTCAAACGCTTGTGCTACGTCAAGAAAGATGGCTGAACAGACTTTTTTATTCTCAAGTGCTTTTTCTATTGTACTCGCAAGTCTATGCACTTGTACAGTAGAGTGTCTTTCCCTAAATCCAAATTGGTGGGAGGGTACAAGATTTCTTTCTTCTATTATTGGCTTCAATCTTTTTAAAAAACAGTTTTTCGAATAGTTTTGACATTACCTGTAGGAGCGAAATTGGTCTATATGATTTCTTTTCATTTGGTGACTTATCCGGTTTCAGAATCATGATTACTTCTGCCACCTTCCATTGCCTCGGAACATACTTTAGCCTGAGTGCTGCATTAATTATATGTAATAATTTGAGATTCGCTTTATCTGGGAACTCCTTAAGTATTTGTCCCGTTATCAAATCATAGCCCGGTGCTTTTTTTGCACTTATGTTACTTTTAATTTCCCATTTTAGTTCTGTTATGTTACATGCTGTATGTTTCTGTGATCGTTTCGTGGCTGCAGAGACAAGTTTTCGTCAGCAGTTTGCCTAGAAAATGGTTGGAAGGTTTCTTGCAGGTGATCTGCAAAGAGGTTAGCCTTTTCTTTGGCATTTCTTGCCCAAGACCCATTTACTTGTTTAATGGGCGGTGCCTGTTTTGCTGGTTTTTTGAAGGACTTGACAGCTTTCCATAACGAATAATTTGTATCTTTATGGGCTGATAGATTATTTAGGTGTCTGCCAACTGATTCGTTTTTTTACAGATTTTATAACCCTCTTAAGTTCATTGCACAATGCGTTAAGAATCGTTTTATTCTCAGGTGTTCGGATTCTTTGCCAAGTTTTACGAGCTTTGCGTTTTTTCCTAATCAATTCCTTAACTGCAGAAGGGTAATTTATGTCTACATTCCTATTTTTTTGACAGAAAGGGGTACTTATCCATGTTGCTTGCTGGATATTTGTACTAAATAGCTCAATTTCTTCTTCTAGTTGAAATGTGTTTTTTATCGGAACTTGTAGACTTATGCTATCTTCTAGAGTGCGTCTGAAACGATTTTTATTAAATTTTATATTAGAGTAAGCCTTTTCAAACCCTATGAGATGGCATACAACGTTTTTGACCAAAACTGTTTTGAAAGGTACTTTTGCTTAAAGCCATCTTCACAAAAATACGCTTTTCTCGAAAACTTTTCTCGATCGTTACTGTTTTATTTTCATATCTAGGCTTCATTTACAAAACTCTATAAGATGGCATACCACGTTTTTGGTTAAAACTGCCTAAAATTCCACTTTCCTTACAACCGTATAATAGGCAACAATAGGTAATCGTATTAATAGGCAACCTTGAATTTAATCCCAACTTCTTCCTACTAAACCGATTTTCAAAATTATATACCATTCCAAAAGCTTTTCCTCACAGATGCTCCTTATTTAATAGTTTAAGGCCAAATTGATAACAATGGTACAATAGCTTTTTAAAGATAAGTCAATACATGTGCATTTACGGAAGTACACGCACACTATAGTGAACCAAAAAATATGTATGTATTGTATTTGACTTCTTGCACCATTATTACTAACAAAATATATCCCAAAGGCAGTGCAACTATGTTGCAGAATCAAAAAGTTGGAAATTGTTATAAAGATGCTCTTTTAGGGCATCTGTTGTCGAAAGTAAACGATCAACATAGCCATTTTTAAGAAATCGAAGCATCACATTTAAATTAATAATCACTTTTGATACGTATATATTACTTGGCAACACTCTAGAACACAGCCGTTGTCATGGAAACGTGTTTTTTTCCTTACAATACAGTTTTGATTCTTGCGCACGTGCTACTGGATTTGTCCGAATTTCATTTTCATTGGTTAACAGACAGAGAGAAAGAAAGAAAATATTGTTACTTTTTTAGGGACTTACTTTGGGTTTTCGCATATTCACCGGAGTTCAAAGGCAATGAATTTATGAGTGAAACTGAAGGAAAATAACATATTTAGTAACGACGTTGCTTGATTTTCCAGAGCTTTATCAAATCCTACAGATGATGTCTAACGTTTTCGGCCAACCTGCTTAGAACGATGGTTTACTTATATTCAACTTACATATATATTCGTTTATTTCTTTTTACCTCAAATACACACAAGAATTTGAGATATACATAGGTGCAAGTTTGTACGGCCCAGTCGTGCACTTTATTACTTGCACCTATACCTATAGGGCAAGTATTGTATTCGTGCAAAATTTGGAACTCGAGATTTTAATCAAACTTGACATTACTATAATGGAGAAGTCCAAAAAAGTAGGTCCGCCAATGCCGTCTGTCTGTCTGTCTGTCTGTCAGTCTGTCAGTCTGTCTGTCTGTCTGTATATTCGACTACAGCCTAAACGGCTGAACGGATTTACTTCAAACTTCATATATAGGGTCTGTGGGATATTCCCTAGAGGCGAAATTTGAATTTTCATTCTAACCTCAAAATTAAGGGTAGTTTACTTAAGGCCGATTTCAGTTCAAATGGATTTTCTCGAAAACGGCTCTAACGATTTCGATAAAATTTGATGTGTGGGTTAATTTGGACATATGCTATGAGGTGGCATACCACGTTTTTCACGAAAAATTCGAATAACGGTAATATTGACAATCAGCTGTTTCTCGGGTATTTGTTAGGCGATTGGGCTAAAAAATTATATTTGTAGGTTATAAGGCAAGTGCAAAATAATGGCATACCAAATTTTGGAATGCCACGCCCACTTTTATAAAACATATTTTTTTTCAAAATGTTTACTAGAAATTGAGAAAAAATTATTTAAGCAAAGTAATAGGCCTTAAAATTCTCTATAATTCACTCAAACACCTTATCTGGCCACGCCCACTTTTTATGGGCATTTTTATAAAAACAAAACATTGAGTAAACTCCTACAATGTTATGACTATTATTCCATCGAAACGCGGAATGCCACGCCTACTTTACTGGGAAGAGCAAGACTTGGACTTTAATCTTGATAAAATTATACACTTATAGCATTACGGTGCAAGTACGTACGATCTAGTCGTGCACTTTATTTCTTCTCAATATTGTCACTTTTTACTAAGCAGTGTTTTTTTCTTCTTAAAGTTCACTTGGCTTTGCCACTTTACTCTGTGATCAGTATACTGTGTTCGTATCACTTGTAGCTACTAGCTACCGCCGTTTCACTAATTGCAATACTAATCGCGAAGTTTCGGAATGGCAATTTTTTAGCACTTATAACCGTTTATTCGTACTTGATTCGTTCACGAAAGGGATCCTGTCGACAGCGCCATCTATATAATTTTAAAAATAAATGAAACACTTTTGTTGTTTATTTTATTTTTATTCTCAAGAGTGCCGCTGTCTTAAGCTAGGCTACACACTCTATCGAACTATACTATCTATCACAAAGCAAGAAAAATAACCAACCCGATTTTGCAATGTGCAATCATTTATATATTACAATATTGCTTAGGTAGCATTTTACCTTTACAATATAAATTAAGAGTCAGGTATGTTACTTTTTGTGTTAAAAGAAATTTAGGTTAATTGACATTTTTACTTTTTACAATGAGCGCAAATGTGCCATCTGGCTGTTTTTTCTATTTTATATTTTGGGCTGTATGTAACAGCTCTACGAAACAAAGGAATGAATGTAGAGTTTAGAAGAAATAGAATTTTTGTTGAAGGGAAGGAAATAGACCCTAATAAGATAGAAGAAGTAACACATAAGTATAATGAGGCACTTATTACAGCTGCCACAAAAGACTGCACATGTTACGATGCGGATTCGTCGTGGGAAATCGGCTACGCTCAATGATAATTGAATTTAATCCGATCAGCGATCGCCTGGCTGTGATCCGCATCAAAGCCACATCTCAAAACATCAGCGTAATATGTGCACACGCCCCTACCGACGAAGCTGAAGACTCTATCAAGGAGGAGTTTTATGACCTCCTGGACGGAGCCTACGAAGCCTATCCGGAGTATGATGTCAAAATCGTACTCGGAGACTTCAATGCCAAAATCGGTAAGGAAAACATCACTGGCGGATTAGTCGGAAAGTACAGCCTCCACGATACGACAACAGACAACGGCTTCCGACTAATCGACTTTGCAGCAGCTCGTAATACGGTGATAAGTAGCACTAGGTTTCAAAGACTACGAATCCACACAGCAACCTGGCTATCTCCAGATGGTCGAACCGCCAACTAAATCGACCACGTGCTAATCGATGCGAGGGGCAAATGTCGAGTCTGACCATTAGGTGACAGAAAATGCGCACCTAGAAATGCTGCAGCGGAAAACAAGAGGAGCAAGGGAAGAGTATCGAGCCAGAAGAAGGGAGGAGAAAAAGATCCTGCGTAAGAAGATAAGGGCCCACGCAGTCTCCCAGCTCAAGGGTATCGAAGAGTCTCGCGACAAGAACAACACCCGGATGTTTTTTAAGAAAGCCAAGCAGCTGGCTTAAACCCGGAACGCAGGCTTTTCGTAATAGTGAAGGAAACCTAGTCACCGAAGCACAGGGAATATGTTTTTAAGGAGCATTTCCAACTGCTACTTAATGGGCATCAAATAGAGAGAGTGATAGGGCAAGAAGAGAACCCACGTCCAATCAGTGAAGAAGCCATCCCCCTGAAGCTGAAGAACGACAAAGCTGCTGGCTCTGATGGTCTACCAGCAGAGCTTTTCAAACATGGTGGTGATGTTTTGGTAGGGTGCATGCACCAAATCATCAACCAAGTATGGGTGGATAAAGCCATGCCGGATGACTGGACTATCAGCTCTATATGCTCCATATTCAAGAAAGGCGATCCTATGTCTTGCAAGAACTACCGAGGCATATCCCTGCTAAATGTCGCGTATACGATCCTATCCAATGTACTGTGTGAACGTCTGAAACCTTTCTGCAACACACTAATCGGCACGTACCAGTGTGGCTTCCGGCCCGTCAGATCGACGATCGAAAAAGTTTTCACGCTAAGGCAAATCTTGGAAAAGACAAACGAATTTTAAGTCGAGACCCACCACTTCTTCATCGACTTTAAAGCCGCATACGACAGCATTCATCGTCTTGAGCTCTACAAGGCGATGGCCGAATTCGGGATCCCGGCAAAATTGATCCAGCTGTGCCGCGTGACACTGGAAAACTCGCGGTGCAATGTGCAATTTGGGAACAGCTCCTCTGAACTATTCCAAACTTGCACCGGATTTCGGCAAGGAGTGCTGGAACAGATAGTGTGCAGGGCAGGTGTCAGCACGGAAGGCACTATCTTCAATAAATCTGTCCAGCTGCTGGGATATGAAGACGACATCGCCATCATCGGTCGCTCCCAGCGTGCCGTTATAGAAGCTTTCACGGCAATTGAAGAAGAGGCGAAACGAGTTGGCCTTGAAGTAAATGAGGACAAGACCAAGTACCTTTTGTCAACAAACAAAGAAGCATTGGTCCAACTTTGAGGTAGTTAGGGAGTTTACCTAGCTCGGAGTAAATATCAACTCCACGAACGACACCCTAGTGGAGATTCGACGAAGACTTACCCTAGGAAACCGCTGCTACTTCGGTTTGGCAAAACAAATGGGTTCAAAACTCCTATCTCGGAAGACGAAATGTATGCTCTACAAAACTTTAATCCTGCCAGTTCTGCTATATGGAGCCGAGTGCTGGACGACAAGCAGGAAAGCAGAGCACATGTTGGGCACTTTCGAAAGAAAAATTCTTCGTCGAATTTTCGGTCCCATATTCGAGGAGGGCGAATGGAGGAGACGAACTCTATGAGCTGTATCAAGATGTGGATGTAGTCCAAAAAGCCAAAATACGTCTATTACACTGGCTCGGCCACATCAAGCGAATGGACAATAATGCTCCAGCAAAGAGGATCTTCGACTCACAGCCCCCAGGTTCGAGACGACAAGGAAGACCGAACCTCCGTTTTAAAGACCAAGCTATCGCGGATGCCAGAGCGCTTGGTCTGGACAACTGGAAGCAGCGTGCCCGGGATCGAAGAGAATGGAAGGCTACCGCAGGGAAGGCAGGGACTCTTCACGGTCGGGAGCCCGTTAAGTAAGTAAGTATAATGAGGCACTCGAGATACAGAAACGGTTTCGATATCCAGAAGAAAGACAACTGGATCTCAGTAAAACAAAAATTAACCTCCCTGAACAATCAATAAACAACAAAAAGCATAAACGTCTAAACAGTACAGGACGGCTAGTACAAAATAGTCGGAAAACTCTAAAGACCCACCAGTAGTGGGAATCATGAACTAATCTACATTTCACACGGAGGATATCACGGTATAGGACACGGCAAGTACAACGGATAAAGAATATATGTTAAGATTATATTTTAGTTTGAAATATTAAATACAAAAGTGAATTCATAAATTGAATAAGAAGTAATACTATTCAGCAACTTTAAGAACGAGAGGAAGGCAACGCAAAACCACCTTTTATATAATAAAATTAGATCATTCCCTAGTAAAATCAGCATGTAAAATCAAACATTACAAATGGCCCTCAGTCCCCGGCAGACCTTAAATGGTTGGAGGGTGCTAAGAAACCCCGGTGGGTATTTTAAAATCGGAACATGGAATGTTCGAAGCCTATTTCAGGCAGGCAAATTAGATAATACTATAAAAGAAACAAAAAGATTGAAAATAGACATTATCGGTGTTTGTAGACGTACAGACTCGAAACGGAATAGATATGGTGTTGGCTTGCTCATCTAGACATTATCGGTGTTTGTAGACGTACAGACTCGAAACGGAATAGATATGGTGTTGGCTTGCTCATCTCAGAAAAGATGCAAAGATCAGTAAAGGGTGTTGTAAATTTATCAGAAAGAGTGATGCTTATATGTACATTTAAAAGCTGAAAATAATATAGTGAATGTCATACAAGTGTACGCACCAACAAGTGATTGCGACGATCTAATCATTGAAGAATTTTATAAGCATTTAGACCAGGCGATTGTTTGAGTCAGTCAGTGCGATAGGCAGTCTTTTGATCCGTTCCTGGTTAAGAAGTCGGCATTCAACATTTCAACAGTCGGCATTCAGCAAATATGAGTTTTAAAAAATATATGACACCCCCCCGTTATTTGCCCAATATTTCTTTTAATATATTGCCTCGTGTTTATCTAACCTTGTGTCCGAAAAAGGGATATACATACATACATACACTTATGGACAAAAAAATAAATAAAGGCATGTGTCTTAACATAGCGTCCACTTTTATGGTCAATGATTATAGTTACCCGCTGTACTGCATACCCATTGACAAGTAGCTAAAGGCGTGTAATTTGTACCATTAGCTAGATGAAGAACTTGGCTGTACTACTTGCACAATTAAACAAAATGTTGAAATTAGTGTGTTTTTCGGTGGATAATAAAATAAATACGGATGCGGATGTATGATAATATTCATTGAAATTTTTAGTTTTTTTATTTATTTTTTTTGGTATAAATAATTATTATCTTAGTACCTGGTCGCGTGACCTTTGTTTTTTATTACTGCTGCACATCTCTTTGGCATAGAGCCTACTAACTTTTTACACATGGTCAAAGGAATAGACTCCTACGCTGCCTTTACCTCCTGCTGAAATTCGGTTCTATTTCTAGATCTTGTTCTGGCTACAGCATCCTTCACTTGTTTTCACAACTTTTCCAATGGATTCAGATCCGGTGACTCTGACGGCCACAGAAGAACTCCTATTCCTTTTAAAGTAATCCATGTTTTTGAAGCTTTAGCGGTATGTTTTGGATGATTATCTGCCTACCTTTCCCTTTTTTCTTAAGTTTTTTTATTTTTAAGTGCATTCTGTACTCTACCCAAGGAACAGTCAACAGTTGTAGCAAATTTTATGTAACCTAAAGCATAGTTTTTAATTTTTTTTTATAATTTCTCCTTCCTCAAAGGTGCAATGCTTCTTACCACTCACTTTTTTGCATTAAAATTGAAGCTTTGTTTAGAATATTGGAAAAAAGATCACTATTATTTATTACTTAATCAACTTCATTTCAATTTGGATTGGAAAAGGTGACTAACTTTGTTTATCGTATCGAAAAGTTGAATGTATTTATTTTTTTGGCCACAGGAATATGCACTTTTCTTGACAGTTTGTTAAATTTCAAAATAAATACAGCGAACTTATTCATCTGAGTAACGGTACAATATACACGTCCCCAACTAGTTATCAGTGGATATGCAAAACAGGGACCAAATACAGTCATTGACAGAAAAAGCGGACTTAATGTTAAGATACCTGGGTGTATTTATTTTTTTGTCCATAAGTGTATATAGTATGATCAGTGCGTAAATCGTGGCCCCTGGGCCACTTTTGCTCTCGGGCAACAGATTTGACCTGCTCGGTAGAGAGCTGCTATCTGTGCCCGAGTCCAATGTTTGGTGGAATAATAAGTTCTAATACGAATACCAAACCAAAAAGCTTGGTACAACTACAAAAAATCTCCTACTGATTCCAATCTTATTTTCTACCGTAAGCTAAATGCAAAATTTCACAAAACAGTGAAAACTGAAAAAAGGCTTGTTTTGAGAAATTTGCTTCAAATTTAAATCCAAATTCAATGCCCCAAAAACTTTGGCCCGTCATAAAATTGCTGTCAGGCACCTACTCTCCATACAAGATAGAAACAATAAAAACAGGCACTACAACGTTGACATGTTAAAAAAAAATTGTTGAACACTTTGTAAACATGAGAACAATTTTCGGATTACTCTAATTTCCAACCCAATTTCAACAACGAAAAATTAAAAATTCTCAACGATCAAATCCATCTTTAGCATCTCCTACGGAATGTTAAAGAACTCCTCCCAGGCACAAACCCGCACAAACTTAAGAACGGAATCCCCCAATTATCACCACTTTCAGTGGTCTTATTTATCATAGCTTTTAATAAAGTAAGCAATACAGTGGGCGCCGTGGCTCAGTGGTTAGTGCGTTGGACTATGGAGCAAGGGGTACGAGATCGAATCCCAGTCGGGGAACACCTAAAAGTTTTTCACGGCCCCACCTCTCGCGAGCGTCTGACAAACATCCGAGAGTACAATTGTCTTCAGAAAGCTTCTCAAATAACAAATTGCCCTTCGGACACGGCATTAAAGAGTAGGCCCCTTCCACTCGTGTGAAGAATATAACACGCACAACACGAATGGTTGTGAGAAGCTAGGCCCTGGGTCCCATCGACCTATAGCGCCAAGTATTTTTTTTTTTAAGCAATACAATAGACAGTAAGTTTAATTTTAAGAACCACTGTACTTACATATATAAGAAAAAGCTTAACTGTCAGTTTAACTGCAATATAATTGCGAAAATAAATTCTTCGTACAAAACATCCATCCATCCAGCAGTTAAGAAGATTCTGAATAATAAGAGACATAAAAAAATGCAATCAACCCTGTGATTCAATGGCGGTCATTCAAAACCGCACAAGAAAAAGTCAACCTCCCTGGACCCTTCCAAACTACACCATCACCATCGATCTTTGCAACTTTCTATATATGTATACAAAACTCTCTTTCTCGGCATCTCACACAACTACAAATCCCTTGGTTCGAAACTAATATTTACAGATGCATCTAAAGCAGACAACTACACCTCTTTTGCTGTTGTGGACGAGATCGGTTCCATTGTTTCTAAAGGAATACTCCCAACTCATACATCAACTTTTACTGCTGAAGCATTTGCTATATATGTATATAAAAGTGATAACGCACAGAGAAGGAAAATCATCATATCTTCTGACACCCTTTCTACTATAAAAGCCATAACGAACTCAATTGAAATATGTAGTTGAAACAATACGTAACCATCTCATTCCTGAACGAGCACGAAGGTATTAATTGCAACGAGGCAGCTGACGCGGAAGCCAGATTACAAAAACCTCAATCCCAACGGCGACAGAGCAATGTATCGCAACAACATATCTCCAAAAAAAACTAAGGATATATATACATACATCAGACTCCGACTGGGTCATTCATCACAAAAACCTGTTCTTAAAAACCAGCTCTTAAAAAATATCAATATTGATAATATAAATTTGGTACACAATTTTATGAAATCGTTAAAACTTGAAAACTCAACTTGAAAACAAACTTGAAAACAAACTTGAAAAAAATATTTACATATATTTAAATACATACTGTAAGCACTGATACTTACTTTTTATTTATATGCCCGTTTTAAATGAAAGACAGATGATCAAATTCTTTATTCAGTTATTGTTTTATTTTTACTTGCACCTATACCTACCTATAGGGCAAGTATTGTATTCGTGCAAAATTTGGAGCTCGAGATTTTAATCAAACTTGACATTACTATAATTGAGAAGTCCAAAAAAGTAGGTCCGCCAATGCCGTCCGTCTGTCTGTCTGTCTGTCTGTCTGTCTGTCTGTCTGTCTGTCTGTCTGTGCACGAGGCTACAGCCTAAACGAGTGGATGGATTTCGATCAAACTTCATATATAGGGTCTGTGCGATAATCCCTAGAGGCGAAATCGGAATTTTCATTCTAACCTCAAAATAAAGGGTAGTTTACTTAAGGCCGATTTCAGTTAAAATGGATTTTCTCGAAAACGGCTGTAACGATTTTGATTAAACTTCATATTTCAATTAGTCTAGTCAATTGCAATCAGATAATGTATCGTGCTGCTTACCAAAATTGGCAACAATGGTTCTTTACTTATAGCCAATTTGACAAAAAGTCGATTTGTAGGAAAACGGCTCCAATGATTTAATTCAAATTTAATATTCGGACTAGCACGAAGTAATGCAACATGATGGCGTACCATGTTTTGGTCTAAGTATGATACAACGGTACTTAGGATCAAGGTGACTAAAAGCCGATTTGCTTGAAAACGCCTTCAACGATTTTATTAAAATTTTCACACATTTCAACTGTATCACATTTTTGGCCAAAAGTTAGTATAACGGTATTTTTCGCGAAATCGAGCAGTTGGAGCCAATTTATTCGAAAACGGCTCCAACGATTTTTATTAAATTTTATATTAAAATAAGCCTTTTCAAACCCTATGAGATGGCATACAACGTTTTTGACCAAAACTGTTTTGAAAGTTACTGTTTTATTTTCATATCTAGGCTTCATTTACAAAACTCTATAAGATGGCATACTATGTTTTTAGTTAAAACTGCTTCAAATTCCACTTTCCTTACAACCAGCTTAACAAAAACACGATTTTCATATCATATTAATAGGCCAACATGAATTTTATCGCAACTTCTTCCTACTGAACCGATTTTCAAAATTATATACATACATATATACTCCTTATTTAATAGTTTAAGGCCAAATTGATAACAATGGTACAATAGCTTTCTAAAGATAAGTCAATCCATGTGCATTTACGGAAGTACACGCACACTATAGTGAACCAAAAAATATGTATGAATTGTACTTGACTTCTTGCACCATCTCACCGCAGTGTTTCTGCCAAGGTTTGAGAAAAAAATTTCACCAGAAAGGAAAACGTACCTAAAGTATCAAAATACAAATTCTGTATAATATTGCCATTGGCAGTGGAGCTATGTCGCAGAATCAAAAAGTGAGAAATTGTTATAAAGATGCTCTTTTATGGCATCTGTAGTTGAAAGTGAAACTATCAACATACCATTTTTAAGAAAATGAAGCATCACTAGATTAAAATCTAAATTAATAATCACTTCTGATACGTATCTATTACTTGGCAACACTCTAGAACACAGCTGTTGTCATGGAAACGTTTTTTTTTCTTACGATACAGGTTTTGATTGGTGCGCACGTGCTACTGGATTTGTTTGAATGTCATTTTCATTGGTTAAAACACAGAGAGAGAGAGAAAGAAAATATTGTTACATTTTTAGGGACTTATTTTGGGTTTTCGCATATTCACCGGAAAAGTAACGACGATGCTTCATTTTCAAGAGCTTTATAAAATCCTACAGATGATATATGACGTTTTTGGCCAATCTGCTTAGAACGATGGTTTACTTATGGTCAACTTACGTACATATGCTTACCTACTTATGTATATATTCGTTTTTTTATTATTACCTCAAATACACAAAGGATTTTGAGATATACATACATAGGTGCAAGTTTGTACGGCCCAGTCGTGCACTTTATTTCTGTTTTTATTCTGTCACCTGTCCGATCGCTTTCAAGTTCGCACAAAAAGTATTTTTCTGTTTCAACCCTTATTGGGCTATTCTCTTTTCTTTTGTTTTCTTTTATTACACCGGCAGCCTCTCTTTATTATATTTTCTCTTTGGTTCGTGTCGCCACAATACTATGGATGTACCTACAGTGGCGACAAAATAAATAGCACACTTTGGTTTCATTTTTTCAAACTTAAAATTTTTGTATTTTTCTACAGTGAAAAAAGATACTACTTATGTAATAAAATGAAATTAAGGACAGTTCACTTAAAAAAATAAAAAAACTTAAACATTTGATTCATATTTAAAAAAAAAACCTAAAAAGTATTCTTCGTTCTAATTTCTTGCAGTCAAAATAAATAGCACACTTTCCGAAATTCATTAAATTTAATAGAACAGTGAAGAAAAGAAAAAAAGTAAATATGGAGATCTCATCAATATTTAGTCGGATAGTATTTACTTTTATAACTTTAGTACATCGACAGCACATTGATGATACCAGGACCTTACACCTCTCTCCAACGTATGGCACTCCAAGCACGTAGAATCTCTACACAAAGTTGATCCAAATTTGTGGCCGCCGTTCTGTCTATTGATGTGTTGACATCCCTCCACAAGTTCTCAATTGGATTTAGATCAGGGGACTGAGCTGGCCAACTTAAATCGTCAATTTTCTGGCTCAATAACCACTGCTTTACAGATTTAGTTGTATCCTTTGGGTTATTATCGTGCTAAAATTTCCATATCAGTGGCATTTTCTTCTCAGCATAAGGAAGCGTAACATTGCTCAAAATGTCCTTGTATTTCATTTGCTCAAGAATGCCCTCAATCCGATAAATCGGACCAACACCACGCGAAGAAAAACACCCCAATACAAGAACATTGCTTCAACCGTGCTTTACTATTTTTATGATGTATTTAGGGTTGAATTCTTGGTTGATCCCGCGTCTTACATATTGTTTCCCGTCTTATAATGGTCCACATAATATTCTCCCGCCAATTTGGATTTTTATTAATATGGTTACGGTCAAACTCCAAATGACGTGACTTATTCCGATTTTATACCAATGGTTTCTGTCTGGCAATCCATCCGAACAATTTTTTTTCTCGGAGGCGATTTTTATTTGTGCTAACAGAAACATCCACGTTCACCTCCCTTTCAATTTTTAATTTTATTTTAGGAGCTGACAAAAATGGATCGAGTTTGCTCAAACGAACAATGGTCGAGTCGGTCCCACAGGTGGTCTTACGTGACCGATCCTTACGCAGTTTGTTTTGGATCGAGCCCATTTCTTGGTAATGTTGAAGGGTATTAATTACCTTTTTTCGTGACCACTTCAATTTTCGCGCTATGTCCGAATTCGAGCTTTCTTTATTCTTATAGGCAAGAACACACCGTCTGAAATCCTCCGTGGAATGAATTCCTCGTCCCATACTGTTGTTGATATACCAAATTCTTTAAATCTTTAAATTTCTTGCAAAAGAAACTCTTTATTATTACTTACCTTAATAATATCAAGAATTAGATTTAAAAGTGACAAATTAATTGTAATAAACAAAAGGTGTGCTATTTAAATTGTACGCACTATATCTACCAGCCTTTACAAAATGTTATTTAATTTCAAAAGCCAAGGATGATTTAAGAAGTAACATGTACCGTTAGTTAATAGGGAAGTTACACTTTATATAAACTAAAACTATTTTATGTTTAATCGATTAAGCTGCAGATTTAAACCATACTTATTAGTTACCCTGCAACTGTGCTATTTATTTTGTCGCCACTGTACATATGTATGTATATTAAAAATCATGTATGTACATATCTAATTTTTTTTTATCCTAGTAGACAGCCCAGGCAGCTTATTCTAGTTTAAATATGTATTGAACCCGTAATTTATTTAGTGTTTAATAAAATGAATAATAATAATCCAAGATATCGTTGATGTCAAGAATGTTGACTATAAAACTTTAAAAAATATATGCCATATATAGGTCTAAGTCGAATAACATTGGATTAATTTGATTAAGGCCAATTTAAAAAAAAGGTTTCAGCCTACTATTACAAAAAAATGTCTACTTGCAGTCCATAAAATGAATTTTTATTCAAGTCAAGTCAAGATTTTTATTAATTGTGCTTTTATTAAGTATTTTCTAGTTTCCTTCCTAATTTAAATATAATGAAGTGCACGACTGGATCGTACAACCTTGCACCTACAAGTCTTGTGTGTACTTGAGGTAAAGGGTAAATAAATATATAATGTACATATACATATATATATGGCTATAAGTAAAGCAGTGTTTTGAGCAATTTGGCCAAAAACATGATGTGTCATTTTGTAGGATTTGATAAATTTCCCAATATCGCAAGGAAATATCGTTTCCATGACGACAGCTTTCTTCCACAGTGTCATAAAGACATATCAAAAGTGTTATTTTTGTATTTGATTAGTTTCGCCAAAAGATGCTCTTTAAAACATTTTCCAATTTTTGGTTCTGCAACATAGTTCCACTGCCATTGCCATATTTTGTTAATAATAATGGTAATTTGAACCAGAACTTGATTCTGCGAAAAGTAAAGTTATATTAACTTTTGGCACAAAATGTGATAAACATTTTTTTAGGATTTATTATTATTTTATTATTTATAATAAAGCTCTGATTATTTTTACTTTTCATTCAAATGACAATAAATTAACTTGAAAAAAATATGGAAAGAGCAGAGTAATTGAGTGCCGATAAGAGAACTGTAATTATAGTTTTTCCTAAGCAGGGTGGTAGTTGACTTGATATCTTTTATTTTAATCTTCAAAGACGTATTTGAAAAATACGAAAACTAAAAATTAGATAGTTATTACAAAGTTTTGGCCGGCAGAGTGCGTTGTTTACTATACAACGTTCCTCCCGCAACATACACAGGACACTTTTTAGTGCACCGACACCAGTGGCGCATAAGTGTCGTGTGTTTGGGCCGGTTTATGGAGCTTCTACTTCTCAAATGTCAGTTATGAAATTTAATCCTCCTAGTTCATGAACGGACGGACATGGGTCATTCGTATTCTAATCGCGAAAATATATGTATACTTTATAGGGTTTATTTAGATTATTTCTCTGTATCTATGCATGTATGTTTTATGTATCAAGCTTAATATGATCTTAGGATAGGGTATAAAATGTGCGTAGCTGTTATAAAATTATGTAAGGCTTTTCATTTAATGTACAATTACATTTCTGATATTTTAATTTTAAGAAATACGTGAGAAAGAGTAGCTGCACACATATCCACTTTGTCAAATTTTACAAATTCAAGTTTCTTTAAATTACAAGAAATACAAACTTCACTTTGTTAAGAGTAGAAAAATATAATCTTGTTGCTCTAATGGACCTTGTTTATACTAATTTATTTCTTCTTACTTTTTCAGCGCGCCGCGATACGAACTCTTGCCCCGGACAAAATAATTTACCGCCCTTACAATTTCATGTTGTACATGGCGATAATATAAGAATATCACGGGATGGAACATTAGCAAGAAGATTCGAAAGTTTCTGTCGAGCATTGACATTCAGTGCCAGACCGGTTCGTATAAATGAAAGAATTTGTATGCGTTTTTCTGAAGTATCAAATAATTGGAATGGTGGTATTCGTTTTGGATTTACAAGCAATGATCCGTCTACTTTAGAAAACGCATTGCCTAAATACGCTTGTCCAGATCTGACTAATCGTCCAGGTTTCTGGGCAAAAGCTTTACATGAGCAGTACTGCGAATTGGATAATATTTTGCATTACCATGTTAATTCAGCGGGTGACGTTGTTTATGGTATTAATGGAGAAGAGAAGGGAATTATATTGTCAGGGATTGATGTGCGTGGACTACTATGGACGATAATTGATATATATGGGAACTGCACCGCTATTGAACTGTTAGATGCACGGCTATTTAATCATCAATCTCCAACCATCATTTATGCCAACCAAAGATCCATTTCAAATAATTCCGTAAACTGTATTGTGACACCTTTGCAATCGCTTAGTATTTTGGATGAAGATACAGATCTGCCACAATTAAATTATTACTTAAGTAATCGATTAAATCCCATGCCTTTCCACACAACAAAGGGTCGCAATGTTAGCCTTACTTCTGATCGTTTAATCGCTACCCGCACAGACACTGATTTTTGTCAAGGTTATGTTTTTACTTCTCGCCCTATTCAACCTAATGAGAATATAGTTATACAAATATTAAAAACCGATAGTACTTACGTAGGAGCACTTGCTTTAGGCTTAACGTCTTGTAATCCGTCTTCTTTAAGCCAATATGATCTACCAGATGACTCTAACTTTTTACTCGATAGACCTGAATATTGGGTCGTAAGTAAGGACGTTGCATTGCCATGCCACAAAGGCGATGAAATCTCGTTTTGTATATCCTTAACAGGGGAGGTAACTATTAGTAAAAACCGTGGTGTACCAGTAGTTGTAATGCATGTTGATCACCGCTTACGGCTTTGGGTTTTTTTAGATGTTTATGGTACAACACAGAGTATTCGTGTTTTCCGGGAATCTTCACAACATACATCTAGATCCGTAGTACCTGTGCAAGCGAATTCAACAACTTCTGTTCATAGTTCGAAAGAAAATAATACAGTCTCAAATTCAGTAAATACATTAAGTTCTCACGCATCCAGTTCGGCTATCCATCCTTTGTCATCCTCAACATCAACCGCTTCAATTAATGTTAACGATATAATCAGTTCAGCTTCAATGTTTGGAAATTTAGACTCTTCTATTAATTCTGCTGCTCTTACGGGTAGTTTTTCCATTCCTAAAGTTGGCCAGATAATTGTTCCATCGTCTAGTGAAATGATACAGATTAAACCAGGGGGAACAGTTCTTGTTGTGAACTTACCTCCAACCCGATCGTGCACAGAAGATTTAGATTACAAAAGTGAAATACTAAGAAAAACTAACCAAATAGCACCTACATGTTCCAGCAGTCCTTCAGTATCTACGTACAAGAATCAGTCTATTGAGGTAACGGAATTAAATTTAATTTGATATGAAATATAATTTAATTAATTTTTTTTACATAGCACATTTCATTAATAAGGAATACAAATAATCAATCAATTACCAAACCTAAAACCGAAGAAAAGACCAGTGAAAAGGAATCGGCTGGATCCGAGTGTACTATTTGTTATGAAAAGAACATTGATTCTGTTCTTTATATGTGTGGTCATATGTGTATGTGCTATGAATGTGCAATTGAACAGTGGCGAGGAGCAGGCGGTGGTCAGTGCCCGTTATGTCGAGCTGTTATACGCGATGTAATTCGTACTTATACGACATGATAGCTATATATAATGATAATGAAATACATGTTTCTTATATAATATATTTAGTATATATTTTTGTACTAATAAACTAAAAACAAATAGAGTAAGATTTATTATTTCGAAGCAATATATAATACAATATTTTGTTAAATTATTGAAGCAGACAAAATGTTAGTTTATCATACGCCTTCAAATTTATAATAAGACTAATAAGACCATTTACAATGTACATTGTTTAAATGTATACAATGTTATAAATTATCATTAGATAAGTTCACAATTAGAAGAACTTTTAGTATTAATAAATTAAATATTCAAAAGAACTGATTCTTTATAACCAATAGATTCGTCGAGGTCGATTATCAGGCGAGTTTGCATCCGTGATAGTTTGGTCCTTAAATTGGAGGCTCGGTCTTCCTTTTCCTCTCGGACCTGGGGGCTGTGACTTGAAGACCCTTTTTGCTGAAACATTTTTGTCGCTCGATGTGCCCGAGCCAGTGTCGACTTATTTTGGTTTTTTGGACTAAATCCACATCTTGGTACAGCTCATAGGGTTCGCGGTTATATCTTCGCCTCCATTCGTCCTCCTCGCATACGGGACCGAAAATTCGACGAAAAATTTTTCTTTTGAAAGTGCTCAAAATCTGCTTTACTTTCCTGCTTATCGTCGAGCACTCGGCTCCATATAGCAGAACTAGCAGGATCATTGCTTTGTAGACCATGTATTTCGTCTGCATTTCTAACCTATACATTCAGAGGTTTATAAAAAGATCGAATTGTTATGTATGCTCTGAGCGCTAATGACATATTTTGTAACATAGAGAAGAAATCTAGATGGGCTTCATAAAGTATGTAAGTATATGTATATTCATGACCAGTATCAATAGCGAACAAGAGTAAGAAAACCGTAGCTCGTATGTTCGTATGTATGTATGTACATATGTAGCAAATGCAAGAGCGGAAGCAGACAACAGAGAGACTCAAATTTTCTGGGGTGGGGATTTGATAGTATACTTTTTCAATCGAGATGACAATGCCGAACAAAGTACACGTTGGGTAGACTGTATAAAGGCATTGAAGGTTAAGGGAATTTTTCCGTTTTCCAGCTGAAGGAAAATAATCAATAACGGAAACACGAATATCATATACATTTTTAGGTTCATATGACAGTTATGAAGTATTGAAAAAGTGAAAAGGCAGTGAGCGAAATTTTAAAAATATTTACACTTGTACTTAAATATGAAATTATCCTAGCTCCATACGGACGGAGGGACATGGTTCATTCATTTTCACTATTAATACTGATCACGAATCTCTCTCTCTCTCTGTTATCGTAAAATTAAGTTTAATACATAATTTGTAACACAGAGATATAAAATTTAGAAAGGTAGCAAAAATAAAAGAGGGTAGACGACACAGAACATTTTTTTTATACGCTCCCAAAAACCTTCCTCTTAAAATAAAAATAAATATTTGGCGTTACAGGTCGATGGCACCCAGGACGACCTGTAGACGAATGGAAGGGTCCTGTTTAATGCCGTGTCCAAAAGGTACTTTGTTATTTAAACCTTTAATGCCCAAGTTTTTTTTTCGACTAAATAATTATATGTTGTAGGGGAGACAATTCTGAACAACTTTTGTTCTACGACTTTTCATATAACTTACCTGGGTATGTGGCAGGTGCTTTTAAGTAGTGCGTGCCCAATTGGTGGTCCTAACTCACAAAAAAATTCACAATGTGTGTTTGTATGGAGGAAATTTTTTATTGAAAATAAACGAAAAAAGTTGTATGAAAATTATTTGAAATAACTAAAATTTGATCAAAAATCATCAGCTGCGCATCTTAGGTCGTGTGAAATTCGTGTGAAATACTTAGCGCAACAGGTCGATAGAACTCAGGGCCTAGCTTCTCACAACCATTCGTGTTGTGCGTGATATATTATTAACACGAATGGAAGAAGCCTACTATTTAATGCCGTGTCCGAAGGGCAATTTGTTATTTGAGAAGATTTCTCAGGACAGTTGTACTCTTGGATGTTAGTCAGAAGTTCGCGAGAGATGGGGCCGTGAAAAACTTGTAGGTGTTCTGACTGGGATTCGAACCTTGAACCCCTTGTTCCGTAGTCCAACGTACTAACCACTAAGCCACGACGTCCACCTGTGGGTCCTAGAGCCTCGACGATTTCTGGAAATGTGCCTCAGCTCTCCTCAACTCTTTCCCAGTTTCCGGGCTTCCTTCTCAAGCCCGCGTACTCCTAGGATCGCCGCGTATCCTGCCATCATGAGTGAGCGGGTTCCATTGCATCGCGTGGTTAGCTATGGACCTGTTACGCTTTCCGAGAGTATGTCCAATCCACTGCCACTTTTGTCGTCGTAATGTTGTGTCTATAGGTTTATGGCCCGTTCTCTGATAGAATTGTTCGTTAGAGATATGGTTTGGCCAGAAAATCCTAAAGATATAACGTAAGCACCTATTGACGAACGATTGCAGCTTCCTCGTGATAGTGGCGGTCACCCCGCAGGTACCAACGTAGTCGTAGCTTGGTGGTTAGGCTAATCGCGTTGCTACGCCAAACTGTGGATAGCATCCCAAACACAGATTTTGCTTTGCCTATTCGGCTGGCTACATCCAGTTCGATTCCGCCATTGGTTGAGACAATACTACCATGGTATTGTAAACTTTCTACTCTCTCAACCGTTTGTCCAGCAATTCATACATGAGTTGATGAGTTCGGTCCTAGGCTGATCATTTTTGTTTTTGCCGAGTTAATTTTCAGCCCAACGACGTATGCATGCCTCTCCACGTGTCAATTTTCCATATTGAAATAGTGAAATTCCATGAAACAGTTCTTTTCACTGCTGAGCTGTTTCATCGGACGATAGGTTAAGTTAGGTTAGGCATGTGGGTAGGCGACTAGAGTAAATTATCACATCGCCATACTCAGGTCATTACAGACCCATTGTGATACCCAAAGGGGAAAAGTCCCTTGCCCGTTGGTAAACCCTGGTACTAAATTGTATCTCGTGAATCACTAAACCATCCTGTGGATTTGATGAATTTAAAGATTTCGCTAATTGGTCTATTTGATAATTCTTCCAGATCACAGAAAAATTGTCGCCCTAGAAATTTGAATCTAAGGTGGATAAGCCCAGGGCAGTGACAGAGAAAGTATGTTGTATCCTCATTAGCTTCCTCGTCTCCACATCCCCGACATAAATCTTCATCCGTGAGTCTTAGCTTTCTCATGTGGTACCAAAGAGAGTTCAGCCCCGTGATATCTTCTTGTCAGAGCAATGCCATAGGCTTCTAGTGTTCACACAGGTGTCCAGAGATGTCCATCTACTATTGGCTACTATCCGTCGATAAATATGGTTTGATTGATACGGAAAAAAACTTTTTTATATATGCTCACATATAATACATTTAATGGCTTGAGTGCCCAGCGTGCCAGTTTTTGCACGAACAAAGAATCAAAAAAAAAAGTATTAAATTTTTTTTAATTTTTTATTTTGAACATTCACATTACTTTCTAGACATAATGATAAACACGAAAATAATTTTTTCACAATTTTTTCGATTTATCACAAATACATACTGTGTGAAAAGTACAAATTCACAAAAATGCATTTCGCCGAGCGGGACACACTCAACTGAATTTCAAGCTCTCAAATGCAGTTGGTTTCAAACGGCAACCGGTGCAAACTGTGTCGCTTGTATCGCAGAATTTAATAAAATGGTTCGCATGCATTTTGAAATATTTTCGTTGAACAAACTTTTTGTCCAAAGAGTTCGTGCCCAAAATAGACATGTGGGCATTTAAGTGTTAAGAAGCTTTCTCAGGACACTTGTACTCTCGAATGTTTGTCAGACGCTCGCGAAAGATGGGACCGTTAAAAAACTTTTAGGTGTTCCGGCTGGGATTCGAACCTCGAACCCCTTGCGCCATAGTCCAACTCACAAACCACTGAGCCACGGCGCCCACACAAAACCTTCCACTTACAATTTAATTTTATATTTTATTATTGCACTTTGTGCTTTTTAACCTCGTAGCCCTTTTCGCGAATGCGATTTTCATTTAAAGAGAAAAACGAAATATTTACTTAACCGTTTGCTGCGGTTGCAACAAATGACAGTTTATTTTTTTTAATTTTCTACTTACATTACTTATTATTTACGTATTACTTACATTATGTGCATTAAATCTTTGTTTCTTTGATATTTAGGTGCCCCTCCCCTGTCCTTCAGTGCAGCAAGACATCTACGTAACATAGATTCGACCAGAGCTTGATATGTTTCGACAGAGTAGCATTCCAAGTTTCTTAAACCACCGGCGACAATGATCACGATTGCTTATTTTCGTCTTTGAAACTACATTTTTTAAGAATTCTCGAAGATGTTCAATTGAATTGCCTGGTGTATGTAGGATTAAGCTCCTGGTACTAAGAACTATAAATGGAAAATTCAAAAAAAAAAAAAAGGTCAACCCTTTTTAACAGACACACAACTTTCTTTAACACACAGCACAACTTCTTATCATAATTTTTTGTCTTCCAAAACCTTTGTCCAAAACTAACTCAATTGCTATTTAGAACTGTTTGCTTTGCAGTTTTTTTTTGTTTGCGTTTATAGTCAACGTGCTTTCCACATTTGCGCAAGATATGCGTTTACGAATTCACCCATACTTTTACAGTTATGTTTCAGCAGCTGTCAACGTTACCAATGACATCCAGCTGTCAAAATATTCAGTGAGGTTTGCTATTCCATCATGCATCGTTTCACTCTTGGCAGAGATTCCAACCCGGCTTATTTTGCGGTTGGATTTGGGCCTACATTCGTATAAGACGTAAGAACTAAAACAGGTGGAAATCTACTAACTTTCCCTTTTTTTTTTAATGCATTTTTATTTATTAATTCATTAACTCTTATTTGCTAGACAAAATTGCTTAAAACTAGCTTAACTAACTAATATGTTATACTAACTTACTGGCCCTACTGGCGGGCGCTCTAAGCTATACTTAATTCTTAACCTATGTCTTTCGACGTAGCCTAACTAAATAATTAATTATGAATTCATTTTATTTTTATTTACTTATTTTAATTTAATTTTTACAAAAAAAAAGTTTTGGAAAAAAAAACTTTGTAAATCAACTTTTTTTTTTATTATTTATGTAAAACTTAATTCTACCTTAAAATAAATTTTACTCTACTTAACCTACTTATTCTAAAAACGTAATTTTTTTTTAGCCGACTGCTGCATTTTTTTTTTTTTTATAAATATTTACATAAGCCGAGTGCTGCATTTTTCCTACGCTTACTTACTTACTTAGGTGGCGCTACAGTCCGGGGTGGACCTGGGCCTCAACCAACAAGCCTCTCCAGTTAGTGCTGTCTTTGGCTAACTGCCTCCAAGTTGGTTGAGGTTCTCTTCCACTTGTGCACGCCACCTAAGGCGAGGTCTTCCTCTACTGCGTTGTCCCTCCGGGATGGATTCGAAGACTCTTCGGGCCGGAGCGTTGATGTCCATCCGCTCTACATGTCCTAGCCATCTTAGACGGCTAATGCGTACTTTTCGGACTAGGACTAGATCTCCTTCTCCATAGCCCGTCAACGCAAACGGGACCGAAAATCATCCGAAGGATTTTGCGTTCGAAACCACCAAGGATATCTTCATCCATCTTGGTTAACGTCCATGCTTCTGCGCCATAGAGCAGGACTGGGATGATGAGGGTCTTATAAAGAGTTTCCTTGGTGCTTCTTGACAAGGCCTTACTACTCAATTGCCTTCTTAGGCCAAAGAAACAGCGATTGGTAAGAGTGATTCTTCGTTTGATCTCTGAGCTGATATAGCTGTCAGAGTTTATAGCGGAGCCGAGGTATACAAAGTCCTTAACTACCTCAAAGTTATAACTGTCTATTGTTTCGTTTTGTCCAATTCGTGTTGTGTTTCCCTTCTTGTTGACAGCATATACTTGCGCACGCACCAGTGATAGCCCGCTGGGTTCTGCCAATTATGTCAATATCGTCGGCGTACGCTAGTAGTTGCACGTAGTAGTAGTAGTAGTTTGAAAGATTGTGCCTCCGGTGTTTACTTGTGAGTTTCGCACAATTCTTTCAAGTATGATATTAAAGAAGTTACATGACAGCGCGTCACCTTGTCTAAATCCTTTTTTGACATCAAAGGTCTCGGTGAGATCGTTACCGACCTTGACGGAGCAGCGAGCATTCTCCATCGTCATCCTGCACAAGCGAACGAGTTTGGCAAGGATGCCAAAGCTAGACATGGCTCTGTATAGCTCGTCTCTATAAATGCTGTCATATGCGGCCTAGAAATCGATAAAAATATGGTGAGTATCGGTTTGGACTTCTTGGGTTTCCTCCAGATTCTGCCGTAGTGTGAATATTTGATCGGTTGTGGAATTTCCGGGTCTAAAACCGCACTGATAGGGGCCAATCAGCTCGTTGACAAATGGTTTCAGACGTTCACACAAAACGGCCGACAGGATCTTGTATGTGATGTTAAGGAGACTAGTGCCTCTATAGTTGGCGCAATTGAGGGGGTCTCCTGTTTTGTGGATCGGGCAAACGATGCTGAGGTTCCATTCATTAGGCATACTTTCCTCCAACCAGATCTTAGAAATGAGTTGGTATATGCTCTCTACCAAGTCATTTCCCGCTGCCTTAAATAGCTCGGCCGGTAGGCCGTCCGGTCCAGCAGCCTTGTTGGACTTGAGTTTGGATATTGCTATCCTCACTTCACTCTGGTCGGGTGGACGGGAGTCTTGACTTTCATCGTCCAAGTTGAATGCTTCGTTCTGTCTGACGGCGGAATTTGGGTCGTCGTCGCCGTTTGTCCTCAACACCGACTGCGACTCAACTACGAGGTTTCCTTGTTCATCTCTAAAGGCCTCTGTTCGGGTTTTATTGCTTTGGCACGTTCTTTTTACCTTCTGGTAAAACTTCCGAACATTGTTCCTGGAGTAGCACCTCTCAATGTCTTCGATCGCGCGCTTCTCATGCTCTCTCCTTTTCCTTCGGAGAAGCCGATGTTCTTCCCTCCTCTTTTGCTCGTAGAGCTCACGAGCCGCTCTCGTCCTTCTGTGCAGCGCCGCTTCGTAGGCGAGTTGTTTTGCTGCACGTGCTTGCCGACAACCAGGGGTTTCCTGGGGGTGGTCGGGTGAAACCCAGCACATCAGTTGCGGCGTTTCTGATGGCTTCTTGGCACCGATGCCACTGGTCTTCAGTACTTGATGTTGGCTGCATAGGACTTCTCGAGAGGTTGAGGGATACGCGATCGGCAAAGGTTCTGGCGGTCTGTTGCGATTGCAGCCGTTCAACGTTAAATCTCCTCACAGTATTTTCCCGATGTTGTGGCGTTTGGGATATCCGGAGACGTACCTTAGCTACAACTAGGTAGTGGTCCGAGTCTACGTTGGCCGCCCGGAATGTACGGACGTCCAGAATACTGGAGGAGTGCCTTACGTCAATCGCAACATGATCAATTTGTTTGACGGTTTGATAATCTGGCGACCGCCATGTTCCCTTGTGAATGTCGAAGTAACATTACGCCCCGCAGCAAATTCAATTGGCCTAAGTTCGTTTCCAGACGTGGTGTCGTGTAGGCTGTGCTTTCCGATGGTGCTACCAAAGATGTCCTCCTTTCCTATTTTGGCGTCAAAATCGTCCTAGGGGACACTTACTTAGGACAGTGCTCATATGTTTTGTCTAGGAGCTCATAGAAACAATCTTTGGTAACATCATCTTTTTCCTCTGTGGGGGCGTGAGCGCATATCAGGCTGATGTTAGCGAATTTTGCTTGATGCGGATTGTTATAAGGCGTTCACTAAAGTGTCTAAAGCTCAAGACTTCATGCCGAAGTCTGCCGCTTACAACGAATCCGCACCCAAATAGAAGCTGCTACTGTTCTCTATAGCAGTCACCGTAGTAGATGTCGCAATTTTTCATCCTTCTTTTGCCCGGCCCATCCCATCGCACTTCCTGGATGACGGTTATATCTGCTTTGTAGCAGTCGAGGGCCTCCGCTAATTGTTCGGCTGCACGTGGCCTATTCATGGTGCGAACATTCCACGTGCAGACGATATGAGCGCTGCCGTTGACCCACTAGGGGTTCATCCACCACCAGGGGTTCATCTTATCCAACACCCTGGCTTAGTGTTGGAGATCCCTATAGACCTGGGATTCACATTCGTTGAAGCAGCTCATATAGGGATACCACTAATAGTTCAACCTGACTGGAACCGTAGGCGCCACCGTTGATTCCATCTGGGGAAATTCGTCCGCTACCGCCTGGATCAAGAGGATGTGCCTTAGTGAGAAGACACTCCTCCCCTCTCACTCGTTTGCTACCACCAACGACCTTCCAAAGGTCTTAAAACCGAATTGGTTGTCCGGAATTATATTTTTGTCCTCAACCCACTTATTCAGGGCTTTATGAATAACTTTTTCAAATACCTTGCTGATGTTCGGAAGGAGACTTATCGACCGGAGATTTGCCGGATTGGATGTATCTTTTCCCCTTTTGGGAACGGGCTGCACCACTGCTGTCTTCCAATGCGCCGGATAATGTGCACTATTCAGGCATTGTTAAACAGGGTGGTGTATATGTCTACCGCTTCAAGAGGGAGGTGTCTGAGCACAACGTTTGGAATTCCGTCGATTCTTATGAGACGATTTCTTATGAGACGAAGATCGCTTGGAGTTCTACCTTCGATATGAACGGGGGGTGAACCCTGTCATTGTCGATGGCATTGTTTGCCATGTTTCCTTCATTGAACACGGTGAAACCAGTGTTCTCAGATCGCCATTCCTGCATATCATTTCGAAGGTAGAAGTTGTGCACAAGGACGCGATTTTCCAGGTCATGGTTCGGCTGAACGCTATCATTCACCTTGTACACTTCCTAGAAAGTCGCTCCTATAGCCTCTACTTTCTCCTGCGGATCTTCTATCACGAAGAACTCGTCATCCTCGACAGCGTTATCTGCATCTATCCCTGCTGTTATTAGTACTTGTTCGTTGTTCGGGGAATCTTGAGACACGGAAGGTCGTTGATGTTCTTTCTCCGAAACACCTTATTGATTTGCGGGAACATGTTTGGATTATTGGCTCTTATGGCCGAAATCTTCCCGTTCCAATGCGCATTAACCGTCATTCTATAGTTCTCTTTGATAAATTTTTGGAAATTTTTGATCAACGACTTCAGTGTCCTAACCTCCGAGTTGTGTCTGTCAGCAAACTGCCTGTACAAGGTTTTAAATCTTGACAGGAGTCTACTTTTCTATCGGTGTAGTGCGTCGATTGTCGCGTTGCGTAATATGTCGGCGTTGTCAGGATGTTGATACCGAGATATCGTACTGTCCATCGTTCGTTTTATTGTCTCGTCCTATTGTTTCAGATGTCTGTCAATCTCTTGTTGGACGGTGGGTAGAGCGAGTTCGAGGAGAGTCCTCTCGTCAGTACTTGGAAGAAGCGTGTCCAGCGCGTCCTGCTGTAGTTGTAGGTGTGCGTTTGAACAAACTCTTCCAGTTCCGCAATCTCGTTGGGAATCGTAAGTCCGCAGTGACCATTGTCGTACACAAAAGTGTGTAAACAGTTCATAGTCTGTCGGTCCGTGTCGGTCAGTTGTAGCCGTACGTCGAACAGCATGAGATCCAGATAAGAGCCGTTTCTGGGAAAGGACGGAATGTCCGTGGTTTTCACATCGAGTCTAAACTCGACATTGTGCCGACCCCACCATATAAGTAGTAGGTTCCCTATAGGATTTGGCGTATTATTTCCCCAATCCCCATGCTTCGCGTTTAAATCTCCGGCCATGAGATAATAGTTCTCATCCGACTCCAGCCTTAGGATTCGAAAAAGTGATTCAAGTTCTGAAATAAATAAGGAAGGTTAAGTAGCTTCAGGTGCATAGATCGAGACCACGTACATCTTCTTTCCACTATGGAGAGAAATGCACATGATGCACGCTTCCAGCACCTGGAACCTTCGCACTTCACCACTGTACACTGTCTTGTAACGTAGCTCTTTACGTACGAAGATCGCGATCGCGACCGGAGTTTGGCCGGTCTCTTCTTATTACATTATATTTATTGTTCCTTAATTTATGTCTCTGAGTTAGTTTAGTTTCGCTAATCGCTAAGAGAAATCAGGATTCTTATCGTCTAACAACTTAAAAAGTGAGTTTCTACGTTCTATCCTTATCAGTGAGTTCACATTCTTCTTCTGACGAACCAGATTTTCTTTATGAATTGGAACTTAGGCAACCCCGATAATTAGCAGTGTGCCCCGTGTTCCTGCATAGAGCACACGAGACTTGCTCCTTGTCAACAGCCCTATCCTTACCTAGAGGGCATTCTTCTGCCTTGTGGTCTTTACTACACTTAAGGCTGCATGTCGCAGTTTGACGCAGCGTGCCCGAACCTTTGGCAGCGCATTGTAACGCATTGTAAGATGCTTTCGCTCCTTCTTAATTTATTCCACCGTACAACCTGGTGGTCGGGGACTTAAATGCCTCTTAAATCATCCAGTTTGCTGCTGGGAGATAGCTGTACAAGGAAGAACGGTAACTTCCGGTTCTTCACCTTTGCCGTGATAAATGGCTTGACCCCTACGAAATCGAGGCCGTCGCACTGTTTATCCTTTAGCAACTTAAGGGTCTCCTCCGGCCCGGTAGACGGTTCCAACCCCTTCAAAAGCACCGTTTGGAGCTTTTCACCTTCTGAGTGAAGGAGAAGAACTCCGTCGTCGAGTCCCTCAATGAGTTTTTAGTTTTATGATAGCCTATAGCACTGTATAGCGTGCCTATCGTTGAATACCTAATTATAGTTTGGTTGTATTCTGCTGCTGTTGTTGTTGCTGTTGTGTCTGCTGCTGTTGTTGTATCTGCTGCTGTTGAGGTTATTGCTGCTGCTGCTGCTGTTGTTTCGACTGCTGCTTCTGTGTCTGTTGCTGTTGTTATTGCTGCTGTTTTTGCTTCAGCTGCTACGCCTTTGGCTGCTTTTGCTTTGGCAACTGTTGTTTTTGTTGCAGCGTTTGTTGTAGAGGTTTTTGTTGTTGCTGCTTGGGTTGCTGCAGATCTTGCCCTTGTTGTTGTTCTTTTAGCTGCTGGCACTGCAGCTGTTCCTCCCGTTCTTTTTGCCTCCTAGCCGTCTGTTTAGCCTTGATTTCCATTACCTTTTGCTGTAGCAGTCTTCCTCGTCGGACGATTCCAGCAGCATTTGTGATGCCGTTGGCTTTGGTGAATTTCTTGAATTCACATAATAAAAATGCTCACCGACATTGATCCGCCGAAAATTCCACTCTCAGCAGGTCAATTTGTATACCCTATTCTAAGGGTATCTTAAAAAAAACTGCGAACGAGAAGGCTTATGCCTCCCCTAACTGTTCGACTTACGGTAATAAAATTCCTACTTTACTTTTATACCGATGTTTATTATTTCTACCGAAAGAGAACTAACTCAGTACAAGTCAAACTTAAGACTAACTTAATTCTAACAAGCTTCATTCCTCCTTGCCATCGGTTCAGGTATCCAAGCTCCAGACTGCTGCATTGGCGAAATGCGTCGCGGCGCGTGTAGGATATCCGGTGCGATACTTGATCCTATTGCACTTGCCCATGGGAACCTATTCGCACCTGAATAAACTGAGTCAGCGGATCTGCAATGATTCGCTGTCACGCTTATTTGGCGTGACCTACATATGCCGCGTTAACTCCTCCCCCTTAAAAATCTACGTCCCGTAGGTCACTGGTGACGTCAGAGCTTGAGGGCCAAATTTGTGCCAAACGTGGTCGAGGTGGGTGGGATTCTGGGGTCCAGATTGATCTTTCGCCATAGGACATAGGCGATGAGGACACCTAGTATAACGATTGAGGCATACCTAAAGGAAGAGACCGTGACCATTTGCGTTAGTTCTTTGAGTCGTTTTATGTTCTTGAAGCTAAAGCCATGTATGTACCTTTTCTAGATCGATTTTTTGGACCCGGTCTGCGATATCCGTCAGCGCGGGTGGCACAACCTGGGGATTTGTTAACGCGAAAGTCGAGAATGTTTTATTTTTCAGGTGTATCGTCTCATTGCTCAAACGGATGACATATGTATGTACCATTGAGTTGACTTGAATAATTCCCGGAAGTCAACTGTCCTTCGAAATTTGTTAGAAATATGGTATCTTCATTTATGAGTTCGACTACCTCCTCGTTGTTCGTGCGAAACGTACAGGCCGTATGTCCACCTTTCAGAAGCCTTGCAACACAGCTATCCTCGTTGAGTGTCTTTACTCATGATATACTGTTGAATTATTTATGGAAAGGCATTCTCCCGTGATCCTAAATGTATCCAGAGAATTCACTAACATCTTGCTGAATTCTAAGTCGATTTAAGCTCCGTTGATAATTGATGGTCTCCTCAGGAGAAGATTATGCTCTTCGTTCCTTACCTTTGGTATGGACAGAGTGTAGAGTAGGAGCGAACCGTTCGTATAGATTGATGGAGGTCCATATTCTATGGCTAGCATTTCGTTTCCATACGGTAGGGTCTCGATTTCGGTGATGATTCTAATGATTTTCTCCTTATTGAGGAGATTGGTATTTACGAGGCCACTCTTTGCCAACTGACATGTGCGCACAACTTCTTTTATTTCATCCTTGACGATCAGGACCCTATTTGTCAGATCTTGCACATACTCCCCAGTTTTAGGTCTTAACTCCATTTTTGAACTGATCAATCAGCCAATTGGTTTTATTTGTTATATCTCCGATGACTCGAAAGAGTTCACTGTTGACCTTATACTGATGGTTGTTGTTATTTACTATACTTTGCTCGCTCTGAAGAATCTTATTCCAGTCGGTGGCATCAGGACTACCCGCGATCCATTTCCAGGCAGATCCCAACCAGTCTATTGATCTCGCTCTTCGTTCAGGTTTGCCTTTAAGTAACTTTAGCCTGTCGCTCATTTGATGGAGGTGATATTCGATCGTGGTTTTCTTCTCGTGGTCCTTCACTTTCTCGGTCAGTGATTTATTCATGACCCCGATCAAGTGCACAAATTGTTCCAGGTTGACGACATACCCTCTTTGATTGGGACGGTATGGGCGTGATAGTTGAACACCTGATATCCCCGTACTGCGACTAGGAAAGGAAACTAGTTAGCTCGTTTTGGTGGGAATGTTTGACCCCGTATAAATATATTGAAAACATATACTCCCCCACCTTTCTTACAAATAATAATCTTATAAAAGCAAAGTGTACAATGTTTTTTTATGTAATTTCTTTTAAAGTTAATAAAAAAGTATAAAAAAAGGAACAATATAAGTATAAAATGATTAAAATGTAATAGAGGTGCTTAATATACATATGTAACTTATAATATAATCGTAATGTAATACGAGCACGAAATGCGTACGTTTTGAAATAAATAAGAATATACATATGTATGTATGTTTTCCCTTCTTTTTTAATGTATGTAATTGGAAGGCTATATTATAATCGGAACATAATTCCGTACAGGTCATAGGTATGGTCGTTTAAATTTGATTATTAAAAGAATAAATTTTCATGTTGACGCTTCCCTTTCAACTGTTTTTAAGGGTGGGCCTTATGAACGGTAACGACGTGACGACGGTAACCTTGATGTCCTTAGCCATGACTTCTTTCCGATGGTTTATGCTTTCCTTGTATCCTTTTGATGCGGGTGAAGACAACTTCACCCTTTTTGAATTTCTTCGGCGTGGATCTTTTTACGTTGCGCCGTTGGTTGTCTGTCTTCATTTCTTTCTCAATCTTCCCCCTAAATTCATTATTGACCTTAATGCGGACATTCAACATATTTTGGAAATTAACCCTCGAGCTTCTTTGAAAAATATGTCCGACGGTTTGCGTTTAGTAACCGAGTGCACTGTGTTATTATAACGACCCACGGCTATATTCAGTAGCTCTCTCAAGCGGAGATCCTTATACTCTGCTTTCAGGCATCGATAGATTTCCAAAATTGTCGAGTGGAATCTCTCGACTTGGCCGTTCACCTCGCTGCGATTTACAGGGGTCTGATACATTTGTATATCCAGCAGTTTAATGAAGTTTATAAGGATCGGACTGAGGAAGCTTCGCTCGTTGTCGGTGACCAGAATTCTAGGGATCGTTAAATAGAGCAGGATCTTCGTTAATTTTTCTCTAAGGTACAAGGAGGATTTGTTTTTGATGTGAAAAAGTTTGGCAAACTTCGAAAATTTGTCGATACAACTAAGGAATTTTTTGTTTTGTATCGCAACTTTATACATGTGCAGGATTTCGCATGGATATGATGGTATAGGCGTGGGTTGAAGTTCGGGTACCACAGGATGTCTATCGTACTTGTTAGCCAAGCAGACCTCGCAGGTTTTTACGTATTTCGTAATCAAACTGTTCATTCGCGGGAAGTAATACTTTTCCAGCAACTGTTCTTTGTTCTCTCGACCATTCCCGTGGGACCTTCTGTGCTCTTTGCTGACAAATTCGGTCCTCATTGCTTACGTCTTCTACGACCCTTTGTGTGATACGTATCTTGTAACACACAAAGTTCCCTAGGTAGACTTCTTGCAATAGACCTATTCGAGTTTCCGGAATTTTGATCCCATTTAAAACGTTCGGTTTCAGCCTCGTTTTGAGTTTTTCTGTTAGCTCGGCTTTACCCAGTTTTTCGGCTGCTACATAATGCCGAGAGTAACCAGACCTAGACCTTTCCTTTGTTTAATTATGATCTGATTCCGAAACACATTAAGGCGAACTTCTACGTGAGGAATAAGATTAGAAGCATCTGAGGCTGTATTAGTTGACCCGCTGTTGGCTTCATGCTCAATTGAGCTACCTTCAGCAGCCGACTCAGTTCCAGAACGAACCGTTTCTGTTGATAAATGCCAACCCCTGGCCGTTTCCGTTAAGAAATCGTTATTCTCCCTGTTTCGACTTGGTGGCGGCTGAGGACATGCTGAGCCGGACAAGTGATTTATCTGGGTTTTGAGTCTGGAAGGGGCATCGGCTACGACGTTTGATTTACCCGGTTTGTAAATCAACTCACAACCGTACTCTTCCATTCTGGCCTTTAGCGTTTGAGTTTTGCGTTGTAGTTTCTGTTACCCATAGCGAAGGTCAGAGGTTGATGGTCAGTATAGATTCGGATTTTCTTCGCCCCGTATAGGTAAGACCGAAGATTGTCTCGGGCCCAGACTATAGGCAACATCTCCTTCTCGTTTATCGCGTAGTTTTACTCGGTCTTATTGACGGAACGGGAGATGTACGCTATCGGTTTGTCTTTCCCCAATTCGCCCTGTGAAAGCACTGCCCCAATCGCAGTGTTGGAGGCATCCGTGGTTAGATTAAAAGGTGCTCCGAAGTTGGGAAACGACAGCACATCAGCGGATGTTAACAAATTCCTTAAGTCGTTAAATGCCTCCAACGACTCCTCATCCAGTTCGATGCGAATCTTTTTGATTGATTGGCCCTAACTTGGGCATTTACACCTCTTGTTTGGTTGGTCAAAGGCTTTGCAACCTTCGCGTAATTGCGAATGAATTTTCGGTAATAGGAGGTAAGGCCTAGGAATGATTTCAATTCTTTTAAGTTTTCAGGCGGTAAAATATTTTGAATTGCAGTAACTTTTTTTACATCTGGTCGTATACCGTCGGGTGTAATTATATAGCCAAGAAATGAAATTCAGCTTGGGTACTCATGAACTGTGTTTTCTCTAAGTTGACTTTCAAATTTGCCTCATGTAATCTGGATAAAACTGTGTCTAAGTTCCTGAGGTGAGTTCCTGGACTATTACCGAAGACGATTATGTCGTCGATGTATACGTAGCAGATTTTGCCTCCGGTATTCGTACTTGCCGTTCATTGTTGAGAAGGCAGTCTTAGGTACGACAGATGGTTTCATCCTGATTTGGTGGAAACCTGACGTAAGATTGAGGGTGGTAAAGTACCTTGCCTTACCAAGGCTAGTGAGAGTTGCGTTTATGACGGGAATGGGATAGGTATCGGATATGGTCACACTGTTCAGACGCTTATAGTCAACAACGATGCGGTACTGCTTCTCACCAGTAGGTTTGAGTTTCTTTGGAACGACCCAAATGGGCGAGTTATAGGGGCTGCTAGAGGGCCGAATGATTCCTTCCTCCAAGAGCTTTTCTATCTCCTTTTCTAAATCTTCTCTGGCTCGTCGGTACTAGTTCTTATTTCAACTTGGACCGCTGTCTCGACGACCTCCTTGTCGTCAATTGGTCCGAAGAGTCTGCAATATCCATCAATCATTTGGCGTAATTCAGACCTGATGTCTTGTGGTAGGTCTTCATTTATCGCGCGATTGACCTGCGTGGATACCTTCTTTTTCAGGGGTAGTTCTATAGCCGGTTTTAGCCTAAGCACGTTCTCCTTTCGATCGATTATGGCGTCCAATTCTTTCAAGGTATCATCACTGATGATACCATCAAAGGGTTCAAGTCCTGGCAGAACGTACAACGTTAAAAGTGTGTCGGCAGAATGCACCAAAAAAGGTTTCGGAAGGTGGGCAGTGTATTTTTGTATTGAAGGACTGATGAAATTCTTGTGTGTGACGTATTAGGTACGCTGGATAGGCGTCCGTCATAAAATTTACCTCGTCTTCCAGATTTTCCTGTGCGACCTCATTATTCTTCTCCTCCAAATCTTGGTCGAGTAGCTGTGTTTTATACAGCCTCTGTTGCTTGTTTGGATAGTTATCGGACTTCGCACGCCTCTTGAAAGGGTTACTTTTCTGTGGCTGATTCTCAATGGTGGGCCATGATACATTTGCTGTCTACTCCTATTCACAAACTGGCCTGGAAATCCCCTTGGGGGCAAGGCCGGTCCAGTCTCCACTCTGAGGGTCTGATTGATAGGAGAAGTTATCGTGTTGGACGTAGCCGCACTGTGAATGGAGTGATTTCGATAGTTGAGGTTCTGGATTTCTAAGCATGCCGAGTAGGCTTCCGGCAAGGTACTCGGCTTCTGAAAAATCAGCATTTTGGACAAGTCGCCGTGTAGGCCGCGAATGAATACGTCCAAGGCTCGATTGCTATATGTCTCAACCAAGGCCGTAACTGTTTCCTGGGTGAAGGTTTCGGTTTTGATTTTATTGATCATCAGGGAAGCTGATGATTGACAGTGGCATAGAATTCATCGAGTTTCGAGTTCCGTTGAGACAATTGATTGAGCTGGTGCTCCAATGTTGTCATGTCTCGTTTGTATGCATAGTGGAGAGAAAGACACTGCTTGATTTCTTAAAATCATAAAATAAATAAAGAAAACACTTATTTATGAATGAATACAATGTTTATACTTCGTTAAATCGACTTAGCGAAGGAATTTAACTCCAGACACGCATATTTTTTTATTTAAGGTTTTTTTATAAGGTTTAACAATATTAAAAAAATAAGTTTAAAAATCACTTTACCACAAAAACACTGAATTTCGGTGTAATTTCCACCTCAGTCACTTTTTGTTTGGCCACCAAAAGTCTATGACACCTTAAACGTCACGATTTTGACAAGCAGGCGAAGAGGTCTATGTATGCAAATATACAAACAAAAAATGTCTTAGAAGTATCTGACAGATTTGATACATTTCGTAAATCAATGCAAAGATTCGTTGCATGGGGAAATATTTTACACTCTCATGAGCGCTCTCTTCTACGAAAAACTACGAAACTTTTTCTTACTTTTTACTGGAACAAAATTTGGTGACTTTTCGTAGGTTTTCATGAAAATTCGTTGTTTTGGGAGAGTACGCGAACAGACCTAATATGTACAGTGCCCGACAAAAGTCTGCATACGACCCCTATTTTCACAACATGGCGAGTCCAAAACCCTACTGAAGAAATCTAATGATGCAATTTTTCTTTAAATCTTTTTTTATTAATATACTTAATACAGAAAAAATTCTTACCTCATTATAAATTTAAGAAAAACAAATTTTAATTGTTCAACGTATGTATCGGTGTCAAAAGTTATATTTATTTTTATGTAATTCTGAATATCTTTTGATTTCAATAAAAATAATAAAATAAATATCTGGGCTTAGTTGTTTATTCCGGAATATTTTTCTGTTATTACTGATTGCACATGTGTGAAAATGGAAAAACTGATCCTGATTACCGCTTTATCGTGTAATAGATACTGTTTGGTATAGAACTGATATGTTGGCTAAAATTTTGCGCGAAATTAACAGAAGGTATATTTTGTTATTGGTTGCTGGAGTGTTTTATGTTTAGATTTTGTCTCAATTACTTGTAATGAAATGTGTAATGTCTTTCGAATTTGTTAACTGACTTGTTGTTGTATTACGTAAGTTATTAATTTGGTATGCTATTTGTTGCTGTTTTTCGTTCAGTACTCCTAAAGGTTATCTAAATTGCTGAAATGCGGTATTGACGACACTTATGTACTTGTTGCTTTTCTTATTCTAGGAGTGAATGTGAATGACATGTACATAAATTACGTTGTTAGCAAAAATAAAAGGTAGGGATATACATACATATGTATCTCGGCTAATACTTTCTTAGGGATCCTTTTATAATTTTTGTTACAATCTTTTATTCAAATATTTGTTCGTAATTTTAATATTTGCTATTGACGCTTTTCTAGTGTTAAGTGGGTCGTTCTAAAGGTTCTTTTTGAATTATTCGTTATTCGTTTGTAACCTTAATTGTGCCGATTAAAAGAGTTGTGCTTCAGGGGCGATTCCTCTCAGCTAGCTAGTTTAGCGGTGCTAAACTAAGAATTTAAATAAATAAATTCTTTGAAATACATTTTATACGCAAAATACAACAAATGACGACGTTAAAGTAATTATGAAAATTAATAATTGCAATAATTAATGACATACTAAATAACAAAGCTACCTATTTACAAATTATATTTCTCTACACACCACACAATACTTCCATGCAAAAAGGTTCCCTTGAAATATTCTTTAGCCTGCAATTCCCTGCCTGCAAACACACAATCCAAAACTCCCATAAAGGTTCCCACTTGTAGCATTTTAGCGTAAAAAAATGCGCTACCAAAGTTCCTACAGAGTGTTTGATTACCAGTCGTAAGCAAAGCCTAGTAAAATAAATGGAACCGTTAGCGCAAATAAATGCGGTAAAATTTGAAAGTGAAGTGTAATGTGTGAGCAAGCAGGTAAGTTGTGTGTGCTTTTTGTTTTTTTGTACTTTCGTATGTTTCGCTTTCTGGAGAAATTGCAGAAAGAATGCGTGTTCTTACTTGTGTCTTTATTTGATTAACCCTTTACCCACAAAGACCGTCTGCAGAAGGTCATCATTACAGTTTGATTCTTTTCCAACTGAACATTTTTCACCCTCTGACCGCCAAAGACGTTTTTCGTCGGCTTAATGTACCTATCGAACGGTGTCGATTTGAGCGGCCTCATCTGAACAAGTTAACCGTTACAGCCACTTCAGTCAATATTTTTGTAAAGACGTGAAAATTGTTTGTGATATCCGCCACACACACATTTTGTACTAAATGCAACATCCTCTTGTGTTTTTCCAAAGCAAAAAATTGCTTCACGAAGTATCACAATGATAAATAATTCATTGTTCATTCATCATTATTGGTATTTACCTGTAATTGAGTACTTATTTTGAATAAAAACGATTGTTTTTGTACTTGAATTATACAGCACATCATTTATTTTTTTTCACCTCACTCACTGATCCAGTCTACAGACGGTCTTTCACCTTCTTGACCAGGTGCATTCAGGAATTTTAGTTTCAAAAAATGGACTTCACAGTCATTTTTTACAGCCTAAAATCTTACTAAAACCTCATAACAAAATACCTCGTATTTCGATGTCAGTGGTTAAAGGGTTAAATAAGCAGTGTTATTGAATGACAAAAGTGCAGTGCGAAATTATTTAATTTATTATTTTATATTTGGGGGGATTATAAATATGAGTAAATAATATATTCGTATAAAAAAGAGTCTTTCAGTAAGCGCTTCCTATCTTTAAGTTTAAATAAAACAAAGTGTGTGTAAGATATTATAGGCGAGCGGATTTTTGTACAAGTAACAAAACGACACAGTTGATTACTTCACGACGATTTATTAAAAACATGCTTTCAACAGTAATCGAGAGCTGTATTTAACATGATGCAAAATACGGGATATTGAACTACTAGCGGGAGGATCAGACGAACATGAGGCCACTATTAAAAACAGATAGTATCGGTTTCTTTTAAGTCAAGTGTGTTGTACAAAACGAGGACACTGTTATTTTAATAATTATTTATTGCCTACAATATCATCGACATTTTTTATTCGTTTGAAAGGCCTATCGATGCCATTTTGTATGGAATATAACATTCGCATGGGTTATATTGGCTTTGAAGGCCGCTGTTATTTGTGGCTTATTCGCATAGACCAGCGACTTCAGAAAACCCCACAAGAAAAAGTCTATCAGGTTCAAATTGCACGATCTCGGTGGCCAGTTCACATCACCTCCACGTGAGATAACCATGCCGTCGAATCGCTCATGCAGCATTTCCAATGTGGCGTGAGCTGTGTGGCACGTAGCGCCATCCTGTTGACACCGCATTGTGTTTGGGGCGTCCACATGATTCAATTCAGGTCAAAAGAAGTTTGTAATCTTTGACCTATAACGAGAAAGAAATATGAGCCGATGGCGCCCGTCAGCCCAAAATCCACACCAAACAGTCACTTTTTCGGAATGGATTGGACGCTCTTGGATCTCGTTTGGATTGGTATCTTCCCAAATGCGACAACTTTGATTTTTAACGAACCCATTCATCCAGAAATGGGCCTTATCGCTGAAGATGATTTTTCGATGAAAATTAGGGTCAGTTTTCAACTCCTTTAGAACCCATCCAGCGAACACACGTCGTTGTCTATGGTCGTTTACCTTCAGTTCTTGGGTCAGTTGAAATCACGACGCAAAATTCGCCAAGTTGTGGTCTGCGAAAGGCCGAGTTCTTGTGAGCGACGCGAAATCGACTGCCTCGGATTCTCCTGTACACTCTTACGGACAGCGCCGTTGTTTTCGGCAGATCTTGCGTTTCGTCAACGTACGGGTGTTGGTTGGCCGTCTACTGAACCAGTGGCGTTTATGGCGACCGTAAAATGGACGAAGCGCGCGGAACATTGCTCGAACAGAACACCAATTTTGATAACCGTGGTAATTTGGCAAAGAAAACTGAATAAATGACAGCCAACTTGACAGATGTAGCTTCAACAATATGGCCGCTATCAACTCCCAAAATTCGGAGGTCCCTATTGGAAGACCCTTTATATTCGTTTCCACGTAGCTAACCCAATGCGTAAGACCAGGAATCGTCTCTGTTGTGCTTATAGGCAGCAGGGTGATCTGTAAACACATATATTTGATTTCGTACCCGTCTTGGTACACATGTAGTTTTTCTCGGAAGTTTTTCGGCTAATCGCTTATTTACCATCTACGCTGAGATTTCGCAGTAAGTTTTTCGTGCAGAAAAATGCTTGGAGATCCCACAGATGGGATTTTTGACCGCTTTGGGCTCCGTAATGTCTGTAGCTTCGACTGCTTTTTCGCGATTTATACTTTCATCTTCAGTTTTTACATACTTAAGCACTAGTTATTAGTGACCAAAGGGGAGGTACCTATAAGATTGCATATTTGGGCTGAACTGTGTTGCCTGCGGATAATGGTTTTTTTTTGGGGTAGATGAGTTTGGTTGAGAAGATATTCAAATTCCTTGAGACAATCAATTGAAATGCCTCACCTTTAAATCGGGTAGGGAGTAGGTCATGGCATTTCTAGATCATTTGGAAAAAGTTTGTCGGCTTGGGTGATCTTTACGTCGCGGTACGACTATCACCGTATTTTGGTAGTTAAGGGTTTTTTTTCGGACAAAGGACTTTGGTACTGAGAGTGGACATATCCACCGATTGCCTGCATTCCCTTAAGAATCTTCAGGTTTCTGTTGAACAGTGGGATGTAATAGTAATTTACATTATCCTTCAAAAATTACCAGCCACTATGCAGCAATCGTGAGAGGAAAAACTGCAAGTTGACAAGTAATTCCCTTGTTTTGAGAAATTTTCCAAGTTTCTTGAGGCAATGTTTTCCTTAGAAAATGTAACCGGTTTTTTAAGATGAATATACATAGCTGAATGTTGCAATATAATTAACACAATAGAGGTTTGCGGAGACTGTCTTGCCTGTCCTGACAATGCATGATGCTAGTATTGCCAGCAGATATACATATATAATTCACTACTAGGCGTTGGCAACAAAGACAATTAACATGCTATTAATAGACATTTTGAGTAACATCCACACAGAACACCTCACGCGGCAGGTAACTCGGACACTACACAACTAAATGCGTTACACGCTTTTAATTTGACAATTTCACCACACAGGCACACAACAAACACATCTAGGCAATGCAAACGCACCTTTTCTTCATCCAGTGAGCAACGAAAATCCATCGACTAGATCGGCTATGAACATTATCCATACACAGGCCAACACCAACACGCAAGCCCTTTCACGACCGCAGTTGTTAGAATCGAAATGTCGACGTCGAATTTAAGAGCGTTGATTAAGCCCCGAATCGGAAGCCACCTTCATAACTGGGTCAGGTGTTACACGTAATACATTTATTGAAATACCAGAGTTGGGTCTCTACACTCTAAATTTAACCAGCACAAGGGCGTTTGCTTTTAAATCACTAAATTGGGCTTCTTCCGGGCAAACAACTGATAATCAATAAATGGAAACAACTTAGTGATTTAACGTTGGCCGACCCCATGCTACCCAGACAAACCACAGTTGATTTGTTAATAGGCAGCGATGTTGATACGGAAGTACAACGATCTCCAATCGCTCAAAAACCCAGCTGGGTCAGGTACCCATATAATCGAAAGTACCCAAGACATCGACACATAGTTGCGAAGATTATGGAAGATTGATTTTATTTGATTTAACGACGTCACAAACGGCACTTTATTAAGCTAAATACATGCAGTACTTAAAACACCTAAACTTAAAGACTAAACTTACGAACTATTTCCGAAACGCGACGTGTTTCGAGGGACTTAACTCTTAAATGCCCACATGTCTATTTTGGACACGCACTCTTTGGACAAAAAGTTTGTTCAACGAAAATATTTCAAAATGCATGCGAACAATTTTACTATATTCTACGATACAAGCGACACCGGTTGCCGTTTGCCGTTGCCGTTTGAAACCAACTGCATTTGAGCAGTGAAAATAACTGTTTCATGGAATTTCACTATTTCAACCTTTCCCAAATGACAGCAAACATGGAGAGGGAAGCAGATGTCGTTGGGCTGAAAATTAACTCAGCAAAAAGAAAAATGATCAGCCCAGGACCGAACTCATCAAATCATATATGCATTGCTGGACAAAGAGTTGACTCTCTCAAGAGAGTTTCCAATACCTTGGAAGTATTGTATCATGGCGGAGCCGAACTGGATATAGCCAGCCAAATAGGCAAAGCAAACCACAGTTTAGCGTAGTAATGCAATTCGCTTAAACACCGAGCTACAATTGTTCCGTTCCAACGTTGAATCCGTGCTGCTATATGGATGTGGTACCTGGAGGACGACCGCCACTATCACGAGGAAGCTGCAAACGTTCATCAATAAGTGCCCACGATATATCATCTGGTCAAACTGTATCTCTAACGAACAACTTTATCAGAGAACGGGCGATGAAGCTATAGACACAATAATATGACGTCGAAAGTGGCAGTGGATTAGACATACTCTCCGATGCAAAGGAACCCGCTTACTCAGTTGAGAAGGAAGCCCGGCAACTGGGAAAGAGTTGAGGAGAGCTGAGGCACATTTCCAGAAATCACACACGATGGCGCGTAGGCATTGTCGAGGCTCTAGGACCCACAGGTGGACGTCATGGCTCAGTGGTTAGTACGCTGGACAGCGGAGCAAGGAGTTCAAGGTTCGAATCCCAGTTAGAACACCTAAAAGTTTTTCACGGCCCCATCTCTCGCGAGCTTCTCACTAACATCCGAGAGTACAACTGTCCTGAGAAATCTTCTCAAATAACAAATTGGCCTTCGGACACGGCATTAAATATGTAGTAGGCTTCTTCCATTCGTGTAAAGAATATAACACACACAAAAGGAATGGTTGTGAGAAGCTAGGCCCTGAGTTTTATCGACCTGTTGTGTTAAGTATTTTCTAGGACCCACAAGTGGTTACAGAATCTATGTAAGTAAATATGGACTTTTACACGACCTGAAATGCGCAGCTGATGCTTTTTGATCAAATTTTGGTTTTTTCATATAATTTTCATACACCTTTTTTTGTTTATTTTCAATAAAAAATTTCCTCCATACAAACACACCTTGTGAATTTTTTTGTGAGTTAGGACCAGCGTGCCTTATTGGGCACGCATTACTTGAAAGCACCTGTCACATACCCAGGTAAGTTATATGAAAAGTCGTCGAACAAAAGTTGTTCAGAATTGTCTCCTCTACAACATATAGTTATTTAGTCGAAAAAAAAACTTGGGCTTTAAAGGGTTAAGGTTGATCAGGTTTAGGCATTCAAAGTAGGGAGGCAAATTAAAACTATCAACTCAAGGAAGATCGCGGAGGCCGAAACGTATAAACCTTCGTTGGACGGCTTCAATACGTCGGACGTAGATAGCGTAGTAAGACGAATAAACTTGGCCAGCATTTTCAATGATGGGTCTGATGAAGGTGATATTGAGTGATTTTGCGCAGAGTTGGCTCTACTTATAATGTTGTCAATATGCGAACGGAAGTTCAGTTCTCTATCGCAAATGACACCTAAATCGCGCAACGATGAAACTGAATGAACAGGTTCGTTGCAGAGAAAGTAATTACTATGTGATGTGGTGGAAGGCGTTTACGGAAGTAGGTGATGAATTGACACTTGTCAGTATTAAGTTTGAGATGATTTTTCTGACACCAGATAAAAAATCTCTTCAGGTCTAAGATATAAATAAATATTCGTATTCTTAGACAAATGACTCTAAAAATTTTAATGTTTGATGTCATCGGCATAGACAGAGAGATAGGAATCTTTGATAATGCAGTCGACATCGTTTGTAAGGACAACAATTAAAGGACCCAAGTGACTGCCTTGTAAAGGGGTTAGAGACAGAATATCTGTATATAGCCTCATATTGTCGATTTTCAAGGTAGGATTGAAACCATCTGGGGGAGAGATTTTATCAAAAGCTTTGCTGAAGTCAGTGGCTTAACGTCGATTTCGCAACCATCTTCAAACGTACCCAGCACCTGCCACACAATTCTATTAAGTTGGTAGCTGTTGATCTAACTTTTTGGAAACCCTGTTGCTTGAGGCGTTTTTTTTTTTTTAGTTCGGAACAGAGCTTTGAACAGAGCCTTAACGCACTGAGCTCGCTCTGTTCAGGGTGTGCTCCGAAAGCTCTGAATTATTTAAGAAAGACGATTGAGCACATAACACAAAAACAATCAAAAATAAATCCTTTTGGGCTTCTAAACACAGAAATAATATTTAGACTTAAATAAAATACTAATTTCTAATAATATTTAATAAACAACAAGACATTGGGCGCGATTTCAATTATTTTCGTTTTTGTTTTTAAATTTTTTTTCTCATATCAAACGTCAAAATCATCGTGCTCTATTTTTGCTCTATCAGCACATAGAGCGCGCTCTGAGGACACTCTAAGCGAAAAAAGAAACACGCATAGAGCGCTCTGAGCACTCTGAACTAAAAAAGAAACACGAACATTTTTTTCGACAAATCAGGTTCTGCTCCGAACTAAAAAAGAAAAACACCTTTGGTAGAATAACGATTTACAAAGAAAAAACATTGTGTCATAGACAATGCATTCAAAGAGTTTGGTTATGGATGACAGTTTGGTAATAGGTCGATAATTGGTTATATCGTTTTATGAACCTTTCTTATGAATGGGTATGATAAATTATTCGCGTTTATGAAATGATAAAAACGGTTATCATGTGTGTGTGCTGATAAAGGGAGAGTCAGAATCAGAGCAAAATTTCAGGTATGCTTTCAGAGTTTGTTCCTCTTAGAGCGCCCAGTTATATATTTGTCAGAGGTTGCATTTGAAGAAACGAAATAAGACTCATCTTCCGAACTGAACCCATTGAAGATGGGTAAAATTAAAATCCCCAATGACTATGGTATCATCACAAGGGTCCATACCATCAAAGAGAGAGTTTATTTAGTAGAGTAGTAATTTAGTAGCCTTAAATAGATTGGGAGGAGTGGATGTAACAGATAAGTAGATACAGACTACGCTTAAAGATGGTAATTTTAGGCAGATGAACCCAAAATAAGCGGTATGGGATGTTTTATAAAATTCATAATCGTAGCGGTTGGGTATAGCTAGGATAACATCACGACTAGAAAATTCACCGTCTTCTTCAAGACCATCATCGCGGAAAACGTTAAAATCAGAGGCTAGTGAGAAGGTTTGAAAAGAAAACAGCTTTTATAATTGGAGATGCATTTGGAATCAACATTAGAGGTAAAGGTAGAGAGATCAATTGCTACGCTACTAGGCGGAATATTGAAACTTCCGTGATAACGGGTTTTATAGAAAGTTGAATTTCGTTTGTAGAGGGATCAGGAATAAAAAGCGGTTTCGTTGAGGGAAGGGAGATCTGATAATAAAAAAGGGACGACGCGTTCAAGCAATACAGCGTTATCGATAATGACGCAATTATGATTAGCACACAATTTTTCAACAAGACAGTCTTTCTAGTTCCGCATAGGCTAGGGCAATTGCATAGGAACTGAAAAGTACACTCTACTGCACCTGTGTCGCCACAGCCTCTGCAGAGGTCAACAGTTTCTATTTACATTCGACTACGGTGGGCCGTAGGTGGTTGTAGCCGGTGATGATCCCCGTAAAGAGTGCTAAGTTGGGTTTTTTAAGCGTCAAAATCTGTCTGCTTTTGGCGACATCATACTTTGATCCAGAGTTTTTTGGAGGCACAACAGAATGGGCGTGCGCTCCATTTCTCGTTAGCCGGTCTGGTGATGGTTCTCTCTATGATGTGTTTGACAAGAGCTAGGGGCGGTAGAACACAGGTGTCGACAGGAGTGAAAGGTCATTCTTAACTACATCGTTAAACCAGTGCTCGGAGGCACGTGGTCTTGTCTGCTGACTGACCAGACTAGGCACCCATAGAAAAGAATGGGTCCGACGATGGTGGTAAACATCCAGTGGATGATGGCGGGCTTGGCCCCCCATTTTTTGCCAACGATTTTGCTGCATGTATAGAAGGCTGTGGTTGATTCTTTATTTTGTCTGTCGTGCTTTCTTTCTAAGTCAACTTACGGTCGAGTATACAAACCAGTACCTGAGATTTGGAGGGGTGTAGCGTTGATTCGCAATGGTTCGATTTGTGGAGTCGTTCTCTTGTTTTTGTAGAGGATCACTGCTGTCTTTGGGGGTTAAGCGTTTAGTCCACATTCTATCGCCCACTTATGTAGGGTGTTGGAGCGGATTGAATTGGCTCGGTGATGATGGGTACGACCTTACCTGTAGCCATTATGACAACACCGTACGCGTATGCGACAACTTTGGCCCCACTTCATTCTAGTTTCTGAGAAAGCTTCTCTAATAACAAATTGCCCTTCGGACACGTACAACACGAATGGTTGTGAAAATGTAGGCCCTGGGTTCCATCGACCTGTTGTGCCAAGTATTTATTTATTTTTATGTTTTAGTATCCATAGTAGAGGGGATAAGACTCCACCTTGTTGGGGAGCCTTTAGAGTCTAGTGCATGCTCTTAGCAGTCACCTAGTTTCATTGAAATACTTCTATTTGACAGCTATCCAGCTGTCAACGAAGTCGACGATAATGAGGTTAACACACGGAAAAAGTGATGAAATCCGTCCGCAATTGATTGGCTGGATTCAATAATCGACGTGAATAAATAAATATAAATAAATATAACCAAAATTCATATCACATACAATAAACCAATAGTACGCAATAGTAGTAATAATAGTATTATACATACAAAGAAAAATGTGTCCATCACTAACAACACATAGTCACTCAAAAACTCATTCATACAGTGCACTCATTATAATACAAATACACATATGTATGTACATATATACATACATACCTACCAACAATAAATTATCAGCAATCCAATAAATTAACGCTTAAAGGTACGCACCTCCTAGTACAACACAGAAAACCAATATTATATGTTTGTTGATGTCTCATGCAAAATTTCATCAAAATCGTTTTTTTGATGAAAGCGCTCCCAAAAGTGGACAAATTGTAGAGAAATCGAATATCTAAATATTTTATCTTAATAAAATTTTTCGATTTCGTGAGCGTATTCCAAAAATGTTCTTACACTTGTGCTGGCTTTATTTCTCATAAGCCCAGATTTTAAATTTCCCAAATCTTGTGACATACGGACGAATGGGCGGACGGACATGGCTCAATTGTTTTTGCTACTGAGCTGATCACTAATATATCGCTCATTTACTTGAAGACTGTCATAACTGAAACTGCAATTTTGCAGAAAACGCGTTTAAACTTTTCAGCTTACAACTATCTTGTAGGGAGATACAAGATATACTAACGCGGCGAGTATACAATGTTTTAATATGAAATTTTTACAAAATAACCAGCATGATAAAGAGAATAATTCTGTATCATTAGCTTAAAAAAAAATTTGAGTTAAGACAGTCTTGAAGTAAATGAGCGATATGTACTTTATAGTGTCTATCTCGTTGACTTCTCTATGTTACAAACTATGAATGAAACTTAATATAGATACATACATATGTATATACATTAGGTCCACTGTGCATGTTAAGGAATTTTACTTCCAATCAAAAAAAAAATATTTTAACGGAGACCGAGGTCTCTTTATTGAATGCCGAAACTTAAATCTAAGCATGAATGTTCTTACGATCTATTTATAATGTTTTTTTGCTAACAATTGTTATTCGAATGCCGGCACATGCACTCGAATTAATATCTTAGCTTACGCAATTAATCCATTCGAACCGGCGCATGCACCTGGGTCAATGTTCTAGCTTGCGCAAGTAATACATTTGAATCGACGCATGTGCTGAATTCGCATTAACATTTATTGACTGTGTTAACTTGCACATCATCTCGCATCGCTTCTCGAACTGCTTCTCTCATCGTATCGCGTTTTTGCGTTACTTTGCGGGTAGCCTAAATTAGTTATGAATTCATTTAATTTCGTTGTTTCTTACAGAATTACCATAATATAAGAAAAGAAAAAAAATATCATATGGGGGTAGTGTCTGTCTCCCCCGCTTAGGGAGAAAGAAACATTTTCTAAAAACATGTAAAAAAGCTACAATCCATTTGGAACGAATCGTATGATTCCGTATCCTCTTTCCTATGCATCCCTCATAAAGTGGGTTCGACCGCACGTCATTTTTTTTGGCAAATTACACCAATATCTTCGAATGTTTGTTTATCTTTCACGCAATATTTAATCAAAATCTGTTTTTTCATGAAATCGTCCCCTAAAGTGGACGTGGTCACATATGTTGTTTGGACGAATTGTTGAGAATTTGAATATCTAAATATTTTGTCTAAATAAAATTGTTTGCTTTCACAAAAAATAGTGAAGTTACGTAAAGTGGGCAAGTCAGTGGGCGGATTTTAAATTTGTTTATATTTGTACTGTTTTTATTTCTCAGGAGCTTGGATATCAAGTTTTATTCCCCTAACTCAAAATTAAAGGTTGTAGCTTTTCTATATCCAAGGCAATATAGTACTAAGCAACAATTTTCTTTTCTTACCTGAATCACCCAAGTTGAAGTGAAACAAACCTATGATTAAAGTACATGACAACCAATTGATTTTAATTTTAATTTTATTACAGCTTCGTCGTTTTTATAAACTAATAAAATAAGTTCAGAGAGTAAGTACATGCAAATCCACGTTTTTATGATAATTTTCGAACTTTTCTCTTTTTAAACGTTACCATTTGTTTTATTAATATGTTATTTTCGTCTTCTTTATTTGTTAACGGATCCCAAAGCTTCATCCGATGTGGTATGTAGAATAACCCCATTAATGTTATAACTAAATAAGAAAAAGATTAATTTGTTAATTTATTTAAGCCAGAAACATTATTGTTAAAAGTAAAATCAATTCTGCAATAATCTTGTCTATTATAGATATTGGCGCTAACGGAATTTCTAAGTTCCCAATAATTGGGAGTCCTCCGTGTCCTGAAAAATAAATGGTAAAAGTCAGACGAGAAATCCATCATACTGCAGCTAACAGTTCTACGATTGAAAATAAGAGCAGTGCTACCAGAAATGCCTTATGGATTAACCGGCGGGCATTTGGGTGCGAACTGGAGATGGAATGCGAGAGGATCAATGACGTTGCATATACAGACAGACAGACAGACAGACAGATAAACGGAATTGCCGTACATAATTTTTTGGACTTCTCCATCATAGTAATGTCAGCTTTGATTAAAATCTTGAGTTCGATTTTTTTCACGAAAGCAATACTTGCCCTATAGGTATAGGTGCAAGTAAAAAAGAAAAGAGAACCGCAAGATAAGCAACTTCGAGCCCAATTTCATCTGCCGTCAGTTGCATAGCCTCCTTAAAAGTATGATAACATCGAAATTTAAAGTTACATTTTTGAGGAATAAAGTGTGGAAAATTAATGTTGATGACCACAACGACTACCGAGCAGTGTCCCAAAAACCTAATTACCGAGAAGATCCAGTGGTATACTCTCGAGATAAAGTCACAAAGGCCTCAACGGGTTATAGCAAGGTGACTTCACCCCTCATGCACCAAAGAAGAAGTTGTAAACGACCTCCAAACCAAAGGCTTTAAAATTCGTGATGCCATTAATATCATCAAGAAGGATAAACTTCTCCATATTATAAACGCCGCACTCAGATTAAAACACGTGCCGAGCCAATGGAAATTTGCGGAAGTCAAAACCAGGAAAACCGCCAAAAAAATCGTACATACCAATTTCGCTTCTTCCAGTCATATTCAAAATCTTTGAGAGGATATTACTAAGGCGTATACACCCGGTTATAGAAGACAATAATCTTATCCCTAACCATCAATTTGGGTACAGAAGTAAGTATTCGACAATTGACCAGGTGCATAGAATTACTGTCGTAATCGAGAAAGCACTCCAAGAAATAAAGATATGCTCAAGCATATTTCTTGACTCTCGCAAGCCTTTGATAAGGTGTGGCAAGAAGGATTAAAATACAAACTAAGACAAGTTCTTGCCGTATGCCTATACGATATTCTAGAATCGTATCTCGGGAATAGACTCGAGTTAGACATGGAAATGAATACTCGGAGCTTAAAGAAATTTCGGCAGGCATACCGCAAGGAAGCGTTCTTGGGCCGCTTCTCTTTTATATACTCTTTTATATACTCGTGATAAACCCAAAGAAGATAGCACTATCCTTGCTACGTTAGCTGATGACACCGCTATCCTATCAGTAAGTAAAACAATCGAAGAAACGACTGCAAAACTGCAAAACGCAGTGAATAAAGTAAATGAATGGACGAGGGAATGGCGGATCGCCCTCAGCGAAACTAAATCTGTTCACGTGAATTTCACATACATATAAAAAAACTTTTGACATGCTAATCTACCTAAACTTGGCCCGAATTCCTTTTGCGAGCGAAGCCAAATACCTGGGAATGACATTTGATGCACGTGAAAATGAAAAGCAAAAAGCTTAAAATCAAATATAGAGAAATGTATTGGTTACTTGGAAAACATTCCCAACTGAGTACCGCGAACAAACTGCTTTTATACAAGCAAGTGGTAAAACCGGTGTGGACCTTTGGGTTGTACCAAGAAACCAAATGCCAACATTATATAAACTTTTCAAAATAAAGTCCTTAGAGAAATTGTCCAAGCGCCGTGGTATCCATAGAGATCTCGGAATTAGTACAATCGAAGCTGAAACTAGAGACTTCGCGCGAAAGTATAAAAATCGACTAATCGGACATATCAACAATACAGTCCTACAAATTTTGGATGAGAGCAATTTATTACGCCGACTACAAAGAACGAAACCTTTCGACTTGGCGCGATAAGGATTAACCGCGTCTAAATTGCGTAACATGTAGGACCTTTCATTATTATAATTATTGGCTTTTTATGGAAAGTAACCTGCCAAAAGTTATTATATCGCGATAAATTGTTCGATGAGTTTTATCCTAGTTGTAGTATTCAACAATATATGCACATATGTATGTATATCGAAGGGTGGTGTTTTAGTCAATAGAAATCTGAAACTATGAAACTGAAATTATGTTTGATCGAATTTACAAAATGTAAATAAGACCTTAGAGAAAGGATTAGAGACATTCATCAGACGACTAGGATGAAGGTAATGATTGCCAGTGACCGCAAAAGCACAAGGTATGACAACAGAACAATAACATCGGGATTCCAAACTGCAACAGGAATGATGTAAAAGTGTAAAGAGGGGCAGTGTAATATCCTTTCAAGAGCTCCGCAATAGTACAAAAACTTATTACTACAACAATACCTACTTAGTTGAAGACATGTATGTATATAACCGGTATTTAGTAGTTTATGGAATACAACTAGAAAGTACTATAACCGGAATCTTCTACATACTTCTAGAATGATAAATTTGGATATGAATATAGTAGCAATCATTATTCTCCGCCATTTCAATCGCAGCATGGCGTCAAAACTGGGTCTCAAAGCTGCCATTTAAATGGTGTCTGTCATATTGCCAGAATAAATGCCCATGTAATAGCTCTACAATGCCAGCTAGAAAAATTCAGAACTTTTTGGCTGTCGTCCTGACAGTGGCATGGCTCGAATTCGTGATATGTCACTTTTCGTCGTAAATGACAGTACATACTATTTATTGATATATTTGAGATAGACCTTATAAAGTATATGCATATGTATGTATACTCGTGATTAGTATCAATAGCGAAAACGAATGAGGTATGTCCGCCCGTCCGTTTGTCCGTATATCGCTAGGAGGATAAAATTTCATATCTGGGCCCACTTTTACATAAATTCATTATTTTGTATAAAATCGAAAAATTTTATTAACCATAAACCAATTTTGGCCACACCACCTGGTTCTTATAATAAAACTTATTTTGCGTGAAACATCAACAAACATTCAAAGATATCGTTCTAATTTCACAAAATAAATGTCGTGCTCCACTGACCGTAACATGGCGATCATTATTAAAGATAAGGATGATTTTTTGTTTGAATTTAGGGTTTTCTTCAAACATTTGCGCTTCAGATGATCAATGCCTTTCGTTATTGTGTTGATTTGATCTTGTATTGGAATAGTCCAATATATTTACCCAAAATTCGAAACAATGTGTATTGAGATATTCCCAATCCCTGTGAGGATTCAATAGTGAGTATGTTGACTTGAATATATCCACCATAGCACGAAAAGCTATATATATTTGTATATGTACTTATACTTTATAGGATCTATCTGGACAATTCCTTACAACCAATGTATCAAACTTACTATATTCTTGTATAGGGTATAAACAAATATATTCGTAACGTTTGCATAGAGTATAATGGGAAAAAAACGTTAGTTATTAGATTAAGATAATAGAAATTCCTATGAAAAAGAAAATCTATCAGTTAATGAAGCTAGGTAGAGTTGTTTCAACCCCTGAGTTCTATAAAGGATTAATTTGGCCCCTTCTTTTATGTAAAGTTAAATACATATGTACATCTTCATCTTCTTTAGGGTTACAACATTACAAATATGTGTGTGTGTGAAATTTAGTTAAGGTTTAGTTATTTAGTTCGCGCTGTAAAAAAAAAATATTGTAATATTCTTTTTAGGGTTCTGAAGATAAAACCGATCTGTAAATAATCAATCTTTCACGTATTTCAATTACAATCAACCAATCATTCTAAAATTATGATTTTTTTTTTTACTTGCAGCTACATACATATGTACATATATGTACTTACTTATAGGGAAAGTATTGTTTTCGTGAAAAGAATCGAACTCGAGTTTTTAATCAAACTTGACATTACTATAATGGAGAAGTCCAAAAAAGTATGTCCGCCAATGCCGTCTGTCTGTCTGTCTGTCTGTCTGTCTGTCTGTCTGTGCACGAGGCTACAGCCTAAACGAGTGGATGGTTTTAGATCAAACTTCATATATAGGGTCTGTGTGATAATCCCTAGAGGCGAAATCGGAATTTTCATTCTAACCTCAAAATTAAGGGTAGTTTACTTAAGGCCGGTTTCAGTTAAAATGGATTTTCTCGAAAACGGCTCTAACGATTTTGATAAAATTTGACATGTAAGTTAGTTTGGGTATATGGTATAACGTGCCAAACCACGTTTTTCGCGAAAAATTCGAATAACGGTAATATTGAAAATCAGCTGTTTCTCTGGTATTTGTTCGGCGATTGGGCTAAAAATTAATATGTCTAGGTTATACGACAAATGCAAAATAATGGCATACCAAATTGTGGAATTGTCAAGCCCAATTTTATAAAATTTATTTTGTTTTCCAAAATTTTTACTAGAAATTAAGAAAAATAGTTATTTAGAACATAGGGGTCAAACTCCAATTTTGATGAAACTCTGATATTTGATATGAGGCATTTGTTCATTATTTAGAAAAAGTACCGAAACTCCGATTTTGATAAAATGTTAATATGTTGCTCTTTTTCCAAGAACTCAGACATATAAATCAAGTGTGGACAGAAACCTCATGTGTCTAAGAACTGCACCAACGGTGCAAGGTACGTCCTCTGCGAAGAAAAGTGGAGCCCAGGAAGCTAAAAAACCCGCAAGAACATTATGAAAGTGCTGCAATTAAATTTAAATTACTGCGAAGCGGGACAGGAGCTCCTAACACAAGCCATTTGCGAGTCAAAAATAGATGTTGCCATATTATGCGAACTGTATAAGAATATGGACGAAAAAGTTTGGGAAGCTGGTGACTCAAAAAGAGCTGTTATTTGGACATGTGCAGCCCCGGCTTCTGTTCGAGCCAAGATCAAGGGTGTACATATCTACAGTTGTTATGCATTCCAAAACAGCACTTTTGAAGAGTTCCAGGGTATGTTGAATAGCACCGTAGATGATGTTAGAGGCCGTAGCCCAATAATCATGGCTGGGAATTCCAACGCATGGGCCACAGATTGCATGTATCGTCACTGGATGTAATACCGGTCAATACGGGAAGCGAGAACACCTTTATCAGAAATGACACAGGTTTCGTAGTTGACATCACCTTCGTAACTAGTTCCCTAGCGAGAGGCGCCAAGTGGAGAGTAAGTAGATAGTATACTCACAGCGACCTACAGGCCATCCTGTTTGAAATAGAACAAAAAAGATACAATCAGGACGTCCCACCAAAGAAGGCACAACAAATGGGGTGGTAAATAGGCACACTGGACGATAGCTCTTTCACGATCACATTTAGAGAATCTAACAATAAGGCCAGGAACAGCAAATTCTATGGCTGCTGAGATTACTAAACAAGTAATGAGAGCTTGCGATGCACCCATGGTCCAGAAATCTTCAACAGAAATGGATTGTTATCTCACACAGTTCTTAACTGGACATGGCTGCTTCAGAGCTTATTTAAACAGCTTTGAGCTTGATGAATCTCCAAATTGCTCAAACTATATAGAGGCCAGAGAAGATGCAGAGTATGTACTTTTCAGTGCCCATATTTTGGCTTGGAACGCCGAGGTCTTGAGGAAATAATTGGAGAATCACAACTTCCGAGAACATAGCGAATCATGTGTTGTTCGCAGTATGTATGTATATATACTGCATCGAATGCAGTATGGAAACCGCAGCGATAATCATAAAGGAACTTCGACGGCTGGAAAGCCTCAGGGAGAGCAACCAAATCAAAACGGAACATCGGAAAGAAGAGCATAAAGTGCTAACCAGCCCTGTGGAATAATACCTAACGGTAGTCTCACGGGGAGAGTGGTTGAAGTGTGTAGGGTGTCAGCTAGTACGTAGGCGTATTCCTTGCATCGAGTATTCAGGTTTGGGAATCGTGCATGCCAGTAGCCCGGGTTACTGGTATATTTTGAAAATTACACATCCGTTGCCGCAACCAAAAATAAAAATGGAATCTGTGTGGATCCTGAAAAGACTGCAGCTATTAAGAATCGCCCGGAGCCAAGAAATGTTAAACAGGTGTTATCGTTTTTACAAACATGTTCTTGGTACAGACGATTCATACCCAATTTCGCTGAAATCTCGGAACCTTTAAGCCATCGTACCAAAAAGAAAACTCCGTGGTCAAGGGCTGAGGAAAATCAAAAAGCATTCAATACGCTGAAAGATCGCTTAACCAGTACTTAAGCAAGCTGATCCAAATGTACCTTTCATACAAGAAACCGATGCCAGTAACTACGCTCTTGGGGCAGTTTTAATCCTGGGGGATGGTTCGAACACCCGATCGAATATGCTAGCAGACTACTAAACAAGGCAGAGAGAAATTATTCGACGACCGAAAGGAAGCCTTGGCAATTGTATGGGCAATCTTAAAATTTAGAAGTTACATCAAAGGATCACAAGTAACTATAATTACAGAATTGGCGAGATGGGCCTTGCAACTTCAACCATTTAACCTACTAGTTGTGTATAAACCTGGTCGTACCAATGTAATTGCAGATACACTTTCAAGCCCTCCGTGTAATGAAGAGCATGTCGAAAACTGCGAAATTTGTTCTTTTCAAATTGATTTACCGTGGATGGGGTCCAGAGAATTGCGTGAGGGTCAACTTGAAGATGCAGTTCTTAAGGTAATCATCGATTCACTCGAAAATTCTGATGAAGATTTTATCCGATGGACGAAACGAGGCTACGTTTTGAACGATGGAGTATTATTCTGTTACAATGATAGTGACCCTGATAACAATAATGCCCAACTCGTTATACCTGAAAAGAACGGCTTTCAATCCTGAAAACATATCACGATGAACCAACTGCAGGTCATTACGGTGTCGAACGTACAACAGCGAGAATTACCAGCCGATACTTCTGGCCTGGTATGCGGGGAGATATAGCCAATCATATCAAAAACTGCATCGATTGCCAGAGGTACAAAATTAGCAACTTGAAACCCGCCAGATTACTTCAAACAGTAGCTAGTGGCCAACGTTTTGAAATTGTTGCCATAGATTTGTTTGGTTGTTGCCATAGATTAGTTACGAAGTAGCTAGAGAAGACCAACGCAATGTTTCACTTACCAAGTTGGGGAAAATTCAACGCCGCTAATGACAATGACAACAAGAGGCCGTCCAAAGAAGACACCATAATTATTGACACCTCGTCGAGAGGACTTCAGTGTCAAAGGGGGAGAATGTAGCATGCATATTACCTTTTTCTTTACTTTTATAAACTTAATACTTTTATTATATAGTTGACATTTGTTTCGTATTTGAATTTAACCCACAAATGTAAACCCTTTTGTAGCATGCATATTACCTTTTTCTTTACTTTTATAAACTTAATACTTTTAATTACATAATTGACATTTGTTTTGTATTTGAATTTAACCCACAAATGTAAACCTTAACTGATGTAATCCCATTAAAAAGTATAACAGTTATACATATTATGACAGTTCATGATAATGAGCTAATAAAATTGGAAATTGTATCGAAACCACGGTGTTTTTATTTAAACACGCTCTACAATTGGCGACCAACCACTTTTATGTCAGTGAAAACAAATATACGACGCAGTAAAAGAATTTTGCAGAGACAACAGAATTTAGAAGATATGGCTACATCATCACCGGGACAATTTAGTCAAATGTTGGCAGCGCTGTCGGTAAGAGATGCCTGACCTGGCTCATTTACCACCTACACGGCCCGATTTCGCGGGGAGAGAGGCGCCGCTTAGGTCGAGGAGTTTGTTGCAGCCATTACCACATTCAAGAACATCGAGAATATAGCGATGCCGATGCTATTAATGGGATGCCATTACTTTCGGAAGGTTACGCCGCTTCATGGTGGATTAGCGAAAAAGAAAGTGTAAACAAATTTGATGACGCTGTCAAATTGCTCAAATCCGTGTTTCACCCCCTAAAGGGGTGTAAAGCGTAATTCAACTTACAAACTGCCAACCTCACCTGCACGTGGTACACCCTGCTTGCGACTGACGAGGCTCTGGCGACCGAGTAGGGGCGGTATAACTCCCACCCCGCCGGGAGGAAAAGCCCTGGCTAACGAGGGACCGCGTACGCGGCATCAACCGAAAACCGAAAACAAAAAACACATTGTAGAGTATCTGAGGACCCCGGATACGCAATATGATAAACGAATGGAAGTGTATCAGGACAAAGGCATTAAGACCGAGCCCAGTAAGGTCTTAATTAATGGATACTGGAAATAACGATTTGGTACTGAAGACATGAGGGCTGACGTGTGTGATATTCTGTTACCTGAGTAGGTAAGAGTGAAATCTTGCTGAAATGGCTTTCAGGCCAATGCCACATGCTCCCCCGTCCCGTTAAAACCATGGCAGGCCCCAAAGTACGTTCAATGTCTCGTCACTATTAAGTTGGTGGTGTAGGTACAGATGTAACATTCCTGTTTAGCACCGATCTGGCTCTGACATAAGACCTCATAAAGGCTTGTGCCAACCCCTGCATGGCCTCACTGCTTGCATAGATAACCATGAGATCCTAGGGTGACTACACATCCGAGCATTGATAGCGGCTGTGATTAGGGACCCACCAGAAATAAATACAAACAATACAAACAAAAGGAGCGACGGTAGTAGAAACAGCACCAATGAGAAGGCAGTGAAAATCTTCCTAAGGAGCTCCAAGATGCCGAGGTCACCAGGTGGCCAAGCGGCAGCACCACAGAGAAGTCTGGAAGGACGCGAGTCACCCGCAAGGAAGGAGACGACGAGCGAACTGGCCCCATTGGCATCGGCTCCACCAGGAGTCACAAGGGAAACCACAGCAACAAGCGAAGGTGACAAAAGGAAGGTGGTAGGACCGGGAAAAAACCCGGAAGGCCCGATGCTATACTAATATCGAAAACAGTGGATACGTCCTACGCAAACATTCTTAAAATGATGAAGTCGAAGCCAGAGCTTAAAGAACTCGGGGAGAGCGTTAACAAAATTAGGAAAACAGCGAAAGGGGAACTGCTCTTTGAACTTAACAAGGCCAATAACGGAAAAACCGAGCAACTCAAAGAAGAGATGGCGAAAGTACTACAAAGCGAAGCAAAGGTGAAGTCCTTATGTCACCTAGTAACAGTCGAGTGTCGCGACTTGGACGAGGTCACAACCCCGGAGGATATCTGCAAGGCAATAGGAGAGCAGTTCCCAGCATCAGCTGAAATAACCACTAATGCTGTTAAATCCCTACGAAAACGATCATGAAGTGAATCCAAATTAACCTAAACCATTGCGAAGCCGCCCAGGATCTACTCACACAATCGGCGAGAGAAGAAAACGCGGATGTAGCTCTTATCTGCGAACAGTACAAAACACCTTACTGCAGCGGAAGATGGGTTGAAGACCAGAACAAAAAGGCAGCGATATGGACGTGCGGCACTTACTCCGTCGAACGCAAGGATCATGAATACTGCCAAATGCTGGACAGCCTTGTAGCCGAAGCACGAGAGAAGTCACGCAGAGAGGCGACGCGCTCCTTGAAGCTTTTGCTAGCCTCGATCTAGTGTTACTCAACCAGGGAAATAGTAACACTTTCGACAATGGAAGGGCAGGTTCCATCATCGACAAAACACAAAAGCTGGGCTGGAAAACAGATAACTTAGATAATGAGATACTTGAATACGTGCTGGAAACTATGGAAGAAGAACAAGCCAAAGAAGCGACAAGGTCCCTATCCGGAGGATGTGATGCTTCCATGCCACGTAAAAGGAAAGGAAACGGCAGAAAACCTGTATATTGGTGGAGTGAAGACATCTCGAATCTGCGCGCAGATTGCCTCAGAATGCGTAGACGGCAACAGAGAGCCAGACGCAGAGATATAGGAGACTATGCAATCCTACGGGACCAATTCCAAACTAAAAGGAAAGAGCTCCGTAAACTGACAAAAAAGAGCAAACGAGAATCGTTTCAGGCATTTAGAGATGAACTGCAGCACAACCCATGGGATAGTGCGTATCAAATAGTCATGAAAAAACGAAAACATGTTACGGCAGCTGCACTGACATGTCCGAACATGATGCGCTTGATCGTTAGCACTCTCTTAAGAAACGTCAGCGGAATCGGAGATAATACCGCCAGTAACAACTGAGGAAATCCTAGAAGCTGCAGAAGCGATAAAGATCAACATGACGCCAGGAATGGACGGAATCCCGAACCTGGCCCTTAAAAAAGCGATCAAGATAAGGCCAGAGATCTTCACACAATTGTATACATTGTATACATTCCCACTACAGTGGAAAAGGCAGCGGCTAGTCCTCATCCCGAAGGGTAACAAGCCACCAGACCAGCCGTCGTCATACAGGCCGCTGTGCATGCTCGACACAATGGGAAAAATACTGGAGAAAATTATACGAGCAAGACTCGAGAGACACACTGAAGGAGACCACGGGCTCTCCAACCAACAGTATGGCTTCAGAAAGAAGCGAAGCACCATACATGCTATAGAGGCAGTGTGCAACATTGCGCGTGAAGCAATCGCGGGACGAAGATGGTTAGGAGGGCCAAAGCGGTACTGTGCCGTCATAACACTCGACATTAAAAACGCTCCCAACTCAGTCAGCTGGAACTGTATAAGCAGATCCTCATGCAGCCTGCAGACACCTAACTATCTAAGGAGAATAATGGCCAGCTACCTCAAAGACAGAACCCTTCACTACGACACAGAAGAAGGGCCAAAGAAATATAACCTTACTGGAGGAGTTCCGCAAGGGTCAGTGCGTGGCCAAGTGTTGTGGAATATAATGTACGATGGGATCCTAAGAATACCAAAGCCGAGCGGAGTACACATCATTGGCTACGCGGACAATATTGCAGTAGTTGTGGTGGCAAAAACGATGACCGAAACGTCAGAGAAATGTGGGCATGCCATTAGAGATGTCAGGGCCTGGCTACAGACATCAAACTTAGAACTGGCGAGCCACAAAACAGAAGCAGTACTAATATGCAGCAGAAAAAGGGTAGAACACTTCACCATACAGGGTGGCGAGCATACCATTGAGTCGAGCCCACACATCAGATACCTGGGAATGCTGTTGGACCACAGGCTCAGCTTCAAAGAGCACTTGAGATACGCAGGTGAAAAAGCCTCCCGGGCAGTAGCGGCACTGTCCAGGATAATGCCAAATGTAGGAGGACCCAGAGTATGCTGCGCTTTTAGAACTGTGTCGGCAGAATGCCTATCGACTTAGAAATCAAAAAGGCAGCCAAACAACGTGGAACCGAGCCAGAACAAAGAATAGCTGGCGCTGCCATCCAGGAACAGTGGCAAGATAGATGGGATACTACCACCAAGGGGAGATGGACCCACACATTAATCCCCAACATAGAGGAGTGGAACAGTAGAGGACACGGAGAGGTAAACTACTACCTAACGCAATTTCTCTCCCGCCATGGATGCTTCCGGGAGTATCTCTACAAGTACAAACATGCGGATGACCCATACTGCCCGCATTGCGATGGGAAAACCTAGAATGCAGAGCATATCCTGATGGAATGCCGAGGATACTCGACGGCCAGGGATATACTCGAAATGGCAATACAAAAAAAAAAAAAAAAACCCCTAAAGCAGACTGGCGGATTTACCAGGAACTAATGGAGTCCAAACAGCAATTAAGTGAACCTATTGACAGCTTTATATGTAAAAAAACGAGTACTATTCGCACAATTAGCACGTGCTGTGCAAGAGGAGATACAGCTGAATATGATTTAGGGCTTACTCCATCAAAGAATCCGGGAAAGTGTCCCCCGAGAGAACGTGTGCTCTTTTAAAAAACTACTCGCTTTGGGAAGAGAAGCCGAGTTTTTCCTTGGAGAAAATAAAAAAACAGACAAACCAGCAGTGATTGTTCACGAAACAGCGACAGAAAAATCAGAGAAACGTTGCGCCTTTTGCCGAAGGAGAGGACACACAACTGAGCAGAGCTTTAAAAAGAAAGGTCAGCGGGAAAACATCACCACACCAAGTGCACGACCAGTTTTCGCATGTTACGGTTGTGGAGCTCCAGGCGTCATTAGAAAGATTGCTCACAAAGAAAAAATACGTGATGCAGAAGGTAAAAGCTGATGTTACCTTGGCTGATGGAACAACTACAGAGCAAATGGTAGTATACACATTTCGGATTTCATACAACAAGCAGGGATTGTCCTAAACAAGGGGTAGAAATACTGCTTCTTTGAGGACGATCCAATGACCAAATTTAACTTCGAAAGCCCCGTGCCAATTGAATTGAACAGCCTACAAGTGGTGTCGGAACAAATTGCAGATGTAGTTCCGTAGCCAAAACCTAAGACAGCCAGTGATATTGGAAAAGGAGAAGAATTGACACTTCACCGGATATACTGCAAGAAGTTTCAAACTTTTCAAAGTGGTTACGACAGCGTGAGAAAGTCACCAAATGACTACTCTCCTCATTCCGCTCAAGCCATTTTTAAGGATGCTATACCTCCAACTGAGCTTACACCAGATCGTCAAAGAATGCACGATTTCAGCGGGGCCCAGAAGATTGATGAAGACGAATACATAAAAACAAATTTCTTGCCGTTGTATTCTATTGAAGTCCAGTTTCTAAACGCTAAGGATTCCGCTTATTTGGGACATCGCTTTATCGGGACAGCCGTTTAACTAAGACAAATGAACAAGAACGGAAACAAAAATAAGATGATTTTGTTCGTTTATTCTGGACAGCAGCCGTTTATTATTTATATTATGTCTCGAAAAAATTACAGCAGCAAAAGCCACACCATCGTTTGCAGTAATAATGACGATGAAGACGAGAAAACAAATTGAGCCAATGCTTTTCAAGTAACGGTACTATCTCGTGGTGTTGCGCTCCGTTTTACCTTTGCAAAACAGTTTCATAGGGATGTGTAAAACGGTTTCTTGTTGTTTCAATTTGTTATTCGCTTTGATGTTTCTAGTTTTGTTGTGCTATGACGTGGCGTACTTTTGGTTTCGTTTCAGAAAGTGCCGAGATAAAATTAATAAGTCGCATATCCGTGCCTGCTGACCAAGAAGATAGTTGCATTTGGATAAAATGTCCAGAAAAGATTTAACATTAGCTGAATTTTTTACTTTCTATTCCACTGCGTTCTTTTTTACATACGTAGCAATTTCAATCGTTTTGCATTTTCTTCACTTGATCATCACTTCGCTTTGTTGGGACAGCCATTTAATTGGGACTAAACCATCTAGCCCGATGTATCCCAAATAAAGGGAATCCACTGTACTACCAAACCAGAAAATAGAACTGGGAGATCTGTTGCAAGAATATGCGTCAGTATTTGGACCTCCTCAGAAAGTTACTCTATACGCATATCACTGTATTAATACAGGGGACTGAACCAATATTCTTACCACCTTACCGACTTTCTCCACTAAAGAGGACACAACTGAGAGAAGAAATCAAACAAATGTTGAAAAGTCAGATAATAGAAGAATGTGAGTCTCCATGGGCTGCCCCGGTTGTAATGAACCCCAAAAAAGATGGAGGAATCCCAAAAAAGAAGGAGGAGGTATCGACTATCGGCAATTGAATTCTGTGACTATACCAGATAGATATCCACTACCAAGGATTGATGATTTATTGCATGAAGCCAAAAGTACAAAATTAAAATCAACGCTTGATCTTCACTCTGGGTATTGGCAAATCGGAGTACGTGAGGAAGATCAATCCAAAACAGAATTTGTCACTCCCTTTGGTGACTTTGGTTCCAGAGACTCATTGATAGATTCCGAACTGGACTTGGAGATACTATCGTATTAGCATACTTGGGTGACATACGCATCTGCTCTTCAACTGTTCAACAACATCTCGAAGATCTTCGAAAAGTTTTCTTAAGACTCAAAACTTGTTGTTCTGAGGTCAAATACTTGGGACACTATCTCAATACCAATGGAATCTGTGTGGATCCTGAAAAGACTGCAGCTATTAAGAATCGCCCAAAAGAGCCAAGAAATGTTAAACAGGTGTTATCGTTTTTACAAACATGTTCTTAGTACAGGCGATTTATACCCAATTTCGCTGAAATCTCTGAACCTTTAAGCCATCGTACCAAAAAGATGGCGTGATGACGTGGTCATGGGCTGAAGAACATCAGGAAGCATTCAATACGCTGAAAGATCGCTTAACCAGCACTTAAGCAAGCTGATCCAAATGTACCTTTCATACTAAAAACCGATGCCAGTAACTACGCTCTTGGGGCAGTTTTACTCCAGTGGGAGGGTTCTGAAGAACACCCGATCGAATATGTTAGCAGACTACTAAACAAGGCAGAGAGAAATTATTCGACGACTGAAAGGGAAGCCTTGGCAATTGTATGGGCAATCTTAAAATTTAGAAGTTACATCGAAGGATCACAAGTAACTATAATTACAGAATTGGCGAGATGGGCCTTGCAACTTCAACCATTTAACCTACTAGTTGTGTATAAACCTGGTCGTACCAATGTAATTGCAGATACACTTTCAAGCCCTCCGTGTAATGAAGAGCATGTCGAAAACTGCGAAATTTGTTCTTTTCAAATTGATTTACCGTGGATGGGGTCCAGAGAATTGCGTGAGGGTCAACTTGAAGATGCAGTTCTTAAGGTAATCATCGATTCACTCGAAAATTCTGATGAAGATTTTATCCGATGGACGAAACGAGGCTACGTTTTGAACGATGGAGTATTATTCTGTTACAATGATAGTGACCCTGATAACAATAATGCCCAACTCGTTATACCTGAAAAGAACGGCTTTCAATCCTGAAAACATATCACGATGAACCAACTGCAGGTCATTACGGTGTCGAACGTACAACAGCGAGAATTACCAGCCGATACTTCTGGCCTGGTATGCGGGGAGATATAGCCAATCATATCAAAAACTGCATCGATTGCCAGAGGTACAAAATTAGCAACTTGAAACCCGCCAGATTACTTCAAACAGTAGCTAGTGGCCAACGTTTTGAAATTGTTGCCATAGATTTGTTTGGTTGTTGCCATAGATTAGTTACGAAGTAGCTAGAGAAGACCAACGCAATGTTTCACTTACCAAGTTGGGGAAAATTCAACGCCGCTAATGACAATGACAACAAGAGGCCGTCCAAAGAAGACACCATAATTATTGACACCTCGTCGAGAGGACTTCAGTGTCAAAGGGGGAGAATGTAGCATGCATATTACCTTTTTCTTTACTTTTATAAACTTAATACTTTTATTATATAGTTGACATTTGTTTTGTATTTGAATTTAACCCACAAATGTAAACCCTTTTGTAGCATGCATATTACCTTTTTCTTTACTTTTATAAACTTAATACTTTTAATTACATAATTGACATTTGTTTTGTATTTGAATTTAACCCACAAATGTAAACCTTAACTGATGTAATCCCATTAAAAAGTATAACAGTTATACATATTATGATAGTTCATGATAATGAGCTAATAAAATTGGAAATTGTATCGAAACCACGGTGTTTTTATTTAAACACGCTCTACAATTGGCGACCAACCACTTTTATGTCAGTGAAAACAAATATACGACGCAGTAAAAGAATTTTGCAGAGACAACAGAATTTAGAAGATATGGCTACATCATCACCGGGACAATTTAGTCAAATGTTGGCAGCGCTGTCGGTAAGAGATGCCTGACCTGGCTCATTTACCACCTACACGGCCCGATTTCGCGGGGAGAGAGGCGCCGCTTAGGTCGAGGAGTTTGTTGCAGCCATTACCACATTCAAGAACATCGAGAATATAGCGATGCCGATGCTATTAATGGGCTGCCATTACTTTCGGAAGGTTACGCCGCTTCATGGTGGATTAGCGAAAAAGAAAGTGTAAACAAATTTGATGACGCTGTCAAATTGCTCAAATCCGTGTTTCACCCCCTAAAGGGGTGTAAAGCGTAATTCAACTTACAAACTGCCAACCTCACCTGCACGTGGTACACCCTGCTTGCGACTGACGAGGCTCTGGCGACCGAGTAGGGGCGGTATAACTCCCACCCCGCCGGGAGGAAAAGCCCTGGCTAACGAGGGACCGCGTACGCGGCATCAACCGAAAACCGAAAACAAAAAACACATTGTAGAGTATCTAAGGACCCCGGATACGCAATATGATAAACGAATGGAAGTGTATCAGGACAAAGGCATTAAGACCGAGCCCAGTAAGGTCTTAATTAATGGATACTGGAAATAACGATTTGGTACTGAAGACATGAGGGCTGACGTGTGTGATATTCTGTTACCTGAGTAGGTAAGAGTGAAATCTTGCTGAAATGGCTTTCAGGCCAATGCCACATGCTCCCCCGTCCCGTTAAAACCATGGCAGGCCCCAAAGTACGTTCAATGTCTCGTCACTATTAAGTTGGTGGTGTAGGTACAGATGTAACATTCCTGTTTAGCACCGATCTGGCTCTGACATAAGACCTCATAAAGGCTTGTGCCAACCCCTGCATGGCCTCACTGCTTGCATAGATAACCATGAGATCCTAGGGTGACTACACATCCGAGCATTGATAGCGGCTGTGATTAGGGACCCACCAGAAATAAATACAAACAATACAAACAAAAGGAGCGACGGTAGTAGAAGCAGCACCAATGAGAAGGCAGTGAAAATCTTCCTAAGGAGCTCCAAGATGCCGAGGTCACCAGGTGGCCAAGCGGCAGCACCACAGAGAAGTCTGGAAGGACGCGAGTCACCCGCAAGGAAGGAGACGACGAGCGAACTGGCCCCATTGGCATCGGCTCCACCAGGAGTCACAAGGGAAACCACAGCAACAAGCGAAGGTGACAAAAGGAAGGTGGTAGGACCGGGAAAAAACCCGGAAGGCCCGATGCTATACTAATATCGAAAACAGGGGATACGTCCTACGCAAACATTCTTAAAATGATGAAGTCGAGCCAGAGCTTAAAGAACTCGGGGAGAGCGTTAACAAAATTAGGAAAACAGCGAAAGGGGAACTGCTCTTTGAACTTAACAAGGCCAATAACGGAAAAACCGAGCAACTCAAAGAAGAGATGGCGAAAGTACTACAAAGCGAAGCAAAGGTGAAGTCCTTATGTCAGCTAGTAACAGTCGAGTGTCGCGACTTGGACGAGGTCACAACCCCGGAGGATATCTGCAAGGCAATAGGAGAGCAGTTCCCAGCATCAGCTGAAATAACCACTAATGCTGTTAAATCCCTACGAAAACGATCATGAAGTGAATCCAAATTAACCTAAACCATTGCGAAGCCGCCCAGGATCTACTCACACAATCGGCGAGAGAAGAAAACGCGGATGTAGCTCTTATCTGCGAACAGTACAAAACACCTTACTGCAGCGGAAGATGGGTTGAAGACCAGAACAAAAAGGCAGCGATATGGACGTGCGGCACTTACTCCGTCGAACGCAAGGATCATGAATACTGCCAAATGCTGGACAGCCTTGTAGCCGAAGCACGAGAGAAGTCACGCAGAGAGGCGACGCGCTCCTTGAAGCTTTTGCTAGCCTCGATCTAGTGTTACTCAACCAGGGAAATAGTAACACTTTCGACAATGGAAGGGCAGGTTCCATCATCGACAAAACACAAAAGCTGGGCTGGAAAACAGATAACTTAGATAATGAGATACTTGAATACGTGCTGGAAACTATGGAAGAAGAACAAGCCAAAGAAGCGACAAGGTCCCTATCCGGAGGATGTGATGCTTCCATGCCACGTAAAAGGAAAGGAAACGGCAGAAAACCTGTATATTGGTGGAGTGAAGACATCTCGAATCTGCGCGCAGATTGCCTCAGAATGCGTAGACGGCAACAGAGAGCCAGACGCAGAGATATAGGAGACTATGCAATCCTACGGGACCAATTCCAAACTAAAAGGAAAGAGCTCCGTAAACTGACAAAAAAGAGCAAACGAGAATCGTTTCAGGCATTTAGAGATGAACTGCAGCACAACCCATGGGATAGTGCGTATCAAATAGTCATGAAAAAACGAAAACATGTTACGGCAGCTGCACTGACATGTCCGAACATGATGCGCTTGATCGTTAGCACTCTCTTAAGAAACGTCAGCGGAATCGGAGATAATACCGCCAGTAACAACTGAGGAAATCCTAGAAGCTGCAGAAGCGATAAAGATCAACATGACGCCAGGAATGGACGGAATCCCGAACCTGGCCCTTAAAAAAGCGATCAAGATAAGGCCAGAGATCTTCACACAATTGTATACATTGTATACATTCCCACTACAGTGGAAAAGGCAGCGGCTAGTCCTCATCCCGAAGGGTAACAAGCCACCAGACCAGCCGTCGTCATACAGGCCGCTGTGCATGCTCGACACAATGGGAAAAATACTGGAGAAAATTATACGAGCAAGACTCGAGAGACACACTGAAGGAGACCACGGGCTCTCCAACCAACAGTATGGCTTCAGAAAGAAGCGAAGCACCATACATGCTATAGAGGCAGTGTGCAACATTGCGCGTGAAGCAATCGCGGGACGAAGATGGTTAGGAGGGCCAAAGCGGTACTGTGCCGTCATAACACTCGACATTAAAAACGCTCCCAACTCAGTCAGCTGGAACTGTATAAGCAGATCCTCATGCAGCCTGCAGACACCTAACTATCTAAGGAGAATAATGGCCAGCTACCTCAAAGACAGAACCCTTCACTACGACACAGAAGAAGGGCCAAAGAAATATAACCTTACTGGAGGAGTTCCGCAAGGGTCAGTGCGTGGCCAAGTGTTGTGGAATATAATGTACGATGGGATCCTAAGAATACCAAAGCCGAGCGGAGTACACATCATTGGCTACGCGGACAATATTGCAGTAGTTGTGGTGGCAAAAACGATGACCGAAACGTCAGAGAAATGTGGGCATGCCATCAGAGATGTCAGGGCCTGGCTACAGACATCAAACTTAGAACTGGCGAGCCACAAAACAGAAGCAGTACTAATATGCAGCAGAAAAAGGGTAGAACACTTCACCATACAGGGTGGCGAGCATACCATTGAGTCGAGCCCACACATCAGATACCTGGGAATGCTGTTGGACCACAGGCTCAGCTTCAAAGAGCACTTGAGATACGCAGGTGAAAAAGCCTCCCGGGCAGTAGCGGCACTGTCCAGGATAATGCCAAATGTAGGAGGACCCAGAGTATGCTGCGCTTTTAGAACTGTGTCGGCAGAATGCCTATCGACTTAGAAATCAAAAAGGCAGCCAAACAACGTGGAACCGAGCCAGAACAAAGAATAGCTGGCGCTGCCATCCAGGAACAGTGGCAAGATAGATGGGATACTACCACCAAGGGGAGATGGACCCACACATTAATCCCCAACATAGAGGAGTGGAACAGTAGAGGACACGGAGAGGTAAACTACTACTTAACGCAATTTCTCTCCCGCCATGGATGCTTCCGGGAGTATCTCTACAAGTACAAACATGCGGATGACCCATACTGATCGCATTGCGATGGGAAAACCTAGAATGCAGAGCATATCCTGATGGAATGCCGAGGATACTCGACGGCCAGGGATATACTCGAAATGGCAATACAAAAAAAAAAAAAAAACCCCTAAAGCAGACTGGCGGATTTACCAGGAACTAATGGAGTCCAAACAGCAATTAAGTGAACCTATTGACAGCTTTATATGTAAAAAAACGAGTACTATTCGCACAATTAGCACGTGCTGTGCAAGAGGAGATACAGCTGAATATGATTTAGGGCTTACTCCATCAAAGAATCCGGGAAAGTGTCCCCCGAGAGAACGTGTGCTCTTTTAAAAAACTACTCGCTTTGGGAAGAGAAGCCGAGTTTTTCCTTGGAGAAAATAAAAAAACAGACAAACCAGCAGTGATTGTTCCCGAAACAGCGACAGAAAAATCAGAGAAACGTTGCGCCTTTTGCCGAAGGAGAGGACACACAACTGAGCAGAGCTTTAAAAAGAAAGGTCAGCGGGAAAACATCACCACACCAAGTGCACGACCAGTTTTCGCATGTTACGGTTGTGGAGCTCCAGGCGTCATTAGAAAGATTGCTCACAAAGAAAAAATACGTGATGCAGAAGGTAAAAGCTGATGTTACCTTGGCTGATGGAACAACTACAGAGCAAATGGTAGTATACACATTTCGGATTTCATACAACAAGCAGGGATTGTCCTAAACAAGGGGTAGAAATACTGCTTCTTTGAGGACGATCCAATGACCAAATTTAACTTCGAAAGCCCCGTGCCAATTGAATTGAACAGCCTACAAGTGGTGTCGGAACAAATTGCAGATGTAGTTCCGCAGCCAAAACCTAAGACAGCCAGTGATATTGGAAAAGGAGAAGAATTGACACTTCACCGGATATACTGCAAGAAGTTTCAAACTTTTCAAAGTGGTTACGACAGCGTGAGAAAGTCACCAAATGACTACTCTCCTCATTCCGCTCAAGCCATTTTTAAGGATGCTATACCTCCAACTGAGCTTACACCAGATCGTCAAAGAATGCACGATTTCAGCGGGGCCCAGAAGATTGATGAAGACGAATACATAAAAACAAATTTCTTGCCGTTGTATTCTATTGAAGTCCAGTTTCTAAACGCTAAGGATTCCGCTTATTTGGGACATCGCTTTATCGGGACAGCCGTTTAACTAAGACAAATGAACAAGAACGGAAACAAAAATAAGATGATTTTGTTCGTTTATTCTGGACAGCAGCCGTTTATTATTTATATTATGTCTCGAAAAAATTACAGCAGCAAAAGCCACACCATCGTTTGCAGTAATAATGACGATGAAGACGAGAAAACAAATTGAGCCAATGCTTTTCAAGTAACGGTACTATCTCGTGGTGTTGCGCTCCGTTTTACCTTTGCAAAACAGTTTCATAGGGATGTGTAAAACGGTTTCTTGTTGTTTCAATTTGTTATTCGCTTTGATGTTTCTAGTTTTGTTGTGCTATGACGTGGCGTACTTTTGGTTTCGTTTCAGAAAGTGCCGAGATAAAATTAATAAGTCGCATATCCGTGCCTGCTGACCAAGAAGATAGTTGCATTTGGATAAAATGTCCAGAAAAGATTTAACATTAGCTGAATTTTTTACTTTCTATTCCACTGCGTTCTTTTTTACATACGTAGCAATTTCAATCGTTTTGCATTTTCTTCACTTGATCATCACTTCGCTTTGTTGGGACAGCCATTTAATTGGGACTAAACCATCTAGCCCGATGTATCCCAAATAAAGGGAATCCACTGTACTACCAAACCAGAAAATAGAACTGGGAAATCTGTTGCAAGAATATGCGTCAGTATTTGGACCTCCTCAGAAAGTTACTCTATACGCATATCACTGTATTAATACAGGGGACTGAACCAATATTCTTACCACCTTACCGACTTTCTCCACTAAAGAGGACACAACTGAGAGAAGAAATCAAACAAATGTTGAAAAGTCAGATAATAGAAGAATGTGAGTCTCCATGGGCTGCCCCGGTTGTAATGAACCCCAAAAAAGATGGAGGAATCCCAAAAAAGAAGGAGGAGGTATCGACTATCGGCAATTGAATTCTGTGACTATACCAGATAGATATCCACTACCAAGGATTGATGATTTATTGCATGAAGCCAAAAGTACAAAATTAAAATCAACGCTTGATCTTCACTCTGGGTATTGGCAAATCGGAGTACGTGAGGAAGATCAATCCAAAACAGAATTTGTCACTCCCTTTGGTGACTTTGGTTCCAGAGACTCATTGATAGATTCCGAACTGGACTTGGAGATACTATCGTATTAGCTTACTTGGGTGACATAAGCATCTGCTCTTCAACTGTTCAACAACATCTCGAAGATCTTCGAAAAGTTTTCTTAAGACTCAAAACTTGTTGTTCTGAGGTCAAATACTTGGGACACTATCTCAATACCAATGGAATCTGTGTGGATCCTGAAAAGACTGCAGCTATTAAGAATCGCCCAAAAGAGCCAAGAAATGTTAAACAGGTGTTATCGTTTTTACAAACATGTTCTTAGTACAGGCGATTTATACCCAATTTCGCTGAAATCTCTGAACCTTTAAGCCATCGTACCAAAAAGATGGCGTGATGACGTGGTCATGGGCTGAAGAACATCAGGAAGCATTCAATACGCTGAAAGATCGCTTAACCAGCACTTAAGCAAGCTGATCCAAATGTACCTTTCATACTAAAAACCGATGCCAGTAACTACGCTCTTGGGGCAGTTTTACTCCAGTGGGAGGGTTCTGAAGAACACCCGATCGAATATGTTAGCAGACTACTAAACAAGGCAGAGAGAAATTATTCGACGACTGAAAGGGAAGCCTTGGCAATTGTATGGGCAATCTTAAAATTTAGAAGTTACATCGAAGGATCACAAGTAACTATAATTACAGAATTGGCGAGATGGGCCTTGCAACTTCAACCATTTAACCTACTAGTTGTGTATAAACCTGGTCGTACCAATGTAATTGCAGATACACTTTCAAGCCCTCCGTGTAATGAAGAGCATGTCGAAAACTGCGAAATTTGTTCTTTTCAAATTGATTTACCGTGGATGGGGTCCAGAGAATTGCGTGAGGGTCAACTTGAAGATGCAGTTCTTAAGGTAATCATCGATTCACTCGAAAATTCTGATGAAGATTTTATCCGATGGACGAAACGAGGCTACGTTTTGAACGATGGAGTATTATTCTGTTACAATGATAGTGACCCTGATAACGATAATGCCCAACTCGTTATACCTGAAAAAGAACGGCTTTCAATCCTGAAAACATATCACGACGAACCAACTGCAGGTCATTACGGTGTCGAACGTACAACAGCGAGAATTGCCAGCCGATACTTCTGGCCTGGTATGCGGGGAGATATAGCCAATCATATCAAAAACTGCATCGATTGCCAGAGGTACAAAATTAGCAACTTGAAACCCGCCGGATTACTTCAAACAGTAGCTAGTGGCCAACGTTTTGAAATTGTTGCCATAGATTTGTTTGGACCATTACCAGTCACCGCGGATGGACACCAATGGATCTTTATAGTAGAAGATCTAGCTAGTCGATGGGTGGAGCTCTTCAAATTAAATGAAGCTACTGCTGAAGGATATGTCTATGGGCTACCTAGAAGACCACTAAGTGACAACGGAGTGCAGTTCATATCTGCTGTCATGCAAAAGATTACATTCTGCTTTGATATTCAGCAAACCTACACGCCAGTCTACCATCCTGAAGCCAACCCTGTAGAGAGAAAGAATAGGGACCTCAAGACACAACTTGCCATTCTTGTGGAGAACAAGCACTCCTCCTGGTCAGAGAGTCTCGCCTCATCAGATTTGCGATAAATACTGCAGTATGTCACAGCACGGGTTATTCAGCACCGTTCCTGACATTTGGTCGAGATCTTCGCACCTTAGATGATGTCAAACATGACTTGAGAACAATTATCGTGTCAGAGAACTTCATTCCTCAAATTACTCCCTATCTTAAAATTCTTGTTGAGACTTTTAAGAACGCCAAAGAAGCAGAAGTAAAACAACAAGATAGAAACAAAAAGTATGCAGACAGACGAAGAAGACGACAGCCCATTTTAGATGTTAGTAACAAAGTTATGGTTACTACTCATATCCTGAGCAGCGCTGCCAAGGGAATTACATCAAAATTTGTTCCTAAACGAGATGTTCCGTACATCATTATAAAGAAGAAAGGATCCAGTAGTTACGAAGTAGCTAGAGAAGACCAACGCAATGTTTCACTTACCAAGTTGGGGAAAATTCAACGCCGCTAATGACAATGAGAACAAGAGGCCGACCAAAGAAGACACCATAATTATTGACACCTCGTCGAGAGGACTTCAGTGTCAAAGGGGGAGAATGTAGCATGCATATTACCTTTTTCTTTACTTTTATAAACTTAATACTTTTATTATATAGTTGACATTTGTTTTGTATTTGAATTTAACCCACAAATGTAAACCCTTTTGTAGCATGCATATTACCTTTTTCTTCACTTTTATAAACTTAATACTTTTAATTACATAATTGACATTTGTTTTGTATTTGAATTTAACCCACAAATGTAAACCTTAACTGATGTAATCCCATTAAAAAGTATAACAGTTATACATATTATGACAGTTCATGATCATGAGCTAATAAAATTGGAAATTGTATCGAAACCACGGTGTTTTTATTTAAACACGCTCTACAATTGGCGACCAACCACTTTTATGTCAGTGAAAACAAATATACGACGCAGTAAAAGAATTTTGCAGAGACAACACAATTTAGAAGATATTGCTACATCATCACCGGGACAATTTAGTCAAATGTTGGCAGCGCTGTCGGTAAGAGATGCCTGACCTGGCTCATTTACCACCTACACGGCCCGATTTCGCGGGGAGAGAGGCGCCGCTTAGGTCGAGGAGTTTGTTGCAGCCATTACCACATTCAAGAACATCGAGAATATAGCGATGCCGATGCTATTAATGGGATGCCATTACTTTCGGAAGGTTACGCCGCTTCATGGTGGATTAGAGAAAAAGAAAGTGTAAACAAATTTGATGACGCTGTCAAATTGCTCAAATCCGTGTTTCACCCCCTAAAGGGGTGTAAAGCGTAATTCAACTTACAAACTGCCAACCTCACCTGCACGTGGTACACCCTGCTTGCGACTGACGAGGCTCTGGCGACCGAGTAGGGGCGGTATAACTCCCACCCCGCCGGGAGGAAAAGCCCTGGCTAACGAGGGACCGCGAACGCGGCATCAACCGAAAACCGAAAACAAAAAACACATTGTAGAGTATCTGGGGACCCCGGATACGCAATATGATAAACGAATGGAAGTGTATCAGGACAAAGGCATTAAGACCGAGCCCAGGAAGGTCTTAATTAATGGATACTGGAAATAACGATTTGGTACTGAAGACATGAGGGCTGACGTGTGTGATATTCTGTTACCTGAGTAGGTAAGAGTGAAATCTTGCTGAAATGGCTTTCAGGCCAATGCCACATGCTCCCCCGTCCCGTTAAAACCATGGCAGGCCCCAAAGTACGTTCAATGTCTCGTCACTATTAAGTTGGTGGTGTAGGTACAGATGTAACATTCCTATTTAGCACCGATCTGGCTCTGACATAAGGCCTCATAAAGGCTTGTGCCAACCCCTGCATGGCCTCACTGCTTGCATAGATAACCATGAGATCCTAGGGTGACTACACATCCGAGCATTGATAGCGGCTGTGATTGGGGACCCACCAGAAATAAATACAAACAATACAAACAAAAGGAGCGACGGTAGTAGAAACAGCACCAATGAGAAGGCAGTGAAAATCTTCCTAAGGAGCTCCAAGATGCCGAGGTCACCAGGTGGCCAAGCGGCAGCACCACAGAGAAGTCTGGAAGGACGCGAGTCACCCGCAAGGAAGGAGACGACGAGCGAACTGGCCCCATTGGCATCGGCTCCACCAGGAGTCACAAGGGAAACCACAGCAACAAGCGAAGGTGACAAAAGGAAGGTGGTAGGACCGGGAAAAAACCCGGAAGGCCCGATGCTATACTAATATCGAAAACAGTGGATACGTCCTACGCAAACATTCTTAAAATGATGAAGTCGAAGCCAGAGCTTAAAGAACTCGGGGAGAGCGTTAACAAAATTAGGAAAACAGCGAAAGGGGAACTGCTCTTTGAACTTAACAAGGCCAATAACGGAAAAACCGAGCAACTCAAAGAAGAGATGGCGAAAGTACTACAAAGCGAAGCAAAGGTGAAGTCCTTATGTCACCTAGTAACAGTCGAGTGTCGCGACTTGGACGAGGTCACAACCCCGGAGGATATCTGCAAGGCAATAGGAGGCAGTTCCCAGCATCAGCTGAAATAACCACTAATGCTGTTAAATCCCTACGAAAACGATCATGAAGTGAATCCAAATTAACCTAAACCATTGCGAAGCCGCCCAGGATCTACTCACACAAACGGCGAGAGAAGAAAACGCGGATGTAGCTCTTATCTGCGAACAGTACAAAACACCTTACTGCAGCGGAAGATGGGTTGAAGACCAGAACAAAAAGGCAGCGATATGGACGTCGAACGCAAGGAGCATGAATACTGCCAAATGCTGGACAGCCTTGTAGCCGAAGCACGAGAGAAGTCACGCAGAGAGGCGACGCGCTCCTTGAAGCTTTTGCTAGCCTCGATCTAGTGTTACTCAACCAGGGAAATAGTAACACTTTCGACAATGGAAGGGCAGGTTCCATCATCGACAAAACACAAAAGCTGGGCTGGAAAACAGATAACTTAGATAATGAGATACTTGAATACGTGCTGGAAACTATGGAATAAGAACAAGCTAAAGAAGCGACAAGGTCCCTATCCGGAGGATGTGATGCTTCCATGCCACGTAAAAGGAAAGGAAACGGCAGAAAACCTGTATATTGGTGGAGTGAAGACATCTTGAATCTGCGCGCAGATTGCCTCAGAATGCGTAGACGGCAACAGAGAGCCAGACGCAGAGATATAGGAGACTATGCAATCCTACGGGACCAATTCCAAACTAAAAGGAAAGAGCTCCGTAAACTGACAAAAAAGAGCAAACGAGAATCGTTTCAGGCATTTAGAGATGAACTGCAGCACAACCCATGGGATAGTGCGTATCAAATAGTCATGAAAAAACGAAAACATGTTACGGCAGCTGCACTGACATGTCCGAACATGATGCGCTTGATCGTTAGCACTCTCTTAAGAAACGTCAGCGGAATCGGAGATAATACCGCCAGTAACAACTGAGGAAATCCTAGAAGCTGCAGAAGCGATAAAGATCAACATGACGCCAGGAATGGACGGAATCCCGAACCTGGCCCTTAAAAAAGCGATCAAGATAAGGCCAGAGATCTTCACACAATTGTATACATTGTATACATTCCCACTACAGTGGAAAAGGCAGCGGCTAGTCCTCATCCCAAAGGGTAACAAGCCACCAGACCAGCCGTCGTCATACAGGCCGCTGTGCATGCTCGACACAATGGGAAAAATACTGGAGAAAATTATACGAGCAAGACTCGAGAGACACACTGAAGGAGACCACGGGCTCTCCAACCAACAGTATGGCTTCAGAAAGAAGCGAAGCACCATACATGCTATAGAGGCAGTGTGCAACATTGCGCGTGAAGCAATCGCGGGACGAAGATGGTTAGGAGGGCCAAAGCGGTACTGTGCCGTCATAACACTCGACATTAAAAACGCTCCCAACTCAGTCAGCTGGAACTGTATAAGCAGATCCTCATGCAGCCTGCAGACACCTAACTATCTAAGGAGAATAATGGCCAGCTACCTCAAAGACAGAACCCTTCACTACGACACAGAAGAAGGGCCAAAGAAATATAACCTTACTGGAGGAGTTCCGCAAGGGTCAGTGCGTGGCCAAGTGTTGTGGAATATAATGTACGATGGGATCCTAAGAATACCAAAGCCGAGCGGAGTACACATCATTGGCTACGCGGACAATATTGCAGTAGTTGTGGTGGCAAAAACGATGACCGAAACGTCAGAGAAATGTGGGCATGCCATCAGAGATGTCAGGGCCTGGCTACAGACATCAAACTTAGAACTGGCGAGCCACAAAACAGAAGCAGTACTAATATGCAGCAGAAAAAGGGTAGAACACTTCACCATACAGGGTGGCGAGCATACCATTGAGTCGAGCCCACACATCAGATACCTGGGAATGCTGTTGGACCACAGGCTCAGCTTCAAAGAGCACTTGAGATACGCAGGTGAAAAAGCCTCCCGGGCAGTAGCGGCACTGTCCAGGATAATGCCAAATGTAGGAGGACCCAGAGTATGCTGCGCTTTTAGAACTGTGTCGGCAGAATGCCTATCGACTTAGAAATCAAAAAGGCAGCCAAACAACGTGGAACCGAGCCAGAACAAAGAATAGCTGGCGCTGCCATCCAGGAACAGTGGCAAGATAGATGGGATACTACCACCAAGGGGAGATGGACCCACACATTAATCCCCAACATAGAGGAGTGGAACAGTAGAGGACACGGAGAGGTAAACTACTACCTAACGCAATTTCTCTCCCGCCATGGATGCTTCCGGGAGTATCTCTACAAGTACAAACATGCGGATGACCCATACTGCCCGCATTGCGATGGGAAAACCTAGAATGCAGAGCATATCCTGATGGAATGCCGAGGATACTCGACGGCCAGGGATATACTCGAAATGGCAATACAAAAAAAAAAAAAAAAACCCCTAAAGCAGACTGGCGGATTTACCAGGAACTAATGGAGTCCAAACAGCAATTAAGTGAACCTATTGACAGCTTTATATGTAAAAAAACGAGTACTATTCGCACAATTAGCACGTGCTGTGCAAGAGGAGATACAGCTGAATATGATTTAGGGCTTACTCCATCAAAGAATCCGGGAAAGTGTCCCCCGAGAGAACGTGTGCTCTTTTAAAAAACTACTCGCTTTGGGAAGAGAAGCCGAGTTTTTCCTTGGAGAAAATAAAAAAACAGACAAACCAGCAGTGATTGTTCACGAAACAGCGACAGAAAAATCAGAGAAACGTTGCGCCTTTTGCCGAAGGAGAGGACACACAACTGAGCAGAGCTTTAAAAAGAAAGGTCAGCGGGAAAACATCACCACACCAAGTGCACGACCAGTTTTCGCATGTTACGGTTGTGGAGCTCCAGGCGTCATTAGAAAGATTGCTCACAAAGAAAAAATACGTGATGCAGAAGGTAAAAGCTGATGTTACCTTGGCTGATGGAACAACTACAGAGCAAATGGTAGTATACACATTTCGGATTTCATACAACAAGCAGGGATTGTCCTAAACAAGGGGTAGAAATACTGCTTCTTTGAGGACGATCCAATGACCAAATTTAACTTCGAAAGCCCCGTGCCAATTGAATTGAACAGCCTACAAGTGGTGTCGGAACAAATTGCAGATGTAGTTCCGCAGCCAAAACCTAAGACAGCCAGTGATATTGGAAAAGGAGAAGAATTGACACTTCACCGGATATACTGCAAGAAGTTTCAAACTTTTCAAAGTGGTTACGACAGCGTGAGAAAGTCACCAAATGACTACTCTCCTCATTCCGCTCAAGCCATTTTTAAGGATGCTATACCTCCAACTGAGCTTACACCAGATCGTCAAAGAATGCACGATTTCAGCGGGGCCCAGAAGATTGATGAAGACGAATACATAAAAACAAATTTCTTGCCGTTGTATTCTATTGAAGTCCAGTTTCTAAACGCTAAGGATTCCGCTTATTTGGGACATCGCTTTATTGGGACAGCCGTTTAATTAAGACAAATGAACAAGAACGGAAACAAAAATAAGATGATTTTGTTCGTTTATTCTGGACAGCAGCCGTTTATTATTTATATTATGTCTCGAAAAAATTACAGCAGCAAAAGCCACACCATCGTTTGCAGTAATAATGACGATGAAGACGAGAAAACAAATTGAGCCAATGCTTTTCAAGTAACGGTACTATCTCGTGGTGTTGCGCTCCGTTTTACCTTTGCAAAACAGTTTCATAGGGATGTGTAAAACGGTTTCTTGTTGTTTCAATTTGTTATTCGCTTTGATGTTTCTAGTTTTGTTGTGCTTTGACGTGGCGTACTTTTGGTTTCGTTCCAGAAAGTGCCGAGATAAAATTAATAAGTCGCATATCCGTGCCTGCTGACCAAGAAGATAGTTGCATTTGGTTAAAATGTCCAGAAAAGATTTAACATTAGCTAAATTTTTTACTTTCTATTCCACTGCGTTCTTTTTTACATACGTAGCAATTTCAATCGTTTTGCATTTTCTTCACTTGATCATCACTTCGCTTTGTTGGGACAGCCGTTTAATTGGGACTAAACCATCTAGCCCGATGTATCCCAAATAAAGGGAATCCACTGTACTACCAAACCAGAAAATAGAACTGGGAGATCTGTTGCAAGAATATGCGTCAGTATTTGGACCTCCTCAGAAAGTTACTCTATACGCATATCACTGTATTAACACAGGGGACTGAACCAATATTCTTACCACCTTACCGACTTTCTCCACTAAAGAGGACACAACTGAGAGAAGAAATCAAACAAATGTTGAAAAGTCAGATAATAGAAGAATGTGAGTCTCCATGGGCTGCCCCGGTTGTAATGAACCCCAAAAAAGATGGAGGAATCCCAAAAAAGAAGGAGGAGGTATCGACTATCGGCAATTGAATTCTGTGACTATACCAGATAGATATCCACTACCAAGGATTGATGATTTATTGCATGAAGCCAAAAGTACAAAATTAAAATCAACGCTTGATCTTCACTCTGGGTATTGGCAAATCGGAGTACGTGAGGAAGATCAATCCAAAACAGAATTTGTCACTCCCTTTGGTGACTTTGGTTCCAGAGACTCATTGATAGATTCCGAACTGGACTTGGAGATACTATCGTATTAGCTTACTTGGGTGACATAAGCATCTGCTCTTCAACTGTTCAACAACATCTCGAAGATCTTCGAAAAGTTTTCTTAAGACTCAAAACTTGTTGTTCTGAGGTCAAATACTTGGGACACTATCTCAATACCAATGGAATCTGTGTGGATCCTGAAAAGACTGCAGCTATTAAGAATCGCCCAAAAGAGCCAAGAAATGTTAAACAGGTGTTATCGTTTTTACAAACATGTTCTTAGTACAGGCGATTTATACCCAATTTCGCTGAAATCTCTGAACCTTTAAGCCATCGTACCAAAAAGATGGCGTGATGACGTGGTCATGGGCTGAAGAACATCAGGAAGCATTCAATACGCTGAAAGATCGCTTAACCAGCACTTAAGCAAGCTGATCCAAATGTACCTTTCATACTAAAAACCGATGCCAGTAACTACGCTCTTGGGGCAGTTTTACTCCAGTGGGAGGGTTCTGAAGAACACCCGATCGAATATGTTAGCAGACTACTAAACAAGGCAGAGAGAAATTATTCGACGACTGAAAGGGAAGCCTTGGCAATTGTAAGGGCAATCTTAAAATTGTTTAGGGCAATCGAAGGATCACAAGTAACTATAATTACAGAATTGGCGAGATGGGCCTTGCAACTTCAACCATTTAACCTGCTAGTTGTGTATAAACCTGGTCGTACCAATGTAATTGCAGATACACTTTCAAGCCATCCGTGTAATGAAGAGCATGTCGAAAACTGCGAAATTTGTTCTTTTCAAATTGATTTACCGTGGATGGGGTCCAGAGAATTGCGTGAGGGTCAACTTGAAGATGCAGTTCTTAAGGTAATCATCGATTCACTCGAAAATTCTGATGAAGATTTTTAAACCAATGGATCTTTATAGTAGAAGATCTAGCTAGTCGATGGGTGGAGCTCTTCAAATTAAATGAAGCTACTGCTGAAGGATATGTCTATGGGCTACCTAGAAGACCACTAAGTGACAACGGAGTGCAGTTCATATCTGCTGTCATGCAAAAGATTACATTCTGCTTTGATATTCAGCAAACCTACACGCCAGTCTACCATCCTGAAGCCAACCCTGTAGAGAGAAAGAATAGGGACCTCAAGACACAACTTGCCATTCTTGTGGAGAACAAGCACTCCTCCTGGTCAGAGAGTCTCGCCTCATCAGATTTGCGATAAATACTGCAGTATGTCACAGCACGGGTTATTCAGCACCGTTCCTGACATTTGGTCGAGATCTTCGCACCTTAGATGATGTCAAACATGACTTGAGAACAATTATCGTGTCAGAGAACTTCATTCCTCAAATTACTCCCTATCTTAAAATTCTTGTTGAGACTTTTAAGAACGCCAAAGAAGCAGAAGTAAAACAACAAGATAGAAACAAAAAGTATGCAGACAGACGAAGAAGACGACAGCCCATTTTAGATGTTAGTAACAAAGTTATGGTTACTACTCATATCCTGAGCAGCGCTGCCAAGGGAATTACATCAAAATTTGTTCCTAAACGAGATGTTCCGTACATCATTATAAAGAAGAAAGGATCCAGTAGTTACGAAGTAGCTAGAGAAGACCAACGCAATGTTTCACTTACCAAGTTGGGGAAAATTCAACGCCGCTAATGACAATGAGAACAAGAGGCCGACCAAAGAAGACACCATAATTATTGACACCTCGTCGAGAGGACTTCAGTGTCAAAGGGGGAGAATGTAGCATGCATATTACCTTTTTCTTTACTTTTATAAACTTAATACTTTTATTATATAGTTGACATTTGTTTTGTATTTGAATTTAACCCACAAATGTAAACCCTTTTGTAGCATGCATATTACCTTTTTCTTCACTTTTATAAACTTAATACTTTTAATTACATAATTGACATTTGTTTTGTATTTGAATTTAACCCACAAATGTAAACCTTAACTGATGTAATCCCATTAAAAAGTATAACAGTTATACATATTATGACAGTTCATGATCATGAGCTAATAAAATTGGAAATTGTATCGAAACCACGGTGTTTTTATTTAAACACGCTCTACAATTGGCGACCAACCACTTTTATGTCAGTGAAAACAAATATACGACGCAGTAAAAGAATTTTGCAGAGACAACACAATTTAGAAGATATTGCTACATCATCACCGGGACAATTTAGTCAAATGTTGGCAGCGCTGTCGGTAAGAGATGCCTGACCTGGCTCATTTACCACCTACACGGCCCGATTTCGCGGGGAGAGAGGCGCCGCTTAGGTCGAGGAGTTTGTTGCAGCCATTACCACATTCAAGAACATCGAGAATATAGCGATGCCGATGCTATTAATGGGATGCCATTACTTTCGGAAGGTTACGCCGCTTCATGGTGGATTAGAGAAAAAGAAAGTGTAAACAAATTTGATGACGCTGTCAAATTGCTCAAATCCGTGTTTCACCCCCTAAAGGGGTGTAAAGCGTAATTCAACTTACAAACTGCCAACCTCACCTGCACGTGGTACACCCTGCTTGCGACTGACGAGGCTCTGGCGACCGAGTAGGGGCGGTATAACTCCCACCCCGCCGGGAGGAAAAGCCCTGGTTAACGAGGGACCGCGTACGCGGCATCAACCGAAAACCGAAAACAAAAAACACATTGTAGAGTATCTGGGGACCCCGGATACGCAATATGATAAACGAATGGAAGTGTATCAGGACAAAGGCATTAAGACCGAGCCCAGGAAGGTCTTAATTAATGGATACTGGAAATAACGATTTGGTACTGAAGACATGAGGGCTGACGTGTGTGATATTCTGTTACCTGAGTAGGTAAGAGTGAAATCTTGCTGAAATGGCTTTCAGGCCAATGCCACATGCTCCCCCGTCCCGTTAAAACCATGGCAGGCCCCAAAGTACGTTCAATGTCTCGTCACTATTAAGTTGGTGGTGTAGGTACAGATGTAACATTCCTGTTTAGCACCGATCTGGCTCTGACATAAGACCTCATAAAGGCTTGTGCCAACCCCTGCATGGCCTCACTGCTTGCATAGATAACCATGAGATCCTAGGGTGACTACACATCCGAGCATTGATAGCGGCTGTGATTGGGGACCAACAAGAAATAAATACAAACAATACAAACAAAAGGAGCGACGGTAGTAGAAACAGCACCAATGAGAAGGCAGTGAAAATCTTCCTAAGGAGCTCCAAGATGCCGAGGTCACCAGGTGGCCAAGCGGCAGCACCACAGAGAAGTCTGGAAGGACGCGAGTCACCCGCAAGGAAGGAGACGACGAGCGAACTGGCCCCATTGGCATCGGCTCCACCAAGAGTCACAAGGGAAACCACAGCAACAAGCGAAGGTGACAAAAGGAAGGTGGTAGGACCGGGAAAAAACCCGGAAGGCCCGATGCTATACTAATATCGAAAACAGGGGATACGTCCTACGCAAACATTCTTAAAATGATGAAGTCGAGCCAGAGCTTAAAGAACTCGGGGAGAGCGTTAACAAAATTAGGAAAACAGCGAAAGGGGAACTGCTCTTTGAACTTAACAAGGCCAATAACGGAAAAACCGAGCAACTCAAAGAAGAGATGGCGAAAGTACTACAAAGCGAAGCAAAGGTGAAGTCCTTATGTCACCTAGTAACAGTCGAGTGTCGCGACTTGGACGAGGTCACAACCCCGGAGGATATCTGCAAGGCAATAGGAGAGCAGTTCCCAGCATCAGCTGAAATAACCACTAATGCTGTTAAATCCCTACGAAAACGATCATGAAGTGAATCCAAATTAACCTAAACCATTGCGAAGCCGCCCAGGATCTACTCACACAAACGGCGAGAGAAGAAAACGCGGATGTAGCTCTTATCTGCGAACAGTACAAAACACCTTACTGCAGCGGAAGATGGGTTGAAGACCGAGTCGAACGCAAGGATCATGAATACTGCCAAATGCTGGACAGCCTTGTAGCCGAAGTACGAGAGAAGTCACGCAGAGAGGCGACGCGTTCCTTGAAGCTTTTGCTAGCCTCGATCTAGTGTTACTCAACCAGGGAAATAGTAACACTTTCGACAATGGAAGGGCAGGTTCCATCATCGACAAAACACAAAAGCTGGGCTGGAAAACAGATAACTTAGATAATGAGATACTTGAATACGTGCTGGAAACTATGGAAGAAGAACAAGCTAAAGAAGCGACAAGGTCCCTATCCGGAGGATGTGATGCTTCCATGCCACGTAAAAGGAAAGGAAACGGCAGAAAACCTGTATATTGGTGGAGTGAAGACATCTCGAATCTGCGCGCAGATTGCCTCAGAATGCGTAGACGGCAACAGAGAGCCAGACGCAGAGATATAGGAGACTATGAAATCCTACGGGACCAATTCCAAACTAAAAGGAAAGAGCTCCGTAAACTGACAAAAAAGAGCAAACGAGAATCGTTTCAGGCATTTAGAGATGAACTGCAGCACAACCCATGGGATAGTGCGTATCAAATAGTCATGAAAAAACGAAAACATGTTACGGCAGCTGCACTGACATGTCCGAACATGATGCGCTTGATCGTTAGCACTCTCTTAAGAAACGTCAGCGGAATCGGAGATAATACCGCCAGTAACAACTGAGGAAATCCTAGAAGCTGCAGAAGCGATAAAGATCAACATGACGCCAGGAATGGACGGAATCCCGAACCTGGCCCTTAAAAAAGCGATCAAGATAAGGCCAGAGATCTTCACACAATTGTATACATTGTATACATTCCCACTACAGTGGAAAAGGCAGCGGCTAGTCCTCATCCCGAAGGGTAACAAGCCACCAGACCAGCCGTCGTCATACAGGCCGCTGTGCATGCTCGACACAATGGGAAAAATACTGGAGAAAATTATACGAGCAAGACTCGAGAGACACACTGAAGGAGACCACGGGCTCTCCAACCAACAGTATGGCTTCAGAAAGAAGCGAAGCACCATACATGCTATAGAGGCAGTGTGCAACATTGCGCGTGAAGCAATCGCGGGACGAAGATGGTTAGGAGGGCCAAAGCGGTACTGTGCCGTCATAACACTCGACATTAAAAACGCTCCCAACTCAGTCAGCTGGAACTGTATAAGCAGATCCTCATGCAGCCTGCAGACACCTAACTATCTAAGGAGAATAATGGCCAGCTACCTCAAAGACAGAACCCTTCACTACGACACAGAAGAAGGGCCAAAGAAATATAACCTTACTGGAGGAGTTCCGCAAGGGTCAGTGCGTGGCCAAGTGTTGTGGAATATAATGTACGATGGGATCCTAAGAATACCAAAGCCGAGCGGAGTACACATCATTGGCTACGCGGACAATATTGCAGTAGTTGTGGTGGCAAAAACGATGACCGAAACGTCAGAGAAATGTGGGCATGCCATCAGAGATGTCAGGGCCTGGCTACAGACATCAAACTTAGAACTGGCGAGCCACAAAACAGAAGCAGTACTAATATGCAGCAGAAAAAGGGTAGAACACTTCACCATACAGGGTGGCGAGCATACCATTGAGTCGAGCCCACACATCAGATACCTGGGAATGCTGTTGGACCACAGGCTCAGCTTCAAAGAGCACTTGAGATACGCAGGTGAAAAAGCCTCCCGGGCAGTAGCGGCACTGTCCAGGATAATGCCAAATGTAGGAGGACCCAGAGTATGCTGCGCTTTTAGAACTGTGTCGGCAGAATGCCTACCGACTTAGAAATCAAAAAGGCAGCCAAACAACGTGGAACCGAGCCAGAACAAAGAATAGCTGGCGCTGCCATCCAGGAACAGTGGCAAGATAGATGGGATACTACCACCAAGGGGAGATGGACCCACACACTAATCCCCAACATAGAGGAGTGGAACAGTAGAGGACACGGAGAGGTAAACTACTACCTAACGCAATTTCTCTCCCGCCATGGATGCTTCCGGGAGTATCTCTACAAGTACAAACATGCGGATGACCCATACTGCCCGCATTGCGATGGGAAAACCTAGAATGCAGAGCATATCCTGATGGAATGCCGAGGATACTCGACGGCCAGGGATATACTCGAAATGGCAATACAAAAAAAAAAAAAAAACCCCTAAAGCAGACTGGCGGATTTACCAGGAACTAATGGAGTCCAAACAGCAATTAAGTGAACCTATTGACAGCTTTATATGTAAAAAAACGAGTACTATTCGCACAATTAGCACGTGCTGTGCAAGAGGAGATACAGCTGAATATGATTTAGGGCTTACTCCATCAAAGAATCCGGGAAAGTGTCCCCCGAGAGAACGTGTGCTCTTTTAAAAAACTACTCGCTTTGGGAAGAGAAGCCGAGTTTTTCCTTGGAGAAAATAAAAAAACAGACAAACCAGCAGTGATTGTTCACGAAACAGCGACAGAAAAATCAGAGAAACGTTGCGCCTTTTGCCGAAGGAGAGGACACACAACTGAGCAGAGCTTTAAAAAGAAAGGTCAGCGGGAAAACATCACCACACCAAGTGCACGACCAGTTTTCGCATGTTACGGTTGTGGAGCTCCAGGCGTCATTAGAAAGATTGCTCACAAAGAAAAAATACGTGATGCAGAAGGTAAAAGCTGATGTTACCTTGGCTGATGGAACAACTACAGAGCAAATGGTAGTATACACATTTCGGATTTCATACAACAAGCAGGGATTGTCCTAAACAAGGGGTAGAAATACTGCTTCTTTGAGGACGATCCAATGACCAAATTTAACTTCGAAAGCCCCTTGCCAATTGAATTGAACAGCCTACAAGTGGTGTCGGAACAAATTGCAGATGTAGTTCCGCAGCCAAAACCTAAGACAGCCAGTGATATTGGAAAAGGAGAAGAATTGACACTTCACCGGATATACTGCAAGAAGTTTCAAACTTTTCAAAGTGGTTACGACAGCGTGAGAAAGTCACCAAATGACTACTCTCCTCATTCCGCTCAAGCCATTTTTAAGGATGCTATACCTCCAACTGAGCTTACACCAGATCGTCAAAGAATGCACGATTTCAGCGGGGCCCAGAAGATTGATGAAGACGAATACATAAAAACAAATTTCTTGCCGTTGTATTCTATTGAAGTCCAGTTTCTAAACGCTAAGGATTCCGCTTATTTGGGACATCGCTTTATCGGGACAGCCGTTTAACTAAGACAAATGAACAAGAACGGAAACAAAAATAAGATGATTTTGTTCGTTTATTCTGGACAGCAGCCGTTTATTATTTATATTATGTCTCGAAAAAATTACAGCAGCAAAAGCCACACCATCGTTTGCAGTAATAATGACGATGAAGACGAGAAAACAAATTGAGCCAATGCTTTTCAAGTAACGGTACTATCTCGTGGTGTTGCGCTCCGTTTTACCTTTGCAAAACAGTTTCATAGGGATGTGTAAAACGGTTTCTTGTTGTTTCAATTTGTTATTCGCTTTGATGTTTCTAGTTTTGTTGTGCTATGACGTGGCGTACTTTTGGTTTCGTTTCAGAAAGTGCCGAGATAAAATTAATAAGTCGCATATCCGTGCCTGCTGACCAAGAAGATAGTTGCATTTGGTTAAAATGTCCAGAAAAGATTTAACATTAGCTAAATTTTTTACTTTCTATTCCACTGCGTTCTTTTTTACATACGTAGCAATTTCAATCGTTTTGCATTTTCTTCACTTGATCATCACTTCGCTTTGTTGGGACAGCCGTTTAATTGGGACTAAACCATCTAGCCCGATGTATCCCAAATAAAGGGAATCCACTGTACTACCAAACCAGAAAATAGAACTGGGAGATCTGTTGCAAGAATATGCGTCAGTATTTGGACCTCCTCAGAAAGTTACTCTATACGCATATCACTGTATTAACACAGGGGACTGAACCAATATTCTTACCACCTTACCGACTTTCTCCACTAAAGAGGACACAACTGAGAGAAGAAATCAAACAAATGTTGAAAAGTCAGATAATAGAAGAATGTGAGTCTCCATGGGCTGCCCCGGTTGTAATGAACCCCAAAAAAGATGGAGGAATCCCAAAAAAGAAGGAGGAGGTATCGACTATCGGCAATTGAATTCTGTGACTATACCAGATAGATATCCACTACCAAGGATTGATGATTTATTGCATGAAGCCAAAAGTACAAAATTAAAATCAACGCTTGATCTTCACTCTGGGTATTGGCAAATCGGAGTACGTGAGGAAGATCAATCCAAAACAGAATTTGTCACTCCCTTTGGTGACTTTGGTTCCAGAGACTCATTGATAGATTCCGAACTGGACTTGGAGATACTATCGTATTAGCTTACTTGGGTGACATAAGCATCTGCTCCTCAACTGTTCAACAACATCTCGAAGATCTTCGAAAAGTTTTCTTAAGACTCAAAACTTGTTGTTCTGAGGTCAAATACTTGGGACACTATCTCAATACCAATGGAATCTGTGTGGATCCTGAAAAGACTGCAGCTATTAAGAATCGCCCGGAGCCAAGAAATGTTAAACAGGTGTTATCGTTTCTACAAACATGTTCTTAGTACAGGCGATTTATACCCAATTTCGCTGAAATCTCTGAACCTTTAAGCCATCGTACCAAAAAGATGGCGTGATGACGTGGTCATGGGCTGAAGAACATCAGGAAGCATTCAATACGCTGAAAGATCGCTTAGCCAGCACTTAAGCAAGCTGATCCAAATGTACCTTTCATACTAAAAACCGATGCCAGTAACTACGCTCTTGGGGCAGTTTTACTCCAGTGGGAGGATTCTGAAGAACACCCGATCGAATATGTTAGCAGACTACTAAACAAGGCAGAGAGAAATTATTCGACGACTGAAAGGGAAGCCTTGGCAATTGTATGGGCAATCTTAAAATTTAGAAGTTACATCGAAGGATCACAAGTAACTATAATTACAGAATTGGCGAGATGGGCCTTGCAACTTCAACCATTTAACCTACTAGTTGTGTATACACCTGGTCGTACCAATGTAATTGCAGATACACTTTCAAGGCTTCCTTGTAATGAAGAGCATGTCGAAAACTGCGAAATGTGTTCTTTTCAAATTGATTCACCGCGGATGGGGTCCAGAGAATTGCGTGAGGGTCAACTTGAAAATGCAGCTCTTAAGGTAATCATCGAAAATTCTGATGAAGGTTTTATCCGATGGACGAAACGAGGCTACGTTTTGAACGATAGAATATTATTCTGTTACAATGATAGTGACCCTGATAACGATAATGCCCAACTCGTTATACCTGAAAAAGAACGGCTTTCAATCCTGAAAACATATCACGACGAACCAACTGCAGGTCATTACGGTGTCGAACGTACAACAGCGAGAATTGCCAGCCGATACTTCTGGCCTGGTATGCGGGGAGATATAGCCAATCATATCAAAAACTGCATCGATTGCCAGAGGTACAAAATTAGCAACTTGAAACCCGCCAGATTACTTCAAACAGTAGCTAGTGGCCAACGTTTTGAAATTGTTGCCATAGATTTGTTTGGACCATTACCAGTCACCGCGGATGGACACCAATGGATCTTTATAGTAGAAGATCTAGCTAGTCGATGGGTGGAGCTCTTCAAATTAAATGAAGCTACTGCTGAAGGATATGTCTATGGGCTACCTAGAATACTACTAAGTGACAACGGAGTGCAGTTCATATCTGCTGTCATGCAAAAGATTACATTCTGCTTTGATATTCAGCAAACCTACACGCCAGTCTACCATCCTGAAGCCAACCCCGTAGAGAGAAAGAATAGGGACCTCAAGACACAACTTGCTATTCTTGTGGAGAACAAGCACTCCTCCTAGTCAGAGAGTCTCGCAGCCATCAGTTTTGCGATGAACACTGCAGTATGTCACAGCACGGGTTATTCAGCAGCTTTCCTGACATTTGGTCGAGATCTTCGTACAATTATCGCGTCAGAGAACTTCATTCCTCAAATTACTCCCTATCTTAGAATTCTTGTTAAGATTTTAAGAATGCCAAAGAAGCAGAAGTAAAACAAAAAGACAGAAACAAAAAGTATGCAGACAGGCGAAGAAGACGACAGCCCATTTTAGATGTTGGTAACAAAGTTATGGTTACTACTCACATCCTGAGCAGCGCTGCCAAGGGAATTACGTCAAAATTCGTTCCTAAACGAGATGGTCCGTACATCATTATAAAGAAGAAAGGTTTCAGTAGTTACGAAGTAGCTTGACCAACCCAAGCTTTCACTTGGGACATATCATTCATCTGACATCACCCCTTACCACTTGGGACATGTCATTCATCTGACATCACCCCTTACCGAGGTGGGGAAAACAAAAAAACAAGAGGCCGACCGAAGAAGACACCATAGTTAGTGACACCTCGTCGAGACGACTTCAGTGTCAAAGGGGGAGAATGTAGCATGCATATTACCTTTTTCTTTACTTTTATAAACTTAATACTTTTATTATATAGTTGACATTTGTTTTGTATTTGAATTTAACCCACAAATGTAAACCCTTTAGTAGCATGCATATTACCTTTTTCTTTACTTTTATAAACTTAATACTTTTTATTACATAATTGACATTTGTTTTGTATTTGAATTTAACCCACAAATGTAAACCTTAACTGATGTAATCCCATTAAAAAGTATAACAGTTACAGATATTATGACAGTTCATGATCATGAGCTTTTAAGAATATATTATAAAAGCTCCCGGTTGAGGAGTATAAAAGAAGGTACGCAAACGACCAACTCGTCATTCAGTTCGCAAGTGAGTCAAGGAAAGGATCTTATGTGAGTACTTCCTGGCTTCTTCCTAGAAGGTCACATTTGGTTCCTTCATTGATTTCTTAATACACTATTGTTTTTTGCATACTCCGTGGCTATTTCCACTGGAGGTGTGAAGAGCAATCGGTTAAAGCGTTGTTTTTGTTTTGTTGTGGAATATATATTAATTTTCGTTAACCTAATAAAATTGGAAATTGTATCGAAACCACGGTGTTTTTATTTAAACACGCTCTACAGTACTAATATCCACGTACACAAGTATTTTTGTCCAGTTATACATATACTTACAATTCAAAGAAAAGGGAAAAATCACGTAAAAATTGATTGTAGTCGATCGAAAATATAAGGCCTCTGTAGAATATAATATCATAGTCAACACTATCGAACAACGTCCAATTATAACAATCCTGCAGAGAAAATAAATTTTAAAAAAATTTTCATTTCATGCAATCAATTATGGATCTTACGGTTTGTGATGTATGTACAATGTACAGTGAACCAAAGCAACTGCTTTTAAAATACAGTACATTCCAATCAATCGAGATATTGTGTAATCCGCTGCAATTATAAGATGTAATAATCGCAGAATTATAATAAAAATATATAGAAAAGCCACAGATTTTTTGTGTCGAATGCAAATGTTCCCTAAAAGTGGATCTGTCCAAAATGGATTGAAGAGAATTCGAATATATACATATACATATATTATATATACATATATTGTTTCAATAAAAATGTTCGATTTCATACAAAATAGTGAAGTTAAGAAAAAGTGGGGGCTGGTGTGTGCTGATTTCAAAAACATTTACACATGTACTGTTTCTATTTCTTAGGATCTCAGATATCAAATTTCAGCTTCCTAGCTCAAAGTTTAAGGCCTAAGACATGTGGTGACATATGGACGGACGGACATGAGTCAATCGTTTTCTCTATTGATACTTATCACGAATATATTTATAGTGTTAGGAAGGTCCAATGCAAAGAAAAAAAAAAGAGAAAAACCAAATACAAAGAAAAATGTAATATTACACGCTTGAATATGCAATGCTCGTGGAGTACATTAACGCATAGGTCAGCATAATATAGGTTATGCTCGTGGAGTACATCAACGCATAGGTCAGCACAGTATAGTTTAAGGTAAGTGAAAGTGAAATCTGTGAAATTCATCCATATATTGTTAGATATTAATGGTGAACTTTTAAAAATAAAAGGGAGTTATTTTAATGAGAAGTACAAAAGGTGAGAAGTAAAGGTGTAGTTTTTTAAGTAGAATGATTTAAAACTCCTACATCTCCTAGTAGATATATAAAATTAAATATCCCTTTGGGGAAATAGTAGAGAAAAGTATGGAGTGGCAGGTAATCAGAATTTAGAAATTGAAGGATTAGGAAGTTCCAATATGGCCGAAGTTTCAATAAGTGTATTAACCTCATTTATATTAATTATTAATAGTAGTAGTGAGGAAGTGTTCAGCTTCATAGAGGCGTGCAATGATGCAATGTAGTTGGCCACAAACACCCAATAGAACATTCTTTTTAAGTTTATTAAAACAAGAATACGCGGCAACCGTGTTAATAAAAAAAGAAATAACAAATTGGGAAACGTTAAAGAATGAGTTAAGCGGTATCTTTAGAGAACCGCACAGCAGCCTACAGTTACATAGAGAATTAGTTAGTATTCGTCAGGGACGAAATGAGTCTTTTGCATTATACACTCAAAGAGTCGAAACTCTTGAGTAAAGACTTATGTAAGCCAAATTACACGATGTTAAGAAAGAACATCAACAAGGGCATATGGAGTTTATTAAGAGTGAAACCCTAACCGTCTTTGTGAACGGGTTATTGGAAAGATTGTCTTCATACGTTGTAACTTAAAAGCCAAAGGACTTAGCTGAGGCAAGTTGTTTTGCAAAGGAGGAAGAACAGCGTTTGATTTTCTTTAGGACAAATACAAACAAAGAATATTCGAATAGGAACCTAGCAAAAGTAAACTTTACAGGGCCTAAATGTTTCAATTGTGGCAAAATAGGACATATCGCAATGAACTGTCGATTGCCAAAACGAGATGGGGTAAAACGAAATTTAAGATTCTTAACGAATTGGGCCCAATTCCGAGAGCCCGCATGTAAATGTTGTTATTAATGATGATGTAAGAAAGTTTATCATTGATACGGCGGGGGCGAAAGTATCAATGATATTTGCCGAATGTATTTATGAGAGCGAACTAGACATGAGTAAGTCAATTAAATTTAAAAGTTTAGGAGCGAAACACACGAAACGATGGGAGAAGTCATTAAGTATATAGAGTTATTCTCTAATAATATTGGAAGAATAAAAACAAGCGTAGTTAATTTTCAGGTAATAGAAAACGATCTACTAGGCGAATATAATTGCATATTAACAGCCAGTTTCTAAAGGAGGGGGGATATTCTATTAATTACGACAAAGGGGTTATAAAGAATAAGTGTGAGGAAGTTATTTTACAATATCTAAGCCAAGATAATCTATTGAAAGGAAGGACAGAAGTATGGCTGCTAAAAATAGAAAATTCGAAAGAACTCGAGGAAGATGTAGTTGTTCCCAGACAGGAGTTAAGTAATTGAATTGTGGTATCAGAAGGTTTGAGAAAAAATAGGGATTTCTTATGTAATTAATACAGCAGAAAATGATTTTAATTTAAGCCAAATTCGGATTGTTTGTAGGAACTTAAAAGAATTTCAAATCAGGAAACAAAGAATACAATAAGTCTCCGGAAATGAAAGAACAGAGCACATGAATCATGAGGAAAAAGATAGCATTATAGAGATAATTAAACGTTATAGCGACATATTTAGTATTCTAAATGAAAAATTAACACACACCTATGTAACTAGGTACAAACTTAGGACAATAGAATCAGCACAACCGGTTTTTACTAAGACATACAGATACTCCAAGATACATGAGGAGGAAGTGCGAAATCAAATAGAAAAGTTAGAGCAATAGGGTATAATTACAAACAGTAGCTCGTTCCAAAGAAGGCAGATACGAGCGAGCTACGAGATACTCCACAAAAATGGAGGATGGTTATAGACTATCGAAAACTGAATGAGCTGACGATAGCTGATAACTATCCTCTTACCAACATAAACGAAATTCTTGATCAGTTAGGAAGAAGAGAAAACAACAAAACCGAAGACGGCCATAAAATTTTAGTCAAGCATGGACTTCCGTTGTTTATGCTCACTTTCGACAGAAACGAAAATATAGACGACATCTACAAACTGCCCCGGTTACTTGCGCAAACTGCAAAAGCAAGCATCCGGCAAACTATCGTTGTTGTTACATCAAAACGTTATGCCGACTAAAGAGAAGGTAGAAACCGCAAAAAAAAAAAGTAACTACCAACAAAGAAACACCCAAAGAGGGAAATAGTACGGTATGGTTGTCCGAAATAAAGGTAACCCCGAAACTTTCGGGTACCAACTCGTATGCCCAAACCGTAAAAGCGACGAACAAAGAAAGAGCTTCTTCGACGGATCCAGTTTCGCAAGTATTCTCTATAATCCTTGCCAAACTTGATGAACAAACTAAAATTAATAGTATAATATTTGAAAAACCAAGCAAGCTTGAGATAAAGCCTCGTACAAAACATAAAACGTAATGAATGTGAACAAATCAATTAAAATTTTAACATGGAATGCAAATGGTCTCAAGGAAAAAATCGCAGAACTAGAGATATTCTTAAGAAATATCAGCATTGATGTGTGCTTGATCTCGGAAACTTATTTAGCAAGGGAATCTGAATTAAAAATAAGAGGATTTGGGCATACCACGCATACCATCTCTTGGGAAAAAAAATCACGAGACATCGGTCTATCTCGAAGGCTTAACAAACGAAAAAACCTCAAATTAATCACTCTGAAAAGCAGTGAAAAACATAAAGAAGACTCAAAAGCATTCGGCACCAATCCAAAAAAAATAATGGTGAACGGGCAAAGAGTGACAAAGAAAAAGCAGACGTATTTGCTGAACATCTCGAACAAACGTTTAAGCCTTTTGATGGACAATTTTGATAGATGACCAAAGTGATATGCCTCCGACATCCGATAATTTTAGAATAAAACGTGTGTCGTTAACTGAACTCTGTCAGGCAATTAAAACTTTGAAAAATAACAAAGCACCTGGCTATGACTTAATTACCGGACAATATCTCAAGGAATTAGCAAAAAATACGTTAATTAAGCTCCAATACATAATAAACGCTTCGTTTAGGTTGTTGTACGTTCCAGATTAGTGGAAAGTCGCAGAAATGATAATGATCCCGAAACCGGGTAAACCGCCAAACGACAAAAAATCGCATAGACCGATATCACTGTTACCTATAACATCGAAGCTATTCGAAAAACTTTTATTGAAGCGAATCCAACCAATTACAGAAGAAAGACGCCTTATACCTGATCATCAATTTGGTTTCAGAAAGAATCACTCCACAATTGACCAGGTATTTAGAATAACTACCGAAATCGAAAAAGCACTAGGGAAAAAACAGGTTTGCTCCAGCGTTTTACTTGACGTGTCCCAGGCCTTTGACAAGGTTTGGCACGATGGCCTGAAATATAAACTCAGTAGGATCTTTCCGAAAAACGTATACAGCATTTTAGAATCCTACCTCAAAAATAGGATATTTAGAGTTAAGCACGGAACAGACTACTCAGGGTTTAAGGATATTGTCGCCGGGGTTCCGCAAGGGAGTGTCCTTAGTCCTACTCTGTTCTCGTTATATACTCGTGACATTCCGCAAACTGAGGGTACAGTAGTAGCTACGTTCGCGGACGATACGGCTGTTCTGGCTACGGAAAGCACAGTCGAGTCCGCTACTGAAAAACTACAATGCGCTTTAAATAAAATTTCCGATTTGACAAAACCTTGGCGTATTGCTCTCAATGAGACCAAATCCACGCATACTAATTTTACATAGAGAAACATAAACAATATATCCGTCTTTATTAATTCGGTACAAATACCATACGCAAATGAAGCCAAATATCTCGGGATGACGCTAGATGCTAAGCTCAAGTGGAAGGCGCATGTCAAAAAAAAAAAACGTGACGAATTTGAGAACCGATACCGAGACATGTACTGGCTACTCGGACGACATTCCAAGTTGAGCACATACAACAAACTGTTTATATATGTATAAACAAGTGCTAAAACCTATATGGACTTACGGCATACAACTCTGGGGCTGCACTAAAGCAAGTAACAGAGAATCCATACAATCATTTCAAAACAAAGTCATTAGGACTATTGTGAATGCTCCCTGGTATCTCCGAAATAATGATATACAGAGAGATCTATTGATCCCAACCGTGGACGAAGAAATAATAAACATTGCTAGGAAGTTACGAGCTCGACTTGATGGTCATTGCAACCATGCCATACTCCAAATTTTGGACATGAGAAACCTCGTGCGTCGACTCCAACGAACGAAACCGTTCGATTTAGCGCAAGGAGTACCAAGCACTCTAAATGGTTCTAGTAGGTGATTTTACCGAAAATCACGCATACATACATATAATGAAACTGGATGGGGAAACCTAGTTGTAGTAAACGACAAGAACTAAAGGGAAGGGTGTGTTTAGTCAGTAAAAATCTGACACTACTATTAGTACACGGGTATCATAGTGTCTTCATGAAGATTCACACCAACAAATGAAAAAAAAAAAAAGTTAGAAAAAGCAAGATGCTTTTCAAAACTTGATCTTACTTCGGGGTTTCATCAAATTACGACTATTTCGAGTACACGAGGATGCCTTTCGGGTTGAAAAATGCTCCGACATGTTTTCAACGATTAATGAACACCGTATTAACAGGGTTGCAGGGCATCAAATGCTTTGTTTACCTCGACGACGTAGTCGTGTATGGGCAGAGTCTTGAAGAACACTATCAAAAACTAATAGAAGTACTTGATCAAATTAGGGCTGCTAATTAATAGCTGCAGCCGGATAAATGCGAATTCCTTCGCAAAGAGGTCCAATACTAAGGACACGTAATTACTGATAAAGGGGTAAAGTCAGACCCAAACAAAATCGAAAGCGTAACCAAAATGCAACCTCCCGTAAATGCAAAGGGCATAAAATACTTTCTTGGAATGATCATCAGTTCACACTCAAGCCCAATTTCGGACGTACTGTCAAATATAGAGACTCATTTATAATCCGAGCTTCCAAGCTCTGTATTTCCGCATTACTAAATACAACCTTCAAACATTTAAAGTTAACGTGCACCGGTACCTCCTCTGTTCCTCTTCCCCCTTTTCCCAACGTCCGCGCCCTGAAAATTCAGTATAAGTGTATTCATATCCCCTTTGGCGCGCGCAGATTATAAAAAAAAAATAAAATAAAAGTTGGATACTATAGGAAGTTTATACAAAATTTCAGTAAGATAGCAGAGCCATTAGAGCTTCAGAAGAAGGACGTCGAATTTCACTGGGGTACGGAACAACAACAACCATTTGATAGTTTAACGAATGCAATTACTAAGTGCATACTACAGTATCCAGACTATAGCAAGATAGTAATAACAACTGATGCATTAAATAACGGAATAGGGGCAGCCCTTAGTCAGGAAACTAATGGGAAGGATCTGCCAATACAATTTGTCAGTAGGGCACTAAATAAAGCCGAACGCAATTTCAGCACAACGGAAAAAGAATGCTTAGCAATTGTTTAGGGTACTAAACAGTTTAGGTCTTACATATACGGTAGGAAATTTATCGTACAAACGGACCATAGGCCACTAACTTGGTTATTTAATGTCAAGGATCCGGGATCCAAACTTGTTAGATGGAGGCTCAAAGTCGAGGAGTTTGAATACGAAATTAAATATAAAAAGGGATGTTTGATTGTTGTAGTTATCCGAAAACCGACCAGAAATCCAATGAAAATAGTCTCAACTGCTGAAAGGGCATTGAAAAAATTTGTATGGATTTAATAGGACGATTTAAAGAAACAAAGGAAGGTTTTAAGTTTGGACTAACCATCCAGGACGACCTCTCCAAGCTTACTAAATTTATACCACTCAAAACTAAAGAAATGCAGGAAATAGTCAAAGCTTTCACCAATTTGGATATTGAATTTGGGGTTACCAAAAATTATTTTAACAGATAACGGAAAGAGTTTTGTGAGTCTGTTAGAACAATAAAATCGAATGAAATTAGGATTAAAGATGGAATGGAAGAAAGTATTAGAATCATGACCAACTTAAATAAACAGGCAATTGACGTTGCATCAATCCAGAATGTGACAGCGAATAAAATAAATGAAATAATAAGTTCGATAAATCTTGTGAAGGCAAGAGGAAATTGAGGAAAATAATTCGATACACTTCTATTTCAACGAATTAACAAGTAAGATAAATTTTAAAATAATGCAGTTAGAAATAGAGATAGAACACATTTTAGACAGTCTCCTTTTTATTCAAAATGGAGTCATAAATCCTAGAATAATTTAACCACTCCGACTACTGGAGGAATTAAATAATTTTCATTTCTCTTATATTTGAACCGACATTGGAAAATTATGTGAGTACATTATTGTACTTTTAAAAATACCGATAGTATCGAAAAACTTGAATTTATGAAATTTTACCAATATCGAAAGTTGTAACAAATGGCCTTGCTTTAGTCGATATTTCAAATAAATTTTTGATAATAAGTATGGATAAAGAACTTAATTGTTTAAAAAATAACTTGGAAGATTTTAAAGAAATAAATGGTACTTATATTTGTAAGACTCAAATTCACAAGAACACTGTTGATTATACAAACTGCGAAATAAATGCTTTTATGCGTAATAGAGCTAATAATTGTATTATAAAAACTATTAATTCTGGTGTAGAAATGTTTTATAAAATTAAAGAAAACATATTTTTATTTGTAGTCACTGAAGAAACTAGATGTAAGTGCAAATGTAATAGAGATAAGGAAAATGAAACTTTATGTACATATATGTATAATGTTGGAATATTAATCTTAACGAATAAGCAATCTTAATTGATACTAGTATTAAAACACTGAGTAAGCGAAGGGAAGTTAAATTTAAAAGATAGGTTCTATAAAAATGAACTTGAAGATTGTTGTATAAATACCAAATTGGATGCCGGTAAATTAGATTATTAATTCCTAAGCAAATTAAAAATTAGAGATGTAAAAGAAGTCAATCAATTAGCTGTTGATATACAAAATTATAAACATTTTTTGACAAATATCTTAGATCCAATTCCAAAAAGAACAAAAGGCGTTGCTACAGGAATTGTAGTAATCGTAGTACTTATCACAGTATTTATCATAAATGTGTGTATAAATGTTGCTACAGCTCTGGACGTCGGACAACAGTCGCCATATTTAATAAATGCTTTAATAGAAAGAAGACAAGATATGCTCAAGAACTACCAGCTCCAGCAAAGTCACCTTCAACATCATCATCAGAAAGCAACGTAATGGAACGTATTGAACCTTGTTTAAGGGTAAGGTACCCATAAACCCATAAGGAAGAAGGTGTTAGGAAGGTGCAATTCTGACAAAGAAAAATGTTTGTTCGCACAGAAAACGAAACTTAGGAATTCGCGTAATATTACACGCTTGAATATGCAACGCTTGCATATGCAATGTTCGTGGAGTACATTAACGCATAGGTCAGCATAATATAGTTTATGCTCGTGGAGTACATCAACGCATAGGTCAGCACAATATAGTTTAAGGTAGATGATAAGTATTAGTAAATAAGAAAAAATAATTGAGTTTAATATGAGAGCTGCCCTCGAACGGACAAAAATAAATTTTAGTAATAATCAAAAATAAATTCCGTTTGTTTTCATTTTTTCTCTAGCTGCAGTGTGTTCATTTTTGGTTGTGTCTTTCTTTTTTGTTTTTACAAATGGATACACAAGGGTAATACTGGAGGCGAAATCCCCGGCCAAAATCCAGCCCACGTTAACATACGTTAAGTTGTTGCAAAATACAAAGAAATATTGCTTTGTTTCACTTTACTTGTTATAAAACTATTCTTCCATTATTAAGTACCGCCAGCATAAATGAAAACAAAGCCAAATTGAAACTGCCTGTCGCCAACGTCTCTATTCCAGGTTCAGTCCAAGTAAGCTTGGAGCTGATGGTTAATTTTTTGTAAATAATTTTAGAAGATTCAGTGCCAAGCAAGTACCTTTTGGCATGAAGTGCTGCCGTTTAGTGTTGACGTCTAATTGTGTGGAAATTGTGGAAATACAACAACCGTCCGATTAATTGTCTATAAGATGCTTTATCAAGGCTTTAACTTTTCGTCTTTGAGTTTTGATTCTTCTAAAAAAAAAAATACTTGGCGCAACAGGTCTCTCAGGCATCTCACAGCCATTCGTGTTTGTCAGACGCTCGCGGATGTTTATCAGACGCTCGCAAGAGGGGGGCGCTGAAAAACTTTCCGACTGGGATTCGAACCTCGAACCCCTAGATCCACAGGAGGTCATAAATTCCATAAATTTTGAAATATAAACAACTTTCCTACAATAGGGAAAAAGAAAGTTCCTTTAAGGTTCTGCCCAACCTTAAATTCTATTGCCGAACTGACTGTTTAAGCCTGTAAATTGCATACTTCGTTAGCATTGTTGATTTGAAAACCGTCTAGCTGTTTCATGAATATATCAGCATGGAGTTCTCCGTTGAGATAAGCTGAAGTTACGTCTAAATGCTGTAGGTCGAGGCTGTTCTCGGCAGTGATTGTCGGATCTAATGATGCTTGCAACAGGGGCGTAAGTATCAGAGTAGTCAAGTTCGGTTATAGCCCATTGTCACCAACCGTAACTTCCGTCACTTCACTGAACAATCTGTATTAAATTTGGTTTTAAAAACCAATTTGCATTTAATTACCTGTCTGTCAGTAGCTATTCTGAACCTATTTTCCAGTTTTTTCTGTTGCTTCACAGTTGTAGGATCCTCGTATTTAATTGCTACTTATGTTGTACATCTGCAATCAGGCTGATTTGTTTTCTATTCACTTTTGGCTTCTTCTTCTTCGCATCCTTGATGTTCGGTTATCAGCGGTTGAGTGTAAAAGTTTGCCAGGCGTTCTTCGGCATTTTTCGTCTAACTCGTTTCATCGACCACAAACTCTGGGTCTCCAAAGTCAGCAGGTTACGTAGTCGTCCTCGTATCCCACGATCCTGTGCTCTGTACTTTTCGGATAACATTTTTCAATGTATCTTTTATTCAGAACGAACGTGCTCGTTACAACACATCTGAGTTTCGACACATCCATTGTCCATTTCTTAATGACTTTATAGACTCTCCCGTCTGTCTTTCTGCAAAGGTCTTGTAGATTTTAAATTATTCTAGCACTTCACTTTCCTTTTTCATAAACGATCAACGCATGGATACAAAAATTACAAATAGGACTTTTCAGTTTTTAATTTTTCGGCAATCTGGTTACCACGTTTTCTGCCTCCACAGGCATTACCAGTGCTCCTTTCACACGTGCTACAAGCGGGTTAGGGTTTTAAAATTAAATAACATACAGAAAACCTACAAATCTATCCTCCCTCCATTGCAGAACATCAGCAGAATATGTCTACACGCCGCTACCGACGAAGCTGGACGGAGAATGCTATATATAATATACATAATCGATGCTCTAATAAGTAGCACTAGGTTTCAAAGAAAACACAACCTGGCTATCTCCACATGGTCGAACCGCCAACCAAATCGACTACGTGCTAATCGCATTCAGCATCCTGAATGTGCAAACGTCGGCTCTAACTATTATCTTGTTGCAGTCAAATTCAGAGCTCGACTATCCACGAGAAGAAGCTGCGAAATGCCCAGAAGAAGAAATTCCACGTTGGAAGCCTTAGCATTACTGGAGTAGGCAGAGTCTATGGAGAGCGCCTGAGTGCGAGACTCTCCGCTGTGCATTCACCTTCTACAAATGCCAACAACAGTGAAACCAGTACCGCGACATCATCAAAGAGGTAGCCGAGAATACCACAGGTTACCAACCACCATCTAAGATCAGCCCTTGGTATGATGATGAATGAGTACGTCGTAAAAAGGTGACAGAAAATGCACACCTACAAATGCTGCAGCAGAAAATAAGAGCAGCAAGGGAAGAGTATCGAGCAAGAAGAGGCGAAACGAGTTGGCCTTGAAATGAAGGACAAAACCAAGTACCTGTTCTCAACAAACAAAGAAGTACAAAACGTCACTGTTAGCAACAGTAACTTGAGGTAGTTAAGGAGTTTACCTACCTTGGAGTAAATCTCCATGAACGACACCCTAGTGGAGATTCGGCGAGTAAGGGAAGCCGCTGCTATTTCGGTTTGGCAAAACAAATCGGTTCAAAACTATCTCGGAAGACGAAATGTATGCTCTACAAAACATTGATCATGCCAGTTCTACTGTACGAAGCCGAGTACTAGACAATAAGCAGAAAAGCAGAGCATATTTTGAGCTATTTCTAATGAAAAATTATTCGTCGAGTTTCCGGTAACGTGTGTGAGGAGGGCGAGTGAAGGAGAAGATATAACCGCGAACCCTTTGACTTCGACTTTCTGATTTCTTCGAAAGTTGCATTTGTTTTCCAGATTTCTGAGAAGAACCAAGGATGTTACGCCACTATTTTGCCTTTTCTTTTCCTGTGAGAAGAAGAAAATTTAAGTTTAAGCCTACTTACTGTAGTTGTTCTTCTAATCTTTACTAATGTGTTCATTCTAGATACCTATCAAGTGGTTGCATATTTGTAGATCTGCATTACAGTTACAGACTCGAATTTTTGTATGTATTCCAAATCAGGAAGGACAATGGGAAACAATTGCTGCAAATTTTGAGCGGAATGCTAACTTAGCCCATTGTATCGATCCCGTTAATGGAAGAATGTCAGAATTGTCAATCCAACTAGATTTTGTCTATCGTTTCATTTACGTAAGCGTAGGAAGCTATGGCAAAGATTGAGACTCCAATATATTCAAGAGCTCCTCACTTTCTATACAGATAAAAAATAACGCAATTGGCACCTTGAACAAAAATGTGTTTATGTAACAACAACAAAGGATCTTAAATTATCGCCTATCTTTAGCTCGGAGATATACATATAGAAAGTGCTTTCAGAGTTTTAAGTAGTAAATGGGGGATTTTTCACCGAACAATAAACCTTAATACTGATATCTCCACAGGCGTAGTTAAAACCTTTGTTGTTCTTCATAATTTTTTTTAAAGATGGATATGAGGTTTCAGCATCTGAGGTATGAGAAAGAATGTCCCTTTGGGATCAGTTAAATGGCAGTTATCCAAAATTTAAAGACTTTATGATCAATATTGTGTTATAGCATATTATCAAAACAAAAATATAAATAAATGCGTCTTTTGTTAAACTAAAAATAATATTTTTTTTTATATTCTAATTTTGATACATAGAGAAATAATTGAGAATATGAAGTATACATATATATGTAGGTACATCCATGATAAGCATCAGTAGAGGAACGTGTCCGTCAGTCCATCCGTCAGTATATCACCAATTTTTGGGCCTTAAATTTTGAGCTACGCGGATTAAATTTCATATGTGACTTTCTACGAAATAGAAGTATTACAAGTGTAAACATTTTTTAAATCAGCCTACTGCCACTCCCACTCTTTCATAACCTCACTATTTTGCATAAAATCAAAAAAAAATTTTTAATACAAAATATTTAGATATTTAAATCTTCTATAATTTGTCTATACATCATATGATTGTAAACGGATTGTTCCATTTCTGTATGTTTATAAACTATCCTTAGTAAATGTTGAGTTTGCTACATAGGTTGTAACATAAAGAAATAATTGAGAAACCCTCTATAAAGTAGGTATATATGTATATTCGTGATCAGCATCAGTAGAGTCCAGTCCGTCCGTCCGTCTGTCATCAGGTGGAGGATGAAATTACATATCTGGCTTACATGTCTTTCCGAGAGGAATATTCGCAGTGTGGTGGATTCATTTGAGTCCACTGGTTCAGTAAACGGTCTACCAACACCCGTACGTCGACGCAACGCAAGGTCTGCCGAAAACAACGGCGCTGTCCGTAAGAGTGTACAGGAGTATCCGAGGCAGTCGATCACGCGTCGCTTACAAGAACTCGGCCTTTCGCAGACCACAACTTGGCGAATTTTGCGTCGTGATTTGGGCTTGCACCCGTACAAAATTCAACTGACCCAAAAACTGAAGGTAAACGACCATAGACAACGACGTGTGTTCGCTGGATGGGCTCTAAAGGAGTTGAAAACTGACCCTAAAATCATCTTCAGCGATAAGGCCCATTTCTGGATGAATGGGTTCGTTAAAAATCAAAGTTGTGGCATTTGAGAAGATACCAATTCAAACGAGATCCAGGAGCGTCCAATGCATTCCGAAAAAGTCGGTCCATATTTCTTTAAGAACGACGTAAACCAGGACATCACCGTTAACGGCGAGCGCTATAGGTCGATGATTACAAACTTCTTTTGACCTGAGTTGAATCATATCTACACCAACAAAATGCGGGCCGTGTAAAAGCTTTTAGGTGTTCCGACTGAGATTCGAATCTCGAACCACTTACTCCATGGTCCAACGTGCTAACCTCTGAGCCACGGCACCTAATGTTGTTTCTAGTTTTCATAAACTCTATTTTTACTTTAAATATGAAATGTGAGCTAACTGGGTTTGTTGATAATATCGGTTGCACATATTTCAGCAGCTATGTCTTAGATCTGACTGCAGACATCAGTCACGACTTAGGACCAAGCTATGGCGGGTGCCAGGACTATGGGTTTGGACAAGTGGAAGCAGCGTGCCAGGATCGAAGAGAATGGAAGGCTATCGTTTGTTAGGCAAGGACTCTTCAAGGGTCGGGAGCCCGTTAAGTAAGTAAGTAAATATACATCTTTGGATCTGAACTTCGACTTTCTGATTTCTTCGAATGTTGTATTTGTTTTCCAGATTTCTGAAAAGAATCACGGATGTTACGCCACTATTTTGCCTTTTCTTTTCCTGTGAGAAGACGAAAATTTAAGTTTAAGCCTACTTACTGTAGTTGTTCTTCTAATCTTTACTAATGTTTTCATTCTAGATACCTATCAAGTGGTTGCATATTTGTAGATCTGCATTACAGTTACAGACTCGAATTTTTTGTATGTATTCCAAATCAGGAAGGACAATGGGAAACAATTGCTGCAAATTTTGAGCGAAATACTAACTTCGCCCATTGTATCGATCCCGTTAATGGGAAGCATGTCAGAATTGTCAATCCAACTAGATTTTGACTATCGTTTCATTTACGTAAGCGTAGGAAGCTATGGGAAAGATTGAGACTCCAATATATTCAAGAGCTCCTCACTTTCGATAAACGTGAAAAATAACGCGATTGGCACCCTGAACAAAAATGTTTTTATGGAACAACAACAAAGGATCTTAAATTATCGCCTATCTTGAGCTCGGAGATATATATATAGAAAGTGCTTTCAGAGTTTTAAGTAGTAAATGGGGGATTTTTCACCGACCAATAAACCTTAATACTGATATCTCCACAGGCGTAGTTAAAACCTTTGTTGTTCTTCATAATTTTTTTTAAAGATGGATATGGGGTTTCAGCATCTGAGGTATGAGAAAGAATGTCAGCCAGCAACGGAAAATAAAGGCGGATTATTTTCTAATCCCTTTGGGATAAGTTAAATGGCAGTTATCCAAAATTTAAAGACTTTATGATCAATATTGTGTTATAGCATATTATCAAAACAAAAATATAAATAAATACGTCTTTTGTTAAACTAAAAATAATATTTTTTTTTATATTCTAATTTTGATACATAGAAAAATAATTGAGAGAGGCAATATGAAGTATATTGAAAATCAAAGTTGTGGCATTTGGGAAGATACCAATTCAAACGAGATCCAAGAGCGTCCAATGCATTCCGAAAAAGTCGGTCCATATATCTTTAAGAACGACGTAAACCAGGACATCACCGTTAACGGCGAGCGCTATAGGTCGATGATTACAAACTTCTTTTGGCCTGAGTTGAATCATATGGACACCAACAAAATGCGGGCCGTGTAAAAGCTTTTAGGTGTTCGAATCTCGAACCACTTACTCCATAGTCCAACGTACTAACCACTGAGCCACGGCGCCTAATGTTGTTTCTAGTTTTCATAAACTCTATTTTTACTATATATATGAAATGTGAGCTAACTGGGTTTGCTGATTATATCGGTTGCACATATTCCAGCAGCTATGTCTTAGATCTGACTGCAGACATCAGTCACGACTTAGACATACTAAGTTTGTTCTCAGTGAGAAAAAAAAACAAAATTTTAATATAAAAGGTTATTATTTTGAACTTCCCGATTTTACTTTCCATAGTTCGTATTGTGAAAACATTTTGAAATGTTGTGACAATTGCTGTCAATCTCCCTCTGAAGCTACGTTTAATACTGCAAAGTATTGCTCAATAAATTCTTTCAATATTGTGCCATTTTTTTTCCATATTACAACGATTCCTTAAATGCTTGTTGATGTTTTATGAAAAATATCATTAAAAACGGTCCAAAAAGTAGGCGTGGCTAAAATTTATTTATGGACGAATTATAGAGAATTTGAGTATTTTAGCATTTGAGTCGTAATAAAATTGTTCGATTTCATACGGAATAGTGAAGTTATGAAAAAATAAACGTGAAAGTGAGCGGATTTCAAAACGTTTTACAGCTGTACTGCTTCTATTTCTCCGAAGCCTAAATATGAAATTCCATCCTCCTAGCTCAAAATTAAAAGCCCAAAAACTGGTGGCATATTAGGGATTTAAAATTTAACTCGAACAAAAAACATAAAGGAAAGCTACAATCCATGGATCGTATGATCCTACGAAGTGGGCGTGGCCGCATACCATTTTTTCCTAAATTACAGCAATATACTCGGATGCTTGTTAAGTTTTATACAAAATTTCATCGAAATCGGTTTTTTAATCAAAACGCCCTCAAAAATGGGCGTGGTTACATAAAATATACAGAAGAATTGTAGAGAATTGGAATATCTGAATATTTTACGTAGTAAAATTTTTCGATTTTGTACAAAGCAGTGAATGTATTTCATAAATTTTGACACTTCCACTGCTTCTATTTCTCAGAAGCCAAGATATGAAATTCCATCTTCTAGCTCAAAAACTGATGACGTACAAACTGGCATCGAAGAACGATGTCCTCGAATGTTTGTTGATGTTTTATGCAAAATCTTATCAAAATTAGTTTTTTGATGAAAACGCCTCTAAAAAGTTGCCGTGGCTAAAATTGATATATGTATGGGCAATTTATAGAGAATTCGAATATCTAAATATTTTGTGTTAGTAAAATTTCATACAAAATAGTAAAGTTATGAAAAAGTGGATTTCAAAAATCTTTGCACTTGTACTGTTTATATTCCTTAGAAACCCAGATATGAAATTTAATCATTCTAGCGCAAAATTTAAAGCCCAAAAACTAGTGACATACGGACGGACATGGCTCAATCGGATTCTCTAATGATGCTGACCACAAATATGTATGTATATGTATGTATGTATTTAATACGGTTTATGTCGATTATTTCTCTATGATACAAGCTACATATGTATTTATCAAACTTAATATATCCTTAGGATAGGGTATAAAAAGAATACCTTACTTGTTAAAGGAGATGGAATGTCATTAAGTCATAGGTGTACGCTCAATATTATGTAGGTATTAAAAATACAGGCGGTATGTGTACTTTAAGAAATACGTTTCAATTATTGCTCTAAATATGAATTTATAACACGATGTGGTACGAAAAAGGTTTCTAACTTTGTATGAAATTAATCTATACTTGTTTTTTTGTTTATATCCTACGTTGACCAATTCAATATTAACATGGAAACTAAATTTTAAGTGTAAGTTAGGTATTACTATATATGTAAGTATTATTATTATAAATTAGTTATTCATATTTAATAACATCACACCTAATAAAATGCAATATAGTTAAAAATAGTATACTTAATCTTACTTTCAATATTTTCAATATCCGAACTTTGTGCAAGAAAACTTCTCTTTTCGACATAACAACGAAACGCCGTCCCTAAGTCCATAAAAGCCACAAATGCAATCCATCCCCGAAATGCATACAGCACTCGTCCTTCCATGTTTCTACGTACTTGTAATAATGTTTTCTTTAGAAGACCACGATTAGTTATATGTATGTATGTAAGTAGGTATGTATATTTGATTAAAATAATATACTACATTTATATGCGTGAATATGCATTTAGCACAAATAAAACGAACACAGTTTCTTCACGACGCTGGAACGAGGGGAAATGTACTGTTAGTTTCGATTTATACTTTTAAAATTTAATTTAATAATAAATTACAGCTTACGATATTTAGAGTTAATCCAATTAATTTCCACAAATATCATTGTTATTAATTAGTGCAGTACTTCTGTCAGATTGTAAACAACTTATTTTAGAAGAGTCTAACCGATAAATAAATGTGAATAGATAAATTTGACGGACTTGCGCATATGTGTTGCAGTACTATAAGAGGAGAATGTGTAACACACATGTTAAAAAATATGTACACAAATCGTAATGATAATTAATATAGACGAATCACACACCACAGACATGTACATAATATTTTACATTAGGGTGCCTCATCCATTGAGAGAACCTTATTTTGCGACATTAGATACGAGTACATTTTTTCCATTTATTATTGACATAAAATAACGTGAAACTAGCATGTAGGAGGATAAAATTTCATATAAAAACTGTTTATTGGCAAACAAATAAATGCCAAATGATACAAATTGTACTACAGTAAAATATCGATTAAGTGAAAACATAATCAGTTCACATTTTTGAGAGGCACACATGATTAAAATAGGGGAAAAAACGAGAAAATTACAATCCGTCTCCAATAGATGGTAAAATCCCTATGCACTTTCCTTATTATTACCCCCATTAAAATGGGCGTGGTATACTGCATTTTTTTTTATTGAATTAATCCTATAACGGCGAATGAAGGATAATATTACATGCGAGATTTCATCACAATTGGTTCTTTATTTAAAATGCATTCACAAAATTTACGAGGATGAAATGTTCATAAAACTATTTTTGTCGATTTAATGTAAAGTTGTGAAGTTACGAACCAGCGGACATTGCTGAGTGCGGATTTCATGCAATGAAAAAACACGTGTTCCACGTTTTCCGAAACATTTTTTTTTTTTTTTTCGTGGGTTGGTGAGATTCTTCAAAAGACACTATGAGACACCGTGTACTCATAGTAGTGTCAGATTTTTACTGACTAAACACACCCTTCGCTTTTATTATTTTGTTTACTACAACTAAGTTTTCTTAGCAAGTAGTTTAAGCGTCAATAATACACGCGTGAGGCAGGTAGATTTTCAGTAAAATCACCTGCAAATTCCGTCATTATATGCGGTTGTTACTTATTGCGCTAGATCGAACGGTTTCGTTCTTTGTAGTCGGCGCAAGAGGTTTCTTACGTCCAATATTTGGAGTATAGCATGGTTACAGTGACTATGAAGGCGAATATGGAGCTCGTCGTTCACAGTTGCGATCCCTAAGTCTCTTTGTATATCCCTGTTTCTAATATACCAGGGAGGATTCACGATTCCTCTTATAACTTTATTTTGGAATGATTGAATAAATTCTCTATTACTTGCTTTAGTACAACCCCAGAGTTGTATGCCATATGTCCATGTAGGCTTAAGCACTTGCTTGTATATAAGCAGTTTGTTATGTACACTTAGCTTGGAATATAATCGCGTTTTTTTTTTAACGTGCGTTTTCCACTTGAGCTTCGCATCTAGTGTCATCCCTAGATATTTAGCTTCATTTGCATGTGGTATTTGTACGGAATTAATAAAAACGGGTAGATTGTTTATTTTCTTGTTTGTAAAGTTAACATGCGTCGATTTGGTCTTGTTAAGAACAATGCGCCATTGTTTTGTCCAGTCATAGATTTTATCCAAAGCTTGTTGGAGTTTTTCAGTTGCTGGCTCACTTGAACTATCCGTTGCTAAAGTAGCCGTATCGTCCGCGAACGTAGCTACTACGGTGCCTTTAGTTTGGGGTATGTCTCGAGTGTACAGCAAAAATAAAATTGGACCAAGGACACTTCCTTGCGGAACTCCGGCGGCGATTTCCTTGAACTCGGAGTATTCAGTTCCGTGTTTAACATAAATTAATCTATTTTCAAGGTAAGATTCTAAGATCTTATTTAGTGTTCCGGCAGGACCTGTCTTAGTTTGTGTTTCAAGCCATCGTGCCAAACCTTGTCAAAGGCATGGTAGACGTAAAGCGCTAGAGCAAATCTTTTGTCCTTCTAGGGCTTTTTCAATTTCATCGGTTATTCTGCAAACCAGGTCGATTGTGGAATGCTTGATTCTAAACCCATATTGATGATCAGGTATAAGTCATCTTTCTTCAATAACTGGTTGTATACGTTTCAATAGGAGCCTTTCAAATACCTCCGATATTATTGGAAGGAGCGATATTGGTCTGTACGATTTTTTGTCATTAGGAGATTTTCCCGGTTTCGGAACCATTATCACTTCTGCTACCTTCCACGCATCTGGAACGTGTAGCAATCTAAGCGAAGCGTTTATTAAATGCAGCAGTTTCATTAGTGCTTTTTGTGGTAATTGCTTAAGGATTTGTCCGGTTATTAAATCAAAACCTGGGGCTTTGTTATTTTTCAGTTGTTTTATTTCTTTGTAAAGTTCGGTTAGTGACACTCTTTTTATTCTAAAGCTGTCAGATGTCATTGTCATACTTCTGTGATCCTCTATTAATATTTGACCATCAAATGGTTTAAACGTTTCCTCCAGATGTTTGGCAAAAAGGTCGGCCTTTTCTTTGTCATCTTTTGCCCACTCGCCATTGTCTTTTCTGATTGGTGCTGATTGCATTTGTGGTTTTTTTACGCTTTTTATAGCTTTCCAGAGCGAATAGTTTGTACTCTTTTCGGCTGTTAAGCCTTCAAGATAAACAGTGGTCTCGCTATTTTTTAACTCTTGAATCTCTTTTTTAAGTTTATTACTTAAGTAATTTGAGTATGTCTTATGTTGGGGGGCACGGGTTTGTTGGCATACTTTACGTGCTCTTCTCTTTTCACGAATGAGCTCTTTTATATCGGGCGGATAATTAACTTCGCTGCGTTTGACTACTCTTCTCCTTAATGGAGTATTTTTCCATGCGGCATACTGAATAGATTCAATAAATTTATCGAGTTCGTCTTCTATTTCGAGTGGTGTTTTTAGTGACACGTTTAAGATAATATTTTCTTCGCAATCATTTTTAAAGCCGATCCAGTTGGTTTTGTTGTTAGTTAATCTAGGCACGCCTTCTACTTTCATTAGTTGGTCACTTATTGTCAAGATTACCGGTGAGTGATCTGAGGAGAGATCAAAACTTTCCTCTACTTTTGCAAAACTTGGAGATACTCCCTTTGTTATGAAGAAGTCTATCAGGTCAGGTGTTTTTGCAGCATCGGAGGGCCAATATGTCGGTTGCCCTGTCGAATAGAAGTCAACCCCGCATTGCATACCAACTTCGTATAGGAGTCTACCTTTTGGCGAGTTATATCTTGAACCCCAAAAGGTGTATTTTGCATTAAAGTCACCACCAATAATGAAATTCGTTCCAAACGAGTTGAAGAGATCTACAAAGTCGTTACTTTTAAACGTGCATCGTGGGTTGAAGTATGAGTTCTTGCTTTTAACACGAACTGAATCTGTTTGCATAATGTTAAGTTCAATCGTTGTATTCATGGAGTGCTTAATGCAGTCTTTGATGAATAGGGACGATCCGCCTCTGGCTCTTCCGGAAGGATGGTAAGCGTGATACGCACAAAATCCTCTTATTTTTACCTCAGATTTATTTGTCAAATGAGTTTCAGATATCAAGCATATGTCAATCTTGTCGTTTCGCAGGAATACCTCTAGTTCGGTAATTTTTTGTTGGAGGCCGTTTGCGTTCCATGTTAAAATTTTTAATAACCGTTTCATGTTCATGTGGGAGTTCTTTTTGTACGTGGTTTAAACTCGAGCTTGCTCAATTTGTCAAATATGGTCTTGTTAATCTTGGTTTGCTCCTCAAGTTTTGCGAGAATAATAGAGAAGACTTGCGAGATCGGGTCTACCGTGACACTAGGCGGTTTGTTTGCTTGTGATACGGTTTGAGCGTATGATTGCACTCCTGGAGATTTTGGCTTTTCATTATTTTTTGTTAGAGGAACTTTGGTTTGGTCCCCTTTCTTCTTAATTTTATTGGGTTTAATTTCGTTCGTAACTTTTTCCTTAATAGTTACTTGTCTTTCTTTAATCAACTGAGCGTTTTTGTCTAAAGTATTCTTGAATGTATCGCGTCTTTTTTGGAGCTCCTTAGCAACTTCACAACCTCTATAATTTGCTGGGTGGTTACCTTTGCAGTTTATGCACGTCGCCGGGGCTTGCCTATTAAGGTCACATCTTTCTGATAGGTGGTTACCAGCACATTTTACACATTTTGGGTCTTTTTGGCAATATGCTTGGGTGTGATTAAAACCTTGACAGCGTTTGCACTGTGGTATCGATCTTGTGTTCGTACGCATTGGTTCGATTTTAATTACGATATTTAAAATTGTTTTAACGTTGTAAATACCGTCTACATTTTCACTCATATCGGAAGTGAGCATAAAGAGTCCGTGTTTGGCCAAAATTTCCTGGCCTTGTTCCGTTTTGTGCTCTGTTTTTTCTAGTATATTAACTGCGTCAATAATTTTCAAACCTTTCGCTTTAAGATCTGTTATGACGTCGTCTTTAGTGCGCGAAGTGTGGAGACCCCTTGCTATGATACGTAGTGGTCTTTCTGACTTATTTGCATAAGTGTACCATTGGATCTTTTCCGCGTTTAATTTCTTGGATATTGCTCGGTAGCCTTCGGGGTCAGCTACGTTAATTTTCCAAGCATTGTTTCGGAATGACATTACCCTAAACTCCGACGTCACAGTTCCTTTGAGAAGCCGATGTAATTCACTGTACTCCGTAATCCTGACTACGTTTATTGCAGGCGGAGGATGTACTTTGAGCTTGTTTCTTCTTCGGCTCGTTTTCTTTGTTTTGTTTCCGTGGCTCGATTTCGGGTGAAGAACCGGCTCTTCGCTTTTTACTACGTCTTTTCTTTTCTAACCAATTTGTTTCGCGTGCTAGCTCTTCCTCGTCCGTGTGATAATTAGGACTAGCTGCATGAGACAGAGTAACTTCGCGTTCTTTGTGCGAGAGAGAATTCTTTAGAGCCTGGTTTTTTTCTTTTAGTGAATCTATTTCTAGCATTTTTCGCATGCATATTCAAGGTGGTGTTTGAAATTTAGGCGCGCGTCGATAATCACTCCCAGGCACTTAATAAAAGGTTGTGAGATTACTTCGCTGCTGCTGGCGGTCTTTAAGCGATATTGTTGCACGGACTTTCCTACTTGTAATAAGCACCGCTTCAGTTTTATGATCGGCAAGTTGCAGACCGGCGTCAACCAGCCAACGACGTACCATTTCAATTGTCTCGTTACAGTGAAGTGCAACTACTTCAATGGTTTTTGCTACGACCACCAACGCAATGTCATCCGCAAAGCCCATGATCGACGCTTCTCTGGGAATCGGTAGGCGTAGAATTTCATCGTACATAGCGTTCCACAGCAGGGGACGCCACCAGTTACTACGTAGGTCTTAATTCCCCTGTCAGAGTCATAGAGGAGGACTCTGTTTGTGAGGTATCTCCTTATTATTTTACGGAGATAGTTTGGTGTCTCGATCCGATAGAGACTTCTCATAATGTGTTCCCAGTTCGCGGGGTTAAACGCGTTTTTCACATCGACGGTTATAATAGCGCAGTATTTTAGTACCACCTTTCCAGCGTATGCCTTCTATAGCGGTTCGGGCTTTCGATATTACGGCGTTTATTGCATCTACCGTGGAGGGTGACTTACGAAAACCGTTTAGGTGCTCTGATAGACCTCCTGCGGTTTCAATAGCTGGCAAAACCCTATTGTAAATTATTCGCTCAAGGACTTTTCCCGACAGTGTCAAGCAAACAAAGGGGACGATAAGACGATGGTTCGTTCGGGTTCACTTTTCCCTTCGGAAGTAAAACTAGTCGTTGATGCTTCCACGGCTCGGGAAAAACTCCTTCCTGAAGACAGGCGCTAAAAAAAAAAAAAAATATATACTTGGCGCTACAGGTCGATGAGACCTAGCTTCTCACAACCATTCGTGTTGTGCGTGTTATATTCTTTACACGAATGGAAGGTGCCTACTGTTTAATGCCATGTCCGAAGGGCAATTTGTTATTTGAGAAGCTTTCTTAGGACAGTTGTACTCTCGGATGTTTGTCAGACGCTCGCGAGAGGTGGGGCCGTGAAAAGCTTTTTAGGTGTTCCCGGACTGGGATTCGATCTCGAACCTCTTGCTCCATAGTCCAACGTACTAACCACTGAGCCACTTCGTCCACACAGTCGTTAAACATTTAGGCAAATAAGTCGGGTCGAGTTTTAATAGCTACTTTTAGGGCTTTATTTGAGATTCCATCCAGCCCATGAGCCTTTCTATCGTTTACCTTTTTACATGCTTCAAATAATTCTTCACGTGCTATTATAGGTATGGACGCACTATAGTTAACGTTTTGATTATTTACCTCCCTACTTTGTTGACGAGGAAATAGAGTCTCAACTATTTTCCGCAGCAATACCAGACACGTTGGTGACTGCAAACGGCGGCCTTTAGTCTCATTGATATAATTTTGTAGGCCTTTCCCCTCATAATTAAGTTCTTCGCAGAGGTCCTTAAAGCAAAGACGCTTGCTGCACTTAATCGCTACTTTTAGCCGTGTTCTCGCTTCTCGATATGGGTTTCGGGTGGATTCGATTTGCTGTTCATCAGCGTTCCGAGTCCGCAACCGCTGATAAATTCTGCGCGCTCGGTGACATACCGATCTTAGTTCCGCGATTTCTGGGGTCCACCAATATACCGGGGGTCGATGTTTTCCTGCACCTAGTTTGGACATCGATGCATTACACGCATTTACTAATACCTGTGTTACCTGCGTTACAAAAAGGGTTCGATTATCGCCTCACTAACGATAAAACTTAAAAGTTCATTATCAAGAGAATTTGCTCCCATTTGGTTCGTTTGAGCATTGTTGGATATATGTATGTATACTTGTATACTTGTCAGGGTCTATCTCGATTATATCTCTATGTTACAAAGCATGTATCAAACTTACTTAGTTGGCCAATACTACTATACCAGGGCTAAATAATAAAGGGTATAGCATTACTACGATCTAAGGTAAATACTCGCGTGCCCAACTCTTCCAAAACTAATTGGTGAGTTGATTTGAATGATAAAAGTTCATATCTCAATCTATTTGACTTTCTTAATTAATTAATAAATGATTTAGTGTGAGTTCTTCACATTCCATTGAGTCCAGTGGAACATACATATGTCATACTTCAGCGGGCGCGAATTTAAAATATTCTCGCTATCGATATGAACACGTCCTGTCGCCTCTCGTTCAGTACGGTTTCATTGTGGAGGTGGTGAAACTTGCGGTGATTAATTAAGCAACTTTATGGTTGCGCGCCATATTGATTGAACTTTAAGCACTTATCGTCAATCCAGAGACCATGTTAACTTGATCTCGGACTATCAGCATTTCAAATATGGAGAGCACCTAAAAATACAGGTTTTACGAGAAATACTGATTCTAGATTGCAAACACTCCAGTTCTTAAGGAAAGGCATCTATTTGACAAGAGCAAATTATGACTGACTCAGTCCCATTGATATCCCGTATATTCAATAAATCCTTGATCATATTTGATTTGGCCATCCGATTTACCCACAGTCCTAGGAACCGCAGCACGTGTAGTTCATCACTGCGCACCTCCTCCCATTTGCTAAATCGATTTGGCTCTAGTGAAGCCACAGTCAAGGTTGAGGTTGTCGTTGTCTTCATTTTAATGGTAGGAGGCTTAGACCAGTAAACAAACCTGAATGACTCTCGGGTTTCTATGTTCTTGTTCCTTCATCTGCTATATTGTCCCCTGTCAGCACCCATGACCACTTTCGATATCCAATACCTAAGAATCTCGACTATGCGTAAGACCACACCTTGTTCGTAGTGAAATCTCATTTTCGAAGATTTGGTCAACCGGTTTGAGAAGTACATACACTGAGAGACAAAAGTATTCGCAAAACCAACGTTGACGCCTTTAATTGCTCACAATTGAAAATAACACAAGTATATAATTTTTTAATTAATTTTTAATCAAAGCTTAACTCTTGACTTATGAATGTAAATTAACATAATTTAAAATATTAACTCTATATTAACAAAAACCAGAAAAAGGAACATAGAGTCCATATTTCAATTGGACAAAAATTGGGCATCAACTAGTGCCCGACGGCTACCACTTGGAAGTAAAACAAGCACAATTGATGTATAGTTACAGAACTGGACGTCGCCAAGTTGACGCCAATCTGTACCTACTATTCCTACAGCATTCAGTCATCAAACAATGTGCATCCAGATATATCTTAACCACTGCGAAGCCGCACAGGATTTGCTTGCACATATAGTAGTCAAAGAGAAAAAGCATAACTATCTATTGAAAAAAAGTTTTTCAAAAGTGGGTGTGGCAATTCCAAAATTCGGTACGCCATTATTTTGCACTTGTCTTATAACCTAGAAATATTAATTTTTAGCCCAATCGCCGAACAAATACCCGAGAAACAGCTGATTTTCATTATTACCGTTATTCGAATTTTTCGTGAAAAACGTGGTACGCCACCTCAAAGCATATGCCCAAACTAATTTACACATCAAATTTTATCGAAATCGTTAGAGCCGTTTTCGAGAAAATTCATTTTAACTGAAATCGGCCCTAAGTAAACTACCCTTAATATTGAGGTTAGAATGAAAATTCGAATTTCGCCTCTAGGGAATATCCCACAGACCCTATATATGAAGTTTGAAGTAAATCCGTCCAGCCGTTTAGGCTGTAGTCGAATATACAGACAGACAGACAGACAGACGGAATTGCCGGACCTACTTTTTTGGACTTCTCCATCATAGTAATGTCAAGTTTGATTAAAATCTCGAGTTCGATTTTTTTCTTGCTAGTAATTGTTAGCTTAGTTATACGACGATGCCATGGCGAAGAATGACAAGGAGCTGAGAGAACCGAACGATAAACTGTGTGATCTATACAATTTACCGGAGCAAAAGAGGGTCAAGAACCTCAGTCCTCAGGACTGAGTGAAAATCGTTTAAAACTGCGCAGTTCATACAGTTTATCGCTCAGACATTATGTCACACGTGATAAACTGCGCAGTTAACTAAGAGTGTGTGGGCCGCTTTATGCGCGACCTGAACAAAGTACTAACAGATGTTGGACGTTCTTTGGGCAGACTTTAATGCCAGCGCAGTTGAATGGGGTAGTACAAGAACAAACCACAGAGGTGAGGCATTGCTAAACGCGTTTGCTAGCCTTGACATAGTCTTACTAAATGAAGGGGACAAAGAAACGTTTAAGAATGGTAGATCTGCTTCCATCATGGATCTAACCTTCGTCAGAAGAAGTATAGGAAGAATAACAAAATGGGACGTCTCCTATCTCTATACAAACAGTGACCATCGGGCTTATATATTTATATAGCTTCAATCGGCTTCACCACCACACAAACCCTGAGACCAACGCGCTGTTGGATCACATAAACCTGGTTCTAAAAAGAACCATACCTTTTGAACTAGTGCAGAATATAAAATCATGTATAGTATATGTAAGTTAGCTTCAAAGCTTGAAACTTTTACTTTTGTATTTTTTATTAATTTAAGTCAAAACAAAATTGCTAAGGACTAGATTGTAATATTTTAAATAAATAAAAAAAGAATACTTGTCGAACGTTTGCATCGCTAAACTGAGAACAGATTGCCTCAAAATGTGAAGGCGCGAGCAGCGACCAAGACAAAGACAGAGAGAAGACTCTGATGAGCTATGAGACGAATTCTTATGGAAAAGAAAAGAGCTTCGGAAATTGATAAAAAGGAGTAAATCCAAATCTTTCCAAACCTCGGGTGGGACAACACCCCATTGTATCAAAACCGTACGTAAAGTACTTGGGAGTACTGCTTGACCATATATAACATAGCTAACATAAGCGCGAAAGCTAACCGGCGCACAGTGTTTCGTCTAGTGCATGCTAAGTGGATAAAAGTCATTGCCGTGAATCTAGGTAATGTTGATTGGAGGTCGTTAACAACACCACGCGGACCTACGCAATAGTAAAATTTTTTGCCAAAGCTCTGTTATTGAGAGTAAGAATAAATTCAAAGTCGAGCATTGAAGGAAGTGAATTTTCATACATTTATCAGTTTCAATTGCGTGACCTCATGTATTGCATCTCTTTTGTTTGTAAGCAGTGATATATTTTATTTTAGTGATGAATTCAATACTTGAGGGTAAGTACTATTTTTTGCAATTTTAATTATATATAAAATGTTGTTCGAACTTTCATAAAAAAAATTCGTAAATTAAGCCCTCAAAATACTACCCGTTTCGACGAACTGTATGTATTCGGGCTATATTTAATATATGTGGTAGCTATGTTAGTAAACTTCATTTTATTACCTCCCGTAGCCTGCATAACACGGTACAAGTATGTTTTTACTTGCACCTACTTATAGGTGCAGTATTGCTATAGGGCAAGTATTGCTTTCGTGAAAAAAATGAAACTCGAGATTTTAATCGAACTTGACATTACTATGATGAAGAAGTCCAAAAAAGTGGGTCCGGCAATTCCGTCCGTCTGTCCGTCTGTCTGTCTGTCTGTCTGTCTGTCTGTATATGCGACTACAGCCCAAACGGCTGGACGGATTTGCTTCAAACTTCATATCTGTGGTCTGTGAGCTAATACCTAGAGGCGAAATTCGAATTTTCATTCTAACCTCAAAATTAAGGGTAGTTTACTTAGGGCCGATTTCAGTTAAAATGGATTTTCTCGAAAATGGCTCTACTGAAAAGAGCAAGACTTGGACCTTAATCCTGATGAAATTTTACACTTATAGCATTACGGTTGCAAGTACGTACGACCCAGTCGTGCACTTGTGTGGTTGGGTATTGCATTTAACCTGTTTAATATGGGGCCCATACGGTCACACAATAGTCTTTCAAAGATTTTTGAGAGTACAGAAAGCAGGCTGATTGGTCTGTTTTGGTTGCATTTTTACAGGTTTTGGTTTAGCTATTATTTCGGCAACTTTCCATATTTTTGATAAATGCTTTAGTTTAATCATTGCGTTGTATATGTTTCGAAGAAAGCTTGGAAAGCTTTTAAAGGTAGTTTGGTAAGTACTTCTCCTGTTATTAGATCATATCCGGGGGCTTTTTGTTGTCTACATTGTATCTTATGCATCGTTTTATTTTACTTATCAATTTTTATGTTATTAGTCCTGTGGGGTTGCAGTTGTGGAATACTAGGGCCGTCATCATTGGAGAATGTTTTCCAGAAATGTTCCGCTAGGGTATTTGCTTTCTCTGGCCCAGTTTCCATCTGTTTTCCTCAGAGGTGGATAATGAATTACTTTGTTTTTAATTTTTGTTGTTGTTTTCCAAAGTGAGTAGTTTGTTTTAAAAGTTGGAATCAGGATTTTTAAGTATTTTGTCAAGTTATTATTTTGATTTCTCTTCAGAATTTCCTTTAGATTTTTGATTGCTTTGTTTAGTTTTTGTTTGTCTGCCGCTGCTCTTGTATGCTGCCATCTTTTCCTTAGTTTCCTTTCTGCTTTAATTTTGATCTTAATGTGGTCTGGGGTAAAATTAACATTTGTTTTTGGTTTATTTTTTGGTGTTGTCCGATTCGCAGCTTCGTTAGTCATGTCATTGAAATAAATGATTGATCTTTTGATGTCCATGTGTGATGTGAGAGATATGTATATTGGTTTGTAAATTTAAGTCCAAGAATTCTCGGAATGCGTCCGAGTCCGTTTTGTTTTTATAGAGTTGAGGTTTTTCGAGGGTGGGTGTGATATTGCACGAATACTATAGTACAACAGGCGAGTGATCAGATGAAAGTTCAAAACAGGATATTATTGTTAGTTTGGAAAGACTGATGTGTTTTGTTACACAGAAGTCAAGTAAGTCTGGCTTTTTCTTTGGGTCAGTTGGCCAGCATGTTGGTTCACCGGTGCTAATAAATTTGCAGGTATTAGTTTCGAGGGCGCTTAATTGTTGGCTAATTGATTGTTTCATCATCTCTTTTAGTTCTCTCATATAGTTCTTTTGGTATGAATTTTGTTGAGATTGGGATCAATAAATGGGGGATCAGAATCAGTCTTTGTTTAGCGTAGCTAATTCCTGTTTTTTCGTGGCAGCGATGGGTTTTTCCTGGTCCTGGTTTTGGTTCGCTAGTTCTTTTTTGCGTAATGGTGGAAAACGTTGTATTTTTCGAGTTATGTGGATTTCACATCGTTTATAGTTCGCGGTATGGTTTCCTCCGCAGAGTGCGCAGTAATGCTTTGTATGACCATATTGTTGGCAGTTGGTACACTGAGAGATGATTCTTTTGTGGTGAGGAGATACTTTGCAGTTTAGTATACGCTTTGGTATACAAAGATGTATTGCAAAGCACCATGCTAAAATATGCGGAGGACAACATGCCCCTCAAGTAGGAATACCAGTAAGACAACAACCCCATGCATTATTCATGGCTTGTGAAAATCTGGGTTGAAGAACATATAATTAAATTTATGAACTAGCCGTCGAGGTTACCAGACTTAAACCCAATTGAACATCTTTGGGGAGTCTTAAAAAGGAAAGCTTCAAAGATCAAAATAAGAACTCGCGAACATTTTTGGCAAGTGGTTCAAGAAACTTGGTATTTTAATTCAATCGAAACATGCAGGGTACTGGTCGGCTCTATGCCACTAAGACGTCTTGCTGTACTGAAGAACAAAGGAGGGGCCACTAAATATTGAAGAAACACAGATTTATTGTATATAATATTCATAAGTAATACTGAAATAAATTGAAAATATTTCATTTGTCCCTATTATTTTTTCCAGTCCTAGCGAGTGGTTAAGGTACATATTTCGTGTTTAAGTTAAAAGGAAAGTCGCATTCGCGGAAAGGAGTACGACGTTTAACTGTACAAATGAATACAATGATACACTATAAAATTTGTAATTGTAAGTAGAAGGAATTTGGGAGCAGATAAAAAAAAAATTTTAAGTCATCTTGTCCCTATTATATATTTTTGGCACCACTGTATATATTCGTGCGGTTTCGGTGAAGTACATCGAATGGGCTTCGCCAGTTGTACCGGTCGAGAAGAAATATGGATCTATACGGACCTGTATTGACTCTCAAAACAGACCAATATATTTATGAAATTTTGTCAAACTTTTACGACCCTGAATGTTTTTGATTTTTCGATTTAGCAAGTTAATTTAGGAAGATGAAAGCCATCTTAGATGCACCCGCTCCTTAAGGCTTTTATTGGGCTTTTCAACTTTTATAATAAGTTAATTGCAACTGACCACACTGCCTTCTGAAATATACTCACTCGTTACAATTCTAATAACGAATTGAACTTAGTTTGCACGTACATATGGAGTCGGGGCAGTTTTTGTTTTGTCGAATTACAAGGATATCTGCGAATGTTTGTTGATGTTTCATCAAGACTTCATGCAAAATAAAATGTTTCATAAATTCGCTCCGTAAAAGTAGCTGTGGTGACACCAAACACTTAAGTGCAATGACCCGGTAAAGGTCCAGTTGTTGGGCCTTAAATTTTGAACTAAAAGGATCTAATTTTATATCTAAATTCTCAGACATAGAAACAATACAAGGGTAAAAATGTTTGAGATCGCCCCCTGCTTACTTTTTTATAACTTCGTTATTTTCTGTGAAATCGAACAATTATATTAAGACATTCGAATTGTCTACAATTCGCCCATACATACAATTTTAGCCAACCCCACTTTTGTGGGTTTTTTCATCAAAAAAAACGGATTTTGATCAAATTTGCATAAAACATCAAGTCGAGGATATCGTTGTAATTTCAACCAAAAATGTCATGCGGTCACGCCCACTTGATAAGGGCTCATGATAGGGAGGGTATGGTATCATACGATCCGTTCCAGGCGGAAATATAAATGTATCAAACATAATATACCCTTAGGATGAAGAGTACTGTGCCCTAGTTACACTCAACAAAACTTGAGTACCGAACTATGTGCTATGATAATAACAAGCTACTTTGAGGACTGTTGTTAGTTTGTACTCCTCTATAGGCTGATTAGATGCACACCGCCATAGGATACGTTGATAGTCTTTGTGGAGACCGGTTCAGAGAGAGAGAGAGAGAGACTGAGTAGCGAGAGACCGAACAAGTGCCATAATGCGAGGGAGTCAGTTGTGTGTTAGGTGTCGAACCATTCAGAGCTGCAAATAAAGAAGTGCTTTACTTACTAAGGCATTGGTGTTTAATTAGTAGAAGACAGGTTTACACATTGGCGACGAGGTAAAAAAAAAATGTATTATTATTTTGTTGTTTTCATAGAAGTTCAAGATAAGTATGCGGCGGAATAAGGTATATATATTTATGTATAAATAATAAATAATCGCATATGTAAATACATACACAAGTGTTTGATAAGTATGAATCGTTTAGTTGTTTTTTTTTTGTTTTGGTGTAGTTTTGACATTTGAACTGGCGAAGAGATTGTGGAGTAACACTAAACTGTTAATGGTATTCCATTAAATTGGAAGTTTGACGAAGGCACATTAAATTGTGAGGAGAAAAAAGGAAATTTGTTGAAGACACATTAAATTGTGCAGGAAACTAAAAAATAAAATAAAAGTAGAAGCCGGGAAAGACACATTGAATTGTGCAAAACAGAAGAAACGTCACATTAAATTGTGAAGGTAAACAGTCTCGCTGGAAAAGGTGGTCGCATTGAATTTTGGTAAAGAGTTAGAAAAAAAAATCTATTAAGAAAATTAAGGACATTAACCATGAGCGAAATCAAAACATTTTTATGTGAAGTGATCGATAAGGCGATAATAAGATCAGAATGGGAGAAGTGGTACCGCTCATTCTCACTCTATTTGGCGGCAGAGGAAATAAAAGACAAAGTGGGGGATATTACGATTTCCGAGGCACAAAGTTTTGAATACGCAGTCTTGTACATCTCGATGAAATAAGCACAAAATATAAAGTACCAACATTCTCGTTTTCGCCTAATTTAGGAGATATCGAGGTTTGAAAATTTATTTTTTTCTATGGGATTTTCGTTGAAATGTATAATTCTTTTGACGTACATGCAACGTGGAACAGAAAATTTGTTGCATAGTTTTGGGAGTTTTTATATCCAAATACATCTTTTGTTGCAAGTCACGTGACGGCCTTTTCCTATGAAATTTCTATTAGAATATATAATTTGTTGGCCCGACAGAGAACTTTATTTTGCATAGTTTTAGGAGTTTCTTTAAACTGACTTAAATTCAACTGACGGTCTATTTATTTTGGAATAAAATTTTATTTATTTATTTTACATATGTATATGGTACATACAACTTGCTGCGCTTGCTTGCAACTTTTAAGGCAAGCAAATATTTTCTTCTGACTACGATCTAAAATCTATAGTTTTATAGCTGGTTCGTCCGGATCTACATATGTATTTGTTTAGGTAAAATTTTTAATTGCACCTATGAATATGTACAGGGCAAGCATTGGTTTCGTGAAAAATTTCGGACTCGAAATTTTAATCAAACTCGACATTATTGTAATGGAGAAGTACAAAAAAGTGTGTCCGCCAATTCCGTCTGTCTGTCTATTCGACTGCAGCCTAAACGGCTGGACGGATTTGCTTCAAAGATCATTTTATAGGTTCTGTGGGATAATCCCTAGAGGCGAAATTGGAATTTTCATTCTAACCCTAAGGGCAGTTTGACTAAAAATGGATTTTCTCGAAAACGGCTCTAACGATTTTGATTAAATTGCATGTGTGAGTTAGTTCGGGCATATACTATTAGATGTCATACAACGTTTTCCATGAAAAATGCATACAACTTTAATTTTAGAAATTGGCTGTTTCTCGCCCATTTCTTCAAGAATTTGGCTAAAAATTAATAACTGAGGAATATTTGTAAGTCATATGCAAAGATATGGCGTACTAAATTTTATCACGCCCACTTTTTAAAACTTTCAAATATTTTCAGATTTTGACTAGAAATTGAAAAAAAAAAATATTACGACACAATTTATAGGCGATACAACGCCCACTTTTTGAGGCGTTTTTTTTGGTTTTTTTAAATCATTTTTTCAATAAAATTTTGTAGATAACATCCATTAAAAGTTATCATGGTAGTGCCCTCAAAAATACAGAATGACACGTCCACTTTATTGGGCCTCAAGTATAAGAAGAACAAGACTTGAATTTCAGTGCTTATAAGATTATAAACTTATAGCATAAAGTCCAGTCGTAGTAGTCGTTGATAGTGCCACAGCTTAGTTCGCATTTACCATTTTCTTGACGCTGTTCTTTTAGCTGTTGGTGTGTCCAAGTCACTGGCATTTTGCTTACAAAGCACAAAATTATGGCCAAAACATCTCTTATTTTGATATGGCAACAATTACCATCAAAAAATGTTCCAGCGCATGGATTTTGAGTTTTTCGGCAAGGCTTGACAGTTTGTTGTCGAGATCTTTTCATGGCACACCTCCAAATCCAGCCCAATTTCTTCTCCGGGTTAATTTCTACTTTCATTATTAGTCCACAACACAGCGGAGGCGTCGAAATCTGTGAAGGAAGAAGTTTTATATCCTGTAGAAACCTTACCGCAACCTCTTCCGTTGAAATCAGTCGTGGTAGAGTTGATAGGAACGAAAAATGTTTCAGTGTTGGGTGTAATTTAGGATGAGTAGACATTCTTTTGTATTATTTTTTCACTTTTAACTTTGTAACACAAATTTTATGTCTTGCTAGACCAGAAACGAGCTTTTTTTAACTGATTTTATGTTCAGTTATGAAATATACAAACGAATCAAATGGATTGCAATGGTATGCACCTGGGAAACTTATAACTCCTAAAAATATGCTTAATTTTTCATTGAAGAAGGTTTTGAGATTGAAACTTATGCAACATTCTGTAATCGCAGAAGTGTTAACTCCTAGAACTATGCAAAAAAATTCTGTTCCACGTTGCGTGTACGTCAAAAGAATTATATATTTCAATGGAAATCCCATAGAAAAAATAAAATTTCAAACCTCGATATCTCCTAAATTAGGCGAAAACGAGAATGTTGGTACTTTATATTTTGTGCTTATTTTATAAAAATAAAAAAAGTTGCGTTCTCAGAACTTTGTGCCTCGAAAATCGTAATCTTGCCACAATGTGAAGAGGAAAAATAGGCTTCTGCATTTAGGCGGGCCACAACTCCAAGAGGTAGCATTTAATATACCGGGTGCTCTAGTTGAGCCAGTGGAGTGAAAAGAGGTCGACGTGTTTGAAGTGCTAGTCAACAAGCTTGGCCAATATTTCGCACCACAAAGAAATTCCAATTTCGAACGTCATCTCTTTCGATCATTGAGACCAGAGCAAGGGGAGAATTTAAACAAGTTTATGATAAAACTTAGGAATCAGGCAGCAAAATGTTCATTCGGAGAAACCAAAGAAGAAATTCTTGAGATATGCCTGAAAGATAAGATCATAGATTCGTGGGCACCAAACGATCTAAAGAAAAGATTGCTGGAAAAGGAATATTCGTTGGCAGAAATCACTGAAATGTGTCAGGTCTACGAACAGATCAATAATCAGACTGAAGTGATGCTACCACCAACTTCAATTACATATATTAATAAAATATCTTCTCGGCATGAGGGCAAAGAGGAAGACGATGAGTGTAGTAGATGTGGTAGGCAAGGCCATTTGGGGAACTTTCCAAACTGTCCGGCGAAAAACATGAAATGCAACAAGTGCGGGTTAATGGGGCACTATGCGCGTAAGTGCAAAACAAAATTGATCAAGCGTAAAGCTTGATGAAAGGAACGATTCACAAAACGACCGAGATCTGGATCTTCAAAAGTGCGTCTCATCGAGGAAGAGGAAGAAATATTTAAAGCTGTGATGACTAAGCTAAAAGGCGCAAAATACTTTTCAAGACTGGACTTAAAGAATGCATACCACCAGCTGGAACTGAACGAAGATAATAGATACATAACTACGTTTATTACTCATAAAGGTATGTTTAGGTATAAGAGACTACTATTTGGGATTGATTCGGCCCCGGAAATATTCCAAAAAGTAATGGAGAACCTCTTGGTCCCCTGCGAAAACGCTCTTAATTATGTAGATGATGTGATTGTTTCCAGGCACGACGAAAAAGAACTTGATGAGGGGTTGAAGAGGGTGTTAGACATATTTAAGAAAGCCGATGTAACCCTTAACAAAGATAAGTGTATGTGGAAAGTCCAGAAACATAAGTCCTTGGGGCATATTTTATCCACTGAAGGGATAAGCCCAGACCCAGAGAAGATAAAGACAGTACTAGAACTTCGTTCGCCAGAAAGTAAAGAAGAAACTAGGAGTTTTCTAGGATTGGTGACTTATTTGGGAAAATTCGTTCCTGATTTAGCTGACATAACAAAGCCACTATGAGCCCTCATAAAGAAAGATGTAAAATTTAAGTGGGCGGAAGCTCAACAACATTCATTTCAACATCTGAAAAAACTGCTGGCACAATGGTCCACCCTTTCGTATTTTGACCACAGAAACCGCACGCGGCTAATAGCAGATGCGAGACCGGTAGCATTAGGTGCAGTGTTCATCCAATTTGAAACCGAAATTGCAAAGCTAATATCGTTTGCTAGCAAAAGCTTATCCGAAGTGGAAAGGAGGTATTCTCCAACGGAGAAAGAGGGCCTCGCCTTAGCGTGGGCGGTTGAAAGGTTTTCGTATTATTTGGCGGGAACAGAATTTGAGCTGGTGACAGATCACAAACCGCTGGAGGCTATTTTTAAACCAACATCAAGGCCGCCAGCCCGTATTGAAAGGTGGGTGTTAAGGTTGTAGGCATTTAGTGATATATCAGCCCGGTAAATTTATCATCGCAGATTCGGTTTCACGGCTCTGTAAGATACAAACTTGTGACACTTTCGATGAAGAAGGGGAGCATAACATTTTCACTATAGTTGAATTCGTCCCCAAAGCAGTCACTATATCAGAGATAATGCGGTCGACCAAGAACTCATGGAAGCTGTGACTAACGTTACGAATGATACATGGGACTCGAGGACGCCGACCAATTATTTTCCTTTTCGACTGGAGCTTTGCACTATAGGCAATATCTTATTGAGAGGAACTAGGATTGTTATACCGGTAACATTGCGGTCACGGGTCCTGGAGCTTGCTCACGAAGACCACCCTGGGGAAACGGTAATGAAGAGAAGAGTCCTTTCAAAAGTGTGGTGCCCATTGGTAGACAGAGATGTTGAGCAGTTTGTGAAAAACTGTAGGGATTGCCTACTCGTATCAAAACCTGTCCAGGCATGCGTTCCCAGATAGACCGTGGAGCAACTTGACGATGGATTTATTGGGGCCGCTGCCCAACCATGATTATATCCTGGTGCTAATTCACTACTACTCCAGACACCAAGAAATTAAGTTTTTAATCGGGATAACATCCAGAGATGTGATAAACTTTTTGGAAGAGATATTTTGCAGACTTGGGTATCCCAAGATGATCACGGCAGACAATGGGCGGCAGTTTATCAGCGAAGAGTTTAAAAGCTACTGCAACGAGAATAACATCGACCTCATAACGTCACCCCCGTATTGGCCACAAGCAAACGGAGAGGTGGAAAATATGAACCGCTCAATTTTAAAACGCCTAAAAATAGCTCATGCCAATGGAAATGACTATAAAGATGAAATACAAAAGTTCGTCCTGATGTGTAATGTACCCACATGGTACAACGGGGAAAGCTCCTTCGGAGCTTATTTACAATCGCCTTATCCGGGACAAAATCCCTTTGATACAAGACATAGAAGAGCCAATGCTTGACTTGGAAGGCAAAGATCGCGACGCAATAAACAAATACAAGGGGAAGGAAAGGGAAGATAAGGAACGGGGAGCTACACCTTCAGAAATCAGGGTAGCGGATAAGTTGTTAGTCAAAAACGTTGCATTCCCAAGCAAGCTAACCCCCAACTTTGATCCAACTGAATTTGAAATGGTAGACCGGACGAAAAGTGAGGTGATGGTAAAAGCAGGAAACAAAGTATTCAGACGTAATATAAGCCATGTTAAAAAAATCCCTGCTTCTCAAATAGAATTGGGACCTAGTTGTACACATAATATGTCTCCCTCAGATCTTACAGGTACCGAGATTTCGGCAGAATCAAACAGGAACTCGCTGTTCACAACTACTGTTCAATCAACACCAGAAGTGGCAGAAGCACCCAGAGATGCCGAAAGCAGCGATTGACCTTGAAGCTGAAGCTTAGGACGGATGTGGAGACCGGTTCAGCGAGAGAGAGAGACTGAGTAGCGAGAGACCAATCGTGTGTGGAAACAAGTGTCATAATGCGTGGAAGTCTGATGTGTGTTAGGTGTCGAACCATTCAGAGCTGCAAATAAGGAAGTGCTTTACTTACTAAGACATTGGTGTTTAATTAGTAGAAGACAGGTTTACACAGTCTTGATGTTCGTTATTAAATTTTATCTGCCGATACACTTTTTCAATGTCGGCAGTGAAAACATACTCATGCGTTCTCCATCGTATTATGATCGTCGTAATGTCATCTTGGAGCCGGGGGCCCACCAACATCAATTGGTTTAAGCTTATTCCGTTTGTAGTTTTTGCGATCCATCAAACACTACACGCACCTTAGTCGTAGTACTATCGGGCTAAAGAACTGCATGATGGGGTAGATAGTAGCAGCCGTTATTCTTATGCCCGAGCTTGGCATAGCCTGGCTATGGCTCTTTTCTTGGATTCTCCTAACTTTTTGCCCTGATCAGATTCCTGCTTAAATGAAATTTTGACCACACATCGTCCACCCTCTTCACGATAGTGTGTGTTTTCAAAGATTGCCTAGCATTCCTCATCACTTGGCCTTTGGTACCTTGGTTGTGGGACTTCTTCCAGCTCCCAAAAACTTTCGAGCTGCTGGTTTATTGATCTTTGGGCAACTAGTACGGTGATGGTAACTCCGTAATGACTTCTGGTTGAAGTTCGACCTGATATGAGCTAGCCTAAATTTGATCGTTGGGCAATTAGTGAATTTGGGGCGTCCCTTCTCAAACCATCAAGGATTATATCGCCATATACGTCTGCTCCTATGATCATGTCGATTGAACCGGGTAAATTGTAAGTCGGATCGGCTAGTTCGAGTTCGTTGAACTGACCAATTTTCAGATTTTTCGTTGCTTCAGATGGTAGTTGCTTTGTTAACTTTGGTAGAACTAGGGCTTTTATTTGGAGCTGGAAATCCGATGAGAACCGTGGTGTTGTTAGTACGTCCACCTTGTGTCGGGCTGTTCCTGCGTCCATGCCACCTAATCCACTCACTACAACAAACACTTTTTGTCTTCTAAGTTTTAATTCTGCTATGAGGGAAGCTTGAGAGCCTGGGTCAATAAGTGCTCTTATTTTGACACTGTGACCAAGTCCGTCACTACTGCTTGCATATAGAACTGCGGTCGCAAGCAGAACGTTTTGCTTTTGGAGGCCATGGTTTACTTGTTTCGTCAGGGCTCTTATTGATTCCTGTTGTAGCTGTTCCACTTGTTTGACCTGTGGAGCTCTCTCTGACCATTCAATATGTAGGAGTGAATGGTGTTGTTTGTTGCAATGTTTGCAAGTTCGCTTGCTCAAACATTGACTTTTTTTGCCATTTCGTAGACAATTCAAGGAAAGTTTACCTTGCTTCGATTGCGGGTACCTTTCCATTGGCGTCCAGTTCATGAATGTTGGGCATGAGTATATGAGGTGATTACCCTTACAAAAGTTGCACTGCATTGTCTTGGAGACTATGTGAAAGTTACGCATGGTGTGTTTCGTGTCGTCTACATACTTTTGTTGCCTGTATTTTGCGGGTGCCAACATATCCAAGGCTTGGTATCTTCTTTCCAAGAATTCCAATAGTTGCAATGATGGCATTTTATTTGGCTCATTTGGCCCTTGTTCAAACAGATTTCTCTATTTAGTATCAAGTGCCTTCGTTGTCAAATGTACTACTATTGGGCCCCATAATGTGGTGTCAATGTTCATGTTTTTTAACGCTGCTAACCCTTCCTTAGTGGCATCCAGTACGTTTTTTATTGAAGTCGCTGAAGGTGAACTTCCATGTTGCCCAGCCTTTAGCATTTTGTCGAGATGCATTGACACGATCTTTCTCTCATTATTGTACCTGGACTTTAACGTTTCCCATGCACTAATGTAGTCATCACTGGAAATTGTCAGGTGATGAAGGGCTCACCCTCCAGATCAGTCTTCAAATATTCCATCTTTTCCGTTGTACTAAGGCTACCCTTTTCAACGTTGATGTTAGGTCACTCACTAGCTCAATATGCATAGTCTTCGTGGCTAAACATACAAATATTGCTATATAGCTCTTTGATGTCCGATTTCCTCTTCCCTTCGCCAATTTAACTTGCAACGGTCCTGCTTAGTCAACGCCCGAATGCGTAAATGGCCTGGATGGTGTTACTCGTGCAGATGGTAGCATTCCCATTATTTGCTGCTTAGGCGACGCATTAAACCGATAACATCGGATGCAGTTATGTATAATTTTTCGGACTAATCGTTTAGCATGAGGAATCCAATACGACTGCCTCAATGTTGCCATCATTAGATTGATTCCGCCATGGAGCGTGATCTGGTGCACGTGTTCTGCTAGTAATTTGGTAAACACGGTGTTGTACGGTAAAATATAGGGAGGTTTCTTGTTGGCACTTATGTTGGCGTGCTCTAGACGACCTCCAACGACTAACATTTTGCTGTGGTCCAGGCGGGGGTTCAAATATAATATTTTATTCCTTTCTGGAATGTCATGACCACTCTGTAAGCAATTGCACCGAATAGATCACAATCCTCTTTGCTTCTTCAAGTTCGTTGACTGATAGATCTCCTCTCCGCCTCTCCCTTCCTTGATGTGTACAGTTAAACACAAATCGTTTGCAGTAGGCTAGTGTCTTTAACAGTTTCGTGTACGAGGAAATTTTATCCATTATGGTATGCATCTTTGTCACCACTGTTAGCGCAACTCTTGATTCAACTGTCTGGGGTGTTTGGATAATCTGCTCCATTTCGGATTGTATAGGCCAATGAACCATGCTACTGCTAAGCCATTCTGGTCCATTCCACCAAAGAGTGTGGTGGTTAAGTTGTGTTGAAGTTAAGCCTATTGATGCGCAGTCTGCGGGATTTTCTGCAAATCTGATGTGTCGCCATGATTTCGGATCCGTTTGTTGTTTTTGATGGGTGCAACCTTTGTCTTTGACGTCAGTAATGTTGATCTATAATCAGCATCCATCATGGTTGCATATACAACAGCTGCGTATGCACCATCAGAAGCGTCACAGAATCTATGTAGTTCGAATCAGGGAATTTTTATGGATTCAGCATTTGAAAGTTCATGCCTGGATCGATTCCAACACTGTTGTAGTTCATCTGTTAATGGCTCATCCCAGTCGATTTCTGCTCTCCAAATTCGTTGCATTAGTATCTTGGCAGTAATAGTAACTGGCGTCAGCCAACCTAATGGATCATAAAGCCGTGCTATTTCCGAGAGTGTGGCACGTTTTGTAGATTTATGATGTTCTTTCGATGATTTGGTGATGCATACTTTAAACTGGAATGTGCCAGCTGAAGGATTCCAATGCATTCCCAGAGTTTTGATCATCTCCTCCTTATCAAAATTGATATTTGGCTGATCACGTGCATCCGAAATGTTTTAAGGAGTGATTCATGATTTGCTGCCCATTTTCGAAGATGAAAACCACCATCCTTTAACAATTTCAGTAGTTGATCTTGGGCTTCTTTACATTCCATCAATGTATCTCCTCCAGTTAGTACATCATCTACATAGAAATCCTTTTTTTACAATCTCTGCAGCTATTGGGTATTTTTGCTGTTCATAGGTAGCAAGCTGTTACAGCGTTCTTACGGCTGAGTATGGTGCTGACGCTGTTATGTGACTGTTGTTAATTTGTACTCCTTTATCGGCTGATTAGATTCACACCGCCATAGGATACGTTGATAGTCTTGATGTTCGTTATTAAGTTTTATCTGCCGATACATTTTTTCAATGTCGGCAGTGAAAACATACTCATGCGTTCTCCATCGCATTATGATCGTCGTAATGTCATCTTGGACCCTGGGGCCCACCAACATTAATATGTCCATCCATCCTTTTCACGATAGTGCGTGTTTTCAAAGATTACTTCTAGTTGAAGTTCGACCTGATGTGAGCTAGCCTAAATTTGATCGTTGGGCAATTAGTGAATGTGGGGCGTCCCTTCTCAAACCATCAAAGATTATATCGCCATATACGTCTGCTCCTATGATCATGTCGATTGAACCGGGTAAATTATAAGTCGGATCGGTTAGTTCGAGTTCGTTGAACTGACCAATTTTCAGATTTTTCGTTGCTTCAGATGGTAGTTGCCTTGTTAACTTTGGTAGAACTAGGGCTTTTATTTGGAGCTGGAAATCCGATGAGAACCGTGGTGTTGTTAGTACGTCCACCTTGTGTCGGGCTGTTCCTGCGTCCATGCCACCTAATCCACTCACTACAACAAACACTTTTTGCCTTCTAAGTTTTAATTCTGCTATGAGGGAAGCTTGAGAGCCTGGGTCAATAAGTGCTCTTATTTTGACACTGTGACCAAGTCCGTCACTACTGCTTGCATATAGAACTGCGGTCGCAAGCAGAACGTTTTGCTTTTGGAGGCCATGGTTTACTTGTTTCGTCAGGGCTCTTATTGATTCCTGTTGTAGCTGTTCCACTTGTTTGAGCTGTGGAGCTCTCTCTGACCATTCAATATGTAGGAGTGAATGGTGTTTTTTGTTGCAATGTTTGCAAGTTCGCTTGCTCAAACTTTGACTTTTTTTGCCATTTCGTAGACAATTCGAGCAAAGTTTAGCTTGTTTCGATTGCTGGTACCTTTCCTTTGGCGTCCAGTTCATGAATGTTGGGCATGAGTATATGAGGTGATTACCCTTACAAAAGGTGCACTGCATTGTCTTGGAGACTATGTGAAAGTTACGCATGGTGTGTTTCGTGTCGTCTACATTCTTTTGTTGCCTGTGTTTGGCGGGTGCCAACACATCCAAGGCTTGCCCTTCCTTAGTGGCATCCAGTACTTTTTTTATTGAAGTCGCTGAAGGTGAACTTCCATGTTGCCCAGCCTTTAGCATTTTGTAGAGATGCATTGACACGATCTTTCTCTCATTATTGTACCTGGACTTTAATGTTTCCCATGCACTAATGTAGTTATCACTGGAAATTGTCAGGTGATGAAGGGCTTACCCTCCAGATCAGTCTTCAAATATTCCATCTTTTCCGTTGTACTAAGGCTACCCTTTTCATGTAGTCTGGATTCGGTCTTATGGCCCTTTGATGAGAAGGCAACGATTGATGTCCTTTCTTACACCCTTATACTCGTCATTGGTTATGTATGTTGTTCTGAGGTCTTCTTCGGACGCATTTGTGACGACTGTGTCGCTGCATTTTATTCATTGCCTTAAATACTAAAATATTACTTACACTACAGATACCTAGAATACAATTCTTGAAATCAGATGCTAAGTCAGCAATTACAAGCAGGTGTATTTTTCTTTGCTGACTTAGATGGAAACAAAAATGACTTTAGAGACATTAGAGTCGTGAGAACGAAATATACAATTTAGAATAAAAATATGATTTTGGTATGATATTATTTTTGTCTGGTGTCATCACCATGACATGTTGGAGCCCCCTATCAAGCCACTCCGAAGTCGGTTGCGGTAAAACGTCTAGGTGTAGGTATTGGTGGCAGTTCCTCAGTCTGGACCTCTATCTGCATACCTTTATTGCTCCTCTTATAGCATCGCTATATAACATAGGAAGCGATCATAAGAAATATTATGCAATCACATCCAATTCACATCTACTGACATTAGACCGGCGATTAAACATCGGATGCTGGCAGAACTATCCTTCGGTGGTTCTTGTGGACCTGTTTAGCTCGTCCCTTGTCATTCTAAAGTAGGATTAACGTAATAGATTCACCGTAAGATAATCCAGACACAGCTCAATAAACACGTATTAATTTTTGTGTGGAGATGGAACGTCTGATTTTGAATAGGTCAAAGTCCTCTGTGTTGATTAAAGGTACTCTTATGTCGAATGTCGAATATGACATTCCGCTCTGTTACTCTTCCTCTAGCTGTTAAGAGTTTGTACAGTCCTAACAAACTTCAAATCCTGCTTCAGATTGTTGTGGAGGTAAGTGGTTTCTTATCAGTGTTAGCTGCGATCGAATTTGGCCGGGTGTTATCACTAGTGGATTTATTTTAGCAAGGTGTAAATCAGTCAAAATGTTAAGTAGAGAATTTTGTGTTTGTTGGTAATTTAACATTGCTAAGGTCGTATATGATGATAATGCTAAAAACTTCTGCACTGCATCCTTCTGATTGTTTGAATTGGAGGAAATGCTCTTTAGCTGCTCTAAGTCAACCTGGAGTGCTTGCAGTTGTGCAGTAATAGTTTCAGTATTTTTCTGTATTATATTACTTGTTGATTCCGCTTCCGCTTCCGCTTCCTATGTTTGGTTTTTTTCAATTCGAGCAGGTGATTTTTATTTGATCGTGTTTCTTGAATTTGTTGCTCATAGTGTTCTGCGTATGATTCGTCTAATACCCCGAACAGTTTGTTTCCTACGAAGGGGGAAGTCGAACGGGGATCGTTTTGTTCTCGAGTGATTTTCCTGTTCCTTTGTTAAACAGCAATGAATCGATGATTGAACTGATGAACTATATTATGAGTTAACACGTCAGACTGCATGTTACAAAACTCATTCATTTCTTTCACAAGTTCTCCGAATCCCTCAAATTCTCGCCAATAATTGGTCATGTCATAAGAGACAATTATTTTCCAGTCACTGAAAATTCACACTGCTAATCTTCTCAAAGTAAATTCATGGACAGTTTTTGAACGGAGTAATTTTTGCTGGATCATTTTCTTCACCAAACGCCATTATGTGACCCTGTCCCAGAACCATCATAACGAAACATGTGAAGAATGATGACCTTAATGGGGTTAGACTATAAGTAATTTTCTCTTTACTTCTTGAGTTGTGTGAGTTTTCGGTGACTTGTGTCATCGCTTGAGCCTGCTTCTTTAGTTCTATACTCCTTGACTTCGACCAATTTTTGGATTTGCCAGAAAGTTGTCCAAAGTATATATTTGCTGGAACCTCGTTTGGCACTTTCCTGGTGTTTTCGATTGGTAATGGGCATAGTTTTGCAATTGGTCTCTTGATGTACTTGTTGTTACAGTAGATAGTTGCAGCTCGGACATGATTATCCTTCCCAGGATGTGTTTCGGTAATGCGGCCCATCAGCCAGTTTGTTGGAGGTAACCGCTCTTCCTTAACCAAGACGATATCGCCAATGTTGACATTCGATTTAGTGCTCTTCCACTTTACTCTTTGTTGAAGTTGCGATAGGTACTCGGTTGACCAAATCTTCCAGAAATCTTGGGTAATTTTTTGTAACAACCTCCAGCGGGATCCATAACTTCTTGTGCCATCTAAACATGCCATCTAAATGTCCCAAAGTGATTATTGGGGTATCATCTATGTCATTGATACGACCTTTACAAGAGGTCGGGAGTTCAGGCATGCCTCCATTTGCGTTAAAAGAGTGGACAATTCCTCAAATGTCAACTTTGTATCACCAATTATCCTTTTAAGGTTATATTTTATGGATTTAACGTTCGCTTTCCAGAGGCCACCGAAGTGTGGTGCTGCAGGCGGTATGAAATGCCACTGTATTCCATTGGTTATTAGTCTGGTTGAAGCATCTCTTTCCGATGGTGCGAGTTCTTAACGTTTGAAGTTCCTTATTGGCTCCCATAAATGTTGGCCCCTTATCGCTGTATATGTGAAGTGGTAATCCTCTTCTTGAAACAAACCGCCTCACAGCTGCTAGAAAGGCCTCTGATGTTAGGTCACTCACTAGCTCAATATGAATAGCCTTCGTGGCCAAACATACAAATATTGCTATGTAGCCATTTGATGTCCGATTTCATATTCTTTTCGCCATTTGAACTTGTAGCGGTCCTGCATAGTCAACGCCCGAGTGCTTAAATGGCCTGGATGGTTTTACACGTGCAGATAGTAGCATTCCCATTATTTGCTGCTTAGGCGACGCATGAAACCGATAACATCGGACGCTGTTATGTATAATTTTTTAACATAATAAATCCAATACGACTGCCTCAATGTTGCCATCATTAGATTGATTCCGCCATGGAGTAATTTGGTAAACACGCTGTTGTACTGTAAAATATAGCGATGTTTCTTGTTGGCACTTATGTTGGCGTGCTCTAATCGACCTTCAATGACTAACATTTTGTTGTGGTCCAGACGAGAATTCATAGATATTATTTTACTCCTTTTTTGAATGTCATGACCACTCTGTAATTTCCTCCGGAAATGCATCCAATTGCACCGAATAGATCACAACCCTCTTTGTTTCTTCAAATTCGTTGATTTCCTTGAAGTGTACAGTTAAACACAAATCGTTTGCAGTAGGCTAAGGTCCTAATCAGTTTCGTGTACGAGGAAAATGTATCCATTATGGTATCCATCTTTGTCACCAATGTTAGCGCAACTATTGATTCAAGATGATCTGCTCGATTTCGGATTGTGTAGGCCAATGAATCATGCTACTGCTAAGCCATTCTGGTCCATTCCACCAAAGAGAGTGGTGGTTAAGTTGCTTTGGAGTTAAGCCTCTTGATACGCAGTCTGCTGGATTTTATGCGGATCTGATATGTCGCCACGATTTTGGATCCATTGTGTCTCTGATTTGAGATACTATGTTGGAAATGAAGATCTTCTCATTGGATGCATTTTCTGTAATCCATGACAATACAGTTGTTGAGTCCGTCCATGAAAACACCTTAACAATCTGTGTCTCGAATATCTGCTTCACTTCTTTGAGAAGTTTTGACAATAAGTGCGCTCCGCACAGGTTCAGCTTAGGTATCGTAAGTTTGTTTTTGATGGATGCAACCTTTGTATTTGACGTCAGCAATGTTGACCTATACTCAGTATTCTTCGTGGTTCTTGCATATACAACATCTGCGTATGCGCCTTCAGAAGCATCACAGAATCCATGTAATTCGAATTCTTGCCCCTTCTTGATAACGATCCATCGTGGAGTTTTTATGGATTCAGCATTTGAAAGTTCATGCCTGAATCGATTCCAACACTGTTGTAGTTTATCTGTTAATGGCTCATCCCAGTCGATTTCTGCTCTCCAAATTTGATGCATTAGCATCGTGGTAGTAATAGTAACTGGCGTCAGCCAACCTAATGGATCATAAAGCTGTGCTATTTTCGAGAGTGTGGCACGGTTTGTAGATCTATGATGTTATTTCAATGATTTGGTGATGCGAACCTTAAACTGGAATGTGTCAGCTGAGGGATTACAATTCATTTCCAGAGTTATGATCGTCCCCTGCTTATCAATTATTATTATTTGGCTGATCACGTGCATCCGAAATGTTTTAAGGAGTGATTCATGATTTGCTGCCCATTTTCGAAGATGAAAACCACCATCCTTTAACAATTTCAGTAGTTGATCTTGGGCTTCTTTACATTCCATCAATGTATCTCCTCCAGTTAGTACATCATCTACATAGAAATCCTTTTTTACAATCTCTGCAGCTATTGGGTATTTTTGCTGTTCATAGGTAGAACGCTGTTGCAGCGTTCTTCCGGCTAAGTATGGTGCTGACGCTGTTCCATATGTGACTGTTGTTAATTTGTACTCCTTTATAGGCTGATTAGATTCACACCGCCATAGGATACGTTGATAGTCTTGATGTTTATTATTAGGTTTTATCTTATTCACTTACTTAGGTCCGGGGTGGACCTGGGCCTCAACGAACAAGCCTCTACAGTTAGCGCGGTCATTGCCTAACTGCTTCCAGTTGCGCACTCCAAGTTGGTTGAGGTTCTCTTCCACTTGTGCACGTCACCGAAGGAGAGGTCTTCCTCTACTCCGTTGTCCCTCCGGGATGGATTCGAAGACTCTTCGGGCCGAAGCGTTGATGTTCATCCGCTCTACATGTCCTAGCCATCTTAGAGGGCTAATGCGTACTTTTCTAACTAGGCCAATGTCGTTGTACAGCTCGTAGAGTTCGCTGTTAAATCTCCTTCTCCATAGCCGGTCAACGCAAACCGGACCGAAAATCATCCGAAAGATTTTGAGTTCGAAACGACCAAGGATATCTTCATCCATCTTGGTTAACGTCCATGCTTCTGCGCCATAGAGCAGGACTGGGATGATGAGGGTCTTATATAGAGTTTCCTTGGTGCTTCTTGACAAGGCCTTACTACTCAGTTGCCTTCTTAGGCCAAAGAAACAGCGATTGGTAAGAGTGATTCTTCGTTTGATCTCTGAGGTGATATTGTTGTCAGAGTTTATAGCGGAGCCGAGGCACACAAAGTCCTTAACTACCTCATAGTTATAACTGTCTATTGTGACGTTTTGTCTAATTCGTCGGTGTTGTGTGTCCCTTCTTGTTGACCGCATATACTTGGTTTTGCCCTCATTCACAGCTAAACCCATTTTTGCCGCTTCTGTTTCAATACTAGCGAACGCACCAGTGACAGCCCGCTGGGTTCTGCCAATTATGTCAATATTGTCGGCGTACGCTAGTCTGTAGAAGTGGTTTTTCCATATCCTCAACACCGATTGCGACTCAACTACGAGGTTTCCTTGTTCATCTCTACAGGCCTCTGTTCGGGTTTTATTACTTTGACACGTTCTTCTTAACTTCTGGTAAAACATCCCAACATTGTTCCTGGAGTAGCACCTCTCAATGTCTTCGATCGCGCGCTTCTCATGCTCTCTCTTTTTCCTTCGGAGAAGCCGATGTTCTTCCCTCCTCTTTTGCTCGTAGAGCTCACGAGCCGCTCTCGTCCTTCTGTGCAGCGCCGCTTTGTAGGCGAGTTGTTTTGCTGCATGTGCTTGCCGGCACTCTTCATCAAACCAGGGGTTTCGTGGGGGTGGTCGGGTGAAACCCAGCACATCAGTTGCGGCATTTCTGATGGCTTCTTGGCACCGATGCCACTGGTCTTCAGTACTTGATGTTGGCTGCATAGGACTTCTCCAGAGGTTGAGGGATACGCGATCGGCAAAGGCTCTGGCGGTCTGTTGCGATTGCAGCCGTTCAACGTTAAATCTCCTCACAGTATTTTCCCGATATTGTGGCGTTTGAGATATCCGTACGTACCTTAGCTGCAACTAGCTAGTGGTCCGAGTCTATGTTGGCCGCCCGGAATGTCCGTACATTCCAGAATACTGGAGGAGTGCCTTACGTCAATCGCAACATGATCAATTTGATGATCTAGCGACCGCCTTGTTCCCTTGTGAATGTCGAGGTGAGGAAACTGCGTGCTAGCTATAGTAACATTACGCCCCACAGCAAAGTCAATTAGCCTAAGTCCGTTTCCAGACGTGGTGTCGTGTAGGCTGTGCTTTCCGATGGTGCTGCCAAAGGTGTCCTCCTATTTTGGCGTTCTGTTCTCTATAGCAGTCACCATAGTAGATGTCGGAGTTTTTCATCCTTCTTTTGCCCGGCACATCCCACCGCACTCCCTGGATGGCAGTTATATCTGCTTTGTAGCAGTCGAGGGCCTCCGCTAATTGTTCGGCTGCACGTGGCCTATTCATGGTGCGAACATTCCACGTGCAGACTCGAACATCGTTGTCCTTTTTCCGTTTTGCAGGGTCGTCGACAGTAAATCCGTACTTTTCCGAGGCTTGTGGTGGTTTCTGAACTAGTCAATTTTTTTTACGTGGTAGGGAAGTTACGCTGAGGCACAACCCCCAACCTGGAGGGCCAGCTCCATTTTTTTACCCCTAGGACGAGGGGCCGAAATTCTCCGGAGCCAGTAACCCACTTCGGGGATATGAGCGCTGCCGTTCACCCACTAGAGTGCCGATCCTTTTTTTCCATGTCGGCAGTGAAAACATACTCATGCGTTCTCCATCGCATTATGATCGTCGTAATGTCATCTTGGAGCCTGGGGCCCACCAACATTAATTGGTTTAAGCTTACTCCGTTGGTAGTTTTTGCCGATCCATCAAACATACTATCGGGTTTGAGAACTACATGATGGGGTAAATAGTAGCAGCCGTTATTCTGTTTGTCAGTTTCGGACACTTCTATCATGTGTTCTAACTGTAGGAACTCATTCATCACCTTTACGTATTCCATTTTCAGTTCCTCGTTGTTGGCTATGGCTCTATTCTTGGATTCTCCTAACTTCTTGCCCTGATCAGATTACTGTTTAAATGGAATTTTGACCACATATCGTCCATCCTCTTCACGATAGGGCGTGTTTTCAAAGATTGCCTAGTATTCCTCATCACTTGGCCTTTGGTACCTTGGTTGTGGGACTTCTTCCAGCTCCCAAAATCTTTCGAGCTGCTGGTTTATTAATGTTTGGGCAACTAGTCCGGTGAGGGTAACTCCGTATGACTTCTGGTTGAAGTTCGACCTGATATGAGCCAGCCTAAATTTTATCGTTGGGCAATAAGTGAATGTGGGGCGTCCCTTCTCAAACCATCAAAGATTATATCGCCATATACGTCTGCTCCTATGATCATGTCGATTGAACCGGGTAAATTATAAGTCGGATCGGTTAGTTCGAGTTCGTTGAACTGACCAATTTTCAGATTTTTCGTTGCTTCAGATGGTAGTTGCCTTGTTAACTTTGGTAGAACTAGGGCTTTTATTTGGAGCTGGAAATCCGATGAGAACCGTGGTGTTGTTAGTACGTCCACCTTGTGTCGGGCTGTTCCTGCGTCCATGCCACCTAATCCACTCACTACAACAAACACTTTTTGCCTTCTAAGTTTTAATTCTGCTATGAGGGAAGCTTGAGAGCCAAGTCCGTCACTACTGCTTGCATACAGAACTGCGGTCGCAAGCAAAACGTTTTGCTTTTGGAGGTCATTGTTTACTTGTTTCGTCAGGGCTCTTATTGATTCCTGTTGTAGCTGTTCCACTTGTTTGACCTGTGGAGCTCTCTCTGACCATTCCATATGTAGGAGTGAATGGTGTTCTTTGTTACAATGTTTGCAAGTTCGCTTGCTCAAACATTGAGTTTGTTTGCCATGCCGTAGACAATTCGAGCAAAGTTTAGCTTGTTTCGATTTCTGGTACCTTTCCTTTGGCGTCCAGTTCATGAATGTTGCGCATGAGTATATGACGTGATTACCCTTACAAAAGGTGCACTGCATTGTCTTGGAGACTATGTGAAAGTTACGCATGGTGTGTTTCGTGTCGTCTACATACTTTTGTTGCCTGTATTTTGCGGGTGCTAACACATCCAAGGCTTTCTATCTTCTTTCCAAGAATTCCAATAGGTGCAATGATGGCATTTTATTTGGCTCATTTGGCCCTTGTTCAAACAGATTTCCCTATTCAATATCAAGTGGTGTCAATGTTCATGTTTTTTAACGCTGCTAACCCTTTCTTAGTGGCATCCAGTACTTTTTTTATTGAAGTCGCTGAAGGTGAACTTCCATGTTGCCCAGCCTTTAGCATTTTGTCGAGATGCATTGACACGATCTTTCTCTCATTATTGTACCTGGACTTTAATGTTTCCCATGCACTAATGTAGTTATCACTGGAAATTGTCAGGTGATGAAGGGCTCACCCTCCAGATCAGTCTTCAAATATTCCATCTTTTCCGTTGTACTAAGACTTTTCATGTATGATAGTAGAAAATAGGTCGTAGAATGATCGCCATTCAAGGTAATATCCTCGAAAGGTGGGTATCTTCAGTTGAGGTAGCCTGGATTCGGTTTGATATGTTCATTGGGATTGAGTGGTTTCACCTAGTCTTGAGGCCATTTAATGAAGGCAACGATTGATGTCCTGTCTTACACCCTTATACTCGTCACTGGTTATGTATGTTATTCTGAGGTCGTCTTCGGACGCATTTGACATAAATTCTTCATGCAATTCTGTTAAATTGCGAAGTTGCTCTAGCAAAATTTTCTGCAGATATTCGTAAACTTCTTTGGAATGTCTCTTCGAATTCTTTCATGTTGCTTATTATAGCTTCCATTTTTAATTGGAGCCTTCTGAATCTTAGTTTTTGAGCATGCCTTTCGCTATTTCCGGTACTACCCGATTGGTTGGCAATCTTTGCCATCTTGCTCGTTCCAGGAGTTAGATTCTCCAATTTATGTTTTAAATCCTCATACATTTGCTTTACCTTCAGAAATGTATTTCTTTCCATGTACGGTGTGTCATGTTTGACAAACGCCTTTATTTTATCATAATTAGATTCAAATTGAACCCAGATTTCGTCAATGCGGTCCAATCTTTCCTCTTTGTATTTTTGTGTTTTTCTGGATGAGCTATCTAAGTTTTTCCAGCTCTTCTGCTAAAGCCTTTTGTATTGACACTATTATGAAAATATCTGCCTCCTCCATGATGACTGTTTAATGGAGTTAAACTTTTGTTTATTTATGTATTTATCGGTGTGCTGACAACGCTTTCACTAAATATTGTACCAATGTTCCGAAGCCCTGGTAACGCTTTCACTAAATTTTATACCAATGTTCTGAAGCCCAGGTAACTCTTTCACTGAGTTTAATACCACTGTTTTGAAGCCATAGCAACGCTTTCACCGAGTTTTATACCAATGTTTTGAAGCCTTGGTAACGCTTTTCACTGAGTTTTATACCAATGTTTTGAAGCCTTGGTAACGCTTTTCACTGAGTTTCATACCAATGTTTTGAAGCCTTGGTAACGCTTTTCACTGAGTTTTATACCAATGTTTTGAAGCCTTGGTAACGCTTTCACTGAATTTTACCAATGTTTTGAAGAACTGGTAACGCTTTCACTGAGTTTTATACCAATGTTTTGAAGCCCTGGTAAAGCTTTCACTGAGTTTTATACCAATGTTTTGAAGCCTTGGTAACGCTTTTCACTGAGTTTTATACCAATGTTTTGAAGCCTTGGTAACGCTTTTCACTGAGTTTTATACCAATGTTTTGAAGCCTTGGTAACGCTTTCTCTGAATTTTACCAATGTTTTGAAGCCTTGGTAACGCTTTCACTGAGTTTTATACCAATGTTTTGAAGCCCTGGTAACGCTTTCACTGAGTTTTATACCAATCTTTTGAAGCCTTGGTAACGCTTTTCACTGAGTTCTGTATGTTATAGGCTCGAAGGACCAATGTTGAATTGAGAATTATTGTTGACCTCCTTACCAATGGTGAGGGGAAGTCTAACTAAAACACTCAAAATTTTGTTGACGACTGAGTCGCTGCATTTAATTCATTGCCTTAAATACTAAAATATTGCTTAAACTACAAATATATACATAGAATACAATTCTTGAAATCAGATGCTAAGTCAGCAATTGCAAGCAGGTGAATTTATTTTTGCTGACTTAGCTGGGAACAAAAATTACATTAGAGACATAAGAGTCATGAGAACGAAAAGTACAAATTAGAATAAAAAATATGGTTTTGATAAGATATTATTTTTGTTTGGTGTCATCACCATGGCACTTATATATACATATGTGTGTATGTAGCTTCACAAATGTTCTTACATCACTGGCTTTTTTTCAAGTTTTTACTTGCAGCTATACCTATTACTTGCAGCTATATACGTATTGCTTTCGTGAAAAAAATCGAACTCGAGATTTTAATCAAACTTCAATTCACTATGATGGAGAAGTCAATAAAAGTATGTCCGGCAATTCCGTCTGTCTGTCTGTCTGTATATGCGACTGCAGCCTAAACGGCTGGACGGATTTGCTTCAAACTTCATATCCGTGGCCTGTGAGATAATCCTAGAGGCGAAATTGGAATTCTCATTCTAACCTCAAAATTAAAGGTAGTTTACTTAAGGCCGATTTCAGTTAAAATGGATTTTCTCGTAAACGGCTCTAACGATTTCGATAAAATTTGATATGTGGGTTAGTTTGCTATGAGGTGGCATACCATGTTTTTAATGAAAAATTCAATGTTATGACCATTATTCCATCGAAACGCGGAATACCACGCCTACTTTACTGGGAGGAGCATGACTTGGATTTCAATCCTGATAAAATTTTACACTTATAGTGTATAAAGCCTCGTACAAAACATAAAACCAAATGAATATGAACAAATCAATTAAGATTTTAACATGGAATGCAAATGGGCTCAAAGAAAAAATCGCAGAACTAGAGATATTCTTAAGAAGTATCAACATTGACGTGTGCTTGATCTCGGAAACGCATTTAACAAGGGAATCTGAATTAAAAATAAGAGGATTTTGTGCATACCACGCATACCATCCCTCGGGAAGACCCAGAGGGGGTTCTTCTTTATTTATAAAAGACTGCATCAAGCATTCCTTAAATTCCATGACAGAACTTGACGCAATACAAGCAACCTCAGTTCGGGTAAAGAGCAAGACAAAAGATATTAATATATCATCTATTTATTTTCCTCCGCGTTATAAGCTTACAAGAATCGAGCTTGTAGACCTCTTCGAATCACTTGGAACGAATTTTACTATTGGCGGCGACTTTAATGCCAAACATACGTTCTGGGGCTCGAGAAAAATCTCAACCAGAGGTAGACTGTTGTACAAAGTCGGTATGAACTTCGGAGTAGACTTCCATTCGACAGGAAAACCGACTTATTGGCCTTCCGACGTAGCGAAAATACCTGACCTGGTAGACTTTTTCGTTACAAAAGGAGTATCTACCAATATCACGAAAATAGAGGAAAGCTTTGACCTCTCCTCTGACCACGCGCCGATAGTCTTAACAATAAGTGATAAGCTAATGAAAGCAGAAGGAGTACCCAGGCTAACAAATAATAGGACTAACTGGGATGGTTTCAGGCATGATTGCGAAACAAACATTACGTTGAATGTGTCACTGAAAACACCTCTTGAGTTAGAGGTAGAACTCGAAAATTTTATTTCGACTATTCAGAACGCCGCATGGAAAAACACCCGAAGAAAGAAAGTAGCCAAAGAAGAGCGAGCAAATTATCCGCCGGAAATAAAAGAACTTATTCGCAAAAAGAGGAAAGCACGTAGGGTATGGCAACAATCTTGCTACCCCCAACATAAAGCATATCTTAACTTCTTATGCGATAAACTTAAAAACAATTCATGACGTAAAAAATCACGAGACATCGGTCTACCTCGAAGGCTTAACAAACGAAAAAACCTCAAATGCATTCCGCACCAATCCGAAAAAATAATGGTGAATGGGCAATGAATGGTGAGTGACAAAGAAAAAGCAGACGTATTTGCTGAACATCTCGAACAAACGTTTAAGCCTTTTGATGGGCAAATGTTGATAGATGATCAAAGCGATATGCCTCCGACATCTGATAATGTTAGAATGAAACGTGTGTCGTTAACTGAACTCTGTCAGGCAATTAAAAATTTGAAAAATAATAAAGCACCTGGCTATGACTTAATTACCGGATAAATTATCAAGGAATTACCAAAAAAGGCGTTAATTAAGCTCCAACATGTAATAAACGCTTCGTTTAGGTTGTTGTACGTTCCAGATTCGTGGAAAGTCGCAGAAGTGATAATGATCCCGATCTGCTAAAACCTTTTGTATTGACACTATTATGAAAATATCTGCCTCCTCCATGATGACTGTTTAATGGAGTTAAACTTTTGTTTATTTTTGTATTTATCGGTGTCCTGATAACGGTTTCACTAAATATTGTACCAATGTTCCGAAGCCCTGGTAACGCTTTCACTAAATTTTATACCAATGTTCTTAAGCCCAGGTAACGCTTTCACTGAGTTTTATACCAATGTTTTGAAGCCTTGGTAACGCTTTCACTGAGTTTTATAGCAATGTTTTGAAGCCTTGGTAACGCTTTTCACTGAGTTTTATACCAATGTTTTGAAGCCTTGGTAACGCTTTTCACTGAGTTTTATACCAATGTTTTGAAGCCTTGGTAACGCTTTCACTGAATTTTACCAATGTTTTGAAGCCCTGGTAACGCTTTCACTGAGTTTTATACCAATGTTTTGAAGCCTTGGTAACGCTTTTCACTGAGTTCTGTATGTTATAGGCTCCAAGGACCAATGTTGAATTGAGAATTATTGTTGACCTTCTTACCACTGGTGAGGGGAAGTCTAACTAAAACACTCAAAATTTTGTTGACGACTGAGTCGCTGCATTTTATTCATTGCCTTAAATACTAAAATATTGCTTAAAGTACAAATATATACATAGAATACAATTCTTGAAATCAGATGCTAAGTCAGCAATCGCAAGCAGATGACTTTATTTTTGCTGACTTAGTAATCGCAAGCAGATGACTTTATTTTTGCTGATTTAGCTGGGATCAAAAATGACATTAGAGACATAAGAGACGTGAGAACGAAAAATACAAATTAGAAAAAAAAATATGGTTTTGATAAGATATTATTTTTGTCTGGTGACATCACCATGACACTTCCATATATGTACATATGTATGTAGCTTCACAAGTGTTCCTACATCACTGGCTTTTTTTCAAGTTTTTACTTGCAGCTATACCTATAGGGCAAGTATTGCTTTCGTGAAAAAAATCGAACTCGAGATTTTAATCAAACTTCACATCATTATGATGGAGAAATCCAAAAAAGTATGTCCGGCAATTCCGTCTGTCTGTCTGTCTGTATATGCGACTGCAGCCTAAACGGCTGGACGGATTTGCTTTAAACTTCATATCCGTGGCCTGTGAGATAATTCCTAGAGGCGAAATTGGAATTTTCATTCTAACCTCAAAATTAAGGGTAGTTTACTTAAGGCCGATTTCAGTTAAAATGGATTTTCTCGAAAACGGCTCTAACGATTTCGATAAAATTTGATATGTGGGTTAGTTTGCTATGAGGTGGCATACCATGTTTTTAATGAAAAATTCAATGTTATGACCATTATTCCATCGAAACGGGGAATACCACGCCTACTTTACTGGGAGGAGCATGACTTGGATTTCAATCCTGATCAAATTTTACACTTATAGTGTTACGGTGCAAGTACATACCACCCAGTCGTGCACTTTATTTCACTACTCACGACCTTAACTCACAGTCAAAAACAGGGTCAATAAATTTCTACATTGTGTACACGAGAACTGCCAGAAAAACTCACTCTCACTCTTGCGGAGTCGGACCAAGCCTGTGTACAAATTTTTTTGTGTACATATTAAAACTCACCCTTGCGGAATTCGGCTTCAGGGTATATTAAGTTTGATACATAGTTTGTAACATAGTAAAATAATATGGATAGGCCCTATAAAGAACATAAATTGAATTTATATTGTCGGGGTGATTAAAATTATTGAGAACGTTGGGCCTTTTTGTGTCTCGTTTTGAATTGCCTTCATCAGGTTGACTTTGTTAAATTTTAATTTTTTTTATCTTGTTGCAGGTCACTCTCTTAAATGCCCTACACACGATCAATGAACATTGGGAATATTTTTGTGTAAATTCTTTTTAGTCGTTTCATATACCTATGTCAACTAGAATGGAATATAATTTGGACAATGATTTGGATTTGGCCGGTGCTGCAGCAAGTATTAAATATTAAATGAAAATAATCTAAAGCTTGGATACAAAAAAAGCTGGATATTGTTCTCTCTAATTTTGATAAAGACTATGGAAATTTTCTCTTAGAGTGGATGAAAATGTATTCATAGAACTGCTGGGACTGGTAACACCCCCGATTAAAAAAAATTATTTTTAATGAGAGAGTTTATTAAACCATCTGAGAGATTTTCATCAACTTCACGTTTGTTAAGAGTTTTAAAGACCTCAACAAGAATCGCCGCTTAATCGTTATCATCTATTGTAAAGTAAAAGTGCGAGATGTGAGAATCTACCCGGCAGGGCACGGTCGTGTCTGTCTTTTAATCTGTCTTTATTTTCAATAGATCGGTCTTTATATACTATTTCCCCTATTAGCATCCCCAATGCATATTGATATCAAATAGGTTCCATGGCATCATATTTCGGCAATGTTCCTACACAAAGATTCATTTCTCAGATGAAACGTAATATATTATGCACTGCGATATTGTATGCAACTTATGGCACACATCTATCCAAATGCTTGGGGAATAAACATTGTAATGTTTATATTCGAATTATTTCTACCTGTCTTCTTATTGTGTCAGCACTTGGAGTGTACCGTCCAGTGTTTAGTTTTTCTAACTGTTGATTTTGGTGGGGATTACTATTTTACAAATGATAACAGAGGTACCTAACAATGATTCAGCCAACAAATTATCAATGGCCGCGTTCCGATTTCTGATTGGTGTAGATTCAAATTCGACTTAAAAGTAAGGCAATTTTTTCTGTGGTTAGTTCGTTGGGCGCCGTGGCTCAGTGGTTAGTGCGTTGGACTATGGAGCAAGGGTTTCGAGATCGAATCCCAGTCGGTTAACACCTAAAAAGTTTTTCATGGCCCCACCATTCGCAAGCGTCTGACAAACATCCGAGAGTACAACTGTCTCGAGATAGCTTCTCAAATAACAAATTGCCCTTCGGACACGGCATTAAACAGTAGGCCCCTTCCATTCGTGCAAAGAATATAACACGCACAACACGAATAGTTGTGAGAAGCTAGGCCTTGGGTCCCATCGACCTGTTGCGCCAAGTATTTATTTATTTATTATAGTTCGTTGGACTATGGAGCAAGGGGTTCGAGGTTCGAATCCCACCTAAAAGTCTTTCACGGCCCCACCTCTCGGGAGCGTCTGATAAACATCCGAGAGTACAACTGTCCTGAGAAAGCTTGTCAAATAACAATTGCCCTTCGGACACGGCATTAAACAGTAGGCCCCTTCCATTCGTGTAAAGTATATAACACGCACAACACGAATGGTTGTGAGAAGCTAGGCCCTGGGTCCCATCGACCTTTTGCACCAAGTAATTATTTATTTTACTTGACAAGAACATTGAAGAGCACACAAAAGAACAATGTAACTTGAATGATGAGTCATTCAAATAATATTGAAAAGTAACATGTATCGTGTGTAGGGTGTTTTATTGTTTAAAAAGTCATGTGAACAATTTTGATTTAATACTAGTTTACAAAACCTGTTCTTAAGTTCCATTTCACATTCTTACTGTTCTAAATTTCTTATTACATTTAATTATTTCTTTTTCAATGTTTAATTCGCGGTCGGACTGTACTACAGGGTATTTTATTTATGTATATAGCATATATGTATGTTTATAGTTTATAGTGTTTATAGTGTCCGCAAAGGTAAAAGTTTTAATTAATTCAATTTTTCCTATTCTACCTATATTCATATCTTCTATGTTAAGTATTGCAGGATTAAGTGTTTTTAGTTTTGCTAAATTTATCATATTAACTAAACTCTGTAAGTTGAATATAATAAGCTTGCATTTCTGGGATATCTAACTATTCTTTATTGTATGTTCAATATTCAATAAATTTGTCTAGTGGGGAACCGGATTAGGTTGTTTTTTCGTCTGATCTATATTAAATTCGGATTATGAAAGATTGTGGATGTGTTATCGTACGTAAAACACTTACCGGTTTCGATGAAAGCGTAATATGAACGAAATTTGTCATTCATCAATTCGACTGTCTTGCGTTTGTACTTGGGTTGCAGTCTTGGCCAGAGCGCCTTATGTCTTTTCGTACAAAGTATTTCGGGGTACTTCTCCTGAGCTGAAGGTGATTCCCTTGGGATCTTTGCGTGATCTATTTTATTGAATATGACCTCAGTGCTCAGTACTGTCTGATTGTACTCCCTAGATGCTCTAATTAATGTTACTGTCTTATCTACGAGTTCGGAATGCTCAATATCTGCTCTGCTTTCCTGCTTATCATTGAGCCTTCGGCTCCATAGAGCAGAACTTGTATTTTTCAAGGAAAAAATTCTTGTAGGGCATACGTTTTATATCCGTAGAAGCTCCACTAGAGTGTCATTCGTGGAGTTACTATTTGCTGCGAGTTAGGTAAAGCCCTCGAAATTACTGTTCCCAAAAGTGACGTTTTGCCTAGGCGGTTGATCGATGCTTTTTATCTGTTGTTACTTGGTTTGGTTCTCAGTTACTTCAAGACTTACTAGTTTCGCCTGTTCTTCCATTGATGATGATGTCGTTGTCGTTATCAGTAGAACGGATTTATTGAAGATAGTGCCTTCCTTCTTAACACCTGCCCTTCGCAATATCTGTTCCATCACCATTGAAGAAATCACAGGACAGCGCATCTCCTTGGTGAAATCCCGTTAATGTTTAGAATAGTTTAAAGGGACTGTTCCCATTGTACATTGTACCGCGTGTTTTCACGCATTACGCGCACAGATAGAACTATTTTTTTTCGGGAACTCAAATTTGACCATCGCCTTCCAGAACTTGCGACAATGTTAAAGTCGATGAAGAGATAGTGCCTCTCGACTTTCTTTGGTGAAACATTTTGGTGGCGTCCTGATTAGTGTGTTGTAGAAAGGTTTCAGACGTTCTCGCAATACGTTGGGTACAATTTTATATACGACATTTAGCAGATATGCCTCGATAGTTCTTAAAAGACATAGGATCGCTTTTCTTGAAGATGGGGCATATAGAGCTGATAATCCAGCCATCGGGCATGACTTCATCCACCCATCCTTGGTTGATGATTTGGTGTATGAATCCTACCAAAACATCATCATGTATGAAAAACTCCGCTGATAGGCAATCAGAGGCAACGACTATGTTGTTTTTAGCTTTTTGATAGCTAAGTCAACGTCTTCTTAAATGGGATTTGTTGACTAAATGCGCGTTCTTTTCTTGGTCTATCACATTCTTCACTTGATACCCATTAAGTAGCTGCTAGAAATGCATCTCAAAAATATCTAACATTCCGTTCGCGTCGGTGACTAGGTTTCTTTCACTATTTCAAAGATCCTACATCCCGCGTTTAAAGCCAGCAGCCAGCTGCTTGCCTCTCCTGAAATATATCCTCTCCTATTAGCACGTGGTCGATTCAGATGGCGTTTTGATTATATGGATGTATCTGTCTTGTATCGCGTGAGGATACATTGTGTACAGTGTGTGTTGTTGTGCCACGATAATTTTCGATTGATTTTAACTATGGTGTTGTCGGTCCCGTGACTCAGTGGTTAGCGAGTTGAACTATAGAGCAAGGGGTTCGAGGTTCGAATCCCAGTCGGAACACCTAAAACGTTTTTCACGGCTCCAACTCTCGCGAGTGTCTGACAAACATCCGAGAATATAACTGTCCTGAGAAAACTTCTCAAATAACAATTAACGACACTAGTAGCTGTGCGTGTCCTCGACTTGTTGTGCCAAGTATTTTTTTTTATTGTGTAACTCAATCGATAGACGGTTATGTTATTGTGAATAAGAAAGTGACTATTGAGAATGTAATATACTTTGACAGTTGTTTTACTATTACTTGTGAATTTATTTAGTAATTGTAAAATTTCTAATTCAAGAAATGAGTTCAATCAAATTATGTTTCGGCTGAAAATGATAATAATGAATGTTGTTCAAATGTTCATTTGTTTGACATACTTTTGCAGATTTTTTCTCCGGAATATTGAGGCCCTCATTAACTGTATGCTTTTGGGGTATTCCTGTGATGTTTAATTCCACTTCAGTATTTAGTATTCATTGATATATCATTATTTGGATTTTCTTCGTACCTTTCACTTTTCTGACCGAATTCAAGGCTACATGATTATTTATTTCCAGAAAATTTAAGACATTTTCTTTCAATTCGCTGAAAGTGTGAAACTTATTTGGTTCACCACCTGTTGCTTTTATCTAGAATTTATTTTCTACTTTTTTCTTTTTGACTTTGAATTTGAAGTCAGTCCAAACCTAAAAACAAAATTACACATTTTTTTTACCTTAAGTCATTTATCCCATGTACGTACGTGAGGTCCATAGCTATTTAATTTAATTGCTATCGTCTCCCATTGCTTTTTTGCCTTGATTTTGATACAAATTCTTTTAGCAATATCTGGATTCGCTTCCATAAGCGCAAATAAATGCTCCAGCTGTTTTTTGTTTGTGACTTCTTTTGTCAATATTTTTCATTTCTTTTGCATAAATATTACTATTGTATTAGTATTTTTATTAAACTTACTTACATTTTATTCGTAGAAAACCTTTTTATATTGCACGAACAGAACATTGATCAGAAATTTGTGATCGACAACAAACGACCGTCAAATCGACAAGTATCAATCACAATCAAAATACACAATACCAAAATCTACAATTGATAAAAGTCATTTATCGATCAACGACACTCACAATAGGAGCCTATCATTCTTTTCGTGGTCAGGAAGTTACTCCGACGGCAGAACCCTCAACTGGGATGGCTGTTGATGCCAGTTGCAATCGTCTCTTTTCCGAAAATATGACTTATTCTTGAAAACCTACCTGCCGAATACGTCGACGTAGTCCGAGTATTGAGTGTTATCTGCTGCGGTCCCAAAAACTGGTGACATACGAACAGACCCTGTTTTTATACCTGTCCTAAGTAAATAAATATTTGGCACCCAATGTCCGACGAGGCTGAAATTTCATATCTGGGCTTCTGGGAAATAGAAGAGGTACAGAGGTACATTTTTTAAATCTGTCCATTGCCACGGATCGGATGTGCAGTGAAAACCTAAGAACCTGAAGTAGAACGCAAACATTTCTCCACTATCAAAATTGACAATACATCTTTGAAAAAAATGGGCGTTTACACTAAGCGAATTACATTCAGTTTAATCACACCATTGAACAGAAAAAGAACAGCATACATCCAAATTCAGTACATTTACCTACCTACATAGGTATGTGTACATAAAAATAGGTACTCCATGCAAAAAAAAAACAAAAATCTCCTCTATCTCTAATTATTTAGAGAAACATCACCATAAAAGCTTACAAACTTAGACAACCCAAGTCATTCAATATTAGATAAAAAAGTATGCAGCGAGCACCGCCAAAAAATATTTTAAAATTTAAACTCCGTCAGGATAAACGCCAAAAATTAAAAGAAGAATTACGTAAACGTCCTTGGAAGCCATATGCCTTGAAGCTTAGGTAGGTAAGATGACAGTGAGGTTAGGTGAGGTATGTGGGTCGGCGACTAGAACACGTCGCCACACTCAGGTCAATACAGACCCATTGTGATACCCAATGGGGAAAAAGTCCCTTGCCCTTGGTAAACCCTAGTGCTGATTAGTATCTTGTGGATCACCAAACCATCCCGTTGATTTGATGAACCTAAAAATTTCATTTATTGTTCTGTTCGCTAATTCTTCGAGGTCACGGAAAAAGTGTCGCCCTAGAAATTTGAATCTAAGGTGGATAAGCCCAGGGCAGTGACAAAGAAAGTGGGTTGTATCCTCATTAGCTTCCTCGTCTCCACATCCCCGACATAGATCTTCATCCGTGAGTCTTAACTTCCTCATGTGGTACCGAAGAGAGTTATGCCCCGTAATAATTCCTATAAGGACGGAAAGAGACTTCCTATCCTTTAGCATAGTTCGGTCGGTCCTACTCTTGTCAAAGCAAGGTCATAGGCTTCTGCTGACCAGACTGGCGTCCAGGGAGGACCATCTACTATTGGCCTCACTTCTGGCCAAGATCCATGCCTTTTGCTTCAATGTGCAAGGCGGGATGAACACCGAGGTGTCTACCTGTTGTGACGTAGATTCAGAGCCTCTTCTTGCCAGTTCGTCTGCCTTCTCATTGCCTGGAATACCTTCGTGTCCAGGGACCCAGCAGAGTGTAACCTTGTGCTGTGTTCCAAGAACCTTGAGTTCTTCGCGACAGCACTTCACAAGCTTGGATTTTATTTCAGTAGCAGTAATCGCTTTTATTGCCGCCTGGCTGTCGATGAAAAAGGTGATACCTTCCGGTGGTATTGCCCTCATCGCAGTCTCATGGGCAGCTATTGCCACTGCCAGGACCTCCGCTTGGAAAACACTGCTATGGTTTGGAAGGCGGACTGATCTAGATATCCCCAGCGGTTCAGAAAAAATGCCAGACCCCACGCCTACATCCATCTTAGATCCATCTGTATAAATAGAGATGGAACGTGTGTTGGCAGGCTGGCCATCCTTCCATTCTTCCCTGCTTGGGAACGAGCTAGTAAACGGTCTATGAAAATCTAGGGACGGAGTTAGGTAATCCGTAGTATAGACTTTTACTAGATCGATCATGGAATGACCTGTTGCATTATGATTCCAGCTATCAGACTGACTTATTCTTAGGGCACTTATAGCTGCCGAGGTTTTAACGAAAATGTCCAGATGTAGAAGATTGAGGATAGCCTCTAGTCCTGCAGTAGGTGTTGTTCTCATGGCACTTGTGGTGCCAATGCAGGCCAATCTCTGGATCCTCATGAGGGCCACTAAGTTGGTGGACTTGCTGGCGGGTGACCACCATACAAGACAATCATGCGTCCGAATAGGTCTTACTATCGCCGTATACATCCATAGAATAATTTTAGGTTTTGGACCCCAATTCTTTCCAAATATTCTACTACAAGTATAGAAGGCTATAGTTGCTTTTTTAATTCTTTCATTGATATTAGGTCTCCAGTTAATTTTTCTGTCAAGAACGAGTCCTAGGTATCTAGCGCTATCCGAGATTTTGAGGGGAGTACCCCCAATGGACGGTAATGTGAACTCAGGAATTTTCCTTTTGTTGGTGAATAATACCTGCTCGGTCTTATGGGGATTGACCGCTAGTTCACATTTCTCATCCCAGCTGACTAGGATCTTAAGCGCGTTCTCCAATATTTCGCTCAGAGTAGGTAGAAATCTACCTGTGGCCAGCAGTACTATGTCGTCCGCATATGCAATGGCCTTAACACCACTGTACCTGAGTTGTAGCAGCACCTCATTTAGTACAATGACCCATAGTAGCGGGGAGATTACTCCGCCTTGAGGGGTACCTCTGGAGGCGAAAGCTTCCATCTTTGTACCCTCGTGTTCTGCGATAATATGTCTTTCCTCAAGAATTGCAACAATCCAGTTGGTAAGTGAATCGTGAATCTTGTGATTTAACAGGGTTCTTCGAACCGCATCCGTTTTGACATTGTTAAAAGCACCTTCAATGTCCAGGAATGCGGCGAGAGTGAATTCCTTGTCTTTTAAGGACTTCTCGATAGAGCCGACAACGCAGTGTAGCGCCGTTTCCACACTTTTTCCTTTAGTATAAGCGTGTTGGGCTGTGGACATGACCTCGGGACGAAGTCTGCTGCGAATGTAGATATCGGCTAATCTTTCTAATGTTTTCATAATGAAGGAGGTTAGGCTAATAGGCCTGAAATCTTTGGCGGTGGTGTGGCTTGGCTTTCCAGCCTTGGGAATGAACACCACCTTGACCTCTCTCCATGTTCTAGGGATATGTCTGTGTTTGAGACTACTGATAAATAGTTCTCTGAGTACCGGAATAACCGTACTTGAGGTGCTCTGAGGCATGATCGGTATGATTCCGTCCAGCCCTGGTGATTTATAAGGTGAAAACGAGCCTATTGCCCATTCGATTCTCTCCTCTGAGATCAATTCAGCTGGTAACTCATATTCGGTGTTAATATTTCTTACTGAGCTATCGACAGGTTGAGTTGCACCCCCAGGGAAATGGGTGCTAATAAGCAATTTTAGTGACTCAGTACATGATTCAGTCCAATTACCGTCGGGATCCTTAAGTGATCCAATAGCCACAGATTATCTTGAGAGGATCTTTCGAAGTCTCGCAGATTCTGTAGTTCCGTTAATGTCATTACAGAAACTCTGCCAAGACCGACGCTTTGCTTTTTGCTTCTCGTTTTTGAACCTTCTCTGACTGTCTTTATATCGACCCCAGTCCGCATCTGAGTTTGTTCTTTTGGCAGCATTGAGGAGACTCCTAGTGGCTCTCCTGATGTCTGCCAGCTCTTTGTTCCACCATGGAGGTGATTTCTTACACTTCCCTTTGGTCATCGGACAAGCTATGTATATTAAAAGCCTCTTTGAAGACATTAGCGACTTCCACGGCTTTCTCATCTATGTCGGATGGACACTGCAAGTTACATTCTTGAAGGCGTTGTCGACTTTTACTCACTATTTTATTGAAGACGTCCCAGTTGGTTCTCCTGGGATTCCTATATGGTTTATAAGAGTCACAGGAGGACCGAAGGACATATTCAATAATCTTGTGATCAGAGAATGATTCCACCTCCAGAACTTTCCAATTCTCAATTAAGAGAGAACTCGAATTACTTGCTAGGGTTATATCTATTACTTCTTGCCTATTTCTAACTACGAAGGTAGGTTCACTACCCCTATTGGCTATTATTAGGCTACTTTCAATAATAAACTCAAATAAGGACTCACCGCGGTGGTTGGTATCATTGCTGCCCCATTGTGCATGGTGCGAGTTAGCGTCGCATCCCATGAGTAGGTCCCATCCTTCGTCTCTTGCCCTCTGCACAAGTTCGCGGGTTAATGAGGATGGTGGGAGGGTGATTGCGTCGTAAGGCATGTAGACGGCTGATAAAATCAGTGGGGAAAGCCCCCTCCGCTGCAGCCTTATCACCGTGTGGTCCATGTCACTATAGTTAGACAGAAGAAATATGTTAATATGTCTCCTGGCTACTATACAAGTTCTGTTCTTACTATCTGCGCTACATGGATTTGTGGTTAAGAAGAACCACTATCTCCGTTCCATGCTCTGAGTGCTCGCCCATTTCTACTATTTCCCAGTTATCGCTATAAAGCTCTGGATTGAGGTGACGGAGATTTCTCTCAATCCTTTCTCTGGGTATATAAGGACCAGGGATCAAAATGCGCCCCTTCGGTCTGGTGTACTCAAGCAGGTCCTTCTTTTCGACTAGTCGAATGTAGGCGTTTGCCCATGGAGCCTGCGTACTAGACACGAAGGATTTCAGCCAATTAAGGGTGAACTCGTTGTCACACCTTAATAGTTTGAACCCCTTGAAGGTGGTGAGCTGCTCGAAGAGGGGGGAGGATCCCTTGTTATTGACAATAGAGTCATTAACACCCTCCAAGATCCGCAGCTCCATCAGCCTCCATTGGTCCTTCGTTAGTCTTTTTTCGGGGCTATTAAAATCGACAATCGACACCTGAAGGTTGGGAGTGGGGTTGTCCGCCAGCTTAGCTTTCTTGCTGCTTTCCGCCCTCTTACCGAAGAGACCTTTGACCGCTCCTTTGGAGTTCCCTGCGCTAGGTACGTCCTCTGCGGCAGTGGAACTACACGCGGTCGGTTTGGGTTTAGGCTGTGAACCTTTGCCAAGTTCGATCGCGCGAGGTCTGGAATCGTCCGCGATTGAGGCGGACTGCAAGAGGCATTCCTTCCTTACCACGGTTCGATTCCTACCTTGTCCTCTTGCCGAACCTAGTCGTCGTTCCAGGGCAGACTGAGAGGAGCTGGCAGCCGGCTTGGACCCTTTGGGGTTCAAATCGGCTGCTGGCTTAGGTCCCGCAGCACTGGAAGTGGGGAGCAAGAGGCTTCCCGCCTTTCGCACTGCTGGCCCTTTATCTCTTCTGCCTGTGTTCGTCAACCTAGTGTCTTTTTTGGACCCATTGCCCTTCAGCGTGATGCGCGCTCTGTCCAGAGCCTCGCGTTCCCTGTCCGTGTAGGACTTGGGATTACGCTGCTTCAGCCGCTTGATAAGGCGGATGGCATTTCTCCGGCGGTTACGGAGAGTTGTCCTCTTGGTGTCCTCTTTTTCCACATTAGGAAGCCTAGTCTCTGTGCTTGGCGGGGCTATCCCCAGACCATGCACACCTGCGCTAACTACTGTGGCGAAACTCAGGGCAGTGGAATTTCCTAAACCAGCAGGACTACCATCAATTCGAGGGGCAGAATCAGCTGACCCACTTCCTTGCGAGTAGCAGTGGCTCGTCGCGTTGGAGTGGTTCAGCTTATCTGCCTCTACTGGTATCTAGAAAGAGATTTTCTAGATGCAGATCAACTGTCCCGACGCTTTCCCCGTCCGAAACAAAGAGAAGAGCATCCTCTATTTTAGTATCTGAATCGGTTTTTTTTAAGCTAGAAGTGCCCGATTCAGCTACACTCTTCGCTTTTTTTTTTTACTGTTTTTTGGTCTTGATTCATGTTTGGGTTCCACGAGTAAGGGGGAAACTGAAGGCCCCCAGGTATTCAGAGTTTGCGCTAGCAACTGAGCTTCCCCTCAGCCCCTCGGCGCGTCGAACCTTACCTTGGGTGATCACCTTTTGGTTTCTAAGTCCCCTCACGGTCGAATCATTTCTGGGAAAACATCCTGCTGTACGCTGACAGGATGTAGTTTTCTCACTTGATAAGACCGTAAGTTAAAGGGAAGTAGAGTAAGCCCCTCCACCACGGCACGGTAGGGATCGAGGAGAGGCGAGATGACAGTTAACTATCTTATGTGCATGGATGAAAATATGTAAGTATTAATATTTTACCCACTAAAGAGAATATGGCACAGGTAAAGTCCAAAATAGACTAGCTCATAAAAGAATATGATTTACAAAAAGCGGAAATACACGACAAAATCGTTATATTGAGAATTTGCGCATTAAAAATGTGCGCCATCTGATGATTCAAATTTTATACAAAAAAAGAAAATTAAATATGTACATATGTATGTGCATATACTATACTATAATATTACTTAAATAAACAAACCTATCGTAAGCAAACTATATTCTCTTCCATATACATATGTATGTATGTATGTAGCTTCACAAATATTCCTACATCACTGGCTTTTTTCATGTTTTTACTTGCACCTATACCTATAGGGCAAGTTTTGCTTTCGTGAAAAAAATCGAACTCGAGATTTTAATCACTATCATTATGATGGAGAAGTTCAAAAAAGTATGTCCGGCAATTCCGTCTGTCTGTCTGTCTGTATATGCGACTGCAGCCTAAACGGCTGGACGAATTTGCTTCAAACTTCATATCCGTGGCCTGTGAGATAATCCCTAGAGGCGAAACTGGAATTTTCATTCTAACCTCAAAATTAAGGGTAGTTTACTTAAGGCCGATTTCAGTTAAAAACGGCTCTAACGATTTCGTTAAAATTTTATATGTGGGTTAGTTTGCTATGAGGTGGCATACCTGAAATATATCCTCTCCTATTAGCACGTGGTCGATTCAGATGGCGTTTTGATTATATGGATGTATCTGGCTTATATCGCGTTAGGATACAGTGTGTACAGTGTGTGTTGTTGTGCCACGATAATTGTCGATTGATTTTAACTATTGTATTGTCGGTCCCGTGGCTCAGTGGTTAGTGAGTTGAACTAAGGAGCAAGGGTTTCGAGGTTCGAATCCCAGTCGGAACACCTAAAAAGCTTTTCACGGCTCCACCTCTCGCGAGTGTCTGACAAACATCCGAGAATATAACTGTCCTGAGAAAACTTCTCAAATAACAAATAACGACACGAGTGGTTGTGCGTGCCCTGGGTCCCATCGACTTGTTGTGCCAAGTATTTTTTTTTTTTGTGTAACTCAATCGATACACGAATAAGAAAGTGACTATTAAGAATATAACATACTTTGACAGTTGTTTTACTATTATTTGTGAATTTATTTAGTAATTGTAAAATTTCTAATTCAAGAAATGAGTTCAATTAAATTATGTTTCAAGGCTACATGATTATTTATTTCCAGAAAATTTAAGACATTTTCTTCCAATTCGCTGAAAGTGTGAAACTTATTTGGTTCACCACCTGTTGCTTTTATCTAGAATTTATTTTCTGCTTTCTTCCTTTTGACTTTGAATTTGAAGTCAGTCCAAACCTAAAAACAAAATTACACATTTTTTTTACCTTAAGTCATTTATCCCATGTACGTACGGGAGGTCCATAGCTATTTAATTTAATTGCTATCTTCTCCCATCGCTTTTTTGCCTTGATTTTGATACAAATTCTTTTAGCAATATCTGGATTCGCTTCCATAAGCGCAAATAAAAGCTCCTGTTGTTTTTTGTTTGTGACTTCTTTTGTCCTGCATTGGAATCAATATTTTTCATTTCTTTTGCATAAATATTACTATTGTATTAGTATTTTTATTAAACTTACTTACATTTTATTCGTAGAAAACCTTTTTATATTGCACGAACAGAGCATTGATCAGAAATTTGTGATCAATAACAAACGACCGTCAAATCGACAAGAATCCATTACTATCAAAATACACAATACCAAAATCTACAATCGATAAAAGTCATTTATCGATCAACGACACTCACAATAGGAGCCTATCATCCTTTTTTTTAGTGGTCGGGAAGTTACTCCGACGGCAGAACCCTCAACTGGGATGGCTGTTGATGTCAGTTGCCATCGTCTCTTTTCCGAAAACATGACTTATTCTTGAAAACCTACCTACCGAATACGTCGACATAGTCCGAGTATAGTGTTATCTGCTGCCGTTTGAAGCTGTGACGCCACCAGTGACTCCATCGAGAGATTTCGACCATTGTCCAATATTTCCAATATTTTTCCTGTTCGACACTCGCGCTTGTAAGTTCAGCAAGTCGCGTCCGGTTGAACATTAACCAGTACCCAATACCTACCACTTGGAGGTAAAATAAACACAATTGATAGGTAGTAACAGTTACAACACTAGACGTCGCCAATCAATTTAAGTTCCAAAAACTGGTGACATACGAACAGACCCTGTTTTTATACCTGTCCTAAGTAAATAAATATTTGGCACCCAATGTCCGTCGAGGCTGAAATTTCATATCTGGGCTTCTGGGAAATAGAAGAGGTACAGAGGTACATTTTTTAAATCTGTCCATTGCCACGGATCGGATGTGCAGTGAAAACCTAAGAACCTGAAGTAGAACGCAAACATTTTTCCACTATCAAGATTGACAATACATCTTTGAAAAAAATGGGTGTAGATGAAAATATGTATTAATATTTTACCCACTAAGAGAATATGGCACAGGTAAAGTCCAAAATAGAGTAGCTCATAAAAGAATATGATTTACAAAAAGCCGAAATACCGCAGATCGAAGAAGATCGAGATAGAGACCAGGGCCCGAATTCCGCAAGGGTGAGTTTTTCGCTCGTGTACACACTTAACAAAACTCACATTCTCTGCCCGTGTACACCAATTACAGTTTATGCGATTCCGCAAAATGCAGTGAGTTTTAATGTGCTGAGTGATTTTTTTTCAGCGAGAGAGGTGAATTCTTTTTGACGTTTGGGTTTTCGTTCAATCATGTAGATTGCATTGAGGAGGTGATTTGTGGTAGATTGCAAATAAGTAGTGGAAGAATTTTTGGTTTTAGTTTTATGTAAAAAAAAAGAAGTGAAAATGAGCTCTGCATATAAGGTCATTATAAGAAGGCACATTACACGACAAAATCGTTATATTGAGAATTTGATCATCTGATGATTCAAACTTTATTCAAAAAAAGAAAATTAAATATGTACATATGTATGTGCATATACTATACTATAATGTTGCTTAAATAAACAAACCTATCGTAAGCAAACTATTTTCTCTTCCTGTTGAATTGAGAATTATTGTTGACCTCCTTACCACTGGTGAGGGGAAGTCTAACTAAAACACTCAAAATTTTGTTGACGACTGAGTCGCTGCATTTTAGTCATTGCCTTAAATACTAAAATATTGCTTACACTACAAATATATACATAGAATACAATTCTTGAAACCAGATGCTAAGTCAGCAATCACAAGCAGCTGAGTTTATTTTTGCTGACTTAGCCGGGAACAAAAATGACATTAGAGACATTAGAGTCGTGAGAACGAAAAATACAAATTAGAATAACAAATATGGTTTTGATATGATATTGTTTTTGTCTGGTGTCATCACCATGACATGCTGGGGCCCTCTATCAAGAAGTCAGTTGGTGTAAGACGTCTAGTTGTAGGTATTGGTGGCCTGGACCTCTGGCTGCATACCCTTCTTGCTCCTCTTATAGCATCGCCATATAACATAGGAAGCGATCAGAAGAAATAGTATGGAAATTAGGCTATAGGCTAAGCCATGATGTACAGGATGAACTGCTTCTTTTGTTCTAAGCTCCTTGACTTCGACCAATTTTTGGATTTGCCAGAAAGTTTTCCAAAGTATATATTTGCTGGAACATCGTTTGGCACCTTCCTGGTGTTTTCGATTGGTAATACTCATAATTTTGCAATTGGTCTCTTGATGAACTTTTTACCACAGTAAATAGTTGCAGCTCGAACATGAATATACTTCCCAGGATGTGTTTCGGTAATGCGGCCCATCAGCTAGTTTGTTGGGGGTAACCGCTCTTCCTTAACCAAGACGATATCGCCAACGTTGACATTCGATTCAGTGCTCTTCCACTTCACTCTTTGTTGTAGATGCGATAGGTACTCGGTTGACCAAATCTTCCAGCAATCTTGTGTCATTTCTTGTAACAACCTCCAGCGGGATCCATAACTTCTTGTGTCATCCAAACAGGGCTCAGGCACGATATTAAGTGCAGATCCGATTAGGAAATAACCCGGATTGATTATTGGGGTACCATCTATGTCATTGGATACCTTTACAAGAGGTCGGGAGTTCAGGCATGCCTCTATCTGCGTTGACAGAGTGGATAATTCTTCAAGTGCTAAATTTGTATCCCCAATTATCCTTTTAAGATGATATTTTATGGATTTAACGCCTGCTTCCCAGAGGCCACCGAAGTGTGGTGCTGCAGGCGGTATGAATTGCCACTGTATTCCATTGGTAATTAGTCTGGTTGAAGCATCTCTTTCCGCTTGATTGATGCTGCGAGTTCTTAACGTTTGAAGTTCCTTAGTAGCATTCCCATTATTTGCTGCTTAGGCGACGCATTAAACCGATAACATCGGATGCAGTTATGTATAATTTTTCGGACTAATCGTTTAGCATGAGGAATCCAATACGACTGCCTCAATGTTGCCATCATTAGATTGATTCCGCCATGGAGCGTGATCTGGTGCACGTGTTCTGCTAGTAATTTGGTAAACACGGTGTTGTACGGTAAAATATAGGGAGGTTTCTTGTTGGCACTTATGTTGGCGTGCTCTAGACGACCTCCAACGACTAACATTTTAGTTAACAAGTTTTAATTCTGCTATGAGGGAAGCTTGAGAGCCTGGGTCAATAAGTGCTCTTATTTTGACACTGTGACCAAGTCCGTCACTACTGCTTGCATATAGAACTGCGGTCGCAAGCAGAACGTTTTGCTTTTGGAGGCCATGGTTTACTTGTTTCGTCAGGGCTCTTATTGATTCCTGTTGTAGCTGTTCCACTTGTTTGACCTGTGGAGCTCTCTCTGACCATTCAATATGTAGGAGTGAATGGTGTTTTTTGTTGCAATGTTTGCAAGTTCGCTTGCTCAAACTTTGACTTTTTTGCTATTTCGTAGACAATTCGAGCAAAGTTTAGCTTGTTTCGATTGCTGGTACCTTTCCTTTGGCGTCCAGTTCATGAATGTTGGGCATGAGTATATGAGGTGATTACCCTTACAAAAGGTGCACTGCATTGTCTTGGAGACTATGTGAAAGTTACGCATGGTGTGTTTCGTGTCGTCTACATACTTTTGTTGCCTGTGTTTTGCGGGTGCCAACACATCCAAGGCTTGGTATTTTCTTTCCAAGAATTTCAAGAGTTGCAATGACGGCATTTTATTTGGCTCATTTGGCCCTTGTTCAAACAGATTTCTCTATTCAGTATCAATTGCCTTCGTTGTCAAATGTACTACTATTGGGCCCCATAATGTGGTGTCAATGTTCATGTTTTTTAACGCTGCTAACCCTTCCTTAGTGGCATCTAGTACGTTTTTTATTGAAGTCGCTGAAGGTGAACTTCCATGTTGCCCAGCCTTTAGCATTTTGTAGAGATGCATTGACACGATCTTTCTCTCATTATTGTACCAGGACTTTAATGTTTCCCATGCACTAATGTAGTTATCACTGGAAATTGTCAGGTGATGAAGGGCTCACCCTCCAGATCAGTCTTCAAATATTCCATCTTTTCCGTTGTACTAAGGCTACCCTTTTCAACGTTGATGTTAGTTCACTCACTAGCTCAATATGCATAGTCTTCGTGGCTAAACATACAAATATTGCTATATAGCTCTTTGATGTCCGATTTCCTCTTCCCTTCGCCAATTTAACTTGCAACGGTCCTGCTTAGTCAACGCCCGAATCCGTAAATGGCCTGGATGGTGTTACTCGTGCAGATGGTAGCATTCCCATTATTTGCTGCTTAGGCGACGCATTAAACCGATAACATCGGATGCAGTTATGTATAATTTTTCGGACTAATCGTTTAGCATGAGGAATCCAATACGACTGCCTCAATGTTGCCATCATTAGATTGATTCCGCCATGGAGCGTGATCTGGTGCACGTGTTCTGCTAGTAATTCGGTAAACACGGTGTTGTACGGTAAAATATAGGGAGGTTTCTTGTTGGCACTTATGTTGGCGTGCTCTAGACGACCTCCAACGACTAACATTTTGCTGTGGTCCAGGCGGGGGTTCAAATATAATATTTTATTCCTTTCTGGAATGTCATGACCACTCTGTAAGCAATTGCACCGAATAGATCACAATCCTCTTTGCTTCTTCAAGTTCGTTGACTGATAGATCTCCTCTCCGCCTCTCCCTTCCTTGATGTGTACAGTTAAACACAAATCGTTTGCAGTAGGCTAGTGTCTTTAACAGTTTCGTGTACGAGGAAATTTTATCCATTATGGTATGCATCTTTGTCACCACTGTTAGCGCAACTCTTGATTCAACTGTCTGGGGTGTTTGGATAATCTGCTCCATTTCGGATTGTATAGGCCAATGAACCATGCTACTGCTAAGCCATTCTGGTCCATTCCACCAAAGAGTGTGGTGGTTAAGTTGTGTTGAAGTTAAGCCTATTGATGCGCAGTCTGCGGGATTTTCTGCAAATCTGATGTGTCGCCATGATTTCGGATCCGTTTGTTGTTTTTGATGGGTGCAACCTTTGTCTTTGACGTCAGTAATGTTGATCTATAATCAGCATCCATCGTGGTTGCATATACAACAGCTGCGTATGCACCATCAGAAGCGTCACAGAATCTATGTAGTTCGAATCAGGGAATTTTTATGGATTCAGCATTTGAAAGTTCATGCCTGGATCGATTCCAACACTGTTGTAGTTCATCTGTTAATGGCTCATCCCAGTCGATTTCTGCTCTCCAAATTCGTTGCATTAGTATCTTGGCAGTAATAGTAACTGGCGTCAGCCAACCTAATGGATCATAAAGCCGTGCTATTTCCGAGAGTGTGGCACGTTTTGTAGATTTATGATGTTCTTTCGATGATTTGGTGATGCATACTTTAAACTGGAATGTGCCAGCTGAAGGATTCCAATGCATTCCCAGAGTTTTGATCGTCTCCTCCTTATCAAAATTGATATTTGGCTGATCACGTGCATCCGAAATGTTTTAAGGAGTGATTCATGATTTGCTGCCCATTTTCGAAGATGAAAACCACCATCCTTTAACAATTTCAGTAGTTGATCTTGGGCTTCTTTACATTCCATCAATGTATCTCCTCCAGTTAGTACATCATCTACATAGAAATCCTTTTTTTACAATCTCTGCAGCTATTGGGTATTTTTGCTGTTCATAGGTAGCAAGCTGTTACAGCGTTCTTACGGTTAAGTATGGTGCTGACGCTGTTATGTGACTGTTGTTAATTTGTACTCCTTTATCGGCTGATTAGATTCACACCGCCATAGGATACGTTGATAGTCTTGATGTTCGTTATTAAGTTTTATCTGCCGATACATTTTTTCAATGTCGGCAGTGAAAACATACTCATGCGTTCTCCATCGCATTATGATCGTCGTAATGTCATCTTGGACCCTGGGGCCCACCAACATTAATATGTCCATCCATCCTTTTCACGATAGTGCGTGTTTTCAAAGATTGCCTGGCATTCCTCATCACTTGGCCTTTGGTACCTTGGTTGTGGGACTTCGTTTAGCTCCCAAAATCTTTCGAGCTGCTGGTTTATTGATGTTTGGGCTACTAGTCCGGTGATGGTAACTCCGTAATTACTTCTAGTTGAAGTTCGACCTGATGTGAGCTAGCCTAAATTTGATCGTTGGGCAATTAGTGAATGTGGGGCGTCCCTTCTCAAACCATCAAAGATTATATCGCCATATACGTCTGCTCCTATGATCATGTCGATTGAACCGGGTAAATTATAAGTCGGATCGGTTAGTTCGAGTTCGTTGAACTGACCAATTTTCAGATTTTTCGTTGCTTCAGATGGTAGTTGCCTTGTTAACTTTGGTAGAACTAGGGCTTTTATTTGGAGCTGGAAATCCGATGAGAACCGTGGTGTTGTTAGTACGTCCACCTTGTGTTGGGCTGTTCCTGCGTCCATGCCACCTAATCCACTCACTACAACAAACACTTTTTGCCTTCTAAGTTTTAATTCTGCTATGAGGGAAGCTTGAGAGCCTGGGTCAATAAGTGCTCTTATTTTGACACTGTGACCAAGTCCGTCACTACTGCTTGCATATAGAACTGCGGTCGCAAGCAGAACGTTTTGCTTTTGGAGGCCATGGTTTACTTGTTTCGTCAGGGCTCTTATTGATTCCTGTTGTAGCTGTTCCACTTGTTTGAGCTGTGGAGCTCTCTCTGACCATTCAGTATGTAGGAGTGAATGGTGTTTTTTGTTGCAATGTTTGCAAGTTCGCTTGCTCAAACTTTGACTTTTTTTGCCATTTCGTAGACAATTCGAGCAAAGTTTAGCTTGTTTCGATTGCTGGTACCTTTCCTTTGGCGTCCAGTTCATGAATGTTGGGCATGAGTATATGAGGTGATTACCCTTACAAAAGGTGCACTGCATTGTCTTGGAGACTATGTGAAAGTTACGCATGGTGTGTTTCGTGTCGTCTACATTCTTTTGTTGCCTGTGTTTGGCGGGTGCCAACACATCCAAGGCTTGCCCTTCCTTAGTGGCATCCAGTACTTTTTTTATTGAAGTCGCTGAAGGTGAACTTCCATGTTGCCCAGCCTTTAGCATTTTGTAGAGATGCATTGACACGATCTTTCTCTCATTATTGTACCTGGACTTTAATGTTTCCCATGCACTAATGTAGTTATCACTGGAAATTGTCAGGTGATGAAGGGCTTACCCTCCAGATCAGTCTTCAAATATTCCATCTTTTCCGTTGTACTAAGGCTACCCTTTTCATGTAGTCTGGATTCGGTCTTATGGCCCTTTGATGAGAAGGCAACGATTGATGTCCTTTCTTACACCCTTATACTCGTCATTGGTTATGTATGTTGTTCTGAGGTCTTCTTCGGACGCATTTGTGACGACTGTGTCGCTGCATTTTATTCATTGCCTTAAATACTAAAATATTACTTACACTACAGATACATAGAATACAATTCTTGAAATCAGATGCTAAGTCAGCAATTACAAGCAGGTGTATTTTTCTTTGCTGACTTAGATGGAAACAAAAATGACTTTAGAGACATTAGAGTCGTGAGAACGAAATATACAATTTAGAATAAAAATATGATTTTGGTATGATATTATTTTTGTCTGGTGTCATCACCATGACATGTTGGAGCCCCCTATCAAGCCACTCCGAAGTCGGTTGCGGTAAAACGTCTAGGTGTAGGTATTGGTGGCAGTTCCTCAGTCTGGACCTCTATCTGCATACCTTTATTGCTCCTCTTATAGCATCGCTATATAACATAGGAAGCGATCATAAGAAATATTATGCAATCACATCCAATTCACATCTACTGACATTAGACCGGCGATTAAACATCGGATGCTGGCAGAACTATCCTTCGGTGGTTCTTGTGGACCTGTTTAGCTCGTCCCTTGTCATTCTAAAGTAGGATTAACGTAATAGATTCACCGTAAGATAATCCAGACACAGCTCAATAAACACGTATTAATTTTTGTGTGGAGATGGAACGTCTGATTTTGAATAGGTCAAAGTCCTCTGTGTTGATTAAAGGTACTCTTATGTCGAATGTCGAATATGACATTCCGCTCTGTTACTCTTCCTCTAGCTGTTAAGAGTTTGTACAGTCCTAACAAACTTCAAATCCTGCTTCAGATTGTTGTGGAGGTAAGTGGTTTCTTATCAGTGTTAGCTGCGATCGAATTTGGCCGGGTGTTATCACTAGTGGATTTATTTTAGCAAGGTGTAAATCAGTCAAAATGTTAAGTAGAGAATTTTGTGTTTGTTGGTAATTTAACATTGCTAAGGTCGTATATGATGATAATGCTAAAAACTTCTGCACTGCATCCTTCTGATTGTTTGAATTGGAGGAAATGCTCTTTAGCTGCTCTAAGTCAACCTGGAGTGCTTGCAGTTGTGCAGTAATAGTTTCAGTATTTTTCTGTATTATATTACTTGTTGATTCCGCTTCCGCTTCCGCTTCCTATGTTTGGTTTTTTTCAATTCGAGCAGGTGATTTTTATTTGATCGTGTTTCTTGAATTTGTTGCTCATAGTGTTCTGCGTATGATTCGTCTAATACCCCGAACAGTTTGTTTCCTACGAAGGGGGAAGTCGAACGGGGATCGTTTTGTTCTCGAGTGATTTTCCTGTTCCTTTGTTAAACAGCAATGAATCGATGATTGAACTGATGAACTATATTATGAGTTAACACGTCAGACTGCATGTTACAAAACTCATTCATTTCTTTCACAAGTTCTCCGAATCCCTCAAATTCTCGCCAATAATTGGTCATGTCATAAGAGACAATTATTTTCCAGTCACTGAAAATTCACACTGCTAATCTTCTCAAAGTAAATTCATGGACAGTTTTTGAACGGAGTAATTTTTGCTGGATCATTTTCTTCACCAAACGCCATTATGTGACCCTGTCCCAGAACCATCATAACGAAACATGTGAAGAATGATGACCTTAATGGGGTTAGACTATAAGTAATTTTCTCTTTACTTCTTGAGTTGTGTGAGTTTTCGGTGACTTGTGTCATCGCTTGAGCCTGCTTCTTTAGTTCTATACTCCTTGACTTCGACCAATTTTTGGATTTGCCAGAAAGTTGTCCAAAGTATATATTTGCTGGAACCTCGTTTGGCACTTTCCTGGTGTTTTCGATTGGTAATGGGCATAGTTTTGCAATTGGTCTCTTGATGTACTTGTTGTTACAGTAGATAGTTGCAGCTCGGACATGATTATCCTTCCCAGGATGTGTTTCGGTAATGCGGCCCATCAGCCAGTTTGTTGGAGGTAACCGCTCTTCCTTAACCAAGACGATATCGCCAATGTTGACATTCGATTTAGTGCTCTTCCACTTTACTCTTTGTTGAAGTTGCGATAGGTACTCGGTTGACCAAATCTTCCAGAAATCTTGGGTAATTTTTTGTAACAACCTCCAGCGGGATCCATAACTTCTTGTGCCATCTAAACATGCCATCTAAATGTCCCAAAGTGATTATTGGGGTATCATCTATGTCATTGATACGACCTTTACAAGAGGTCGGGAGTTCAGGCATGCCTCCATTTGCGTTAAAAGAGTGGACAATTCCTCAAATGTCAACTTTGTATCACCAATTATCCTTTTAAGGTTATATTTTATGGATTTAACGTTCGCTTTCCAGAGGCCACCGAAGTGTGGTGCTGCAGGCGGTATGAAATGCCACTGTATTCCATTGGTTATTAGTCTGGTTGAAGCATCTCTTTCCGATGGTGCGAGTTCTTAACGTTTGAAGTTCCTTATTGGCTCCCATAAATGTTGGCCCCTTATCGCTGTATATGTGAAGTGGTAATCCTCTTCTTGAAACAAACCGCCTCACAGCTGCTAGAAAGGCCTCTGATGTTAGGTCACTCACTAGCTCAATATGAATAGCCTTCGTGGCCAAACATACAAATATTGCTATGTAGCCATTTGATGTCCGATTTCATATTCTTTTCGCCATTTGAACTTGTAGCGGTCCTGCATAGTCAACGCCCGAGTGCTTAAATGGCCTGGATGGTTTTACACGTGCAGATAGTAGCATTCCCATTATTTGCTGCTTAGGCGACGCATGAAACCGATAACATCGGACGCTGTTATGTATAATTTTTTAACATAATAAATCCAATACGACTGCCTCAATGTTGCCATCATTAGATTGATTCCGCCATGGAGTAATTTGGTAAACACGCTGTTGTACTGTAAAATATAGCGATGTTTCTTGTTGGCACTTATGTTGGCGTGCTCTAATCGACCTTCAATGACTAACATTTTGTTGTGGTCCAGACGAGAATTCATAGATATTATTTTACTCCTTTTTTGAATGTCATGACCACTCTGTAATTTCCTCCGGAAATGCATCCAATTGCACCGAATAGATCACAACCCTCTTTGTTTCTTCAAATTCGTTGATTTCCTTGAAGTGTACAGTTAAACACAAATCGTTTGCAGTAGGCTAAGGTCCTAATCAGTTTCGTGTACGAGGAAAATGTATCCATTATGGTATCCATCTTTGTCACCAATGTTAGCGCAACTATTGATTCAAGATGATCTGCTCGATTTCGGATTGTGTAGGCCAATGAATCATGCTACTGCTAAGCCATTCTGGTCCATTCCACCAAAGAGAGTGGTGGTTAAGTTGCTTTGGAGTTAAGCCTCTTGATACGCAGTCTGCTGGATTTTATGCGGATCTGATATGTCGCCACGATTTTGGATCCATTGTGTCTCTGATTTGAGATACTATGTTGGAAATGAAGATCTTCTCATTGGATGCATTTTCTGTAATCCATGACAATACAGTTGTTGAGTCCGTCCATGAAAACACCTTAACAATCTGTGTCTCGAATATCTGCTTCACTTCTTTGAGAAGTTTTGACAATAAGTGCGCTCCGCACAGGTTCAGCTTAGGTATCGTAAGTTTGTTTTTGATGGATGCAACCTTTGTATTTGACGTCAGCAATGTTGACCTATACTCAGTATTCTTCGTGGTTCTTGCATATACAACATCTGCGTATGCGCCTTCAGAAGCATCACAGAATCCATGTAATTCGAATTCTTGCCCCTTCTTGATAACGATCCATCGTGGAGTTTTTATGGATTCAGCATTTGAAAGTTCATGCCTGAATCGATTCCAACACTGTTGTAGTTTATCTGTTAATGGCTCATCCCAGTCGATTTCTGCTCTCCAAATTTGATGCATTAGCATCGTGGTAGTAATAGTAACTGGCGTCAGCCAACCTAATGGATCATAAAGCTGTGCTATTTTCGAGAGTGTGGCACGGTTTGTAGATCTATGATGTTATTTCAATGATTTGGTGATGCGAACCTTAAACTGGAATGTGTCAGCTGAGGGATTACAATTCATTTCCAGAGTTATGATCGTCCCCTGCTTATCAATTATTATTATTTGGCTGATCACGTGCATCCGAAATGTTTTAAGGAGTGATTCATGATTTGCTGCCCATTTTCGAAGATGAAAACCACCATCCTTTAACAATTTCAGTAGTTGATCTTGGGCTTCTTTACATTCCATCAATGTATCTCCTCCAGTTAGTACATCATCTACATAGAAATCCTTTTTTACAATCTCTGCAGCTATTGGGTATTTTTGCTGTTCATAGGTAGAACGCTGTTGCAGCGTTCTTCCGGCTAAGTATGGTGCTGACGCTGTTCCATATGTGACTGTTGTTAATTTGTACTCCTTTATAGGCTGATTAGATTCACACCGCCATAGGATACGTTGATAGTCTTGATGTTTATTATTAGGTTTTATCTTATTCACTTACTTAGGTCCGGGGTGGACCTGGGCCTCAACGAACAAGCCTCTACAGTTAGCGCGGTCATTGCCTAACTGCTTCCAGTTGCGCACTCCAAGTTGGTTGAGGTTCTCTTCCACTTGTGCACGTCACCGAAGGAGAGGTCTTCATCTACTCCGTTGTCCCTCCGGGATGGATTCGAAGACTCTTCGGGCCGAAGCGTTGATGTTCATCCGCTCTACATGTCCTAGCCATCTTAGAGGGCTAATGCGTACTTTTCTAACTAGGCCAATGTCGTTGTACAGCTCGTAGAGTTCGCTGTTAAATCTCCTTCTCCATAGCCGGTCAACGCAAACCGGACCGAAAATCATCCGAAAGATTTTGAGTTCGAAACGACCAAGGATATCTTCATCCATCTTGGTTAACGTCCATGCTTCTGCGCCATAGAGCAGGACTGGGATGATGAGGGTCTTATATAGAGTTTCCTTGGTGCTTCTTGACAAGGCCTTACTACTCAGTTGCCTTCTTAGGCCAAAGAAACAGCGATTGGTAAGAGTGATTCTTCGTTTGATCTCTGAGGTGATATTGTTGTCAGAGTTTATAGCGGAGCCGAGGCACACAAAGTCCTTAACTACCTCATAGTTATAACTGTCTATTGTGACGTTTTGTCTAATTCGTCGGTGTTGTGTGTCCCTTCTTGTTGACCGCATATACTTGGTTTTGCCCTCATTCACAGCTAAACCCATTTTTGCCGCTTCTGTTTCAATACTAGCGAACGCACCAGTGACAGCCCGCTGGGTTCTGCCAATTATGTCAATATTGTCGGCGTACGCTAGTCTGTAGAAGTGGTTTTTCCATATCCTCAACACCGATTGCGACTCAACTACGAGGTTTCCTTGTTCATCTCTACAGGCCTCTCTTCGGGTTTTATTACTTTGACACGTTCTTCTTAACTTCTGGTAAAACATCCCAACATTGTTCCTGGAGTAGCACCTCTCAATGTCTTCGATCGCGCGCTTCTCATGCTCTCTCTTTTTCCTTCGGAGAAGCCGATGTTCTTCCCTCCTCTTTTGCTCGTAGAGCTCACGAGCCGCTCTCGTCCTTCTGTGCAGCGCCGCTTTGTAGGCGAGTTGTTTTGCTGCATGTGCTTGCCGGCACTCTTCATCAAACCAGGGGTTTCGTGGGGGTGGTCGGGTGAAACCCAGCACATCAGTTGCGGCATTTCTGATGGCTTCTTGGCACCGATGCCACTGGTCTTCAGTACTTGATGTTGGCTGCATAGGACTTCTCCAGAGGTTGAGGGATACGCGATCGGCAAAGGCTCTGGCGGTCTGTTGCGATTGCAGCCGTTCAACGTTAAATCTCCTCACAGTATTTTCCCGATATTGTGGCGTTTGAGATATCCGTACGTACCTTAGCTGCAACTAGCTAGTGGTCCGAGTCTATGTTGGCCGCCCGGAATGTCCGTACATTCCAGAATACTGGAGGAGTGCCTTACGTCAATCGCAACATGATCAATTTGATGATCTAGCGACCGCCTTGTTCCCTTGTGAATGTCGAGGTGAGGAAACTGCGTGCTAGCTATAGTAACATTACGCCCCACAGCAAAGTCAATTAGCCTAAGTCCGTTTCCAGACGTGGTGTCGTGTAGGCTGTGCTTTCCGATGGTGCTGCCAAAGGTGTCCTCCTATTTTGGCGTTCTGTTCTCTATAGCAGTCACCATAGTAGATGTCGGAGTTTTTCATCCTTCTTTTGCCCGGCACATCCCACCGCACTCCCTGGATGGCAGTTATATCTGCTTTGTAGCAGTCGAGGGCCTCCGCTAATTGTTCGGCTGCACGTGGCCTATTCATGGTGCGAACATTCCACGTGCAGACTCGAACATCGTTGTCCTTTTTCCGTTTTGCAGGGTCGTCGACAGTAAATCCGTACTTTTCCGAGGCTTGTGGTGGTTTCTGAACTAGTCAATTTTTTTTACGTGGTAGGGAAGTTACGCTGAGGCACAACCCCCAACCTGGAGGGCCAGCTCCATTTTTTTACCCCTAGGACGAGGGGCCGAAATTCTCCGGAGCCAGTAACCCACTTCGGGGATATGAGCGCTGCCGTTCACCCACTAGAGTGCCGATCCTTTTTTTCCATGTCGGCAGTGAAAACATACTCATGCGTTCTCCATCGCATTATGATCGTCGTAATGTCATCTTGGAGCCTGGGGCCCACCAACATTAATTGGTTTAAGCTTACTCCGTTGGTAGTTTTTGCCGATCCATCAAACATACTATCGGGTTTGAGAACTACATGATGGGGTAAATAGTAGCAGCCGTTATTCTGTTTGTCAGTTTCGGACACTTCTATCATGTGTTCTAACTGTAGGAACTCATTCATCACCTTTACGTATTCCATTTTCAGTTCCTCGTTGTTGGCTATGGCTCTATTCTTGGATTCTCCTAACTTCTTGCCCTGATCAGATTACTGTTTAAATGGAATTTTGACCACATATCGTCCATCCTCTTCACGATAGGGCGTGTTTTCAAAGATTGCCTAGTATTCCTCATCACTTGGCCTTTGGTACCTTGGTTGTGGGACTTCTTCCAGCTCCCAAAATCTTTCGAGCTGCTGGTTTATTAATGTTTGGGCAACTAGTCCGGTGAGGGTAACTCCGTATGACTTCTGGTTGAAGTTCGACCTGATATGAGCCAGCCTAAATTTTATCGTTGGGCAATAAGTGAATGTGGGGCGTCCCTTCTCAAACCATCAAAGATTATATCGCCATATACGTCTGCTCCTATGATCATGTCGATTGAACCGGGTAAATTATAAGTCGGATCGGTTAGTTCGAGTTCGTTGAACTGACCAATTTTCAGATTTTTCGTTGCTTCAGATGGTAGTTGCCTTGTTAACTTTGGTAGAACTAGGGCTTTTATTTGGAGCTGGAAATCCGATGAGAACCGTGGTGTTGTTAGTACGTCCACCTTGTGTCGGGCTGTTCCTGCGTCCATGCCACCTAATCCACTCACTACAACAAACACTTTTTGCCTTCTAAGTTTTAATTCTGCTATGAGGGAAGCTTGAGAGCCAAGTCCGTCACTACTGCTTGCATACAGAACTGCGGTCGCAAGCAAAACGTTTTGCTTTTGGAGGTCATTGTTTACTTGTTTCGTCAGGGCTCTTATTGATTCCTGTTGTAGCTGTTCCACTTGTTTGACCTGTGGAGCTCTCTCTGACCATTCCATATGTAGGAGTGAATGGTGTTCTTTGTTACAATGTTTGCAAGTTCGCTTGCTCAAACATTGAGTTTGTTTGCCATGCCGTAGACAATTCGAGCAAAGTTTAGCTTGTTTCGATTTCTGGTACCTTTCCTTTGGCGTCCAGTTCATGAATGTTGCGCATGAGTATATGACGTGATTACCCTTACAAAAGGTGCACTGCATTGTCTTGGAGACTATGTGAAAGTTACGCATGGTGTGTTTCGTGTCGTCTACATACTTTTGTTGCCTGTATTTTGCGGGTGCTAACACATCCAAGGCTTTCTATCTTCTTTCCAAGAATTCCAATAGGTGCAATGATGGCATTTTATTTGGCTCATTTGGCCCTTGTTCAAACAGATTTCCCTATTCAATATCAAGTGGTGTCAATGTTCATGTTTTTTAACGCTGCTAACCCTTTCTTAGTGGCATCCAGTACTTTTTTTATTGAAGTCGCTGAAGGTGAACTTCCATGTTGCCCAGCCTTTAGCATTTTGTCGAGATGCATTGACACGATCTTTCTCTCATTATTGTACCTGGACTTTAATGTTTCCCATGCACTAATGTAGTTATCACTGGAAATTGTCAGGTGATGAAGGGCTCACCCTCCAGATCAGTCTTCAAATATTCCATCTTTTCCGTTGTACTAAGACTTTTCATGTATGATAGTAGAAAATAGGTCGTAGAATGATCGCCATTCAAGGTAATATCCTCGAAAGGTGGGTATCTTCAGTTGAGGTAGCCTGGATTCGGTTTGATATGTTCATTGGGATTGAGTGGTTTCACCTAGTCTTGAGGCCATTTAATGAAGGCAACGATTGATGTCCTGTCTTACACCCTTATACTCGTCACTGGTTATGTATGTTATTCTGAGGTCGTCTTCGGACGCATTTGACATAAATTCTTCATGCAATTCTGTTAAATTGCGAAGTTGCTCTAGCAAAATTTTCTGCAGATATTCGTAAACTTCTTTGGAATGTCTCTTCGAATTCTTTCATGTTGCTTATTATAGCTTCCATTTTTAATTGGAGCCTTCTGAATCTTAGTTTTTGAGCATGCCTTTCGCTATTTCCGGTACTACCCGATTGGTTGGCAATCTTTGCCATCTTGCTCGTTCCAGGAGTTAGATTCTCCAATTTATGTTTTAAATCCTCATACATTTGCTTTACCTTCAGAAATGTATTTCTTTCCATGTACGGTGTGTCATGTTTGACAAACGCCTTTATTTTATCATAATTAGATTCAAATTGAACCCAGATTTCGTCAATGCGGTCCAATCTTTCCTCTTTGTATTTTTGTGTTTTTCTGGATGAGCTATCTAAGTTTTTCCAGCTCTTCTGCTAAAGCCTTTTGTATTGACACTATTATGAAAATATCTGCCTCCTCCATGATGACTGTTTAATGGAGTTAAACTTTTGTTTATTTATGTATTTATCGGTGTGCTGACAACGCTTTCACTAAATATTGTACCAATGTTCCGAAGCCCTGGTAACGCTTTCACTAAATTTTATACCAATGTTCTGAAGCCCAGGTAACTCTTTCACTGAGTTTAATACCACTGTTTTGAAGCCATAGCAACGCTTTCACCGAGTTTTATACCAATGTTTTGAAGCCTTGGTAACGCTTTTCACTGAGTTTTATACCAATGTTTTGAAGCCTTGGTAACGCTTTTCACTGAGTTTCATACCAATGTTTTGAAGCCTTGGTAACGCTTTTCACTGAGTTTTATACCAATGTTTTGAAGCCTTGGTAACGCTTTCACTGAATTTTACCAATGTTTTGAAGAACTGGTAACGCTTTCACTGAGTTTTATACCAATGTTTTGAAGCCCTGGTAAAGCTTTCACTGAGTTTTATACCAATGTTTTGAAGCCTTGGTAACGCTTTTCACTGAGTTTTATACCAATGTTTTGAAGCCTTGGTAACGCTTTTCACTGAGTTTTATACCAATGTTTTGAAGCCTTGGTAACGCTTTCTCTGAATTTTACCAATGTTTTGAAGCCTTGGTAACGCTTTCACTGAGTTTTATACCAATGTTTTGAAGCCCTGGTAACGCTTTCACTGAGTTTTATACCAATCTTTTGAAGCCTTGGTAACGCTTTTCACTGAGTTCTGTATGTTATAGGCTCGAAGGACCAATGTTGAATTGAGAATTATTGTTGACCTCCTTACCACTGGTGAGGGGAAGTCTAACTAAAACACTCAAAATTTTGTTGACGACTGAGTCGCTGCATTTAATTCATTGCCTTAAATACTAAAATATTGCTTAAACTACAAATATATACATAGAATACAATTCTTGAAATCAGATGCTAAGTCAGCAATTGCAAGCAGGTGAATTTATTTTTGCTGACTTAGCTGGGAACAAAAATTACATTAGAGACATAAGAGTCATGAGAACGAAAAGTACAAATTAGAATAAAAAATATGGTTTTGATAAGATATTATTTTTGTTTGGTGTCATCACCATGGCACTTATATATACATATGTGTGTATGTAGCTTCACAAATGTTCTTACATCACTGGCTTTTTTTCAAGTTTTTACTTGCAGCTATACCTATTACTTGCAGCTATATACGTATTGCTTTCGTGAAAAAAATCGAACTCGAGATTTTAATCAAACTTCAATTCACTATGATGGAGAAGTCAATAAAAGTATGTCCGGCAATTCCGTCTGTCTGTCTGTCTGTATATGCGACTGCAGCCTAAACGGCTGGACGGATTTGCTTCAAACTTCATATCCGTGGCCTGTGAGATAATCCTAGAGGCGAAATTGGAATTCTCATTCTAACCTCAAAATTAAAGGTAGTTTACTTAAGGCCGATTTCAGTTAAAATGGATTTTCTCGTAAACGGCTCTAACGATTTCGATAAAATTTGATATGTGGGTTAGTTTGCTATGAGGTGGCATACCATGTTTTTAATGAAAAATTCAATGTTATGACCATTATTCCATCGAAACGCGGAATACCACGCCTACTTTACTGGGAGGAGCATGACTTGGATTTCAATCCTGATAAAATTTTACACTTATAGTGTATAAAGCCTCGTACAAAACATAAAACCAAATGAATATGAACAAATCAATTAAGATTTTAACATGGAATGCAAATGGGCTCAAAGAAAAAATCGCAGAACTAGAGATATTCTTAAGAAGTATCAACATTGACGTGTGCTTGATCTCGGAAACGCATTTAACAAGGGAATCTGAATTAAAAATAAGAGGATTTTGTGCATACCACGCATACCATCCCTCGGGAAGACCCAGAGGGGGTTCTTCTTTATTTATAAAAGACTGCATCAAGCATTCCTTAAATTCCATGACAGAACTTGACGCAATACAAGCAACCTCAGTTCGGGTAAAGAGCAAGACAAAAGATATTAATATATCATCTATTTATTTTCCTCCGCGTTATAAGCTTACAAGAATCGAGCTTGTAGACCTCTTCGAATCACTTGGAACGAATTTTACTATTGGCGGCGACTTTAATGCCAAACATACGTTCTGGGGCTCGAGAAAAATCTCAACCAGAGGTAGACTGTTGTACAAAGTCGGTATGAACTTCGGAGTAGACTTCCATTCGACAGGAAAACCGACTTATTGGCCTTCCGACGTAGCGAAAATACCTGACCTGGTAGACTTTTTCGTTACAAAAGGAGTATCTACCAATATCACGAAAATAGAGGAAAGCTTTGACCTCTCCTCTGACCACGCGCCGATAGTCTTAACAATAAGTGATAAGCTAATGAAAGCAGAAGGAGTACCCAGGCTAACAAATAATAGGACTAACTGGGATGGTTTCAGGCATGATTGCGAAACAAACATTACGTTGAATGTGTCACTGAAAACACCTCTTGAGTTAGAGGTAGAACTCGAAAATTTTATTTCGACTATTCAGAACGCCGCATGGAAAAACACCCGAAGAAAGAAAGTAGCCAAAGAAGAGTGAGCAAATTATCCGCCGGAAATAAAAGAACTTATTCGCAAAAAGAGGAAAGCACGTAGGGTATGGCAACAATCTTGCTACCCCCAACATAAAGCATATCTTAACTTCTTATGCGATAAACTTAAAAACAATTCATGACGTAAAAAATCACGAGACATCGGTCTACCTCGAAGGCTTAACAAACGAAAAAACCTCAAATGCATTCCGCACCAATCCGAAAAAATAATGGTGAATGGGCAAAGAGTGACAAAGAAAAAGCAGACGTATTTGCTGAACATCTCGAACAAACGTTTAAGCCTTTTGATGGGCAAATGTTGATAGATGATCAAAGCGATATGCCTCCGACATCTGATAATGTTAGAATGAAACGTGTGTCGTTAACTGAACTCTGTCAGGCAATTAAAAATTTGAAAAATAATAAAGCACCTGGCTATGACTTAATTACCGGATAAATTATCAAGGAATTACCAAAAAAGGCGTTAATTAAGCTCCAACATGTAATAAACGCTTCGTTTAGGTTGTTGTACGTTCCAGATTCGTGGAAAGTCGCAGAAGTGATAATGATCCCGATCTGCTAAAACCTTTTGTATTGACACTATTATGAAAATATCTGCCTCCTCCATGATGACTGTTTAATGGAGTTAAACTTTTGTTTATTTTTGTATTTATCGGTGTCCTGATAACGGTTTCACTAAATATTGTACCAATGTTCCGAAGCCCTGGTAACGCTTTCACTAAATTTTATACCAATGTTCTTAAGCCCAGGTAACGCTTTCACTGAGTTTTATACCAATGTTTTGAAGCCTTGGTAACGCTTTCACTGAGTTTTATACCAATGTTTTGAAGCCTTGGTAACGCTTTTCACTGAGTTTTATACCAATGTTTTGAAGCCTTGGTAACGCTTTTCACTGAGTTTTATACCAATGTTTTGAAGCCTTGGTAACGCTTTCACTGAATTTTACCAATGTTTTGAAGCCCTGGTAACGCTTTCACTGAGTTTTATACCAATGTTTTGAAGCCTTGGTAACGCTTTTCACTGAGTTCTGTATGTTATAGGCTCCAAGGACCAATGTTGAATTGAGAATTATTGTTGACCTTCTTACCACTGGTGAGGGGAAGTCTAACTAAAACACTCAAAATTTTGTTGACGACTGAGTCGCTGCATTTTATTCATTGCCTTAAATACTAAAATATTGCTTAAAGTACAAATATATACATAGAATACAATTCTTGAAATCAGATGCTAAGTCAGCAATCGCAAGCAGATGACTTTATTTTTGCTGACTTAGTAATCGCAAGCAGATGACTTTATTTTTGCTGATTTAGCTGGGATCAAAAATGACATTAGAGACATAAGAGACGTGAGAACGAAAAATACAAATTAGAAAAAAAAATATGGTTTTGATAAGATATTATTTTTGTCTGGTGACATCACCATGACACTTCCATATATGTACATATGTATGTAGCTTCACAAGTGTTCCTACATCACTGGCTTTTTTTCAAGTTTTTACTTGCAGCTATACCTATAGGGCAAGTATTGCTTTCGTGAAAAAAATCGAACTCGAGATTTTAATCAAACTTCACATCATTATGATGGAGAAATCCAAAAAAGTATGTCCGGCAATTCCGTCTGTCTGTCTGTCTGTATATGCGACTGCAGCCTAAACGGCTGGACGGATTTGCTTCAAACTTCATATCCGTGGCCTGTGAGATAATCCTAGAGGCGAAATTGGAATTCTCATTCTAACCTCAAAATTAAAGGTAGTTTACTTAAGGCCGATTTCAGTTAAAATGGATTTTCTCGTAAACGGCTCTAACGATTTCGATAAAATTTGATATGTGGGTTAGTTTGCTATGAGGTGGCATACCATGTTTTTAATGAAAAATTCAATGTTATGACCATTATTCCATCGAAACGCGGAATACCACGCCTACTTTACTGGGAGGAGCATGACTTGGATTTCAATCCTGATAAAATTTTACACTTATAGTGTATAAAGCCTCGTACAAAACATAAAACCAAATGAATATGAACAAATCAATTAAGATTTTAACATGGAATGCAAATGGGCTCAAAGAAAAAATCGCAGAACTAGAGATATTCTTAAGAAGTATCAACATTGACGTGTGCTTGATCTCGGAAACGCATTTAACAAGGGAATCTGAATTAAAAATAAGAGGATTTTGTGCATACCACGCATACCATCCCTCGGGAAGACCCAGAGGGGGTTCTTCTTTATTTATAAAAGACTGCATCAAGCATTCCTTAAATTCCATGACAGAACTTGACGCAATACAAGCAACCTCAGTTCGGGTAAAGAGCAAGACAAAAGATATTAATATATCATCTATTTATTTTCCTCCGCGTTATAAGCTTACAAGAATCGAGCTTGTAGACCTCTTCGAATCACTTGGAACGAATTTTACTATTGGCGGCGACTTTAATGCCAAACATACGTTCTGGGGCTCGAGAAAAATCTCAACCAGAGGTAGACTGTTGTACAAAGTCGGTATGAACTTCGGAGTAGACTTCCATTCGACAGGAAAACCGACTTATTGGCCTTCCGACGTAGCGAAAATACCTGACCTGGTAGACTTTTTCGTTACAAAAGGAGTATCTACCAATATCACGAAAATAGAGGAAAGCTTTGACCTCTCCTCTGACCACGCGCCGATAGTCTTAACAATAAGTGATAAGCTAATGAAAGCAGAAGGAGTACCCAGGCTAACAAATAATAGGACTAACTGGGATGGTTTCAGGCATGATTGCGAAACAAACATTACGTTGAATGTGTCACTGAAAACACCTCTTGAGTTAGAGGTAGAACTCGAAAATTTTATTTCGACTATTCAGAACGCCGCATGGAAAAACACCCGAAGAAAGAAAGTAGCCAAAGAAGAGCGAGCAAATTATCCGCCGGAAATAAAAGAACTTATTCGCAAAAAGAGGAAAGCACGTAGGGTATGGCAACAATCTTGCTACCCCCAACATAAAGCATATCTTAACTTCTTATGCGATAAACTTAAAAACAATTCATGACGTAAAAAATCACGAGACATCGGTCTACCTCGAAGGCTTAACAAACGAAAAAACCTCAAATGCATTCCGCACCAATCCGAAAAAATAATGGTGAATGGGCAAAGAGTGACAAAGAAAAAGCAGACGTATTTGCTGAACATCTCGAACAAACGTTTAAGCCTTTTGATGGGCAAATGTTGATAGATGATCAAAGCGATATGCCTCCGACATCTGATAATGTTAGAATGAAACGTGTGTCGTTAACTGAACTCTGTCAGGCAATTAAAAATTTGAAAAATAATAAAGCACCTGGCTATGACTTAATTACCGGATAAATTATCAAGGAATTACCAAAAAAGGCGTTAATTAAGCTCCAACATGTAATAAACGCTTCGTTTAGGTTGTTGTACGTTCCAGATTCGTGGAAAGTCGCAGAAGTGATAATGATCCCGAAACCGGGTAAACCGCCAAACGACAAAAAATCGTATAGACCGATATCACTGTTGCCTATAATATCGAAGCTATTCGAGAAACTTTTATTAAAACGAATCCAACCAATTATAGAAGAAAGACGCCTTATACCTGATCATCAATTTGGTTTCAGAAAGAATCACTCCACAATTGACCAGGTATTTAGAATAACTAACGTAATCGAAAAAGCACTAGAGGAAAAACAGATTTGCTCTAGCGTTTTACTTGACGTGTCCCAGGCCTTTGATAAGGTTTGGCACGATGGCCTGAAATATAAACTCAGTAGGATCTTTCCGAAAAACATATACAGCATTTTAGAATCCTACCTCAAAAATAGGATATTTAGAGTTAAGCACGGAACGGACTACTCAGAATTTAAGGATATTGCCGCCGGGGTTCCGCAAGGGAGTGTCCTTGGTCCTACTCTGTTCTTGCTATATACTCGTGACATTCCGCAAACTGAGGGTACAATAGTAGCTACGTTCGCGGACGATACGGCTATTCTGGCTACGGAAAGCACAGTCGAGTCCGCTACTGAAAAACTACAATGCGCTTTAAATAAAATTTGCGATTGGACAAAACTTTGGCGTATTGCTCTCAATGAGACCAAATCCACGCATACTAATTTCACATATAGAAACATAAACAATATATCCGTCTTCATTAATTCGGTACAAATACCGTACGCAAATGAAGCCAAATATCTCGGGATGACGTTAGGTGCTAAGCTCAAGTGGAAGGCGCATGTCAAAAAAAAACGTGACGAACTTGAGAACCGATACAGAGAAATGTACTGGCTACTCGGACGACATTCCAAGTTGAGCACATACAACAAACTGCTTATATATAAGCAAGTGCTAAAACCTTTATGGACTTACGGCATACAACTCTGGGGTTGCACTAAAGCAAGTAGCAGAGAATCCATACAATCGTTTCAAAACAAAGTCATTAGGACTATTGTGAATGCTCCGTGGTATCTCCGAAATAATGATATACAGAGAGATCTATTGATCCCAACCGTGGACGAAGAAATAATAACCTTTGCTAGGAAGTTACGAACTCGACTTGATGGTCATTGCAACCATGCCATACTCCAAATTTTGGACATGAGAAACCTCGTGCGTCGACTCCAAAGAACGAAACCGTTCGATTTAGCGCAAGTAGTAACAACCACTCTTAATGGTTCTAGTAGGTGATTTTACCGAAAATCTACCTTCCTCACGCGTACATATAATGAAACTAAAACTACTGGATGGGGAAACCTAGTTGTAGTAAACGACAAGAACTAAAGGGAAGGGTGTGTTTAGTCAGTAAAAATCTGACACTACTATGAGTACACGGGCATCATAGTGTCTTCATGAAGATTCACACCAACCCACGAAAAAAAAAAAAAAAAACTAGTGTTACGGTGCATGTACATGTACGTGCATACGAATTGCCTTCATCAGGTTGACGTTGTCAAATTTAAATTTTTCTTATCTTGTTGCAGGTCACTCTCTTAAGCGCCCTACACACGGTTAATGGTTACTTAACAAGTATTATTGACGTGTTTTTAGTGAAGTAACATTTTTTTTTTTTTTTAAGGAAGGTGGAAAGCATCGAAAGCCGGAGTTTGGGACTTTAACCCAAATTAAAACACACCTCTGCTTCCAACCCCTTTTCCCATCCGGGGGGGGGGGGGGGGTCTTCAGCCGTGGATTAGATAGTATGGGAAAGCATCCCAAACAGAAAACACCTTCTGTCGTTACAACTGAGAGGAAGTCTCATCCAGTAACTTTTCTCTGATATATTACAATCGTTTTTAAAGGGGTGAAGCGTATGTATATGTATACATATGACGCACATATGCTTTTATATCTAATTTTCGTTAAGAAATTAAGTCATACGGCCTTAATCTTTTAAGCCGCCTAATGGTATTCCTGTTATCTTCCACCATGTATTGTATTTCAGGAATTACATGGTCTTGAAGTTTTTGGTAATGTTTAAGTGCATATTTTTTAACAATATTACTAACATTCTCTACTTGTGAGTCCCTATGTAGGTTGTCATTTCTTACATACCAAGGCGCATTAACGATGCCTCTTAGTACTTTGTTTTGGAATGTTTGTATCATTCTTAAATTTGTCTTTTTGGTACAGCCCCAGAGCTGTATCCCATACGTCCAAACAGGCCTCAGTACTTGCTTGTATAAAAGCAGTTTGTTGTCAATTGATAGCTGGGAATTCCTTCCCATTAACCAATGCATTTGTCTGAGTCTAATATTTAGCTCCTCTTTTTTCTTCTTGACATGCTCCTTCCATCTGAGCTTGGCGTCGAGTGTTATACCCAAATATTTGGCAGTATTTGCGTGCGGGACTTCATTTCCATCAATATTAACTCTTACGGTATTTATTTTTCTGTTAGTAAAGTTAACATGGATAGATTTAGTTTCGTGAAGCTTTATTCTCCACTTTTTTGTCCAATCACTTACAGATTTAATTGCCTTCTGTAATTTGTTCGCTGCTTCATCTGCATTGTCACCAATAGTCATAATTGCGGTGTCATCTGCCAAAGTCGCTAAGCTAGCTTCTTCAGGTTGAGGAAGGTCTCTTGTATATAGGAGATAGAGGATCGGTCCCAAGACACTTCCTTGTGGAACTCCTGCAGATATTTTTCTTAGATTGGAGTATTCATCGTCATATCTTACTCGAAAGTAACGGTCTGATATATATGATTTTAGAATTAAGAAGAACTCTTCGGGGAGATCTCTTTTCAGTTTAAATTCTAGGCCTCGGTGCCAGACTTTGTCAAACGCTTGTGCTACGTCAAGAAAGATGGCTGAACAGACATTTTTGTTCTCAAGTGCTTTTTCTATTGTACTCGCAAGTCTATGCACTTGTTGTACAGTAGAGTGTCTTTCCCTAAATCCAAATTGGTGGGAGGGTACAAGATTTCTTTCTTCTATTGTTGGCTTCAATCTTTTTAAAAACAGTTTTTCGAATAGTTTTGACATTACGGGTAGGAGAGAAATTGGTCTATACGATTTCTTTTCATTTGGTGACTTATCCGGTTTCAGAATCATGATTACTTCTGCCACCTTCCATTGCCTCGGAACATACTTTAGCCTGAGTGCTGCATTAATTATATGTAATAATTTGAGATTCGCTTTATCTGGGAACTCCTTAAGTATTTGTCCCGTTATCATAGCCCGGTGCTTTTTTTTGCACTTATGTTACTTTTAATTTCCCATTTTAGTTCTTGTAATGTTACATGCTGTATGTTTCTGTGATCGTTTCGTGGCTGCAGAGATAAGTTTTCGTCAGCAGTTTGCCTAGAAAATGGTTGGAAGGTGTCTTGCAGGTGATCTGCAAAGAGGTTAGCATTTTCTTTGGCATTTCTTGCCCAAGACCCATTTACTTGTTTAATGGGCGGTGCCTGTTTTGCTGGTTTTTTTAAGGACTTGACAGCTTTCCATAACGAATAATTTGTATCTTTATGGGCTGATAGATTATTTAGGTGTCTGCCAACTGATTCGTTTTTTACAGATTTTATAACCCTCTTAAGTTCATTGCACAATGCGTTAAGAATCGTTTTATTCTCAGGTGTTCGGATTCTTTGCCAAGTTTTACGAGCTTTGCGTTTTTTCCTAATCAATTCCTTAACTGCAGAAGGGTAATTTATGTCTACATTCCTATTTTTTTGACAGAAAGGGGTACTTATCCATGTTGTTTGCTGGATATTTGTATTAAATAGCTCAATTTCTTCTTCTAGTTGAAATGTGCTTTTTATCGGAACTTGTAGACTTATGCTATCTTCTAGAGTGCGTCTGAACAGGGGCCAGTTTGTTTTATGATTTATAAGACGTGGTTGACTTTTAGTTTTCAGTACGCTAACACTAATTGTCATGAGGACAGGAGAATGATCTGACGACAGATCATCTTTATTTTCTACGCAAATATAGTTATCAGATACTCCTTTTCCTACATAGAAGTCTATTAGGTCTGGGATTTTATTCTGATCTATCGGCCAGTGTGTTGGCATAGCACTTGAGTGAAAATCGCATTTTAATGCACGTCCTGCTGAATATAGCTCTCTACCTTTGGTGTTCGTTAGACTGGAGCCCCAAAAGGTATTTTTGGCATTAAAGTCACCACGGACTATAAAGTAATTCCCCAATGATTTGTTATGTTATGTTAGGTTATGTTTTGGTGGACAGTATATTGCAGATACTTTTATTTTCATTTTGTTTAATACCTGCACATTTATAGTTGTAGCTTGCATTTTTTCTTCCTCAATTTTTGGGTCTTCGTAATGTTTAATTGATTCTTTTACGAGTAGCGCAGATCCTCCTCTTTCCCTTTGCGCTGGGTGAACAGCATGGTAGCAACAATAACCAGGTATGTTTAAGTTGGTTGATCTGGTTAAGTGGCTTTCTGAAATCAAGAAATTTGATGAATGAATTTTTCCGTATTTAGAAAAATTAACAACTCATCTATGTGCTGCATTAGCCCATTAGCGTTCCAAGATACTATTTTTAGTGCTTTATTCATACTGATTTTTTGGTCGCTTTGTATTTGAAAAACTTGTCTAATTCTTTGAATTTCTCAAATATTTTTTTATTTGTGTCTTTTTGTTCTTCAAGTTTTCTATTTAGTTTATCTACCATATTTAATATTTTCTCAAGCATTTGGTTATCGTTGTGTCTCTCAACTTTGTTAGGTTCTTGGTGATTACTAATTACTTTAGTAGGTTGTTTCTTATTGGTTAATGTCTTAATAGGCTCTTCTTGTTTAGCATTCTCTTTAGTGTGTTGTTTTTTATTAGTACTTCTTTCAGTAGTCCCATTTTGTTTCTCTGTTTTACTATTTGGTATGTTGGTTAACTTTGTTTTGTTTGGTAGCTCCGTTTCTTCTATCCGTTTCTTTTGTATTTGTGATTTCCGTTGCAGGTTTCTAATTTTTTGTAATTCTTGGGCTATTTCACATCCCCTGTAGCTTGCAGTGCAATTTTGCATTAAGTGCTTTCCAGCACATCTGACACATCTTGCTTCACGAGAGCAATATTTCTGTGTATGGTTAAAACCTTGACACTTCTTGCACTGTACTATTGCGTCAGTTGTTTTCCGCAGTGGTTCAATTTTAACTTTCATGTTAAGTACCGAGCATAGTTTATATATGTTTTCTGATTTCTCTTTACTGTGAAAAGTCAGCATAAATAATGGAAGTGCTCTGTTGGATACTACTTGCTTTCCTTCTTTATCTGTTTTTTTCTCCTTCTTTAAGATGTTGACGGCATCGAGTAAGTGCAAGTCTTTCTGTTGCAAATCTTTTATAATGCTTTGCCTATCGCATGTTGGATGGAGGCCCCTAACTATAACTTTGATCGGCCTGTTATTTTTATCTTCATAGGTAAACCATTGAATTTCAGATTCGCTGAGCTTCTTCGCAAGAGCTCTATATGTATCTGAGTTTGGAGTATAGATTTTCCAAACATCGTTGTTCAAAGCTACTATTTTATGATGGTTGCATGATATTGAGTTAAGCAGTGTCTTAACCTCAGTAAAGCTAGCTATTCCAACTATATTGATTGGTGGAGGTGGTCTTTCCTTCTTAATATCTGCTTGGATAGGTGTTATCTTATTATCTATTACTTTATCTTTGTCGCTCGTGTTCGATTTGCCTGGACTTATGACTGGTGACGATATTGCTTTACGCTTCTTGCTTGGTCTCTCTTTCTCTTTTATTATCCAGTCAGTTTCCCTAATAAGTTCCTCCTCGTCTGTGAGGTACTCACGGTATTTTTCTTGCGGTTTTGAATTAAGTTCCGTTTTGAGGTCCTTATTTTCTTTAGCTATTTCTTTTACTTCATTTTGTCAGTGGCTTGTGAGCAATTCTATATTGCTAAGTTTTTTTTGGAGTTCTTCATTTTCAGCCTGCATTTTTTTCATCTCCGCTAGCAGTGCTGCTGTGCAATTCTCTGCACCATATGTTTTAGTACTCTGAGGTGTTGTGGGTACTGTTTTGGAGCTTCTACTAGATTCCCCTGGTGGTGATCTAGATACTCTTGCCCTTCTTGTGAATGGGTTGATGAGATGCAATAATTGGTCCTCCCCAGAATCCGTAGGACCGAACTCGATAGAGTGTGGATTTTCCAGTGCGCCTGGTCTGCCACCTGGGGTATTACTTAATGTCGTTTTGCTCATTGCATGGTTTTTACGTTAACTTTTTTCCAAAAAGTTTAAAAATCTGGACTTTAGTCGCCTCTTACGACAGGCATGCCTACCTCGGGTAAATTCTAGCCCCTATCCCGAAGGGGTAACATTGATGAAAAATCGTCACCACACGTATCAATGAACATTGGGAATATTTTTGTGTAAATTCTGTTTAGTCGTTTCATATATGTATGTACATATGTCAACCAGAATGGAATATAATTTGGACAATGATTTGGATTTAGCCGGTGCTGCAGGGTGCTGCAGCAAGTATTAAATATTAAATGAAAAAAATCTAAAGCTTGGATACAAAGAAAGCTGAACGGAAAATTTCGTGGAGATTGTTCTCTTTAATTTTGATAAAGACTATGGAAATTTTCTCTTAGAGTGGATGAAAATGTACCCCAGATTAAAAGAAAAAAATTTTAATGAGAGGCACGGTCGTGTCAGTCTTTTAATTTGTCTTTATTTTCAATAGATCGGTCTTTATATACATATTTCGGCAATGTTCCTACACAAAGATTCATTTCTTAGATAAAACGTAATATATTATGCACTGCGATATTGTATGTAACTTATGGCACACATCTATCCAAATGCTTGGGGAATAAACATTGTAATGTTTATATTCGAATTCTTTCTGCCTGTCTTCTTATTGTGTCAGCACTTTGGAGTGTACCGTCCAGTGTTTAGTTTTTCTGACTGTTGATTTTGGTGGGGATTACTATTTTACAAATGATAACATTGATTCAGCCAACAAATTATCAATGGCCGCGTACCGATTTCTAGGCACTACGTAGTCAAATGTTTCTGATTGGCTTAGAGATTCAAATTCGACTTAAAAGTAAGGCAATTTTTTCTGTGGTTAGTTCGTTGGACTATGGAGCAAGGAGTTCGAGGTTCGAATCCCACCTAAAAGTCTTTCACGGCCCCACCTCTCGGGAGCGTCTGATAAACATCCGAATTTTTGCCCTTCGGACACGGCATTAAACAGTTGGCCCCTTCCATTCGTGTAAAGAATATAACACGCACAACACGAATGTTTGTGAGAAGCTAGGCCCTGGGTCCCATCGACCTGTTGCACCAAGTATTTATTTATTTTACTTGACAAGAACATTGAAGAGCACACAAACGATCAATGTAACTTGAATGATGAGTCATTCAAATAATATTGAAAAGTAACATGTATCATGTGTAGGGTGCTTTATTGTTTAAAAAGTCCCGTGAACAATTTTGATTTAATACTAGTTTACAAAACCTGTTCTTAAGTTCCATTTTACATTCTTACTGTTCTAAATTTCTTATTACATTTAATTATTTCTTTTTCAATGTTTAATTCGCGGTCGGACTGTACTACAGGGTATTTTATTTATGTATATAGCATATATGTATGTACATACGTAACAATTTAAAATATATTATATTCGGACACGTTTATAGTGTCCGCAAAGGTAAAAGTTTTAATTAATTCAATTTTTCCTATTCTACCTATATTCATATCTTCTATGCTAAGTATTGCAGGATTAAGTGTTTTTAGTTTTGCTAAATTTATCATATTAACTAAACTCTGTAAGTCGAATATAATAAGCTTGCATTTCTGGGATATCTAACTTTATTGTATGTTCAATATTCAATAAATTTGTCTAGTGGGGAACTGGATTAGGTTGTTTTTTCGTCTGATCTATCTTAAATTCGAATTATGAAAGATAGTGGATGTGTTATCGTACGTAAAACACTTACCGGTTTCGATGAAAGCGTAATATGAAAGCAATTTGTCGTTCATCAATTCGACTGTTTTGCGTTTGTACTTGGGTTGCAGTTTTGGCCAGAGCGCCTTATGTCTTTTCGTACAAAGTATTTTGGGGTACTTCTCCTGAGCTGAAGGTGATTCCCTTGGGATCTTTGCGTGATCTATTTTATTGAATATGACCTCAGTGGGTCTAAACTTTCTCGTAGAATGTACTGTCTGATTGTACTCCCTAGATGCTCTAATGAATGTTACTGTCTTATGTACGAGTTCGAAATGCTCAAAATCTGCTCTGCTTTCCTGCTTATCATTGAGCCTTCGGCTCCACAGAGCAGAACTTGTATTTTTCAAAAAAAAAAAATTCTTGTAGAGCATACGTTTTATATCCGAGTTAGGCGTTTCGCCAAACCGAAGTGGCAGCGGTTTCCTAGGTTAGGTGTTCGTGGAAGCTCCACTAGAGTGTTAGGCAAAGTCCTCGAAATTACTGTTCCCAACAGTGACGTTTTGTCCTAGGCGGTTGACCGATGCTTTTTTATCTTTTGTTACTTGGTTTGGTTCTCAGTTACTTCAAGACTTACTAGTTTCGCCTGATCTTCCATTGCCGCTGATGTTGTCGTTATCAGCAGCACGGATTTATTGAAGATAGTGCTTTCCTTCTTAACACTTGCCCATCGCAATATCTGTTCCATCACCATTGAAGAAATCACAGGACAGCGCATCTCCTTGCCGAAATCCCGTTAATGTTTAGAATAGTTTAAAGGGACTGTTCTCATTGCACATTGTACCACGTGTTTTCAAGCATTACGCAGCACGGAGAGAACTATTTTTTTTCCGGAATTCGAATTTGACCATCGCTTTCCAGAACTTGCGACAATGTTAAAGTCGATGAAGAGATAGTGCCTCTCGACTTTCTTCGGTGAAAAATTTTGGCGGCGTCCTGATTAGAGTGTTGCAGAAAGGTTTCAGACGTTCTCGCAATACGTTGGGTACGATTTTATATACAACATTTAGCAGATATGCCTCGATAGTTCTTAAAAGACATAGGATCGCTTTTCTTGAAGATGGGGCATATAGAGCTGATAATCCAGCCATCGGGCATGACTTCATCCACCCATCCTTGGTTGATGATTTGGTGTATGAATCCTACCAAAACATCATCATGTATGAAAAACTCCGCTGGTAGGCAATCAGAGGCAACGACTTTGTTGTTTTTAGCTTTTTGATAGCTAAGCCAACGTCTTTTTAAATGGATTTTCGGGTTCTTTTCTTGGTCTATCACCTTATTCACTTGATACCCGTTAAGTAGCTGCTAGAAATGCATCTCAAAAATATCTAACATTCCGTTCGCGTCGGTGACTAGGTTTCTTTCACTATTTCAAAGATCCTACATCCCGCGTTTAAAGCCAGCAGCCAGCTGCTTGCCTCTCCTGAAATATATCCTCTCCTATTAGCACGTGGTCGATTCAGATGGCGTTTTGATTATATGGATGTATCTGTCTTGTATCGCGTGAGGATACATTGTGTACAGTGTGTGTTGTTGTGCCACGATAATTTTCGATTGATTTTAACTATGGTGTTGTCGGTCCCGTGACTCAGTGGTTAGCGAGTTGAACTATAGAGCAAGGGGTTCGAGGTTCGAATCCCAGTCGGAACACCTAAAACGTTTTTCACGGCTCCAACTCTCGCGAGTGTCTGACAAACATCCGAGAATATAACTGTCCTGAGAAAACTTCTCAAATAACAATTAACGACACTAGTAGCTGTGCGTGTCCTCGACTTGTTGTGCCAAGTATTTTTTTTTATTGTGTAACTCAATCGATAGACGGTTATGTTATTGTGAATAAGAAAGTGACTATTGAGAATGTAATATACTTTGACAGTTGTTTTACTATTACTTGTGAATTTATTTAGTAATTGTAAAATTTCTAATTCAAGAAATGAGTTCAATCAAATTATGTTTCAGCTGAAAATGATAATAATGAATGTTGTTCAAATGTTCATTTGTTTGACATACTTTTGCAGATTTTTTCTCCGGAATATTGAGGCCCTCATTAACTGTATGCTTTTGGGGTATTCCTGTGATGTTTAATTCCACTTCAGTATTTAGTATTCATTGATATATCAGGATTTGGATTTTCTTCGTACCTTTCACTTTTCTGACCGAATTCAAGGCTACATGATTATTTATTTCCAGAAAATTTAAGACATTTTCTTCCAATTCGCTGAAAGTGTGAAACTTATTTGGTTCACCACCTGTTGCTTTTATCTAGAATTTATTTTCTGCTTTCTTCTTTTTGACTTTGAATTTGAAGTCAGTCCAAACCTAAAAACAAAATTACACATTTTTTTTACCTTAAGTCATTTATCCCATGTACGTACGGGAGGTCCATAGCTATTTAATTTAATTGCTATCTTCTCCCATCGCTTTTTTGCCTTGATTTTGATACAAATTCTTTTAGCAACATCTGGATTCGCTTCCATAAGCGCAAATAAAAGCTCCAGCTGTTTTTTGTTTGTGACTTCTTTTGTCCTGAATTGGAATCAATATTTTTCATTTCTTTTGCATAAATATTACTATTGTATTAGTATTTTTATTAAACTTACTTACATTTTATTCGTAGAAAACCTTTTTATATTGCACGAACAGAGCATTGATCAGAAATTTGTGATCGACAACAAACGACCGTCAAATCGACAAGTATCAATCACAATCAAAATACACAATACCAAAATCTACAATTGATAAAAGTCATTTATCGATCAACGACACTCACAATAGGAGCCTATCATTCTTTTCGTGGTCGGGAAGTTACTCCGACGGCAGAACCCTCAACTGGGATGGTTGTTGATGCCAGTTGCCATCGTCTCTTTTCCGAAAACATGACTTATTCCTGAAAACCTACCTGCCGAATACGTCGACGTAGTCCGAGTATAGAGTGTTATCTGCTGCCGTTTGAAGCTGTGACGCCACCAGTGACTCCATCGAGAGATTTCGATCGTTGTCCAATATTTCCAATATTTCTCCTGTTGTAAGTTCAGCAAATCGCGTCCGGATGAACATTAACCAGTACCCAATACCTACCACTTGGAGGTAAAATAAACACAATTGATAGGTAGTAACAGTGCCAATCAATTTAAGTCCCAAAAACTGGTGACATACGAACAGACCATGTTTTTATACCTGTCCTAAGTAAATAAATATTTGGCACCCAATGTCCGTCGAGGTACATTTTTTAAATCTGTCCATTGCCACGGATCGGATGTGCAGTGAAAATCTAAGAACCTGAAGTAGAACGCAAACATTTTTCCACTATCAAGATTGACAATACATCTTTGAAAAAAATGGGCGTTTACACTAAGCGAATTACATTCAGTTTAATCACACCATTGAACAGAAAAAGAACAGCATACATCTAAATTCAGTACATTTACCTACCTACATAGGTATGTATACATAAAAATAGATACTTCATGCAAAAAAAACAAAAACCTCCTCTATCTCTAATTATTTAGAGATACATCACCATAAAAGCTTACAAACTTAGACAACCCAAGTCATTCAATATTAGATAAAAAAAGTATACAGCGAGCACCGCCAAAAAAATATTTTAAAATTTAAGCTCCGTCAGGATAAACGCCAAAAATTAAAAGAAGAATTACGTAAACGTCCTTGGAAGCCATATGCCTTGAAGCTTCGGTAGGTAAGATGACAGTTAACTATCAGTCCAAAATAGACTAGCTCATAAAAGAATATGATTTACAAAAAGCCGAAATACCGCAGATCGAAGAAGATCGAGATAGAGACTAGGGCCCGAATTCCGCAAGGGTGAGTTTTTCGCTCGTGTACACACTTAACAAAACTCACATTCACTGCCCGTGTACACCAATTACAGTTTATGCGATTCCGCAAAATGCAGTGAGTTTTAATGTGCTGAGTAATTTTTTTTCAGCGAGAGAGGTGAATTTTATTTGACGCTTGGGTTTTCGTTTTCATTCAATAATGTAGATTGCATTGAGGAGGTGATTTGTGGTAAATTTAAATTTAAATATGTACATGTGTACATATGTGCATATACTATACTATAATATTGATTACATAAACAAACCTATCGTAAGCAAACTATATTCTCTTGCATATAAGTATGTATGTATGTAGCTTCACAAATGTTCCTACATCACTTGCTTTTTCATGTTTTTACTTGCACCTATACCTATAGGGCAAGTTTTGCTTTCGTGAAAAAAATCGAACTCGAGATTTTAATCACTATCACTATGATGGAGAAGTCCAAAAAAATTATGTCCGGCAATTCCGTCTGTCTGTCTGTCTGTATATGCCACTGCAGCCTAAACGGCTGGACGGATTTGCTTCAAGCTTCATATCCGTGGCCTGTGAGATAATCCCTAGAGGCGAAATTGGAATTTTCATTCTAACCTCAAAATTAAGGGTAGTTTACTCAAGGCCGATTTCAGTTAAAATGGATTTTCTCGAAAACGATAAAATTTGATATGTGGGTTAGTTTGCTATGAGGTGGCATACCATGTTTTTAATGAAAAATTCAATGTTATGACCATTATTCCATCGAAACGCTTGGAGGAGCATGACTTGGATTTCAATCCTAATAAAATTTTACACTTATAGTGTTACGGTGCAAGTACATACGACCCAGTCGTGCACTTTATTTCACTACTCACGACCTTAACTCACAGTCAAAAACAGGGTCAATAAAATTCTACAATTGTGTACACGAGAACTGCCAGAAAAACTCACTCTCACTCTTGCGGAGTCGGACCAAGCCTGTGTACACATTTTTTTGCGTACATATTAAAACTCACCCTTTCGGAATTCGGCTTCAGGGTATATTAAGTTTGATACATTGTTTGTAACATAATGAAATGATAGGGATATGCCCTATAAAGCACATAAATTTAATTTATATTGTCGGGGTGATTAAAATTATTGAGAACGTTGGGTCTTTTTGTGTCTCGTTTTGAATTGCCTTCATCAGGTTGACTTTGTTAAATTTTAATTTTTTTTATCTTGTTGCAGGTCACTCTCTTAAGCGCCCTACACACGATCAATGGTTACTTAACAAGTATTATTGACGTGTTTTTTAGTGAACTAACATTGATGAAAAATCGCCACCACACGTATCAATGAACAGTGGGAATATTTTTGTGTAAATTCTGTTTAGTCGTTTTATATACCTACATATGTCAACTAGAATGGAATATAATTTGGACAATGATTTGGATTTGTCCAGTGTTTAGTTTTTCTGACTGTTGATTTTGGTGGGGATTACTATTTTACAAATGATAACAGAGGTACCTAACATTGATTCAGAAAACAAATTATCAATGGCCGCGTTCCGATTTCTAGGCACTACGTAGTCAAATGTTTCTGATTGGTGTAGATTCAAATTCGACTTAAAAGTAAGTCAATTTTTTCTGTGGTTAGTTCGTTGGACTATAGAGCAAGGGGTTCGAGGTTCGAATCCCACCTAAAAGTCTTTCACGGCCCCACCTCTCGGGAGCGTCTGATAAACATCCGAGAGTACAACTGTCCTGAGAAAGCTTGTCAAATAACAAATTGCCCTTCGGACACGGCATTAAACAGTAGGCCCCTTCCATTCGTGTAAAGAATATAACACGCACAACACGAATGGTTGTGAGAAGCTAGGCCCTGGGTCCCATCGACCTGTTGCACCAAGTATTTATTTATTTTACTTGACAAGAACATTGAAGAGCACACAAACGATCAATGTAACTTGAATGATGAGTCATTCAAATAATATTGAAAAGTAACATGTATCGTGTGTAGGGTGCTTTATTGTATAAAAAGTCACGTGAACAATTTTGATTTAATACTAGTTTACAACACCTGTTCTTAAGTTCCAATTTACATTCTTACTGTTCTAAATTTCTTATTACATTTAATTATTTCTTTTTCAATGTTTAATTCGCGGTCGGACTGTACTACAGGGTATTTTATTTATGTATATAGCATATATGTATGTACATACATAACAATTATTATTAGGATTAGGTTGTTTTTTCGTCTGATCTATCTTAAATTCGGATTATGAAAGATAGTGGATGTGTTATCGTACGTAAAACACTTACCGGTTTCGATGAAAGCGTAATATGAACGAAATTTGTCATTCATCAATTCGACTGTTTTACGTTTGTACTTGGGTTGCAGTTTTGGCCAGAACGCCTTATGTTTTTTCGTACAAAGTATTTCGGGGTACTTCTCCTGAGCTGAAGGTGATTCCCTTGGGATCTTTGCGTGATCTATTTTATTGAATATGACCTCAGTGGGTCTAAACTTTCTCGTAGAATGTACTGTCTGATTGTACTCCCTAGATGCTCTAATTAATGTTACTGTCTTATCTATGAGTTCGGAATGCTCAAAATCTGCTCTACTTTCCTGCTTATCATTCAGCCTTCGGCTCCATAGAGCAGAACTTGTATTTTTCAAAGAAAAAATTCTTGTAGAGCATACGTTTTAAATCCGAGTTAGGCGTTTCGCCAAGCCGAAGTGGCAGCGGTTTCCTAGGTTAGGTGTTCGTGGAAGCTCCACTAGAGTGTCATTCGTGGAGTTAATGTTTGCTGCGAGTAAGGCAAAGTCCTCGAAATTACTGTTCCCAACAGTGACGTTTTGTCCTATTCGGTTGACCGATGCTTTTTTATCTGTTGTTACTTGGTTTGGTTCTCAGTTACTTCAAGACTTACTAGTTTCGCCTGTTCTTCCGTTGCCGATGATGTCGTTGTCGTTATCAGCAGGACGGATTTATTGAAGATAGTGCCTTCCTTCTTAACACCTGCCCTTCGCAATATCTGTTCCATCACCATTGAAGAAATCACAGGACAGCGTATCTCCTTGCTGAAATTCCGTTCATGTTTAGAATAGTTTAAAGGGACTGTTCCCATTGTACATTGTACCTCGTGTTTTCAAGCATTACGCGCACCGATAGAACTATTTTTTTTCGGGAACTCGAATTTGACCATCGCCTTCCAGAACTTGCGACAATGTTAAAGTCGATGAAGAGATAGTGCCTCTCGACTTTCTTTGGTGAAAAATTTTGGCGGCGTCCTGATTAGTGTGTTGCAGAAAGGTTTCAGACGTTCTCGCAACACGTTGGGTACAATTTTATATACGACATTTAGCAGATATTCCTCGATAGTTCTTAAAAGACATAGGATCGCTTTTCTTGAAGATGGGGCATATAGAGCTGATAATCCAGCCATCGGGCATGACTTCATCCACCCATCCTTGGTTGATGATTTGGTGTATGAATCCTACCAAAACATCATCATGTATGAAAAACTCCGCTGGTAGGCAATCAGAGGCAACGACTTTGTTGTTTTTAGCTTTTTGATAGCTAAGCCAACGTCTTTTTAAATGGATTTTCGGGTTCTTTTCTTGGTCTATCACCTTATTCACTTGATACCCGTTAAGTAGCTGCTAGAAATGCATCTCAAAAATATCTAACATTCCGTTCGCGTCGGTGACTAGGTTTCTTTCACTATTTCAAAGATCCTACATCCCGCGTTTAAAGCCAGCAGCCAGCTGCTTGCCTCTCCTGAAATATATCCTCTCCTATTAGCACGTGGTCGATTCAGATGGCGTTTTGATTATATGGATGTATCTGTCTTGTATCGCGTGAGGATACATTGTGTACAGTGTGTGTTGTTGTGCCACGATAATTTTCGATTGATTTTAACTATGGTGTTGTCGGTCCCGTGACTCAGTGGTTAGCGAGTTGAACTATAGAGCAAGGGGTTCGAGGTTCGAATCCCAGTCGGAACACCTAAAACGTTTTTCACGGCTCCAACTCTCGCGAGTGTCTGACAAACATCCGAGAATATAACTGTCCTGAGAAAACTTCTCAAATAACAATTAACGACACTAGTAGCTGTGCGTGTCCTCGACTTGTTGTGCCAAGTATTTTTTTTTATTGTGTAACTCAATCGATAGACGGTTATGTTATTGTGAATAAGAAAGTGACTATTGAGAATGTAATATACTTTGACAGTTGTTTTACTATTACTTGTGAATTTATTTAGTAATTGTAAAATTTCTAATTCAAGAAATGAGTTCAATCAAATTATGTTTCAGCTGAAAATGATAATAATGAATGTTGTTCAAATGTTCATTTGTTTGACATACTTTTGCAGATTTTTTCTCCGGAATATTGAGGCCCTCATTAACTGTATGCTTTTGGGGTATTCCTGTGATGTTTAATTCCACTTCAGTATTTAGTATTCATTGATATATCAGGATTTGGATTTTCTTCGTACCTTTCACTTTTCTGACCGAATTCAAGGCTACATGATTATTTATTTCCAGAAAATTTAAGACATTTTCTTCCAATTCGCTGAAAGTGTGAAACTTATTTGGTTCACCACCTGTTGCTTTTATCTAGAATTTATTTTCTGCTTTCTTCTTTTTGACTTTGAATTTGAAGTCAGTCCAAACCTAAAAACAAAATTACACATTTTTTTTACCTTAAGTCATTTATCCCATGTACGTACGGGAGGTCCATAGCTATTTAATTTAATTGCTATCTTCTCCCATCGCTTTTTTGCCTTGATTTTGATACAAATTCTTTTAGCAACATCTGGATTCGCTTCCATAAGCGCAAATAAAAGCTCCAGCTGTTTTTTGTTTGTGACTTCTTTTGTCCTGAATTGGAATCAATATTTTTCATTTCTTTTGCATAAATATTACTATTGTATTAGTATTTTTATTAAACTTGCTTACATTTTATTCGTAGAAAACCTTTTTATATTGCACGAACAGAGCATTGATCAGAAATTTGTGATCGACAACAAACGACCGTCAAGTCGACAAGTATCAATCACAATCAAAATACACAATACCAAAATCTACAATTGATAAAAGTCATTTATCGATCAACGACACTCACAATAGGAGCCTATCATTCTTTTCTTGGTCGGGAAGTTACTCCGACGGCAGAACCCTCAACTGGGATGGTTGTTGATGCCAGTTGCCATCGTCTCTTTTCCGAAAACATGACTTATTCCTGAAAACCTACCTGCCGAATACGTCGACGTAGTCCGAGTATAGAGTGTTATCTGCTGCCGTTTGAAGCTGTGACGCCACCAGTGACTCCATCGAGAGATTTCGATCGTTGTCCAATATTTCCAATATTTCTCCTGTTGTAAGTTCAGCAAATCGCGTCCGGATGAACATTAACCAGTACCCAATACCTACCACTTGGAGGTAAAATAAACACAATTGATAGGTAGTAACAGTGCCAATCAATTTAAGTCCCAAAAACTGGTGACATACGAACAGACCATGTTTTTATACCTGTCCTAAGTAAATAAATATTTGGCACCCAATGTCCGTCGAGGTACATTTTTTAAATCTGTCCATTGCCACGGATCGGATGTGCAGTGAAAATCTAAGAACCTGAAGTAGAACGCAAACATTTTTCCACTATCAAGATTGACAATACATCTTTGAAAAAAATGGGCGTTTACACTAAGCGAATTACATTCAGTTTAATCACACCATTGAACAGAAAAAGAACAGCATACATCTAAATTCAGTACATTTACCTACCTACATAGGTATGTATACATAAAAATAGATACTTCATGCAAAAAAAACAAAAACCTCCTCTATCTCTAATTATTTAGAGATACATCACCATAAAAGCTTACAAACTTAGACAACCCAAGTCATTCAATATTAGATAAAAAAAGTATACAGCGAGCACCGCCAAAAAAATATTTTAAAATTTAAGCTCCGTCAGGATAAACGCCAAAAATTAAAAGAAGAATTACGTAAACGTCCTTGGAAGCCATATGCCTTGAAGCTTCGGTAGGTAAGATGACAGTTAACTATCAGTCCAAAATAGACTAGCTCATAAAAGAATATGATTTACAAAAAGCCGAAATACCGCAGATCGAAGAAGATCGAGATAGAGACTAGGGCCCGAATTCCGCAAGGGTGAGTTTTTCGCTCGTGTACACACTTAACAAAACTCACATTCACTGCCCGTGTACACCAATTACAGTTTATGCGATTCCGCAAAATGCAGTGAGTTTTAATGTGCTGAGTAATTTTTTTTCAGCGAGAGAGGTGAATTTTATTTGACGCTTGGGTTTTCGTTTTCATTCAATAATGTAGATTGCATTGAGGAGGTGATTTGTGGTAAATTTAAATTTAAATATGTACATGTGTACATATGTGCATATACTATACTATAATATTGATTACATAAACAAACCTATCGTAAGCAAACTATATTCTCTTGCATATAAGTATGTATGTATGTAGCTTCACAAATGTTCCTACATCACTTGCTTTTTCATGTTTTTACTTGCACCTATACCTATAGGGCAAGTTTTGCTTTCGTGAAAAAAATCGAACTCGAGATTTTAATCACTATCACTATGATGGAGAAGTCCAAAAAAATTATGTCCGGCAATTCCGTCTGTCTGTCTGTCTGTATATGCCACTGCAGCCTAAACGGCTGGACGGATTTGCTTCAAGCTTCATATCCGTGGCCTGTGAGATAATCCCTAGAGGCGAAATTGGAATTTTCATTCTAACCTCAAAATTAAGGGTAGTTTACTCAAGGCCGATTTCAGTTAAAATGGATTTTCTCGAAAACGATAAAATTTGATATGTGGGTTAGTTTGCTATGAGGTGGCATACCATGTTTTTAATGAAAAATTCAATGTTATGACCATTATTCCATCGAAACGCTTGGAGGAGCATGACTTGGATTTCAATCCTAATAAAATTTTACACTTATAGTGTTACGGTGCAAGTACATACGACCCAGTCGTGCACTTTATTTCACTACTCACGACCTTAACTCACAGTCAAAAACAGGGTCAATAAAATTCTACAATTGTGTACACGAGAACTGCCAGAAAAACTCACTCTCACTCTTGCGGAGTCGGACCAAGCCTGTGTACACATTTTTTTGCGTACAAACTCACCCTTTCGGAATTCGGCCTCAGGGTATATTAAGTTTGATACATTGTTTGTAACATAATGAAATGATAGGGATATGCCCTATAAAGCACATACATTTAATTTATATTGTCGGGGTGATTAAAATTATTGAGAACGTTGGGTCTTTTTGTGTCTCGTTTTGAATTGCCTTCATCAGGTTGACTTTGTTAAATTTTAATTTTTTTTATCTTGTTGCAGGTCACTCTCTTAAGCGCCCTACACACGATCAATGGTTACTTAACAAGTATTATTGACGTGTTTTTTAGTGAACTAACATTGATGAAAAATCGCCACCACACGTATCAATGAACAGTGGGAATATTTTTGTGTAAATTCTGTTTAGTCGTTTTATATACCTACATATGTCAACTAGAATGGAATATAATTTGGACAATGATTTGGATTTGTCCAGTGTTTAGTTTTTCTGACTGTTGATTTTGGTGGGGATTACTATTTTACAAATGATAACAGAGGTACCTAACATTGATTCAGAAAACAAATTATCAATGGCCGCGTTCCGATTTCTAGGCACTACGTAGTCAAATGTTTCTGATTGGTGTAGATTCAAATTCGACTTAAAAGTAAGTCAATTTTTTCTGTGGTTAGTTCGTTGGACTATAGAGCAAGGGGTTCGAGGTTCGAATCCCACCTAAAAGTCTTTCACGGCCCCACCTCTCGGGAGCGTCTGATAAACATCCGAGAGTACAACTGTCCTGAGAAAGCTTGTCAAATAACAAATTGCCCTTCGGACACGGCATTAAACAGTAGGCCCCTTCCATTCGTGTAAAGAATATAACACGCACAACACGAATGGTTGTGAGAAGCTAGGCCCTGGGTCCCATCGACCTGTTGCACCAAGTATTTATTTATTTTACTTGACAAGAACATTGAAGAGCACACAAACGATCAATGTAACTTGAATGATGAGTCATTCAAATAATATTGAAAAGTAACATGTATCGTGTGTAGGGTGCTTTATTGTATAAAAAGTCACGTGAACAATTTTGATTTAATACTAGTTTACAACACCTGTTCTTAAGTTCCAATTTACATTCTTACTGTTCTAAATTTCTTATTACATTTAATTATTTCTTTTTCAATGTTTAATTCGCGGTCGGACTGTACTACAGGGTATTTTATTTATGTATATAGCATATATGTATGTACATACATAACAATTATTATTAGGATTAGGTTGTTTTTTCGTCTGATCTATCTTAAATTCGGATTATGAAAGATAGTGGATGTGTTATCGTACGTAAAACACTTACCGGTTTCGATGAAAGCGTAATATGAACGAAATTTGTCATTCATCAATTCGACTGTTTTACGTTTGTACTTGGGTTGCAGTTTTGGCCAGAACGCCTTATGTTTTTTCGTACAAAGTATTTCGGGGTACTTCTCCTGAGCTGAAGGTGATTCCCTTGGGATCTTTGCGTGATCTATTTTATTGAATATGACCTCAGTGGGTCTAAACTTTCTCGTAGAATGTACTGTCTGATTGTACTCCCTAGATGCTCTAATTAATGTTACTGTCTTATCTATGAGTTCGGAATGCTCAAAATCTGCTCTACTTTCCTGCTTATCATTCAGCCTTCGGCTCCATAGAGCAGAACTTGTATTTTTCAAAGAAAAAATTCTTGTAGAGCATACGTTTTAAATCCGAGTTAGGCGTTTCGCCAAGCCGAAGTGGCAGCGGTTTCCTAGGTTAGGTGTTCGTGGAAGCTCCACTAGAGTGTCATTCGTGGAGTTAATGTTTGCTGCGAGTAAGGCAAAGTCCTCGAAATTACTGTTCCCAACAGTGACGTTTTGTCCTATTCGGTTGACCGATGCTTTTTTATCTGTTGTTACTTGGTTTGGTTCTCAGTTACTTCAAGACTTACTAGTTTCGCCTGTTCTTCCGTTGCCGATGATGTCGTTGTCGTTATCAGCAGGACGGATTTATTGAAGATAGTGCCTTCCTTCTTAACACCTGCCCTTCGCAATATCTGTTCCATCACCATTGAAGAAATCACAGGACAGCGTATCTCCTTGCTGAAATTCCGTTCATGTTTAGAATAGTTTAAAGGGACTGTTCCCATTGTACATTGTACCTCATGTTTTCAAGCATTACGCGCACCGATAGAACTATTTTTTTTCGGGAACTCGAATTTGACCATCGCCTTCCAGAACTTGCGACAATGTTAAAGTCGATGAAGAGATAGTGCCTCTCGACTTTCTTTGGTGAAAAATTTTGGCGGCGTCCTGATTAGTGTGTTGCAGAAAGGTTTCAGACGTTCTCGCAACACGTTGGGTACAATTTTATATACGACATTTAGCAGATATTCCTCGATAGTTCTTAAAAGACATAGGATCGCTTTTCTTGAAGATGGGGCATATAGAGCTGATAATCCAGCCATCGGGCATGACTTCATCCACCCATCCTTGGTTGATGATTTGGTGTATGAATCCTACCAAAACATCATCATGTATGAAATACTCCGCCGGTAGGCAATCAGAGGCAACGACTTTGTTGTTTTTAGCTTTTTGATAGCTAAGCCAACGTCTTCTTAAATGGGATTTGTTGACTAAATGCGCGTTCTTTTCTTGGTCTATCACATTCTTCACTTGATACCCGTTAAATAGCTGCTAGAAATGCGTCTCAAAAATATCTAACATTCCGTTCGCGTCGGTGACTAGGTTTCTTTCACTATTTCCAAGATACTACGTCCCGCGTTTAAAGCCAGCAGCCAGCTGCTTGTCTCTCCTGAAATATATCCTCTTATATTATCACGTGGTCGATTCAGATGGCGTTTTGATTATATGGATTTATCTGTCTTGTATCGCGTGAGGATACATTGTGTACAGTGTGTGTTGTTGTGCCACGATAATTTTCGATTGATTTTAACTATGGTGTTGTCGGTCCCGTGGCTCAGTGGTTAGCGAGTTGAACTAAAGAGCAAGGGGTTCGAGGTTCGAATCCCAGTCGGAACACCTAAAACGTTTTTCACGGCTCCACCTCTCGCGAGTGTCTGACAAACATCCGAGAATATAACTGTCCTGAGAAAACTTCTCAAATAACAATTAACGACACTAGTAGCTGTGCGTGCCCTCGACTTGTTGTGCCAAGTATTTTTTTTTATTGTGTAACTCAATCGATAGACGGTTATGTTATTGTGAATAAGACAGTGACTAGTGAGAATGTAACATACTTTGACAGTTGTTTTACTATTACTTGTGAATTTATTTAGTAATTGTAAAATTTCTAATTCAAGAAATGAGTTCAATCAAATTATGTTTCGGCTGAAAATGATAATAATGAATGTTGTTCAAATGTTCATTTGTTTGACATACTTTTGCAGATTTTTTCTCCGGAATATTGAGGCCCTCATTAACTGTATGCTTTTGGGGTATTCCTGTGATGTTTAATTCCACTTCAGTATTTAGTATTCATTGATATATCAGGATTTGGATATTCTTCGTACCTTTCACTTTTCTGACCGAATTCAAGGCTACATGATTATTTATTTCCAGAAAATTTAAGACATTTTCTTCCAATTCGCTGAAAGTGTGAAACTTATTTGGTTCACCACCTGTTGCTTTTATCTAGAATTTATTTTCTGCTTTCTTCTTTTTGACTTTGAATTTGAAGTCAGTCCAAACCTAAAAACAAATTTACACATTTTTTTTACCTTAAGTCATTGGGATAAATGACTCCCCAATGCAATCTTCTCCCATCGCTTTTAAGCTCCGTCAGGATAAACGCCAAAAATTAAAAGAAGAATTACGTAAACGTCCTTGGAAGCCATATGCCTTGAAGCTTCGGTAGGTAAGATGACAGTTAACTATCAGTCCAAAATAGACTAGCTCATAAAAGAATATGATTTACAAAAAGCCGAAATACCGCAGATCGAAGAAGATCGAGATAGAGACTAGGGCCCGAATTCCGCAAGGGTGAGTTTTTCGCTCGTGTACACACTTAACAAAACTCACATTCCCTGCCCGTGTACACCAATTACAGTTTATGCGATTCCGCAAAATGCAGTGAGTTTTAATGTGCTGAGTAATTTTTTTTCAGCGAGAGAGGTGAATTTTATTTGACGCTTGGGTTTTCGTTTTCATTCAATAATGTAGATTGCATTGAGGAGGTGATTTGTGGTAAATTTAAATTTAAATATGTACATGTGTACATATGTGCATATACTATACTATAATATTGATTACATAAACAAACCTATCGTAAGCAAACTATATTCTCTTGCATATAAGTATGTATGTATGTAGCTTCACAAATGTTCCTACATCACTTGCTTTTTCATGTTTTTACTTGCACCTATACCTATAGGGCAAGTTTTGCTTTCGTGAAAAAAATCGAACTCGAGATTTTAATCACTATCACTATGATGGAGAAGTCCAAAAAAATTATGTCCGGCAATTCCGTCTGTCTGTCTGTCTGTATATGCCACTGCAGCCTAAACGGCTGGACGGATTTGCTTCAAGCTTCATATCCGTGGCCTGTGAGATAATCCCTAGAGGCGAAATTGGAATTTTCATTCTAACCTCAAAATTAAGGGTAGTTTACTCAAGGCCGATTTCAGTTAAAATGGATTTTCTCGAAAACGATAAAATTTGATATGTGGGTTAGTTTGCTATGAGGTGGCATACCATGTTTTTAATGAAAAATTCAATGTTATGACCATTATTCCATCGAAACGCTTGGAGGAGCATGACTTGGATTTCAATCCTAATAAAATTTTACACTTATAGTGTTACGGTGCAAGTACATACGACCCAGTCGTGCACTTTATTTCACTACTCACGACCTTAACTCACAGTCAAAAACAGGGTCAATAAAATTCTACAATTGTGTACACGAGAACTGCCAGAAAAACTCACTCTCACTCTTGCGGAGTCGGACCAAGCCTGTGTACACATTTTTTTGCGTACATATTAAAACTCACCCTTTCGGAATTCGGCCTCAGGGTATATTAAGTTTGATACATTGTTTGTAACATAATGAAATGATAGGGATATGCCCTATAAAGCACATAAATTTAATTTATATTGTCGGGGTGATTAAAATTATTGAGAACGTTGGGTCTTTTTGTGTCTCGTTTTGAATTGCCTTCATCAGGTTGACTTTGTTAAAATTTAATTTTTTTTTATCTTGTTGCAGGTCACTCTCTTAAGCGCCCTACACACGATCAATGGTTACTTAACAAGTATTATTGACGTGTTTTTTAGTGAACTAACATTGATGAAAAATCGCCACCACACGTATCAATGAACAGTGGGAATATTTTTGTGTAAATTCTGTTTAGTCGTTTTATATACCTACATATGTCAACTAGAATGGAATATAATTTGGACAATGATTTGGATTTGTCCAGTGTTTAGTTTTTCTGACTGTTGATTTTGGTGGGGATTACTATTTTACAAATGATAACAGAGGTACCTAACATTGATTCAGAAAACAAATTATCAATGGCCGCGTTCCGATTTCTAGGCACTACGTAGTCAAATGTTTCTGATTGGTGTAGATTCAAATTCGACTTAAAAGTAAGTCAATTTTTTCTGTGGTTAGTTCGTTGGACTATAGAGCAAGGGGTTCGAGGTTCGAATCCCACCTAAAAGTCTTTCACGGCCCCACCTCTCGGGAGCGTCTGATAAACATCCGAGAGTACAACTGTCCTGAGAAAGCTTGTCAAATAACAAATTGCCCTTCGGACACGGCATTAAACAGTAGGCCCCTTCCATTCGTGTAAAGAATATAACACGCACAACACGAATGGTTGTGAGAAGCTAGGCCCTGGGTCCCATCGACCTGTTGCACCAAGTATTTATTTATTTTACTTGACAAGAACATTGAAGAGCACACAAACGATCAATGTAACTTGAATGATGAGTCATTCAAATAATATTGAAAAGTAACATGTATCGTGTGTAGGGTGCTTTATTGTATAAAAAGTCACGTGAACAATTTTGATTTAATACTAGTTTACAACACCTGTTCTTAAGTTCCAATTTACATTCTTACTGTTCTAAATTTCTTATTACATTTAATTATTTCTTTTTCAATGTTTAATTCGCGGTCGGACTGTACTACAGGGTATTTTATTTATGTATATAGCATATATGTATGTACATACATAACAATTATTATTAGGATTAGGTTGTTTTTTCGTCTGATCTATCTTAAATTCGGATTATGAAAGATAGTGGATGTGTTATCGTACGTAAAACACTTACCGGTTTCGATGAAAGCGTAATATGAACGAAATTTGTCATTCATCAATTCGACTGTTTTACGTTTGTACTTGGGTTGCAGTTTTGGCCAGAACGCCTTATGTTTTTTCGTACAAAGTATTTCGGGGTACTTCTCCTGAGCTGAAGGTGATTCCCTTGGGATCTTTGCGTGATCTATTTTATTGAATATGACCTCAGTGGGTCTAAACTTTCTCGTAGAATGTACTGTCTGATTGTACTCCCTAGATGCTCTAATTAATGTTACTGTCTTATCTATGAGTTCGGAATACTCAAAATCTACTCTACTTTCCTGCTTATCATTCAGCCTTCGGCTCCATAGAGCAGAACTTGTATTTTTCAAAGAAAAAATTCTTGTAGAGCATACGTTTTAAATCCGAGTTAGGCGTTTCGCCAAGCCGAAGTGGCAGCGGTTTCCTAGGTTAGGTGTTCGTGGAAGCTCCACTAGAGTGTCATTCGTGGAGTTAATGTTTGCTGCGAGTAAGGCAAAGTCCTCGAAATTACTGTTCCCAACAGTGACGTTTTGTCCTATTCGGTTGACCGATGCTTTTTTATCTGTTGTTACTTGGTTTGGTTCTCAGTTACTTCAAGACTTACTAGTTTCGCCTGTTCTTCCGTTGCCGATGATGTCGTTGTCGTTATCAGCAGGACGGATTTATTGAAGATAGTGCCTTCCTTCTTAACACCTGCCCTTCGCAATATCTGTTCCATCACCATTGAAGAAATCACAGGACAGCGTATCTCCTTGCTGAAATTCCGTTCATGTTTAGAATAGTTTAAAGGGACTGTTCCCATTGTACATTGTACCTCGTGTTTTCAAGCATTACGCGCACCGATAGAACTATTTTTTTTCGGGAGCTCGAATTTGACCATCGCTTTCCAGAACTTGCGACAATGTTAAAGTCGATGAAGAGATAGTGCCTCTCGACTTTCTTCGGTGAAAAATTTTGGCGGCGTCCTGATTAGAGTGTTGCAGAAAGGTTTCAGACGTTCTCGCAATACGTTGGGTACAATTTTATATACGACATTTAGCAGATATGCCTCGATAGTTCTTAAAAGACATAGGATCGCTTTTCTTGAAGATGGGGCATATAGAGCTGATAATCCAGCCATCGGGCATGACTTCATCCACCCATCCTTGGTTGATGATTTGGTGTATGAATCCTACCAAAACATCATCATGTATGAAATACTCCGCCGGTAGGCAATCAGAGGCAACGACTTTGTTGTTTTTAGCTTTTTGATAGCTAAGCCAACGTCTTCTTAAATGGGATTTGTTGACTAAATGCGCGTTCTTTTCTTGGTCTATCACATTCTTCACTTGATACCCGTTAAATAGCTGCTAGAAATGCGTCTCAAAAATATCTAACATTCCGTTCGCGTCGGTGACTAGGTTTCTTTCACTATTTCCAAGATACTACGTCCCGCGTTTAAAGCCAGCAGCCAGCTGCTTGTCTCTCCTGAAATATATCCTCTTATATTATCACGTGGTCGATTCAGATGGCGTTTTGATTATATGGATTTATCTGTCTTGTATCGCGTGAGGATACATTGTGTACAGTGTGTGTTGTTGTGCCACGATAATTTTCGATTGATTTTAACTATGGTGTTGTCGGTCCCGTGGCTCAGTGGTTAGCGAGTTGAACTAAAGAGCAAGGGGTTCGAGGTTCGAATCCCAGTCGGAACACCTAAAACGTTTTTTACGGCTCCACCTCTCGCGAGTGTCTGACAAACATCCGAGAATATAACTGTCCTGAGAAAACTTCTCAAATAACAATTAACGACACTAGTAGCTGTGCGTGCCCTCGACTTGTTGTGCCAAGTATTTTTTTTTATTGTGTAACTCAATCGATAGACGGTTATGTTATTGTGAATAAGACAGTGACTAGTGAGAATGTAACATACTTTGACAGTTGTTTTACTATTACTTGTGAATTTATTTAGTAATTGTAAAATTTCTAATTCAAGAAATGAGTTCAATCAAATTATGTTTCGGCTGAAAATGATAATAATGAATGTTGTTCAAATGTTCATTTGTTTGACATACTTTTGCAGATTTTTTCTCCGGAATATTGAGGCCCTCATTAACTGTATGCTTTTGGGGTATTCCTGTGATGTTTAATTCCACTTCAGTATTTAGTATTCATTGATATATCAGGATTTGGATTTTCTTCGTACCTTTCACTTTTCTGACCGAATTCAAGGCTACATGATTATTTATTTCCAGAAAATTTAAGACATTTTCTTCCAATTCGCTGAAAGTGTGAAACTTATTTGGTTCACCACCTGTTGCTTTTATCTAGAATTTATTTTCTGCTTTCTTCTTTTTGACTTTGAATTTGAAGTCAGTCCAAACCTAAAAACAAATTTACACATTTTTTTTACCTTAAGTCATTGGGATAAATGACTCCCCATTGCAATCTTCTCCCATCGCTTTTTTGCCTTGATTTTGATACAAATTCTTTTAGCAATATGTGAATTCGCTTCCATAAGCGCAAATAAAAGCTCCAGCTGTTTTTGGTTTGTGACTTCTTTTGTCCTGAATTGGAATCAATATTTTTCATTTCTTTTGCATAAATATTACTATTGTATAAGTATTTTTATTAAACTTACTTACATTTTATTCGTAAAAAAACCATTTTATATTGCACGAACACAGCATTGATCAGAAATTTTTGATCGACAACAAACGACCGTCAAATCGACAAGTATCAATCACAATCAAAATACACAATACCAAAATCTACAATTGATAAAAGTCATTTATCGATCAACGACACTCACAATACAAGCCTATCATTCTTTTCGTGGTCGGGAAGTTACTCCGACGGCAGAACCCTCAACTGGGATGGTTGTTGATGCCAGTTGCCATCGTCTCTTTTCCGAAAACATGACTTATTCCTGAAAACCTACCTGCCGAATACGTCGACGTAGTCCGAGTATAGAGTGTTATCTGCTGCCGTTTGAAGCTGTGACGCCACCAGTGACTCCATCGAGAGATTTCGATCGTTGTCCAATATTTCCAATATTTCTCCTGTTGTAAGTTCAGCAAATCGCGTCCGGATGAACATTAACCAATACCCAATACCTACCACTTGGAGGTAAAATAAACACAATTGATAGGTAGTAACAGTGCCAATCAATTTAAGTCCCAAAAACTGGTGACATACGAACAGACCCTGTTTTTATACCTGTCCTAAGTAAATAAATATTTGGCACCCAATGTCCGTCGAGGCTGAAATTTCATATCTGGGCTTCTGGGAAATAGAAGAGGGACAGCGGTACATTTTTTAAATCTGTCCATTGCCACGGATCGGATGTGCAGTGAAAATCTAAGAACCTGAAGTAGAACGCAAACATTTTTCCACTATCAAGATTGACAATACATCTTTGAAAAAAATGGGCGTTTACACTAAGCGAATTACATTTAGTTTAATCACACCATTGAACAGAAAAAGAACAGCATACATCTAAATTCAGTACATTTACCTACCTACATAGGTATGTATACATAAAAATAGGTACTTCATGCAAAAAAAACAAAAACCTCCTCTATCTCTAATTATTTAGAGATACATCACCATAAAAGCTTACAAACTTAGACAACCCAAGTCATTCAATATTAGATAAAAAAAAGTATACAGCGAGCACCGCCAAAAAAATATTTTAAAATTTAAGCTCCGTCAGGATAAACGCCAAAAATTAAAAGAAGAATTACGTAAACGTCCTTGGAAGCCATATGCCTTGAAGCTTCGGTAGGTAAGATGACAGTTAACTATCTTATCTACAGTTAACTATCAGTCCAAAATAGACTAGCTCATAAAAGAATATGATTTACAAAAAGCCGAAATACCGCAGATCGAAGAAGATCGAGATAGAGACTAGGGCCCGAATTCCGCAAGGGTGAGTTTTTCGCTCGTGTACACACTTAACAAAACTCACATTCACTGCCCGTGTACACCAATTACAGTTTATGCGATTCCGCAAAATGCAGTGAGTTTTAATGTGCTGAGTAATTTTTTTTCAGCGAGAGAGGTGAATTTTATTTGACGCTTGGGTTTTCGTTTTCATTCAATAATGTAGATTGCATTGAGGAGGTGATTTGTGGTAAATTTAAATTTAAATATGTACATGTGTACATATGTGCATATACTATACTATAATATTGATTACATAAACAAACCTATCGTAAGCAAACTATATTCTCTTGCATATAAGTATGTATGTATGTAGCTTCACAAATGTTCCTACATCACTTGCTTTTTCATGTTTTTACTTGCACCTATACCTATAGGGCAAGTATTGCTTTCGTGAAAAAAATCGAGCTCGAGATTTTAATCACTATCACTATGATGGAGAAGTCCAAAAAAATTATGTCCGGCAATTCCGTCTGTCTGTCTGTCTGTATATGCCACTGCAGCCTAAACGGCTGGACGGATTTGCTTCAAGCTTCATATCCGTGGCCTGTGAGATAATCCCTAGAGGCGAAATTGGAATTTTCATTCTAACCTCAAAATTAAGGGTAGTTTACTCAAGGCCGATTTCAGTTAAAATGGATTTTCTCGAAAACGATAAAATTTGATATGTGGGTTAGTTTGCTATGAGGTGGCATACCATGTTTTTAATGAAAAATTCAATGTTATGACCATTATTCCATCGAAACGCTTGGAGGAGCATGACTTGGATTTCAATCCTAATAAAATTTTACACTTATAGTGTTACGGTGCAAGTACATACGACCCAGTCGTGCACTTTATTTCACTACTCACGACCTTAACTCACAGTCAAAAACAGGGTCAATAAAATTCTACAATTGTGTACACGAGAACTGCCAGAAAAACTCACTCTCACTCTTGCGGAGTCGGACCAAGCCTGTGTACACATTTTTTTGCGTACATATTAAAACTCACCCTTTCGGAATTCGGCCTCAGGGTATATTAAGTTTGATACATTGTTTGTAACATAATGAAATGATAGGGATATGCTCTATAAAGCACATAAATTTAATTTATATTGTCGGGGTGATTAAAATTATTGAGAACGTTGGGTCTTTTTGTGTCTCGTTTTGAATTGCCTTCATCAGGTTGACTTTGTTAAATTTTAATTTTTTTTATCTTGTTGCAGGTCACTCTCTTAAGCGCCCTACACACGATCAATGGTTACTTAACAAGTATTATTGACGTGTTTTTTAGTGAACTAACATTGATGAAAAATCGCCACCACACGTATCAATGAACAGTGGGAATATTTTTGTGTAAATTCTGTTTAGTCGTTTTATATACCTACATATGTCAACTAGAATGGAATATAATTTGGACAATGATTTGGATTTGTCCAGTGTTTAGTTTTTCTGACTGTTGATTTTGGTGGGGATTACTATTTTACAAATGATAACAGAGGTACCTAACATTGATTCAGAAAACAAATTATCAATGGCCGCGTTCCGATTTCTAGGCACTACGTAGTCAAATGTTTCTGATTGGTGTAGATTCAAATTCGACTTAAAAGTAAGTCAATTTTGTCTGTGGTTAGTTCGTTGGACTATGGAGCAAGGGGTTCGAGGTTCGAATCCCACCTAAAAGTCTTTCACGGCCCCACCTCTCGGGAGCGTCTGATAAACATCCGAGAGTACAACTGTCCTGAGAAAGCTTGTCAAATAACAAATTGCCCTTCGGACACGGCATTAAACAGTAGGCCCCTTCCATTCGTGTAAAGAATATAACACGCACAACACGAATGGTTGTGAGAAGCTAGGCCCTGGGTCCCATCGACCTGTTGCACCAAGTATTTATTTATTTTACTTGACAAGAACATTGAAGAGCACACAAACGATCAATGTAACTTGAATGATGAGTCATTCAAATAATATTGAAAAGTAACATGTATCGTGTGTAGGGTGCTTTATTGTATAAAAAGTCACGTGAACAATTTTGATTTAATACTAGTTTACAACACCTGTTCTTAAGTTCCAATTTACATTCTTACTGTTCTAAATTTCTTATTACATTTAATTATTTCTTTTTCAATGTTTAATTCGCGGTCGGACTGTACTACAGGGTATTTTATTTATGTATATAGCATATATGTATGTACATACATAACAATTATTATTAGGATTAGGTTGTTTTTTCGTCTGATCTATCTTAAATTCGGATTATGAAAGATAGTGGATGTGTTATCGTACGTAAAACACTTACCGGTTTCGATGAAAGCGTAATATGAACGAAATTTGTCATTCATCAATTCGACTGTTTTACGTTTGTACTTGGGTTGCAATTTTGGCCAGAACGCCTTATGTTTTTTCGTACAAAGTATTTCGGGGTACTTCTCCTGAGCTGAAGGTGATTCCCTTGGGATCTTTGCGTGATCTATTTTATTGAATATGACCTCAGTGGGTCTAAACTTTCTCGTAGAATGTACTGTCTGATTGTACTCCCTAGATGCTCTAATTAATGTTACTGTCTTATCTATGAGTTCGGAATGCTCAAAATCTGCTCTACTTTCCTGCTTATCATTCAGCCTTCGGCTCCATAGAGCAGAACTTGTATTTTTCAAAGAAAAAATTCTTGTAGAGCATACGTTTTAAATCCGAGTTAGGCGTTTCGCCAAGCCGAAGTGGCAGCGGTTTCCTAGGTTAGGTGTTCGTGGAAGCTCCACTAGAGTGTCATTCGTGGAGTTAATGTTTGCTGCGAGTAAGGCAAAGTCCTCGAAATTACTGTTCCCAACAGTGACGTTTTGTCCTATTCGGTTGACCGATGCTTTTTTATCTGTTGTTACTTGGTTTGGTTCTCAGTTACTTCAAGACTTACTAGTTTCGCCTGTTCTTCCGTTGCCGATGATGTCGTTGTCGTTATCAGCAGGACGGATTTATTGAAGATAGTGCCTTCCTTCTTAACACCTGCCCTTCGCAATATCTGTTCCATCACCATTGAAGAAATCACAGGACAGCGTATCTCCTTGCTGAAATTCCGTTCATGTTTAGAATAGTTTAAAGGGACTGTTCCCATTGTACATTGTACCTCGTGTTTTCAAGCATTACGCGCACCGATAGAACTATTTTTTTTCGGGAGCTCGAATTTGACCATCGCTTTCCAGAACTTGCGACAATGTTAAAGTCGATGAAGAGATAGTGCCTCTCGACTTTCTTCGGTGAAAAATTTTGGCGGCGTCCTGATTAGAGTGTTGCAGAAAGGTTTCAGACGTTCTCGCAATACGTTGGGTACAATTTTATATACGACATTTAGCAGATATGCCTCGATAGTTCTTAAAAGACATAGGATCGCTTTTCTTGAAGATGGGGCATATAGAGCTGATAATCCAGCCATCGGGCATGACTTCATCCACCCATCCTTGGTTGATGATTTGGTGTATGAATCCTACCAAAACATCATCATGTATGAAAAACTCCGCTGGTAGGCAATCAGAGGCAACGACTTTGTTGTTTTTAGCTTTTTGATAGCTAAGCCAACGTCTTTTTAAATGGATTTTCGGGTTCTTTTCTTGGTCTATCACCTTATTCACTTGATACCCGTTAAGTAGCTGCTAGAAATGCATCTCAAAAATATCTAACATTCCGTTCGCGTCGGTGACTAGGTTTCTTTCACTATTTCAAAGATCCTACATCCCGCGTTTAAAGCCAGCAGCCAGCTGCTTGCCTCTCCTGAAATATATCCTCTCCTATTAGCACGTGGTCGATTCAGATGGCGTTTTGATTATATGGATGTATCTGTCTTGTATCGCGTGAGGATACATTGTGTACAGTGTGTGTTGTTGTGCCACGATAATTTTCGATTTATTTTAACTATGGTGTTGTCGGTCCCGTGACTCAGTGGTTAGCGAGTTGAACTATAGAGCAAGGGGTTCGAGGTTCGAATCCCAGTCGGAACACCTAAAACGTTTTTCACGGCTCCAACTCTCGCGAGTGTCTGACAAACATCCGAGAATATAACTGTCCTGAGAAAACTTCTCAAATAACAATTAACGACACTAGTAGCTGTGCGTGTCCTCGACTTGTTGTGCCAAGTATTTTTTTTTATTGTGTAACTCAATCGATAGACGGTTATGTTATTGTGAATAAGAAAGTGACTATTGAGAATGTAATATACTTTGACAGTTGTTTTACTATTACTTGTGAATTTATTTAGTAATTGTAAAATTTCTAATTCAAGAAATGAGTTCAATCAAATTATGTTTCGGCTGAAAATGATAATAATGAATGTTGTTCAAATGTTCATTTGTTTGACATACTTTTGCAGATTTTTTCTCCGGAATATTGAGGCCCTCATTAACTGTATGCTTTTGGGGTATTCCTGTGATGTTTAATTCCACTTCAGTATTTAGTATTCATTGATATATCAGGATTTGGATTTTCTTCGTACCTTTCACTTTTCTGACCGAATTCAAGGCTACATGATTATTTATTTCCAGAAAATTTAAGACATTTTCTTCCAATTCGCTGAAAGTGTGAAACTTATTTGGTTCACCACCTGTTGCTTTTATCTAGAATTTATTTTCTGCTTTCTTCTTTTTGACTTTGAATTTGAAGTCAGTCCAAACCTAAAAACAAAATTACACATTTTTTTTACCTTAAGTCATTTATCCCATGTACGTACGGGAGGTCCATAGCTATTTAATTTAATTGCTATCTTCTCCCATCGCTTTTTTGCCTTGATTTTGATACAAATTCTTTTAGCAACATCTGGATTCGCTTCCATAAGCGCAAATAAAAGCTCCAGCTGTTTTTTGTTTGTGACTTCTTTTGTCCTGAATTGGAATCAATATTTTTCATTTCTTTTGCATAAATATTACTATTGTATTAGTATTTTTATTAAACTTACTTACATTTTATTCGTAGAAAACCTTTTTATATTGCACGAACAGAGCATTGATCAGAAATTTGTGATCGACAACAAACGACCGTCAAATCGACAAGTATCAATCACAATCAAAATACACAATACCAAAATCTACAATTGATAAAAGTCATTTATCGATCAACGACACTCACAATAGGAGCCTATCATTCTTTTCGTGGTCGGGAAGTTACTCCGACGGCAGAACCCTCAACTGGGATGGTTGTTGATGCCAGTTGCCATCGTCTCTTTTCCGAAAACATGACTTATTCCTGAAAACCTACCTGCCGAATACGTCGACGTAGTCCGAGTATAGAGTGTTATCTGCTGCCGTTTGAAGCTGTGACGCCACCAGTGACTCCATCGAGAGATTTCGATCGTTGTCCAATATTTCCAATATTTCTCCTGGTGTAAGTTCAGCAAATCGCGTCCGGATGAACATTAACCAATACCCAATACCTACCACTTGGAGGTAAAATAAACACAATTGATAGGTAGTAACAGTGCCAATCAATTTAAGTCCCAAAAACTGGTGACATACGAACAGACCATGTTTTTATACCTGTCCTAAGTAAATAAATATTTGGCACCCAATGTCCGTCGAGGTACATTTTTTAAATCTGTCCATTGCCACGGATCGGATGTGCAGTGAAAATCTAAGAACCTGAAGTAGAACGCAAACATTTTTCCACTATCAAGATTGACAATACATCTTTGAAAAAAATGGGTGTAGATGAAAATATGTATTAATATTTTACCCACTAAAGAGAATATGGCACAGGTAAAGTCCAAAATAGACTAGCTCATAAAAGAATATGATTTACAAAAAGCCGAAATACCACAGCTCGAAGAAGATCGAGATAGAGACCAGGGCCCGAATTCCGCAAGGGTGAGTTTTTCGCTCGTGTACACACTTAACAAAACTCACATTCACTGCCCGTGTACACCAATTACAGTTTATGCGATTCCGCAAAATGCAGTGAGTTTTAATGTGCTGAGTAATTTTTTTTCAGCGAGAGAGGTGAATTCTATTTGACGTTTGGGTTTTCGCTTTCATTCAATAATGTAGATTGCATTGAGGAGGTGATCTGTGGTAAATTGCAAATAAGTAGTGGAAGAATTTTTGGTTGTAGTTTTATGTAAAAAAAAGAAGTGAAAATGAGCTCTGCATATAAAGTCATTATAAGAAGGCACATTACACGACAAAATCGTTATATTGAGCGTTTGCGAATTAAAAATGTGCGCCATCTGATGATTCAAATTTTATTAAAAAAAAGAAAATTAAATATGTACATATGTATGTGCATATACTATACTATAATATTGCTTACATAAACAAACTTATCGTAAGCAAACTATATTCTCTTCCATATATGTATGTATGTAGCTTCACAAATGTTCCTACATCACCTGCTTTTTCATGTTTTTACTTGCACCTATACCTATAGGGCAAGTATTGCTTTCGTGAAAAAAATCGAACTCGAGATTTTAATCACTATCACTATGATGGAGAAGTCTAAAAAAGTATGTCCGGCAATTCCGTCTATCTGTCTGTCTGTATATGCGACTGCAGCCTAAACGGCTGGACGGATTTGCTTCAAACTTCATATCCGTGGCCTGTGAGATAGTCCCTAGAGGCGAAATTGGAATTTTCATTCTAACCTCAAAATTAAGGGTAGTTTACTTAAGGCCGATTTCAGTTAAAATGGATTTTCTCGAAAACGGCTCTTACGATTTCGATAAAATTTGATATGTGGGTTAGTTTGCTATGAGGTAGCATACCATGTTTTTAATGAAAAATTCAATGTTATGACCATTATTCCATCGAAACGCTGGGAGGAGCATGACTTGGATTTCAATCCTAATAAAATGTTACACTTGTAGTGTTACGGTGCAAGTACATACGACCCAGTCGTGCACTTTATTTCACTACTCACGACCTTAACTCACAGTCAAAAACAGGGTCAGTAAATTTCTACAATTGTGTACACGAGAACTGCCAGAAAAACTCACTCTCACTCTTGCGGAGTCGGACCAAGCCTGTGTACACATTTTTTTGTGTACATATTAAAACTCACCCTTGCGGAATTCGGCCTCAGGGTATATTAAGTTTGATACATAGTTTGTAACATAATGAAATAATAGGGATAGGCCCTATAAAGCACATAAATTTAATTTATATTGTCGGGGTGATTAAAATTATTGAAAACGTTGGGCCTTTTTGTGTGTCTTTTTGAATTGCCTTCATCAGGTTGACGTTGTTAAATTTAAATTTTTTTTATCTTGTTGCAGGTCACTCTCTTAAGCGCCCTACGCACGATCAATGGTTACTTAACAAGTATTATTGACGTGTTTTTTAGTGAAGTAACATTGATGAAAAATCGCCACCACACGTATCAATGAACACTGGGAATATTTTTGTGTAAATTCTGTTTAGTCGTTTTATATACCTATGTCAACTAGAATGGAATATAATTTGGACAATGATTTGGATTTGGCCGGTGCTGCAGCAAGTATTAAATATTAAATGAAAATAATCTAAAGCTTGGATACAAAAAAAGCTGAACGGGAAATTTCGTGGAGATTGTTCTCTCTAATTTTGATAAAGATTATGGAAATTTTCTCTTAGAGTGGATGAAAATGTATTCATAGAACAGCTGGGACTGGTAACACCCCGGTTTAAAAAAAATAATTTTTAATGAGAGAGTTAATTAAACCATCTGAGCGATTTTCATCAACTCCACGTTTGTTAAGAGTTTTAAAGACCTCAACAAGAATCGCCGCTTAATCGTTATCATCTATGGTAAAGTAAAAGTGCGAGATGTGAGAATCTACCTGGCAGGGCACGGTCGTGTCTGTTTTTTAATCGGTCTTTATATACTATTTCCCCTATTAGCATCCCCAATGCATATTGATATCAAATAGGTTCCATGGCATCATATTTCGGCAATGTTCCTACACAAAGATTCATTTCTCAGATGAAACGTAATATATTATGCACTGCGATATTGTATGCAACTTATTTCACACATCTATCCAAATGCTTGGGGAATAAACATTGTAATGTTTATATTCGAATTCTTTCTGCCTGTCTTCTTATTGTGTCAGCACTTTGGAGTGTACCGTCCAGTGTTTAGTTTTTCTGACTGTTGATTTTGGTGGATTCAGCCAACAAATTATCAATGGCCACGTTCCGATTTCTAGGCACTACGTAGTCAAATGTTTCTGATTGGTGAAGATTCAAATTCGACTTAAAAGTAAGGCAATTTTTTCTGTGGTTAGTTCGTTGGACTATGGAGCAAAGGGTTCCAGGTTCGAATCCCACCTTTCTTTCACGGCCCCACCTCTCGGGAGCGTCTGATAAACATCCGAGAGTACAACTGTCCTGAGAAAGCTTGTCAAATAACAAATTGCCCTTTGGACACGGCATTAAACAGTAGGCCCCTTCCATTCGTGTAAAGAATATAACACGCACAACACGAATGTTTGTGAGAAGCTAGGCCCTGGGTCCCATCGACCTGTTGCACCAAGTATTTATTTATTTTACTTGACAAGAACATTGAAGAGCACACAAACGATCAATGTAACTTGAATGATGAGTCATTCAAATAATATTGAAAAGTAACATGTATCATGTGTAGGGTGCTTTATTGTTTAAAAAGTCACGTGAACAATTTTCATTTAATACTAGTTTACAAAACCTGTTCTTAAGTTCCATTTTACATTCTTACTGTTCTAAATTTCTTATTACATTTAATTATTTCTTTTTCAATGTTTAATTCGCGGTCGGACTGTACTACAGGGTATTTTATTTATGTATATAGCATATATGTATGTACATACATAACAATTTAAAATATATTATATTCGGACACGTTTATAGTGTCCGCAAAGGTAAAAGTTTTAATTAATTCAATTTTTCCTATTCTACCTATATTCATATCTTCTATGTTAAGTATTGCAGGATTTGATGTTATTAGTTTTGCTAAATTTATCATATTAACTAAACTCTGTAAGTCGAATATAATAAGCTTGCATTTCTGGGATATCTAACTTTATTGTATGTTCAATATTCAATAAATTTGTCTAGTGGGGAACCGGATTAGGTTGTTTTTTCGTCTGATCTATATTAAATTCGGATTATGAAAGATTGTGGATGTGTTATCGTACGTAAAACACTTACCGGTTTCGATGAAAGCGTAATATGAACGAAATTTGTCATTCATCAATTCGACTGTTTTACGTTTGTACTTGGGTTGCAGTTTTGGCCAGAGCGCCTTATGTTTTTTCGTACAAAGTATTTCGGGGTACTTCTCCTGAGCTGAAGGTGATTCCCTTGGGATCTTTGCGTGATCTATTTTATTGAATATGACCTCAGTGGGTCTAAACTTTCTCGTAGAATGTACTGTCTGATTGTACTCCCTAGATGCTCTAATGAATGTTACTGTCTTATGTACGAGTTCGAAATGCTCAAAATCTGCTCTGCTTTCCTGCTTATCATTGAGCCTTCGGCTCCACAGAGCAGAACTTGTATTTTTCAAAAAAAAAAATTCTTGTAGAGCATACGTTTTATATCCGAGTTAGGCGTTTCGCCAAACCGAAGTGGCAGCGGTTTCCTAGGTTAGGTGTTCGTGGAAGCTCCACTAGAGTGTTAGGCAAAGTCCTCGAAATTACTGTTCCCAACAGTGACGTTTTGTCCTAGGCGGTTGACCGATGCTTTTTTATCTGTTGTTACTTGGTTTGGTTCTCAGTTACTTCAAGACTTACTAGTTTCGCCTGTTCTTCCATTGCCGCTGATGTTGTCGTTATCAGCAGCACGGATTTATTGAAGATAGTGCTTTCCTTCTTAACACTTGCCCATCGCAATATCTGTTCCATCACCATTGAAGAAATCACAGGACAGCGCATCTCCTTGCCGAAATCCCGTTAATGTTTAGAATAGTTTAAAGGGACTGTTCTCATTGCACATTGTACCACGTGTTTTCAAGCATTACGCGGCACGGAGAGAACTATTTTTTTTCCGGAACTCGAATTTGACCATCGCTTTCCAGAACTTGCGACAATGTTAAAGTCGATGAAGAGATAGTGCCTCTCGACTTTCTTCGGTGAAAAATTTTGGCGGCGTCCTGATTAGAGTGTTGCAGAAAGGTTTCAGACGTTCTCGCAATACGTTGGGTAAAATTTTATATACGACATTTAGCAGATATGCCTCGATAGTTCTTAAAAGACATAGGATCGCTTTTCTTGAAGATGGGGCATATAGAGCTGATAATCCAGCCATCGGGCATGACTTCATCCACCCATCCTTGGTTGATGATTTGGTGTATGAATCCTACCAAAACATCATCATGTATGAAAAACTCCGCTGGTAGGCAATCAGAGGCAACGACTTTGTTGTTTTTAGCTTTTTGATAGCTAAGCCAACGTCTTTTTAAATGGATTTTGTTGACTAAATGCGGGTTCTTTTCTTGGTCTATCACATTATTCACTTGATACCCGTTAAGTAGCTACTAGAAATGCATCTCAAAAACATCTAACACTCCATTCGCGTCGGTGACTAGGTTTCTTTCACTATTTCAAAGATCCTACATCCCGCGTTTAAAGCCAGCAGCCAGCTACTTGCCTCTCCTGAAATATATCCTCTCCTATTAGCACGTGGTCGATTCAGATGGCGTTTTGATTATATGGATGTATGTGGCTTGTATCGCGTTAGGATACAGTGTGTACAGTGTGTGTTGTTGTGCCACGATAATTGTCGATTGATTTTAACTATGGTATTGCCGGTGCCGTGGCTCAGTGGTTAGTGAGCTGAACTATGGAGCAAGGGGTTTGAGGTTCGAATCCCAGTCGGAACACCTAAAAAGTTTTTCACGGCTCCACCTCTCGCGAGTGTCTGATAAACATCCGAGAATATAACTGTCCTGAGAAAACTTCTCAAATAACAAATAACGACACGAGTGGTTGTGCGTGCCCTGGGTCCCATCGACTTGTTGTGCCAAGTATTTTTTTTTTGTGTAACTCAATCGATATACGAATAAGAAAGTGACTATTAAGAATATAACATACTTTGACAGTTGTTTTACCATTATTTGTGAATTTATTTAGTAATTGTAAAATTTCTAATTCAAGAAATGAGTTCAATTAAATTATGTTTCAAGGCTACATGATTATTTATTTCCAGAAAATTTAAGACATTTTCTTCCAATTCGCTGAAAGTGTGAAACTTATTTGGTTCACCACCTGTTGCTTTTATCTAGAATTTATTTTCTGCTTTCTTCTTTTGACTTTGAATTTGAAGTCAGTCCAAACCTAAAAACAGAATTACACATTTTTTTTTCCTTAAGTCATTTATCCCATGTACGTACGGGAGGTCCATAGCTATTTAATTTAATTGCTATCTTCTCCCATCGCTTTTTTGCCTTGATTTTGATACAAATTCTTTTAGCAATATCTGGATTCGCTTCCATAAGCGCAAATAAAAGCTCCAGCTGTTTTTTGTTTGTGACTTCTTTTGTCCTGAATTGGAATCAATATTTTTCATTTCTTTTGCATAAATATTACTATTGTATTAGTATTTTTATTAAACTTACTTACATTTTATTCGTAGAAAACCTTTTTATATTGCACGAACAGAGCATTGATCAGAAATTTGTGATCGACACAAACAAACGACCGTCAAATCCACAAGTATCAATCACAATCAAAATACACAATACCAAAATCTACAATCGATAAAAATCATTTATCGATCAACGACACTCACAATAGGAGCCTATCATCCTTTTTTTAGTGGTCGGGAAGTTACTCCGACGGCAGAACCCTCAACTGGGATGGCTGTTGATGTCAGTTGCCATCGTCTCTTGACATGACTTATTCTTGAAAACCTACCTACCGAATACGTCGACATAGTCCGAGTATAGTGTTATCTGCTGCCGTTTGAAGCTGTGACGCCACCAGTGACTCCATCGAGAGATTTCGTCCGTTGTCCAATATTTCTAATATTCGACATATTCATACGACATAATATTCTGTTCGACACTCGCGCTTGTAAGTTCAGCAAGTCGCGTCCGGATGAACATTAAGCAGTTGGGTATTGGGTATACCTACCACTTCCAGTCGTTCATAGACCATCGCGACATAAAGACGTGTTTCGGCTTCGCAAGAGAATCAATAGTGCTTGTCAAGTACGCAAAACGTTAAAAGTTTAATAAGAGCCAAAGTGGCGAAGTGAAAGTGTCAGTGACCCGTGAACGAACATACGCTGGTTCAATACCGGCAGGGGACTATTGCCTTTTTTATTTAATAAATAAATAAATTAACAAACAGTGGAAAGGTTCCAAAGAAGTGAAAAGTGAGTGTGTCGCACCATGGACGCAAACAAACGGTCCGCAATCCCGATAGCGGGAAATGCGGACAAACAAGTATCAGCCGACGAAGAAAGTACGGCTTCAACAGCTGGCTACTCAGCCGTCGTAGCAACAGAGGGTACGGTAAAAAGGAGGAGGAAGTTAAAGCCATCTCCCAACTTGGTAAAGCGCCCGTCTCTGACACGCTCTGCAGTGAAGCTGCCTGCAGAAGCAAAGGGGGGGGCGCCAACGAAATCACAAATGCAGCTGGAATCGTCCGACGAGGAAGAACATTACCCATACGTCTCCGACGGAGGGGAGGGGCGGTATATGGGTGAAAATAACACCTTGGCAAATTAGCGTCTTCGGAATCAGAAGACGAGGATGAGACACTTGAAAACCTTTACTGTAGCATACAACTGCTACAGCAAAATGTAATGGAAATCAAGGCCAAACAGACGGGTAGGAGGGAAAAGGAACGGGAGGAACAGCTGCAGCGCCAGCAGCTGGAATAACAACAACAACAACAAGGGCAACAGCTGCAGCAAACTAAGCAGCAACAACAAAAGCCCCCACAACAAGCGCAGCAGCAAAAACAACAGCTGCCAAAGCAATAGCAGCAGAAGGCGCAGCAGCCAAAACAAAAACAGCTGCTACAGCAGTCGACACAGCAGAAGCAGTAACAGCAACAACAGCATCTACAGCACCAATCAACACCTACAAATTGGAGGTGGAAGAGACCAAGGACCTATGTAAGTCGGCCATAGGCAACAAATTTACAATAATTAGGTATTCTAATGATAGGCACGCTATTCAGTGCGAAAATTTAGAGGATTATCATAAAATTAAAAATTTATTGAGGGACTCGACGACGGAGTTCTTCTCCTTCACCCCGAAAGGGGAAAAGCTCCAAACGGTGCTTTTGAAGGGGTTGGAACTGTCTACCGAGCCGGAGGAGATCCTTAAGTTGCTGAAAGATAAAATTTCGTAGGGGTCAAGCCTTTTATCACGGCAAAGGCGAAGAGGGAGAACCGGAAGTTACCGTTCATCCTTGTTCAGCTGTCTCCCAGCAGCAAACTGGATGGTCTAAGAGGCATTAAAGTCCTCGACCACCAGGTTGTACGGTGTGATAAATTAAGAAGGAGCGAAAGCATCTTACAATGCATTCGCTGCCAGAGGTTCGGGCACGCCGCGTCGAACTGCGACATGCAGCCTCGATGTGTCAAGTGCAGTAAAGACCACAAGGCAGATGATTGCCCTCTAGGAAAAGATAGGGCCGCTGACAAGGAGCAACTCTCGTGTGCTCTATGCAGGAACACGGGGCGCACCGCTAACTATCGGGGTTGCCCTAAGTTCCAGTTCATAAAGAAAGTAAATCTGGTTCGTCAGCAGAAGATCGAGGTGAAACGTCCACCTGGTCCCGGCATAACGATTCCCAACGAAATTGCGGAACTGGAAGAGTTTGTTCAAACGCACACCTACAACTACAGTAGGACGCGCTGGACACGCTTCTCCCGAGTGCTAACGAGAGCACTCTCCTCGAACTCGCTCTACCCACCGTCCAACAGGAACCTGTCAAACGAGGAGATTGACAGATACCTGAAACAATTGGACGAGACAATCAAACGAACGATGGACAGTACGATACCTCGGTATCAACATACTGACAATGTCGACATATTCCGCAACGCGACAATCGACGCACTACACCGACAGAAAAGTAGACTCCTGTCAAGATTAAAAACCTTGTACAGGCAGTTTGCTGACAGACACAACTCGGAGGTTAGGACATTGAAGTCGTTGATCAAAAATCTCCAAAAATTGATCAAAGAGAACTACAGAATGACGGTTAATGCGCATTGGAACGGGTGGTGTGGAATAAGGAATAAGGTGTTTCGGAGAAAGAACATCAACGACCTTCCGTGTCTTAAGATACCCCGAACAACGAACAACGAACGAATACTTACAACAGCACGCATAGATCCAGATAACACTGTCGAGGATGACGACTTCTTTGTGATAGAAGATCCGCAGGAGAAAGTAGAGGCTATAGGAGCGACTTTCCAGGAAGTGTACAAGGTGAATGATAGCGTTCACCCGAACCATGACCTGGAAAACCGCGCCCTTGTGCACAACTTCTACCTTCGAAATGATATGCAGGAATGGCGATCTGAGAACACTGGTTTCACCGTGTTCAATGAAGGGAACATGGCAAACAATGCCATCGACAATGACAGGGTTCACCCCCCGTTCATATCGAAGGTAGAACTCCAAGCGATCTTCGTCTCACTGAGGAGTAAGAAATCCGTGGGAATCGACGGAATTCCGAACAATGTGCTCAGACACCTTCCTCTAGAAGCGGTAAACATATACACCACCTTGTTCAAAAATGCGCTGAATAATGCACATTATCTGGCGCATTGGAAGACAGTAGTGGTGCAGCCCATTCCCAAAAGGGGAAAAGACACTTTCAATCCGGCAAATCTCCGGTCGATAAGTCTCCTTCCGAACATCAGCAAGGTATTCGAGAAAGTTATTCATAGAGCCCTGAATAAGTGGGTTGAGGACAAACACATAATTCCGGACAACCAATTCGGTTTTAAGGCGGGGCATGATACCCTACATGCCGCGTCTAAACTAATGTCGAACGTCCAATGGAATAAAAGCAAGAATCAATGCACGGGTGCCTGCCTGGTTGACTTGCTGGGTATCAGCAAACCACTTCTGTACATTATCTGCAATATGCTCACCAGTAGACAGTTCGTTGTGAAAAATGGCAACGTGACTTCTGCTGGTACGTTTCAAATTAAAAACGGTCTGCAACAGGGTGCGGTTAATTCGCCTATCCTGTTCAACATTTACACAAGTGATTTGATAGGTTCTCTTCACCATGCTATTGCGTACGCAGACGACTTGATTGCGTACAGGTCAGGTCCTAAGGTCGAGGTCATTGCAACTCTCTTGCAACGTGACTTCGACAATATCCAGCGATATTGCGACGACTGGAAGTTAAAGATCAACTTCCAGAAATCGGAAACCATCCTGTTCAGAACGCCGTTATCTGGGGCCTCAAGGGACACCAGAAAGAATTGGTGAAAGTTCTCTATCGTGGGACCTAACGGACGCCCATTGGCGAGTAGAAGTGTAGTCAGGTATCTTGGGATCTGGCTAGACCAGTATCTATATTTTAACAAACATATAGATGCTGCTTTGGCCAGAGCCCGAGCTGCTTTTGCCCTCACAAAGAGACTGTTTTATAGCAGCCAACTCGATGCGAGGGTGAAGGTAATCTGCTACACGGCCCTCATACGGCCAATGCTCGCCTATGGCTGTCCGGTGTGGTTCAACGTGGGAGCAAGCTTGATGGACAGGATTTGGGTGTTTGAGAGGGCTTGTCTTCGGGCTTGCCTTCATTTATACAGAACACCAGAGTCCGAGTACAAAAAATTCTACTCCAATGATGTCCTCTATAACAGGGCGAATCTGATCAGAGTGGACAATTTCCTGGTGAAGTTGATTCGCGGTCATATTGCAAGAGCAATGAACTCGACCAATAGCCTGATCTTTGGGGCTTACTACCCCAATGATAGGTACCACGAGAGAGTGCGCCTTAACGGCTTTGTCCCCCCAGAGGCGTTCCTCTATTTCGATAGACAAGGTCTGGTACAAGAAAGAACGGGTACGCCGTTAATCTACCACGTCGCCAGAAAAGCTGTGGATAGGCGACTCAACTACGACCGAGGCGTAGCACAGACAACTGAGGATCGTCTCCGATTCAGTAGGTAGGTATCGGGGCGAGATATGAAAGACGTAGAACGGCAGCAGCAAAAGTTTTGGTGGCTTTACGAAGAGGGAACTCCCTTGTAGGGCAAGCTGGCCATTTTACTTATTTTTTTTTATTTATAACTAGCCTGGCCGGCTTACATAGTTCTAGGGTAGTCGTAGGTGTATGTTGTGATTGGTGTGATTGTCCTAGATATAAGGTAGTAAGTAGCCAAAAAAAATGTTCAGCTACAAAGTTTTTCCTTAAATCATTTTCTTTGTTAAGTTAGAATTAAGTAAATAAATAAATAAAATAAGAAACAATTCATTTTTTTTTTTTAGTTAGGTTACGTCGAAAGACATAGGTTAAGCATTAAGTTTAGCTTAGAGCGCCCGCATAGGACCAGTAAGTTAGTCATAACATAGTTAAGTTAGTTAAGCTAGTTTTAAACAATTTTGTCTAGCATGTAAGAGTTAATGAATTAATAAACAAAAATGAATTAAAAAAAAAATACCTACCACTTGGAGGTAAAATAAACACAATTGATAGGTAGTAACAGTTACAACACTAGACGTCGCCAATCAATTTAAGTTCCAAAAACTGGTGACATACGAACAGACCCTGTTTTTATACCTGTCCTAAGTAAATAAATATTTGGCACCCAATGTCCGTCGAGGCTGAAATTTCATATCTGGGCTTCTGGGAAATAGAAGAGGTACAGCGGTACATTTTTTAAATCTGTCCATTGCCACGGATCGGATGTGCAGGGAAAATCTAAGAACCTGAAGTAGAACGCAAACATTTTTCCACTATCAAGATTGACAATACATCTTTGAAAAAAATGGGTGTAGATGAAAATATGTATTAATATTTTACCCACTAAAGAGAATATGGCACAGGTAAAGTCCAAAATAGACTACCTTATGAAAGAATATGATTTACAAAAAGCCGAAATACCGCAGATCGAAGAAGATCGAGATAGAGGGCCCGGGCCCGAATTCCGCAAGGGTGAGTTTTTCGCTCGTGTACACACTTAACAAAACTCACATTCACTGCCCGTGTACACCAATTACAGTTTATGCGATTCCGCAAAATGCAGTGAGTTTTAATGTGCTGAGTGATTTTTTTTCAGCGAGAGAGGTGAATACTTTTTGACGTTTGGGTTTTCGTTCAATCATGTAGATTGCATTGAGGAGGTGATTTGTGGTAGATTGCAAATAAGTAGTGGAAGAATTTTTGGTTGTAGTTTTATGTAAAAAAAAAGAAGTGAAAATGAGCTCTGCAAATAAAGTCATTATAAGAAAGGCGCATTACACGACAAAATCGTTATATTGAGAACTTGCGCATTAAAAATGTGCGCCATCTGATGATTAAAATTTTATTCAAAAAAAAAGAAATTAAATATGTACATTATGTATGTGCATATACTATACTATAATATTGCTTACATAAACAAACCTATCTTAAGCAAACTAAATTCTCTTCCATATATGTATGTATGTAGATTCACAAATGTTCCTACATCACTGGCTTTTTCATGTTTTTACTTGCACCTATACCTATAGGGCAAGTATTGCTTTCGTGAAAAAAATTGAACTCGAGATTTGCGACTGCAGCCTAAACGGCTGGACGGATTTGATTCAAACTTCATATCCGTGGCCTGTGAGATAATCCCTAGAGGCGAAATTGGAATTTTCATTCTAACCTCAAAATTAAGGGTAGTTTACTTAAGGCCGATTTCAGTTAAAATGGATTTTCTGGAAAACGGCTCTTACGATTTCGATAAAATTTGATATGTGGGTTAGTTTGCTATGAGGTGGCATACCATGTTTTTAATGAGAAATTCAATGCTATGACCATTATTCCATCGAAACGCTTGGAGGAGCATGACTTGGATTTCAATCCTAATAAAATTTTACACTTATAGTGTTACGGTGCAAGTACATACGACCCAGTCGTGCACTTTATTTCACTACTCACGACCTTAACTCACAGTCAAAAACAGGGTCAGTAAATTTCTACAATTGTGTACACGAGAACTGCCAGAAAAACTCACTCTCACTCTTGCGGAGTCGGACCAAGCCTGTGTACACATTTTTTTGTGTACATATTAAAACTCACCCTTGCGGAATTCGGCCTCAGGGTATATTAAGTTTGATACATAGTTTGTAACATAGTGAAATAATAGGGATAGGCCCTATAAAGCACATAAATTTAATTTATATTGTCGGGGTGATTAAAATTATTGAGAACGTTGGGCCTTTTTGTGTCTCTTTTGGAAATGCCTTCATCAGGTTGACTTTGTTAAATTTAAATTTTTTTTATCTTGTTGCAGGTCACTTTCTTAAGCGCCCTACGCACGATCAATATTTACTTAACAAGTATTATTGACGTGTTGTTTAGTGAAGTAACATTGATGAAAAATCGCCACCATACGTATCAATGAACATTGGGAATATTTTTGTGTAAATTCTGTTTAGTCGTTTCATATATGTGCATATGTCAACCAGAATGGAATATAATTTGGACAATGATTTGGACTTGGCCGGTGCTACAGCAAGTATTAAATATTAAATGAAAAAAATCTAAAACTTGGATACAAAAAAAGCTGAACGGAAATTCGTGGAGATTGCTCTCTTTAATTTTGATAAAGACTATGGAAATTTTCTCTTAGAGTGGATGAAAATGTATTCATAGAACTGCTGGGACTGGTCACACCCCTGATTAAAAAAAAAAAAATTGAATGAGAGAGTTTATTAAACCATCTGAGCGATTTTCATCAACTCCACGTTTGTTAAGAGTTTTAAAGACCTCAACAAGAATCGCCGCTTAATCGTTATCATCTATTGTAAAGTAAAAGTACGAGGTGTGAGAATCTACCTGGCAGGGCACGGTCGTGTCTGTCTTTTAATCTGTCTTTATTTTCAATAGATCGGTCTTTATATACTATTTCCCCTATTAGCATCCCCAATGCATATTGATATCAAATAGGTTCCATGGCATCATATTTCGGCAATGTTCCTACACAAAGATTCATTTCTCAGATGAAACGTAATATATTATGCACTGCGATATTGTATGCAACTTATGGCACACATCTATCCAAATGCTTGGGGAATAAACATTGTAATGTTTATATTCGAATTCTTTCTGCCTGTCTTCTTATTGTGTCAGCACTTTGGAGTGTACCGTCCAGTGTTTAGTTTTTCTGACTGTTGATTTTGGTGGGGATTACTATTTTACAAATGATAACAGAGGTACCTAACATTGATTCAGAAAACAAATTATCAATGGCCGCATTCCGATTTCTAGGCACTACGTAGTCAAATGTTTCTGATTGGTGTAGATTCAAATTTTTTCAATTTTTTTCGGGTCCCATCGACCTGTTGCACCAAGTATTTATTTATTTTACTTGACAAGAACATTGAAGAGCACACAAACGATCAATTTAACTTGAATGATGAGTCATTCAAATAATATTGAAAAGTAATATGTATCGTGTGTAGGGTGCTTTATTGTTTAAAAAGTCACGTGAACAATTTTCATTTAATACTAGTTTACAAAACCTGTTCTTAAGTTCCATTTTACATTCTTACTGTTCTAAATTTCTTATTACATTTAATTATTTCTTTTTCAATGTTTAATTCGCGGTCGGACTGTACTACAGGGTATTTTATTTATGTATATAGCATATATGTATGTATGTACATACATAACAATTTAAAATATATTATATTCGGACACGTTTATAGTGTCCGCAAAGGTAAAAGTTTTAATTAATTCAATTTTTCCTATTCTACCTATATTCATATCTTCTATGTTAAGTATTGCAGGATTTGATGTTATTAGTTTTGCTAAATTTATCATATTAACTAAACTCTGTAAGTCGAATATAATAAGCTTGCATTTCTGGGATATCTAACTTTATTGTATAATCAATAAATGTGTCTAGTGGGGAACCGGATTAGGTTGTTTTTTCGTCTGATCTATATTAAATTCGGATTATGAAAGATTGTGGATGTGTTATCGTACGTAAAACACTTACCGGTTTCGATGAAAGCGTAATATGAACGAAATTTGTCATTCATCAATTCGACTGTTTTACGTTTGTACTTGGGTTGCAGTTTTGGCCAGAGCGCCTTATGTTTTTTCGTACAAAGTATTTCGGGGTACTTCTCCTGAGCTGAAGGTGATTCCCTTGGGATCTTTGCGTGATCTATTTTATTGAATATGACCTCAGTGGGTCTAAACTTTCTCGTAGAATGTACTGTCTGATTGCACTCCCTAGATGCTCTAATTAATGTTACTGTCTTATGTACGAGTTCGAAATGCTCAAAATCTGCTCTGCTTTCCTGCTTATCATTGAGCCCTCGGCTCCATAGAGCAGAACTTGTATTTTTGAAGGAAAAAATTCTTGTAGAGCATACGTTTTATATCCGAGTTAGGAGTTTCGCCAAACCGAAGTGGCAGCGGTTTCCTAGGTTAGGTGTTCGTGGAAGCTCCACTAGAGTGTCATTCGTGGAGTTAATGTTTGCTGCGAGTTAGGCAAAGTCCTCGAAATTACTGTTCCCAACAGTGACGTTTTGTCCTAGGCGGTTGACCGATGCTTTTTTATCTTTTGTTACTTGGTTTGGTTCTCAGTTACTTCAAGACTTACTAGTTTCGCCTGTTCTTCCATTGCCTGTGATGTCGATGTGTTTATCAGCAGGACAGATTTATTGAAGATAGTGCCTTCTTTCTTGACACCTGCCCTTCGCAATATCTGTTCCATCACCATTGAAGAAATCACAGGACAGCGCATCTCCTTGCCGAAATCCCGTTAATGTTTAGAATAGTTTAAAGGGACTGTTCTCATTGCACATTGTACCACGTGTTTTCAAGCATTACGCGGCACGGAGAGAACTATTTTTTTTCCGGAACTCGAATTTGACCATCGCTTTCCAGAACTTGCGACAATGTTAAAGTCGATGAAGAGATAGTGCCTCTTGACTTTCTTCGGTGAAAAATTTTGGCGGCGTCCTGATTAGAGTGTTGCAGAAAGGTTTCAGACGTTCTCGCAATACGTTGGGTAAAATTTTATATACGACATTTAGCAGATATGCCTCGATAGTTCTTAAAAGACATAGGATCGCTTTTCTTGAAGATGGGGCATATAGAGCTGGTAATCCAGCCATCGGGCTTGACTTCATCCACCCATCCTTGGTTGATGATTTGGTGTATGAATCCTACCAAAACATCATCATGTATGAAAAACTCCGCTGGTAGGCAATCAGAGGCAACGACTTTGTTGTTTTTAGCTTTTTGATAGCTAAGCCAACGTCTTCTTAAATGGATTTTGTTGACTAAATGCGGGTTCTTTCTTGGTCTATCACATTATTCACTTGATACCCGTTAAGTAGCTACTAGAAATGCATCTCAAAAACATCTAACACTCCATTCGCGTCGGTGACTAGGTTTCTTTCACTATTTCAAAGATCCTACATCCCGCGTTTAAAGCCAGCAGCCAGCTGCTTGCCTCTCCTGAAATATATCCTCTCCTATTAGCACGTGGTCGATTCAGATGGCGTTTTGATTATATGGATGTATGTGGCTTGTATCGCGTTAGGATACAGTGTGTACAGTGTGTGTTGTTGTGCCACGATAATTGTCGATTGATTTTAACTATGGTATTGCCGGTGCCGTGGCTCAGTGGTTAGTGAGCTGAACTATGGAGCAAGGGGTTTGAGGTTCGAATCCCAGTCGGAACACCTAAAAAGTTTTTCACGGCTCCACCTCTCGCGAGTGTCTGATAAACATCCGAGAATATAACTGTCCTGAGAAAACTTCTCAAATAACAAATAACGACACGAGTGGTTGTGCGTGCCCTGGATCCCATCGACTTGTTGTGCCAAGTATTTTTTTTTTTTGTGTAACTCAATCGATATAAGAATAAGAAAGTGACTATTAAGAATATAACATACTTTGACAGTTTTCTTTACTATTATTTGTGAATTTATTTAGTAATTGTAAAATTTCTAATTCAAGAAATGAGTTCAATTAAATTATGTTTCAAGGCTACATGATTATTTATTTCCAGAAAATTTAAGACATTTTCTTCCAATTAGCTGAAAGTGTGAAACTTATTTGGTTCACCACCTGGTGCTTTTATCCAGAATTTATTTTCTGCTTTCTTCTTTTTGACTTTGAATTTGAAGTCAGTCCAAACCTAAAAACAGAATTACACATTTTTTTTACCTTAAGTCGTTTATCCCATGTACGTACGGGAGGTCCATAGCTATTTAATTTAATTGCTATCTTCTCCCATCGCTTTTTTGCCTTGATTTTGATACAAATTCTTTTAGCAATATCTGAATTCGCTTCCATAAGCGCAAATAAAAGCTCCAGCTGTTTTTTGTTTGTGACTTCTTTTGTCCTGAATTGGAATCAATATTTTTCATTTCTTTTGCATAAATATTACTATTGTATTAGTATTTTTATTAAACTTGCTTACATTTTATTCGTAGAAAACCTTTTTATATTGCACGAACAGAGCATTGATCAGAAATTTGTGATCGACAACAAACGACCGTCAAGTCGACAAGTATCAATCACAATCAAAATACACAATACCAAAATCTACAATCGATAAAAGTCATTTATCGATCAACGACACTCACAATAGGAGCCTATCATCCTTTTCTTAGTGGTCGGGAAGTTACTCCGACGGCAGAACCCTCAACTGGGATGGCTGTTGATGTCAGTTGCCATCGTCTGTTTTCCGAAAACATGACTTATTCTTGAAAACCTACCTACCGAATACGTCGACATAGTCCGAGTATAGTGTTATCTGCTGCAGTTTGAAGCTGTGACACCACCAGTGACTCCATCGAGAGATTTCGTCCGTTGTCCAATATTTCTAATATTTCTCCTGTTCGATACTCGCGCTTGTAAGTTCAGCAAGTCGCGTCCGGATGAACATTAACCAGTACCCAATACCTATCACTTGGAGGTAAAATAAACACAATTGACAGGTAGTAACAGTTACAACACTAGACGTCGCCAATCAATTTAAGTCGCAAAAACTGGTGACATACGAATAGACCCTGTTTTTATACCTGTCCTAAGTAAATAAATATTTGGCACCCAATGTCCGTCGAGGCTGAAATTTCATATCTGGGCTTCTGGGAAATAGAAGAGGTACAGCGGTACATTTTTTAAATCTGTCCATTGCCACGGATCGGATGTGCAGTGAAAATCTAAGAACCTGAAGTAGAACGCAAACATTTTTCCACTATCAAGATTGACAATACATCTTTGAAAAAAATGGGTGTAGATGAAAATATGTATTAATATTTTACCCACTAAAGAGAATATGGCACAGGTAAAGTCCAAAATAGACTAGCTCATAAAAGAATATGATTTACAAAAAGCCGAAATACCACAGCTCGAAGAAGATCGAGATAGAGACCAGGGCCCGAATTCCGCAAGGGTGAGTTTTTCGCTCGTGTACACACTTAACAAAACTCACATTCACTGCCCGTGTACACCAATTACAGTTTATGCGATTCCGCAAAATGCAGTGAGTTTTAATGTGCTGAGTAATTTTTTTTCAGCGAGAGAGGTGAATTCTATTTGACGTTTGGGTTTTCGTTTTCATTCAATCATGTAGATTGCATTGAGGAGGTGATTTGTGGTAGATTGCAAATAAGTGGTGGAAGAATTTTTGGTTGTAGTTTTATGTAAAAAAAAGAAGTGAAAATGAGCTCTGCATATAAAGTCATTATAAGAAGGCACATGACACGACAAAATCGTTATATTGAGAATTTGCGCATTAAATATATGCGCCATCTGATGATTCAAATTTTATTCAAAAAAAGAAAATTAAATATGTACATATGTATGTGCATATACTATACTATAATATTGCTTACATAAACAAACCTACCTTAAGCAAACTAAATTCTCTTCCATATATGTATGTATGTAGATTCACAAATGTTCCTACATCACTGGCTTATTCATGTTTTTACTGTGAAAAAAATTGAACTCGAGATTTTAATCACTATCACTATGATGGAGAAGTCCAAAAAAGTATGTCCGGCAATTCCGTCTGTCTGTCTGTCTGTATATGCGACTGCAGCCTAAACGGCTGGACGGATTTGCTTCAAACTTCATATCCGTGGCCTGTGAGATAATCCCTAGAGGCGAAATTGGAATTTTCATTCTAACCTCAAAATTAAGGGTAGTTTACTTAAGGCCGATTTCAATTAAAATGGATTTTCTCGAAAACGGCTCTTACGATTTCGATAAAATTTGATATGTGGGTTAGTTTGCTATGAGGTGGCATACCATGTTTTTAATGAAAAATTCAATGTTATGACCATTATTCCATCGAAACGCGGAATACCACGCCTACTTTACTGGGAGGAGCATGACTTGGATTTCAATCCTAATAAAATTTTACACTTATAGTTTTAAGGTGCAAGTACATACGACCCAGTCGTGCACTTTATTTCACTACTTACGACCTTAACTCACAGTCAAAAACAGGATCAATCAATTTCTACAATTGTGTACACGAGAACTGCCAGAAAAACTCACTCTCACTCTTGCGGAGTCGGACCAAGCCTGTGCACACATTTTTTTGTATACATATTAAAACTCACCCTTGCGGAATTAGGCCTCAGGGTATATTAAGTTTGATACATAGTTTGTAACATAGTGAAATAATAGGGACAGGCCCTATAAAGCACATAAATTTAATTTATATTGTCGGGGTGATTAAAATTATTGAGAACGTTGGGCCTTTTTGTGTCTCTTTTTGAAATGCCTTCATCAAGTTGACTTTGTTAAATTTAAATTTTTTTTATCTTGTTGCAGGTCACTTTCTTAAGCGCCCTACGCACGATCAATATTTACTTAACAAGTATTATTGACGTGTTTTTTAGTGAAGTAACATTGATGAAAAATCGCCACCATACGTATCAATGAACATTGGGAATATTTTTGTGTAAATTCTGTTTAGTCGTTTCATATAAGTATGTACATATGTCAACCAGAATGGAATATAATTTGGACAATGATTTGGATTTGGCCGGTGCTGCAGCAAGTATTAAATATTAAATGAAAAAATCTAAAACTTGGATACAAAAAAAGCTGAACGGGAATTCGTGGAGATTGCTCTCTTTAATTTTGATAAAGACTATGGAAATTTTCTCTTAGAGTGGATGAAAATGTATTCATAGAACTGCTGGGACTGGTCACACCCCTGATTAAAAAAAAAAAAATTGAATGAGAGAGTTTATTAAACCATCTGAGCGATTTTCATCAACTCCACGTTTGTTAAGAGTTTTAAAGACCTCAACAAGAATCGCCGCTTAATCGTTATCATCTATTGTAAAGTAAAAGTGCGAGGTGTGAGAATCTACCTGGCAGGGCACGGTCGTGTCTGTCTTTTAATCTGTCTTTATTTTCTTTCTATTAGCATCCCCAATGCATATTGATATCAAATAGGTTCCATGGCATCATATTTCGGCAATGTTCCTACACAAAGATTCATTTCTCAGATGAAACGTAATATATTATGCACTGCGATATTGTATGCAACTTATGGCACACATCTATCCAAATGCTTGGGGAATAAACATTGTAATGTTTATATTCGAATTCTTTCTGCCTGTCTTCTTATTGTGTCAGCACTTTGGAGTGTACCGTGCAGTGTTTAGTTTTTCTGACTGTTGATTTTGGTGGGGATTACTATTTTACAAATGATAACAGAGGTACCTAACATTGATTCAGAAAACAAATTATCAATGGCCGCGTTCCGATTTCTAGGCACTACGTAGTCAAATGTTTCTGATTGGTGTAGATTCAAATTTTTTCAATTTTTTTCGGGTCCCATCGACCTGTTGCACCAAGTATTTATTTATTTTACTTGACAAGAACATTGAAGAGCACACAAACGATCAATTTAACTTGAATGATGAGTCATTCAAATAATATTGAAAAGTAATATGTATAGTGTGTAGGGTGCTTTATTGTTTAAAAAGTCACGTGAACAATTTTTATTTAATACTAGTTTACAAAACCTGTTCTTAAGTTCCATTTTACATTCTTACTGTTCTAAATTTCTTATTACATTAAATTATTTCTTTTTCAATGTTTAATTCGCGGTCGGACTGTACTACAGGGTATTTTATTTATGTATATAGCATATATGTATGTACATACATAACAATTTAAAATATATTATATTCGGACACGTTTATAGTGTCCGCAAAGGTAAAAGTTTTAATTAATTCAATTTTTCCTATTCTACCTATATTCATATCTTCTATGTTAAGTATTGCAGGATTTGATGTTATTAGTTTTGCTAAATTTATCATATTAACTAAACTCTGTAAGTCGAATATAATAAGCTTGCATTTCTGGGATATCTAACTTTATTGTATGTTCAATATTCAATAAATTTGTCTAGTGGGGAACCGGATTAGGTTGTTTTTTCGTCTGATCTATATTAAATTCGGATTATGAAAGATTGTGGATGTGTTATCGTACGTAAAACACTTACCGGTTTCGATGAAAGCGTAATATGAACGAAATTTGTCATTCATCAATTCGACTGTTTTACGTTTGTACTTGGGTTGCAGTTTTGGCCAGAGCGCCTTATGTTTTTTCGTACAAAGTATTTCGGGGTACTTCTCCTGAGCTGAAGGTGATTCCCTTGGGATCTTTGCGTGATCTATTTTATTGAATATGACCTCAGTGGGTCTAAACTTTCTCGTATAATGTACTGTCTGATTGTACTCCCTAGATGCTCTAATTAATGTTACTGTCTTATGTACGAGTTCGAAATGCTCAAAATCTGCTCTGCTTTCCTGCTTATCATTGAGCCCTCGGCTCCATAGAGCAGAACTTGTATTTTTGAAGGAAAAAATTCTTGTAGAGCATACGTTTTATATCCGAGTTAGGAGTTTCGCCAAACCGAAGTGGCAGCGGTTTCCTAGGTTAGGTGTTCGTGGAAGCTCCACTAGAGTGTCATTCGTGGAGTTAATGTTTGCTGCGAGTTAGGCAAAGTCCTCGAAATTACTGTTCCCAACAGTGACGTTTTGGCCTAGGCGGTTGACCGATGCTTTTTTATCTTTTGTTACTTGGTTTGGTTCTCAGTTACTTCAAGACTTACTAGTTTCGCCTGTTCTTCCATTGCCTGTGATGTCGATGTGTTTATCAGCAGGACAGATTTATTGAAGATAGTGCCTTCTTTCTTGACACCTGCCCTTCGCAATATCTGTTCCATCACCATTGAAGAAATCACAGGACAGCGCATCTCCTTGCCGAAATCCCGTTAATGTTTGGAATAGTTTAAAGGGACTGTTCTCATTGCACATTGTACCACGTGTTTTCAAGCATTACGCGGCACGGAGAGAACTATTTTTTTTCCGGAACTCGAATTTGACCATCGCTTTCCAGAACTTGCGACAATGTTAAAGTCGATGAAGAGATAGTGCCTCTTGACTTTCTTCGGTGAAAAATGTTGGCGGCGTCCTGATTAGAGTGTTGCAGAAAGGTTTCAGACGTTCTCGCAATACGTTGGGTACAATTTTATATACGACATTTAGCAGATATGCCTCGATAGTTCTTAAAAGACATAGGATCGCTTTTCTTGAAGATGGGGCATATAGAACTGGTAATCCAGCCATCGGGCTTGACTTCATCCACCCATCCTTGGTTGATGATTTGGTGTATGAATCATACCAAAACATCATCATGTATGAAAAACTCCGCTGGTTGGCAATCAGAGGCAACGACTTTGTTGTTTTTAACTTTTTGATAGCTAAGCCAACGTCTTCTTAAATGGATTTTGTTGACTAAATGCGGGTTCTTTCTTGGTCTATCACATTATTCACTTGATACCCGTTAAGTAGCTACTAGAAATGCATCTCAAAAACATCTAACACTCCATTCGCGTCGGTGACTAGGTTTCTTTCACTATTTCAAAGATCCTACATCCCGCGTTTAAAGCCAGCAGCCAGCTGCTTGCCTCTCCTGAAATATATCCTCTCCTATTAGCACGTGGTCGATTCAGATGGCGTTTTGATTATATGGATGTATGTGGCTTGTATCGCGTTAGGATACAGTGTGTACAGTGTGTGTTGTTGTGCCACGATAATTGTCGATTGATTTTAACTATGGTATTGTCGGTGCCGTGGCTCAGTGGTTAGTGAGTTGAACTATGGAGCAAGGGGTTTGAGGTTCGAATCCCAGTCGGAACACCTAAAAAGTTTTTCACGGCTCCACCTCTCGCGAGTGTCTGACAAACATCCGAGAATATAACTGTCCTGGGAAAACTTCTCAAATAACAAATAACGACACGAGTGGTTGTGCGTGCCCTGGATCCCATCGACTTGTTGTGCCAAGTATTTTTTTTTTTTTTGTGTAACTCAATCGATATACGAATAAGAAAGTGACTATTAAGAATATAACATACTTTGACAGTTGTTTTACCATTATTTGTGAATTTATTTAGTAATTGTAAAATTTCTAATTCAAGAAATGAGTTCAATTAAATTATGTTTCAAGGCTACATGATTATTTATTTCCAGAAAATTTAAGACATTTTCTTCCAATTCGCTGAAAGTGTGAAACTTATTTGGTTCACCACCTGGTGCTTTTATCTAGAATTTATTTTCTGCTTTCTTCTTTTTGACTTTGAATTTGAAGCCAGTCCAAACCTAAAAACAGAATTACACATTTTTTTTACCTTAAGTCATTTATCCCATGTACGTACGGGAGGTCCATAGCTATTTAATTTAATTGCTATCTTCTCCCATCGCTTTTTTGCCTTGATTTTGATACAAATTCTTTTAGCAATATCTGAATTCGCTTCCATAAGCGCAAATAAAAGCTCCAGCTGTTTTTTGTTTGTGACTTCTTTTGTCCTGAATTGGAATCAATATTTTTCATTTCTTTTGCATAAATATTACTATTGTATTAGTATTTTTATTAAACTTGCTTACATTTTATTCGTAGAAAACCTTTTTATATTGCACGAACAGAGCATTGATCAGAAATTTGTGATCGACAACAAACGACCGTCAAGTCGACAAGTATCAATCACAATCAAAATACACAATACCAAAATCTACAATCGATAAAAGTCATTTATCGATCAACGACACTCACAATAGGAGCCTATCATCCTTTTCTTAGTGGTCGGGAAGTTACTCCGACGGCAGAACCCTCAACTGGGATGGCTGTTGATGTCAGTTGCCATCGTCTGTTTTCCGAAAACATGACTTATTCTTGAAAACCTACCTACCGAATACGTCGACATAGTCCGAGTATAGTGTTATCTGCTGCAGTTTGAAGCTGTGACACCACCAGTGACTCCATCGAGAGATTTCGTCCGTTGTCCAATATTTCTAATATTTCTCCTGTTCGATACTCGCGCTTGTAAGTTCAGCAAGTCGCGTCCGGATGAACATTAACCAGTACCCAATACCTATCACTTGGAGGTAAAATAAACACAATTGACAGGTAGTAACAGTTACAACACTAGACGTCGCCAATCAATTTAAGTCGCAAAAACTGGTGACATACGAATAGACCCTGTTTTTATACCTGTCCTAAGTAAATAAATATTTGGCACCCAATGTCCGTCGAGGCTGAAATTTCATATCTGGGCTTCTGGGAAATAGAAGAGGTACAGCGGTACATTTTTTAAATCTGTCCATTGCCACGGATCGGATGTGCAGTGAAAATCTAAGAACCTGAAGTAGAACGCAAACATTTTTCCACTATCAAGATTGACAATACATCTTTGAAAAAAATGGGTGTAGATGAAAATATGTATTAATATTTTACCCACTAAAGAGAATATGGCACAGGTAAAGTCCAAAATAGACTAGCTCATAAAAGAATATGATTTACAAAAAGCCGAAATACCGCAGATCGAAGAAGATCGAGATAGAGACCAGGGCCCGAATTCCGCAAGGGTGAGTTTTTCGCTCGTGTACACACTTAACAAAACTCACATTCACTGCCCGTGTACACCCATTACAGTTTATGCGATTCCGCAAAATGCAGTGAGTTTTAATGTGCTGAGTGATTTTTTTTCAGCGAGAGAGGTGAATTCTATTTGACGTTTGGGTTTTCGTTTTCATTCAATCATGTTTTCATTCAATCATGATTGCATTGAGGAGGTGATTTGTGGTAGATTGCAAATAAGTAGTGGAAGAATTTTTGGTTGTAGTTTTATGTAAAAAAAAAGAAGTGAAAATGAGCTCTGCATACAAAGTCATTATAAGAAGGCACATGACACGACAAAATCGTTATATTGAGAATTTGCGCATTAAAAATGTGCGCCATCTGATGATTAAAATTTTATTCAAAAAAAGAAAATTAAATATGTACATATGTATGTGCATATACTATACTATAATATTGCTTACATAAACAAACCTATCTTAAGCAAACTAAATTCTCTTCCATATATGTATGTATGTAGATTCACAAATGTTCCTACATCACTGGCTTTTTCATGTTTTTACTGTGAAAAAAATTGAACTCGAGATTTTAATCACTATCACTATGATGGAGAAGTCCAAAAAAGTATGTCCGGCAATTCCGTCTGTCTGTCTGTCTGTATATGCGACTTCAGCCTAAACGGCTGGACGGATTTGCTTCAAACTTCATATCCGTGGTCTGTGAGATAATCCCTAGAGGCGAAATTGGAATTTTCATTCTAACCTCAAAATTAAGGGTAGTTTGCTTAAGGCCGATTTCAATTAAAATGGATTTTCTCGAAAACGGCTCTTACGATTTCGATAAAATTTGATATGTGGGTTAGTTTGCTATGAGGTGGCATACCATGTTTTTAATGAAAAATTCAATGTTATGACCATTATTCCATCGAAACGCGGAATACCACGCCTACTTTACTGGGAGGAGCATGACTTGGATTTCAATCCTAATAAAATTTTACACTTATTGTGTTAAGGTGCAAGTACATACGACCCAGTCGTGCACTTTATTTCACTACTTACGACCTTAACTCACAGTCAAAAACAGGATCAATCAATTTCTACAATTGTGTACACGAGAACTGCCAGAAAAACTCACTCTCACTCTTGCGGAGTCGGACCAAGCCTGTGCACACATTTTTTTGTATACATATTAAAACTCACCCTTGCGGAATTAGGCCTCAGGGTATATTAAGTTTGATACATAGTTTGTAACATAGTGAAATAATAGGGACAGGCCCTATAAAGCACATAAATTTAATTTATATTGTCGGGGTGATTAAAATTATTAAGAACGTTGGGCCTTTTTGTGTCTCTTTTTGAAATGCCTTCATCAAGTTGACTTTGTTAAATTTAAATTTTTTTTATCTTGTTGCAGGTCACTTTCTTAAGCGCCCTACGCACGATCAATATTTACTTAACAAGTATTATTGACGTGTTTTTTAGTGAAGTAACATTGATGAAAAATCGCCACCATACGTATCAATGAACATTGGGAATATTTTTGTGTAAATTCTGTTTAGTCGTTTCATATATGTACATATGTCAACCAGAATGGAATATAATTTGGACAATGATTTGGATTTGGCCGGTGCTGCAGCAAGTATTAAATATTAAATGAAAAAATCTAAAACTTGGATACAAAAAAAGCTGAACGGGAATTCGTGGAGATTGCTCTCTTCAATTTTGAGAAAGACTATGGAAATTTTCTCTTAGAGTGGATGAAAATGTATTCATAGAACTGCTGGGACTGGTCACACCCCTGATTAAAACAAAAAATCTAATGAGAGAGTTTATTAAACCATCTGAGCGATTTTCATCAACTCCACGTTTGTTAAGAGTTTTAAAGACCTCAACAAGAATCGCCGCTTAATCGTTATCATCTATTGTAAAGTAAAAGTGCGAGATGTGAGAATCTACCTGGCAGGGCACGGTCGTGTCTGTATTTTAATCTGTCTTTATTTTCAATAGATCGGTCTTTATATACTATTTCCCCTATTAGCATCCCCAATGCATATTGATATCAAATAGGTTCCATGGCATCATATTTCGGCAATGTTCCTACACAAAGATTCATTTCTCAGATGAAACGTAATATATTATGCACTGCGATATTGTATGCAACTTATGGCACACATCTATCCAAATGCTTGGGGAATAAACATTGTAATGTTTATATTCGAATTCTTTCTGCCTGTCTTCTTATTGTGTCAGCACTTTGGAGTGTACCGTGCAGTGTTTAGTTTTTCTGACTGTTGATTTTGGTGGGGATTACTATTTTACAAATGATAACAGAGGTACCTAACATTGATTCAGAAAACAAATTATCAATGGCCGCGTTCCGATTTCTAGGCACTACGTAGTCAAATGTTTCTGATTGGTGTAGATTCAAATTTTTTCAATTTTTTTCGGGTCCCATCGACCTGTTGCACCAAGTATTTATTTATTTTACTTGACAAGAACATTGAAGAGCACACAAACGATCAATTTAACTTGAATGATGAGTCATTCAAATAATATTGAAAAGTAATATGTATAGTGTGTAGGGTGCTTTATTGTTTAAAAAGTCACGTGAACAATTTTTATTTAATACTAGTTTACAAAACCTGTTCTTAAGTTCCATTTTACATTCTTACTGTTCTAAATTTCTTATTACATTAAATTATTTCTTTTTCAATGTTTAATTCGCGGTCGGACTGTACTACAGGGTATTTTATTTATGTATATAGCATATATGTATGTACATACATAACAATTTAAAATATATTATATTCGGACACGTTTATAGTGTCCGCAAAGGTAAAAGTTTTAATTAATTCAATTTTTCCTATTCTACCTATATTCATATCTTCTATGTTAAGTATTGCAGGATTTGATGTTATTAGTTTTGCTAAATTTATCATATTAACTAAACTCTGTAAGTCGAATATAATAAGCTTGCATTTCTGGGATATCTAACTTTATTGTATATTCAATAAATTTGTCTAGTGGGGAGCCGGATTAGGTTGTTTTTTCGTCTGATCTATATTAAATTCGGATTATGAAAGATTGTGGATGTGTTATCGTACGTAAAACACTTACCGGTTTCGATGAAAGCGTAATATGAACGAAATTTGTCATTCATCAATTCGACTGTTTTACGTTTGTACTTGGGTTGCAGTTTTGGCCAGAGCGCCTTATGTTTTTTCGTACAAAGTATTTCGGGGTACTTCTCCTGAGCTGAAGGTGATTCCCTTGGGATCTTTGCGTGATCTATTTTATTGAATATGACCTCAGTGGGTCTAAACTTTCTCGTAGAATGTACTGTCTGATTGCACTCCCTAGATGCTCTAATTAATGTTACTGTCTTATGTACGAGTTCGAAATGCTCAAAATCTGCTCTGCTTTCCTGCTTATCATTGAGCCCTCGGCTCCATAGAGCAGAACTTGTATTTTTGAAGGAAAAAATTCTTGTAGAGCATACGTTTTATATCCGAGTTAGGAGTTTCGCCAAACCGAAGTGGCAGCGGTTTCCTAGGTTAGGTGTTCGTGGAAACTCCACTAGAGTGTCATTCGTGGAGTTTGTGTTTGCTGCGAGTTAGGCAAAGTCCTCGAAATTACTGTTCCCAATAGTGACGTTTTGTCCTAGGCGGTTGACCGATGCTTTTTTATCTTTTGTTACTTGGTTTGGTTCTCAGTTACTTCAAGACTTACTAGTTTCGCCTGTTCTTCCATTGCCTGTGATGTCGATGTGTTTATCAGCAGGACAGATTTATTGAAGATAGTGCCTTCTTTCTTGACACCTGCCCTTCGCAATATCTGTTCCATCACCATTGAAGAAATCACAGGACAGCGCATCTCCTTGCCGAAATCCCGTTAATGTTTAGAATAGTTTAAAGGGACTGTTCTCATTGCACATTGTACCACGTGTTTTCAAGCATTACGCGGCACGGAGAGAACTATTTTTTTTCCGGAACTCGAATTTGACCATCGCTTTCCAGAACTTGCGACAATGTTAAAGTCGATGAAGAGATAGTGCCTCTTGACTTTCTTCGGTGAAAAATTTTGGCGGCGTCCTGATTAGAGTGTTGCAGAAAGGTTTCAGACGTTCTCGCAATACGTTGGGTACAATTTTATATACGACATTTAGCAGATATGCCTCGATAGTTCTTAAAAGACATAGGATCGCTTTTCTTGAAGATGGGGCATATAGAACTGGTAATCCAGCCATCGGGCTTGACTTCATCCACCCATCCTTGGTTGATGATTTGGTGTATGAATCATACCAAAACATCATCATGTATGAAAAACTCCGCTGGTAGGCAATCAGAGGCAACGACTTTGTTGTTTTTAGCTTTTTGATAGCTAAGCCAACGTCTTCTTAAATGGATTTTGTTGACTAAATGCGGGTTCTTTCTTGGTCTATCACATTATTCACTTGATACCCGTTAAGTAGCTACTAGAAATGCATCTCAAAAACATCTAACACTCCATTCGCGTCGGTGACTAGGTTTCTTTCACTATTTCAAAGATCCTACATCCCGCGTTTAAAGCCAGCAGCCAGCTGCTTGCCTCTCCTGAAATATATCCTCTCCTATTAGCACGTGGTCGATTCAGATGGCGTTTTGATTATATGGATGTATGTGGCTTGTATCGCGTTAGGATACAGTGTGTACAGTGTGTGTTGTTGTGCCACGATAATTGTCGATTGATTTTAACTATGGTATTGTCGGTGCCGTGGCTCAGTGGTTAGTGAGTTGAACTATGGAGCAAGGGGTTTGAGGTTCGAATCCCAGTCGGAACACCTAAAAAGTTTTTCACGGCTCCACCTCTCGCGAGTGTCTGACAAACATCCGAGAATATAACTGTCCTGGGAAAACTTCTCAAATAACAAATAACGACACGAGTGGTTGTGCGTGCCCTGGATCCCATCGACTTGTTGTGCCAAGTATTTTTTTTTTTTTTGTGTAACTCAATCGATATACGAATAAGAAAGTGACTATTAAGAATATAACATACTTTGACAGTTGTTTTACCATTATTTGTGAATTTATTTAGTAATTGTAAAATTTCTAATTCAAGAAATGAGTTCAATTAAATTATGTTTCAAGGCTACATGATTATTTATTTCCAGAAAATTTAAGACATTTTCTTCCAATTCGCTGAAAGTGTGAAACTTATTTGGTTCACCACCTGGTGCTTTTATCTAGAATTTATTTTCTGCTTTCTTCTTTTTGACTTTGAATTTGAAGCCAGTCCAAACCTAAAAACAGAATTACACATTTTTTTTACCTTAAGTCATTTATCCCATGTACGTACGGGAGGTCCATAGCTATTTAATTTAATTGCTATCTTCTCCCATCGCTTTTTTGCCTTGATTTTGATACAAATTCTTTTAGCAATATCTGGATTCGCTTCCATAAGCGCAAATAAAAGCTCCAGCTGTTTTTTGTTTGTGACTTCTTTTGTCCTGAATTGGAATCAATATTTTTCATTTCTTTTGCATAAATATTACTATTGTATTAGTATTTTTATTAAACTTGCTTACATTTTATTCGTAGAAAACCTTTTTATAAGTCGACAAGTATCAATCACAATCAAAATCTACAATCGATAAAAGTCATTTATCGATCAACGACACTCACAATAGGAGCCTATCATCCTTTTTTTAGTGGTCGGGAAGTTACTCCGACGGCAGAACCCTCAACTGGGATGGCTGTTGATGTCAGTTGCCATCGTCTGTTTTCCGAAAACATGACTTATTCTTGAAAACCTACCTACCGAATACGTCGACATAGTCCGAGTATAGTGTTATCTGCTGCAGTTTGAAGCTGTGACACCACAAGTGACTCCATCGAGAGATTTCGTCCGTTGTCCAATATTTCTAATATTTCTCCTGTTCGATACTCGCGCTTGTAAGTTCAGCAAGTCGCGTCCGGATGAACATTAACCAGTACCCAATACCTATCACTTGGAGGTAAAATAAACACAATTGACAGGTAGTAACAGTTACAACACTAGACGTCGCCAATCAATTTAAGTCGCAAAAACTGGTGACATACGAACAGACCCTGTTTTTATACCTGTCCTAAGTAAATAAATATTTGGCACCCAATGTCCGTCGAGGCTGAAATTTCATATCTGGGCTTCTGGGAAATAGAAGAGGTACAGCGGTACATTTTTTAAATCTGTCCATTGCCACGGATCGGATGTGCAGTGAAAATCTAAGAACCTGAAGTAGAACGCAAACATTTTTCCACTATCAAGATTGACAATACATCTTTGAAAAAAATGGGTGTAGATGAAAATATGTATTAATATTTTACCCACTAAAGAGAATATGGCACAGGTAAAGTCCAAAATAGACTAGCTCATAAAAGAATATGATTTACAAAAAGCCGAAATACCGCAGATCGAAGAAGATCGAGATAGAGACCAGGGCCCGAATTCCGCAAGGGTGAGTTTTTCGCTCGTGTACACACTTAACAAAACTCACATTCACTGCCCGTGTACACCAATTACAGTTTATGCGATTCCGCAAAATGCAGTGAGTTTTAATGTGCTGAGTGATTTTTTTTCAGCGAGAGAGGTGAATTCTATTTGACGTTTGGGTTTTCGTTTTCATTCAATCATGTAGATTGCATTGAGGAGGTGATTTGTGGTAGATTGCAAATAAGTAGTGGAAGAATTTTTGGTTGTAGTTTTATGTAAAAAAAAAGAAGTGAAAATGAGCTCTGCATACAAAGTCATTATAAGAAGGCACATGACACGACAAAATCGTTATATTGAGAATTTGCGCATTAAAAATGTGCGCCATCTGATGATTCAAATTTTATTCAAAAAAAGAAAATTAAATATGTACATATGTATGTGCATATACTATACTATAATATTGCTTACATAAACAAACCTATCTTAAGCAAACTAAATTCTCTTCCATATATGTATGTATGTAGATTCACAAATGTTCCTACATCACTGGATTTTTCATGTTTTTACTGTGAAAAAAATTGAACTCGAGATTTTAATCACTATCACTATGATGGAGAAGTCCAAAAAAGTATGTCCGGCAATTCCGTCTGTCTGTCTGTCTGTATATGCGACTGCAGCCTAAACGGCTGGACGGATTTGCTTCAAACTTCATATCCGTGGTCTGTGAGATAATCCCTAGAGGCGAAATTGGAATTTTCATTCTAACCTCAAAATTAAGGGTAGTTTACTTAAGGCCGATTTCAATTAAAATGGATTTTCTCGAAAACGGCTCTTACGATTTCGATAAAATTTGATATGTGGGTTAGTTTGCTATGAGGTGGCATACCATGTTTTTAATGAAAAATTCAATGTTATGACCATTATTCCATCGAAACGCGGAATACCACGCCTACTTTACTGGGAGGAGCATGACTTGGATTTCAATCCTAATAAAATTTTACACTTATTGTGTTAAGGTGCAAGTACATACGACCCAGTCGTGCACTTTATTTCACTACTTACGACCTTAACTCACAGTCAAAAACAGGATCAATCAATTTCTACAATTGTGTACACGAGAACTGCCAGAAAAACTCACTCTCACTCTTGCGGAGTCGGACCAAGCCTGTGCACACATTTTTTTGTATACATATTAAAACTCACCCTTGCGGAATTAGGCCTCAGGGTATATTAAGTTTGATACATAGTTTGTAACATAGTGAAATAATAGGGACAGGCCCTATAAAGCACATAAATTTAATTTATATTGTCGGGGTGATTAAAATTATTGAGAACGTTGGGCCTTTTTGTGTCTCTTTTTGAAATGCCTTCATCAAGTTGACTTTGTTAAATTTAAATTTTTTTTATCTTGTTGCAGGTCACTTTCTTAAGCGCCCTACGCACGATCAATATTTACTTAACAAGTATTATTGACGTGTTTTTTAGTGAAGTAACATTGATGAAAAATCGCCACCATACGTATCAATGAACATTGGGAATATTTTTGTGTAAATTCTGTTTAGTCGTTTCATATATGTACATATGTCAACCAGAATGGAATATAATTTGGACAATGATTTGGATTTGGCCGGTGCTGCAGCAAGTATTAAATATTAAATGAAAAAATCTAAAACTTGGATACAAAAAAAGCTGAACGGGAATTCGTGGAGATTGCTCTCTTTAATTTTGATAAAGACTATGGAAATTTTCTCTTAGAGTGGATGAAAATGTATTCATAGAACTGCTGGGACTGGTCACACCCCTGATTAAAACAAAAAATCTAATGAGAGAGTTTATTAAACCATCTGAGCGATTTTCATCAACTCCACGTTTGTTAAGAGTTTTAAAGACCTCAACAAGAATCGCCGCTTAATCGTTATCATCTATTGTAAAGTAAAAGTGCGAGATGTGAGAATCTACCTGGCAGGGCACGGTCGTGTCTGTATTTTAATCTGTCTTTATTTTCAATAGATCGGTCTTTATATACTATTTCCCCTATTAGCATCCCCAATGCATATTGATATCAAATAGGTTCCATGGCATCATATTTCGGCAATGTTCCTACACAAAGATTCATTTCTCAGATGAAACGTAATATATTATGCACTGCGATATTGTATGCAACTTATGGCACACATCTATCCAAATGCTTGGGGAATAAACATTGTAATGTTTATATTCGAATTCTTTCTGCCTGTCTTCTTATTGTGTCAGCACTTTGGAGTGTACCGTGCAGTGTTTAGTTTTTCTGACTGTTGATTTTGGTGGGGATTACTATTTTACAAATGATAACAGAGGTACCTAACATTGATTCAGAAAACAAATTATCAATGGCCGCGTTCCGATTTCTAGGCACTACGTAGTCAAATGTTTCTGATTGGTGTAGATTCAAATTTTTTCAATTTTTTTCGGGTCCCATCGACCTGTTGCACCAAGTATTTATTTATTTTACTTGACAAGAACATTGAAGAGCACACAAACGATCAATTTAACTTGAATGATGAGTCATTCAAATAATATTGAAAAGTAATATGTATCGTGTGTAGGGTGCTTTATTGTTTAAAAAGTCACGTGAACAATTTTTATTTAATACTAGTTTACAAAACCTGTTCTTAAGTTTTAAATTATTTCTTTTTCAATGTTTAATTCGCGGTCGGACTGTACTACAGGGTATTTTATTTATGTATATAGCATATATGTATGTACATACATAACAATTTAAAATATATTATATTCGGACACGTTTATAGTGTCCGCAAAGGTAAAAGTTTTAATTAATTCAATTTTTCCCATTCTACCTATATTCATATCTTCTATGTTAAGTATTGCAGGATTTGATGTTTTTAGTTTTGCTAAAGTTATCATATTAACTAAACTCTGTAAGTCGAATATAATAAGCTTGCATTTCTGGGATATCTAACTTTATTGTATATTCAATAAATTTGTCTAGTGGGGAACCGGATTAGGTTGTTTTTTCGTCTGATCTATATTAAATTCGGATTATGAAAGATTGTGGATGTGTTATCGTACATAAAACACTTACCGGTTTCGATGAAAGCGTAATATGAACGAAATTTGTCATTCATCAATTCGACTGTTTTACGTTTGTACTTGGGTTGCAGTTTTGGCCAGAGCGCCTTATGTCTTTTCGTACAAAGTATTTCGGGGTACTTCTCCTGAGCTGAAGGTGATTCCCTTGGGATCTTTGCGTGATCTATTTTATTGAATATGACCTCAGTGGGTCTAAACTTTCTCGTAGAATGTACTGTCTGATTGTACTCCCTAGATGCTCTAATTAATGTTACTGTCTTATCTACGAGTTCGGAATGCTCAAAATCTGCTCTACTTTCCTGCTTATCATTCAGCCTTCAACTCCATAGAGCAGAACTTGTATTTTTCAAAGAAAAAATTCTTGTAGAGCATACGTTTTATATCCGAGTTAGGAGTTTCGCCAAACCGAAGTGGCAGCGGTTTCCTAGGTTAGGTGTTCGTGGAAGCTCCACTAGAGTGTCATTCGTGGAGTTAATGTTTGCTGCGAGTTAGGCAAAGTCCTCGAAATTACTGTTCCCAACAGTGACGTTTTGTCCTAGGCGGTTGACCGATGCTTTTTTATCTTTTGTTACTTGGTTTGGTTCTCAGTTACTTCAAGACTTACTAGTTTCGCCTGTTCTTCCATTGCCTGTGATGTCGATGTGTTTATCAGCAGGACAGATTTATTGAAGATAGTGCCTTCTTTCTTGACACCTGCCCTTCGCAATATCTGTTCCATCACCATTGAAGAAATCACAGGACAGCGCATCTCCTTGCCGAAATCCCGTTAATGTTTAGAATAGTTTAAAGGGACTGTTCTCATTGCACATTGTACCACGTGTTTTCAAGCATTACGCGGCACGGAGAGAACTATTTTTTTTCCGGAACTCGAATTTGACCATCGCTTTCCAGAACTTGCGACAATGTTAAAGTCGATGAAGAGATAGTGCCTCTTGACTTTCTTCGGTGAAAAATTTTGGCGGCGTCCTGATTAGAGTGTTGCAGAAAGGTTTCAGACGTTCTCGCAATACGTTGGGTACAATTTTATATACGACATTTAGCAGATATGCCTCGATAGTTCTTAAAAGACATAGGATCGCTTTTCTTGAAGATGGGGCATATAGAACTGGTAATCCAGCCATCGGGCTTGACTTCATCCACCCATCCTTGGTTGATGATTTGGTGTATGAATCATACCAAAACATCATCATGTATGAAAAACTCCGCTGGTAGGCAATCAGAGGCAACGACTTTGTTGTTTTTAGCTTTTTGATAGCTAAGCCAACGTCTTCTTAAATGGATTTTGTTGACTAAATGCGGGTTCTTTCTTGGTCTATCACATTATTCACTTGATATCCGTTAAGTAGCTACTAGAAATGCATCTCAAAAACATCTAACACTCCATTCGCGTCGGTGACTAGGTTTCTTTCACTATTTCAAAGATCCTACATCCCGCGTTTAAAGCCAGCAGCCAGCTGCTTGCCTCTCCTGAAATATATCCTCTCCTATTAGCACGTGGTCGATTCAGATGGCGTTTTGATTATATGGATGTATGTGGCTTGTATCGCGTTAGGATACAGTGTGTACAGTGTGTGTTGTTGTGCCACGATAATTGTCGATTGATTTTAACTATGGTATTGTCGGTGCCGTGGCTCAGTGGTTAGTGAGTTGAACTATGGAGCAAGGGGTTTGAGGTTCGAATCCCAGTCGGAACACCTAAAAAGTTTTTCACGGCTCCACCTCTCGCGAGTGTCTGACAAACATCCGAGAATATAACTGTCCTGGGAAAACTTCTCAAATAACAAATAACGACACGAGTGGTTGTGCGTGCCCTGGATCCCATCGACTTGTTGTGCCAAGTATTTTTTTTTTTTTTGTGTAACTCAATCGATATACGAATAAGAAAGTGACTATTAAGAATATAACATACTTTGACAGTTGTTTTACCATTATTTGTGAATTTATTTAGTAATTGTAAAATTTCTAATTCAAGAAATGAGTTCAATTAAATTATGTTTCAAGGCTACATGATTATTTATTTCCAGAAAATTTAAGACATTTTCTTCCAATTCGCTGAAAGTGTGAAACTTATTTGGTTCACCACCTGGTGCTTTTATCTAGAATTTATTTTCTGCTTTCTTCTTTTTGACTTTGAATTTGAAGCCAGTCCAAACCTAAAAACAGAATTACACATTTTTTTTACCTTAAGTCATTTATCCCATGTACGTACGGGAGGTCCATAGCTATTTAATTTAATTGCTATCTTCTCCCATCGCTTTTTTGCCTTGATTTTGATACAAATTCTTTTAGCAATATCTGGATTCGCTTCCATAAGCGCAAATAAAAGCTCCAGCTGTTTTTTGTTTGTGACTTCTTTTGTCCTGAATTGGAATCAATATGTTTCATTTCTTTTGCATAAATATTACTATTGTATTAGTATTTTTATTAAACTTGCTTACATTTTATTCGTAGAAAACCTTTTTATATTGCACGAACAGAGCATTGATCAGAAATTTGTGATCGACAACAAACGACCGTCAAGTCGACAAGTATCAATCACAATCAAAATACACAATACCAAAATCTACAATTGATAAAAGTCATTTATCGATCAACGACACTCACAATAGGAGCCTATCATCCTTTTTTTAGTGGTCGGGAAGTTACTCCGACGGCAGAACCCTCAACTGGGATGGCTGTTGATGTCAGTTGCCATCGTCTGTTTTCCGAAAACATGACTTATTCTTGAAAACCTACCTACCGAATACGTCGACATAGTCCGAGTATAGTGTTATCTGCTGCAGTTTGAAGCTGTGACACCACCAGTGACTCCATCGAGAGATTTCGTCCGTTGTCCAATATTTCTAATATTTCTCCTGTTCGATACTCGCGCTTGTAAGTTCAGCAAGTCGCGTCCGGATGAACATTAACCAGTACCCAATACCTATCACTTGGAGGTAAAATAAACACAATTGACAGGTAGTAACAGTTACAACACTAGACGTCGCCAATCAATTTAAGTCGCAAAAACTGGTGACATACGAACAGACCCTGTTTTTATACCTGTCCTAAGTAAATAAATATTTGGCACCCAATGTCCGTCGAGGCTGAAATTTCATATCTGGGCTTCTGGGAAATAGAAGAGGTACAGCGGTACATTTTTTAAATCTGTCCATTGCCACGGATCGGATGTGCAGTGAAAATCTAAGAACCTGAAGTAGAACGCAAACATTTTTCCACTATCAAGATTGACAATACATCTTTGAAAAAAATGGGTGTAGATGAAAATATGTATTAATATTTTACCCACTAAAGAGAATATGGCACAGGTAAAGTCCAAAATAGACTAGCTCATAAAAGAATATGATTTACAAAAAGCCGAAATACCGCAGATCGAAGAAGATCGAGATAGAGACCAGGGCCCGAATTCCGCAAGGGTGAGTTTTTCGCTCGTGTACACACTTAACAAAACTCACATTCACTGCCCGTGTACACCAATTACAGTTTATGCGATTCCGCAAAATGCAGTGAGTTTTAATGTGCTGAGTGATTTTTTTTCAGCGAGAGAGGTGAATTCTATTTGACGTTTGGGTTTTCGTTTTCATTCAATCATGTAGATTGCATTGAGGAGGTGATTTGTGGTAGATTGCAAATAAGTAGTGGAAGAATTTTTGGTTGTAGTTTTATGTAAAAAAAAAGAAGTGAAAATGAGCTCTGCATACAAAGTCATTATAAGAAGGCACATGACACGACAAAATCGTTATATTGAGAATTTGCGCATTAAAAATGTGCGCCATCTGATGATTCAAATTTTATTCAAAAAAAGAAAATTAAATATGTACATATGTATGTGCATATACTATACTATAATATTGCTTACATAAACAAACCTATCTTAAGCAAACTAAATTCTCTTCCATATATGTATGTATGTAGATTCACAAATGTTCCTACATCACTGGCTTTTTCATGTTTTTACTGTGAAAAAAATTGAACTCGAGATTTTAATCACTATCACTATGATGGAGAAGTCCAAAAAAGTATGTCCGGCAATTCCGTCTGTCTGTCTGTCTGTATATGCGACTGCAGCCTAAACGGCTGGACGGATTTGCTTCAAACTTCATATCCGTGGTCTGTGAGATAATCCCTAGAGGCGAAATTGGAATTTTCATTCTAACCTCAAAATTAAGGGTAGTTTACTTAAGGCCGATTTCAATTAAAATGGATTTTCTCGAAAACGGCTCTTACGATTTCGATAAAATTTGATATGTGGGTTAGTTTGCTATGAGGTGGCATACCATGTTTTTAATGAAAAATTCAATGTTATGACCATTATTCCATCGAAACGCGGAATACCACGCCTACTTTACTGGGAGGAGCATGACTTGGATTTCAATCCTAATAAAATTTTACACTTATTGTGTTAAGGTGCAAGTACATACGACCCAGTCGTGCACTTTATTTCACTACTTACGACCTTAACTCACAGTCAAAAACAGGATCAATCAATTTCTACAATTGTGTACACGAGAACTGCCAGAAAAACTCACTCTCACTCTTGCGGAGTCGGACCAAGCCTGTGCACACATTTTTTTGTATACATATTAAAACTCACCCTTGCGGAATTAGGCCTCAGGGTATATTAAGTTTGATACATAGTTTGTAACATAGTGAAATAATAGGGACAGGCCCTATAAGCACATAAATTTAATTTATATTGTCGGGGTGATTAAAATTATTGAGAACGTTGGGCCTTTTTGTGTCTCTTTTTGAAATGCCTTCATCAAGTTGACTTTGTTAAATTTAAATTTTTTTTATCTTGTTGCAGGTCACTTTCTTAAGCGCCCTACGCACGATCAATATTTACTTAACAAGTATTATTGACGTGTTTTTTAGTGAAGTAACATTGATGAAAAATCGCCACCATACGTATCAATGAACATTGGGAATATTTTTGTGTAAATTCTGTTTAGTCGTTTCATATATGTACATATGTCAACCAGAATGGAATATAATTTGGACAATGATTTGGATTTGGCCGGTGCTGCAGCAAGTATTAAATATTAAATGAAAAAATCTAAAACTTGGATACAAAAAAAGCTGAACGGGAATTCGTGGAGATTGCTCTCTTTAATTTTGATAAAGACTATGGAAATTTTCTCTTAGAGTGGATGAAAATGTATTCATAGAACTGCTGGGACTGGTCACACCCCTGATTAAAACAAAAAATCTAATGAGAGAGTTTATTAAACCATCTGAGCGATTTTCATCAACTCCACGTTTGTTAAGAGTTTTAAAGACCTCAACAAGAATCGCCGCTTAATCGTTATCATCTATTGTAAAGTAAAAGTGCGAGATGTGAGAATCTACCTGGCAGGGCACGGTCGTGTCTGTATTTTAATCTGTCTTTATTTTCAATAGATCGGTCTTTATATACTATTTCCCCTATTAGCATCCCCAATGCATATTGATATCAAATAGGTTCCATGGCATCATATTTCGGCAATGTTCCTACACAAAGATTCATTTCTCAGATGAAACGTAATATATTATGCACTGCGATATTGTATGCAACTTATGGCACACATCTATCCAAATGCTTGGGGAATAAACATTGTAATGTTTATATTCGAATTCTTTCTGCCTGTCTTCTTATTGTGTCAGCACTTTGGAGTGTACCGTGCAGTGTTTAGTTTTTCTGACTGTTGATTTTGGTGGGGATTACTATTTTACAAATGATAACAGAGGTACCTAACATTGATTCAGAAAACAAATTATCAATGGCCGCGTTCCGATTTCTAGGCACTACGTAGTCAAATGTTTCTGATTGGTGTAGATTCAAATTTTTTCAATTTTTTTCGGGTCCCATCGACCTGTTGCACCAAGTATTTATTTATTTTACTTGACAAGAACATTGAAGAGCCCACAAACGATCAATTTAACTTGAATGATGAGTCATCAAAAAAAAATTGAAAAGTAATATGTATCGTGTGTAGGGTGCTTTATTGTTTAAAAAGTCACGTGAACAATTTTTATTTAATACTAGTTTACAAAACCTGTTCTTAAGTTTTAAATTATTTCTTTTTCAATGTTTAATTCGCGGTCGGACTGTACTACAGGGTATTTTATTTATGTATATAGCATATATGTATGTACATACATAACAATTTAAAATATATTATATTCGGACACGTTTATAGTGTCCGCAAAGGTAAAAGTTTTAATTAATTCAATTTTTCCCATTCTACCTATATTCATATCTTCTATGTTAAGTATTGCAGGATTTGATGTTTTTAGTTTTGCTAAAGTTATCATATTAACTAAACTCTGTAAGTCGAATATAATAAGCTTGCATTTCTGGGATATCTAACTTTATTGTATATTCAATAAATTTGTCTAGTGGGGAACCGGATTAGGTTGTTTTTTCGTCTGATCTATATTAAATTCGGATTATGAAAGATTGTGGATGTGTTATCGTACATAAAACACTTACCGGTTTCGATGAAAGCGTAATATGAACGAAATTTGTCATTCATCAATTCGACTGTTTTACGTTTGTACTTGGGTTGCAGTTTTGGCCAGAGCGCCTTATGTCTTTTCGTACAAAGTATTTCGGGGTACTTCTCCTGAGCTGAAGGTGATTCCCTTGGGATCTTTGCGTGATCTATTTTATTGAATATGACCTCAGTGGGTCTAAACTTTCTCGTAGAATGTACTGTCTGATTGTACTCCCTAGATGCTCTAATTAATGTTACTGTCTTATCTACGAGTTCGGAATGCTCAAAATCTGCTCTACTTTCCTGCTTATCATTCAGCCTTCAACTCCATAGAGCAGAACTTGTATTTTTCAAAGAAAAAATTCTTGTAGAGCATACGTTTTATATCCGAGTTAGGAGTTTCGCCAAACCGAAGTGGCAGCGGTTTCCTAGGTTAGGTGTTCGTGGAAGCTCCACTAGAGTGTCATTCGTGGAGTTAATGTTTGCTGCGAGTTAGGCAAAGTCCTCGAAATTACTGTTCCCAACAGTGACGTTTTGTCCTAGGCGGTTGACCGATGCTTTTTTATCTTTTGTTACTTGGTTTGGTTCTCAGTTACTTCAAGACTTACTAGTTTCGCCTGTTCTTCCATTGCCTGTGATGTCGATGTGTTTATCAGCAGGACAGATTTATTGAAGATAGTGCCTTCTTTCTTGACACCTGCCCTTCGCAATATCTGTTCCATCACCATTGAAGAAATCACAGGACAGCGCATCTCCTTGCCGAAATTCCGTTCATGTTTAGAATAGTTTAAAGGGACTGTTCTCATTGCACATTGTACCACGTGTTTTCAAGCATTACGCGGCACGGAGAGAACTATTTTTTTTCCGGAACTCGAATTTGACCATCGCTTTCCAGAACTTGCGACAATGTTAAAGTCGATGAAGAGATAGTGCCTCTTGACTTTCTTCGGTGAAAAATTTTGGCGGCGTCCTGATTAGAGTGTTGCAGAAAGGTTTCAGACGTTCTCGCAATACGTTGGGTACAATTTTATATACGACATTTAGCAGATATGCCTCGATAGTTCTTAAAAGACATAGGATCGCTTTTCTTGAAGATGGGGCATATAGAACTGGTAATCCAGCCATCGGGCTTGACTTCATCCACCCATCCTTGGTTGATGATTTGGTGTATGAATCATACCAAAACATCATCATGTATGAAAAACTCCGCTGATAGGCAATCAGAGGCAACGACTTTGTTGTTTTTAGCTTTTTGATAGCTAAGCCAACGTCTTCTTAAATGGATTTTGTTGACTAAATGCGGGTTCTTTCTTGGTCTATCACATTATTCACTTGATACCCGTTAAGTAGCTACTAGAAATGCATCTCAAAAACATCTAACACTCCATTCGCGTCGGTGACTACGTTTCTTTCACTATTTCAAAGATCCTACATCCCGCGTTTAAAGCCAGCAGCCAGCTGCTTGCCTCTCCTGAAATATATCCTCTCCTATTAGCACGTGGTCGATTCAGATGGCGTTTTGATTATATGGATGTATGTGGCTTGTATCGCGTTAGGATACAGTGTGTACAGTGTGTGTTGTTGTGCCACGATAATTGTCGATTGATTTTAACTATGGTATTGTCGGTGCCGTGGCTCAGTGGTTAGTGAGTTGAACTATGGAGCAAGGGGTTTGAGGTTCGAATCCCAGTCGGAACACCTAAAAAGTTTTTCACGGCTCCACCTCTCGCGAGTGTCTGACAAACATCCGAGAATATAACTGTCCTGAGAAAACTTCTCAAATAACAAATAACGACACGAGTGGTTGTGCGTGCCCTGGGTCCCATCGATTTGGTGTGCCAAGTATTTTTTTTTTGTGTAACTCAATCGATAGACGAATATGTTATTGTGAATAAGAAAGTGACTATTAAGAATATAACATACTTTGAGAGTTGTTTTACTATTATTTGTGAATTTATTTAGTAATTGTAAAATTTCTAATTCAAGAAATGAGTTCAATCAAATTGTTTCAAGGCTACATGATTATTTATTTCCAGAAAATTTAAGACATTTCTTCCAATTCGCTGAAACTGTGAAAATTATTTGGTTCACCACCTGTTGCTTTTATCTAGAATTTATTTTCTGCTTTCTTCTTTTTGACTTTGAATTTGAAGTCAGTCCAAACCCAAAAACAAAATTACATATTTTGTTTTACCTTAAGTCATTTATCCCATGTACGTACGGTAGGTCCATAGCTATTTAATTTAATTGCTATCTTCTCCCATCGCTTTTTTGCCTTGATTTTGATACAAATTCTTTTAGCAATATCTGGATTCGCTTCCATAAGCGCAAATAAAAACTCCAGCTGTTTTTTGTTTGTGACTTCTTTTGTCCTGAATTGGAATCAATATTTCTCATTTCTTTTGCATAAATATTACTATTGTATTAGTATTTTTATTAAACTTACTTACACTTTTTTTGTAGAAAACCTTTTTATATTGCACGAACAGAGCATTGATCAGAAATTTGTGATCGACAACAAACAACCGTCAAATCGACAAGTATCAATCACAATCAAAATACACAATACCAAAATCTACAATCGATAAGTCATTTATCGATTAACGACAGTCACAATAGGAGCCTATCATCCTTTTTTTAGTGGTCGGGAAGTTACTCCGACGGCAGAACCCTCCACTGGGATGGCTGTTGATGTCAGTTGCCATCGTCTCTTTTCCGAAAACATGACTTATTCTTGAAAACCTACCTACCGAATACGTCGACATAGTCCGAGTATAGTGTTATCTGCTGCCGTTTGAAGCTGTGACGCCACCAGTGACTCGATCGAGAGATTTCGTCCGTTGTCCAATATTTCTAATATTTCTCCTGTTCGACACTCGCGCTTGTAAGTTCAGCAAGTCGCGTCCGGATGAACATTAACCAGTACCCAATACCTACCACTTGGAGGTAAAATAGACACAATTGATAGGTAGTAACAGTTACAACACTAGACGTCGCCAATCAATTTAAATCCCAAAAACTGGTGACATACGAACAGACCCTGTTTTTATACCTGTCCTAAGTAAATAAATATTTGGCACCCAATGTCCGTCGAGGCTGAAATTTCATATCTGGGCTTCTGGGAAATAGAAGAGGTACAGCGGTAAATTTTTTTAATCCGTCCACTGCCACGCCCACAAATTGTAATTGTTTTAAGACAAAAAAGAATATAACATGCAGGTTTCATGGATATGTTGTGAAAATTATTTATTTGTTTCTCTAATGTCTCGAATTTCCTCTGTAACACGGCACAATAAATTTTGAAATTTTGTTCGTCCTATATAAATATTTCAGAAATAAAGTGGTGGGTATGTGTCGAGAGATTTTATATATTTATTTATGAATCTAAACACTAATCAATAAACTATAACATTTCTGTATATAGATTCAAAATCAGTTTTGAAATTGTCGGCGCTTAATAGTGCGGTGCTTGTCAAATCGCAATTCCATTTCCTCTAAAACTTTTGGAGTATAGCGTACAACAAGTTTTACAGAGTTTGCAGCCTGTTTTAAGAGCTCAACAGCTTTTTCATGATTCTCACCTTCCACCGACTAAATGAGGAGACAAAACAAAATAATTTCAATATGTTGCAATTGACGTAGAAATTTAATATCTACCACTCCATTAACGGATAATAATTGATCTCCTCTCTTTAATCCTCCATGCCTGTCGGCTACACCGCCAGGTATGATGCGAGAAATATAAATGGGTGAACTCTGTTCTTTTCCACCCATTACATTGAATCCCAAACCTTAAAAATTATTTTAAAAAACAATTCGTTTTTTTACTGAAAGATTTATTTATTTATTTTATGTCACCTTCTTCTGTCTTAGGAAGCTCTACAACTCTAGGATGAGCATGACCTTCACTAGCAGCAAATGCAGCGACAGTGGCTTTCGCAGTTGCAGATGCACGAATATCTTGAGATCCTCGCATATCAACTGTTTCAAAAACATGTTCATATACCTCTCTCACAGCGCTAAGAAAATCGCTTTGCAAAACCTTTTGGAGTGCAGCTAATTTTGTGGTTGGAAAATCTCCACAAGATTGAAGTTTTTCTATCAATTCGATTGACTTTTTTATATCTAAAAAAAGAAGAAAACTGTATAAGAATAAGTCCATATTAAAAGGTATGTGAAAGTATGTACATATGTATGTATATGTAATAGATAATTCAAAACAAAAATTGGAAATTTGGTTTGTTAATGGAAGGATTTTTCGTTTGGGTGCTGATCCAAAATCGTTTTTTATACCCCGTCCAAGGTTATATTTAGTTTGATGCAAAAAGAAATAATCGAGATAGAGCCTATAAATCATACATATTCGTTATCAGGATGTTCTTTGAGATCTAGCAGCGAGTATTACTTTTTACAAGTGACCCCTAATAAAATTTAATAAAATATGTGTTAATCCTCTGAATGTAGAGCATCATCAGCATTTGCACCCGACCGCTCATCATATGAATCTATGTCGGATGTGCAGTGAAAACCTAAGAACCTGAAGTAAAACGCAAACATTTTGCCACTATCAAGATTGACAATACATCTTTGAAAAAAATGGGAGTTTACACTAAGCGCATTAAATTCAGTCTAATCACACCATTGAACAGAAAAAGAATAGCATACTTCCAAATTCAGTACATTTACCTACCTACATAGGTATGTATACATAAAAGTATAAAATAGCTTCTTCATGCGAAAAAAAAACAAAAACATCCTCTATCTCTACTTATTTTATGAAACATCACTATAACAGCTTTCAAGCTTAGACAACCCAAGTCATTCAATATTAGATATCAAAAGTATGCAGTATACCGCCAAAAAATATTTTAAAATCTATGGAAACTCGGTCAGGATAAACGCCAAAAATTAAAAGAAGAAAATATGCCCTGAAGCTCCGGTAAGAAAGATCGCCATTAAAAATGTTATGTGCATACTGCAAAACTCATTGGCACTGATCATGGAAGAATATCAAAATTTTACCCACTAGAGAGAATTTGGAAGACGTAAAGTTACATGTGGGTGAACAAGCATCCAAAATAGACTTTCTCACAAAAGAATATGATTTACAAAAAGCAGGAATACCGCGGGTCGAAGAAGATCGAGATAGAGACCAGGATATATTAAGTTTGATATATAGTTTGTAACATAGAGAAATAATAGGGATAGGCCCTATAAAGTACATAAATTAAATTTATATTGTCCGTTCGGATTTAAAGAAAGAAAACCGTATTTAAAACGATCATTTAAACTAAAAAAAATTGAACTTTAATCATCTTCCTGCGGATTTCTAAGATGCATTTCTATGTTGTGTGGAGATAAGCTGTGGGAATTTTTACAACTATGTATGTAATAAACAACCAGTCAGTTTAGTTCTAACCGTCAACCGAGTTAGTCTCTTCTTCTTCACATGGTGTCAGATGTAAAAATTTAAAAAAAAGAAAACAAAATAAAGTGCACGACTGGGTCGTACGTACTTGCACCGTAATGCTATGAGTGTATAATTTTATCAGGATTAAAGTACAAGTCTTGCTCTTCCCAGTAAAGTAGGCGTCGCATTCCGCGTTTCCATGGAATCGTAGTCATAACATTGTAGGAGTTTACTCAATGTTTTGTTTTTAGAAAAACACCTTTAAAAAGTGGGCGTAGTCAGATAAGGTGTTTGAGTGAATTATAGAAAATTTTAAGGCCTATTACTTTGCTAATAATTTTTTTTCAATTTCTAGTACAAATTTTGAAAAAAAAAGTTTTATAAAAGTGGGGGTGGCAATTCCAAAATTTGGTACGCCATTATTTTGCACTTGTCTTATAGAAATATTAATTTTTAGCCCAATCGCCGAACAAATACCAGAGAAACAGCTGATATTACCGTTATTTGAATTTTTCGTAAAAAATGTGGTATGCCACCTCATAGCATATGCCCAAGCTAACCCACACATCAAATTTTATCGAAATCGTTAGAGCCGTTTTCGAGAAAATCCATTTTAACTGAAATCGGCCTTAAGTAAACTACCCTTAATTTTGAGGTTAGAATAAAAATTCCAATTTCGCCTCTAGGGAATATCCCACAGACTAAAGGTATGAAGTTTGAAGTAAATCCGTCCAGCCGTTTAGGCTGTAGTCGAATATACAGACAGACAGACAGACAGACAGACAGACAGACAGACGGAATTGCCGGACCTACTTTTTTGGACTTCTCCATCATAGTAATGTCAAGTTTGATTAAAATCTCGAGTTCGATTTTTTTCACGATTGCAATACTTGCCCTATAGGTAGGTGCAAGTAAAAAAGACATTGAGTGGCATTGGAATGATAGTCACGAAAAAGAGTTTGGAAAGCTGAAGTCATTAGTCTCTCAGGCGCCTATATTGACGTACTATAATAGCAACAAACCAATAAAACTCTCTGTCGATGCGTCTAAATCAGCTATAGCTGCAGTTATTCAGCATGATAATAGTCCAATTGCGAAATGTGTGAGTTTGGCTAGGTCATTGGTGTATTGGCCGAATATCAGTAGTGAAATAAGAAACATAGTCGATGGCTGTGAAATATGCATTCGACATAGAAGTTCAAATGCTAAAGAGCCATTATTACCATTTTTGACTTTTTTGACTTTGCAGTAAAAAAGTATTTAATAGTAATTGATTACTTTTCAAAATATATTGAGATTGCCATTTTAAACCAGGGGTTTTCCGCAAATAAAGTAATTCTAGTGTTAAAATATATATTTGCTCGGCAAGGAATTCCAAAAGTCTTAGTTAGTGACAATGGTCCGCCTTTTCCTTTTGAAGAGTTCAGATTATTTTGTAAAGACTGGGATATTGAGCATATCACTTCAAGTCCGTATATTTCCCGATCAAATGGATTAGTAGAGAGATTAATTTAAACTATTAAAAAACTGTTGAACAAAAGTATCGAAGGTAAATCAGACCTCTATATAGCACTACTACAATACCGTACAACACCAAATAAAAGTTCTTATTCTCCATCTGAACTTTTAATGAATAGGAAATTACGGACTAAAATACCAATAAATATAGAAATACATCATAGTGTCGATCCCGGAAAAGTTAGTATGTAGATACCTTTCCCCTTCGTGATAGGGATAGGGGCTAGAATTTACCCGAGGTAGGCATGCCTGTCGTAAGAGGCGACTAAAGTCCAGATTTTTAAACTTTTTGGAAAAAAGTTAACGTAAAAACCATGCAATGAGCAAAACGACAGGAAGTAATACCCCAGGTGGCAGACCAGGCGCACTAGAAAATCCACACTCTATCGAGTTCGGTCCTACGGATTCTGGGGAGGACCAATTATTGCATCTCATCAACTCATTCACAAGAAGGGCAAGAGTATCTAGATCACTACCAGGGGAATCTAGTAGAAGCTCCAAAACAGTACCCACAACACCTCAGGGTACTAAAACATATGGTGCAGAGAATTGCACAAGCAGCACTGCTAGCGGAGATGAAAAAAATGCAGGCTGAAAATGAAGAACTCCGAAAAAAACTTAGCTCAAAAGCCACTTACAAAATGAAGTTAAAGAGCTAGCTAAAGAAAATAAGGACCTCAAAACGAAACTTAATTCAAAACCGCAAGAAAAATGCCGTGAGTACCTCACAGACGAGGAGGAACTTATTAGGGAAACTGACTGGATAATAAAAGAGAAAGAGAGACCAAGCAAGAAGCGTAAAGCAATATCGTCACCAGTCATAAGTCCAGGCAAATCGAACACGAGCGACAAAGATAAAGTAATGGATAATAAGGTAACACCTATCCAAGCAGATATTAAGAAGGAAAGGCCACCTCCACCAATCAATATAGTTGGAATAGCTAGCTTTACTGAGGTTAAGACATTGCTTAACTCAATATCATGCAAAAATCATAAAATAGTAGCTTTGAACAACGATGATTGGAAAATCTATACTCCAAACTCAGATACATATAGAGCTCTTGCGAAGAAGCTCAGCGAATCTGAAATTCAATGGTTTACCTATGAAGATAAAAATAACAGGCCGATCAAAGTTATAGCTAGGGGCCTCCATCCAACATGCGATAGGCAACGCATTATAGAAGATTTGCAACAGAAAGACTTGCACTTGCTCGATGCCGTCAACATCTTAAAGAAGGAGAAAAAAACAGATAAAGAAGGAAAGCAAGTAGTATCCAATAGAGCACTTCCATTATTTATGCTGACTTTTCACAGTAAAGAGAAATCAGAAAACATATATAAATAAAGTATAAACAGTATGAATAAAGCACTAAAAATAGTTACTTGGAACGCTAATGGACTAATGCAGCACATAGATGAGTTGTTAATTTTTCTAAATACGGAAAAGATAGATATTTGCTTGATTTCAGAGAGCCACTTAACCAGATCAACCAACTTAAACATACCTGGTTATTGTTGCTACCATGCTGTTCACCCAGCGCAAAGGGCAAGAGGAGGATCTGCGCTACTCGTAAAAGAATCAATTAAACATTACGAAGACCCAAAAATTGAGGAAGAAAAAATGCAAGCTACAACTATAAATGTGCACGTATTAAACAAAATGAAAATAAAAGTATCTGCAATATACTGTCCACCAAAACATAACCTAAAAAAAAGAACACTATATTAGATTTTTTCAAACATTGGGGAATTACTTTATAGTCGGTATTGACTTTAATGCCAAAAATACCTTTTGGGGCTCTAGACTAACGAACACCAAAGGTAGAGAGCTATATTCAGCAGGACGAGCATTAAAATGCGATTTTCACTCAAGTGCTACGCCAACACACTGGCCGATAGATCAGAATAAAATCCCAGACCTAATAGACTTCTATGTAGGAAAAGGAGTATCTGATAACTATATTTGCGTAGAAAATAAAGATGATCTGTCGTCAGATCATTCTCCTGTCCTCATGACAATTAGTGTTAGCGTACTGAAAACTAAAAGTCAACCACGTCTTATAAATCATAAAACAAACTGGCCCCTGTTCAGACGCACTCTAGAAGATAGCATAAGTCTACAAGTTCCGATAAAAAGCACATTTCAACTAGAAGAAGAAATTGAGCTATTTAGTACAAATATCCAGCAAGCAATATGGATATATACCCCTTTCTGTCAAAAAAATAGGAATGTAGACATAAATTACCCTTCTGCAGTTAAGGAATTGATTAGGAAAAAACGCAAAGCTCGTAAAACTTGGCAAAGAATCCGAACACCTGAGAATAAAACGATTCTTAACGCATTGTGCAATGAACTTAAGAGGGTTATAAAATCTGTAAAAAACGAATCAGTTGGCAGACACCTAAATAATCTATCAGCCCATAAAGATACAAATTATTCGTTATGGAAAGCTGTCAAGTCCTTAAAAAAACCAGCAAAACAGGCACCGCCCATTAAACAAGTAAATGGGTCTTGGTCAAGAAATGCCAAAGAAAAGGCTAACCTCTTTGCAGATCACCTGCAAGAAACCTTCCAACCATTTTGTAGGCAAACTGCTGACGAAAACTTGTCTCTGCAGCCACGAAACGATCACATAAACATACAGCATGTAACATTACAAGAACTAAAATGGGAAATTAAAAGTAACATAAGTGCAAAAAAAGCACCGGGCTATGATTTGATAACGGGACAAATACTTAAGGAGTTCCCAGATAAAGCGAATCTCAAATTATTACATATAATTAATGCAGCACTCAGGCTAAAGTATGTTCCGAGGCAATGAAAGGTGGCAGAAGTAATCATGATTCTGAAACCGGATAAGTCACCAAATGAAAAGAAATCATATAGACCAATTTCGCTCCTACCCGTAATGTCAAAACTATTCGAAAAACTGTTTTTAAAAAGATTGAAGCCAATAATAGAAGAAAGAAATCTTGTACCCTCCCACCAATTTGGATTTAGGGAAAGACACTCTACTGTACAACAAGTGCATAGACTTGCGAGTACAATAGAAAAAGCACTTGAGAATAAAAAAGTCTGTTCAGCCATCTTTCTTGACGTAGCACAAGCGTTTGACAAAGTCTGGCACCGAGGCCTAGAATTTAAACTGAAAAGAGATCTCCCCGAAGAGTTCTTCTTAATTCTAAAATCGTATATATCAGATCGTTACTTTCGAGTAAGATATGACGATGAATACTCCAATCTAAGAAAAATATCTGCAGGAGTTCCACAAGGAAGTGTCTTGGGACCGATCCTCTATCTCCTATATACAAGAGACCTTCCTCAGCCTGAAGAAGCTAGCTTAGCGACTTTCGCAGATGACACCGCAATTATGACTATTGGCGACAATGCAGATGAAGCAGCGAACAAATTACAGAAGGCAATTAAATCTGTAAGTGATTGGACAAAAAAGTGGAGAATAAAGCTTCACGAAACTAAATCTATCCATGTTAACTTTACTAACAGAAAAATAAATACCGTAAGAGTTAATATTGATGGAAATGAAGTTCCGTACGCAAATACTGCCAAATATTTGGGTATAACACTCGACGCCAAGCTCAGATGGAAGGAGCATGTCAAAAAGAAAAAAGAGGAGTTAAATATTAGACTCAGACAAATGCATTGGTTAATGGGAAGGAATTCCCAGCTATCAATTGACAACAAACTGCTTTTATACAAGCAAGTACTGAGGCCTGTTTGGACGTATGGGATACAGCTCTGGGGCTGTACCAAAAAGACAAATTTAAGAATGATACAAACAGTCCAAAACAAAGTACTAAGAGGCATCGTTAATGCGCCTTGGTACATATGTAAGAAATGACAACCTACATAGGGACTTACAAGTAGAGAATGTTAGTGATATTGTTAAAAAATATGCACTTAAACATTACCAACAACTTCAAGACCATGTAAATCCTGAAATACAATACATGGTGGAAGATAACAGGAATGCCATTAGGCGGCTTAAAAGATTAAGGCCGTATGACTTAATTTCTTAACGAAAATTAGATATAAAAGCATAAATGCGTCATATGTATACATATACATACACATGTGTCTTAAAACAATATTTTATTATTATTCTCGGGGCCAGCGACTGAGCTTCACCCCTTTAAAAACGATTGTAATATATCAGAGAAAAGTTACTGGATGAGACTTCCTCTCAGTTGTAACGACAGAAGGTGTTTTCTGTTTGGGATGCTTTCCCATACTATCTAATCCACGGCTGAAGACCCCCCCGGATGGGAAATGGGGTTGGAACCAGAGGTGGTTTTAGTTTGGGTTAAAGTCCCACACTCCGGCTTTCGATGCTTTCCACCTTCCTTAAAAAAAAAAAAAAAATGTAGATACTTACAAAACAATAGGCAAAAAATGAGCCATTACTATAACAACTCAGCTAGGCCTTTAAAAGAATTGGAAGAAGGGGACAGAATTTATTATCAGAAGACTCCAAAATCAGTTTGGTACCCCGGACGGGTTATAGGCAAGTCCAGGGAACCAAGGTCGTACATTATAAAAGGGAAAAACGATGAAACTTATCGCCGAAATCGTTAGCATATAATCTCTCCACCTAAGACCATATTGGATAAAGACACAGACAGGTATACACTCAAAAAATTAAATGAAACTTTCCGACGGGGTGACTCTAAGCTCACAATGCATTGCAAAGGATAGTCCAGTTGCCCTGGAGTTCACAAGGGGCAACGAAGAGGGTTGTGTTTTTTCATGCTTTGGTAGAGAAATAAAGGCACCGAACAGGTGGACCTATGAAATGTAAAGTACACCTGACATTAATTATTTCGTTGCTATTATATATACCGTAATGGACAAAAAAAAGTTACCACCTTGTCATTTCACAAAATCTTGGAGTGGCCTGGAAACAGCCCCGATTTAAACCCGATAGAGAATTGCTGGGCTAAAATAGTATCCAGGAACCCAAAGAGCAAAGAAGAGTTCAGAACAGCGATTCAGGAAGCCTGGGAAAATGTTATTTCCAGAGAATTCTGCCAAAACTCAATTGCTTCAATGCCACGAAGGATTCAAGCCGTAATCAAGGCCCGTAGTGGTCACACAAAGAACTAGTCATTTTTTGTGATCATTTAGATATTGTGAGACACATCCGATATAAAATCTTAAAAAAAAATAAATTGCTTTCTTCAAAATCCAATCAAATTTGCTTTAAGTGTTGCTCTATGAGTTCTTTTTTTTTGTATTACACTAACACATCATTATGCTGCACTAAAACTATGATGATAAGAACTCCCCAAATAAAAAAAAAATCTATTATAAAATTAATCATAAATAATTTTGAAAAGCATTAACTCCCAGTTTTACCCCTAATTATTGTAAACCACAGCTCTAGTGAATTATTCGTAAAAAGGGGAAGGTGGTAACTTTTTTTTGTCCATTACGATATATATACAGTGGCGACAAAATAAATAGCACAGTTACATGGTAACTAATAATAATGGTCTAAATCTGGAGCTTAATCGATTAAACATAAAATAGTTTTAGTTTATATAAAGTGTAACTTCCCTATTAACTAACGGTACATGTTACTTCTTAAATCATCCTTGGCTTTTGAAATTAAATAACATTTTGTAAAGGCTGGTAGATATAGTGCGGACAATTTAAATAGCACAACTTTTGTTTATTACAATTAATTTGTCACTTTCAAATCTAATTCTTGATATTATTAAAGTAAGTGATAATAAAGAGTTTCTTTTGCAAGAAATTTAAAGATTTAAAGAATTTGGTATATCAACAACAGAATGAGACGAGGAATTCATTCCACGGAGGATTTCAGACGGTGTGTTCTTGCCTATAAGAATAAAGAAAGCTCGAATTTGGACATAGCGCGAAAATTGAAGTGGTCACGAAAAAAGGTAATTAATACCCTTCAACATTACCAAGAGATGGGCTCGATCCAAAACAAACTGCGTAAGGATCGGTCGCGTAAGACCACCTCTAGGACCGACTCAACCATTGTTCGTTCGAGCAAACTCGATCCATTTTTGTCAGCTCCTAAAATAAAATTAAACATTGAAAGGAAGGTGAACGTGGATGTTTCTGTTAGCACACATAAAAATCGCCTTCGAGAAAAAAAATTGTTCGGACGGATTACCAGACAGAAACCATTGGTATAAAATCGGAATATGTCACGTCATTTGGAGTTTGACCGTAACCATGTTAATAAAAATTCAAATTGGTGGGAGAATATTATGTGGACCATTATAAGACGGGAAACAATATCTAAGACGCGGGATCAACCAAGAATTCAACCCTAAATACGTCATAAAAATGGTAAAGCATGGTTGAGGCAACGTTCTTGTATGGGGGTGTTTTTCTTCGCGTGGTGTTGGTCCGATTTAGCGGATTGAGGGCATTCTGAAGCAAATGAAATACAAGGACATTTTGAGCAATGTTATGCTTCCTTATGCTGAATAAGGAAATGCGACTGATACGGAAATTTTAGCACGATAATGACCCGAAGAATACAGCTAAATCTGTAAAGCAGTGGTTATTGAGCCAGAAAATTGACAATTTAGGTTGGCCAGCTCAGTCCCCTGATCTAAATCCAATTGAGAACTTGTAGAGGGATGTCGACACATCAATAGACAGAACGGCGGCCACAAATTTAGATCAACTTTGTGTAGAGATTCTACGTGCTTGGAGTGCCATACGTTGGAGAGAGGTGTAAGGCCCTGGTATCATCAATGTGCTGTCGATGTACTAAATTATAAAAGTTAATAGAACCCGACTAAATATTGATGAGATCTCCATATTTACTTTATTTCTTTTCTTCACTGTTCTATTAAATTTAATGAATTTCGTAAAGTGTGCTATTTATTTTGACTGCAAGAAATTAGAACGAAGAATACTTTTTAGCTTTTTTTTGTAAATATGAATGAAATGTTTCAGGTTTTTAGTTTTTTAAGTGAACTGTACTTAATTTTATTTTATTACATAAGTAGTATCTTTTTTTACTGTAGATAAATACAAAAATTTTAAGTTTGAAAAAATAAGATCAAAGTGTGCTATTTATTTTGTCGCCACTGTATGTATATATAAAAATAATATAAATATAAAAATAATATTTTACCAATATAACTATTTTATTCATTTAGGTTTATTTTTTATTAAATAAAGTGCACGACTGGGTCGTGCGTAGTTGCACCGTAATGCTATAAGTGTAAAATTTTATCAGGATTGAGGTCCAAGTCTTGTTCTTTCCTGTAAAGTAGGTGTGGCATTCCGTGTTTCGATGGAATAATGGTCATAACATTGTAGGAGTTTACTCAATGTTTTGTTTTTATAAAAACGACCTTAAAAAGTGGGCGTGGCCAGATAGGGTGTTTAAGTAAATTATAGAAAATTTTAAAGCCCCTTACTTTGCTTAAATAATTTTTTCTCAATTTCTAGTAAAAACTTTGAAAAAAAAAGTTTTACAAAAGTGGGTGTGGCAGTTCCAAAGTTTGGTACGCCATTATTTTGCACTTGTCTTATAACCGAGAAGTATTCATTTTTAGCCCAATCGCCGAACAAATACCCGAGAAAGAGCTGATTTTTAATATTACTGTTATTGGAATTTTTCGTGAAAAACGTTGTATGTCACCTCATAGCATATGCCCAAACTAACCCACATATCAAATTTTATCGAAATCGTTAGAGCCGTTTTCGAGAAAACTGCCCTAAGTTAACTGCCCTTAATTTTGAGGTTAGAATGAAAATTCCAATTTCGCCTCTAGGGAATATCCCACAGACTATAGGTATGAAGTTTGAAGCAAATCCGTCTAGTCGTTTAGGCTGCAGTCGCATATATAGACAGACAGACAGACGGAATTGCCGGACATACTTTTTTGGACTTCTCCATCATGGTGATGTCAGGTTTGATTAAAATCTCGAGTTCGATTTTTTTACGAAAGCAATACTTGCCCTATAGGTATATGTACATATGTAGGTGCAAGTAAAAAATGAATAGTATGTTGAATTCAATTTGAGCAATATACTCCATAAAATAGAAAAGTATATTGAATTATAGCTAGTTTTAAGCTCTGACCTAGTTATATACATACATATGTATAGATATACTATGCTACTTACTTCAATGTACCTCCTACATATGTAGACATAGCTATGTACATATGTATGTAATAAACACCAGTCAGTCTGGTTCTGACCGTCAACAGAGTTAGCCCTTCTTCTTCACAGGAATGAGTTAACCCCCCCTTTTTCTTCAAGAAAATCGCCCAGCGGCCCATACGAGCATCGAAATTGTTTCTACCCTCTGGATTAGGAGTTCTGATTTGGTCTGTTTCTGAATTTGAATATGATGACAGGTACATACATATACTGATTAGAGAGATTGAGGTGATTCAAATTATTGAGAACGTTGGGATTTTTTGTGTCTCGTTTTGAATTGTCTCCATCAGGTCGAATTTGTTAAATTTTAATTTTTTTTTATCTTGTCGCAGGTCACTCTGTTATTGTTTCAGAGGCCTCTACCCGGAAAATACGAAAAAAGCATCAAATGAGCAATCGGTTTCCCATGCCACTTGGAGAATTCTGAACCGATTTAAATGGTAGTCACATGGTAGTAAATGGTATCACATTTTAAAGAAGAGATTTGTTTCTGCAATATCTTCGAACAGATTTTTAAATTATGTTTTGTAAATCGGTTTCCCATTTTACAATAAGAAAACGGTCTTGGTGTAATATGAAATCAGGCTCTTTGGAAAGGCAATGAATAGTCTTCTTTTTCGAGATATTAGTGTTTGAACATTGATAAAATATGGGAGAATTGGGACGACAATATCGTGAGGAGTCTTATCCAAGGTATGCCCAGGTGAATTAAAGCTTTATTAGATGTTCGGGGAACTAAAGGAACGAAGATTCTTTAGAAAAAAAATAAAAATAAAAATCTTAAATACCTATTAAGTTCTGAAGCTTTTGCACTTTTTCGTTAATTTATGTTTTATTTGTAAGTTTATGTTTTATTTGAAACATTTAAAAAACATTTCAGAAACATTTCTAAAATATTTTTGAAAAGTTTTTAAACAAATGTGAAACATTTCAGAAACGTTTTTTAAACAATTTGATTAAAATCTCGAGTTCGATTTTTTGACGAAAACAATACCTGCCCCATAGGTATAGGTGCAAGTAAAAAGAGTTAATATTTGTTCAACTTAATAATTTAAAATTCAGCACAATATTTTTAAACGTAAACCTTCTAATTTAAAGGTCTTCTTCAATGCAAATGGCATTGTACAGCGATAAGGAAAGAGTGACTGAGTTATTTAGATTATAATTTATTCTGAGTCGGAACGTAGAAGTTATAATTTTTATTTCTAAGATTTCTTTCTGGAACGTACAAAGAAACTTGCGCAAGTAGATTCTCGGATTTAATATTAATATTTAAAATATCTTTCATAACTGGTGCATTGAGCCTTTCTGTTTTTAATTTACTAGTGCCCATCTTGCAAAATAATCAGGCATTTTATCACCACATCCGCCAATCCAAACATTTTGGAATTTCAGAAATATCATTCGAGAACAAATTAAACAAAAATGGTCCCAAGTGACTTTCTTCTGGAAGACTTGACTCCAGCTCAATGCAAAATGATTGACAGCCATCGATATACACAACTTATTTTCGGTTAGTTAGCTACGACCCCAACCATTTCAAGAATTTTGAATCTAGTCCTAACTTATGAAGCTTTTGTACTAATAGGCCATGGAGAAATATTTACATTCAAAAAAAGAAACAACGAAAACTTTGGATTAAGGGTGACATAAAAGACACTTACATTGTTTTCTTTTCAATTCCTCGTATACCTAAAAAATTCATTAATATTACATACATATGTATGTATATGAGGGTTCATATTTCCAATCCAAATATGCTGTTGATTTTGTTTAAAATATAAGATATTTGATGACATATGGCTCAATCATAACAGACTTTGATGAGCTTACGTCAACTTAATGTAATGTATTATTACATGAAAACGGTATTGCATGCCCATAATGGTATTATACTTGGTTTCGTCAAGTATGGAAGTTAGACAATTGACACAAAAAATAATAAAAAGCATGACGAACCGTAAGTACTTCCACTTTAATGCTGAAGATTTATAGATTATTCAGGATGAATAAAGTAGTCATGATACACCGCATTTTTGATATCATCGCGATACTTTTTAACACGTCATCGAAGAAATTTCAGTGAAAAATGTTTAACATATTTCAAAACACCCTCAAAATCTGGGCGTGGTTATATATGTATGTATAATGTATAAATGAATTATAGAGAAATTGACTTCCTATCAATTCTGTCTTAATGATTTTTTCCAACATCTAGTCCAAAAACTAAACCACTGAAGGGGTTTTTTTTTTATTGAAATCGGCCTTACTTAAAGACCACAGATATAAAGTTTGAAGCGAATCTATTCAGTCGTTTAGGCTGCAGTCGACATACCATACACACAAATATTATAGTGATTTAAAGTTTGCCTTTTCCATTAGCTAAAATAGAGAGAAAGAGAATATGGTGATATTTTTAGAGACTTACTTCGCGTTTTCGCATCATCATTGGAGTCCAAAAGGAATGAATTTTTAGGTAAAACTAATGGAAAATGATATAAAAACATACAGAAAAGCTACAATCCGTTTGGAACGGATCGTATGATACCCTATTCTTCCTATTATAAATTCCCAACGAAGTGGGCGAGGTCGCATATCGTTTTCAAAATACAATGATATACTCGAATGCTTGTTAATGTTTCATGCAAAATTTCAACAAAATCGGTTTTTTAATGAAAACGCCTTTAAAAAGTAAAAAGTATGGAAGAATTTAATTAAATTTTTGATTTCATACAAAACATCGATATTATGTAAAAATAGGCGTCACTGGGCGGATTTAAAAAAAAATGTTTACACTTGTACTCCTATACATCCCAAGCTTAAACGGGCGGACATGGCTCAATCGTTTTCTCTATTCATGCTGATCACGTAAATACATATATACTTTATAGGGCATTCCGGACAACCAATTCGGTTTTAAGGCTGGGCATGATACCCTACATGCCGCGTCTAAACTGGTGTCGGTCGTCCAATGGAATAAAAGCAAGAATCAATGCACGGGTGCTTGCCTGGTTGACTTGTTGAGCAGGCTGGGTATCAGCAAACCACTACTGTACATCATATGTAATATGCTCACCAGTAGACAGTTCGTTGTGAAAAATGGCAACGTGACTTCTGCTCACCTATGGCCAATGCTCACCTATGGCTGTCCGGTGTGGTTCAACGTAGGAGCAAGCTTGATGGAAAGGATTCGGGTGTTTGAGAGGGCTTGTCTTCGGGCTTGCCTTCATTTATACAGAACACCAGAGTCCGAGTACAAAAAATTTTACTCTAATGAGGTCGTTTATAACAGGGCGAATCTGATCAGAGTGGACAATTTCCTGGTGAAGTTGATTCGCGGTCATATTGCAAGAGCAATGAACTCGACCAATAGCCTGATCTTTGGGGCTTACTACCCCAACGACATGTACCATGAAAATGTGCGCCTCAACGGATTTATCCCCCCAGAGGCGTTTCTCTATTTTGACAGACAAGGTCTGATACAGGATAGAACGGGTACTCCGATTATCTTCCACGTCGCCAGAAAAGCTGTGGATAGGCGACTTAACTACGAGCAAGGCGTAGCACAGAGTACTGAGGATCGTCTCCGATTCAGTAGGTCGATTTCGGGGCGTGATCGTAAAGATGTAGAAATGTAGAAAGGCAGCACCAGAAATTTTGGTGGCTGAACGAAGTGAGAACTCCCTCGTCGAACTCGCTTATTTCTGGCTAGCCCTTTTAGGGTAAGCTGGCCACTTTATTTATTTTTTTATACATAGCCTGGCCGGCATATATAGTTTTTAAGGTAGTCGTAGGTGTTTGTTGTAGGTGTCCTAATTATAAGGTAGTTTTAGAGCACAGCACTCGGCTTATTCAAAAAAAAAAAAAAAAGGTATTTGTATTACGTTTTCATTATATGTAAGTAGGTTAAATAGATTAAGATTTATTTTACGGTAGTTTAAGGTAGTTTAAGTTTTATATAAAAAAACAAAAAAAGTTCAGATACAAAGTTTTTAACAAAACACAATTTTCTTTGTCAGAATTAAATTAAAGTAAAATTTAGTTAATAAATAAAATATGAAAAAATTACTAATCATGTAGCTAGGTTACGTCGAAAGACATAGGTTAAGAATTAAGTTTAACTTAGAGCGCCCGCACAGGGCCAGTAAGTTAGTCATAACATACATAGTTAAGTTAGTTAAGCTAGTTTTAAGCACTTTTATCTAGCTTTAAGTTTTCTTTTCCTGAAGTAATTAATAAAAATGTGTTAAAAAAAAAAAAAAATACTTTATAGGGCCTATCTCGATTATTTCTCTATGTTACACACAATGTATCAAGCTTAATATTCCCTTAGGATACGGTATAATGAAGCAGTAGTTGCGATACTTTTTTAGGAAGGATGATTAAAAATATGTATTTTCTCACAGGTATTACGCTACGAAGTCGTCCTGGGTCGTACATACTTGCTCCTTAATGCTCAAGTCTTGTTCTCATAAAGTGGACGTGCCATTGGTCATATTTGAAGAAATTATTTTAAAATCGCACTAATAGTATCTGTGAGACTTCATATAGTTCTTTTTTTCATTTTTTTATATACTCTAAAATATTCTCAAGCAAATTATAGAGAACTGCAAGGCCTATAAATTTTTCCGATTTCCAGTAAAAATTTTACAAAAAATGGATTTTTAAAAAGCGTGGCAATTCCGAAACTTTGTACACCATAGGGATTATCCCACAGACCCTATGTCTGAAGTTTGATCTAAATCCGTCCACCCGTTTAGTAACGTCGTGTATAGACAGACAGACGATATTAGCAGACCCACTTATTTGGACTTCTTTATCATGGCAATGGCAAGTTTTATTAAAATGTCGAGTTTGAAATTTTTCATGAATATAATACTTGTCCTGAAAGTAAATAAAGTGCACGACTGGATCGTACGTACTTGCACCTTAATGCTATAAGTGTACAATTTTATCAGGATTGAAGTCGAAGTCTTGCTTTTCCCAGTAAATTAGGCGTGGCATTCTGCGTTTCGATTGAATAATAGTCATAACATTATAGGAGTTTACACAATGTTTTGGTTTTATTAATACTCCTTTAAAAAGTGGGCGTGGCCAGATAGGTTGAGTTATAAAAAATTTTAAGGCCTATTGCTTTGCTTAAGTAATTTTTTCTCAATTTCTAATAAAAAATTTAAAAAAAAAATAAGTTTTATAAAAGTGGGCGTGGCGATTGCAAAATTTGGTACGCCATTATTTTGCATTTGTCTTATAACCTAGAAATATGAATTCTTAGCCCAATCGCCGAACAAATACCAGAGAAACAGCTGATTTTCAATATTACCGTTATTTGAATTTTTCGTAAAAAAATGTGGTATGCCACCTCATAGCATATGCCCAAGCTAACCCACACATCAAATTTTATCGAAATCGTTAGAGCCGTTTTCGAGAAAATTCATTTTAACTGAAATCGGCCTTAAGTAAACTACCCTTCATTTTGAGGTTAGAATGAAAGTTCCGATTTCGTCTCGAGGTGTGAACCCACAGATCACAGATAAGAAGTTTGAAGCAAATCCGTCCAGCCGTTCAGACTGCAGTCGACCATACAGACAAATATTATAGTGATTTAAAGTTTGATTAAAATCTCGAGTTCGAACTTTTTTACGAAACCAATGCTTGCCCTATAGGTAGAGGTGCAAGTAAAATAAAGTGCATGACTGAGTCCTACGTTCGTGCACCTCAATTTTCTTCTCTTGTTCTCATAAAGTGGGCGTGCCATTTTTTATATTTGAAGGAATTATTTTAACATAATATACTGATTTGGAGGATTTCATATTTTGTTTGCTTTTTTAAATATACGCATATATGTATATGGGCCTTAACCGAATTATAGAGGACTTCAGGCCTATAAATTTTTCTTTAACAATTTTTTTCGATTTCTAGTGAAAATTTAAAAAAAAATAATTTTAAAAGTGGACGTGCTACCCCATTATTTTGCTGTTTGTTTTAGGCCCTCTATTATATTTCTTATTTACCAATGACTTGCCAAATAATGATAGACAACTGTGGCAACATTCGCAGACGATACTGCTGTTCTTGCTGTGGGAGAAACTGTCGAAGTAGCGACGAAAAAGCTACAGAAGGCAGTGAATAATATTTCAGAATGGATCACAAAGTGGCAAATTAATTTAAATGATCTAAAGTCGGTTCATATCAACTTCAGTGGCGATTCCTGGTTTTAAGCATTGGGTTAGCTGCGTGGAAGCGAATATAAAGGGTCTTCCAATCAGGACTTCCGCATTTTGGCGGTTATAGCGGCCATATTGTTGTAGTTGTTATGTTCGGGCAATGTTCCACGCGTTTCCCCCATTTTACTGTCGCCATAATCGTCTTAAAGAGAGGACTATTCGCAGTGTGGTGGATAAATTTGAGTCGACTGGTTCAGTAAACGGTCAACAAAAACCCGTACGTCGACTAAAAGAGCTGCCGACAACATCGTCGTTGGAAACTGACCCTAATTTTCGAAAAATCATCTTCAGCGATAAGGCCCATTTATGGATGAACGGGTAAAACAAATTTGCACAAAATACAAACTTTCCAAAATAAAGTATCATCAATTCAGAAATGACGAAGCTACTAAGAAGTAACAATCGGACTAGAAGATTGAGAAGAGTAAAACCTTTTGATCTAGCTAAATAGAAAATAAATTGCACGACTGGGTCGTACACATGTACTTGCACCGTAATGCTATAAGTGTAAAAAGTGGGCTTGGCCAGATAGGGTGTTTGAGTAAAGTATAGAAAATTTTAAGACCTATTACTTTGCTTAAATACTCTGTTCTCAATTCCTAGTAAAAGTTTTGAAAAAAAAGTTTTAAAAAAGTGGGCATGGTAATTCAAAAATATGGTATGTCATTATTATGCATTTACCTTATAACCTAGAAATATCAATTTTTACTACCAAAGAAACAATACGCTGATTTTCAATATTACCGTTATTCTATTTTTTCGTGAAAAACGTGGTATGCCACCTCATTGCATGTATCCAAATATCAAATTTTATCGAAATCGTTAGAGCCGTTTTCGGGAAATCAGCCTTAAGTAAACTACCCTTAATTTTGAGGTTAGAATGAAAATTCAGATTTCGCCTCGAGGTGTGAACCCACAGACTACAGATATGAAGTTTGAAGCAAGTCCGTCCAGCCGTTTTATAGGTGCAAGTAAAAAACAATAAGTTAACAGACGAGTACTTGTCATTTATATACATGTATGTATAAGTCATGAAACACAAATTATTGATGGGTCTAACGCCAAGAAGGCGGTACCGCAAGGGAAAAGGGGAGAAGGCATCAGTTGGTACAAATCTCCACACTGATACTGAGTACTTTCGTCTTTTGAAAGGTGTCATTCGTGGAGTTGATATCTATGTGACATACTTGTATTATGAATACCATGGCACACTAATGAAACTTATGTCTGTCAGGGTATACTAAGGTAATACGAGCCGGAAAAAATAGTATGCGCATGATATTTATTCTAGGCTTTTATATGTAGTATAGTAGTATGTAGCTTTACTTAAGCTGTCAATTTGCAACACAATCATTACTTGCTAGAACATAACAACCTGTCAAAATTTCCTTGTTTATTGACAACAGATACTTAGTTTTGTCCTCATTTACTTCGAGGCCAACTCGTTTCGCCTGTTCTTCAATTTTTGTAAAAGCTTCGTTAAAGGCGCACTGGAAACGACCGATGATGTCGACGTCGTCTGCGTATCGCAGCAGCTGAAGATGCCTTGCGCACTATCTGTTCCAGCACAAGATTGTGAAAAATCAAAACAGCGCATCTTCTTACCGAAATCCGCTCCATGTTTGAAATAGTTCAGAGGAACTGTTTCCGAATTGCACTTTGCACGGCGTGTTTTTCAGTGTCACGCGGCACAGCTGGATAAAGTCGATGAAGATATCGTCAGTCTGGACTTGAAATTTGTTGGTCTTGTCCTGGATTGACTTGATCATTCGTCGATCTTACGGACCACACTGGTACGGGCCGATTAGTGTGTTGCAGAACGTCTTCAGATGTTCACACAAGACATTGGATAGGAACTAATATGCGACATTAAGCAGGGATATACCTCGATAGTTCTTGCAAGACACAGTATCGCCTTTGTTGAAGATGATAAAGAGCTGATAGTCCAGTCATCGAGCGTGACTTAATGCACACATACTTCTATTCGATACCCTTAAAGTGACGATGTGTGGACCAAGGGCTCCTCTTGATGACATCGCTGTACTGGTTCCATGAATCGTTGGCTACTCAAATCGTACTAAGGCTTCCAACGTTGAATTTCATTTTCTGGGCGGTGGATGGATAGTCGAGCTCTGAAAAGAGGGGCGAATGCCCCTCTAAACGTTTGAACAAACTTAATATATACATATGTACATATATACAATATTAATTACTCTTGTTTGATTGCATGTGTTTTCATTCATCGTCAGACGGATGAAGCCCAGCACATCACTTGTGGCTATTGCGATGGCATGTTCGCTTCATTGCCGCAAGTCGTTGACACTTAATGCGGGAAGTGTAGGAGACGTTGAGATATTTCGGAATACGCGTTCAGCAAAGATTCTAGCGGTATTTTGCGATTGCACTTTTCGACACTAAATTTTCTTATAGTAGTTCTTCTTTTTTGTGGCGCTTGGGATAAGCTGCTCGGAAGGTATGGTTGTCCACAATACTGAAGGCATGCCTTGCGTCAATCAATTTGGTTTCGTCGCGCCGCAAAGTCAATAGACAGTCAAAGTGGGAAACCTCCGATTTGGAGGTATGTATAAGTAGTTTAAAATGTATACTATATGTTATACTATAGTTTTAACTATAAATGTATTTTTTCAAAGCTTTTCTTATATCTTTGCTAGATTTTCTAAAAATTATAATTAGCAACAGTTTGACGTACGATTAAGAGAAGTTATAATAAAAACTTCTTTTTGCCAGACAAAAATGGTATAAAAAAAAACTGAATTACCCTTAGAAAATTTCTTTGTGGTTATGAAAAGATTTATTTTTGTAATAGTTTATAAAATGGTTTGAAGTGCATTCCTTAGATTTGAATACAATTTCGATGATACCCAAAGAAAGAATAATATTTGCCAATGGCTACTGCGCCACATGTAGGGGAAGATTTCTTCATAAAAAAACATTTTACGTACTCTAAGAGCGCTATTTACCAAAGATTTAGTAATATTCTTTAAATAAAATGAAGTACCTGGTCCCAAATGTTTAATAAATGAATGGTCAAATTAACAGCAACTTTAGGCCGCCCAGAACTCATAACCCAACACTTTTTTTCTGGAATACCATGAAAGAAAAAGTTGATGTTAGATAAATGTCGAGTCTGGAAGAGTTCCAAAGAAAAGTAGTGATTTTTCAGAAGAGATGAGAAGTAATTTGGTCTAGTTTGGAAAAAAGGGGTTTAAACAGGAGATGAAAATGGTAATTATAAATTATTTGCAGGCGGGAAGCACGGCGATCGCTTATGTATGACATTGCCCCATCTGTATCGGGAAGGCACCATAATACTCTGAAGAAGCTTTCGCAGAATGCGTTAAATAGACTAAATAGATGAACGGTGGGTTTCGGATGTAAAGTCCTACGAAACAGCACAAAAAAAACAAAATATTTGGGTTTATACTGGATGAAAGTATATTTTCTCCTTCAAAAAAGCTGTTGGTAATAAATGGGGTCTACAACTGCGAATAATACACTGATTCTACATCTCGGTCCTAAGACAGATACTTACATATGTATGTACATATGTACATAGGGGGTAATTGTCTAAATACAAGCTAAACATAGACATTACAATAGGTATCATCACGTAAGTATTGTGGCAACCTCGTTCAAATTGGCTTATCAAGCAGAGAGGAACTTTCATCTTTGTGTGTTGGTGTTACATACTGACATCCACAAATGAAACACATAATACATGAAACATACATATATGTACATATAATGTAATTATAAAAGGTTTAGCCACATTTTTCCTTATAATAGTAACAAAAATAATAAAGAAATAAGAAAAATAATAAAAAACAAAAAAGTAATTGTTAGAATTAAGTACTTTCAAAAAAATAATAATAGCATAAGCATTATATATTATAAATAAGGTCGTAATTTTTTAGGTTTATTTAAGCAAACATAATGTATAATAGTGTACAGTAAAAAAAAAAAAAAAACATACATAATTATTTACGTTATCCTTCAATATGAATTTCACGTGGCACTTAATTATTTTCCAATTTCAGAGAAAGTATTGGTAAATTGTAATAACTTGACGTGAGTGGTTCCAAATATTGTATGACATCTCTGCATAAACAATACAAACTCGATTTAAGCAAATAATAGAAACTAAGCCAGTTGCAATTACCGAGGTTGTTGTACTTAACGAGTTACATTTCAAAAAACAACATTTTCTATGTAAATATAAAACATTTTAAAATCAAAAGAGAAATAACAATCCAAGCAAAAGAACAGATCGTATGATACCATATCCTCTATGCAACACTTATGAAGTGGGCATCTTTACTTGCACCTATACTTATAGGGCAAGTATTGCATTCGGAATTGCCGAATCCACTTTTTTGGACTTCTCCATAATAGTAATGTCAAGTTTGATTAAAATCTCGAGTAAAATTTTTCTCAAGAAACCAGTATGTTGCGTGCCCTATAGGTATATGGAGGAGCAAGTAAAAACATTTAGTATCTCCAACAGAAAAATTGTTGTAGGTAATAATTAGTGCTTCTATAATATATAAGGGTCCGAATGATAATGGTTTGCACGCATGTTTTTGACTTCTATAGAATTGTCCTAATGTTCTTAAAACTCCACCGCCCATTTGGAACAGGCAATAAGACAAAATCATTGGTAGTGTTGGCGGTTTAGAAGAATTTTAGTTTAAGAGTGGACGGTGATTATTAAAAAACTAGGCCTTTTTCTAAGGAATTGTACACATTAATCAACGCCCAGAATTTTAGGTTTCGAAGAAATTAGCACATACAAAGTAAAATAAAATAACTTATAGTTTTGCCTGGAAATATGTATAAAACTGTTTTGTATAAAAAGATTTGTTGTATTGTTTGCAAGCTACGTTCTTTACCGCTTAACAGGGTATATAGGGACTACTGGTGCAATCAGGACTATTCCCACTGCTGCCCTTGAAAATATTCTAGGGATCTGCCCACTGGACATTTTTAGAAATTAAATAGCGACAAAAAGCGCCATTCGCTTACTACTCCGGAATATACATCCACACGCATCAAACCCACCACTTCCATTAGAACCAACTCGAAACTGGTTGAACAGTGTCTAAAGATGTACTCAAATTCCTGAGCATAGCATTATGCTATACTGGATCTCGAGAAGTATAGGCTTTCAAGAAAACGAAAGGGCCGATAACCTAGCTATTACAGCCTCAAAAGTAAACGACATCCCAACGAACTGCTCGGTCCAACCGCCCATTAGCCTCCTCCTCCAAGATCTCTACGCACTTCCGCAACATGACCAACACGAGGTTGACTGCACTCTAGTCATGCCGTGTTTCAAGACTGCTTTGGGCAGGGAGCTCCTCTCACTCAATACATCACAACTGACCGTTTTCAGCGGTGTCCTCGCAAGCCTCTTGGCGGCCCACCTCAGAAGAATGGAAGTCAACAGAACACGCCTATGCAGAGGCGACACTGAGGAAAAATTCCAACGTACTTACTAGCTAACACGTCCCCTAAACATTTATAACGAAAACGGGGTGGATTAGGAGACCCGCTCCCATTTCATTTCTTAATTTTACTATCTTTATTACTATTTGTTATTTATATTTTACAGCAAAGGGAAATTGCTATTTTTTTGCGAATAACTCGAAAACGCCTTCCCTTTAGACGTCTGTTGGAAACTTTAATTGTTAATAACTTTGCAAAATAAATTTCATCTTTATGCCATTTTATATACAAAATTTGCGAATAGGGAATAATGAAAGCGGCCCCGAAAAAGAGAATGACCAAAGGACTACAGGTCGCCCGAGGATCTGCATGGGATCCAAGTGCATTCCGGTACTTGCGCCAAAAATATGTCCACAGTGTGAAAGCCTTTTAACGCCCGAAGCAGGCCAAGGGCTGAGGTGGTAACCATTATATGAAGTTTCCACTCTCTTACTTTGATGTGGTCTCAAGTGGCCCAAAAGCACTGTTAGCAACCGAAAAACTATTGTATCTCGTCGTTCTGTAGTCGAATTTTACTCAATGCGAACTTTCTTCCTCATTTTTTTAAAAACAAATTTGAGCAAAATACATAAAACAATAAACGCCACAATGTACATGGAGTTAATGATTGCTAATAAAAAAACATAAGATATGTGAAATAAAATGTAAAACGTATTTAACATTCTATACCAACTAATGCTAAATATGTTCATTTAAGTACCTTGAGCTAATGTGAGTGGCTCACACATTTCGAAAATTATTTCTCCTTCCAATAGTATTAACGAAATAATTAATCTGACTTCTCCTCACAGACGCATCAATTACTAAAAAAAATTGCTGAAACCACTGATAACCTATTACATAGATAGTCAGCTTCCCGATCCCTTGCCCGAAAACACCCTCAAATGGGCGGGGCTTAATCCTCTCTTTTGTTCCTATCGGTGAATACGTGAAATTGAGAATTTGAAGTTTAATTAGCTCATCTGCAGTCTCAGAAAAAATAACTCACGTATTATTTTTTAGAGTGGAGGAAGTCTATGGTTATGGTTTTAACAAAGAATGACATAAATCGATGTTGGCTTTGTATCAGCTTAGCACGTACCTATCGCAAATGGAGTTAAATTTCATTTTTGATGTCATTTGTTGCGGATTTTCCCCGCTTGTCTACTTTTTCGGTCAAAATGGATAAAAGAATTTTTGATACTAGAAACCTATTTAATTTGTTGTTTATGCCATACAACTCGATTTATTGCACTAAATTCGAAACTGTACTTCGATATTGTCGCACTTATTTCTTTTGAGAGATATCGCAGTCTGAATTTCTGATGCCACAATGTAAACAAAGCAAACTATCCATCGCGGGTGTGTTTGGAAGTGCAGTGGGGAGTTTGGGGAGTTAAAAGCTTAAAACAAGATATTTCTTTTATATAAAATGTAATGTGATTTAAACAAATAAATTAACTAGTTTTATGAAGCTATGAAATTTTTGCGATTGAATTTTTTGTTGTTATTTTATTAATGTAATTATTATTTCGTGGTGCACTTATGCATATATGATGTTTTATTGTTTCATACTGGATTGACGTATTGTTTCTTTAATTAGTTTAGCTTGATTTTTGATCTTTGTGTTATTCAAAAAATGCATACATATGTAAATCAATTTTCCACAGTAAGAAGGATTGATAGTTATTAAATGTATAAAAACAACATGAGTCGGAATATTTTGTTTTGTTTTAGTTTATTGGTAACAAATGTTTTAAGGTTTAGCTAAGGTTTCTAAACAATATGGATACACAAATTTCCCAAGACCATCCTTTTTTATTTTATCTTAAATATATTTTAAACGAACTAGTTACTTTTTCAAAGCACAAGGTGAAAGAATTTCAATTATTTTGTTGATATACGGATACATACGTATGTTTTTTATTTAGTATAAATAATTTAAGAAATACGTTACATTTGAAATTTAACTATTTTGAATGTAACGTACTTTTATAGGGCTCACCACGAAACGAAGAAAATTGTTGGTAGTGGTTTATTGGACACAGCGTCCCCTCCACAATTCGTCGATTTTTGACACTATTTTCTGCAAAATGGCTGCGCCCATGTGACAGTTCTGTGGCCGTTGGTGAACAAAGATGTATTAGTGAGTTAACATGCAAATTTCGCATACATTCTTGCTCACCAACAGCCATAGCTTGTGGGTGCGATAGAGAGACCCCCTTGAAATTAGCTGTCTGTATAGTCTGTGACATAAGGCGTTTTTCTTTTTTAGTTTGGAGCAGAGCCTGAGTTGTCAAAAAAAATGTTCGTGTTTCTTTTTCAGCTCCGAGTGCTCAGAGCGCTCTATGCGTGTTTCTTTTTTCGCTCAGAGGGTGCTCAGAGCGCGCTCTATGTGCTCGATATAAATTGATAGAGCACCCATTGCAAAAACAGCACAATGATTTTGACGTTTGATAGGAGAAAAAAAAAATTAAAAAACAAAAACGAAAACAATTGAAATCGCGGCCAATGTCTTGTTGTTTAGTAAATATTAGAAGAAATTGGAATTTTGTTTGTGTCTAATTATTATTTCTGTGTTTGGAAATCAAAAAGCATTCATTTTTCATTGTTTCAGTGTTATGTGCTCAATCGTGTTTCTTAAATAATTCAGAGCGTTCGGAGCACACTCTGAACAGAGCGCGCTCAGTTTGCTCATGCTCTGTTCAGAGCTCTGCTCCGAACTAAAAAAGAAAAACGCCTAAAAAAGAAAAACGCCTATTGTGCTCTGTTTTTGCTCTGGTTGCTCTATCAATTTATATCGAGCACATAGAGCGCGCTCTGAGCACACTCTGAGCGAATAAAGGAACACGCGTATGGCGCTCTGAGCACTCGGAGCTGAAAATGAAACACGAACATTTTTTTTGACAACTCAGACTCTGCTCCGAACTAAAAAAGAAAAACGCCTTATGTCACAGACTATACAGACAGCTAATTTCAAGGGGGTCTCTCTATCGCACCCACAAGCTATGGCTGTTGGTGAGCAAGAATGTATGCGAAATTTGCCTGCAAACTCACTAATACATCTTTCTTTACCAACGGCCACAAAACTGTTTACATGTAAATTTCGCATACATACATACATACTTATATGTAAACATTTGCTTCTTTATTTTTAAAGTGTATATACATAAGTATATAGATTCTTTAAGGTCGAAATTGAGTCGAGATTTCGACCCACATAGTTGCTTAAACCAAGTAAACCAGAGTTGTCAAACAAATTTTCTTGTTTCTTTTTTAGTTCAGAGTGCTCAGAGCGCTGTATGCGTGTTTCTCTTTTTCCTCAGAACTAGGCGTTTTTCTTTTTTAGTTCGGAGCAAAGCTCTGAACAGAGCATGAACACACTGAGCGCGCTCTGTTCAGAGTGTGCTCCGAACGCTCTGAATTATTTAAGAAACACGATTGAGCACATAACACCAAAACAATGAAAAATGAATGCTTTTTGACTTCCAAACACAGAAATAATAGTTAAACACAAATAGAATTTCAATTTCTTCTAATATTTATTAAACAACAAGACATTGGCGCGATTTCAATTTTGTTTTTTAATTTTTTTTTCTCGTATCAAACGTCAAAATCATTGTGCTCTGTTTTTGCTCTAGGTGCTCTATCAATTTATATCAAGCACATAGAGCGCGCTCTGAGCACCCTCTGAGCGAAAAAGGAACACGAGTAGAGTGCTCTGAGCACTCGGAGCTGAAAAAGAAACACGAACATTTTTTTTGACAACTCAGGCTCTGCTCCGAACTAAAAAAGAAAAACGCCTATTAAGTCCAAATTGGTTTGACATGTACAGGGTGGGCCAAATACAAGTTTCTTTCCAAAAATGTAATGAAATTAACAAAATTAAATTTTTTTCCAAGTATTATAGCTTTATTAGTAAGAGCAAACACTCTCATTAATTATGGAACACAACGTCGTTCATGGAAAAAATTTTGTTCATTTCATTGTATTTTTAAAAAGAAATTTGCAAACCAATTTGGAATTAATAGGCGTTCTTTTTTTTAGTTCGCACCTGTGCCCTGAACAGAGCCAATTGCAGTTTTAAAAGGAAAATTGTATTTGGCCCACCCTGTATATAAATGACCTGCACACCAATCGCTCACCAACCCAATGAAAATAAAACAAATCAGTTCTCTGATCTGATCAAACGACCATCTACATATGTACATTTCTATCAGTTCGACTTTTTGACCCAAGTAGTTACACACATTTTGGACTCGACCCAGCTAAAATAGTGGATCAAATCCAGTCGATTCGGTTTGGTTTCGACTTGCATTTCGCTAAAGATCCGGTTTTAACCCTCTAGTTCCCAAATTTTTTTTTAGGCTCAAAAAATTAGTGGAGACTTATGTTGGAGAAAGAAACTCGAATCAAATGATAGAAAAGTGAAAAAATGAGTAGGCGTGCGTTTTAGAAGGTGGGAGAGGCAAGCTGCCTAGAGGCAGCCTTGGGAACCTATGTCAAAAAAAAAAAAACACTGCACATTTGGTTGTTATATTCATTTCTTTTTATTTTTTATTGAAAAAACCAGGAAAATAATGATATAAATTAATTTTTGAATAATCAATTTATTTATGGTGAAAAGCATAAAAGCAGTCCTTCTGCTGCGTGAAACAAAGATTTATATTGCATTTTCTGCACATTATTTGGGTTTGTGATGTACAGCCAGGAAACTTGCATGTCCTTTTCGCAGTGCGCGGCAAAAATTGTGGAAAATGATCAACTCCATCGTAACGCACGTCCGTGGGCGGCAAGAAAGTAGGTATTCCTGATGCGGTTTTCATAGAGACACTTAAGCGCGGACGCCCAGGAGTTTTGTGCAATCCCGGTTCCTGAAATGTGCACAGCACATGTGCAACCTGCGCTCTAAAGTTCGGCAATTGATAACTTTTGTCATGTGGATTTGATTTGTTAATCCGCCTAAACAAAATATAAGCATTAACCATAGCTAGGTCGAGTAGATGGTAGAATAATCGATTTGTGTATTTTGGTGTCTTCAAACGGATTTTATATCGACCAATGAGCCCATCCATGAGGTCTACTCCACCCATATGACGATTATATTCCCGAATTATGTTAGGGCATTCGACGTCTATATATTTCTTATTCGATCATTCATATCTTGAAACTGTTGGTTGTACATTTTCTTGATCTTCAAACGGCTGTACACCTACATAGGTTGAAGCTAATCGAACAGTCTTTCCATACAGTTGTCGAGATTTCGACACCAAAAGCAGAGCTACAAAATTCAGTGGAGTATCCGCGCTCTTTCGATTTGAGTTCACTTTCGCAGGGCAGCTTACAGTTAGGAATGCGGTTTGTGCGAATCGTCCCCAAAGCATAAATACCTCGAGATCTTAAATATACAAGTACGGGCAATGATGTATAAAAATTGTCGAAGTATATTATGTGGTTTTTGTAATCGGGAACAATTTGCGACAGGCGAATGACCACATTCGAGGAAGCTCCTAAATCAGGTGTACCTGGCTGCACTACATTGTAACCTGCACCGCAATATACTTCGAAGCTATAAGAAAATCCTTGAGAATCTGACAACACGAAAAGCTTGATGCCCCATTTGTGTGGCTTGTTCGGCATGTATTGTCGAAGAAACGTACTCATCTTTGTACCACACATTTGTTCATCAACACAAATGCGCTGCGTCATCGGGACTGACTTAAACTTATTATTGAAATGCTCGATGATAGGTCGAATTTTATATAGCTGATCATATCCCGGTACCCCTTTATCGGGCAATTTGCTATTGTCGTTGAAATGCAGATTGCTCCGAATTTGGTCAAAACGATTTCTGGACATTGTGTTTTGTATAGCTTGAAAAGCATATTCGCTCCAGTATGAGCGAACGTTGGGATATTTATAAACTGACATGAAAAACAAGATGCCAATATATTGCCGTATTTGTAAGGTATTCACGGAGAAAGACGTCGTAATATTTTTTTGAGCTGCATAAAGGTTAGTCTGAAGGGCAATGTGTTCAACTATGACGTCGTCTAAAAAATAAATGAAGCATTTGTATGGAGTATCTAGAGCCTTGAACTCATCTCCTAACTCCGTATCATGAAATGCTAAAGCAGACTTTTTTAATAACAGGTTTTTCTGTCTCCACAACATCTTCTTGAACTCGCTCGATTTTGGGTTGATATCTAAAACAGATCCAACAAAAATGTGTGAGCCTTCCACTACCCCTTGTTCAGAGTGATGAGCACCTTCATCAATAACCGCTTGCTGGTTCGATATTTGTTCAGCAGGCTCAAATCGCGTACGCTTCAGTGGCGGTAAGTCAGTAGGAGTAGAATAAGTGCCAGACGTAGAAGGCATATCACAGAACGACTCTATTCTTACGTTTGTACCCACAACTGTTTCAGTAGCTAAGGTAGACTTGTTTAATGCTTTATCATCACTATTTAGCTCGAAGTTAAAATCATCATCGCTTTCAAAATCTTTCTCTCCATCCACCTCTCCATCTGTATCGACTTCAGGATCAAGAGCTTCCATGATTTTTTGTATTTCTTCGTCAGACAACGACGATAATTTGTATTTTTGTCGACTTTCCATGCCTAAATAAATGCAAAAAAGCTAAATTTCAGAAAAAAATATGACTTACTGACTAATTACATAAAATCATCAATATTCATGCAGTCTGTATACTTTTCAACGGTTAATGCGTGAATAAATGTAAAACACAAACCCAATTTCAAAAAAAAAACCATTACAATTTTTTTACACTTATCATCCCAAGACTGCCTGTAGACCGTCCAGCTTGTTGGTCAGTTTTGGTACTTGGGAAACATCCCTTTTCTTCGCACAAACACTTTTAATGAAAAAATACATTCACAGCTACTCACCGGTAATTTTTTAACTGAACTACGAGCACTGAAAGTATTTTATTATAATTTTTTTTGTTGGCACAAATTACGAAACAATTATTTCCTCTGTTTTTCCCGAAACTTCAACATTGACTGCCATCAGCACCCGTTCTACGCAATAAAAGCGGAAATTTTTCTGCCTGCATGCAAGTTTGAAAATTCTGGGATAAACAACTGTAAACATGCATAGGAAACAAGAATTTGTGTGACCGACACATGTGCGCAAGTGCAGGCGGTCTAGAGGCCTGCTTGGGAACTAGAGGGTTAAGCCAGGTTCGACTCTACGTATAAACGGGGTATATGTTGCATGTGGTACAGTAAATTGCAATGTGATGCCAGTGCATCGGAGCTGGAAGAATTAAGTGCAACGAGTCCAAACATACAAGAATGACAAGCACAAAAGCAAGAAATGAAGTCCATACGCTTGTTCACACAGGATTGTCGGACTGCATTATTTTTGCGTTTACCGACGAGTAAGCGGGAGTAACATGACAATCCGGATTTTCTGATTTTCTGAAATGATACGTTTTTTTTCGTTTGGAAATTTACGACGTAAACAATAATTTTTTTTCGGTTTGGAGGGTTCGCTGGAATAAAAAATCATCGAAAGCCACTGCAGCAGGTTTATACGCGAGGGAGCCCTGAGCAGTAGTGAGGTACTTTAACCCGATCTAAAAAACCTCCCGAAGACTGACTGCCGTTTGTCTTTAAGGTATTGCACATTGCATTGAAGATGCTCCGTAGTACTTTGTTTTGGAATATTTGAATTGTTTGTATGTTCATTTTGGAAGTGCATCCCCATAATCTGGATATTGGCTTTAGAACTGGCTTATAAAGCAATAATTTATTATAATAGGATAAAATAGAGTATCTCCCAATTAACCAATACATTTTATTGTACTTCATGTTCAATTCATCTCTTTTTTTCTTTACACGTGCTTTTCAGCGCAGTTTAGCATACATAGTCATACCTAGATATTTAGCTGTGAACTGACTTAAAGTCATTTAACCTTATCTGCCACTTTGTTGTCCAATTGGAAATCTTATTTACTGATTTTTGAAGCTTTTTTGTTGCTACTTCAATAGTTTCTCCCACAGCAAGTATAGCAGTATCATTTGCAAAAGTTGCTATAGTTATTTCTTCACTGTCTGGGAGATCGCTGGTAAATAACAGGTATAGTACTGGACCCAGAACACTTTCTTAATTTCTTTTAAAGTTGAGTATTCTGTTTCTTGCTTAATTCTAAAGAACCATTGGGATATATAACTCTCAAGTAAAGTATTTGATGGCATTAATCTTATGATGTGTTTTAAGTGTACCGGCTAAAATCATAAAGCAGCGAAATGCAGCAACGAGGAAATGTGCCTAAAATGCCTAGGAAATCAAAAAATCTGAATGTGACAAAGAAACAATAGTCAAAAGCATAAACTGTGTGAGCATCAACAAAAGGCTAAACCTTGGTCTTGATGAAGATCACCAAACTCGTGATAAATCCGGTCCCGTTTACTTGAAGAAACTAGGAGAGAAAAAGAAGAGAATTGGTTACTAGCAAACAAAGTCAATCAGCGTTCTATCCTTGAACATCCAATGTTTAGTCAACAATTTCGACGAACTCGAGACAATACTAATAGATAAGAGTTATGATATTATAATCACAACAGAAACACATATTACCGAAAATGTACATAGAAATTCAATAAACGAATTTTAATATATCTAGGTGTAGCAGTATCTCAACTCGTGCGGGTGGTGTTATTGTTAAGAGCACCAAAACTGCCACGGCAACACAGGCAGCAATACAGAAAATATTATATAATCGTTTATTATCTAAATAATAATTACAGAGCTATTGAACAGTTATAATGTATACAAGACAGAAAATTAATGTTAAAAATATTGAAACATATGCTAACGATATGAACTTTTGGTCTAGTGGCAGTCGTATATAGATCGCCTAGCTCCTCTGAAGTAATGTTTTGTGATGAATTTGCAATTTGCAAGCAATGCAAATGGCAAATGGGGAAGTTTATAATAAAAACACATTTTTAATTACATTGAAAAATAGTAAAATAAAGTATATTAATGGTAACATCGACGTTAATCATATGGGAGACCTTTTTTTAGAAGCCTTTTATTCCTTATTCAGTGGCAATTTTTTGAGAAAAAAGTGTGAAAATGATAAAAGCAGTGAATGCTTTCATAATATTCATGCAAGGTTAAGAAAAGAAAAAATTGTAAAATACGTTACGGCAACGGTTACAAACACTGAGGATGACTGGACAGATTACAGAAATGCAAGAAACAAATGTAAATCCGAGCTTATAATATCAAAACGCAAGTTCTTAAAAAATAAAATTGTAAATTATACAGATCAGAAATCTATGTGGAGAAATCTAAAAAAATATATCTTAGAAAACCAAACATCTAGTGACATAATAGAAATTCAATTCGGCAATCATACTTTCAGTTATAAAAAACTAATTGTAAATAAATTTAATAGTTATTTTATTGAAAGTGTTACAGAAATTACTAACTTTATTCAACATTATTTTACTAGTTATGTAAACGAAGCTAATGTTTCCTTTCAATTTCCATCTGCTTCCATTGAAGATATCAGATGAACACTTAAAGAGATGAATACTAAAAAAGACTTTTATTATAGGTGTAGACTATCTTCGGTTAGACAATTTCGAAATTATAGGAATTTCATTACAAAAAATAATTAATCATTCTATCAAATCCAGCATTTTTCCTGATTCGTGGAAAAAATCAGTTATTAAGCCGACAGAAAAAGTAACTTGCACGCGATTGTGCGAAGAATTCAGACTGCTAATCGCGATGCCCCTCTTTAAAAATATTTCCGAAAAAATTGTATTTAAGTAAATTAAGTATTTTGAAAAAAACAATTTAATAACTGATATCCAATCAGGATTTAGAAAAAATAATTCTTGTAAAAGTGCGATTAATTCAGTGGTAACGAGATGGAAAGAAGAGATATCTAAAAAAATATTGTCAGCTGTGTTTTCTTGGATCTTAAAAGGGCATTTGAAACTATTGACAGAAATATTTTATTGGAGAAACTAAAACGGTATGGCATTAGAAATAAAGAATTAAAGTGGTTTTCTTCATATCTCTCAAATAGAACAAATAGTAAATATAAATGAAATTGAATCGGATTCGATAGAAATGGACCTAGGTGTACCGCAAGGAACTGTGTTAGGTACCTTACTGTTTTTAATTTATATAAACGACATGCAAGTGATTTAACAAAACGAGAAGCTAGCCCTTATTGCCGACTATGCGGTAATATACGTGACTAGAAATAATCTGGATGTCAATCATAGATTACTTCAAGAAGACTTACAGCGAGTAAATACGTGGCTGAAACAAAACAGACTGAAGCTTAAGCTGGTGAACAACAACTGATGGGAAGATAATTGAGCAAGTTGAGGAAATTAAATACTAAGGCGCTGTAATTGACAGCAAACTTATTTTCTCTCTGCATGCAGACTATATTTGCAAAAAATTGCTAAAAAAATAGGTTTCTTACAAAGAATACGACATGAAATATCTACCTCAAGTGCAACAATATTTTTAATGTAATAATAAAACCTCATTTTGAGTATTGTTCATCAATTTTGTTTTTGTGTAGTAATGGTTTGATTCACAGATTACAAATGTTACCAAACAAGGCTATGCAAAGTATTTTAAAGTGCAATAATTACTTACTTATGTCCTGTATCCAATTGTGGGTCCCAGGGCCTCGACAATGCCTACGCGCCATCGTGTGCGGTTTCTGGAAATGTGTCTCAGTTCTCCCCAACTCTTTCCCAGTTGCCGTGCTTCCTTCTCGACTGTTTTGCGCCACGTACTCCCAGAAGCGCCACGTCCTGCCATCCTGAGTAAGCGGGTTCCATTGCATGTCCAATCCACTGCCACTTTCGTCGTCGTATTGTTGTACCTATAGGTTCATGCCCCGTTTTCTGATGGAGTTGTTCGTTAGAGATACGGTTTGGTCAGAAAATCCTAAAGATACAACGTAAGCATCTATTGACGAACATTTGCAGCTTTCTCGTGATAGTGGCGGTCACCCTCCAGGTACCACATCCATATAGCAACACGGATTCAACATTCAACATTGGAACGGTACAGTCGTAGCTTAGTGGTTAAGCTAATTGCATTGCTACGCCAAACTGTGGATATCATCCACAATACTTCCAAGGTATTGAAAACTCCCAACTCTTTCAACCGCAATGCATACATGAGCTGATGAGCTCGGTTTTAGGTTGATAATTTTTGTTTTTGCCGAGTTAATTTTCAGCCCAACGACGGCTGCCTCTCTCCACGTTTGTTGTCATTTGGTGAAGGTCCATAATTCTATGTGACAGCAGGCATACGTCGTCGGCGTAGTCGAGGTGTTTGTATTCAGATGTCAGAGTCCATCGAATTCCTCCGTTTCCTGTTGATAAGCCCGCATTTAGCACGTCGCTAATCACCAATAAAAATAGTATTGGTGAAAGTATGCATCCTTGTCGAACCCCAGTTTGGACTTTGAATTCCTTTGACAGCCTTCCTCTGTGCAATACGTGACATGTGGACCTATCATATGTAGCCTTGATAATTGCTATTAATTTATCATTAATACCTCTCCTGCGCAAGGCACGCCAAATAAATTCCCGATTGACACTATCAAACGCCTTTTCAAAATCGACGAACAGCAGGTGAAGTGGCGATCGATATTCAACACATTGCTCGATAATGATCCGCAGGGTATTGATGTGGTCGATATAGGAGGATCCAGAGCGGAAACCTGCTTGTTCGGCGTCGAGTGTGTCTTCAAGGTATAATTGCAAAATGATTCTAGCAATTATCTTGGCTACAGCAGGCAGCACGCAGATACCCCTCCAGCTTTCGCACTGTATTAGATGGCCTTTTTTAGGGAGCTTGACGATCATTCCTTTCTTCCACTCATCCGGAAAGCTCTCGGCTTCCCATGTTCTCCTGACAAGTGGGAACAAAAGCTCTGCCGATGCTGTTGGCGCAGCTCGTAAAAGCTCCGTGGGAATGCCGTCAAGTCCTACCGCCTTATTAGTTTATAGTGCTCTGAACGCGGTAATAATCTCATCCTTACTGGGGGTGGTAGTGCGAATTCGGGAATTTCTTTCTACGGACACTTCTGTCTGACTTGGGTGCATATTGCTGGCGAATACTTTGATCAGAACCACAGCAAAATGCTCCTTCCATCTCTTGAGTTGGTCTTCATCCGATATAAGCCTTTCACTGGGTGTTGAGTAGAGCTTCGGCCACCTATAAGCTCTTTGGTGATTCTATAAACGGTTCTGCTGTCGCACCTCGCTGCTGCTTCTTCTGCTTCTGTAGCCAGCGCATTGATGTAGTTGCGCTTGTCGCGTCGCACGGTACGCTGCACTTCTCTCATCTTCATGCGATATAGGAACTCTAGCTCGTTCCTCCCTGCTGCTGGAGTTGCTGCAATTCGAGCTCGTAGCTGTTTGCGTTCGTTGATCCTCCTCCAGGTATCCTCGGACAGCCACGCCCTATGGCTCCCCTGCGATCGACCGACAATCCTTTCAGCACCTGATGTGAAAACAGTTTTCACAGCATACCAATGATCTTGGATGGTGGCGGGCAGTGTGCTGCTGATTGTTTCCACTCCACGTGAGAGATGGTCCCTTAGTTCTTGGGGCACTGTGGGATCTTTTAGTCGGTCTACGTTGAACCTAGGTGTTCTTGTATTGTTGGATCTTCGAACGGCAGCAGTGCGTAATCGGACAGTAGCTATCATAAGATGGTGATCTCGTACCAACCCCATGTCCGCTCCTCGTCTGTTTCGGACGTCTAGAAGATTACTTCTGATTCGGCGACTGATGGCAAAATGGTCAATTTGGTTGGAGGTTGCTTGGCTGTCAGTTGATACCCAGCTGATTTTATGGCAGGCTTTGTGCTCAAACATGGTGTCACCTATGACAAGACGATTTGCATTTCAAAAGTCAAGAAATCTTTCGCCGTTGTCATTGCGGTTGCCTAGTCCGTGCCTTCCCATAACATGTTTGAGCCCTTCGTTGTCGTTGCCTACCTTGGCATTCAGGTCCCTCATCGCAATGACAATGTCGCCGTTGGGTGTTGCATTATAAACAGTTCCCAACTTATTGTAGAAGGTCTCCTTTACTTCCTCAGACGAACCTTCCGTGGGGGCGTAACACTGTATAATGGTGATGCGACGTACTCTTGTCCGGAATCTGGCCGATAAAATCCTATCACCGTGCGGCTGCCAGGAAATAAGGCCTCTGCGTGCTGTAGGTGTTAACAGCAGTTCAACTCCATATCCACGGGGCCTTCCGGATGGTCTTCCGGAGTAGAGTAATACAGTGTTACCCGTTGGGGATTGGTACTCGCCTGTATCTAACCATCTTGTCTCACTTACTCCCAATATGTCCAGCCTATATCGCAAGAACTCGTGTTCCAGTTGAAGGAATCTGTCGTTCTGAGGTCCTTCAGTCTGAGAGTCAAGGAGCGTCTTCACGTTCCAAAAACCAATCTTAGTCCGGGTACAATAGGCAAAGGTCGTCAACGTGTTATCAGTCCTTATCCGAGACATTGTGTCGGTTTCCGTAGTTGTTGATTTCGGTAACTAGTCTAGGCATAAGACCCTAGATAGTCTCGCACTTGCAATTTTTGCCTGCATGTATAAGGCTTTATACATGTAGTTCCCCGGGGACCACCACGAGGCGGTAAAGCAAGCACTACATTACGAACTTGATTGTTGCGCTACTGGCCCAATCCATATTTTGGATCCCCATGTTCAGCTATATCATCTTAGGAATGTTAATAATTTTAGACTACCTCTCTTAAGAACAAGTAACACTGAAAACTCTCTAATATACAAAAGATTTAAATTGTTTAACGAAATGATTGACGATGCTAAAAACAAACCAAATATTTACTATTATAAAAAAGAAGCTATAAAATTTGCTAGACGTAAAATTACTCCTTATTAACTTATAAATTAATTGTTATTTTTTTTTTCTTTATCTGAATTCAAAATTTTTAAAAGGAGGAAATAAAATGTTTTTTTTTTGCAAAAATGTAAGATGATACAATAAGATATTTAAAAGCTAGTAAATAAATAAAGAAAAAGAATTTTGGAGTAGTGCTTCGGCAGTTGCGTTTTTAATTTGTGGATCAGTCCTTTATGCGAGATTTTATGGAAAGCTTGTGCCAAATCAAGAACTATAGTGGAGCAAATCTGTTTCTCTTCAAATGCTTTTTCGATCTTGTCTGTGATTCTGTTCACCTGACCAATACTTCGAACCCAAATTAATGGTTTGGGACTAGCGATTTTTCTTCAATTATGTTTCAGCCTTTTCGGCAGCATCTTTACGAATAATTTGGACAACATTGGAAATATCGAAATTGGGCGGTATGAGGTTACCTCGTTGGGTGGTTTGCCAGGCTTCGGAATCATTATTACCTCCGCGACTCGGGACATACCTTAACCTGAATGCGGTGTTTATAACCTGCGCTAGTTTTTTTTTAATCATTTTATTGGGAATTGAAACAAATAAAATATGTACGTCAGTAAACCAATTAAATTGCTGGTATTAGCGGGAGGGGCCAAATGAAATTGATTAGGTTTTAACAAAAAAATCTTTACAACAAAGCTGTGTAAAGCAATTAAAGTAGTAAGTAGTAAATTAAATTAAGATGTAAACTTAATTAAACCGTCTGACAAAACACTTTTGAAAACCACTTTTCAAGTCTAACAATGTGAAGCTTTTCTTCCCACATAGACATCTCAGACTAGGTATTGGTTAATTGCCCCAAATGGTTCTGTTATATTCAATTCACATAAGTGTATTTCCAATCATCCTCTTCATCAGTACAACAAAAGAATTATATGGGGCATCACTGGGTCGATGGGACCCAGAGCCTAGCTTCTCACAACATTTCGTGTTGTGCGTGTTATATTCTTCACACGAATGGAAGGGGCCTACTGTTTAATGCCGTATCCGAAGCTTTCTCAGGACAACTGTACTCTCGGATGTTTGTCAGACGCTCGCGAGAGGTGGGGCCGTGAAAAACTTTTTAGGTGTTCCCCGACTGGGATTTGATCTCGAACCCCTTGCTCCATAGTCCAACGCACTAACCACTGAACCACTGAGCAACGGGGTATCACTTTACTTAATAATAATACCTTGTTTCAATAAATCAGTAGTTATTCGTTCCACTTCAGCTTTGGAGGACAACCTACGGCGATCACAATACACAGGAATGTTGGAAGTCAATCGAATTTTCATTTCAAACATATTTTTCTCTAATAGTCTTGGACAATCTACATGTGTATATAGTTACTGTAAATAATGAGTGAAGATTGATCGTATAGATCTCTATGCCAAGAGCAATTTATATCAATAAATAAAGCTGTGCTGGAACTATTCAAAGTTAAAATTATAAGGACTTTCTTCTGCAATGGAACTGGGTGAGTGATCGGTGTTTTCGGATTGGGTGTTAGACGTATGTGAAATTGAATTTTCTCTCATATCGGAACAATCGGAAACGAAATCAGACGCATGATCAAAATCGGCTAAACACAAATCTGAAAATTGTTCATTACGAGCCACACCACACTTGGAACGAGAAGTGAACGCTAACCATTTATAATCAATTGGCAAAAAATCAGAACGGTTACCAATTCCTTGGTACGTTTTTTTCTTTCAAACAGGAGATATTTTTCTTTTAACAATAAGGCGAGGTCTGCCTATATTGCGTTGTCCCTCCGGGATTGATTCGATGACTCTGTGGGTCAGACCATTGGTGTCCATTCACTCTACATGTGAATCTCAAACGACTGATTCGCAGTTTGGACTAAGCCGACGGTGCTGAACAGCTCGTATAGTTAATCGTTGAATCTCCTCCCCCAAAGCCTGTCAAAGCAAACAGGACGGACACATTTTACGAAGTATCTTTCTCTCCAAGCGAGTAAGGATATTTTCATACGTTTTTGACAGAAGACAGACTTCAGTGCCATAAAGCAGAACTGGGATGGTCAAGGCCAAGGGATGGGACTCTACTATCTTCGTTTTATTTTTACTGAAGTGTTCTTTCCTTTTATAGTAGAACCAAGGTAGATAAAGTCCCTTACTATCTCATAGACGCGGATTGTGACGTCCTGTCCAATTCGTTGATGTGGTGTGTCCCTTCTTGACAGCATATACTTCGTTTTGCCCTCGTTTCCATTTAATATTATTGGCAGAACTCAATACTCCCTACTACTGAACCCTTCAATGTCGTCGGCGTACGCTAGTAGTTGGACAAACCTTTGAAAGGTTGTGCCTCTGGCGTTAGCTTGTGAGTTTCGGACAATTCTTTCAAATACGATATTGAAAAAAATTACAATCCTTTTTTGGCATCAAAGGTCTCGGTGAGATCGTTGCCGACCTTGATGGAGCAGCTGGAATTCTCTGCCGTCATTCTGCACAATCTGACGAGTTTGACACGGACGCCAAAACTAGACATGGCTCAGTATAGCTCGTCTCAATTTGGATTCAATTTGAACTTCTTTTCTCCAAGATCTGCCTAAGTGTGAAGAATTGGTCGTTTGTGGACTTTCCTGGTCTGAAACCACACTGACAGGGGCCAATGAAGTTGTTGACGAATGGTTTCAGTCGCTAACACGAGATGACAAATGCGATCTTATACGCGATGTTGAAGAGAAGTACATTGGTAATTGGCGCAATTCAGGGGGTCGCCTTTCTTTGGGATCCGACAAACGGTGCTGCTATTTCCTTCATCAGACATCCCTCATTGAAACAAATCTCGGCAATTTGTTGGTGTATGCTCTCTACCATGTCATTCCCAGCTGCATTGAACAGTTGGGCTGGTAAGCCGTTAGGTCCAGCAGCCTTGTTAGATTTAAGTTTAGATATTGCTATCCTCACGTTTTGGCTGCCATCGTCTAGGTTGAATGGGTTATTCAGAAGAAGTTTTTTCATATTCTCAGCACGGACCGTGACTCTACTACGAGGTTTCCACCTATCTTTTCTTTGTACCTATTGGTAAATTTTTCATACATTATTCCTGAAGTATAATTCCTCAATATCTACGATCACGCGCTTCTCGTGCTCCTTTGATTTCTCTGGAAAAGCCAATGCAATTGATACTAGCTGGATAGGAGTTATTAGGAGATTTCGGGAAAGGTTCTGGCGGTATTTTGCGATTGCAGCTTTTCGACGTTATATCTTCTCATAGTATTCTTTTCTGGCTGCACAAGGTAATGATCCGAGTCGATGTTAGCTGCTTGGAAGGGTCGGACATCCAAAATACAGAAGGCATCTCTTGCGTGAATCGCAAAGTTATCAATTTGGTTGACCGTTTCATGATCAGTGACCATGACCCTGTCCCTTGTGAAAAGTGAGATAAAGAAACCATGTCCTTGCTATACTGACATTTCCCCCACCGCAAAATCAATAAGCCTAAGTCAGTTGCCACGCATGATCTCATGTAGTTTATGCTTTCCAACTGTCCTACCAAAGATGTCCTCCTTTCCTATCGTTCTAGGCGATTTTTTTTTTTGAGGCACCAACGGATGTGTAATCTTCTAAAAATACCAGTATTTTAGCAAGCACGATTCGCAAACCTGAATATCCGATAATACGCCTACGTACTAACACACACCCTTCAAATTTAAACTAATCTCCCCACGGGACTACCGTTAGGTATTACTTCGCGAGGCTGGTTTCTTGTTCTGAGCGGCTTCCGTGGCTTCCTAAGGCTTTCCAGCCGCCGAAGTTCCTTCATGATCACCGCCGCTGTTTGTTTCACAGTATCTCATACTGCGTTCGATGTCAATATATGGTTTACGATGTTATCGGGAGTTGGTATTTCACCAATTACTTCCTCAAGACATCTGCGTTCTAAGCGAAAATGTGGGTACTGAAAGAGTGCATTGTCTGCATCTTCTCTGGCCTCTCCACAGTTTGAGCAATTTGGAGATTCATCAAGCCCAAACCTGTTTAAATAAGCTCTGAGCCATGTCCGGTATACTGTTCGCATAATTTGGCAACATCTATTTTTGATAGATGGCTTGTGTTAGGAGGTCCTGTACCGCTTCGTAGTGATTTAAATTTAATTGCAGCACTTTCATATTCTTCTTGCGGTTTTTTTTTAGCTCCCATTTTCTTCGCAGAGCACGCACCTTGCATCATTGGTGCAGTTCCTCACTTCTGTCCGCCGTATTTGAACACTCTTTTGCTAGATGCCCGAAGTTAAGGCACCTAAGGCATCGTAGCGGTACCACTTTCTCCCGTATTCTGCATACCGTCCATCCGATTTTAACTCTCCCAACCTCCAGAACTTTTTTGGCAGCGTTTATTGGGAGGCTAATGACTGCAGTTTGTGTTCCTGCATAGGCTTTCCTTATGGATTTGATGGATGAGGCCAGCATACCTCGTACTTCCACGAATTGCTCGGAAAGGGTTTGGCAGATCTCTTCTTTGGTAGTGACATCATCTAGGTCTTTGCACTTAATGAGCACTTCGTAAGTCACTTCCGCCATTTCCCCGAGAACTTTCCCTATTTTGCTTTCGTGGTCAGAGATTTTGCATCTGCTCCTTTTTTAAACTCAACCCGTAACTCTCACTTGGCAATCTTTCTTGTGCGAATTTCGTCCGACTTCAGACCATTTAATTTAGGGTTGGTGTTCACTTTTCGGAGTATATCGCAGTAGGATATTTCTCCAGTTTTTTTTATCACCAATGCGTCCGGCTTAACATGTATCTTGCCTCGACCTTTTTTTGCCACTCTTTTCCACTCGAGGGCTTTCTGGAGGGCTTTTTCTTTCTTCTCCCTTTGGCACTTCTGAACGCTTTGTTGCACTACTTATAGTAATTGTGACGGGCGACCTGAATGCGAAAGTAGGCAACGACAACGAGGGGCTCAAACATTTTATGGGACGGCGCAGACTAGGCAACTGCAATGACAACGGCGAAAGATTTGATGACTTTTGCAACGCAAATCGTCTTGTCATAGGTGGCACCATGTTTGAGCACAAAGCCTGCCATAAAATCAGATGGGTGTCAACTGAAAGAAAAAGTTTGGAAAATAAGGACTTCAAGAAGAAAAAATATAACAAAGTGTACATATGTTCAGAGCTCAACTGTTTCAAAAAAGAAAATAGTATAGGATTGTGTAGTGCAAAAATTCAAAATTGGGAGCAGGGACAATCGTTTGAAATTACTCGATATCAATCGCGGTATCAGCATTAATAATAACATAAAACATGGTGACGGCGCTGAACATTTAGGTTAATGTTCAGCAATAACAGCAATAACAGCAACAACTGCTGAGCCAGCAGAAGTAGGCGCAAGAAACTCGAGTAGAAACGGAGATTGAGTACATCCCAATGTTTTTCGCGAACAAGAGGGAATTGATTCAATTCTTAGCATTAGAACCGCTTAGGATTTATCAAAGACGCAAGGAAAACGGAGGTGTGCAACGCAATTTTCAACTATAATCTTTTACCAATCTTGACCAGCGACCTGGCAGCAGGGAAGGAATCTACTGGTGCAACATTTCCGGCCCATAATCGGCAATATTCTCAACAGAAAAAGTTATGTAAAGTTAAATAGTATACTTAAATTATGTAATAAGGTAGATTTAATACATAATGATCAATATGAACACGCTGTTTACGAAGTAAACTGCAAAGAAATAGTTAGCTCAATCCGTCAGCATCCGTCAGTTAATAGTAGTAAAAATTAAAGAAATTGCAACTGGACAGTTATCTAGAGAGCTTAGAACAGAGTTCGATTTAAATAAAATAAGACCGATTTTATATTTTTACATTTAGGATAGTGAGGGGAATTTAAAGAAATATACTAAAGCTAATATAAATGCAAATTAATAGTCAAAGTGGCAAATCAGATTTAAATCAAGGCAAGATGGAGCAAGGGATTTGATGCTCGAATCTCAGTCTGACAAACATCCGAGAGTACAACTGTCCTGAGAAAGCTTCTCAAGCTTCTCTCTGCTAGATACGGCATTAAAAAGTAGGCCCCTTTCATTCGTGTTAAGAATGTAACCACGCACACCACGAATGGTTGTGAGAAGCCAGGCCCTGGGTCTTATCGACCTGTTTTTAAGTTTGGTCAGTAAGTCAAAATAACTTTAGTGCAAACCATAATAGAAATGATTTTGGAAGGAATGCAGAATTAGCAGGACCATCGTATGTCAACACCAATTGTCAGAATAGAAAGAAAGGCAATTTTAATGTAGAACCGGTAAATTTTCTAAACTAGGTCTCGGAGATACAATTTTCTGCAATCTTACAATCAATGACAAACGTACAAAGCATTAGAAGATACAGGTTCGACCATTAGCCTTATAAACTCTTCAATTGTAGATTGTTCTTGTTTCAAAATATATCTATTAATAATAATAATATAATATTAATCAAATGTACCTGAAATTAATTAATACCGTTAATATTAAATTGTACTCAGGGGACTATGAAACAGTAGAATGGTATGAATTAACAAATCAAGACAATAGAGGAATAGACTAACTACATATATATGTACATATAAATAATCAAGAAAGGGAAGAAATTAGAAAAAATTTTAACCCGTTTCAACAATTAGTTTATAAGGATGAGGATCAGTATAATACCGATAATACCGAAGCAATAATGCACGAAATTATTACTACAACCGATCAAAAAATAAATTTTCATTTATATAGATTACCTCAAAAACACGAATAAGAAGTGGAGACTCAAATAGAGAAATGGTAAGACAAAAATAATAAGAAAATCTAATATCCGATACTCCTTCCTAATTGTTGTAGTAAATAAAGTGCACGACTGGGTCGCAGGTACTTGCACCGTAATGCTATAAATGTAAGGATTGAAGTCCAAATCTTACTCTTCCCAGTAAAGTAGGCGTTGCATGCCACGTCTCGATGGACTAATAGTCATAGCATTGTAGGAGTTTACACAATGTTTTGTTTTTAGAAAACGCCCTTAAAAAGTGGGGGTGGAAAGAAAGGGTGTTTGAACGAATTATAGAAAATTTGAAGGTCTATTACTTTGGTTTAATATTTTTTTCTCAATTTCTAGTAAAAATTTTGAAAAAAAATATTTTTATAAAAGTGGGTGTTGCAATTCCAAAATTTGGTACGCCATTATTTTGCATTTGTCTTTTAACCTAGAAATATTAATTTTTAGCCCAATCGCCGAAGAAATACCCGAGAAATAGCTGATTTTGAATATTACCGTTATTCGAATTTTTCGTGAAAAACGTGGTATGTCACCTCATAGCAAACTAACCCACATATCAAATTTTATCGAAATCGTCAGAGCCGTTTTAGAGAAAATCCATTTTAACTGTAAACCTTAAGTAAACTATAGATACATAGTATGAAGAAATTTATGATTCCTTGTTTTGCCCAATGTATGGCGTATTCTATGTTTGTAAATTCTTCTTTAAGCAATTTAATTTTATGTTGAGTATGTACAACATTGTTCTTAAATATGTCATGGTTTGCCATTTTGCTCACAAATTCATTAGTGACATTCGTTATTTTATTGATACTGTTAATAATATCTCTGTTAATCAAAACTTGTTTGTTATGATTTCTTAACACATTATTAATTTTGTTTTGATAATTCGGAAATCATCATGGTCAGGATTGCCTGCAATCCATTTCCATGCTGTTCCTATAAAATCTAATGATCCCTTCTTTTTGACTTTGGGTTTAAGTCTGTCCATTAAGTTGTTTATGTTAAAAAAAAAAATAACTTTAAGCGTAGAGTTAAGTTGCTTGTACTAAGCAAATAAATAAATAATAAATTATTTGTGTTAATTCGTGAAAGAGGAAGGAATAGGAAGGATGACTTCTATTTATATTGTTTTCTGTTGTGCGCTTTAAGTTGGTTATTAAGTGTTCACATGGTTCCAGGTCTATTATATGGATTATCTTAAAATTTCCAGTTTAAATTTTTGCCGTTCCTGTTTCTGTTGCGACTAATTCGCTTAATGAGTAGTCTAAGATTTGCACTTCGGCTATACAGCCTACTATAAAAAAAATAAATAAGGGCCTAGCTTCTCACAACCATTCGTGTTGTGCGTGCTATATTCTTTACACGAATAGAAGGGGTCTACTGTTTAATGCCGTGTCCCGAAAAAAGGCAATTTGTTATTTGAGAAGCTTTCTCAGGACAGTTATACTCTCGGATGATTGTCAGAGGCTCGCGAGAGGTAGGGCCGTGAAAAACTTTTAGGTGTTCCCCGACTGTGATTCGATCTCGAACCCCTTGCCCCAACGCACTAACCACTGAGCCACGGCGCCCACAGCCTACTATAAGGATCCTAAAGGGAGAAAGAGAAGGAACGTTGATGTCAGTTTTTAATTACGAATGTGACCTTTGTGGATGATTTTTACACTTTCTGTGAGAACTGTAGAGTTTCTATTTTCTCTTACTTTTTCTTCCTTTTTCTTGTTGGAGAGATTCGTTCCTAGTCTATTTACTCTAACATAAATTATTTGTCCCGGTAGATACTGTTTAAAGTCATGTTTTTTCTTATTGTGGTAGACTATATCTTTTTTTTGTTTTTGAAGTAATTTTTCGAAATTAGTTTTCCTAGTTTTTTCGTAATCGTCAGGGGTAAAGGTGACATTGCGTCCGAAGAAGAGGTCTACTGGTTTTTAGCCTGAGCGAATACGGTCATTGTATTCGTTACCTGCTCGTTTAAGTAACTCATCGAAGTTGCGTTCAGTTCCGTTTTCCTTGAGGCACCTCATTATTTCCGTAAGGTTAAATGAAAGCGCTCTTTAGCATTCTAGTTTGTGCGTACTTTGTGAACTTGTCCAAAGATGTTAATACTATTCTTTTTTCGGTTAGAAAAATGTCTAAATGGACGGTATGTTGCTGGTTGGGATGTCTTTCATACTTGCTGCGTTTACAGATTGAACAAACTTGTGTTATTCTTTTTATTTTCTGCATCATAGAAGGAAAGTAATACTTTTCTAAAATCTGGGAGCGGTTTTCTTTTCTATGTGCACGATTGCGTGTTTCGATTATAATTGTTTTTTGTTCAGTTTGGTTCAAAATGTCCTCTACTTGTAATTGCGTAAATCTTATCCTAAATTTTTTGAAATGTAGTAGGAATAATTCTTGTATCATACCCATTACGAGTTCTTGCGTTTTTTATGTAGTTAATTACGGATGGATTTAAGATTCTTTTTAGGATTTGTAAAAGATTTTCATTATTGTAGTCCTTCTCGGTGGCGATGATATCTAGGAAAAATGATTTTAAGTTCTTTGTTGGGTGTTTCGCCGAAATTGAGAAAAACTGATGTTTGAACACATTAATAGGTACTTCGACATGTGGAATGAGGCCGTGAGAGGAACTTTCATCGCTATTTACTGTAGGAGTCATGGAATTAACAGAGCTTTCTTGTGGGGGTCCGGAGAGTGCGTCTGCAACTATGTTGGTTTTACCAGGCTTATACTGAAGTTCATAATCACATTCCTCCAATATTGCCTTCCAACGTTTTATTTTGGCGTCATTATTCTTATTGCTTAACGCGTAAGTCAACGGTTAATGACCAGTGTAGATTTTTGTTTAAGCTCTACCGTATAAGTAATTTCTTAGCGATTTTAAGGACCATATTATTGCCAGCATTTCTTTTTCGTTTACGGCGTAATGTTCTTCGGATTTATTTAAAGTTCTTGAGATGAATGTTATCGGTTTATTGTCCTGGGCAAGTACTGCGCCAGTAGCGGAATTTGACGCATCAGTAGATAGTTGAAGTTCTTTCCTAAATCTGGGTATGTGAGAATTGTTTCCTTCGAAACGAGAGCGTCTTTTATTTTATTTAATGATTCTAAAACTTCCTCGTTGAGAGTTATGGGATGCTTGTTGGATGCATTTTTTTATATTCTGCCTTTGTCTCCATTCAATAGAGTTGTGAGGGGTTTTGCAATTTTCGCACAATCCCTTATGAAACGACGGTAATAGCCGGCTAATCCTAAGAAGGATCAAGGATCTTTTCGTGTTCGAGGACTTGGGAAATTAAGAATTGCCTCGACCTTTGTTGGGTTCATTTTTATAGCGTTACAGGATACTATAAAACCAAGGAGCTCGACGTCATGCTTAAAGAACGCGCATACGATACCATCGTATCGATATGCTCCCGAAGAATGTCATCAAGAGCTCTTTGGAAGATTGCGGGGGCATTTTTCAGCCCAAATGGAAGCCGGATAAATTCGCACTTACCATTATTGACCGAGAAAGCGGTCTTCTAGATATCTGACTCTTTTAGCTGAATTTGGTGGAAACCGATTTTTAAATCTAAGAATATGAACCATTTAGTTTTTCCAAGCTGAGAAAGGACTTGATTAATTTCCGGTATAGGGCAGCGGTCTGGTATGACTAGGCGGTATTTTGTTTTTGCCGGATGCGTCCGCTTTCTTCGGAACGATCCAGACAGGCGAGTTGTACGGCGACCGAAATGGTCTTATTATTCCGTTATCGATAAGTTCCTTAATTTGTTTCTCTACTTCGTCTTTTAAGGACATTGGATAAGGGTAGTACCTGAAGTATACAGGACTTTCGTTAGTCGTGCGAAGTTCTCCTTTCACAGTAGTGAGTTTTCAAAGTGAGTTTCTCGTTTGGTTCATTGAAAAGAGAAGGGTGGTTTGTTACTAAGGAATTGATTGTGTTTTTCTGTTCTATGGTTATATGGTCAGTAGTCAAAGCGTAGTGATGCGGAATATATGGAGCACAAGCGCTCTCACGCCAGCCTCTCACTATCAACTCCTACTCTACACCTCCACGTTGGTGGCTGCTGGGTGCCTAGTACCTCGGCTGGAAATTGGGTAACCAACCCCTTTGGAAGGTCATTGGTGGCAGCAAACGAGAGAGGGGGGAGGAGTGTCTTCTCACTAAGGCACCTCTTGATCCAGGCGGTAGCGGACGAATTTCCCCCAGATGGAATCAACGATGGCGCCTACGGTTCCAGTCAGGTTGAACTACTAGTGGTATCCCTATATGAGCTGCTTCAACGAATGTGAATCCCAGGTCTATAGGGATCTCCAACACTAAGCCAGGGTGTTGGATAAGAGTTGGTGGCGGATGAACCCCTAATGGGTCAACGGCAGCGCTCATATCCCCGAAGTGGGTTACTGGCTCCGGAGAATTTCGGCTCCTCGTCCTAGGGATAAAAAAATGGAACTTCCCCTCCAGGTTGGGGGTTGTGCGTCGGGGTAACTTCCCTACCACATAAAAAACTCAGCAGTTCAGAAACGACCGCAAGCCTCGGAAAAGGACGGATTTACTGTTGACGACCCTGCAAAACGGAAAAAGGACAACGATTTTCGAGTCTGCACGTGGAATGTTCGCACCATGAATAGGCCACGTGCAGCCGAACAATTAGCGGAGGCCCTCGACTGCTACAAAGCAGATATAACCGCCATCCAGGAAGTGCGATGGGATGGGCCGGGCAAAAGAAGGATGAAAAACTGCGACATCTACTACGGTGACTGCTATAGAGAACAGAAGCAGCGTCTATTTGGGTGCGGATTCGTTGTAAGCGGCAGGCTTAGGCATGAAGTCTTGAGCTTTAGACACGTTAGTGAACACCTTATAACTATCCGCATCAAGGCAAAATTCGCTAACATCAGCCTGATATGCGCTCACGCCCCCACAGAGGAAAAAGATGATGTTACCAAAGATTGTTTCTACGAGCTCCTAGACAAAACATATGAGCAGTGTCCTAAGTATGACGTTAAAATCGTCCTAGGTGATTTTAACGCCAAAATAGGAAAGGAGGACGTCTTTGGTAGCACCATCGGAAAGCACAGCCTACACGACACCACGTCTGAAAACGGACTTAGGCTAATTGACTTTGCTGCGGGGCGTAATGTTACTATAGCTAGCACGCGGTTTCCTCACCTCGACATTCACAAGGGAACATGGCGGTCGCCAGATCATCAAACCGTCAACCAAATTGATCATGTTGCGATTGACGTAAGGCACTCCTCCAGTATTCTGGACGTCCGCACATTCCGGGCGACCAACGTAGACTCGGACCACTACCTAGTTGTAGCTAAGGTACGTCTACGGATATCCCAAACGCCACAACATCGGGAAAATACTGTGAGGAAATTTAACGTTGAACGGCTGCAATCGCAACAGACCGCCAGAGCCTTTGCCGATCGCGTATCCCTCAACCTCTCGAGAAGTCCTATGCAGCCAACATCAAGTACTGAAGACCAGTGGCATCGGTGCCAAGAAGCCATCAGAAACGCCGCAACTGATGTGCTGGGTTTCACCCGACCACCCCCACGAAACCCCTGGTTTGATGAAGAGTGCCGGCAAGCACATGCAGCAAAACAACTCGCCTACAAAGCGGCGCTGCACAGAAGGACGAGAGCGGCTCGTGAGCTCTACGAGCAAAAGAGGAGGGAAGAACATCGGCTTCTCCGAAGGAAAAAGAGAGAGCATGAGAAGCGCGCGATCGAAGACATTGAGAGGTGCTACTCCAGGAACAATGTTCGGAAGTTTTACCAGAAGGTAAAAAGAACGTGTCAAAGCAATAAAACCCGAACAGAGGCCTGTAGAGATGAACAAGGAAACCTCGTAGTTGAGTCGCAGTCGGTGTTGAGGACATGGAAAAACCACTTCTGCAGACTGTTAAACGGCGACGACGACCCAAATTCCGCCGTCAGGCAGAACGAACCAATCAACTTGGACGATGAAAGTCAAGACTCCCGTCCACCCGACCAGAGTGAAGTGAGGATAGCAATATCCAAACTCAAGTCCAACAAGGCTGCTGGACCGGACGGCCTACCGGCCGAGCTATTTAAGGCAGCGGGAAATGACTTGGTAGAGAGCATACACCAACTCATTTCTAAGATCTGGTTTGAGGAAAGCATGCCTAATGAATGGAACCTCAGCATCGTTTGCCCGATCCACAAAAAAGGAGACCCCCTCAATTGCGCCAACTATAGAGGCATTAGTCTCCTTAACATCGCATACAAGATCCTGTCGGCCGTTTTGTGTGAACGACTGAAACCACTTGTCAACGAACTGATTGGCCCCTATCAGTGCGGTTTTAGACCCGGAAAGTCAACAACCGATCAAATATTCACACTACGGCAGATCCTGGAGAAAACCCAAGAAGTCCAAATCGATACTCACCATCTTTTAATCGATTTCAAGGCCGCATATGACAGCATTTATAGAGACGAGCTATACGGAGCCATGTCTAGCTTTGGCATCCCTGCCAAACTGGTTCGCTTGTGCAGGATGACGATGGAGAATGCTCGCTGCTCCGTCAAGGTCGGTAACAATCTCACCGAGACATTTGATGTCAAAAAGGGATTTAGACAAGGTGACGCGCTGTCATGTAACTTCTTTAATATCATACTTGAAAGAATTGTGCGAAACTCACAAGCCAACACCGGAGGCACAATCTTTCAAAAGTCCGTGCAACTACTAGCGTACGCCGACGATATTGACATAATTGGCAGAACCCAGCGGGCTGTCGCTGGTGCGTTCGCTGGTATTTAAACGGAAGCGGCAAAAATGGGTTTAGCTGTAAATGAGGGCAAAACCAAGTATATGCTGTCAACTAGAAGGGACACACAACACCGACGAATTGGACAGAACGTCACAATAGACAGCTATAACTTTGAGGTAGTTAAGGACTTTGTATACCTCGGCTCCGCTATAAACTCTGACAACAATATCAGCTCAGAGATCAAACGAAGGATCACTCTTGCCAATCGCTGTTTCTTTGGCCTAAGAAGGCAATTGAGTAGTAAGGCCTTGTCAAGAAGCACCAAGGAAACTCTTTATAAGACCCTCATCATCCCAGTCCTGCTCTATGGCGCAGAAGCATGGACGTTAACCAAGATGGATGAAGATATCCTTGGTCGTTTCGAACGCAAAATCCTTCGGATGATTTTCGGTCCCGTTTGCGTTGACGGGCTATGGAGATGGAGATTTAACAGCGAACTCTACGAGCTGTACAGCGACATCGACCTAGTCAGAAAAGTACGCATTAGCCGTCTAAGATGGCTAGGACATGTAGAGCGGATGGACATCAACGCTCCGGCCCGAAGAGTCTTCGAATCCATCCCGGAGGGACAACGCAGTAGAGGAAGACCTCGCCTTAGGTGGCGTGCACAAGTGGAAGAGAACCTCAACCAACTTGGAGTGCGTAACTGGAGGCAGTTAGCCAAAGACCGCGCTAACTGGAGAGGCTTGTTGGTTGAGGCCCAGGTCCACCCCGGACTGTAGCGCCGCCTAAGAAGAAGAAGAAGGTCATATGGTCAGTTCCTGACTTTGAATGACTTGAGGGTCGGTAGTAAGAAAAATTTTATTTTTGTATCGGGAAGGCCATAAAGATTGAAGTAGGTCTGGTGGGTTACTTTAACGCTTCCTGCTACGGAATTAGCATGGAAACATTGCTTATTTTTAATTGACATATCAACCAAAGAGGGTTGTATGTAGTTTTTGTTTGATCCTGTATCAATGAGGAATTTGAGAATTATCCCGCTCTTCGTGCTAAGTTCGAAGTAGGGCAACGAAGAGCTCCCTACCCTTAAAAGATTCGAGTTCGTGAAATCGGTGGTTTGAGAATCATAAGATTCTAAAAAGTTGTGGGCATATTCGTCGAAGGTTTCGTAATAGGGTTTGTCCTCTGACAACCTTGCTTCATTGCATGTGCTCAACTACTCCTGAGCTAATTCCGCATTTATATTCTGTTGCGAGAAGTCTGCTTGCATTGATTGGGGATTGGAATGGATCATACTGTTTTGCTCCGTCAAATTGGGCGATTGGAAAATGGGGTCGACATGGAAATTTCGTTGGGGAAAATTAGATGGTTGAAAATTTCGTTGTGGAAAGTTAGGTAACTGAAAGTTTCGTTGTGGAAAATTAGATGCTTGGAAATTTCGTTGTAAAGAATTTTGTGACTGCATTCTTGCCATGTTCATATTTTGATGAAATTGCTGCTTGTTTTGCTGATGGATTTGTCTCGCTTGAACAGAGGGTCCTTGAGTTAACGGTTCTGCTTTAATCTGTAGCCTTTGAGAAAATGGATTATGGAACTGATTACGCGCAAAATTGTTTTCCATGGGACTGTAATTATTGGAAGGACCTACTTGTCCTTGTGGGGTGTTGTTTGTCTGATACATGGGTTTAGTGGTACTGTGTGGTTTCGATTGTGCCAGTGGTACTGAGTTTCGAAATGGTTTCTGAAATGTTTAGTGAGTGGAATGAGCGTGACTGGCTCGATAGTTCTGGTCTTCGAGCAAAGATGCAATGCCTGGGGTAAATCTACTGGCTCTTTCATTCCTAGTAATCGAGGTAAATCGCCTCTGAGGCCTCTGATAAATGTACCGAGGGCCTTATACCTATATGTTTGTGTTAGCAAACTCATGGATTCTGTGCTTATTTCCAAGCAGGATAACTTGTTTAAGTGATAAATGTGAGTAGACAGTATTAGAGAATCTTTGAATGGTATTGTTGCCTTGTACAATTGATTGCATTTGGTATTCTAAGGTATTAAGGTCTCGCTTGTCTGCATAATGCATGACAAGGCGTCGGGACATACATGCATGTCTAATCTATCTTGTTGCGGATCACACTCAGGATCCCGAAATACTTTGGAGTCCCTTTTAGGGGCTCGTAGATCTGCAATATACGATCTACACTTTTCTTCCAGAAGCTAAACTCTCCTGGCTCCCCTGAGAAGTTTCTTAGGCATCGGACTACGTCCGGTATGCTATCTAAGTCGCTCAATTTGCTCTGATGCTCTGGTGCAATTAACTGGTCGATACCAGCGAAACGATTAGCATTTGGATTGAGTATGTTTTCTATCATACTACATCCCTGGGTTTCTAGTACCCGACAGACGATAGAAGAAATTATGGAACCGAAGTCCGGGGTGGTTTGAATGTTCTGGGTAGTTTGGCGAGGATTGGATTGGGAAAGTTGGTTAGCATTGTTCCGTAGAGGATTGCTATTGGAGGCAGTGGATAAGCCACCCGAAGGCTTATTTCCTGATTGTTAAGTGACATTTTCGCTTTTTTTTTAATTTGTTTTAGCTTCCTTTCTCAATAATTTTCGATTTATATTTCTAAATTTTAAATTTCTTTCCTTAATCACTCCTAATTTGTTTCTAAACAACTTTTAGTTTACTAAACTTTTATTTACTTTTTGAATTATAAATTCTACTTTACTTTCTTTAATCACTTTTAATTTTAGTTCTCTTAATCACTTTTATTTAACTGATTTTATTTTTTATTCTAAATTCTACTTTTCTTTCTTTAGTTACTTTTAATTTAAGTTTTCTTAATCACTTTTATTTAATTGATTTTATTTTTTATTCTAAATTCTACTTTTCTTTCTTCTGTTACTTTTAATTTTAGTTTTCTTAATCACTTTCAATTAATTGATTTAATTGATATATATACTATGCTTACATAACTAACTGCAGGAAATACATCGGTGTCCTGGTTATCTGGATCTGGGTTGATGCGGCTAGCGTCCTTCGCTTCCCGTTCCTCCGCTGGCGAGTTTTTGGCTGCAACGGCTACTAGTGGGCCCGTTAATTATTACACCAACAAACACGATCGTGTTGAACCACATGAATCTTCGCTCGCACAATATTTTTTTCAAACCGACACCTCACTACTTGATGGAAATTTAGTCGCTAATTCGTACTTAAGGGACTTTGTTCTTCTAATATAATACGCGAACCGAAACCTGTGATCCCTGCTCGGGCGCCAATTAAAATATTACAAGTTTTTAAAATAACAAAAAAATAATTTTTTCGGAGGACAAAGCCTCTTTATTAAATCGGAATCACTTAAAGACTAAATTTACAAAAGAATGTATGATTACTTAGCACATAACTTAAGCTATGCGGCAGAAAAGGTGAGTATGGGAAAATGAGAAAATTGTGAAAACGTGCGACATAAGATCCATGTGAAATGTTTGCTCAAGACGTTGAGTCAGCATCATGAATCCGAAATGTGATTCTAATGCAATGTGGGAATCTGCTGATATGGGCTAATGTAGGATAGGGAACATGAATAAGGAGCATGATTCTAAGGTATGGATGGGAAAGACAGAATTTAGCATGAATAGCCAACGTGATTTTGAAGTGGAGTAATAGATGCTGTTAACTTATATACCATTACCGTTTTATTAGGCGTAACGCGTTTCTTCTTCCTTTATGATCACCGGTGCTGTTTGTTTCACCGTATTCCATACTGCGTTCGATGTCAACATATGGTTTACGATGTTCTCCGGAGTTGATATTTTTCCAATTATTTCCTCAAAACCTCTGCGTTCCAAGCGAAAATGTGGGCACTGAAAGAGCACATGCTCTGCATCCTCTCTGGCCTCTCCACAGTTTGAGCAATTTGGAGATTCATCAAACCCAAACCTGTTTAAATAAGCTCTGAAGCAGCTGTGTCCGATTAAGAACTGGGTGAAATAAAAATCCACTTCTCCGTGATGCCGGTCCATCCATTTATATATATGTATCTGGTATAAGTTGATGGGTCCATCTTCCCTTCGTTGACTGATTCCATCTTTCCTGCCATGTTCTCATGCTTCGCTGTCTTTCTGCCAGCTTAATATCTTTGGCTGGAGCAAGGGGTTCCTGGATTCTGGCGTCGTAGGTCCTTTGTAGCTCAATAGCAAAGGTAGCTGGTAGCATTCCCGCAATAACACATATAGCATTATCTGATACCGTCCGAAAAGCGCAACACACTCTCAGCGCACACAGCCTGTTGACGGAATTAACCCTTCTTGAGTGGGTCGGAGGCCTGGTCTCTGCGTTTGGCAATGGTGGGGCAAGTCTCAGGCCACGCACTCCAGCACTGACAACAGTGGCGAAACTCTGGGTGGTAAAGTACACATTACTAGCAGGACTCGCATCACCTTCATATCATATTGATTCGACTTGTTCCATCAAGGATAGGCTACTTATCCATCCTATACCCGCGTCAAAAAAATAACACGTACACCCGCGCACGGTCTCTGGGACCGAAACTCAAGAGCCCGTACTTTCGCTTTTACTCCGAATATTTTTATGAAATTCGTTTTAATCAGTAGAGTGATATATTGTGAACGAATTAAAATACGTTTATATTAGTTATTGTATTAGTTAACACACGCGCACCTCAGCCAGCCAGCAGATCAGACAACCCAGCATAACCGGACACCGCACACCTGCCTTCAACCAAACATTGCACTTCCGCCACACGCAACACTCCCGAACATTTATCATATTACCCCATTCACCTCAATCGAACCTTTTTCCCATGCACCGATCATTTTGCAAAGTAAGCACATTAGGTATAGAAATTGTTAAGGTAGAATTAAGCAGAAAAAAAATAAAATAAGTCGTAGACTGAAAAGCATCAAGAAATGTTTCAATTTAAATAACTGGCGCCCAAAACGTGGTAACTCGTGATTTGATTTTGCATAGTAAACTCCAAAAGTTTTTATAAAAAACAAGAGAGTTAGTGCTAATTTACAAATCCTTATAAAGGATAAGTCAATAAATCATATCCGGAATAAAAATATAAACCCGAACATTTCCTCATTACGGGGAACAACGTAGTAAACACCAACAAGAAGACGCAACCCAAACAAAGGAAAAATTAAAATAAATTGTCTATTTCAATTACAAAAATCAAACAGAATGAAATTATTGTAAGTAAACAAAAAAGAAGTGAAAATTAGTTTATTATTGTCTATTGAAAATATTGTTAGAAGTCAGATAGAAAGTGTTAATAGTTAATAATAGTGTGAAACGTGTAAAGGTAGATAATCCAAAATGAGTATTACAAGAGATCAAATTATTGAACTTGTGCGTGCTACCGTCGAGCTATCACAAAAACAATTCACGGAGCAAATAAAAGATCTGACATCAGCAATTGGTCAGTTACAGCCTTCTAGTGTCGAAATTTATGAGCCTGTATCCATTCGATCCGGTGTTCTTAATCGTAATGGTGGTCTCGAGTTAATAAAATCGTTTAAAGGCGACTCCGCTTCCTATCCTTCTTGGCGTACTGCCGCGATGGGTTATTACCACGAAGGATCTGAAAATTATTATGTTGCCTTGGGAATCCTTAGAAACAAAATCACAGAGTCTGCAAATGCAACTTTATCCGCTTTTAATACCGTGCTGAATTTTAATGCGATCATTGCTCGATTAGACCAAGTGTACTCAGACAAAAGGCCATTACATGTGCTTGAAAATGAACTTAGTATTTTGCGTCAAGGTAACCTATCCATCAGTGAATACTACGATGCAGTTGATAAAAATCTGACTCTCATAATAAATAAAAATATTATGACACATAGTGGTAACAATGAAGTTATCGTTGCTCTCAACGAGCGTGCTAGGGAAAATGCTTTACGTATTTTTATTTCCGGCCTGCGAAAACCTTTATGTGATATTCTATTTTCATCTCGACCAGTAGATCTACCAACCGCTCTTGCCACGGCACAAGAACTGGAAACTAATCATAAACGATGCGAATTTGCACGTACGTTCGCAGCTGGCAGCTTAACAAAGACAATTGGATCACAATCTCGTACAGATTACGATTCCCGAAATCGCAATCACCCACAATATAGTCGTGTCCCACAAAATCAAAAAAATAAACCAGTTCCAATGGAAGTAGATAATCGTTCTTCCTATTTTAGAAAGCGAACTCCTGCTCAAAGTGGCTTCCCAAAGCAAAATTCTAATAGAAACTTTACATATACAGATCAACAACAAATCGCTATGGCTAAACGCCCACGCGACATAACAAACTCCTCTAAATCACCAGCTCAAAAATTACAAAGAATTAACTTAATGCCACAAGAAGTCTTATTAGAAAGTTCCGAAATAGGAAGTGAATTATGTTATGATAATTCTTACGAACAGTCAGATAGTCAAATTAATGACGAAATTAATTTTTTAGGGTAAAGTCACTCTTGCCATTTATTACTAAAACTGCAATAAATGGACAAGAGTTGCGAATTTTAGTCGACACAGGAACTTCTAAGAATTATATTAAAAATCATAATTTTCTAAAAGGAGTATGTTCAGTAGAAATTCCATTTCACGTTAAGTCTGTCAACGGAACTAATCTCATTACAGAAAAATGCAAAATCAATATTTTAAATAACACTTCAACATTTTTTTTACTACCTGCATTGAATACTTTTGACGGGATCATCGGATACGATTTCCTTAAACAAATATGTGCAAAAATAGATACCAAAAACGAAATTTTATTTTACAATCATGGCAAAGAAAAACTGCGTCATTTTAATTGCCAACAGGTTAATTTAATTATAACAAATCAGAAATCAGTTCCTGATTATCTCCGAACGCAATTTAACAAGTTAACACAAGAAAATGCGACAGCATTTGCAGAACCCTATAGAGCATTGCCTTACAATACGCAAATTAAAGCCACCATACGTACAACAACCGATGAACCGGTCTATACTAAAAGTTATCCTTATCCTATTTCAGCAGCCGAGTTCATAAACACTGAAATAAAATCATTGTTGCGGGATGGAATCATTCGAACATCATGTTCACCGTATAATTCCCCAATTCATGTAGTCAATAAAAAAGGTGTAGACGAAAATGGCAAACCAAAATTAAGGATGGTCATTGACTTTAGGAAAATAAACGAGTACACCATAGCCGACCGATACCCCATCCCTGATACATCGGTCATACTAGCAAATTTGGGTAATTCTAAGTACTTCACAACCCTGGACCTAAAATCCGGGTTTCATCAAATCATTTTAGCCGAAAATGACCGACAAAAAACTGCTTTCAGCGTCAATAATGGCAAATATGAATTCTGTCGCTTGCCATTTGGACTCAAAAATGCGCCCGGCATTTTTCAGAGAGCCATCGAGCCAGACGAGCAGACACATCTATCACACATAGACAGAGTATTGAAAAAACTGGAACAAGCCGGAATGCGCGTTTCCACGGAAAAATCAAAATTTTTCAAAACCGAAGTAGAATTTTTAGGATTCTTAGTTTCACAAAAAGGTATCAAAACTTGCCCCGACAAAGTTCAGGCTATTTTAAATTATAAAACACCAGAGTCGCTTCGAGCACTACGCTCATTCTTAGGATTGTCAGGATACTATCGCAGGTTTATAAAAGACTATGCCACGATAGCTAAACCCTTGACGAGATTCTTACGCGGAGAAAACGGTCATATAGTTACTAATCATTCAAAAAATATAAAGATAAAACTTGACGCAGAAGCTCTGCAGGCATTTGAAAACTTAAGAAAATTTTAGCCTCAGAAGACGTTCTACTTCAATATCCAGATTATAAAAAGCCCTTCGAGTTAACAACTGATGCCTCCTCATCCGCAATAGGAGCAGTCCTCTCTCAGGCTGGCAAACCCATTACCATGATTTCACGAACGCTTTCAAAAACGGAAGAAAATTACGCCACCAATGAGCGCGAACTTCTAGCGATAGTATGGGCATTACAGAATCTCAGACATTACCTATATGGTATCAAAGATATACACATATACACAGATCACCAGCCTCTTACATTCGCTATTTCAGACAAAAATCCAAATTCAAAGATCAAAAGATGGCGTGCTTTTATTGAAGAATTCTCTCCTAAATTCCATTATAAACCTGGCAAAGACAATATTGTTGCAGATGCACTTTCCAGGCAATTTATTCATACCCTATCTAAATCAAATACAAAAACGGAAACAGCCCATAGTGAAATCTCATTAACCAGAACAATTCGAACAATAAAATTTCCTGTTAACCAATTTAGAAACCAACTGGTTATATCTAGATGTAGCCACGATCATAAGAGCACAAAAATTTTATTTCAGAAGTGTATCCGACACACAATAAATGTTAGTACTATTCCTGCATTAATGCAATGTCTGCAAGAATGTGTAAATCCCAATGTCGTGAATGCAGTTCACTGCGATCTACCAACTCTGGCTCAAGTTCAAAATTCCCTAATATTAGCTTTCCCAACCGTTAAATTTGTTCACACTCAAAAACTAGTTATTGATCTTGTAAATAAAGGCGACCAATTAGAGACAGTCACTACGGAACATAATCGGGCACACCGATGCCTTCAGGAAAACTTTCAGCAAATTCTCAATGACTATTATTTTCCCAATATTAAGAAAATGCTTAAGACTATTATTATGAATTGTAAGATATGCTTGGAAAACAAATACCAAAGGAAACCCCCTAAACCAGGGATAGGCGCAACACCGTTGCCCAGTTTCCCGGGAGAAATCCTACACATCGATATCTTTATTACAGATAAGCAACATTTCTTAACATGCATTGATAAATTTTCCAAATTCGTAATAGTAATCCCTATACCCTCACGGTCATCCTTTGACATAAAAGAAGCACTCCTTCAAATTTTAGGAAAATTCAAAGGTACAAAAATAATAGTTTCTGACAATGAAAAAGCGTTCACATCAAATATTATTACAACTCTTCTAAGAGATCACTTTTCCATAGAGCAATTTTTCGTCCCGACACTCCATAGCGAGAGTAATGGCCAAATTGAACGATTCCATTCAACGCTTTTGGAAATTGCACGTTGTATCAAAGCTCAGCAACAAATAAATGATACAGTAGACCTTGCGCTTTTAGCGACACATAAGTATAATAATACTATCCACTCTATAACGAATTCAAAACCAACCGATATAATGCATGATTATCAACCAAAAAAGCTAGAACTCATAAAAAGAAAACTAACCATTGCACAAGAAAGAATGCTTGACCGAATTAACCAAAACACATCAAATAGAATATACCACCCTGGCGAAATAGTTTTCGTTCGTAGAAATAGACGCTTAGGAAACAAATTCGAAAAAATATTTATCGAAAAAGTAATAGAAAAAGATTTAGGCACCACCGTCTTAATAGACGGAAAGAAGATTCACAAGAGTAATCTCCGTTAATACTCTATTTTCAGTTTGTTGTTGTTTATCTTTCGGATATCGATAGCCGAAATTCACAATTACTCGAATGCACACTTCATTGCAGTAACGAAAGGGAAAACAGCCACTTTCAATAAATTCTCATATCTTGTTCATGTCACAAACCTCTCTGAGTACAGGATCATTGCCTACGAAAGTAAAAATATTCATATTACGGCCCTGCAGAAAGGAAACGACATCCTTAACCAACAGTCTGAAGAGATATTGCACATAATTGGTACACTTGAAGTCCCTAGGAGATTCGCAAGGTCCATAGACTTTATTGGGAGCGCACTAAAATTTATAGCCGGAACCCCTGACCACAGTGATTTTGAACTTCTATTAACAAAAGAAAAAACACTGATTGAAAACAGTAACAGACAAACAAAAATAAATTCTCAAATACAAGACAAAATTAATGAACTATCAAATCAGATCAATGTCATAATTTCACAACACAGCGATATTAGTAAGTCATCAGAATCAGAATTATTACTTTTGGAATATCTATCTATAAGAAATAATCTTGTAATTAACCATTTGAATAACATAGCCCTAGCAATAGTATTAGGAAAAAATAACATAATAAACCCGTTAATCTTAGATAATATAGAAATAAGTCATTTAATTGATTCTCAATATCTCCCGATTAGTATAAGTAACTTACTTTCTGCTGCTAAAATTAAAATATTTCAAAATTCAGATGTAATCAATTATGTATAAAAAATTCCTAAAACTGAAAACTTTTGTGATTTTATCGAAATTTATCCTGTTGTTCATAATAGAACTATTCTTAAGTTAGATATAAGTCAGGCTGCAAAATGTAAGAACCACACACAACCCGTAAAGGAATGCATTCCAACATCAGACGTCAATATTTGCCAACCTTCAACTTCGGAATGCATCACACAGTTGTTAAACAATAATACAGCTCTATGCGCTTCTCAAAATTCATACCACCTGCCCCTTGTGCAACAAATCGAGGACGGAGTGATCATTCTCAACGATGTCACGAACACAACAGTTACCGACCAGGTTCAGTTGGAAGTTCAGGGGACATATCTACTGACATTTTCGGATTCAATAAAGGTTAACGACACCGTATACCGAATTAAGAGAAAAGCCGCTTATGTCGTACCGCATCCTCCAAAGGCTCTTTCTGTAATGCACCTTGAGCATGAAGAAAAAATATCGCTTCCATACATCCATCAGCTTCATATTGACAACAGAAACCATTTTGGAACACTTAGGGAAGAGATATCAAGTCAAAAACCTCTCTGGTGGACCACTATTTCCCTAACAGCAGTAATTATTTGCGCGTTAATCTTTATGCTGATTAAACGCAACGCGCAAAATACAGTCACCGCAAACCAAATTGACTCCATAATTACACAGGTCAAAGGGCCAAACGAGGACGTTTTAAACTTAACAGGGGGAGGAGTTAACACACGCGCACCTCAGCCAGCCAGCAGATCAGACAACCCAGCATAACCGGACACCGCACACCGCACACCTGCCTTAAAAGACATTTTATCTCTTTTGACAACTAAGAAATTATTTGTGTAATTTATTTGTATTTATTTTACATTACACATCATTTATTAATATTTATTAGCGAAAAAAAACACAAAACACAAACACAACATAGTCCCCTAATACGTCACACAAAATTGAGCGTACACCTTTTGGGAAAACAACATACAAGAAAGCTGTACAATATTTACCGCTATTTAAATGTTCAGTTGTTGCTTCGAGAGGTCCTGAAGCTCATTTTGAGTTAGTTTCACGTTGTTGATACATCTTAGTACCATATTTTTTAAAAGTGTGTGAAAATGGAGGAAAAACGAAAGCAAACAGATATTTCTACCAGAAAATTGGTAATAAGTTTATATTGTAAAGGAATGTCATATCGTCGTATTGGTGAAATTGTTGGACGAACACATTCCACAGTGCAAAAAATTATTGACAATTACCGTTACGAAGGTACAATTGTGAATAGGTCCGGCAGAGGTAGAAAAAAAAAATTCTAACAGAACACGATGAACGATTTATTTTGCGTACAATGAAACTGAATCCTAAGACCAGTGTTCCGAAGTTGGCGTCCGAAGTTGCGACATTGGTAAATAGATCGGTATCAACAGAAACAGTTCGTCGGGTTCTGCGAAAAAGCAATATTAATGGCAGAATTGCTCGCAAGAAGCCATACATTTCAGTGGTGAATCAAAGGAAGCGTTTGGAGTTTACTAAAAACCATATTAATTTGCCACAAAGTTTTGGGAAAACGTTATGTTCACAGACGAGACAAAAATTAACTTGTTTGGTTCCGATGGTAGGCAAATAGTATGGAGAAAGCCTAACACTGAGCTTCAAAAAAAAAATTTGTGTCCGGTCAAACATGGAGGAGGTTGTGTAATGTTGTGGGGCTCAATGGCTGCTAGTGGTACAGGCAATTTTGAATTTATCGAGACGACCATGGACAAAATGAAATACCTTGATATTCTCAAAAGAAATTTGCCTCAAACGGTGGAAAAATTGAACCTTCCTTCGGAGTTCTACTTCCAACAGGACAACGACCCGAAGCATACTTCGCACGTTGTACGCGAGTGGTTGCTATATAACGTTAAAAAACAATTGAAAACCCCACCGCAATCACCGGATCTCAATCCAATTGAGAATTTGTGGGAAGAAATTAAAACGCGACTAAAAAATAGCAACCCTAGCAACAAAACAGAGCTTAAGAAAAAAGTCAAGGAGGTTTGGGAAAGTATTCCTGCATCGTTCACCAAACACTTGGTTGATTCAATGCCCCGTCGCTTACAAGCAGTAGTGGATGCTAAGGGCGGCCACACAAAATACTGAACCTGATGAAAAAGCGTTTTTTTTTTAATTTTTTTACTTATTATTTTGATATGTACGCTCAATTTTGTGTGATGGAATTAAGCATTATTTTTGTTTTTTTTTGTTGTAAATTGAATTTTATCATATTTTGTGTTTTTCTTCGCTAATAAGTATTAATAAATGATGTGTAATGTAAATTAAATACAAATAAATTATAAAACCAATTTCTTAATTGTCAAAAGAGACAGAATGTCTTTTACTTATTAGTGTACGCTCAATTTTGAGTGTAACTCTATGTAGGGTACAAAAACTTGAACAAAAAATGTTTTTCTTTAAAATGCAAAGAAACAATAAAAAAAATAAACACTCACCACCAGAGGTTTTTTCGTGGCAGTCGGGACAAACCATTATTGCATGTTCCAAACAAAAAAAAAGTCTTGCAAGAAACACAATTGTATCGTGTTTTTCGTTTTTTTTTGACGAACAATAACTACAGCGACCAATTTGAGTATTATCAGCCAATGTAGTAGTCTGCAGGGTTTTCTGCAACATCTTCATCGTTATCAGAAACATCATAATATACAGCTATGTATATAATACAATAATTATAAGATATACAAACGCATAAATATATGCATAAAAAAAAATACCTGCTCAAATGTGTTACGCCGGTCTCACAGTCCGAATAATGCCTGAACCACTACACGCACACAAAAACTTAAACCACACTAAAATAAGGGATGAAGCAAAATTGCACCGTTACTAAAATATTTGGGAAAAAGTAATTTGACGGTCTTATGGACAAATGCGCGGGTATAGGAAGGTTATGCTAGGGGATTTGGTTCTTTGTTGTTTTCTATTTCAGTAAAAAGCATCCGTCACAAATTGTAAATTGTTCTTTCCCTCCTGTATTACTCCTAAACGGTGAATAATATTAGTGACAGTTGAATTTTTGATTCTATATGGCGACGACTAATTTGTCCAGCGTCTCTTACTTTTATTTTATTTAATATCTTAGTATCTAACTTAAATTCCTCTAATTTGATATTTATGCAACAATCTTCTGGATTATCTGTGATAATTTTATCTTTTACAGTAAAATTCGAAAATACAATTTTGTTCTTGAGTTGAAAATCCAACATTCTTTAATATACCGTCTTCCTTATTTTTAGAGTTACAGTGGTATTTTGTTTTTTCTGATACCAGAAAGATAAAGAGATTTTCCTTAATTTTATGGAACATTTTAATTTCCGAGTTTACAGATTTAAAATACAATTTGTTGCTTTGTTTCTCAAGAAAATGTCAATTTCACAATTGAAAATCGAGTGTGCTCTTGAACAACTGATATTTAGGTACATAGAAACATTTCATCTATCGCTTTACAATCTTCTTAATTTTTCATTAAGGTATAATTCTTTGCTTGTTATTAAAAATTTGTTATTAAAAGACTTCCATTTCATTTTCTTGTCTTATAATAAGAACTCGAACTCCTAACTTTCTCATCATGTACTTTCGGGTACCGATATGGTTTTGTAAACTCCGGCTGAGCCGCTTGGACTGTTCCATCTCATATTTTATTGCGTTAGTACAGCTCAGTTTTTCGTATTCAATACGTCACATTATTCTTTTATTATAACTAGTATAGTTTCTTTTTCTCCTTATTTATTGGTCAGCCCTAACTTTCCCACAGACCTTAACTTCTCATTTATCCCTTATTTAGAACTCTTTTAAGTTCTCTCAAAAATTCAAATCTTACTCAAATCAGAACTATTCACTGTAGCGTTGACCACAGTGGGCACACAATAACCATCCCTGTTAAGCACTCTGGAACAATTATTCCTTTCGACAATACTTGTTTAGGAATGACGATTTATTCGTCTACGCTACTCCAATTTTCCACAGAAAGCAATAGAATTACTTCGGTTCCACCTTTTAATACTAGTTCTTGACTCGGGAATAACTTCGACCACTTCCTCGAACACTTATCCTAAAGTCTGACGCGGTTTCCTCCCTAACTTTCGTAGAGACTTCGGCTCCTGTATCAACAATCAACTTACTAACATCTTCATTATACCCTATCCTAAGGGTATATTAAGTTTGATACATACATAGATTGTACCATAACAGATAACGGATATGATACCCTGTCATCTTTCCTATGTTTTTATCAGATTGCAACGATATCTTCGAATGTTTAAATGAGAACAATGCCAAACCAATCGGAAAACCCAAGCCTTCCAGTAATGTCATGGGGGATATCATGCAAAGAATCCTCAACAGAATGGATGACATGGAAAAGAATAATAAGAAAATTCTAAAAATAATAATTCTCCTTGAAAAACTAAGCAGTAACCCAAAAACAGTTTCTAAAAAATCCTATTGGCTAAAAACATAAAAATTTTGTTATGGAGCAACTAGAAAGTGAAGTACATACTTTCACCCTAAATATACAGAAGGCTGCTTGGGCTGCAACGCCTGAATTAAATAGTAAAGTAAAAAGAAACGTATTTACTATATCCCAAAGAAATATGCGACATAATATCTGAAAAGAGGAGAGCTCGTAAACGCTGGCAATTGTCGAGAGTGCCAAGTGATAAAAATAGACTTATTATTATTATTATTCTCAGAAAAAGATTACAGAATAGAAAAGAATTGACAAATACCTTACATATCTAACAAACGATGCTAGTACAGAATACTGACTGTGGAAGGTTACAAAAAAAAATTAAAAGACCAAGGGCATACATTCTGCCAGTTAAAAACAGCAGTGGAAACTGGGCAAACCAAACAAACAAACAAAAAGCCGATTTATTTTAGAACGACTTGCTTTTCTTCTGTAGTCCGATTCAGAAGTATCTCTTAAAAGTGACCAGCAATAGTCTGCAAGCATGGTAGGCTCCCATCTTCCTTGGTAACGTCGTTCAATCGTTGCGATGTCTTGATGGAAACGTTCTCCATGTTCATCGCTCACAACACGCATGTTGTCTGCGAAAAAACTTAAGTGGGAATGCAAGAAATGTATCTTTAATGTAAAATATCACACCTCATTTTATGATACTATTCTAGCATTATTTTTATTTTTCCTTGAAAGTCAGGGGATCTGTAGTTGCCTAAAAAATGTTTTGTTACATCAACAAAAGCCATCCATGCTTCTCTTTCTGTATGACTTAGGGTGGTTACAAAAGAGGGATCATCAATTAATTTTTTAACATCAGGACTTATAAAAACTCTTTCTTTAATTTTGGTATCGCTAAGTGCAGGAAGCTTTTGTTTCAGAAATTGGAAGGCAGGCCCATCTTTATTTAATGTTTTAACGAAATTTTTTATACATAAGCCCTAATTTAATATGCAATGGCGGGAGAAATATGTTCTGTGGTTCTTGACATTTTTTTGTCCAGGTGCATAAGTAGTACGTAAAGGCCATATTTTGTTTTGTATAGTTGTCTGATCGCGCTCTACTGTCTCATTCGCAGAGGAAACAGCAGTACTTAGTATACCCTAACTGCAAACTCAAAACTAATTAAACCACCTTCAGATCTGAAATATTTGCCATTTGCGCTCGTTGCAGTCTATTTTTTCCAGGATAAATTTCATGACGCCATATGTTTCATCTTTTACTTTGCAAAGCTATAAATAACAACTGTTTTTCACAAATTTGTAAGCTTTTATGTTTTTGAAGCTACGAGTTGTTTTATTTTTTTTTTAGTTTCAAGAAAAATAGTTTAAAATATAACTCAATGTGTTTTCGCCGTTTAGATTGTCAAAGTTATCATGTATGTTTTGTTTCTCTACTTCATCGCTTGTAGGCAATTTAATGATGTCATTAGTTTGTCAAAACTATGCAGTACTTTATAGTTTGAATTGCCCTTCTTGGTTAAATTCTCAAATAGTTGAGGAGAGGAAATTTTATTTTTAGAATACCGATCGCATTCTTTATGGGCTCTATTATAGCGATAGATAACTGGAGATGATGTTCTTGTGACCGGTGTCATCAGCCAATCTTTTAACGGTTATCCCATATTCCCAAGTAAAACGTAGTGAGGAAAAGGTCGGAATCCGTTTTCAAATGTTGAAAATAACGGGCTTCTTTGGAGCACTCGCGCATCGTGAACATTATCGGGCCAAGTGAAATTACGCGACCAGGAAACTTCTCACGCAATAACGCCATAATTGGTCATGTTGTGTGGCTTGTTGCCCCGTCTAGTTGAAATCACATATCGTCCAAGTCATGATCTTTAATAGCCGGTAAAAAATTGGTTATCATTTGAACATATCGCTCCGAATTGACTGTAACAGTCCGCCCATTGGCATCTTCGAAGAAATACGGACCAATGACACCTTTTGACCATAAAGCATACCAAACAATCACTTTGTTGGGATGCAACGGCACCTCTTCAATCACTTGTTGGTTTTCTGAGCCCCATATGCGGTAATTTTGTTTGTTTACATACCCACCTCATCACTGAAAAAAATATTGTTCCAATACCCAAGAAGCGTATCTACGGCATGCTTCAATTGTTGCGTAAGTTAGACTTTATAAGGATGGAGATGCAAATCCAAATGCAAAATACGCCTTAGTGATGTGTACGAGACGTTCAACGAGACGATAAATTCGGATCATCAGCAACACTTGCACTTACAGCAGCAATATTTTCGACTATGCGTGCATTACGATGATGCACAGGCCTTATGACATCCGTACCGCTTCTACTCTCAAACATTTCAAACTTCTTCACAATTTTACAGATTGCTTGCGTATTCGGTCGATTATGACTACCATAATCATCGCGTAATGTGCGAAAAGGGGCTACGTTTGAATCACTACTTTTGTAGTAAGTTTTAATAATTTAATCGCATTGTTCGATTGTAAAGTGATCCATTATCGTAAATGGCAAGCATTCAACTAATATTATGAAACTTCAAACGACAGCTTAGTTTGGTAGGTGTCAAATGCCAGCGCTACCAACTTGAAACCACGAAATGAATGATCAGCATCAATAGGGAAATCGATTGAACCCTGTCCATCTGTTTGTCTGTATGTCACCAGTATTGGGACCTTAAATTTTGAGTTAGCAGAGTGAAATTTCATATTTGGGCTTCTAAGAAATAGAAACAGTACCTACAAGTGTAAATAATTTTTAAATCCGTCCACTGCTACGCCCTCCTTTACATAACTTCATTATTTTACATGGAATCGAAAAAGAAATATAAAGACAAATTATTTAGATATACAAATTGTCTACAAGGTCGTCCGTACATTATATGTGCAAATTATGTGGAAATTATGTACAAATCGTTCATAAAATACAAATATGTGGCTATTTTTTGTATTTCTGTAGCGGCCTAGAGAAAGAAAGAAAAAATGCCTTATTAGAAAATTTTTTATATCGACAGATGATCGAGAAACTATGGGTTTGGTGTTTTGCCAATCTCTGGTGTAAGCGGTTGTCTCTAATATTTGTTCTCTAAACAGATTTTACAATTGGTTACGATTAATTTTAAAAGCTTTCTAATATCAGGAAAGTAGTACTCTTTGTGCATCCTCTTTTAATTTTTGTATCAGCATTTCTATCGGACGCAACCCGACCCGACTCATCCGGTCTACTACAAATATTCGCCGTAGTTCTTATTTCTCTCTTTTGTTTTTGCTTATTCGTATACTAACCACGCTGACGAGTCAGAATTGCACTGCGAAGTTTTTGGATTATGTATTGTATTGATTAAGTAGAGTTCAATTGGTATTTCAGAAATAAAGTAATACTCAGAAGAGACGGTGCCTTTTTATTTGCTTACATACGTATTTGACGCAGTCGACAGAAGGTAGTTCCGAAAAAATATATAGAACCATAGTGAAGTAAATGTATCTTACCGATAATAAAAGATTCATCAAGAATCGACGAATTCCGTGGTGATGATGGATATGCCCTGACGTCTTTTCTGCGGGAAGTCGACACGCTCTTGCCACTGTTGGAAGGCTGTCCACAAGCAAAAGAATATGTATACCAATGCATAATTATTAACAAAATACGTCGTTTTTCAGCTCGGAGAAGGACCCAAATGGACAGACATAAACTCAGCACTTGTAAGGAACTTTGGGGTACAAGAGACATACCATTAACTATATATTATAGGGTTTTATCCGTAAAAAAATGTAACGTAAGTCAATATTTTAGAGAGTTAAGAATTATTTAAGTTAAGCTAAACGAAAAACTCGAATATGATGTACAAAAATCTGTAGAATTCAGTCCTAAGAATAATGAAGCCATTATACTTAGAACCTTTTTAAATAAATAGAAATTGTCTTAAATAGAAATTGTACAAGCTTACGAGAAGATTTCGCTTTACTAGAAAACGAAGGTTTAATCAGGGTCAAAAAAATGGAGTATAATTTCAAATATAATATTTCAAACAATAGAAAACATTACACTAATAATATCGTTTCTCAATTACCAAATCAAGTACAAAGACCTCAGCAGCATAGACAAAACTTCAGTCAAGTAATACTTCCAGAGGTAATTTTAGTAGGCAGACAAGATACAGCAATAGAAATAGTAATAATGACACAAATTTTATTCCAAACAACGCTGAAGCGATGAGCATTGACCATATCGAACATGATTTTTTTTTATTGTTTATTTATCCACTTAAACACTACAATACATTATGTTTGCTTAAATAAACCTAAAAGTTACGACCTTATTTATAACTTAAAGTAAATGGTTCTCAATACTTATACTATTATTATTTTTTTTGTAGTACTTAATTCTAACAATTACTTTTTATTTTATATGTCTTATTTCTTTATTATTTTTGTTACTATTATAAGGAAAAATGTGGCTAAGCTTTTTATTATTACATTATCTTTTCTTTTTTTTTATATTAAAATCTATGTAAATCGAACATGATGTAAATTTTCGTATGTCCCCCACCAAAAATACTTACCCCTAATAGAACATACAATAGGCAGAGATAAAATAATATGCTTATTAGATTCAGGATCATCTATTTCTCTACTCAACAATAAAAAACTACCACAATATAAACGTGAAACTCTACAAGAACCTATAAAGCTTAGATCTCTCAATGGCGAGAATATTACATATGTACATACACACCGCGACAAAAAGAGAGCTACTTCTCATTTTTTTGTGTTTACATTATTTAGAAAAAAAATAATAACATTTTTTACTCAAAAGTATTATATTTACGATATAAGATAATAAAATACTAATATAAAAATACAAAAACATAAACAAGTATTCAATACAATTCATAAGCACTTTTAGTGGTGCGACAAAAAGATAGCACGTTTTTGAAAACATAAGAAATAAATATAGGAAAAACTAAAGGGAACTTACAAATTTTAAATTTTAGTAATGGGTTGACCCTCCTTGCTTTTTCAAAACCTCAGTCATACGCCGTGGAAGCGATTTAAATAACTTTTTTATGTATTTTCTTGGTATTGCTTCCCACTTTTCTATAATGCTGTTTTTGAGATCCTCAATTGTGTTGTACTGCATATTTTCGGCGTAGACTTCCCTCGCAAGATATCCCCAACAATTTTCAATAATATTCAGGTCAAGGGATCGAGCAGGCCATTACAGAATTCGAATTTCTCTTTCTTGAAAATATTCTCTCACAACCCTTTCAGTGTGAACGGCTGCAGTTGGAAAATCATTGGGCGTTTGGTAAATTGTTGCCCCGAATTACTTACAATATTCAAAATTAAATCCAAGTATCCTAGGCTGTTCATTCTTGTAGGAACAAATCTTATTTTCGTTCCCCGTAGTATCCAATTCCAGCCCATATCATGACGGACCCTCCTCCATGTTGGCGACGACTAAGAAGTTTCTGGCCTATCCAAACTAAATTTTTTTTCATCAGTAAATAGGACCTGACGCCATCTTTTTGTCCACTTAGAGTGTCATTCAGCAAACTTAATTCTTTCTTCTCTATGTTTTTTTGCAAGTGGAGGTTTCCTCTGTAATTTTTTGCGGTTTATAATTGCAGCATTCTTTAAAATCCTCTGTACATTGCGAACATTAGTTTTGACCCGCCTTTTCTGCAATTTTTCTGGCTGTAAGGTCGGAATTGGATACCGTGTGCAAAATGGCTCATTTTTCTCTGGCCGTTACAGACCTCGGTCGTCCACTACTGTTAGCTTTGCCATAATTTTCGGGATCTTTTATCAAATTCATAATAACTTTTCGACTTCTGCATAAATGTTTTGCTGTTTTACCGATTTTCATATTTACTTGAATTTCGTTACTATTAAGCCGTTTTCCTCTACCCATTTTAAACAAAAAAATTATATTTACTTTTTTAAAGGACGAACAGATAATTTACTTACAAAAACAAAAAACACTTCTGTGCTATCATTTTGTCGCGTCACATATTCCTTTTTTCTGAATAACGGTTAATCTCTGAGGGTATATTACCCCTGTATTCAAGGAGATACACTCGAAGACGTTTCATTTTACTAGTACTAAATAATATATAAAAAGACAATTGTTCAAATTTATAACTTGCTGTATTTTTAGAAAATAATTTGAATGTGCTATCTTTTTGTCGCGGTGTATGAACAAATAACAACAGATTTGCCAAAAGAATTTATGATTTAGAAACTAAATAATTTTGAAGGGAAGGCCTTTGACGCAATTCTAGGACAAAATATCTTAAGACCTCTAGCATCCATAATAGATATGAAACAGGAAACTGTAACGGTCAATAATAAGGTAATCAAGTTAATTAGTGCCTATACATACAATATAGAAGAAATTCACCAATTAGAACACTGTTATCCAGATATGCTAGAATTTCAAAATCTTTTTAAGTCTATTAACCCTGAAGAAAAACAACAGTTGGAGGATTTAATTAAGTTTAATAAATATCTCTTTTATAAGGATGGCGATCATTTAACTTGTACTACAATAACTCAACATGAGATAGTTGCAATAGTGGATACTCCCATATATTCAAAAATATATAGGTATCCTCAGATTCACGAACATGAAATTACGAAACAAGTTAATTAAATGCTCAAACAAGGTATAATTAGAAACAGCACCTCACCATATAAGAGTCCTTTATTAATCGTACCTAAGAAACCAGATAACACTGGAACCAGAATTTGGAGGATTGTCATTGACTATAGAAAATTAAACGAAATTACAATCAGTGACAAGTTTCTAATTCCGAATATACACCATGTCACAAAAGTCTACATACGATTTCAAATAATGATTTTTTTTATTGAAACTAGAGTAAAACATAAACTTTTTTAAACAAAACAATTCACTTATTGTATAAAAACAAAGAAAATAACATATGAACATAAAATTATACAAAACTGGAAGCCTGAAAAAAAAAAAATCATAAGTGCCTGGTTTTGGTATTCACAAAAGTCTACATACGATGTTTATAAATACTGAATTTGTGGCTATCAGTAACGTGTTGGGCCACCGTTTGCTTTGATTACCTCTCCTAATCGCGAGGGCATAGAAAGGGCCAATTTCCGGGTTACTTCGGGTGAAATTTTACCCCATTCTTCCGCCAAGGCACTTTTAAGCGTTTTAATTGAAGTAACAGTCCTTTCTCTGAGCTTTTGCTTAAGATGAGCCCATAAATGCTCAATGGCATTAAAGTCAGGCGATTGTGGAGGATGCTCAAGCTTCGACCGGACATGGTAAAGCAACCACTCTTTGACAAGAAGCCATACTTTTGTCCGTCCATCTCGCCCAAAAACATTAAATTTACATTCATCGGTAAATACAACTCTTTCCCAGAATGTTGGAACGTCAATGTGCACTTTTTCATATTTTTTGGCGTACTCCAACCTTTTCCTCAAAAATTTAATTTTCCCTTATTTCAATATAATAATCAAGAAATTTTGCTTCGTATGTAGACTTTTGTGACATGGTGTAGATAATATTCTAGATAAACTTGGCAGAGCGCAATATTTTACGACCCTCGACTTAGCAAAGGGTTTTCACCAAATCCTAGTGATAGACAGAAAACTGCTTTCTCTACGCCTCGGGGTCATTTCGAATACGTTAGAATGCCGTTTGGATTGAACAATGCCCCCTCTACATTCCAACGTTTAATGAATCCAATGTTTTAGGAGATTACATAAAAAAAAGAATGTGATAAAGAACTGAAAAAGAACTTCTAGCAATCATCTGGGCCACCAATTATTTTAGGCCATACCTTTACGGTGTCAAATTTGAAAAATAGCCTCTAAAATGGCTATATACTAAAACAAATGGGAAAGATATCAGCCCCAGACTGGAAAGGTGGCTTTTAAAACTAGCCAAATATGATATATAGTGGACGATTTCCTTAGTCGCATTAATGCGGACACCAATGAAATTAATATGATAAAAATAGATGAAGAAAACACTGTGAACTCTGAAGAGGTCAGTAATTTGTCATTACATAACAACATAGAAAACCACGATGTAAATACCGCCCACAATATTAAGTAAAAACAAAGCCCACAATATTAAATTTTTTAATGTAAGTCAATATTATCATGAGTTAAAAGTAATTTTAGATAAGCTTAACTTAAAATACCGTTTGGACTCAAATCCACCATTAGATTATAAGCCAAAGTATAACGAAGAAAGTATACTTTCTTATTTCTTTTTTAACATTCCTAGACAAGAAGAGATGTACCTTAGAACTAAGAATATAGAAGTGACTTTAAATATAAGAATAACCATAACAAATATCAGAATAGATTTTCAGACCAACAAGAGATAAGACAATTTAGAAATATATATTCAGGACAAAACAGGAATTATAGACATGTAGAACCAATGGACATTAGTATTAGTAACATTAAAACACGATCAGCCAGTTCCGAAAATTGTCCGCTCAGTGCCTCGGACACAATTCATTTCCAATAATTGAAGTAACTGTTAATGACCAAAAAGTTGATTGTCTTATTGATTCCGGATCGTCTATATCAATTCTTAATCAGTCTATGTTCCCACAACTAACAAAAACAAAAATTCAACAAATACCTATAAGTACTGTTACTGGAGAAGCTTTTATCAATTTTGAGAAAATTACAAATGTACCAAGTGAGTTTAAACTAAAAGCTGGAAATTGTTAAATCTCGTTTGCAAAAAATTTGATGAAGGACTAGGAATAAACATTTTAATACCACTGAAAGCAAAAATAGACTTTGAGAATCATTGCATTGAGATAAACGGACAAAAAGTTATGTTCAAAGGATTCGATTGCCCTTACACATATGAAAATATAAATACACTAGAACCTATTACCCTTCAGGATAGCTTCATTAATAGACTAGACACATCAAAATTAAACCAAGAAGAATTGAGATGTTTAACGAAAATATTAAAAGAAAACAGAGATTTCTTTTTTATAGAGGGCCAGAAATTGACATGTGTTAATGAGACAAAACATCAAATTATTACAACTACAAACGAACCGATTTATTCACGAACATACAGATTTCTTCAAGTACATGAAAGAGAGGTAGAAAGACAGATAAAGGAAATGGTATTATAAAAGAAAGCAATTCCCCTTATAATAGCCCAATATGGATAGTCCCAAAAAAAAATAGATAATTCTGGTAAACAGAAATGGAGGCTAATCATAGACTATAGGAAGTTGAATGAAGTCACTATAAGCGACAAGTTCCCAATACTGAATATCAATGATATATTCGACAAATTGGGAAGGGCACAATATTTTACTACCCTAAATCTGGTGAAGGGCTTTCGCCAGATTTTAGTAGATAAAAGAGACCAAGCCAAAACTGCTTTCTCCACACCACAAGGCCATTATGAGTACATTAGAATGCCTTTTGGGCTGAAAAATGCACCAGCCTCGTTTCAGCGGATGATGAACCAGGTACTTAGGGGTCTCATTAATGTAATTTGCGTCGTGTATTTAGATGACATTCTTGTTTTTAGTACCAGTTTAGAAGAACATAAACAGCATCACTGGCTATTATAGAAGGTTTATTCGGGATTATGCGAAAGTACATAGCTCAGCCCCTTACAAAATATTTAAAAAAAGACACGAAAATTAATCTTTCTGACACCGCTTATATAAACGCTTTCGATAAATTAAAACAATTAATAACAAATCCTCCTGTATTACCTTACCCGGATTTTAAAAAGAGATTCAGCTTAACAACGGATGCCAGTAAATATGCGATTGGCGCTGTACTTAGCCAGGATAATCATCCTGTCTGTTTTGCAAGTAGAACGCTTAACAAACACGAAACTATGTACAGCGTCATCGAAAAAGAATTATTGGACATTGTTTGGTCAATTCATTATTTTAGGCCTTACCTTTATGGTGTTCAGTTTGATGTGTACACTGACCATCAACCAATAAAATGGTTACAAACGAAAAAGGAATGTAGAGATATAAGCCCAAGATTGCAAAGGTGGCTCCTAAGATTAAGCGAATATACATTTAAAACGGAATATATAAAAGGTAAAGATAACCTTGTAGCAGATTTTCTTAGCAGAGTCAACGCTGATAATAATAAAATAATTAAGGGAAATCGAATTGAAAATAAAGTTAAAGATAATATTGAAATCAATGAAATTAGTGATGTAGAAAGTATAGTGGTAGAGACAATTCACATATACCTATATTTGACACAATAGTGAAAAATTTAAAACGCAAATTATATTATTAGAACAAACAACAAAAAAACAGAAATTGTGAACCAAAATAAGAAAGTATACATTTCTAGACATGATATTGAAAGAGATAACCTAAATGACATTTTTAAAAGAATTAAAATGAAAGGAACTGTAGGAGTATATACTGAACTAGACGATTCATTGTACAACCGAGTACAACTAAAATTAATAGAATTATTTAGCAATGACAGGGATGTGAAATTCAAAAGATGTACATATTTAGCAGAGGAACTCAGAAGTGAAGATGAGACTATTAGATATATAATAAAGTGCACGACTGGGCCGTACAAACTTGCACCTATGTCTCAAATTCTTGTGTGTATTTGAGGTAAAAAGAAATAAACAAATATATGCATATGTAAGTTGACTATAAGTAAACCATCGTTCTAAGCAGATTGGCCAAAATCGTCAGATATCATCTGTAGGATTTGATAAAGAATTTTAGGCAGTTTTAACCAAAAACGTGGTATTCCATCTTATAGAGTTTTGTAAAAGAAGCCTAGATATGAAAATAAAACAGTAACGATTGAGAAAAATTTTCGATAAAAGCGTATTTTTATGAAGTTGGCTATAAATAAAGTACCTTTTAAAACAGTTTTGGTCAAAAACGTTGTATGCCATTTCACAGAGTTTAAAAAGGCTTGCTCTAATATGAAATTTAATAAAAATCGTTGGAGTCGTTTTCGAATAAATTGGTTCCAACTGCTCGATTTCGCGAAAAATACCGTTATACTAACTTCTGGCCAAAAATGTGATACAGTTCCTGATAGGATTTGAGATGTTTTATCATATGTCAAAATCTAAATAAAATCGTTGAAGGCACTTTCAAGCAAATCGGAACCACACTCAAACCAAAACGTGGTACGCCATCGTGTTGCATTACCTTATACTAGTCCGAATATGAAATTTGAACTAAATCATTGAAGCCGTTTTCTCGTAAATTGACTTTTCGCCAAATTGGCTATAACTAAAGTACCATTGTTGCCAATTTTGGTAAGCAGCACGATACATCATCTGATTGCAATTGACTAGACTAATTCAAATATGAAGTTTAATCAAAATCGTTTGAGCCGTTTTCGAGAAAATCCATTTTAACTGAAATCGGCCTTTGGTAAACTACCCTTAATTTTGAGGTTAGAATGAAAATACCGATGTCGCCTCTAGGGATTATCACACAGACCCTATGAAGTTTGATCTAAATCCATCCACTCCTTTAGGCTGCAGTTTCGTGCACAAACAGACAGACGGCATTGGAGGACCTACTTTTTTGGACTTCTCCATTATAGTAATGTCAAGTTTGATTAAAATCTCGAGTTCCAAATTTTGCACTAATACAATACTTGCCCTATAGTTATAGGTGCAAATAAAAAATGTTCATGAAAGAGAGTCGAATCATCGAGGTATCAACGAAAACTATGAACTTCTACAAAACAAAATATATTACCCAAAACTAAGGAATTTGCCACATCGACTTATTAACGATTGTGATATTTGCCAAGCTGCAAAAAAAGATAACGCAGACACTTTCCGATGCAAACGAAATTGTAAATATTGATACCTGGACGATAAAGGGACAAAGATTTTTGACAAGCATTGACCGTTTTTCAAAACATGCAATGATTTTCGATTTAGACGATAGAAATTTGATAACCATAAGAGAAGCTTTAGGAAAAAGACATTCAATTTTAGAAAAACCGAAAATATATATTTGTGACAACGAGTTCGACGCACTGATCATAAAAGAATTTCTGAATCAGGAAAACACTCCATTTGACTAAGCCTAACAGCCACACCGGAAGTGGGGATATCGAAAGACTTCATAGCACATTTAGCGAACAAATTAGAATCATGAGTATTGTACCCGAATTTATTTAAAATAAATAAATAAATAAACATTAAAGACAAATGTTTCAAAGCTGTAGAGTTTTATAATAATTCCATTCACTCTATAACGAAAGAAAAACCTGTTAGCTTTTTGTTAGGAAATCTTAGATCAGACAAAAAAAACAATAAAAGAAAACTTAGAAAGAGAAAAAATACAAAGAATAGGTAAGTTAAATATAAAAAGACAAACGGAACCAAGCATATTAGAAGAAAAAGTGTTGATAAAAAATTATAAGGCTCTTAGACATAAATACGAACCCAATTATAAATATCACAGAAATAATAATCTACATCCCTCTAATATAAAAAGAAAATACAAGTACGCAAAAGATTAAAATAATAGTTGAAATTCAAATGAAGTACAAACTATAACACTTAATAATGAATTGTTTTATTTTTGATTGTCATTATTGAATAAGAAAAGTATTAAAATAAATTGATCAACAAATTAAAACAAAAATAAAAAAAAAGAGAACTAAAATTGTAATATTATACAACAAACGTATATACTACATACATATATGTACATAATAAGTGTACAAGTTAATTATAACAAAATAGTTAAAATATTTAAATTAAGTTAAGAAACATAAACTTTATGTGTACATTATAAGTATATCAAGCAAAAGTACAAAAAACAAAGAAGTACAAATTATATAAAAGTATTTACATATGTATATATATATATATATATATAAAAGACAATGTGTTATATGTAAAGAAGTACGTTGTTTTCTATTATATGAAATTGAGTTACATATATGTATTTATATTATTTAAAATGAAAATTTAAATTATAATGTATCAAATCTTATTTTCGAGTTAAGAGAACTCGAAACTTGAGGAGGGAGAAGTTATGTAAACAACAAACAAAAAAAAATACGCCTTATCAGCTATTTGCTATTCTGTTTGTACTAGGCTACTCTTTTCTAAAAATAAAGTACAGTCAGTCTTGTTCTGACCACAGATGTAAAAACAAGTTTCTTTTTTACTGATTAAACTCGTGTAGTATTCTTTACACGAATGGAAGTTTAATGCCGTGTCCGAAGGGCAATTTGTTATTTATAGTCCAACGAAATAACCACTGAGCCACGGCGCCCATTAAGAAGGCATATTAAACCAGGAAAAGTAGGAATATGTGCAGAATTAAGTCATAAATACAACATAGTACAACTAAAAATAATTGAACTATTTGAAGGAATTCACACTATAAAATTTGATAGGTGTTCGTACCATGCAAAAGACGTAGAGAATGAGGATAAAGCATACAAGGAAATAAAGAGATATCATAAATTCGAAACAGGACATACAGGCATTAACGAAAATTATGACGGTCTCAAAAGATTTATCTACGTTCCCAAATTAAAAGTTCTTATTCAAAAATTCATCAACAACAACGATGCTTTCATTCAATTCAATTAGAAAGAAAGTTTATACACCAATACTACGTAGACCAAAACGAGGTCTAATTAACTTTGTAGGAGCTTTCCATAAGTAAGTGGCTGTTTGGCATAATGGATGACTCTGATCGTCAGGAAATAGAAGAGCATTTAAAAGTAGCTGGCGTAAACAACCACAACGCCATACAAAATCTTAACAAACAAGTAAAAATTAACCTTACTTACTTACTTACTTAGGTGGCGCTACAGTCCGGGGTGGACCTGGGCCTCAACCAACAAGCCTCTCCAGTTAGCGCGGTCTTTGGCTAACTGCCTCCAGCCAACCAAGTTGGTTGAGGTTCTCTTCCACTTGTGCACGCCACTTAAGGCGAGGTCTTCCTCTACTTCGCTGCCCCTCCGGAATGGATTCGAAGACTCTTCAGGCCGGAGCGTTGATGTCCATCCGCTCTACATGTCCTAGCCATCTTAGACGGTTAACGCGTACTTTTCTGACTAAATCGATGTCGCTGTACAGCTCGTAGAGTTCGCTGTTAAATCTCATTCTCCATAGCCCGTCAACGCAAACGGGACCGAAAATCATCCGAAGGATTTTGCGCTCGAAACGACCAAGAATATCTTCATCCATCTAGAGCAGGACTGGGATGATGAGGGTCTTATAAAGAGTTTCCTCGGTGCTTCTTGACAAGGCCTTACTACTCAATTGCCTTCTTAAGCCAAAGAAACAGCGATTGGCAAGAGTGATTCTTCGTTTGATCTCTGAGCTGATATTGTTGTCAGAGTTTATAGCGGAGCCGAGGTATACAAAGTCCTTAACTACCTCAAAGTTATAACTGTCTATTGTGACGTTCTGTCCAATTGATCGGTGTTGTGTGTCCCTTCTTGTTGACAGCATATAATTACTTGGTTTTGCCCTCATTTACAGCTAATCCCATTTTTGCCGCTTCCGTTTCAATACCAGCGAACGCACCAGTGGCAGCCCGCTGAGTTCAGGCAATTATGTCAATATCGTCAACGTACGCTAGTAGTAGTACGCTAGTTCACCGTAGTAGATGTCGCAGTTTTTCAACCTTCTTTTGCCCGGCCCATCCCAAAGCACTTCCTGGATGGCGGTTATATCTGAATATATATATTATTATATTCATGGTGCGAACATTCCAATGATCGTCAACAGTAAGTCCGTCCTTTTCCGAGGCTTGCGGTCGTTTCTGAACTGGTAAATTTTTTATGTGGTAGGGAAGTTACCCCGACGCACAACCCCCAACCTGGAGAGCCAGTTCCATTTTTTTACCCCTAGGACGAGGGGCCAGCAACCCACTTCGGGGATATGAGCGCTGCCGTTGACCCACTAGAAGTTCATCCGCCACCAACTTCTATCCAACACCCTGGCTTAGTGTTGGAGATCATTATAGACCTGGGATTCACATACGCTGAAGCAGCTCATATAGGGATACCACTAATAGTTCAACCTGACTGGAACCGTCGGCGCCACCGTTGATTCCATCTGGGGAAATTCGTCCGCTACCGCCTGGATCAAGAGGAAGAGCCTTAGTGAGAAGACACACCTCCCCCTTCTCTCGTTTGCTGCCACCAAAGACCTTCCAAAGGGGTTGGTTACCCAATCTACAGCCGAGGTACTAGGCACCCAGCAGCCACCAACGTGGAGGTGTAGAGTAGGAGTTGATAGCGCTTGTGCTCCATATATTCCGCATCACTACCCTTTGACCACCTGAGCATAAAAATTAACAAAATGACACATTTAGCAGGCTTAAAAATTTAATAGAAAAAGACAGAGATATGATAACTAGCAGATTAACCGAAATCCATAGTAACATATTAAAACTGAAAATTTTGCAAGATATTGTTGAGCAATATCCAACATATCCTCAGCTAGACATGGAATTTTACATAGCAATATTTTAACGAATGAAGTAATTAGAAAACATAAAGTTTGACGATCATGAAAATATTGTATTTGTTATTAGAATCCCAAATAAAGCAAATTGATCTTCAGAAAACTTTGTCGTTACTATTGGAGATAACCAAAGCAGAGAATTTATGTTTCAGGCTCAGGAAATATGTTGCGTTCCCGATTCAAGGGTGAATTACACGCGCGCGTTAATGAAGGGGATTAATAAAATGGGAAATCTAAATAAAAATTTAAAGAAAACTGGAGACACACAAAACCGTCCGCGCATGCGAGTGTCAAAATGTCGAATAAGAGAGATGGGGAGCGAAAAGGGGAATCACAACAATGCAGCGAATATGAGTTGCTGCGTATTCCCGACTGCTCAGCTGGGGTGGGTCCTGGATAAAAAAAATGTAGGGACTTTGTTCCTTGGGTTGGAACACAAGGGCGCCAGGTAATCTTTTCTGATATAGGTAAAACTACCAAAACCTTACAAATAAAAGAAATGATTGTGGTGGTGGCAGATATATAGGTATGTGTATGTATATATTTATTAACCTCGCTAATGGTTAATACAAAAGGGCCCGTTAAAAAAAAGGAAATTAAAATGAAAAAAAGAAAGAAAATGTGGCGGATTCCCACACGGTACAAACTACGGTTCAATTATTGGGGGTGGTTCGCGAGCAGTAAACGTTAACCGGAATAGACCTTCGGTTATCAAAATAAAACGAAATGGGCGATGGCTTACGCGATTCAATCTTAACAAAAATCCTACACGATTATCTATTCTATTAATTCACTTTAAAACACTCTATAAAAAAACTGTACTTATCCTTCCTTTATGGGCTGGGGATGATTCCCTGCACTGCTCACTAAGCTCCTGGTTGAAGGAGGGTGGATATTCTCCGCCGCAGTCACTGTTCTGGTTTCGTCCTTCTTGTTCTCGGCTCGTCCTAGATGCTGGTTTCTTCCTTTCTCTTTGGCGTTTTTTTTTCTCATCCCCTGTGGGGTCTCTCCTGTGTATCTTTTTTTCGCTTTTTTTCTTTTCCTCCTCCTAGCTCTCTCTCAGATTAAGAAGTGGCTTGTTGGAACAAGTCCAGCTTCTTCTCACACATTCATCCATTCTCACACACACTCTCTCAGGAGGTGAATTCCGCCGTCTCCAACGTTATTGTTAACGAACAGTTCCTGGCGCCTGTCTCTCTGGCGGGGAACTGTATTGGTGTTGGTGGAGACTGAATTCGCCTCGTTCTCTCCGCTGCAGTTGATTTAGCTGCCAAAACAAAGGAAATCACATCCAGAGGTCTGACAGCTTCCTCCCTCACGACTCTCTCGTCGCTCTGTTCGATTATCAATTTCAGTGACTGCTTGGGTTCGCATCCACTCTTCTGACCAGGGCTAAATATGAAATTATAAAAAGATTACTACTATGACCCTAAGAAAAAAATAAGTAACCGCGGAGCTATCGATCGCGTAAACCATCGTGCAGACTTTAAGGGTAAAAAGGTACATTGAGAATCGGGAGCTATCCTTTACAAAAGTTTCGAGCTCTCTTTTAAGAGATTTATAACTTTGGGTTTAAGATGATGAGGCAAACAATCTTAGTTAGGGTGGGCCTCCTGGCCTTCTAATTTAAGAGAAAAGACAAGGCAAAAAGCTGGATGGGTATGACTACAGAATACACAAACTGCCACGGAATACACACCAAATGTCAACTCAACCACAAGCGACATACTAACCGAAATTAAAAACATGAAAACTGAAATGAAGAGCATTGCTGATTTCTGTAATTTCGTATCTCAGAAATTCGACGATATCAACAAAAATATTGAAAAAAACAATACGTTCATGGACACAATGATGAACGAAATACAAAAACTAAAAGATGTAAATAAAGAAAAAGATAATCAAATTCTTGACATGCAGGCACAAATAAACAAACTTGAACAACAACAACTAAAACACAGCATAGAAATCAAGAATATCCCACCAATACAAAACGAAAATCTAGTTGAAATAATTAAATCTGTAGGAAAAACAATTAAACAAGATATAACAAATGCGGATATAACAGACATCTACCGCACTAAAAATAAAAACACCGAAAGATCCACAATTATCGCCACTTTCCACAACTATCAAGTAAAAAATACATTTATGCAAAACGCCCGTGCAACTCGTCCGCTTACAATTGCTAAGATTAATCAAAACATGGAAAACAATGCAAGAATTAACGAGGCTTATAACAACAACAATGTTTTCATAAATAACACTCTTACGAATGTAAACAAACAGATGCTGTGGCTAGCGAAAAAGAAGGCCAAAGAAGAAGGCTGGAAAAATCTTCGCTAGAAGGGAAGAAAGGGCGGATGCTTTGTTTATTCAATCTATGATTGACATAGACAAAATTAAACGCATTTAATTGACATATATATATATGTACATATGAAGAACAACTAGTTCTACGTTATGATGGATGACAATATAGAAGAATTGTTCGATTTAAATTACATGAAGTTCAAAAATTTCAATCAAACAAAAAATGAATTAAAAAAACTTAATTTTCGTTGTCTATGTCTAAATATTAGATCGTTAAGGAAAAACTGGGATGTCTTCTGTGCTAGTATATGTCTGTTCGGTAGCTCTATAATAATATATATAATATATATAATATATATAATAATAATTTCTGTTGCTCGCTCTGTGGACTGTATTTTTGCACGACCGCACGATCTGGAGTCTGCACAAAGAGTGATTCTATTGTGCTGTTGCGCAGCTGTGTATATCTTTCCCAGCTGCGCTTGCACTTCCCCGTTGCCCAGCACTCGACCGTTGGTGAGTGCGTGTGCGCTATGCACGATGATGGAAATTTCCACCGTCGATGCTGTTGCTGCCTGTGTTGCCGTGGCAGTTTTAGGTGTTCTTAACATTCCCCCCCCCTTAATTGAAGGTTAATCTTCAATTATTGTCGGAGGATCTTGCTTGGGAAGGATGCACAATTTTTGCACTGGTCGCGCCAACGTTGAGTGCTGCGTTTTGACTTCGGCGCTACGCACTAGCCCGTCCTTGCCTTGATGGACAGCCGTGATTCGGCCCAGGGCCCATACCGTGGGTGGCATGTTTTCCTGCTTGATGAGTACCAAGTCGCCCTTCTGCACGTTATCTCGTTGCTGATTCCACTTGTGACGCTGCTGCAACGTGTGGATGTACTCCTCGCTCCATCTTCTCCAAAAATGCTGATGCATTTGTTGGATATTGTTCCACAACTTAAGCCGGTTTTGCGGTACCTCGCTCACATCTGCCATCAACGGCTGCACAATCTGTTCTCCTATTAAGAAGTGTCCGGGTGTAAGTGCACATGTATCACCTGGGTCATCGGACAATGCGCTGAGCGGTCGCGAATTGAGACATGCCTCAATAAGCACAAGAGTAGTGCAGAGCGTCTCGAACGTGAATATTCGTTTGCCCATTATTCTGCGCAAGTGGTGTTTCATGGATTTGACACCAGCCTCCCAGATGCCACCCGCGTGTGGACCGCCTGGGACGATGAACTTCCACTCTGTGCCCATCGCGTTGATCTGCTCAATTGGGAGTCGGTTCATGTATTCTCCCGCCGCTCTTCGAAGCTCTCTGTCAGCACCAACGAAGGTTGTGGCGTTGTCGCTCCAAAGCACTGAGCACGCACCGCGTCGCCCGGTAAAGCGTTGAAATGCTGCCAGGAATGCTTCTGTAGACAGATTGCTGACTGCCTCTAGGTGAACTGCTCGTGTTGCCATGCATACGAAAACTGCAATGTAGCCCTTCTCTATGATCTTGCATCGACCAGCTCTGGCCTTGATTTGCAAAGGCCCGGCGTAGTCGACTCCGCTATGCCTGAACGCTCTGGCTTGTTGCACACGGTCTTTCGGAAGATTGCCCATAAGCTGCTCTGCCACCATCTGTTTTTGGCGAAAACAGGTAACGCACCGCCCTATGCTGAATTTTAACGCACGTCTCAGCGTAGGGATCCAAAATTTTTGCCTGATATACTGCATACACAGCTGCACTCCACCATGTAGCGTTTTCAGATGCGCTTCCCTCAGTAGGAGCTCACTCAGCTTGCTCCTTGCTGGCAAAATAATTGGATGTATGCTCTGATATGGTAGCGATGAGTCTTGTAGACGTCCTCCTACCCTGAGTGTTCCCTTGGAGTCTACGAAGGGAGTTAAGGTTAGGAGACTGCTCGAATTGTCTACTGGTCGGCAGTGTTTAATGTGCTCAAGCTCCTGTTGATAAGTTTCCTTCTGCGTGGCATTCACCCAGTAGATCAATGCGTCTTCTCGCTCTGATGATGTCACGGGCCCAGTCCGCACTGACTGGTTATCCTTCCTTGCCTTGATGGACCGCAGCAATTCAGTCGCTCGAATTTACTACGCGGTAAAATTCTCCCAGGAAGGCATGAAGATATTCTGGGAATCACGCACATTTCGCAGCTCAGCGCAAATGTTGGATCTGCTCCAGATATAATGTCCACTTCTGCCGTTCCTGCTAGCCGCACGTTGGCCTTGGAGGTGATTCTGCGCACCAAGAGATCACGTTGCGCGTTTTTATGCACATGCTCTGGACGCACTGTCCGGTGATGGTGATGAGACTGATCTGGCTTGCGCTGTCCAGCAGCGCTCTTGCTATATGGCAGGTCCCTCTCCAGCTCTTTGAGAGAGCGTTTGCCAATAGTGCGCTTACGACTTTTGTACTCCGATGCTCTATCTTTGTAACTGTGTCGTTTTGCTCTGCACGTTGTTCGCGCGTTGGGAAGGTGTGGCGCGAGGATCAGTCTTCGGCTCTGTTGATGGTGGATCGTGTGGCTCTGATTATTATTGGTCCGGGCTGTTGGCGGCTTGTAACACGACTGGTAGTCCTTGCTGCTTTGGGACTACCACCGCTAGGCTGGATGCGGCGGTTGATTGCTCCAGACAAAGCACGCTGTTGTGTTTTTTGTTGCACCTGCGACAAGCTCCGGAGGGACATACATGTGACGGGTGCCCGCTCCTTAGGCAATTAGCACACAGTTTCCAGCTCCGTACCTTGTCGTTCCTGCACTGAATCGACATCGCCAAAAAATCCCCACAGCGGTATAGCTATATCACCCATCGTTCGTGCCTTTATTTTTTTTTTCTTTATCTTAGCTCTGCCGTAGCACCGTATGTCCGTAGCAATTCAGGTCGACCCTTCGGAAATAGCTACGAACGCACAAAAGAATCGAGCAATTAGCTCTATATGCACAAAGAAAAAAAAAAAAAAAAAAAAAATTAAATAAAAATTAAAAAAAAATAAATAAAATGCTCAAGTAACTGCACTAGTTTACTGAATTTAAAAAAAAAATTAAAAAAAAATTATTTTTTTTTATTTATTTTTATTTATTTATTTTTATTTTCGCTAGTTATTATTTGGCTCGATTGGACCAAATGTTCGGTAGCTCTATAATAATATATATAATATATATAATATATATAATAATAATTTCTGTTGCTCGCTCTGTGGACTGTATTTTTGCACGACCGCACGATCTGGAGTCTGCACAAAGAGTGATTCTATTGTGCTGTTGCGCAGCTGTGTATATCTTTCCCAGCTGCGCTTGCACTTCCCCGTTGCCCAGCACTCGACCGTTGGTGAGTGCGTGTGCGCTATGCACGATGATGGAAATTTCCACCGTCGATGCTGTTGCTGCCTGTGTTGCCGTGGCAGTTTTAGGTGTTCTTAACAATGTCCAATATTGAGTTGTTTAGATGTAATTGTTTTGGTAGAAATAAATATTACAAAAGAAGAAAATAACATGTACTATCTGGATGGTTTTTGCGCCGAGTTTGAAAACAGGTTACATAAAAAAGGTGGAGGCATAGCTATATTTATTAAAAATCATATAAGCTACGAGCGTTTAGATATCGAAACAGTTGCTTTTGAAAACCTGACAGTGAGGACTGTATCAAACGCGAAAACAAATGTAATAAGCGCAATCTATAGACCACCGAAAAACAATCTGACTGAATTTATGAATGAGTTTGCATGAATTACAATCATGAGAGGAGTGCATAACGATCTGGTAGTTCTGGGCGACATGAACATAGATGTAAAAAACAACACAAACAATTTTGTCCTGAATTACCACGAAATGCTAGCTTCAGAAGGGTTGTACAATGTCATTAAAGGAGCTACTAGGATCGACCCAAATAGAGGCACATGCACACTTATTGATCACATTTTGGTAAATTTACCAAAAAGCAAAATTTACCAAAAGCACGCTTTACGGGGTCTACGACCATCCGCCTGAGGAGAATGATACTCATGTTCATATGCGACCTACCATAGTGACGAGTAAAGTAAACCAGCTGATTCGAGATACTAATTGGACACAAGTGGCAGAAAAAAACGACCCTGTATCACTCTTAAGTTCCTTAATGGAAAAAATTAGTGAAATACATATATACAAATTCAAAAATCACACACAGGCAAAAAAACCGAAAGAATGCTTCATGGATTACTAGGGACATCCAAGACATCTGCAGAGAGCGAGATAGACTATATCGCAGGTGGAAAAATAACCGGAATAACCGAACATATGAAAGAGAGTACAAAACGTTACGAAATCAAGTTAACAAAAAAATTACCATGACTAGGAATCAATATTACAAGAACAGGTTTGAGGAAGTAAGATGCGATCCAAAGAAAACGTGGGCATTAATAAACGAAGTTTTAGGTCGAAAGAAACCCAATTTGGATGATGTCATTAGGAACAACTTTTCGCCTAATGTAAGCACAGCACAACTAGCTGATGAATTTGGTGACCTCTTTTCGACACAGGCAGCATCCATTATCCATACGTGTAACATTACCGAATCTACGCATCGCAACGCTGTTCTACGAGACTCCATATATTTGGCAGATATCAGCTGCATTGAGGTAGCTGATATATTGTATCGTTTGAATGTTCAAAAGGCGCCTGGGGCTGATGGTATCAGAGCCATGGATTTAAGATCAAACGCCGATATCTTTGCTCCAATAATAGCTAAAATGATAAATCTAAGCTTTAACACTTCGACGGTACCAGAAAAACTTAAAGAGGCAGTTGTTCGACCGATACACAAGGGAGGTAGCAAAAAACAGTCGGAGAACTATCGTCCGATTGCAATCTTGCCAGCTATCGAGAAGATCATAGAACAGATCGTGTCAAATCGAATATGGGACTTCATCCACAAACACGATCTAATAAGCAAACACCAGTATGGTTTTCAAAAGGGTAGAAGTACAAACCAGCTTCTTGGCGATTTCGCGAATGTCATCAACATCAGTCTCAGCAAACGTCACCACACCCTAGTTCTGTTTTTGGACTTCAGCAAAGCATTTGATACTCTCGACCACAACAAACTTATCGATGCTGTCCAAAGAGTTGGAATTAGGGGAAAGCTGACATACTGGTTAGCAGACTATTTGGCAGAGAGGACATTTCGGGTGAGAGTCAAAGATTGTTGCAGCAGGGCTTATAAAGTTCAATATGGAGTTCCACAAGGCAGTAGACTGGGTCCTTTACTTTTCATTCTTTACACCAACGAACTGCTGAAATGTTTTAAGAAAAGTTTCCCATTCGCCTACGCAGATGACACGGCAATTGTTGTGTGTCATCAATCCCTAGAATAAGCAGCAAGGATAATGCAAGCCGAATTCGACGAAGCTGGAAAATGGTGTCACGACAATGGGCTGGTTATCAATGCCACAAAAACAAAACTAATGCACATCCGGAGCCCAAACTATTCACCGTCGCAAGTTTTGTTGAAGAGCTACAGATGTGCAAATGCATCCAGTTGTGACGATATTCAAATGGTTGATACATACAAATATCTAGGCATTACAATTGACTGCCATATCCTTTGGGATGCTCATATTAACGATCTGCGAAACAAATTGAAGGGGTCGCTGTTTGCGCTGGCCTGTCTGCAGTACAAATCTATGACGTCTGTGCATAAGCAAGTGTACTATGCCCTCATAGAGTCCAGATTGCGGTATGGTGTGTTAGCTTGGGGAGGTGCAGCGCAAACGCACATCGAAAAGCTACAAAAGATCCAAGACAGGGCGTTAAAGTTGATGTCGAAAGGCCACGTAACAACCAACATCGTACGCGTTCTTGAAGTGAGGCAGATCTTTAAGATGAGTGCAGCCCTGGAGTACTATGATGATCCAAGTTTCCGAACGCCAATTGCTCACCAGGTGAACACAAGGAGACGAGCTGAGGGTCTACTTCAACTTCCAGCGATCATAAATGAGTACGGCAGAAGAAGACTGGAGTACATCGTGCCAAACGTACTCAACAATCTACCTCAACATCTTCGCAACATAAATCAAATAAATGTTAGAAAACGAAAAATTAAACAATATTTCCTAGAATCCATTACCTAGAGTTCATAACTGAGAACAATTAAATAATTAAATTAAACTTAAATAATTAAATTACACTTAATATATTTATATCTATTTTCACTAAAACTAAAATATGTAGATACTATTATACAATTTAGCTCAGTTTTGTTTTTTAAATTAACGCATAAATCAAAAATTTCTTACTACTAAATATTTACATGTAGAAATTCATTAACTTTGATGATTAACAGATATGTACATAGCATAGGTACTCAATCTCCTGCAGATAAGCCATTAGGCTTCGCAGGTAAATAAATAAATGAATGAATAAATAAAAAAATATTGCCAAAAAGATCCAAAATGCGTAAAATGTGCTGGTAACCACCTATCAGAAAGATGTGACCTTAATAGGCAAGCCCCGGCGACGTGCATAAACTGCAAAGGTAACCACCCAGCAAACTATAGATGTTGTGAAGTAGCTAAGGAGCTCCAAAAACGACGCGATACATTCAAGAATACTTTAGTCAAAAACGCACAGCTGATTAAAGAAAGACGAGTAACTATTAAGGAAAAAGTTACGAACGAAATTAAACCCACTAAAACTAAGACGAAAGGAGACCAAACCAAAGTTCCTCTAACAAAAAATAATGAAAAGCCAAAATCTCCAAGAGTGCAGTCATATGCTCAAACCGTATCACAAGCAAACAAACCGCCTAGTGTTACGGTAGACCCAATCTCGCAAGTCTTCTCTATTATTCTCGCAAAACTTGAGGAGCAAACCAAGATTAACAAGACCATATTTGACAAATTGAGCAAGCTCGAGTTTAAACCACGTACTAAAAGAACTCTCACATGATCATGAAACGGTTATTAAAAATTTTAACATGGAACGCAAACGGCCTCCAACAAAAAATCACCGAACTAGAGGTATTCCTGCGAAACGACAATATTGACATATGCTTGATATCTGAAACTCATTTGACAAAAGAATCTGAGGTAAAAATAAGAGGATTTCGTGCGTATCACGCTTATCATCCTTCTGGGAGAGCCAGAGGCGGATCCTCCCTATTCATCAAAGACTGCATTAAGCACTCCATGAATACAACGATTGAACTTGACATTATGCAAGCAACTTCAGTTCGTGTTAAAAACAAGAACTCATACTACAACATCGCGTCCATTTATTGTCCCCCACGATGCACAATTAAAAGTAACGACTTTGTAGATCTCTTCAACTCGTTTGGAACGAATTTCATTATTGGTGGTGACTTTAATGCAAAACACACCTTTTGGGGTTCAAGATATAACTCACCAAAAGGTAGACTCCTATACGAAGTTGGTATGCAATTCGGGGTTGACTTCTATTCGACAGGGCAACCGACATATTGGCCCTCCGATGCTGCAAAAACACCTGACCTGATAGACTTCTTCATAACAAAGGGAGTATCTCCAAGTTTTGCAAAAGTAGAGGAAAGTTTTGATCTCTCCTCAGATCACTCACCGGTAATCTTAACAATAAGTGACCAACTAATGAAAGTAGAAGGCGTGCCTATATTAACTAACAACAAAACCAACTGGAACGGCTTTAGAAATGATTGCGAAGAAAATATTATCTTAAACGTGTCACTAAAAACACCACTCGAAATAGAAGACGAACTCGATAAATTTATTGAATCTATTCAGTATGCCTCATGGAAAAATACTCCATTAAGGAGAAGAGTAGTCAAACGCAGCGAAGCTAATTATCCTCCCGATATAAAAGAACTCATTCGTGAAAAGAGAAGAGCACGTAAAGTATGGCAACAAACCCGTGCCCCCCAACATAAGACATACTCAAATTACTTAAGTAATAAACTTAAAAAAGAGATCCAAGAGTTAAAAAATAGCGAGACCACTGTTTAACTTGGAGGCTTAACAGCCGAAAAGAGTACAAACTATTCGCTCTGGAAAGCTATAAAAAACGTAAAAAAACCACAAATGCAATCAGCACCAATCAGAAAAGACAATGGAGAGTGGGCAAAAGATGACAAAGAAAAGGCCGACCTTTTTGCCAAACATCTGGAGGAAACGTTTAAACCATTTGATGGTCAAATATTAATAGAGGATCACAGAAGTATGACAATGACATCTAACAGCTTTAGAATAAAAAGAGTGTCACTAACCGAACTTTACAAAGAAATAAAACAACTGAAAAATAACAAAGCCCCAGGTTATGATTTAGTAACCGGACAAATCCTTAAGCAATTACCACAAAAAGCACTAATGAAACTGCTGCATATAATAAGCGCTTCGCTTAGATTGCTACACGTTCCAGATGCGTGGACGGTAGCAGAAGTGATAATAGTTCCGAAACCGGGAAAATCTCCTAATGACAAAAAATAGTACAGACCAATATCGCTCCTTCCAATAATATCGAAGGTATTTGAAAGGCTCCTATTGAAACGCATACAACCAGTTATTGAAGAAAGACGACTCATACCTGATCATCAATTCGGGTTTAGAATCAAGCATTCCACAATCGACCAGGTTTACAGAATAACCGATGAAATTGAAAAAGCCCTAGAAGGACGAAAGATTTGCTCTAGCGCTTTTCTTGACGTCTCCCAGGCCTTTGACAAGGTTTGGCACGATGGCTTGAAATACAAACTAAGACAGGTCCTGCCGGAACACCTAAATAAGATCTTCGAATCCTACCTTGAAAATAGACTATTTCGTGCTAAACATGGAACTGAATACTCCGAGTTCAAGGAAATAGCAGCCGGAGTTCCGCAGGGAAGTGTCCTTGGTCCAATTTTATTTTTGCTGTATACTTGAGTCATACCCCAAACTGAAGGCACCGTAGTAGCTACGTTCGCTGACGATGCGGCAATTTTAGCAACGGATAGTTCAATTGAGTCAGCAACTGATAAACTCCAACAAGCTTTGGATAAAATCTGTGACTGGACAAAACAATGGCGCATTGTTCTTAACGAGACCAAATCGACGCATGTGAACTTTACATACAAGAAAATAAACAATCTACCCGTTTTTATTAACTCGGTACAAATACCACATGCAAATGAAGCTAAATATCTAGGGATGACACTAGATGCGAAGCTCAAGTGGAAAAAGCACGTTAAAAAAAAACGCGATGAGCTTGAAAATCGTTTTAGAGAAATGTATTGGCTCCTTGGAAAATATTCCAAGCTAAGTGTACTTAACAAACTGCTTATATACAAGCAAGTGCTTAAGCCTATATGGACATACGGCATACAATTCTGGGGTTGTACTAAAGCAAGCACTAGAGAATTTATCCAATCATTCCAAAATAAAGTGATAAGACGAATCGTGAATTCTCCCTGGTATATTAGAAACAATGATATACAAAGAGACTTAGGGATCGCAACTGTGAACGACGAAATAACAAACTTCGCTAGGAAGCTCCATCTTCGCCTTCATAGTCACTGTAACCATGCTATACTCCAAATATTGGACGTGAGAAACCTTATGCGCCGACTTCAAGGAACGAAACCGTTCGATTTAGCGCAATAAGAAGCAACCGCATATAATGACGGCATTAGCAGGTGATTTTGCTGAAAATCTACCTGCCTCACGCGAATATTATTGAAGCTTAAACTACTTGTTAAGGAAACTTAGTTGTAGTAAACAAAAATAATAAAAGGGAAGGGTGTGTTTAGTCAGTAAAAATCTGACACTACTATGAGTACACGGTGTCTCATAGTGTCTTTTGAAGATTCTCACCAACCCACGGAAAAAAAAAAAAAAAAAAAACTTGTGACTTAAGAGAAATTTTTTTAAATGGAAATTATCTTATTAATTTCAGCAATTGCTCAGTAAAAATTGATGATAAGATTATAAATAATAATAAAAAAACATTCAAACAAAGTTTCGTTATTCCAGGATATTTAGACTCTGTTATAAGTACTAATAAAGAATTACTCTTTGACGACATTGTACTTAATTGGATTGAAAATCTAGATGTAATAACTGAAATTACATACAAAAAAAAAAAGAATATGTAATTTTTGGACCCACATTTGTTATCGTAATTATCTTAATTGTAATTCTCAGTGCAATATTTGTCTTGAAGCATAAAAAACTGAAATTTAAAATGAATAATGCAGTGACTCCGGAGAGTCCACAGTCTGTGAATGGAGGTGTTACGTCCCGGACGCAACCCGACCCGACTCATCCGGTCTACTACAAATATTCGCTGTAGTTCATATTTCTGTCTTTTTTTTGCTTATTCGTACACTTACCTCGCTGACGAGACAGAATTGCACTACGAAGTTTTTGGATTATGTATTGTATTGATTAAGCAGAGTTCAATTGGTATTTCGCGCATTAATGGCTGATGATTCGTAAATGTATGGATGTCTTTGACTCCGAAGAATAATTCGGCGATAATATCCGGAGAGGCCTAAGAATGATCGAAGCGATCGAAGTGTGCTTAATGTTTTATAATTCAGAAAATCATGTACTTTGTCTGGGCTCAAGTTCAAGTTCAAGTTTTTTAAACACATTTTTAATGTGACATATGTAGATGTGCCTGTTCATCGGGAGAGTAATTGATAATGTAGTTGACATAATGACATGACAACTTTTCCCTAAATCATCCCGTAGAATGTCATCGAATACCCTTTGAAAAATGCTAGGTGAGTTTTTCAATCCAAATGATGTTAGCGAATTTTGCCTTGATGCGGATTGTTATATAAATCCGTCCTTTTCCGAGGCTTGCGGTCGTTTCTGAACTGGTAAATTTTTTATGTGGTAGGGAAGTTACCCCAACGCACAACCCCCAACCTGGAGAGCTAGTTCCATTTTTTTACCCCTAGGACGAGGGGCCGAAATTCTCCGGAGCCAGTAACCCACTTCCGGGATATGAGCGCTGCCGTGGACCCACTAGGGATTCATCCGCCACCAACTTCTATCCAACACCCTGGCTTAGTGTTGGAGATCATTATAGACCTGGGATTCACATACGCTGAAGCAGCTCATATAGGGATACCACTAATAGTTCAACCTGACTGGAACCGTCGGCGCAACCGTCGATTCCATCTGGGGAAATTCGTCCGCTAACGCCTGGATCAAGAGGAAGTGCCTTAGTGAGAAGACACTCCTCCCCCCTCTCTCGTTTGCTGCCACCAACGACTTTCCAAAGGGGTTGGTTACCCAATCTCCAGCCGAGGTACTAGGCACCCAGCACCCACCAACGTGGAGGTGTATAGTAGGAGTTGATAGTGAGAGGCTGGCGTGAGAGCGCTTGTGCTCCATATATTCCGCATCACTACCCTTTGACCACCTGAGCATAAAAATTAACAAAATGACACATTTAGCAGGCTTAAAGATTTTATAGAAAAAGGCAGAGATATGATAACTAGCAGATTAACCGAAATCCATAGTAATAAGAAAAAAATATATCCGCAAAACATTTACATACATATATAGATATCATATTAAAACTGAAAATTTTGCAAGATATTGTTGAGCACATACAAGACAACATATCCTCACCTAGACATGGAATTTTACATAGCAATATTTTAACGAATGAATTAATTAGAAAACATAAAGTTTGACGATCATGAAAATATTGTATTTGTTATTAGAATCCCATGTCGAGTAAGAGAGATGGGGAGCGAAAAGGGGAATCACAACAATGCACACAACAATGAGTTGCTGCGAATTCCCGACTGCTCAGCTGGGGTGGGTCCTGGATAAAAAGAATGTAGGGGCTTTGTTCCTTGGGTTGGAACACAAGGGCGATAGGTAATCTTTTTCTGATATAGGTAAAACTACCAAAATCTTACAAACAGAAGAAATTATTGTGGTGGTGGCAGATATATAGGAATATGTATATATTTATTAACCTCGCTAATGGTTAATACAAAAGGACCCGTTAAAAAAAGGAAATTAAAATGAAAAAAAGGAATGAAAATTTGGCCACAGAGGGTAGTTCCGGATTCCCACACGGTACAAACTACGGTTCAATTATTGGGGGTGGATCGCGAGCAGTAAACGTTAACCGGAATAGACCTTCGGTTATCAAAATAAAACGAAATGGGCGATGGCTTACGCGATTTAATCTTAACAAAAATCCTACACGAATATCTATTCTACTAATTCACTTTAAAATACTCTATAAAAAAAACTGTACTTATCCTTCCTTTATGGGCTGGGGATGATTCCCTGCACTGCTCACTAAGCTCCTGGTTGAGGGAGGGTGGATATTCTCCGCCACAGTCACTGTTCTGGTTTCGTCCTTCTTGTTCTCGGCTCGTCCTAGATGCTGGTTTCTTCCTTTCTCTTTGGGGTTTTTTTTTCTCATCCCCTGTGGGATCTCTCCTGTGTATCTTTTTTTCACTTTTTTTCTTTTCCTCCTCCTAGCTCTCTCTCAGATTAAGAAGTGGCTTGTTGGAACAAGTCCAGCTTCTTCTCACACATTCATCCATTCTCACACACACTCTCTCAGGAGGTGAATTCCGCCGTCTCCAACGTTATTGTTAACGAACAGTTCCTGGCGCCTGTCTCTCTGGCGGGGAACTGTATTGGTGTTGGTGGAGACTGAATTCGCCTCGTTCTCTCCGCTGCAGTTGATTTAGCTGCCAGAACAAAGGAAATCACATCCAGAGGGCTGACAGCTTCCTCCCTCACGACTCTCTTGTCGCTCTGTTCGATTATCAATTTCAGTGACTGCTTGGGTTCGCATCCACTCTCCTGACCAGGACTAAATATGAAATTATAAAAAGATTACTACTATGACCCGAAGAAAAAAATAAGTAACCGCGGAGCTATCGATCGCGTAAACCATCGTGCAGACTTTAAGGGTAAAAAGGTACATTGAGAATCGGGAGCTATCTTTTACAAAAGTTGCGAGCTCTCTTTTGAGAGATTTATAACTTTGGGTTTAAGATGATGAGGGAAACAATCTTAGTTAGGGTGGGCCTCCTGGCCTTCTAATTTGGACAGCAGATTAATGGTACCTTGAAGGCGTTCCTTAGCCTCTTTGTGAAGTCGCTGGATATGGATGGTATCAGGATGAGACTTCAGGCGGTCGACCTGGCTCAGACTCGTCCTCTGGCTCCGGGATACCTGCTTTGTCATCCCCTTCGATTATATGGGAGAGAGTGAGCACTGAGTTGTAAACCAACCCAGGAGCGCTCAGTTAACCCATAGCCCTCAGGGAACGACAGGTAAAAGAAAAAAGACAAAGCAAAAATTTGAATGGGTATGACTGGGAAGGACGGAGTGGACAAGGACCTTTCGTGCGATTTTTGAACGCAACAAATAGTAAAATACGAAAACAAAACTTATAATTACGTACAATATGTTGAATGAAGAAATTTTCAAATTTGCAACAGCCATGAAAAAAAACTGTATAAAAATATTAAACAATGGATCTGATACCATAGAGTTATTATTATTTTTAGCAATTGCTCAGTAAAAATTGATGATAAGAGTATAAATAATAATAAAAAAGCATTCAAACAACGTTTCGTTATTCCAGGATACTTGGACTCTGTTATAAATACAGATAAATAAAGAATAAGTCTTTGACGACGTTGTACTTAATGAGATTGAAAATCTAGATTGTAATAACTGAAATTACATACAAAAAAAAAAAGAATATGTAATTTCTGGACCCACATTTGTTATCGTAATTATTTTAATTGTAATTCTCAGTGCAATATTTGTCTTGAAGCATAGAAAACTGAAATTTAAAATGAATAATGCAGTGACTCCGGAGAGTCCACAGTCTGTGAATGGAGGTGTTACGTCCCGGACGCAACCCGACCCGACTCATCCGGTCTACTACAAATATTCGCTGTAGTTCATATTTCTGTCTTTTTTTTGCTTATTCGGACACTTACCTCGCTGACGAGACAGAATTGCACTACAAAGTTTTTGAATTATGTATTGTATTGATTAAGCAGAGTTCAATTGGTATTTTAGAAATAAAGTAACACTCAGAAGAGACGGTGACTTTTATTTTCTTACGTATTTTGTTACGTGTTTTATAATTCAGAAAATCATGTACTTTGTCTGGGCTCAAGTTCAAGTTTTTTAAACACATTTTTAATGTGACATAGATGTGCCTGTTCATTGGGAGAGTAATTGATAATGTCGTTGACATAATGACATGACAACTTTTCCCTAAACCATCCCATAGAATGTCATCGAATACCCTTTAAAAAATGCTAGGTGAGTTTTTCAATCCAAATGGTAACCGGCAAACCGCGTGCTAGCTTTAGTAACATTACGCCCCGCAGCAAAGTCAATTAGCCTAAGTCCGTTTCCGGACGTGGTGTCGTATAGGCTGTGCTTTCCGATGGTGCTACCAAAGATGTCCTCCTTTTTTTTAGCGTTAAAATCACTTAGGACGATTTTAGCGTCATACTTAGGACACTGCTCATAAGTTTTGTCTTGGAGCTCGTAGAAATAATCTTTAGTAACATCATCTTTTTCCTCTGTGGGGGCGTGAGCGCATATGAGGCTGATGTTAGCGAATTTTGCCTTGATGCGGATAGTTATAAGGTGTTCACTAACGTGTCTAAAGCTCAAGACTTCATGCCTAAGCCTGCCGCTTACAACGAATCCGCACCCAAATAGACGCTGCTTCTGTTCTCTATTACGTCCCTTCTTTCCAAGGTCATGGAAACGCTGATAAATCGTCTACTTATGAAATATCTTGAATCACGAAAACTCATTAATGACCGGCAGTGTGGTTTTTGTAGCAACAGGTCCACTGGTGATTTGATGGCATATCTCACCGAGAAGTGGAACCATTCTCTCCATCACTTTGGCGAAACAAAGATGGTTGCACTCGATATTTCGAAGGCATTTGACAGAGTTTGGCACCAAGCTCTTTTGTCTAAAATGCGTGCATTTGGCATCAATGAAACTCTTCTTCAATAATCCATAGAAATTACCTTTCGGAGCGTTCAATACAAGTTGTGTTGGATGGCTTCAAGTCTGATATTCACCGCACAAATGCTGGTGTTCCCCAGGGCTCAGTTTTGTCTCCGACTCTTTTTCTCATTTTTATAAATGATCTCTTGTCTGCAACCTCTAATCCAATCCATTCCTTCGCTGATGATAGTACCCTCATATTCTATTCTTCATATTCGTTCCCTAACTCACGTCACTGCTCTTTGGCCGTAGAAGAGGAACGGCAGCGTATGTTAAACTCATTAAATTCCGATCTCGACAGCATTATCAAATGGGTTTCAACCAACAGAGTGGAATTTAATGCTTCCAAAACGCAATGCTGTCTTCTATCTCTCAAGCGAAACCAAAACCCCCAACCATTATCCATGAATGGTACTTACATCGCGGAAACCGAAAGACTTGCCACTCTCGGTATGTGTATTAATAACCATCTTCGATGGAACGATCACATATTCGAGGTCGCCAAAAATGCTGCAAAGTGTCTAGGATTCCTTAAGCGGTGCAAGAAATACTTCACCCCATCTGATCTGGCCTCAATTTATAAGGCGTTCATCCGCCCAAAACTGGAATATAACGCCCATATCTGGTCTGGTGCACCCAAGACCGTTTTGCACATTCTAGACAGGGTCCAAAATAGCGCGTTAAAACTTATAGGTGATAGAGACATTATAGGCTCCATAGCGCCTCTGGAACATCGGAGAAATGTAGCATGTCTCTCCCCGTTTTATCGCTTTTTCCATAAAAAATGCTCCAGTGAAATAGCCTGTTGCATTTCTCCCCTTCAAAATTTCACCCGCAATACGCGTCACGCTAAGAATGCACATCAGTGGCACGTGGCCTATTCATGGTGCGAACATTCCACGTGCAGACTCGAACATCTTTGTCCTTTTTCCGTTTTGCAGGGTCGTCAACAGTAAATCCGTCCTTTTCCGAGGCTTGCGGTCGTTTCTGAACTGGTAAATTTTTTATGTGGTAGGGAAGTTACCCCAACGCACAACCCCCAACCTGGAGAGCCAGTTCCATTTTTTACCCCTAGGACGAGGGGCCGATATTCTCCGGAGCCAGTAACCCTAGGGGTTCATCCGCCACCAACTTCTATCCAACACCCTGGCTTAGTGTTGGAGATCATTATAGACCTGGGATTCACATACGCTGAAGCAGCTCATATAGGGATACCACTAATAGTTCAACCTGACTGGAACCGTCGGCGCCACCGTTGATTCCATCTGGGGAAATTCGTCCGCTAACGCCTGGATCAAGATGAAGTGCCTTAGTGAGAAGACACTCCTCCCCCCTCTCTCGTTTGCTGCCACCAACGACCTTCCAAAGGGGTTGGTTACCCAATCTCCAGCCGAGGTACTAGGCACCCAGCAGCCACCAACGTGGAGGTGTAGAGTAGGAGTTGATAGTGAGAGGCATATTCCGCATCACTACCCTTTGACCACCTGAGCATAAGAATTAACAAAATGACATATTTAGCAGGCTTAAAAATTTTATAGAAAAAGACTGTTAAGATAGGTCAGTTCCCACCACCAGCAACAAGCGGCAACACCAGCAAGCAAACGACCGCACATTGAAACAAGAAACCTATTTTATACCTTGCTTTTCATTTTTTGTACTTTAATTTTCTTTTCATTATTTTCATTCAACCGACGTCAGCATTTCCTGTTGAAGCGTGTAATTTTACCTTTGCAATGTCATCAATATTGTTATATTAGTATTAAGCCTATTACTTTTGTTTCCGTTATTCTTAATATTGTTAGTTTATGCTAAATAAGCAATTTACATGTATAAATAGCTTGAAATAAATATCAGCGATCACTTGTGATCAGACAGCTAACCAAGACTTTTATTTTATTCCAAGTGAGTCTGCTTGGAAGGCTGTTCAGTTTTTGGTGTTCTAGTTTATGTACTGGTAATACCACTAGTAGCCACTAGTAGTCACAAGAACCGTGATCTATCCTACAACTATACAGTAAAAGCACTGTATACATTTTTGGTGACCCCGACGTGATCACAAATCAACGTATAACAGTCAATAAAAGCGTTCGCCAGGGCTAAACACTGGCGAGGCCATTAAGTCATATCACAGTCTTATACAATAAAGGCGTCGACAGGGCCATACACTGCTCGCATCATAAAATCCATTACAACACTATAAATATATCCAGATTGATCGCAGTATATCATCATGGAGGAAATCGAAGTTTGTGCGCTAGTAGGACAACAAAAGCTACTAGCAGATCAGTTAGCAAAGCTAACAACAAACACGAAGAAGGACGGTCCATCAAGGAAAACCCAACAATACAAGTTGGATAGATTGCACACCATCGAAACAATATGGCAAGAATTTTCACAAAATCATACTCGCCTCATAGACACTGTCAAGCCAGACACTCCCTACATACAAGGAGATATGTTTGGAAGGGTAAGGAGCAATTATGAAGAACTAAAGGCAATACTCCTAGCAATTACACCCTCACATACTGAGGAAGAGGCTGAAGGTCAATTGGACTCCATCAAGATTTCGGTTGCAGATGACATCCAGAGACAACTCCGGAGACAGCAGGCATTGATCGCCACGGTTCAGAGGAACTTGTCAAATCTAGATTCAACTATCAAGGACAAACAGTCAAAACACTACTACCAGGTACAGCTCTCCACATTGGAAAAACACTGGCACGAGATAGACAGCTTGCATCATGCAATATGCGAGCACCACGATAATCCCACTCAAATTAATTATAACATGGACCAATTCATTAGCATTGAAGCCAACGCGCAGAAGGGACTGGCCAATCTACAAGAGTTAATCTACTCCTTCTCTGATACAACAATCTCAACAAATTCGACATCTGCCATCCAGTTGCCCAAAATAACGCTACCCAAATTTGATGGGACATATTCAACCTGGAGGCAATTCCACGATCTTTTTGTGCAAATTATTCAATTACAACCTATCGGAGCTGCACAGAAGATGTGGTATTTAAAAACAAATATTACAGGCGAAGCACTTCGATTAATCAGCCACCTTTCAATAAGTAACGACAATTATGACTCAGCCTGGAACATTCTAAAACGGCGTTTCGAGAATAAAAGACTATTGGTTGCCTCACTCGTAGAAAAACTACTAGCTCAGCCTCAAATCGCGGTTGAAACAGCGTCAGCACTAAAGAACTTTCATGACACTACTTCTGAGTGTATGCAAGGACTAAATAATCTTGGCATAGACATAAGTAATTGGGATCCGTTACTGTTGCACATCCTCATCAAAAAACTAGATAAAACTACACATACCGCATGGGAACAATCACTCGAGGATCCAAGGATTCTCCAGTCCCTAGATGCCTTCCTCAAATACTCTAAATCACTAGAAGCATTGGGCAAAAAGTTAACCCCCATCGAAGTCAACAATCGTCGATCAACAAGTGCGTATAAATTGCTCACTACCATAGCGCAAGCAACACTCCAGTGCATATGATGCAAGGACAAGCACCAATTATTCTATTTTTGCATTTACCTCCCTCTCAACGGCTAAACATAGTCAAGGGATCTAAGGTATGCATAAATTGCTTGAAAGACGGACATTCTTCAATTAAGTGCCCTTCTGGAGGCTGCCGAACCTGTTCAAAGAGACACAATACCTTATTGCACCTAGAACCTGCTACAGCCAATTCAACGTCACATAGTTCAAGGTTGCCAACAGTAACTACAAACAATTCAACAAATGTGTCATCCAGCAACATATCATCTTGCCCAGTGACATCATTAACTACGCGAGGTACTAATACAAATGAAGGCTACGTGTTCCTGTCCTCTGCTATTGTGAGGTTAACAAACCATCAAGGGCAATCCGTTAAGTGCAAGGCCATACTAGATTCAGGTTCCCAACTCAACTTCATCACTGAAAGAACGGTGAGGAAACTCGGTCTCACTACAACTCCTCTAATAACGAATATTGAAGGTATTGGTCGACATATTCAACAGGCCAACCGAAGGGTGAATATTGAGCTGGGATCACGTATCAACACATTTTCAACAAACATCGAGGCTCATGTAATACCAAAGATAACATGAAACCAACCTGGGAGAATGTTTGACACATCAACATGGAACATACCAAACAACATTCCATTAGCTGACCCTGACTTTAACACTCCCAGCCCAATAGACTTCTTGATTGGAGCCGAAATATTCCACTCCCTACTATCGGTCGGTCAAATAAAGATAGGAGATTCTTTGCCTACACTTCAAAACACAGTCCTGGGGTGGACAGTTGCCGGAAAGGTAAAAGATGCAGGAATTACCCACGCTGTGTGCGGAATATGCAGCGCTGACGAGGCCTTGGATCAACAAATAGAGAAGTTTTGGAAGTTGGAGGAGCCTGAATCTCAAAAGAGGGGCATGACAGCTGCTGAAAAACGCTATGAGACTCATTTTAATCAAACAGTGTCAAGAAATTCTGAGGGAAGATTTATAGTCAGCCTACCATTTGTGGACCAACAAAACATCTTAGGCGAATCAAAAGATATAGCCTTCCATCGGTTCATTTCTCTGGAACGTAGACTTGCTAATTCACAAGATCTGAAGAAACAATACGTTGAATTTATGCAAGAGTATCGCCACCTTGGGCACATGGAAGAGATAAACTACAAACAGTTGGACAAGCCCTACTATTTTCTACCACATCATTGTGTCACAAAGAGTGACAGTAGCACCACAAAACTTAGGGTTGTCTTCGATGGATCTGCAAAAACGACCACCAATCTTTCATTAAACGACATATTAGCAACAGGTCCAACCATTCAAGATGATGTCTTCTCTATTCTAGTGAGATTTCGCATGCCCAGGTTCGTCTTTACAGCAGATATAGAAAAAATGTATCGCCAAGTCCTCATACACGAAAACGACACAAAATATCAACTTATCTGGTGGAGAGACAGCCCCAGTGAACCACTAAAATGCTTCAAACTCAATACAGTTACGTATGGAACAAGGTCAGCACCATATCTTGCAATAAAATGTCTTCAAAAGCTAGCAAGAGATAATCAACAACAATTTCCCCTAGGTTCAAGGGTGCTTTTAAGAGATTTTTATGTCGATGATGTAATGACAGGATCGGATAGTTTGACAACGGCCCAAGCAATGCAATCGGAGCTTCAAGGATTATTGGCGTGTGCGGGTTTTAAACTCCGAAAATGGTGCACCAATCATGAATCAGTCATCAGAAACATACCTCTCAACAACAGAGAAACAAAGCTGGACTTTACCAACAATATCGAAGAGCACATCAAAACAGTCGGAATGACTTGGCTGCCAAAATCCGACTCTCTGTGCATAAAAACATCTTGGACCGACAGTAAACGAGTAACAAAGAGGAGTGCGTATTCAGACATTGCCCACTTATTCGATCCATTAGGAATTATGGCACCAGTTGTAGTAACCGCGAAGGTATTTCTTCAACAGCTATGGGAATGAAAATACGACTGGGATGCCGCATTACCTCAAGACATGCAAACTACATGGTTGAAATACCGCGAAGAACTGAAACCATTACATGACATCAAGATACCAAGACATGTCTTCTCTAACAAGGTTCCAAAAAGCGTGCAATACCACATATTCGCTGATGCTTCGGAAAGGGCATATGGGGCAGCAGCATACGTAAGAGCCGTGAATATCAGCGGTGAAATTACAGTTCGCCTACTCTGCGCCAAATCAAGGGTAGCTCCATCAAAAAAGACCAAATTGTCCCTTCAAACAACAATCCCTAGATTGGAATTGTGTGCAGCTAAGCTGGCATCCGAGCTGATGCTCCGTATACAAACTGACCTGGATATTCAAAATAATAATATATTTCTATGGACAGACTCGACGATAGTCCTTAATTGGATAAACTTTACCTCATCGGACATACTACCAACCTTCGTTGCTAATCGGGTGGCAACATGTTTCTTCCAAGGAAAATCCCGCAGACATTTTGTCAAGAGGGATAGCACCCGCTCGATTGGAAGGAAATCTCCTATGGTTTTATGGGCCACGGTTCCTCCATGGTACTGAAGCTATATGGCCACCCAAATTCGAAAGGGGACCAGATCGTCCAAAAAACGATATCTCGTTATCAGCAACTACTGAACATTTACAGTCTTCAAAATGCAACATCTTGGACACAATCCACCACAAGAACTCATTTCAACGGGCAATACGCATCATCGCATACATGCTCCGATTCAAGAGATCCAGCGGACAATGCAATACTAGCAAGGGCAATAAACAGGATGCATTTCTCAACAGCAGCGAACTTGATCAAGCCCGGAAGGTCGTGATTAGATTGATGCAGAAGGTCGAATTCCAAGATGACATAATTCATCACCAAAAACACAATGAAGTATCCAAGAAGAGTCTACTAACAACTCTTACACCATTTCTTGATCAGGAAGGAATCATTCGCGTTGGTGGACGATTGGAGTCATCTGCATTACAATATGACGCCAAACATCCAGTACTGATGCCCTACTCCCACCCATTCACGAAGCTATTGCTAATGGAAATTCATCAGGAAAACAAACACGCTGGGCCCCAAACTGTCTTGGCAATCGCTCGACAAAGATACTGGCCGATAAGGGGCAAAACATTCGCTCGATCTATAGTTCACGGTTGTGTTTTCTGCTCAAGATCGAGACCGAAACTTCTATCACAAATGATGGGAAACCTTCCGCTGACAGAATTCAACCAGCACGACCATTCTTGAACACAGGCATTGACTTTTGTGGACCTATCTACACACATTACAAGCTACGGGGAAAACGTCCTCAAAAATCATACATATCAGTGTTCTGCTGCTTCGCAACACGGGCTTGTCATCTTGAACTGGTAACCGATCTAACATCAGAACGATTTATTGGGGCATTAAAGAGATTCATGGCAAGGCGAGGGCACTGCAATAACATTTACTGTGACAACGCTACCAATTTCGTGGGAGCCAAAAATCAATTATCAGAGCTAAGCAAAATTATTGACTCAGCAAGAGATAGAGAGAAAATCATAGCCTCATGCACAAGGAAAGGATGTGACTTTAATTTTATACCTCCACGATCACCACACTTCGGCGGATTGTGGGAAGCTGCAGTCAAGTCTGCTAAACATCTTCTACAACACACATTGGCTTCTGCATCGTTAACATATGAAGAACTCGAGACTGCTATAATTGAAGTCGAGGCTATACTAAATTCTCGACCTATAACACCGATGTCAGCATCTCCAAACGACTTTGCCGCTCTCACCCCCGGTCACTTCCTCATTGGAGAGCCAATCACCAGCAACATTGACCGTATTGCCACATCTGAAGAGTCTTCGATTCTTACTCGATGGAAGCTAGTCACCCATGTCAAAAACGAATTCTGGCGACGACGGTCAAGTGAATATTTGAATCAACTGCAGCACAGGTATAAATGGAAGGAAAGATGTCAGAATATGGAACCAGGAATGATGGTCATACTAAAAGAGGATAGCCAACCAAGCCTTAAATAGCCGATAGGCAGAATCATTAATGCCGTCAAGGGACAAGATGGATGGAAGAGTGGCAGATGTACAAACAGCAACAATCGCAATCCACTGATGAGACTTCATCTGGCCATTTGAAACGTCACAATAACGAAGGGGAAAGGTCAGCTGAACCATTGCTAAAAAACAACCATCATGAAGATGCTCCCACACCACGTAAACGAAAGGGAGGCATAACTCTTAGTACAGCATTGGTCAGCTTGTTCATCGCTTGCACAATGACAACTACAATAAATGCAAGGGAATTTGAAATCAGCACGTTGGACTCTCGACCTGGAATATATTTCGACAACGTTGGAACATCGAACTTAATAACTCATACATGGAACTAAGTTATATACTATGATCTAGCGCCATATTGGAGCAAACTAGAGGCAATTGGAAATAGCACCAGAATATTGCAGCATCTCTGTGACAGGTTACGGCAAAAAACGTTATGTACTCATGTGACCAATCTCATTCACCACACGCATCAGGATTTATATGAAGATAGCATGACCTTTATGAATACAAAATTACGTCGACCCAAAAGGGGAGCATTCAACTTAATTGGAAACATGGCAAATTCCTTGTTTGGAGTTCTTGATTCTCACTATGCAGAAGAGATGTCTAAGACAATTGAAGGGATACAAACCAATGAAGATTACTTTCTAGCGCTTTCAAGAAACCACACGTCAATTGTAGAATCCACAATAAACATAATTAAGCAAAATTAACCCAGCTGAATGCAGTAATTGACCGAATCAACAGCAACACGGACGAATCATATCAACTCAAGATTCAACAACTCTTTTCGTCGTGGTCCTTATTTACCACACTGCTTATATCAAATGTTCAACGCACACAATCAGCAATAACAAGCGCCTTGTCAGACATTCGTCAAGGAAAAGTAAGTCATTCGTTAATTTCTCCACACCAAATGAAACAACAAGCCATCATAATAAAGAACAGTTTATCATCTACATACCGCCTGCCAACGAGCACTGACAACGTACTGGAACTCTATAGAATTGGGGTGACTGCTGGCCAAATAACAAATAACCATGTTATATTTCAAATAAAAATACCGCTGATAAATTCTGAAGACCTTGAATTATACAGATTAGTTCCGATTCCAGCAGCACTAAACGACACAATTGTGCTCATACAGCCATCATCTACATTCTTAGCGGTCAACCGTCATCATGACCAGTATTATCCGCTAACGGAACCCGAACTATCAGCTTGCGTCATTGTAGAAAAAACAAGACATCTCTGTACGCAAATGCATCCTATCTACAATTAGTAAATGCGAAATACACATTCTCAATAAATTGGAGGACCTATCAGCATGTCAAATAAGGCTAGTTCACCACAACCCGATATGGACCAAATTTTAACACACCAACCATTGGATATACGCCGTAACTTCAAAAACATCATTAAACATAGCATGCAAGGACACAGTAACATTAGTTACAATTGAGGGATCTGGCACTTTGAGATTGCAACCTAATTGCATCGCAAAGGGTGACTTCATAACCCTACGAGCTCACGGCAACCATTCCCACACTATCCGTTCATCCATCACGAGACTCAGTGAGATTCCAAATGATACTCTTTTCGAGTATATAAGCAACCAGATGGACACACCACACCAATATCCAATTCGGCTTGACGAACAAGAAAGGAAGTTGAAAAAGTTAGCAGCACAGATAGACTCCAATCATCTGGAACTGCCAACCATTGTGCAGCGACATGCAATACCCCACACCATCATAAGCTCATCAGGACTAATTATAATTATCGCTATGATAATTTTACTAGTTTGGAAATTCCGAAAATGCAGTTGTAGCAGCAGATTGACAGAATACCCAGTTGCTGCTCCAAGAACACTCCCAGAAGCAACAATCCAACCCTCAGCAACCATAACCACAGGATTGAACCCAGTTCAACGGGGGCAGGATGTTAAGATAGGTCAGTTCCCACCACCAGCAGCGAGCGGCAACACCAGCAAGCCAACGACTGCACATTGAAACAAGAAACCTATTTTTACCTTGCTTTTCATTTTTTGTACTTTAATTTTCTTTTCATTATTTTCATTCAACCGACGTCAGCATTTCCTGTTGAAGCGTGTAATTTTACCTTTGCAATGTCATCAATATTGTTATATTAGTATTAAGCCTATTACTTTTGTTTCTGTTATTCTTAATATTGTTAGTTTATGCTAAATAAGCAATTTAGATGTATAAATAGTTTAAAATAAATATCAGCGATCACTTGTGATCAGACAGCTAACCAAGACTTTTATTTTATTCCAAGTGAGTCTGCTTGGAAGGCTGTTCAGTTTTTGGTGTTCTAGTTTATGTACTGGTAATACCACTGGTAGTCACGGTACAAGAACCGTGATCTATCCTACAACTATACAGTAAAAGCACTGTATACAAAGACAGAGATATGATAACTAGCAGATTAACCGAAATCCATAGTAATAAGAAAAAAATATATCCGCAAAACATTTACATATATAGATATCATATTAAAACTGAAAATTTTGCAAGATATTGTTGAGCACATACAAGACAACATATCCTCAGCTAGACGTGGAATTTTAAATAGCAGTATTTTAACAAATGAAGTAATTAGAAAACATAAAGTTTGACGATCATGAAAATATTGTATTTGTTATTAGAATCCCAAATAAAGCAATTGATCTTCAGGAAACTTTGTCGTTCCTATTGGAGATAACCAAAGCAGAGAATTTATGTTTCAGGCTCAGGAAATATGTTGCGTTCCCGATTCAAGGGTGAATTACACGCGCGCGTTAATGAAGGGCAATTAATAAAAAGGGAAATCTAAATAAAAATTTAAAGAAAACTGGGGACAAACAAAACCGTCCGCGCATGCGAATGTCAAAATGTCGAGTAAGAGAGATGGGGAGCGAAAAGGGGAATCACAACAATGCAGCGAATACGAGTTGCTGCGAATTCCCGACTGCTCAGCTGGGGTGGGTCCTGGATAAAAAAAATTTAGGGACTTTGTTCCTTGGGTTGGAACACAAGGGCGCCAGGTAGTCTTTTCTGATATAGGTAAAACTACCAAAACCTTACAAATAAAAGAAATGATTGTGGTGGTGGCAGATATATAGGTATGTGTATGTATATATTTATTAACCTCGCTAATGGTTAATACAAAAGGGCCCGTTAAAAAAAAGGAAATTAAAATGAAAAAAAGGAATGAAAATTTGGCAACAGAGGGTAGCTCCGGATTCCCACACGGTACAAACTACGGTTCAATTATTGGGGGTGATTCGCGAGCAGTAAACGTTAACCGGAATAGACCTTCGGTTATCAAAATAAAACGAAATGGCCGATGGCTTACGCGATTCAATCTTAACAAAAATCCTACACGATTATCTATTCTGCTAATTCACTTTAAAATACTCTATAAAAAAAACTGTACTTATCCTTCCTTTATGGGCTGGGGATGATTCCCTGCACTGCTCACTAAGCTCCTGGTTGAGGGAGGGTGGATATTCTCCGCCACAGTCACTGTTCTGGTTTCGTCCTTCTTGTTCTCGGCTCGTCCTAGATGCTGGTTTCTTCCTTTCTCTTTGGGGTTTTTTTTTCTCATCCCCTGTGGGATCTCTCCTGTGTATCTTTTTTTCACTTTTTTTCTTTTCCTCCTCCTAGCTCTCTCTCAGATTAAGAAGTGGCTTGTTGGAACAAGTCCAGCTTCTTCTCACACATTCATCCATTCTCACACACACTCTCTCAGGAGGTGAATTCCGCCGTCTCCAACGTTATTGTTAACGAACAGTTCCTGGCGCCTGTCTCTCTGGCGGGGAACTGTATTGGTGTTGGTGGAGACTGAATTCGCCTCGTTCTCTCCGCTGCAGTTGATTTAGCTGCCAGAACAAAGGAAATCACATCCAGAGTCTGACAGCTTCCTCTCTCACGGCTTCGAGTCCTCACTCTCTCGTCGCTCTGTTCGATTATCAATTTCAGTGACTGCTTGGGTTCGCATCCACTCTCCTGACCAGGACTAAATATGAAATTATAAAAAGATTACTACTATGACCCGAAGAAAAAAATAAGTAACCGCGGAGCTATCGATCGCGTAAACCATCGTGCAGACTTTAAGGGTAAAAAGGTACATTGAGAATCGGGAGCTATCCTTTACAAAAGTTTCGAGCTCTCTTTTAAGAGATTTATAACTTTGGGTTTAAGATGATGAGGCAAACAATCTTAGTTAGGGTGAGCCTCCTGGCTTTCTAATTTGGACAGCAGATTAATTAATCATGAAAAAAAACTGTATAAAAATATTAAACAATGGATCTGATAATCATAGAGTTAAGAGAAGGATTAATTTTGCTAAAGAATCACAGAAATGTTAAATTTACTAGTACTTGTGACTTAAGAGAAATTTTTTAAACAGAAATTATCTTATTAATTTCAGCAATTGCTCAGTAAAAATTGATGATAAGATTATAAATAATAATAAAAAAACATTCAAGCAAAGTTTCGTTATTCCAGGATATTTAGACTCTGTTATAAGTACTAATAAAGAATTACTCTTTGACGACATTGTACTTAATTGGATTGAAAATCTAGATGTAATAACTGAAATTACATACAAAAAAAAAAGAATATGTAATTTCTGGACCCACATTTGTTATCGTAATTATTTTAATTGTAATTCTCAGTGCAATATTTGTCTTGAAGCATAAAAAACTGAAATTTAAAATGAATAATGCAGGGACTCCGGAGAGTCCACAGTCTGTGAATGGAGGTGTTACGTCCCGGACGCAACCCGACCCGACTCATCCGGTCTACTACAAATATTCGATGTAGTTCATATTTCTGTCTTTTTTTTGCTTATTCGTAACTTACCTCGCTGACGAGACAGAATTGCACTACGAAGTTTTTGGATTATGTATTGTATTGATTAAGCAGAGTTCAATTGGTATTTCAGAAATAAAGTAACACTCAGAAGAGACGGTGACTTTTATTTTCTTACGTATTTCGCGCATTAATGGCTGAAGATTCGTAAATGTATGGATGTCTTTGGTTCCAAAGAGTAATTCGGCGATAATATCCGGAGAGATCTAAGAATGATCGAAGCGATCGAAGTGTGCTTGGTGTTTTATAATTCAGAAAATCATGTACTTTGTCTGGGCTCAAGTTCAAGTTTTTTAAACACATTTTTAATGTGACATAGAAGTGTCTGTTCATTGGGAGAGTAAATGATAATGTCGTTGACATAACAACTTTTCCCTATATCATCCCGTAGAATGTCATCGAATATCTTTTGAAAAATGCTAGGTGAGTTTTTCAATCCAAATGGTAACCAGCAAACCGCGTGCTAGCTTTAGTAACATTACGCCCCGCAGCAAAGTCAATTAGCCTAAGTCCGTTTCCGGACGTGGTGTCGTATAGGCTGTGCTTTCCGATGGTGCTACCAAAGATGTCCTCCTTTTTTTTAGCGTTAAAATCACTTAGGACGATTTTAGCGTCATACTTAGGACACTGCTCATAAGTTTTGTCTTGGAGCTCGTAGAAATAATCTTTGGTAACATCATCTTTTTCCTCTGTGTGGGCGTGAGCGCATATCAGGCTGATGTTAGCGAATTTTGCCTTGATGCGGATAGTTATAAGGTGTTCACTAACGTGTCCAAAGCTCAAGACTTCATGCCTAAGTCTGCCGCTTACAACGAATCCGCACCCAAATAGACGCTGCTTCTGTTCTCTATAGCAGTCACCGTAGTAGATGTCGCAGTTTTTCAACCTTCTTTTGCCCGGCCCATCCCACCGCACTTCCTGGATGGCGGTTATATCTGCTTTGTAGCAGTCGAGGGCCTCCGCTAATTGTTCGGCTGCACGTGGCCTATTCATGGTGCGAACATTCCACGTGCAGACTCGAACATCTTTGTCCTTTTTCCGTTTTGCAGGGTCGTCAACAGTAAATCCGTCCTTTTCCGAGGCTTGCGGTCGTTTCTGAACTGGTAAACTTTTTATGTGGTAGGGAAGTTACCCCGACGCACAACCCCCAACCTGGAGAGCCAGTTCCAATTTGTTTACCCCTAGGACGAGGGGCCGAAATTCTCCGGAGCCAGTAACCCAGTTCGGGGATATGAGCGCTGCCGTTGACCCACTAGGGGTTCATCCGCCACCAACTTCTATCCAACACCCTGGCTTAGTGTTGAAGATCATTATAGACCTGGGATTCACATACGCTGAAGCAGCTCATATAGGGATACCACTAATAGTTCAACCTGACTGGAACCGTCGGCTCCACCGTTGATTCCATCTGGGGAAATTCGTCCGCTAACGCCTGGATCAAGAGGAAGTGCCTTAGTGAGAAGACACTCCTCCCCCCTCTCTCGTTTGCTGCCACCAACGACTTTCCAAAGGGGTTGGTTACCCAATCTCCAGCCGAGGTACTAGGCACCCAGCAGCCACCAACTTGGAGGTGTAGAGTAGGAGTTGATAGTGAGAGGCATATTCCGCATCACTACCCTTTGACCACCTGAGCATACAAATTAACAAAATGACACATTTAGCAGGCTTAAAAATTTAATAGAAAAAGACAGAGATATGATAACTAGCAGATTAACCGAAATCCATAGTAAAAACAAAAAAATATATCCGCAAAACATTTACATATATAGATCTCATATTAAAACTGAAAATTTTGCAAGATATTGTTGAGCACATACTTACATACAAGACAACATATCCTCAGCTAGACATGGAATTTTACATAGCAATATTTTAACGAATGAATTAATTAGAAAACATAAAGTTTGACGATCATGAAAATATTGTATTTGTTATTAGAATCCCAAATAAAGCAATTGATCTTCAGAAAACTTTGTCGTTCCTATTGGAGATAACCAAAGCAGAGAATTTATGTTTCAGGCTCAGGAAATATGTTGCGTTCCCGATTCAAGGGTGAATAACATTGATGGCTTACGCGATTCAATCTTAACAAAAATCCTACACGATTATCTATTCTACTAATTCACTTTAAAACATTCTATAAATGGTTTCTTCCTTCCTCATTGGGTTTTTTTTTCTCATCCCCTGTGGGATCTCTCCTGTGTATCTTTTTTTCGCTTTTTTTCTTTTCCTCCTCCTAGCTCTCTCTCAGATTAAGAAGTGGCTTGTTGGAACAAGTCCATCTTCTTCTCACACATTCATCCATTCTCACACACACTCTCTCAGGAGGTGAATTCCGCCGTCTCCAACGTTATTGTTAACGAACAGTTCCTGGCGCCTGTCTCTCTGGCGGGGAACTGTATTGGTGTTGGTGGAGACTGAATTCGCCTCGTTCTCTCCGCTGCAGTTGATTTAGCTGCCAGAACAAAGGAAATCACATCCAGAGTCTGACAGCTTCCTCTCTCACGGCTTCGAGTCCTCACTCTCTCGTCGCTCTGTTCGATTATCAATTTCAGTGACTGCTTGGGTTCGCATCCACTCTTCTGACTAGGGCTAAATATGAAATTATGAAAAGATTACTACTATGACCCTAAGAAAAGAATAAGTAACCGCGGAGCTATCGATCGCGTAAACCATCGTGCAGACTTTAAGGGTAAAAAGGTACATTGAGAATCGGGAGCTATCCTTTACAAAAGTTTCGAGCTCTCTTTTGAGAGATCTGTAACTTTTGGTTTAAGATGATGAGGCAAACAATCTTAGTTAGGGTGGGCCTCCTGGCCTTCTAATTTGGACAGCAGATTAATGGTACCTTGAAGGCGTTCCTTAGCCTCTTTGTGAAGTCGCTGGATATGGATGGTATGAGGATAAGTTTTCAGGCAGTCGACCTGGCTCAACCTGCTTCAGACTCGTCCCTCTAGCTCCGGGATACCTGCTTTGTCATCCCCTTCGAGTATATGGGAGAGAGTAAGCACTGAGTTGTAAACCGACCCAGGAGCGCTCAGTTAACCCATAGCCCTCAGGAAACGGCAGGTAAAGGAGAAAAGACAAGGCAAAAAAGTTGGATGGGTATGACTGGGAAGGATGGAGTGGACAAGGACCTTTTATGCGATTTTTGAACGCAACATATAGTAAAATACGAAAACAAAACTTATAATTACGTACAATATGTTGAATGAAGAAATCTTCAAATGTGCAACAATCATGAAACAAAACTGTATAAAAATATTAAACAATGGATCTGATATCATAGAGTTAAGAGAAGGATTAATTTTGCTAAGGAATCAAAAAAAATGTTAAATTTACTAGTACTTGTGACTTAAGAGAAATTTTTTTAAATGGAAATTATCTTATTAATTTCAGCAATTGCTCAGTAAAAATTGATGATAAGATTATGAATAATAATAAAAAAACATTCAAACAAAGTTTCGTTATTCCAGGATATTTAGACTCTGTTATAAGTACTAATAAAGAATTACTCTTTGACGACGTTGTACTTAATGGGATTGAAAATCTAGATGTAATAACTGAAATTACATACAAAAAAAAAAGAATATGTAATTTTTGGACCCACATTTGTTATCGTAATTATTTTAATTGTAATTCTCAGTGCAATATTTGTCTTGAAGCATAAAAAACTGAAATTTAAAATGAATAATGCAGTGACTCCGGAGAGTCCACAGTCTGTGAATGGAGGTGTTACGTCCCGGACGCAACCCGACCCGACTCATCCGGTCTACTACAAATATTCGATGTAGTTCATATTTCTGTCTTTTTTTGCTTATTCGTAACTTACCTCGCTGACGAGACAGAATTGCACTACGAAGTTTTTGGATTATGTATTGTATTGATTAAGCAGAGTTCAATTGGTATTTCAGAAATAAAGTAACACTCAGAAGAGACGGTGACATTTATTTTCTTACGTATTTCGCGCATTAATGGCTGAAGATTCGTAAATGTATGGATGTCTTTGGCTCCAAAGAGTAATTCGGCGATAATATCCGGAGAGATCTAAGAATGATCGAAGCGATCGAAGTGTGCTTGGTGTTTTATAATTCAGAAAATCATGTACTTTGTCTGGGCTCAAGTTCAAGTTTTTTAAACACATTTTTAATGTGACATAGAAGTGTCTGTTCATTGGGAGAGTAAATGATAATGTCGTTGACATAATGACATGACAACTTTTCCCTATATCATCCCGTAGAACGTCATCGAATACCCTTTGAAAAATGCTAGGTGAGTTTTTCAATCCAAATGGTAACGGGCAAACCGCGTGCTAGCTATAGTAACATTACGCCCCGCAGCAAAGTCAATTAGCCTAAGTCCGTTTCCAGACGTGGTGTCGTGTAGGCTGTGCTTTCCGATGGTGCTACCAAAGATGTCCTCCTTTTTTTTAGCGTTAAAATTACCTAGGACGATTTTAACGTCATACCTAGGACACTGCTCATAAGTTTTGTCTAGGAGCTCGTAGAAATAATCTTTGGTAACATCATCTTTTTCCTCTGTGGGGGCGTGAGCGCATATCAGGCTGATGTTAGCGAATTTTGCCTTGATGCGGATTGTTATAAGGTGTTCAGTAACTTGTCTAAAGCTCAAGACTTCATGCCTAAGTCTGCCGCTTACAACGAATCCGCAACCAAAAGACGCTGCTTCTGTTCTCTATAGCAGTCACCGTAGTAGATGTCGCAGTTTTTCATCATTCTTTTGCCCGGCCCATCCCACCGCACTTCCTGGATGGCGGTTATATCTGCTTTGAAGCAGTCGAGGGCCTCCGCTAATTGTTCGGCTGATTGTATCACGATTAGTTTTCATTGCACTGCGAAGTTTTTGGATTATGTATTGTATTGATTAAGCAGAGTTCAATTGGCAAAATTCATATTTCTCAATATTTATACTGAACGCCGTCTTTGGTATGCCTTTGCTATCCATCTCAATTTGATGAAAACCTGACTTCAGGTCTAATGTGGGGCACTTTTTTTCAATGATTTTCCTAAAATCGATCACCATACGCAAACGCGGTTTACCATTATTATCGAAGCCCTTTTTGATAACGACATGAACTGGTCAGTCATAAGGAGAAATTGATTTTCGAATAATAACGTCGCGAAGAAAAGACTTTATTGCACTTTTAATGAATTCCAAAGCGGAAATTGCATATAGTAGATATCTTCTTGTGTAGATTGGTTCTTTTATCGTGGTACAAATAACATTAGTGTTATGGGGTAATGCCCTATTAGGTTCGGCAAACGCAAATAATATTGTTTTTTATCACTCTGCGGAATTGATCCAAAAAAAGTGACGGAACGTGATCTTTGGAAGAGTTAAATTGCTTGCAATATAAATGTATTATATAATATATAAAATATTTGATTGCCGTCCATTTTTATAAAATAAAACGCTATTGATTATATCTAGTTTAGCTCAAAAAGTCGCTTTAGTTTCAAAAAGTCGTAGCTTATAATTCCTTCAAATCTCTTAAGATTAGAAAGGATAAAAAATGTTGATATTTCCCCTAGAACATTAGTATTGGTTTATTATATTAACAATGGCTGGATGCTGTAGGAATAGGGTAGGTTCTGATTGGCGCCAACTTGGTGACGTCCAGTGCCGTAACTGTTACTACACATCAATTGTGCTTATTTTACCTCCAAGTGGTAGCCTTCGGGTACTGGTTGATATCCATCCAGACGCGACTTGCTAAACTTATAAGCGCGAGTGTTGAACAAGAGAAAATTGCAGCACTATTAACACGACAGCGGACGAACTCTCTCGATGGGGTCAACGGTGGCATCAGAGCTTTAAGCGGAAACAGAAACTTTATCCAGGCTACTTCGACATCCTCGGAGCCCAGGCCGGTAAGGCTATCCAAAAATAGGTCAGGTTTTTGGAAAAGAAACGGTGGCGGACGAGACTTTAATATGCCAACGGCAGCGCTCACATCCCCGAAGCTAGTTACTGACATCGGTTTTCTCAACCGGCCCCTTGTCCTAGGGGTTTCACCAAAAGGAACTGGCCCTCCAGGTTGGGGGTTGTGCCGTCGGGGTAACTACGCGCCTCGGAATTAAATCAACCCCCTCATACAAGATCTTGCCTAGTGCTGCTTAAAAACTTGAATCTGTCCTCACGCGGTACAAGGCAGATATTACCGCGATCCAGGAGATATGATGGATAGGATCAGGAATACAAAAACGACAAAATTGCGACATTTATTACAGCTGCCACAAAAGACTGCACATGTTAAGATGCGGATTCGTCGTGGTAAATCGGGTACGCTCAATGATAATTGACTTTAAGCCGATCAGCGATCGCCTGGCTGTGATCCGCATCAAAGCCACATTTCAAAACATCAGCTTAATATGTGCACACGCCCCTACCGACGAACCTGAAGACTCTATCAAGGAGGAGTTCTATGACCTCCTGGACGGAGCCTACGGAGCCTGTCGGGAGTATGATGTCAAAATCGTACTCGGAGACTTCAATGCCAAAATCGGTAAGGAAAACATCACTGGGGGATTAGTCGGAAAGTACAGCCTCCACGATACGACAACAGACAACGGCTTCCGACTAATCGACTTTGCAGCAGCTCGTAATACGGTGATAAGTAGCACTAAGTTTCAAAGACTAAGAATCCACACAGCAACCTGGCTATCTCCAGATGGTCGAACCGCCAACCAAATCGACCACGTGCTAATCGATGCGAGGCACGCATCCAGCATTCTAAATGTGCAAACGTTTAGAGGGGCAAATGTCGACTCTGACCATTATCTTGTTGCAGCCAAATTCAGAGCTCGACTATCCAACGAGAAGAAGCTGCGAAATGCCCAGAAGAAGAAATTCAACGTTGGAAGCCTTAGCACGACCAGAGTCTACAGAGAGCATCTGAGTGAGAAACTCTCCGCTGTGTTTTCATCTTCCAAAAATGCCAACAACCAGTGGAACCAGTACCGCGACATCACCAAAGAGGTAGCGGAGACCACCATAGGTTACCAACCACCACCTAAGAGGAGCCCTTGGTATGATGATGAATGCGTACGTCGGAAAAAGGTGACTGAAAACGCAGACCTACAAATGCTGCAACGGAAAACAAGAGCAGCAAGGGAAGAGTATCGAGCCAGAAGAAGGGAGGAGAAAAAGATCATGCGTAAAAAGAAAAGGGGCCACGCAGTCTCCCAGCTCAAGGGTATCGAAGAGTCTCGCGACAGGAACAACACCCGTATGTTGTTTTAAGAAAGCCAAGCAGCTGGTAGCTGGCTTTAAACCCGGAACGCAGGCTCTTCGAAATAGTAAAGGAACCCTAGTCACCGAAGCACAGGGAATAGTAGATGTCTTTAAGGAGCATTTCCAGCTGCTACTTAATGGGCATCAAATAGAGAGAGTGATAGGGCAAGAAGAGAACCCACGTCCAATCAATGAAGAAGCCATCCCCCTCCCCAGTTTTGAAGAAGTTGACTCAGCTATCAAATAGCTGAAGAACAACAAAGCCGCTGGCTCTGATGGTCTACCAGCAGAGCTTTTCAAACATGGTGGTGACGTTTTGGTAGGGTGCATGCACCAAATCATCAACCAAGTATGGGTGGATGAAGCCATGCCCGATGACTGGACTATCAGCTCTATATGGCCCATCTTCAAGAAAGGCGATCCTATGTCTTGCAAGCACTACCAAGGCGTATCCCTGCTAAATGTCGCGTATAAGATCCTATCCAATGTACTGTGTGAACGTCTGAAACCTTTCTGCAACACACTAATCGGCACGTACCAATATGGCTTCCGGCCCAGCAGATTGACGATCGACCAAGTTTTCACGCTACGGCAAATCTTGGAAAAGACCAACGAATTTCACGCGGTGCAATGTGCAATTTTGGGAACAGCTCCTCTGAAGCATTTCAAACTTGCACCGGATTTCGGCAAGGAGATGCGCTGTGGTATGACTTCTTCAATCTAGTGCTGGAACAGATAGTGCGCAGGGCAGGTGTCAACACGGAAGGCACTATCTTCAATAAATCTGTCCAGCTGCTGGGATATGCAGACGACATCGACATCATCGGTCGCTCCCAGCGTGCCGTTATAGAAGCTTTCACGGCAATTGAAGAAGAGGCGAAACGAGTTGGCCTTGAAATAAATGAGGACAAGACCAAGTACCTGGTGTCAAGAAACAAAGAAGCATCGGTCCACCGCCTAGGACAAAACGTTACTGTTGGCCACGGTAACTTTGAGGTAGTTAGGGAGTTTAACTACCTCGGAGTAAATATCAACTCCACGAACGACATCCTAGTGGAGATTCGACGAAGACTTACCCTAGGAAACCGCTGCTACTTCGGTTTGGCAAAACAAATGGGTTCAAAACTCCTATCTCGGAAGACGAAATGTATGCCCTACAAAACTTTAATCCTGCCACTTCTGCTGTATGGAGCCGAGTGCTGGACGATAAGCAGGAAAGCAGAGCACATGTTGGGCGGTTTCGAGAGAAAAATTCTTCGTCGAATTTTCGGTCCCATATGCGAGGAGGGCGAATGGAGGAGAAGATATAACGCAAACTCTATGAGCTGTACCAAGATGTCGATGTAGTCCAAAAAGCCAAAATACGTCGACTACTCCGGCTCGGCCACATCGAGCGAATGGGCAATAATGCTCCAGCAAAGAGGATCTTCGACTCACAGCCCCCAGGTTCGAGACGACAAGGAAGACCGAACCTCCGTTTTAAAGACCAAGCTATCGCGGATGCCAGAGCGCTTGGTCTGGACAACTGGAAGCAGCGTGCCCGGGATCGAAAAGAATGGAAGGCTACCGTGTCTCAGACAGGGACTCTTCACGGGTCGTGAGCCCATTAAGTAAGTAAGTAAGTTATTATATTAACACTGCTCATTGATTCTACTTGAAACGACTGAGTCTTCATTAGAGAAACCCCTTTTAAGTAAGGTAGGTCTTCAATGTGATTTTTATAAGTCTATTTATAGTCGTAGCTCTTGCCCGTTTACTGTGTGTTTAGTAATAAAAGGCAAGAGCGACTAAGCTCTAACAAATTCACTTCTTAAGAAGTTTTCAAACATTGCACATCACTGCACTTGTTAAAAGTTACATTCTCGGTTCTTATTTCACTGATAGCTTCTTCATATAGTTCTGATAAATAATTTACTTTCTGAACTTTTTGTTGAAGTTCAGCACTACTGAAATATTGATGGTGGTTACGATAAATTTGTTAAATTGCTCCATTGGGTTGTTGTGATCTATTATTTATTTGGAAATTAGTCGGTTTTCTAAAGAACTTCCAGGGTCAATGCTCATTGGATCCAGTTTCTTAAATATGTCACTCGAATGACGAATATGTACATATATTGAGGCAATATTTTCAGAATAAGTTTGGTCTAATCTAGCTCTGATCGCCGTTAAGTTAAGTACAGTGATGAATGCTGACAAAGTGGCATTGCCACTGCCAGTAATTTTATTTCTGATGATTCTCATTGCTCTGTAATAGTAAGTGCGGTTCTTTCATTTAACTGGGTCGCAACAGATGCGGAAATAAATCCCTTCAACCGTTCTTGTTTAATTTTTTATTTTAATAATCACTTTTCCTACTCTTTCTCTTCATATCTTCCACTTCCTTAAAATGCTTTGGTCTTAATATACAACTTGTTAAACTAATATCTCAGGAATATTAAACTAACACTAATTACACTAATTTCTTTAATAATACGAATATAATAAACACACAAGTTATAATAGAACTCACAATATTAGCCCTTGCATCATTCTTAAAAAAAATCAATACTGTTTTCTTAGGTAATTTTTAAAATTTTTTTTTGTGTTTTTATACGATTTTTTGGAAATTTTTTTCAAAGTTTCCTTTTGTTGGGCGCCAGATAACCATAAATGAAATTACAGTTCTGTTTGAAGACTTTCTACGAAGTGTCCTTATTTTTTTCATTGTAAACCTAAAAAGAAAAATAACAATTTTGTCTACTACGCTTAAACTACGGTTTCATTGCGCGGGTTGCGCGTGTGCTTTCGTACGTTAAGGTGCGCTGGTGCGACCTTGTATACATACATATGTATATACATATATCCATCAAGTATACCTCGAGTATTTTTCTATGCTACAAACTACATATATATTAAACTTAATATAACCTTAGGACAGAGTATTAGATAAAGTACACCACTGGGTCGCACGTACTTGCACCTTAATGCTATAAATGAACAATCTTATCAGGATTGAAATACAAGTCTTACTCTTCTCAGTAAAGTGCGTGTTTGGATGAATTATAGAGAATATTAAGTCTTACTAATTTGCTTAAATAATATTTTCTCAATTTCTAGTAAAAAATTTTGAAAAAAAACTTAATTTTATTAAAGTGGACGTGGTTGTATATTTCAAAACTTTTTGTTTTAACAATTTTTTTCGATTTGTAGTGACAATTTTGAAAAAAAATTATTTTTTAAAAAGTGGGGGTGGCAATTCCAAAATTTGATATCCCATTACTTTGCATTTTTCTTAAAATTAGTTTTAAGCCTAATCGCTGCAGAAAGTATCGAAAATAGCCAATTTTAAAAAGTGCAATTATAAGTATTATACACATTTAGAGAAAAATGTGCAATGCCACCTCTTAGCATATGACCATATATGTATGTATATAAATAACAAAATCTATTAAAATCGTCTAAGCCGTTTTCAAGAAAGTCCATTTTAACTAAAATCGCAATTAAGTAAAGTATCCTTAATTATGAGGTTAGAATGAAAATTCAAATTTCGCCTCTAGGGAATATCCCACAGACCCTATATATGAAGTTTGAAGTAAATCGGTCCAGCCGTTTAGGCTGTAGTCGAATATACAGACAGACAGACAGACAGACAGACAGACGGAATTGCCGGACCTACTTTTTAGGACTTCTTCATCATAGTAATGTCAAGTTTGATTTAAACCTCGAGTTCGATTTTTTTCACGATTGCAATGCTTGCCCTATAGGTGCAAGTAAAAACGAGTGTGCTATCGACATTATTTCTGTTAATCTATTGCAAATTATAAGAAAATATATACGAATCCGTCCGTCCGTATATCCCCAGTTTTTGGGGCTTAAATTTTGAGCTAGGAGAATGAAATTTGATATCTGGTCTTCTGAGAAATAAAAGCAGTACAAGTGGATGCGTGTTTATGGTGTGTTGAATTGGAAATAAAAACCTTAATTGAAGCATTGGCTTTCAGAGCTTTGGAACGCATTTAGTTATAGTGCGATTTGAACTATACTGTTTCTGAAATTGAAGAGCTTTGGTAATCACTATTCAAACTATTTAAAGGACTTTGGTGATTGTTGTTTTGTCTTTCAAGTAACATGGTGTGATACCTAAAGCCATATTTGAAACATTGAATAATATATATAGCATTGAATAATATATAAACCTATAGCAATCGAGTTCAGTTTAATGTAGTCAGAACGTGCTCTTGCAGCATTATTAAATAAAGTGCACGACTGGGTCGTACGTACTTGCACCGTAATGCTATAAGTGTATAATTTTATCAGGATTAAAGTCCAAGTTTTGCTCTTCCCAGTAAAGTAGGCGTGGCATTCCGCGTTTCGATGGAATAATAGTCATAACATTGTAGGAGTTTACTCAATGTTTTGTTTTTATAAAAATGCCCATAAAAAGTGGGCGTGGCCAGATAGGGTGTTTGAGTGAATTATAGAGAATTTTAAGGCTTATTACTTTGCTTAAATAATTTTTTGTCAATTTCTAGTAAAAATTTTGAAAAAAAAAAGTTTTATAAAAGTGGGCGTGGCATTAAAAAATTTGGTATGCCATTATTTTGCACTTGTCTTTTAACCTACAAATAATAATTTTTAGCCCAATCGCCGAACAAATACACGAGAAACAGCTGATTTTCAATATTACCGTTATTCGAATTTTTCGTGAAAAACGTGGTATGGCACCTCATAGTATATGCCCAAACTAACCCACACATCAAATTTTATCGAAATCGTTAGAGCCGTTTTCGAGAAAATCCATTTTAACTGAAATCGGCCTTAAGTAAACTACCCTTAATTTTGAGGTTAGAATGAAAATTCAAATTTCGCCTCTAGGGAATATCCCACAGACCCTATATATGAAGTTTGAAGTAAATCCGCCCAGCCGTTTAGGCTGTAGTCGAATATACAGACAGACAGACAGACAGACAGACTGACAGACAGACAGACAGACAGACGGAATTGCCGGACCTACTTTTTTGGACTTCTCCATCATAGTAATGTCAAGTTTGATTAAAATCTCGAGTTCGATTTTTTTCACGATTGCAATACTTGCCCTATAGATATATGTAGGTGCAAGTAAAAATTGTTTGCAGTGCCGCATACCAGAGCCACAAATTATTTAGACATTTAACTTCTTTACATTTTGTCTATACACCAATTTTAGCCACGCCACCAAAAAGCAGATTTTAATGCAATTTTGCATGAATCATCAACAAAATTTCGAAGATATGGTTGTTATTTGACAAAAAAGTGGCGTGCGGCCACGCCCACGTCATAAGATCTCTATAGGAAAGATGATAAGGTATCGTATGTGAAATAACTTGCCTTTCTGAAAATTTCCTACAGATTATGATTTACAAAGATTTAAAGTCGTCGCGCAACACTTTTTCCTTTTTCCTATCAACTTTACCTTCTTTATACCCTTTCTATTCACTTCATCACTAGGTTTATAACTTTAAATTACTTTAGTCCTAGTGATAAATATCATTGAAAAAAAAACTTAGGTATGTATGTACATACATATGTATATTCTGCATGCAAGTTAAGGCACAGAATATTTTCGCTTACATTGGAGCATCACATCGCCCTCATATCCACATTCCCACGTTTCCGCAAGCATCAAAATGCTGACACACCGTCTGGGACACCCGAGACAGTTTGGTCGCCGCCTACATTCCATCACTTACGGCGTACGGAAATTCTTCATCGCTATCAGAATCATCATCTTGCGCAGTGTAAATTTCTGCCTCCTGCCGTTCAACCAGGTCCTCCACATCGGAGGATCGTTGCTTTTGAGTTGGTCTACGCAAAGTGAATTTTAAGGAAATGTTTACTCGGTTTACTATGCTTACATATTATGAATCATGATAGAACAAATAATTCTGCATAATTAGCTGAAAGCGAAGCTTATATCTGACAGTCTTCAAGTAAATGACCGATATGTGCCGGAATGTGTAGACCATATCATACACTGGTGTAAGACATTGAAATCACCCGCAACAACTACTTCAGTCTTTGGAAAGCGTGATAAAATTGAAATTATGTCGAGGTGTTGAAACGTCAATTCCTTTCCTCAACTCGATACAGAAGACAAAAGTGAGTTGATTTAATTAAATTATATTATTAAATTATATATATTATATATTATATGTATATGCTTTAACAGCAGAGTTGACACGTGAAGATTCCAGTTTAGAAAACTAGCGGACACTCATTTGACTGCATGCAATCAAAAGACAATAAGAAACATGCAAACGCACAAGCTGTTGGCTGCTTACAGAGCAGAAAGGGAGTAGGTGGATGGACTCACTGCGTTAGTTGCGTTTAATTTATTTCCTTTAAGTTTTGTTTTCATTTGTTTACTTTTTTTTTTGCTATTTTGGTTTGTTGTTTATTGTTTGTGATGTTTCGTTTTCAGTTAGAGCACTCCACTTTTGATCTGATTTATTGTTGCAGACGCGCACGCGTTTATTCACAGATCGAACCTAAATGGTTCGTTGTAGAACTAATTAACTTAATGAAATGAATAAACTACTTAAAGTTAAATGAACTATTGAACTAAATGAGGTACCGAAATAAAGAGTTAAAATAAAATTATATTGAAAATTCGATCACTTGGTAGAGCTACTCAACTCTACTTTGTATCGCTTGGTGTGCTAATCGGTTTTAACTAATTCATCTTGAATTTCTTCAGAAGCTCTTTAATGTAAATCTTAACCGCGCCAATCCATGGTTCACTTAGAGGTTAACATACTTCTGTTAGTACCATATCCAACGCTTTCTAGAAGGATCCATGTAAATCTCCACATAATCTAGACTCTGTCGATCAGTTTCCTTCTTTTCAATGTTGCGCGATAGATATCTCAATTGATATTACCTTCGAGCCAGATTTTTATACCTTATCCCAATGGTATATTAAGTTTGATATATGAGAAAATATATATATATATTTGATATGAAAGAGAAATAATCGAGATATGCCCTATAAAGTATATATATTCGAGTTCAGCATCGATTGAGGAAACGATTGAGCCATGTAAGCCCGTTTACCTTCTTTCGGGCCTTAATTTTTGAGCTAAGAGGATGAAATTTCATATCTTGGCTGAAAAAAATTTACAAATTTGAAATCCGCCCACTGCCACGCGCACTTTTTGATAACTTCACTATTTTGTATGAAATCGAAAATTTTTAATAGATTATGCAAATAAATTTACTTTATTGGTATTCTAGTAAATTTTTGAATATTGTCGTGCTTTTCATCTTCTTCTGATCCTTGTATCATATCTCCACTGAAATTGATCCGTTTTCACTCTCAGATTTTTCATAAGTAGTTTTTTCTGCAAAGTACTTTTCTCACTTCGTTCAGTACAAATGCTTTAACTCCAAACATTTTCAGAGGAATCAGATCAGCAATCTTTTATTCCAACGTTCAAAAGGTGTTTGGCCATCCAAACTTATTATAGGACACCTGTTTCTGAAATAATTTGATGCTGCTATAACTTCTGTCTGTCTTAAAGTAGTTTCCAATGCCTGACTGAGTGATCTTGCTCCTTGATTCAATGAACCTTTGATTTTTGTGTTCTGCTACCTTATTATGCTATTATTTCAAAAACTCGTGAAACTCATGGTTTCGGAATTCACACCCATTACACCAACATAGTTCGACATCTCTAATTCGGTATACTTATATATATTTACATAAGATTTGTATTCTTTAAAAGTACGTAAATTCGTAAAATTCGATAAAGTTCAATTATTAATCTAAATTACACTCAGCAAAACATCCAAACCCATCCGAACCTTTTTCAAACTATTGCATTTGATTTACTGGGCACCTACATATGTGTACATACAAACATGTACATAAATACGTATATTAAAGCATTTAACTGTCCAAGTACTACTATTTGAGAACCAATTTAATTTGGTCTAGAAATAGAACTTTAGAGTTCCTTAATAATACTTGTGAATTCTGCTAATGCAACTTATAAAATTGGTAAAATAATTTGTGATAAGCCGAAAACTGAAAAATAGGTAAAACATCTACATATATCTAAGTTATATTAGCGTATATAGTATATTATTGCAATGATAATGACTAAGTGGGCAGTTGGAAAAAGAGAAATGATCTACAAAAACATTAACAAAAGTGTTGTGTGAAAAGTAATTAAAATGTGTTTATTTCAAGTTTTAAAATGCGTTAGATACATGCATAAAGTATGTAAAAGATATCTAGCTATATAAAATTTCAACATACATATGTATGTATGAAAGTAGTATTTCAATTTCACTGTGCAAAAGAAAATATACTTAACCCAAGAGCAAACGTAACAGCTAAAGAAAATGTTCAAAAGAACGAAAGAAAGAGAAAATACCAAAAACATAGGATAAGCGGAGGTTCCATTGATGATCTAGCAACAGACGGTTAAAGTAAGTCGAAGAAATCGTTACGAACTGGATGAAGAGTTACTTTCTACAGAAGAACAAAATCGTGATTTTTATGTGAATATTAGTTTTAGAAAAGTGTGTATCGAGATGAATTGCAAATTGCAAAAAACTGTGTGTAGCCAAAATGTAAAAATTGCATAGTAGCGAATGAAACATATGTGAAAGTATACGGTTAATCAAATTCATACGTTAATGACGGTTTTTCATTTAAACAACTTTTTTTTTCAAAAGTGAAAGTGTGTTTCTTGTGCTAGTTTTCACTTTTAAATTTTTTTTTGATTTCTTGTGAAAATAAACTTACACTGTCTACGGATACTCAACATACATATATAATACATTAAATTATAATGGCAAATAATAACTGTCAATACTCAACTAGATATTGTTGTAAGTAACTTATTGAAATTAGTCTTTGTAGGTGCAGTTTAATTAGATGAAGAGTGTCCTTTTAGACAAACAAAAGTAAAACAATAACAAAAGTTATGAGAACTTTCAAAATTAAACTGTACTAAATTTATTTTTAATAATTAGAATTGGTCTAAATTACCTAACGGGTAAAAGTTTTTATAATGAAAGTGGGATTATAAAAAAGAAAATTAATTTAAAGGATTTTGTGCTATTAGTTATATTTGAACTCCAGATAAACTTTAATAATAAAGGAAACTGAATGTAATACACATAAATTAACCTTCATGCCAAAAAATTTTATCTGAAAACAATAAATAAATGATATTTATTATTGACTTATAAAGTGAAAGTTCTATTCTAATAGGCAATGTATTTATGTATGTAAAAATATATGCACAAACACATCTAAAAACGATAAAAAACATCAATATAGATTTACAATTGTACAACGTACTTAAGTACATGGGTACATGTACACATTTTTGTGATTACATTGTGACTATTGCACTTTTAGAAACTAATGGACATAGTCATTTAGTCAAATATATATACACGGAATTGGTTGTGTAATTATATGTACTGTGAGGAGGTACATCTACATATACATACGACTACACGTGTTTATAAAACTTATAACATGAATGATTTTAAGAATATTTCATTTATATTCATATGTTATATGTATATATTCATATAATATATATATATATAGGTAAATGAATATGAATGAATGTTAATCCATTTAAGGTATGAATATCTACATACATACCCATACACCATATACGTATAAATCTATACATATTAATATATATATGGATATAAAAATGTATATATATGTACACACATATACATATTCATGTATATTTGCATGCATACATATGAACATGTATATGCATATGCATATGTATATAAGTATATGCATGTATATATATATATATGTATGTACAAATATTTGACGAATCAATTAGGTCCAGGGTCTAGCTTCCCAAAACCATTTTCGTTGTGCTTGTTATATTCTTTGCGAATGGAAGGGTATTACTGTTTCAATGCCGCGTCCGAAGAGCAATTTCATATTTTAAAAACTCTTTCACGTCAGTGATATACTCCAATGTTTGTAAGACGTTCGCAAGGGGGAGGCGGTAAAGGAGTACAGAAACTATTAGGTGTTGATTTGGGAATCGAACCTCGAACCACTCACTCCGTAGTCCAAAGCATTAACCAATGTATGTATATAAAAATATATATATATGTATGTATATAAAATGTATATAAAAATACATACATATATGTATGTACGTACTATATACATATGTATATGTATGTACATACATATATATATTTACATATAAACACATAGTTCATCAGAACATACATATACATACATATATACATGTAAATGCATATCCATATGATTCTAATGTATTATACAAATGTATATTTATGTATATAACAGTGAACCCTTTCATAAGTGCACAATCCATCGAATCTAGCAGTTGTATGCAAACATATGTACACATGTACTTCACAATATTAAAAAAAAATTTTAGATAATTTGTGGTTTGTTTGTTCAAAGCAAACAATATTTTGAATTAGAAAATACTTTCAGATATCTACCTACAACGGAAAACATTACACTTCAAATCACTGCGCAAAATAACCTTTCCGTGATTCAAAGAGAAAGTAAAGATAAAAATGGGATAGTTCATCCAATTTTACAGTCTATAGTTCCTCCATTACCGTACCAACACGAATTTGTTTCGATGTGCACATTTCTTTTGTTTCTCATATTCATTACTATTGTAGAAAATTTATGTTGATAATCTATATATGTACATACATACATATGTACCTAATCAATATCATCAGTACAATCAAAACTAAAAAGTTTCTTGTTATTAATTTCGGTTCGACTATTAAAGCGTGTGAGTACGAACAGCTAAATATAGGTCAAAAGAGAAATTTTACCCACATTCATTTGTATGATATGAAGGGCGTCTTAAACCGCGCTGAGAAACGAATCTGTAAAATGTGTATTATAAATGAGTGTGCACGTGGAATGCTAAGTTAGAGACCAAATGAAAGTGATTTTATGTGCGTCTCTTGATACATAAGAATAACTATGCATGTGTTACTATTACAATGTCAATATCGTACCAGTGAAACGCGTTGTTATTACCTACATGTGTTAATAAATAGTGTGCAAAATAAATTTAGCGTTTATTAGATTGGATATTTTTAAACAACTGGAAAAAGGTTTCCTACATATTCATATACATATTTACATATCTGTACGCACGTACACAGGTACATGTTCGATATATACATATGTAGGTGCATTACTTTGCAGAATTTTAAGAAAAATAACAAATTTAATTGAAAGACGCCTGGCAAAAAAAATTACAAAAAGCCAAATGAATCTTGTAACAGGAATACATACAAATACATACATATATACATAACATATGTGTGTACACATATGTATATATGTATATGGTACAAATATATAAGTATAAATATGTTCAAGGAACTTTGTGTTAAATATTTTATTTTATTTCTATCCGAACTTTGCAACTGCAAAACGGACGAAACTATTTGATTTCTCAAGAAAATTTACATATGTACTTAAATGTATCGATTAATATATGTACATATGTATGTATGAGCACGATTTAGACATTCAAAAGGGCTGCGTTAATGGTGCCTTAATACATCTGTCATCTATTTTCACGCTTAGTTTGTTGTCAGCAGTTAAAAACATTAGTTAACCTGAAGTCTTGTCGGCTATATTTACTATGGAAAAAAATATTGAGAAAGGTGTTTGCTTGAAATTTTGTGTTTTAACCAGATATCTTTATCGGATGCGTTAAAAATGTTAAACAAATTCTACGAGAAATCTGTAATATCGAGAACAAGATCATTTAAGTGGTAGGTATAAAGCTTTCAAAGAGGGACGTAAAGTAGGTGAAAACTTATCCGAGTTGCCCAGTTACGGCAGATACTAAAGAAAAAATCAACCAAGGAAAAAGAAACATTGCTCGACAATCGTCGCTCTATATACATACATATGTATGTACCTACTCATCTTCAATGGTTCAGTTTGACACATTTTAGGTTATTTTTTGAGCATCAGACGAGTCGCAGCACGACTTGTTCCAACAAAGGTCAATTTTAAAGTCAATTCGGAATCCACATTAATAGAACGCAGCACCACAGGTGACGAGACTTGGATTTATGAGTATGACATGCAAACAAGCCAATAAGCATCTAAATGATGCCGCATAAATGAACCAAAACCAACAAAAACACATCGAGGTCAGTCAAGGCGTTCCTCAATGTTTCCTACGATATTCGTAGTGTAGTTCACATAGAATTTCTTCTGGTGGTTCAACCAGTGACTAAACAATATTACTTAAGTGTTTTAGACTACATTAACCAAAATTGGGCAGAACAACGCTTGAATTTTACTGCTCAATAATCTATATTTGTGAGGGACTTTTTAACCAAAACGATACCGATATGAACGTAGAATACATTGCATTCTCCAGATATGACACCCTATGATATGTAACTGCAATAATAACCTGCAGATTTCTTAAAAATTAGGTATGTATATTCTTCCAGGTATATACATATATGTATATACTTAAATATATATGTACTTACATATGTAGGGGAAAAGGTGTGTAAAGTGCGACATAGTCTGTAACATAGTGAAATAATCGAGATAGACACTATAAGGTATGAATATTCGTGATCATATAGTGCATGATTGGGTCGTACGTACTTGCACCTTAATGCTATAAGTGTACAATCTTATCGGGATTGAAATGCAAGTCTTACTCAAGTGGTATTTCGCATTTCCATGGAATAATAATCATAACATTATACTTATAAGTAGGTATGTAGAAAATTTTACATTTTTTTTGTTTTTATAAAAACGCCATAAAAATTGGACGTGGCCATATAGCGTGTGTGGTGAATTATAGAGAATTTTAAGGCCCATTCCTTTTCTCGAATAATTTAATCTCAATTTCTAGTAAAAACTTGAAAAAAATTATGTTTTATAAATGTTGGCGAAGCAATTCAAATATTTGCTACGCCATTATCTTCATTTGTCTTCTAACCTAGCAATATTAATTCTAAGCCCAATCGCCGAGAAAGAGCCAATTTTCAATATTACCGTTATTCGAATTTTTCGTGGAAAACGCGGCGCTCCACCTTATAGCGTGTACCTTAACTAACCCAAATATCAAATTTTATCGAAATCATTGGTCGTTTTCGAGAAAATCCATTTGAACTGCAATCGGCCTTAAGTAAAAACCCTTAATTTTTAGGTTAGAATAAAAATTCCGATTTCGCCTCGAAGTGTAAACTCACATACCACAGATATGAAGTTTGAATCAAATTCGTCCAGCTTTTTAGGCTGCAGTCGCTCATACATACAAACAGACAGACAGACAGACGGAATTGCCGGACCCCACTTTGCACTTTTCCATCATAGTAATATCAACTTTGATTAAAATCGCGCGTTCGAATTTTTTCACGAAATCAATACTACGTGCTAGTAAAAATTCATAAAAGCAGTGAAAACTGAAAACGCATGAAATATTAGGCAGTCGGCGTTTTACATATCTACTTGTATATATGTATGTAAAAATCTAAATCAAAAATACGGATTTCAAATCTTTCTACTGTCACGGCCACTTTTTTATAATTTTGCCAGAAATCATTGAATAAAGAGATATTAAACTTTCCTCCCTCTTGCCGGCGAAAACCCATTTGTTTACATTGTTTTTGTTGTAATTTGCTTCTCGACTGTGAATACGTGTGAGCATTGGCAAAAACCTTTGGGGCTTGTCTAAACTACCCTCAATAGATGTCAGCACTCAAAAATGAATTAGGCTGAATGTAACCCCTTATAAGCTATGGTGAAACAATAAATTTTGATAACTTTTTGACAAAAATTGTTACTGTCAATGGTTGGCAACAATATTTGTTAGTGGTGAAGCGAGTACGTTTACGGATGTGCTCACATAAAACGGAAGCATTCAACTTAAATTTACTAGAAATATTTTTCATTGGAAAGAATTCTGGAAAATCAATGAAATCAGCATTTCAATGATAGTTTTAGTTTTTTTTTGAATTAAGTAACATGATAAAGGTAGAGGAATTCAATAAACGTACGAAAATTTAGCTTTGTACGTTGTTTGTGTTATAGGTGTTGTATAACCATAAGACCGGTTTTTGTTACGATCCATGTTTCATGTCTATTCCTTCGACCTGATTCTAGTCCTGTGTTCTTTTCTAGAAACTAATTTGCGTAAAACTAGCTTACGTTCCTCTATTAAGAATTAAGGTAGGTACATAACGTACTGAATTCATTGATTTGTTCTGTACCCTTAAGTTCTGCACTAAAAATCGTAAATTCTCAAAGAGAGAAGTAAAGATATGAACGCTTGACACAACGAATGAAATCTGAAAAAGAACAATATTTCAAATCAATTTGACAAATTACCCACCACATACCAACAAAAATTTGTGGGGTAAAAAGTCGTAAGTTTTGTACTGAGAGAAAATGTTAAAAAAAAATATTCATCAGAGAAATGTACTTATGTAAGTATATGCCGAAATATAACAACTATTGTGTTTCTATAATCAGATAAAAGGTATGTATGTGTATGGCCTTTGTTTTTCGGAAATGTAGTTAAACATCAATGCAAATTTTAATCGGGAGATAGATATACTCCTTACCCTGTTAAAGAGCCTATTATTATAATTCATCCACAATCTTTGGCAATTGTTGTTTGCGAAATTTCTATATATTAAAGCAATTATACGTTTTTCAAAAAAATTATCGCAATTGGCTGATGCATTGTAGTAATCTTTCTGTTTTTGTGTATATTATTTTTTTAAAGAATAAACCATCTGAAAACATATATTTTGATTTTTACATTTTCGGTCAACCGACGAAATTCAAATTTTTCTCGTCTTTTACTAAAGAATACGAATTTAAATATTTGTTATATCTAGTGAACGGCCCCAAAATACTTTCCAGCACCTTCCATAAATTCAAAAATCGGTTGTCATCGCCCGTCAAATTACTAGTTGTTGTTGTAATTTAAAGTGAAATTGACCGATTTGTTGTTGTTTTTTAGGGTGAATTGACCGATTTAGGGGTGAATTGACGGATTTCTAACAAATGAGCGTGAAAATGTAACAATATGCGTGAAAATAGCTTCTAGGCAACTGGAAAATGCCGGGAAAGTTTAATATCTCGTTGTTCAATGATTTCTGAATTTTGCTTTACATGGTATCGATAAAAATACATAAAGAATTAAGTTGCAGATTTAGCAAAATTTAACTCACAAAAATATTCGAGCAAGCAAGTCTTCCTTGATTTTTTTAAAAAAATTTTAAATTCTTAAAATATGAATAACGGTACTTGTTGCTTGAATTGTTATTTTTTGTAGAATCCTTTTTTATTTTCGAAATTTTCTGCGTAGTTTGTGCACCCAATTCAAATATTTTGGAAATGTTGCCAAATTAAAAATGAACAACGCAAAACGGTGATTTTGAATTTTGAACGAGGCAAAACACAACGACAAATTGTTCAGTTATTAAATATTAGTAAAAGTACAGTTGGTGACATAATAAAAAGCTTCAAACGTGAGAAACGAGTTGCGTCCGTTTGGCAAAAGACGCGTCCCAAAATCTTGACGGGTAAATAAAAAGACTAGTTATAAAAAGAGTGAGAGAAGTTCCTAGGATTGCTGCAACTAAAATTAAAACAGAGTTGAAAGAAAGTCACGGAAATATTGTTAACTCTGAAACTGAAAGGAGGTGCATAAAAAGATACGGGTACAACTGCAGACCGCGCGGAAGAAACATTTCATAAATGAAGTGCATACAATAAAAAGACTGGAATTTGCAAAAATGTACGAGAATGATAGTAAATGGCATTTTATTTTGTGACAAAAGCAAATTTAATATTTTCTGGTCGAACTGTGGACAAAAACATGGAGACAAGAAATCAGGAACTGAGTAAACAAAAATTGCTGTCTAAAGTTAAACATAGTGGTAGCTTGGTTATGGTTTGTGGGTGTATGTCGGCGAATTGGGTGGGGGATCTAGTCTTCATCGATGGAATAATGGACAAAGTTATGTACTTGTGCTTATTAAAAGATCGTTTGAAGAAGAGTGCACAAAGCTTGGGAATAGGAGAGTCTTTTAGATTATATCAAGACAATGATCCCAAGCACACCGCTCTCATAGTTAGGGGATGGTTGCTTTATAACTACCCAACAGTCTTTATCTTCCACCCCAATCGCCAGATATGAACCTCATAGAAAACCTTTGGCATCAGCTGGAAGTATGAGTTCGAAAACAACACGTCACCAATAGGGCCCAGCTTAAGCGATTCTCTAAGACGAATGGCACAAAATCGAAGAAACAACTACAAAAAATTGATGTCTTGTATGCCTCGATGATTAAAGAGTGTCATTATGCAAAAAACGTACTCCACAAAGTACTAATTATTTGTCTTTTTATTTTTTTATTAAATGCATTGTCCACCCGAATATTTTTGTGAATTCAATTTATGTGATTTAGTTTTTCTTTACTTTGAAGCAAAACATTTTTATGTTCTTATACTATTCGTTGTTCATACTTACTGTATAATATACTTTATGAAATTAGAGTTTGTACGCCTTTCATTTTCGTTTTTATAATCAAATAAATGTTTTAATACTATCTGCCTAAGTGACTATAAGTCTTAATTGACAATGTCATTAGTGTTAGCCGGTAAATTCCTATGGGCGAGCTATGAAGTTTGCCAGCAAAGTTTGTAGCAATTCCTAGATCTCTGTAAATATTCATATTCCTTAAACATATATGTACCATATAACCTTCACAATTGATCTTAGGGTTTTGTTTTGAAATGTTTACAGGAGGGCCTTAGTATTGATTTGATACAACCCCAAAGTTGTATTATCCTATGTCCAAGACGATTTCAGCACTAGCTTATACAGAAACAGTTTGTTGTATATGCTTAGTTTCTATATACTAGAAATCTTCCTATTAGGCAATACATTTATCTAAGTCTGAGTTCCAGCTCATCGCGCTTTGTTTTAACAAGAAACTTGCACTTAAGTTGTGCTTCTAAATTCATTCCTAGATTTTTTGCCTTGTTTGTGTACGGTATTTGAATCAATTTAATGGAAATAGGTAAGTTGTTTACCGTTTTGTACATAAAATTAACATGCGTTGACTTAGTCTCGATAAGGATGATTCACCAGACTGTCCACTTGAATACTATTTTTTCGTTGATGATTCGACGGACACATGGGTTGGGACCGAAACCACATCGTCTGCAAATGTTGTTCCCACGGTCCATTCAAACTTGTGGCATATCTCTTCGGTAGAGCAGAAACAGGATTGAAACGAGAGCGCTTACTTGGGAAACATAGCCAAATATTCCTTTGTTATCCGAGCGTTCGGTACCGTGTCTAACAGTAAAGGGTCTGTTGTCAAGGTAAGTGTGATTACATAATTACTTTACTTAAGTGAATCCTGACTCACTAAGAGTCTCTGCCTGAGACACAGCAGCCTTCGAATCTCTTCCATCTCGGGCACGCTGCTGGCAGTTAACCAGACCAAGCGCCAAAATGGATCAGATTCGATCTTCCTCGAACCTGGAAGATGTGATTCAAAGTTTCTCTTTGCTGGAGCATTATTACCCATTCGTTGGATGTGGCCGAGTCAGTGTAGTAGACGTGTTTTGACTTTTTGGACTATATCTACGTACATACTTTTTGCTTTCCTCCTTATCCCAAGGTATGTCTTCGCCGAATCTCGTGAAGGTTTCATTCGTGAAGTTATACATATAGTATAAATACCGTGTGTATACGAGGAAAATAGTATGAGCGTGGTATTCATACTAGGGTTTTTGCGTAGTATAGTAGTAAGTACATAATAGCTCTTCTTAAACTGATTGTCAATTTGCAGTTTATTTTTAGTTAATTAAAAGCCATTCCTTAGAATGACTGCAAGTCTTTAAGAGATTTAAGAATTGGTAACTTGGCAATGGCTTGAACGTTTTTGAGATTGGTTTTGATTCAGTCTGTATGATAAGAAAGTCTAGAAATTCCTTTTTCTTTTCAAAAATTATACACTTGTTGTATTGCATCTTAATATTGGGACGTTTGAGGATTTTAGCAAGCTATTTCAGATGTTCGCCGATGAGAGCTCATTAAAACACAGTCGGCACAATTTTTTTGATCAAGAGTAAGTCGAGTGAACTCAAACCCGTTATTGACTGAGAATGTAGTCCTTCCAATCTTAGAGCTCTTACGATGAATCTGCTGAAAACCACCTCAGAGATACTTATATTATTACGAATCATTTATTATCACCGAAATTTGCGACTTCTTGTTATTTGAGGGATGAGATATTTATCCACCATGGTCCCCAATTGAATTCACGGAAATCGATCACCAAGGTATACTTTTTACTTGGTTCTATAGGGCAAATATTGGCTTATTATTCACGCATTCATGCATTTTTTGGATACAAATCATACCGGGGGATTGTAAGGTGACTTGGATGGTCGGACAATACCATTTTCTAGCAGAATAGTTACACACTTCTCGACCTCTTCTTATGTGCTGATGGATATGGGTATGATTTAAGAAAAAACTGTGTGATAGTCATTTTAATAGAGTGCTCTTTATGCAAGTGAGGGGTTCTCAAACAGTTTCTGTTACACATTCCTTCAGAACTATGTTTAGATAAATTGTCATATAATTTTCTTGGGCGCGAAGGTCAGCCTTTAATTTTTTAATGTGTCGGTAATTAATTATCTTACGATTGTTTGAAAATGAAGCACGCGCTGTAGGCAAAATGGTTAAAACGGGTCGTTGTGCATCGGCGGCGTGCGGTCCATGCAAGCCGATTCCTTTCAGCTTCCCTTTTCAAATATCAAATATATTTTACTTACGTCATATGCACATGTAAAATTTGTTCATCAAACCTTTTTATTTTCCTCATTTTATACATGCAAAAAATATTTACTACGAACATTTTTTTCATCGACTATAAACAAGCATGCAATGAATTAATCGAAAAGCCGATCATTCTCCGGTTTATGCATTCATTTCTTCACAATGCGAATTTTTAATTCTATCCCTTTCTGACATTGAGCAGAATTTTGTTTCCAGTTTTTTGGATGGTTGGTGATTGGGAGTGGAAGTAGTGGAGTTGAAGGAGATAAGTTTTCGTTCGAGGTAGGGTTTTTTTCATTCCTGCATACCTGAATACAAAATAACCCAATGAAAATCGGGCTATTGGGTGATGTAGAGGATCGAAAGGCATTTGAAGTTTGTTCTAAACTTTTTGAGTATAGTTTTTTTTTCATATTAAATGACAGCTACAGTTCGTTTCCGTAGAGAAAGGAATGAAAAATTTGTTTGTCTAGGAATTCTTGTGAATTCTCGTAAACGAAATATGAACATTTAAAACACAATAATCCCAGATATGAATTCATAAAGTGTTGGGTATTCGCCCGTGTACACGTGTTTTAAAATTCTTTTCGGCATATCCACCAATTCGTCCTATATTTTCAGGTATACATACATACATACATAAGTATATATTTTCAATTTCTTAGCATTAGAATGCAATATGGCAGTTAATAAAACTTTGTGTTTTTTTTTTATAAATGCAGGAAACTTTAAATTAAAATAAAACTTAGAAAGCTGTGGATTAGCTAAACTTGTTGTGGACGAATTGTAGAGTATTCGAATGCGAATATCTAAATATATATGTACATATATAGGCAGACGTATACTAAAATAGATGATGAAGCTAAAAATAAATTGATTTAGAAGCAAACAATTGTCTTTATTTTGAATTTGCGAAGAAACTGTGAGTACACATTGAACAATTTTAGTTATATTTACTTAAAGACGAATACCCCATTTCAATGCATATTTAAATCTCAATATGAAAATTAGAATCGTGACACAAAACATAAAAATTGTTCTAATCCACGAACATACAGACATATGTATGTAACCTCTCCTTTTCTCCTGACATTTTACGAGTATATCTGATTGCTTGAAAGTCATAACACCGAAATCAGACGTACCAACATGGGGATTAAAAAGTCAGCTGGTGATAGACTTTTCCGGGTTGTCCAAATGAACTACTGGCTGCGAAGGCTTAAAAAAAAACGGTTATTAAGTTAACTCTGGTTACTTTGAGATTTAAAAGAAATACTATTTTGTTCACATAAATATATTTAAAAATGTCCACACTTACCGTTTCTAGTAGTGTGCATAATGTCATTGTCTTGCGTTGATGAAGTGAATGCCAATGTTTTCATCTGTATTAGAAAACCGTTTTTTTAAGTTTTTGTAAAAAAAAAGCATGTAAGTACTTATTATGCGCCACATATTGAGCATATGATATTGGTTTGCACCCTAAGCACTTTAAAAGTAATTTTCTTAACTAATATTGACTAGATCTTACACACATTTTTATACACCAAGTTAAAGCCTCAAAGATATTGTTTGACATCATGTTAAAAAATAAAGTCAACTCCTGAGTCGTACGTTGTACAATCTTATCAGTTGTAAGCCTAATCGCAGAAGAAATGCCCGTGAAACAATCAATTTTCAATATTACCGTTATTAAATTTTTTCGCAGAATGCGTGGTATGCTTGCCATTTCATGGCATATACCCAAAGTAACCGAAATGTCAAATTCTATAAAAATGTTAGAGCTGTTTTCGAGAAAATCTATCTTAACTGAAATGGGCCTTAAGAAAACTACCCTTAATCAAAATTCCGATTCCGCCTCGAGGTGTGAGCCCACAGACCACAGATATGAAGTTTGAAGCAAATCCGTCCAGCCGTTTAGGCTGCAGTTGCTCCTACAGACAGATAGACTGAATTGCCGGACCCACTTTTTTGGACTTCTCCATCATAGTAATGTCAAGTTTGATTGAAATCTCGAGGTCGAATTTTTTCACGAAATCAATACTTGCCAATACTTGGTTCAATTAAAAAAGAGTACGCCATCGCTTAAAATTTTTCAGAAATAAGTAATTTTAAAAAGTAAATACTGTACTTTCAAAGACTTTAGAGATTAAATAATTGTTTGAAAATCTTATATCCATAATTTTCACGTTAGTCAAAAGATTGATCACACACCATCCCTTCTATTATAAATACAGTGATGTAAGTCATATGCTTCTTGAAATAGATATACGATTCTATGTGCATATAAACGAACAAAAATCATCCGCATTTTTTTCCCCGGACCCTACCCCACAAGGCTGATACTGCGACTTAAAAAGATCTATTGTATCTTAGAGTGCATTTTACTCCAAGAGTCGTACAACCTCCCTAATGAAGAAAAGCACGTCCTTAGTCGCAGAATTTTCAATATTTGCTGGCAAGAATGTTACTTTGTGGAAAATGCGGCACCTTAACCAATGCAGAGCCGGGCATTCATAGAGAATGTGTTCAGATGCTTCGTTATCTTCCGAGCAGAACCTACATTCTATGTATGTCTGGGTACAGATTGAGTTTGTTGGAGTAATATTTCAGGCTATAGAGATCTGTTAGAAAAATCACCCGCTTCCTAATACTATCTTTGACTAACTTAAGAATTTCTTTGTAGGAATAAGACTTGATTAATCTTTTGATTATAGATCTTAGTGCCGTTGATACCCTTTTTAAGGTTTAACCTAGCGCAAATCTCAATGACATGGAGTTCAGCCTGAAAACCGTTGGACATATTCCCATAGGTATCGAGACTTTGGTGTTGGGTCCAAAGACCTCAGAACACACTCCAGAGTTAATTTTTGATCCGCCAGTGAACCAGATCAGACCCCTAGGGTCCAGTGCCGGAACGCAATTAAACCAGTCTGCACGGTCTAATATTTTAACCTCAAATAACATACCGATACAGTATTTACCATAAAGTCAGGCATAGTGCAGAACATGTCTCTTTGTGGTATTGAGTCAAACATTTTTAGGTGTCTCACATGGTCAGCTGCCTCAAAGTTATATTCTAGTGGCAACTTGATAGCGCATCTAGCTACCGTCTTCCTAATGACGAACTGTAGCGGTGTGAAACAGGTTACATACATATGTATTTATAACTTTCGGGCACCATACGATGACCGCGTATGTGATAATGGGCCTCACCAACATTGTTTACATCCAATATATCATTTTTAGATTGAGACCACAGGTTCTGCCGCAAAGGCGTTTACTGGCCCACATGGCCCTACTGGCGCTTTCAATGGCAGACTTGATGTGAGAGTTCTAAATAAGCCGTTTGTCAAAGATGACTCCGAGGTATTTGATTTTACTGGAATAAACTAATTTGGTGTCTTTTATGGTGATAGGTCCCAGATTGACCAATAGAAAATAAAGTGCACGACTGGGTCGTACGTACTTGCACCGTAATGCTATAAGTATATAATTTTATCAGGATTAAAGTCCAAGTCTTGCTCTTCCCAGTAAAGTAGGCGTGGCATTCCGCGTTTCGATGGAATAATAGTCATAACATTGTAGGAGTTTACTCAATGTTTTGTTTTTAGAAAAACACCTTTAAAAAGTGCGCGTAGTCAGATAAGGTGTTTGAGTGAATTATAGAAAATTTTAAGGCCTATTACTTTGCTTAAATAATTTTTTCTCAATTTCTAGTAAAAATTTTGAAAAAAAAAAAGTTTTATAAAAGTGAGCGTGGCAATTTATTATTTATTATTTAGCGCTTGTCTTACAACCTAGAAATATTAATTTTTAGCCCAATCGCCGAACAAATACCCGAGAAACAGCTGATTTTCAATATTACCGTTATTCGAATTTTTCGTAAAAAATGTGGTATGCCACCTCATAGCATCAAATGCTATCTCAACACATGCATCTCAACACATCAAATTTTATCGAAATCACTAGAGCCGTTTTCGAGAAAATCCATTTTGACTGAAATCGGCCTTAAGTAAACTACTACTACTTCTCCATCATAGTAATGTCAAGTTTGATTAAAATCTCGAGTTATAGACAACTTGAATTCTTTTACATAACAAATTCATTTATTTTATTCCATTTAAAAGAAAATATTGAAACTAATGTTTTGTTAGAAAAGCTGTTTTGTTGAAAAGCTACAGTTCACCTAAAACGTATCGTATGATACTCATCCTCTTTATTGCTGAATTACAAAGATATAAACAACGATCAAAAATATATACATATTTTTGGTACCTAAAAGTGCGCGTAGCCTTTTATTGGCGAAATGTAGAAAGTTTGAATATATGTATATGTATATAAATATTTTTCGATTTTATGTCAAATAGTGAACTATTAAGAAGTGGTCCTGGCAGTGGGTGGATTTGAATTTTATCCTCCTAGCTTAAAATTTAAGAACCCAAAAAAGTGACATAGGGACGAGCGGGTGGACAAACATGGCTACAATGATTTCGTCATTGACGGATATACCTATCAGTGGCATGCGGTCCATACAAGCCAATTCCTTCCGGCTTCCCTTTTCAAATATTAAATATATTTTACTTCCATACATACATACGTCATAGCTATAAATCTGTAAAATTTTTTCATCAAACGTTTACATGCTCGATACCAACATATTAATGGCGAAACTTTTGGCATAGCCACACATAGCCGAGAAACAGACAAGTATGACTACTGCTAACGAGAACCACCCAATTTATCGACAGTAAACAAGCATGTAATGAATTATTTGAAAAGCCGATCATTTTGCGGCTTACGCATTCATTTCTTCACAGTTTTAGTTTATCCCCTTCTGACATTGAGCAGAATTGTCTTTGTCTAACACCCATTATAAAAAAAATAAGACGGTATTTCTCGACTTTTTTGGATGAACATTCGATGGAAAGAGAGAATTTCAATGCGAACAATAGTCTGGGGAAGGGGTTTTTAATGATTGGTATTGGAAGTTGTGGAGTTGATGGAGACAAGTTTTCTTTTGAGAGTGGTCTTTTTTATTGTATGGAGGCAACAAAATAAGCCGAAGGAAATCGGTTTTATAAGATAGAACTACGTTTTAAGATTTTTTTAAACTTGTTGCAAACAATTTCTTTTAATATGAAATGACAGTTACAGTTCATTTCCAATCACCTCCAATTTTTAGGATGCCTACAGAAAGGAATGAAGTGGGCGTCGTGGCTCAGTGGTTACTGCGTTGGACTGTGGAGCAAGGGGTTCGAGGTTCGAATCCCAGTCAGAACACCTAAAAAAGTTTTTCACGACTCCACCTCTCGCGAGCGTCTGACAAACATCCGAGAGTACAACTGTCCTGAGAATGCTTCTCAAATAACAAATGCCCTTCGAACACGGCATTAAACAGTAGGCACCTTCCATTTGTGTAAAGAATATAATACGCACAACACGAATGGTTGTGAGAAGCTAGGCACTGGGTCCCATCGACCTGTTGCGCCAAGTATAATAATACAGAAAGGAATGAAAAAATAGTTTTTCTCTTAATTCTTGTGAATACCTGTAAACGCACTTTAAAAATTTGAAATGTACGAACTCCAGATACAGTATGAATTTCTATAGTGTGGGGTATTCGCCATGTACACAGATAAGAATACTCTTCGACACATTATTCGTAAGACAACTTTGTCCCTAATTTTCGGGTATATTTCTCCGTTTTCCTTACCATTAAGATGCAATTATATCAGTTAATAAAACTTTGTGTGACAAAAGTTAAATATAAGTAAAGGATGTTTGTTTTTATAGAGGCGAGGACTTTAAATATAAATATAGAAAAATGTTTTATTGTAATGTGCCTGAAATTGGCAGAAGAGGAAAAACTCTCAGACCGAAACGCTACTGATATCTACATACATATGTATGTATGTATGTATATTTCTTAGGGTCCATCTCAACTGATTCTGTACGAGTAATACTCAATTCAATGGATCAAGTATTTGCCCTATCAAAGTAGATCGTGGCTCTTGGTTGTCCATTTTCTCAGCGAGAGATCATCTGCATTCATCAACTTCCACAGTACATTTTGTAGTTTCGTCGATGCAAAACCCTTATCTCCTCACCTTTGTTCATTTGAGGATTGGTTTTGGTAGCTATGTTACGTACGATTATTTACTGCACAGAGGATGCTCCATATGTTACTGTGGTCAAAGCGTATTCATTAATGCCCGGGTGAATTACTCCATAGTATTTGTCGATAACTCTGACCACGCCTATCTATACTGTTTTGCGAATACATTTTTTCTACATTAAACATTAACATTTGTATGTTTGCCCAGGAATTATTTAGTAATGTTGATAAAAGTGTTTATGAAAGACGACCGATAAGCATTTTGCCTTTTGTCTGATTGCATGGAAATCAACACGCAACACGTAATTGATATCATATGTACATATGTACATACATATATATGTATGCCCCGCACTCAGGGATTTCTGCATAAGCTTTTTGTACCCTATCTCCGTCTTGCTTGTATTTAAACCCTATCCCAAAGGTATTAATGGTGAGAGTTAAAATTGGATGAGCAAAGAGCATGTCGGCATCTTTACAGTGAAAAGAGAGATGCTTTAGGCTTGTTAGTTTCAGTCGGCCTGGGTACAGGGTTTTCTTTTGAGCCAGCGGATGTGTAATCTTCTAAAGATACCAGTAACCCGGGCTACTGGCATGCACGATTCGCAAACCTGAATACTGGATGCCAGCCAGGAATACGCCTACGTACTAACCCACACCCTACACACTTCAACCAATCTCCCCGCGGAACTACCGTTAAGTATTACTTCGCAGGGCTGGTTAGCACTTTATGCTCTTCTTATCCTGCTCGACGTTCCTTGTTCTAAGGGAACTTCCGTTTGGGTGTGGTTACTCTCCTTGAGACTTTCCAGCCGCCAAAGTTCCTTTAGGATTATCGCTGCTGTTTGTTTCACAGCATTCCATACTGCGTTCGATGTCAACATATGACCTACGATGTTCTCGGGAGTTGGTATTTTTCCAATTATTTCCTCAAGATCTCTACGTTCTAAGCGAAAATGTGGGCTCTGAAAAACGAATAAGCAAGCCTGTTTAAATAAGCTTTGAGGCAGGCATGTCCGGTTAAGAACTGGGTGAGATAAAAATCTACTTCTCTGTGGTGCCGGTTTATCCATTCATGTGCATACATACATATATCCGGTATAAGTCGATGGGTCCATCTTCCCTTCGTTGGCTGATTCCATCTCTCCTGCCATGTTCTCATGCTTCGCTGTCTCTCTGCCAGTTTAATTTCTTTGACTGAAGCAAAAAGTTCCTGGATTTTCTTTCCGTAGGTCCTTTATACATAGCTCAATAGCGAAGATATCCGCTCCTGCAATAACACATAAAGTATCGTCTGATATCGTCCAAAATGCGCAGCACACTCTCAGCGCACACAGTCGGTTGACGAAATTAACCCTTTTTGAGTGGAAATTAATTTTCACTACTTTTGCTCATATTGGTGCCGCAAACATTTTTATTGACTGCGTCACTCTTGACAAAATTAGTCTCCTTTGTTGTCTGAGTCTTCCAATATTTGTCATTATTCTGGCACACACGCAGTTTTGTCGCACATTATTTCAAAGTGTTCCTTGTAAGCAATCATCACACCTAGGTATCTGATCACCAGTTTTGACGTCATATTTTGGTCGCCTACCCTGATGGTGATTGTTTCTTTTTTCTTGCGGCTGCTTACTAGTACTGCCGCACCGATGCCGCTGCCATCCACCGTCTCACTTTTCGGATACGTTCATTCCCAATGTCCTCTATTTCTTCGAGGTGTTTCGCTGTCACCACAATTGCAATATCATCGGCAAAGCCTATGATTTTTGCCTCGTTGGGGAATTCTTTCATACACTAGGTTCCACGGGGTAGGACCTAGTACCGATCCTTGTGGTACTGTCTTACCCCATCATCGCTATCGATGGATACGATGGAACAGATACCGTTTCTCGAAATAATTAATTATTATTGTGATGAGGAACCCTGGCACCATCATTTCAAACCATCAGTACAAAATACGTCCTAGTTTGCAAAATTGAACCCATTTTTGACCGTATTTCTTTGCGCCTCCTCTCCATCTCCTGCCCTGTATAGCATCTTCCAAAATTGTGGTTACCCTCCGTATAGTAACGATTGTAGAACGGGCTTGTCTAAATCCATACTGTTCCTTTGTAAGTCCTCTCGATTCATATATTGCCACCTCCAGATGGTTGCATATAATTCTTTCCAGTATTTTACCCAATGTGTCTAATAGGCATATGAGAAGGTATGACGAGGGCTCATCTGGTAGTTTTTTCCCTTTAGGCAGCAGCACCAGACGTTGTTTTTTCCATTTGTCTGGAAAGGCCCCTTCGGTTAGACCCTTATATACATTTCATGAGGGTGACCATACCTTAGTTGTGCCTTTGAGTTTTCCCATGACTGTCTTGTTGCCTACCCCAATGATTTACATCTGCTTGCTGACAGAGTTCTTTAAAGTTGTCACTTCTGCTTCTCCGGATTGCTTATTTCAGGTCTTTACGCCTATCCCTGTATTGTACCTATACGTTCTGATGGAAGGGCAAATCTCTGGATCGCTGGAACAGTCTTTTCGCTCCATGGCACTTGCTATGCAGCTCTGCTATCTCGTGATCCCACCAATATACTGGTGACCGGCAATTTGTTAACGTTTTCCGGACCATGGTTGCATCGAATGCTCTCATTACTTGTTTCGTAATCTTAGCATCCATAGCATTTGCTGTTCCTGGCTTTATTGTAGATTCTCTAAAGGTAAGTCTTCATCCAGTGTGCCTATTTTCCACCCCATTCGCTTCTTTGGTGGGAGTTCCTGGTTGGGTCTTTTCTGTTCTATTTCAAACAGGATGGCCAGGTGGTCGCCGTGGCTGTACTGTTTACTTACTCTCCACTGGGCGACTAGTTACGTAGGTGATGTCAACTACGAACCTATGTAATTTCTGCTAAAGGTGTCCCGTATTGAGCAGTATTACATCTAGTGACGACACAGCTTCGAGTAGTGGCTCATCTCTTCTAGTGGTTCCATTGCTGCACCAATCAGTGGCCCATGCTTTGAAATCCTCATCCATGATTATTGGGCTACGGCCTCCAGCATCATCCACTAGCCTATCCAACATACCCTGGAATTCTTCAAAAGTGCTGTTTGGGGATGCATAACAACTGTAGATATGTTTACAGTTGACACAGTCATCAAAATGGCGAATGGCTTATGTTAGGAGGTCCTCGCAGTGATTTAAATTGAATTGCAGCCCTTTCATATTCTTCTTGCGGTTTTTTTGGTATACAGGACATATTGTGCTTCCTGCCGCGTGTTTGAAGTTAATGCCCCCTTTTCTTTACAGAGGACGCACTGTGCATCATTGGACATATGGCCTTTCTGTCCACACCTGACACAATCCTCACTTCTATCCAACGTATTTGGACATGTCTTTGCTAGATGCCTAAACTTAAGGCACCTAAAGCATCGCAGCAGTACCACTTTTTCTCGTATCCCGCATACCGTCCATCCGATTTTTATTCTTCCAACCTCCAGAACTTGTTTTGACAGCGCTTATCGGAAGGCTAATGACTGCAGTTTATATTTCTACATAGGCTTTCCTCATGGATTTAATACCTCGCACTTAATCGAACTGTTCGGACAGGTCTTGGGTTATTTTGAAGTGACGTCATCTATTAAGTCTTTTTTACTAAATGAGCACCTCGTGGTTTATTAACATCATTTCCGCCATTTCCCCGAGAACTTGGGCTACTTTGCTTTGATGCTTAGAGGTTTTTCCATTTGCGGCTTTCTTGAGCTTAAGCAGTAACTCTCCCATGGCCGTCTTTTTTCGACACCAGGCCATTTAACTCAGGGTTGGTTGATTTGCGGTTTTTACACCTATGTACATCTTTGCCTCGCGGGTTTGCCGTCTTTCTTGGGTCTTTCTGTTTTCTCCCTCTGGCACTTCTGGACGCTTTGTTGCACCAACTGCTTTTTTCGTGACGATTTCAGCGTATATCGGTATCGAGGGTTCTTTATTACTTGGAAATCTTGTCCTTTTCCGCTTAGGTTCTGGCAGTTGCTTCAACCGACCATGTTGTCTTTCTTGAAATTTACTATGCAGTTGTAGTGTCTGTGTAAAGCACTAGTCAGCTTTCTAATTTCGTGGTGCACGTTTGTTTTCCCTTTGATGAATTCCATCAATGTATTGATGTTCTTTCCCAGGGATTGCATGGCTTCACGTTTTTCTCTTTTTTCGCTGGTTTCTTTTCGCCTTACTTCTTTGTTGATCTCAAGCGTCAAGCCAACAGCTGGTGCCTCTGTGAGGTGGAAGTCCGGCTGCTTTTGTTAGGATGTCTGTTCGGTTACTGGTGCAGACGACGTCCCTACGTCCTCACTTTCTTCCTCCATTGCAAACTCTATTATTTTTAACTTCTCCTGAATGAATTTTCCTCCGTACGTTCGATTCCTGAATTTTTTACTACTTTTTTGGTTTTTTTTTTTCAATTTTATTTAAATCTGTTTTATTTTTTATTTGATACATGTTTGGATCCCACGAGTATGGGAGAAAGGAAAGTCCACCACATCAGAGACTCCTGTAATGTGGTAAGACTACATTACAGCCAGGATGCTTTGTCCCCAGCACCAATCAGGCCTCGGCACGGGTTGCATAACACCTTGCCTTGAGATGCTTAGTTATGGGCGTCATCTACTCGCACTAATACACACTTGCTCACCAAGGGCCATAGCTTATAGGTCCAACAGAGAGACCTCCTTAAAGTTGGGTGTCTCTTTAGTCTGTGCTTGAGACTAGCTATCAACTCTGTACAAAAACGTATACAAAAACTAGATGCCAATCTTATTATAAGGAAACTCAAGCACTCAAGCAAAAAATAACTGCAATTTCAAGAAAATGCTTACACTTGTAGTACTTCTATGTTGCAGAAGTCCATATATCAAATCTCAGGGTATAAAAAGAATAATTTACTTGGCCGTGGAGTCATTTTGGCTATTTACCTATTTTCGTCTCGATTCTAGGCTCTTTTAAAAATCATCCACATACTTTTAATATGTTTGTGGTTTAGTTCCTATTTTTAATCGTAGCCTTTACATTTGTTGTTATTACATCTGAATTTCTCAACCAATCCATGATTACCACCTTGTTGTAGATACAATCGATTGCATTTTTAATACTAACCCCAACGACGTTGTTATTATTTAAGGAGGAAATCCGCACGCTGCCACATTTACTTTTTCGTAACTTTAATTATTTTGTATTTGGGTGCCGTGCTTAGTGGTTAGTGCATTGAACTATGAAGCAAGGGCTTCAAGGCTCGAATCCCAGTCGGTTTTTAATGGCCCCACCTCTCGCGGGCGTCTGACAAACATCCGTGAGTACAACTGTCCTGAGAAAGCTTCTCAAATAACTATGTAATTGCCCTTTGGACACGGCATTAAACAGTAGGCCCCTTCCATTCGTGTAAAAAATATGACACGCAGAATCTAGGCCCTGGGTCCCATCGACCTGTCGCACCAAGTATTTATTAATTTTGTTATAGCCGTTTTCGAGAAAATCCATTTTAACTAAAATGGACGTCAAGTACAGCACCCTTAATTTTGAGGTTAGAATGAAAATTCGGTATGAAGTTTAAAGCAAATCTGTCCAGCCGGCTTTAACTACTTTGATAAAATTAAGTATTGACATTAGTTTGTACATATACTAAGAGGTGGCGTGCCACGTTTTGTTTCCAAAAGAACATATAACGGTACTTTGGAAAATTAGCTATTTTTCGGGAATTTTTTCAGCGATTGGGCTTAAGATGTTAGTCTTCGCCCATTTGAGTGTGTTTTCGAACAGGGGATTGGGAAATCAACTATCATTATTTATTTTTTTTATTATTTATGTACATATATCTATTGTCAGTGTTGCTGCTGTTTGACGTGTTTAAAACTATCAGTACGGGGACTGATAACATCATTACCTGCAAATGTTGAGGATCTTTTAATATTCATCGGGAATTATGTATTAACAGTATTGTCTGTTAAATACACGAATTTTGTCATCTACAAATTTCTGAGGTCGTTTTATGTTACTAGGGTGTTCCCTTTCGAATACTATCTACTTATACCTAAATTGGTTCTTGTAATACTTTAGCTTATAATTAAATTAACGAATTCACTGTCTAAGTTATTGTCTTTGACGGCGTTTTCTGGAATTTTCCTAAGGATGTCCGGTGTTTTGCTTTCTTTTCCCTTTAGGTATTCGATATCATGTTGGTACCCCAGTAACTTAAGTCGCCCTCTTTGTATTCTTTGGCTGAACTCTTTTTCTGAATATTTTTGCTTCCTTTGGATCGTAAATAAATTTCTTTGGTATATTCGTAACAACGCTATCTATCATTTCTCTCTTTCTTTTGTATTTGTTTGATTTGATCTTAGATTGATTCTTCTATAAATTTTAAATTTACTACATCCTAGCCTCTTTGAATTATGCTTATAAATAGTTGAGCCCGTATCTATTAGTCCTCTGTATTTTTGTTCGTCAATAGTAATGCCCATAAATATTTTACTTCCGAGAAAAAACTCGACTTCAATATTAGGCACATCCTCATTTCGTGTGCTTGCCTGCTCCCTACCTGTTGGATTATTGTGTGCTAATTGTCCTAAATCCATAGGTTCTGGTGGTACCGTACAATAACGCCGAGCAAACTGGGTTAATTTAAGAACCAAGCGTTATTTCTTTCCCTTGGCATTATTTGACGGCATCTTTGATGGATTAAAACTGGTTGTGTAAATGTATTCCAGAATTTCTGTATTGACTTGATCTGATTGCGAGTAATTATGATGCCTGCAGTAGTGTGAACCTCCTCTATGACGAAAATTGTTATTTAAATTCAGATTGAGATATGTAGTAATTATTTTAAAATAAATACTTGGCGTAACATGTCAATGGGACCCAGGGCCTAGCTTCTCACAACCATTCGTATTGTGCGTGTTATATTTTTTACACGAATGGAAAGGGCCTACTGTTTAATGCAGTGTCCGAAGTGCAGTTTGTTATTTGAGAAGCTTTCTCAGGACAGTTGTACTCTCGGATGTTTGTCAGACGCTCGCGAGGGGTGGGACCGTAAAAAACTTTTAGGTGTTCCGACTGGGACTCGAACCTCGAACACCTTGAGCCATAGTCCAACGCACTAACCATGAGCATTATTTTGAGCTTAGTGAAATTAGAAATTATTGTGTGGTTTCGATGTTTTGTATTTTGTGTGGGTCTTCGATCGTGAATCGTAAATTCTTTGGCTATGTTGTGATGGTCATACCTTATATACATATGTACTATGTATGTATGTATGTACGTGTGTGGAATTTATCTCAAGCAAATCAAATTTGTCTTTTAATTCCCTCGATAGGTAATCTGAGATTAATTGTTTTAATCTATTTATCAAAAGTGTATGGAATATTTTCTTTGATTCTACAGGGTTTGTTTTATACATATCTAGAAAATGTATTAATTTCAGAATAATCAATTCTAATTTGTTATTAAGATTGTAAATTGAATTTAGTCTTAAATTAAATATCGTCTGGGAGAAAACTTTGAATCTGAAGTGCTGCTTGAATAGATTCTTTGCCTTAAAAAAAAAACAATTTTTTATTTTTAAGAATCGACCGATTATTTAGACTTCACTTATTAACTACTGGAAAGGGGTTCTTTGTTCGCTTATATTTACCTTAATTCTAACGTTCTTGCAGGCTCCGGCTGTCACCTGTTTCCCGTGTGAATGCATTTGCGCCGATTTCCAATATTAGCGCATTTACCGATGCGCGTATGCCTTTGTGCTGCCTTTGTAGATACAAAAATTAGAGATAATGTTACGCGTTGAGGAGCGTGAGCGTTCTATGGAACATGTAAATAAATTCTTAAAAATACCACTCATAGGGGCTTGAAATAGTTCGACATCAAAACCCACAAACTTCTTTTCCTTTAGGGACTTTATCGCTGTTGAGATTTCGGTAATGCTGGGAGCTCCGGTGCACATTGGGAATTTTGTTGGTTGGGATTGCTCGTTAGAGTTCTAAATTATACCGTCATCGTCTAAGTGTAGCAAAATATTCTCTTCGCCTAATCACATGGTTTTTATCCGATATTAGCAGATTACCTTCTAAACTCTTCACTTGGGGTTGTTATGAGTTTCGTTCACCAGTGAATTCCTTGGTGATGCTGTAGTCAATCCTACTTTGCACCTGCTTGCCACTTCTTCTGGTATTGAAGCGGTTTAATGACGTTTGTCAGGTCTTGAACTACGCTGGAGTTCTTTCTTTTTTGCATAGAATTGGGACTCCATGAGTCAGTCGAAATCAATGTGCTTTGGCTCTTCTGCTTTCTACGGACATACATATGTCCTTGCCCCAGTTGCAAAAACATTGTTATCGCGTTTCGTGTTTCGGTCGTCCATGTTTTCTTGAATTATGCTGCTGGTTGTTTCTGCTTCTGGTTCCTTAACTATTGAAGCACTTGGGGATTCCTGACTCTGTTATTATTATTATATTATATTATTTTTATTATTATTATATATTATATTAAGAATGGTTAAATTTAGCAAGTTTGTGCGGTTATTGTTAATGCTTGCAATACAAAGCCGTATAAATATGAACTAGCATAAGATAGTGATCGCGTTCTTGTTCGATTTCGACTCTGCAGAACGTCTAGAAGCGGCATCCGATTACAATGTGATCGATCCAGTTGGATGTTCCTTGCCTGCTAATTGAGCAACAGCATTGCTATTAATTTCACCAATATCATTAACTTCCTTCACGTGTTTAACCATTTTGGTATCGTATTTCACGTACTGGCATGAGGAGAATTCTGCGCAAAGATCTGGGATTTTTCGCTGAAAAGGTCCAATTGACTCAGCAATCCGTTTTGTTATCGCTTCGCAGTTGGGGCCTTACAGCAGCTTGAATTGGACAACGATTTTGGGCGAAAAATCATCTTTTCTCACGAGGCGCATTTTCATGTCGACCGCTCAGTTAACAAACAAAATTGCCGCATCTTGGGCAGATTCGTAAGGAATGATTACCTTTGCAAACAACACAAAACTGTTTACTGCTTTCTGTAAAGTGTATATATACTTTTTACTGTAATGCTGTTTTGCTGAATTAAAATTTTGGTTTGATCGTGCCAAGGGCCGTTAATCGCTTACCGTTTCTAGAATCTTATACCTTGAAACGAGAAACTTGCTCACTTCAACCCAGGTTGGAATTTCAGGTGGGTTTTCCAGGCTCTGTTCCCAAAGAGACATAGTTTTCTCAGGCAACCGATTCGAAACTAAAAAGGCCAAAAACGAGTCCCAAGATTTAATATCAATGTTGTAAGAACGTAACGCCGAAGTGAGGTGAAACAGTTTTTTACGGGACTTAGACGAACATGCTTTATATAAACCGCGGTAAACATGTTCCGGAAGGAGGGCCACGATAGTTTGTATTTGCATTTCACTGCAGCTAAATTCTCGTGGGTTAGTGGCTCTACTTTTTCGCGCACATTTAACATCTGACTACAAACTCGAGAATTCAATCTTTCTTGCTTCAAGCGAATGAACAGAAAATTAACTAGCATTTAATTCTTTAAGATCCGCGAAGTATTCAACGAGATTATCCGAGTGAAAAATTAAATTTTCCATTACCGACATATTACTGTGTACCTATTTCTTTTTGATTAATTTTATCCACTATAACACTATTTGGTTATAAGAACGAGCAAGAATGGTGAAGTTACAAAGGATTTATAGTATGTATGTACATAAGTATATGAGAATGTGGTTTGCACTAATTTACAAGTAAATATGTTACTTTTGCTTGAAAATTTATTGAAAATCTAATTTTACTGAATTGCACAGAAATACAGAACGTACATACATACATATTTACATCGTAGTATTTCCTTATGCTGCAAGTTGTGATGATAAAGGTGCGTGGGGACGTGCGTAGTGGATTTTAGTGTGGGGATTTTTTTAGCGCAGTGGAGATCTTCTACCTGATAACACATGGCAGATTAGAATGCTGGTCGATATTATTGTCGCTGATAAGAAGCTTTGATTGTTCCGTGACGACTTTGATGAAAATTTTGTGATGAATTCTGTCTGTCTATTCATGCAACATTATTAAATGAATTTATCTGGGCGTGGTGACTAATTTTGGCGATGAATATGATGGTGTCATGAGTGTTAGACACATATGCAATCTGGTGGATTGTCGAATGATGCTCTTCCAGAGTGGTTATGTTTTTTCCGCGTGGTTGGGAGAAACTTAACCTGAGTAGAATGCTCGAATATGCTGGTTGCTTTTTTATTATATTTTATTTGATCCGGCTCGAAGGACCAAATGTTGGGGTGCGATCTCGACCCCGTGTTTGCAATGAGAAATTAAACACAATAAATTAAAGTTTTTATAATAATAAGTATTTGTACTATAGTAGTTCTTACCTCGGTGAGGGTTAGTGATCGAAAGAGGAAGTTGGAATATGAAAATCATGGGAGTAGAGTAAAATATGGATGGTGGGAGAGTATGAGTTAACGATAGTAGTGCAATCTAGTTTTAAAGTCTATGTAAATTAGTTAAAGCAATAATTGCAAGGCAAACGGACTTAAACACATTTCGTTGCATCTATGCGTTTGTCTGACCAAATGCCCGACAGCAGCAATGAGTGAACAAACATCACTGTTGAATCAGATACATAAGTACATTAAAAGACGAAAATGAAACTGAATCCTCAATCTGCAATCTTGAAATTAGAGAATAGACTCAATTGGCAACAACACCGACTTAGCAATACCATTGAAATTCTTGGGGTACCAAATGTCAATGACAAAAATGCAATCGACAAAACCTATTAAACCTTTCTATTCATGTTCCCGACAAAAAAAATTAAAAAATGCTACAGTGGCTCAAAGTAATAATCGGACACCTGTAATATTATATTACACTTATGAATGCTGATCAAAATAACAAAATAGACTTCAAAGTATATTAGTTTTTCAAAAGCATTTGATTTAACCTTAACTACAATAAAAAGAAAAATAATAAAATTCATTCACGTAAATAAGACAAATAACAAAAATAGTAAATTCATCAAAAATTAATCTCAAAGTAATAACCGGACACTTCAATTAACGTAAAACCCTCCATGAATTGAAAGAAAAAAACATTTTCGTTTTATTTTTTTAATATTTAGTAGACAGTCCTTTATGTTTTAAAACTGTTTTAAGGCTGTCAGGCATTGATAAAACTAGTTTTTTGCAATAAGATGGTTCTATCTTACTCCACTCCTCTTTTAAGACTGCAACCAAGTCTCATTTATTGGAAATCGCGTGGTTTTTCAACCTATGATAATATAAATATTCGATTACATTTAGATCGAGTACATGTGGGCAATTGTAGATTAACCAAAGACGCACATTCAAAGCATTGTTCTTGGGATCATTGTCATGGTAAAAATGATAGCAATGTCCTTTAATATTCTCAAATACATCATTTGGTCCATATTTCCTTCAATTATTTGTAAGTTTCCAGGTTCAGCCGCAGACATACATCCCCACACCATCACCGATCCTCCACCATGATTTATAGTGGGTTGTAAGTTTGGTTCTGCAAGCTCGTTATTCGGCTTTCTCCAGACATAAGATTGACCACCTGAGCGAAATATATTAAATTTGCTCTCATCACAAAAAACCACGTTCAGATGGTCAATCTTATGTCTGGAGAAAGCCGAATAACGAGCTTGCAGAACCAAACTTACAACCCACTATAAATCATGGTGGAGGATCGGTGATGGTGTGGGGATGTATGTCTGCGGCTGAACCTGGAAACTTACAAATAATTGAAGGAAATATGGACCAAATGATGTATTTGAGAATATTAAAGGACATTGCTATCATTTTTACCATGACAATGATCCCAAGAACAATGCTTTGAATGTGCGTCTTTGGTTAATCTACAATTGCCCACATGTACTCGATCTAAATGTAATCGAATATTTATATTATCATAGGTTGAAAAACCACGCGATTTCCAATAAATGAGACTTGGTTGCAGTCTTAAAAGAGGAGTGGAGTAAGATAGAACCATCTTATTGCAAAAAACTAGTTTTATCAATGCCTGACAGCCTTAAAACAGTTTTAAAACATAAAGGACTGTCTACTAAATATTAAAAAAATAAAACGAAAATGTTTTTTTCTTTCAATTCATGGAGGGTTTTACGTTAATTGAAGTGTCCGGTTATTACTTTGAGATTAATTTTTGATGAATTTACTATTTTTGTTATTTGTCTTATTTACGTGAATGAATTTTATTATTTTTCTTTTTATTGTAGTTAAGGTTAAATCAAATGCTTTTGAAAAACTAATATACTTTGAAGTCTATTTTGTTATTTTGATCAGCATTCATAAGTGTAATATAATATTACAGGTGTCCGATTATTACTTTGAGCCACTGTAGCATTTTTTAATTTTTTTTGTCGGGAACATGAATAGAAAGGTTTAATAGGTTTTGTCGATTGCATTTTTGTCATTGACATTTGGTACCCCAAGAATTTCAATGGTATTGCTAAGTCGGTGTTGTTGCCAATTGAGTCTATTCTCTAATTTCAAGATTGCAGATTGAGGATTCAGTTTCATTTTCGTCTTTTAATGTACTTATGTATCTGATTCAACAGTGATGTTTGTTCACTCATTGCTGCTGTCGGGCATTTGGTCAGACAAACGCATAGATGCAACGAAATGTGTTTAAGTCCGTTTGCCTTGCAATTATTGCTTTAACTAATTTACATAGACTTTAAAACTAGATTGCACTACTATCGTTAACTCATACTCTCCCACCATCCATATTTTACTCTACTCCCATGATTTTCATATTCCAACTTCCTCTTTCGATCACTAACCCTCACCGAGGTAAGAACTACTATAGTACAAATACTTATTATTATAAAAACTTTAATTTATTGTGTTTAATTTCTCATTGCAAACACGGGGTCGAGATCGCACCCCAACATTTGGTCCTTCGAGCCGGATCAAATAAAATATAATAAAAAAGCAACCAGCATATTCGAGCATTCTACTCAGGTTAAGTTTCTCCCAACCACGCGGAAAAAACATAACCACTCTGGAAGAGCATCATTCGACAATCCACCAGATTGCATATGTGTCTAACACTCATGACACCATCATATTCATCGCCAAAATTAGTCACCACGCCCAGATAAATTCATTTAATAATGTTGCATGAATAGACAGACAGAATTCATCACAAAATTTTCATCAAAGTCGTCACGGAACAATCAAAGCTTCTTATCAGCGACAATAATATCGACCAGCATTCTAATCTGCCATGTGTTATCAGGTAGAAGATCTCCACTGCGCTAAAAAAATCCCCACACTAAAATCCACTACGCACGTCCCCACGCACCTTTATCATCACAACTTGCAGCATAAGGAAATACTACGATGTAAATATGTATGTATGTACGTTCTGTATTTCTGTGCAATTCAGTAAAATTAGATTTTCAATAAATTTTCAAGCAAAAGTAACATATTTACTTGTAAATTAGTGCAAACCACATTCTCATATACTTATGTACATACATACTATAAATCCTTTGTAACTTCACCATTCTTGCTCGTTCTTATAACCAAATAGTGTTATAGTGGATAAAATTAATCAAAAAGAAATAGGTACACAGTAATATGTCGGTAATGGAAAATTTAATTTTTCACTCGGATAATCTCGTTGAATACTTCGCGGATCTTAAAGAATTAAATGCTAGTTAATTTTCTGTTCATTCGCTTGAAGCAAGAAAGATTGAATTCTCGAGTTTGTAGTCAGATGTTAAATGTGCGCGAAAAAGTAGAGCCACTAACCCACGAGAATTTAGCTGCAGTGAAATGCAAATACAAACTATCGTGGCCCTCCTTCCGGAACATGTTTACCGCGGTTTATATAAAGCATGTTCGTCTAAGTCCCGTAAAAAACTGTTTCACCTCACTTCGGCGTTACGTTCTTACAACATTGATATTAAATCTTGGGACTCGTTTTTGGCCTTTTTAGTTTCGAATCGGTTGCCTGAGAAAACTATGTCTCTTTGGGAACAGAGCCTGGAAAACCCACCTGAAATTCCAACCTGGGTTGAAGTGAGCAAGTTTCTCGTTTCAAGGTATAAGATTCTAGAAACGGTAAGCGATTAACGGCCCTTGGCACGATCAAACCAAAATTTTAATTCAGCAAAACAGCATTACAGTAAAAAGTATATATACACTTTACAGAAAGCAGTAAACAGTTTTGTGTTGTTTGCAAAGGTAATCATTCCTTACGAATCTGCCCTGATTTTCTAAAAATGTCAATCAGAAAAAGAAAGGACACTATTCAACTGCACAATTTGTGCTCGAATTGCTTGGCACCCTTTCACACACTGTAAACCTGTAATAGCAAATTCACTTGCAAATTGAAAGAAAAAACTTCACACTCTTCTTCATATGGACGAAGTGAATAAAACCTAATACGGTAATCAACCCACAACCTCTTTCAATTGTGGCGATTCAAATTTAATTTCAAAACCACAGCTACAGTCCACTTCTCAATCAACTAATCTAAATGTTAACACTTTCTTTTCGACTTCATCAAGGAAGATATTTCTTGCTTCAGCATTGGTAACTGTATGCTCCCACGGATCAAAATACACTCTCCGAGCTTTGATTGACCCTGGGTAGGAAGTAACCTTGATTTCAAAAACAGCTCGAATCCGATTAGAACTTCCCCTTAGCCCTGTTACTGCTAAAATATCAGGTGTTTACTCATCTTTAACATCTACATCAAAAATGTTATGTCACTTTGTGATTGGCTCTCATTTAAGTCCAGAAATAATTAGCGTTCAGCCTCTAGTTGTTAATAATCCAACAGGGAAACTTCCTTCCCAATCGATTGAATCGATAGATATAACTCAGTTATCTGAACTAAGACTCGCTGACCCTCATTTCTATAAATCATCTCGCATTGATTTATTGATAGGAGCTGATATGTATCCGAGTATCATCAGAAGAGGAATCCATCTTAATGTATTAGGAAATTTAGTTGCACAAGAAACAATCTTTGGATGGATAATTTCTGATCCAATTTCAAGTTCTCATTCACCTCCCCTTCAAACATGTAATTCTTTCTTCAATCAGGTTTCACTTGATGAAGAAATCAAACGTTTCTGGGAACTAGAAGAAGTCGCTATTCCTAGACCAATTTCTTATGAGGATCAAAACTGCGAGGACTTATATTTGAAGTGAACATGTAGAAATTCTGATGGTAGATACATTGTTAAATTGCCTTTCAAACCTGGGTTTCCCGAAGAATTAAAATTAGGTCCTTCGCAGCATATATGCCAAAAACGTTTTATTGCTTTCGAACGCCGCTTGAAAAGTACTCCTTTGTTGCACCCTGAATACAACTACGTTATTCATGAATATCTGGACGTAGGTCATATGAAGCAAGTCCCATCAGCCGAAATTACTCATGATAATACAGTGATGTCATATTATCTTCCGCATCACGCTGTCGTTAAGCCTGAAAGCATAAAAACAAAGCTGCGAGTAGTTTTTAATGCCTCGAACCCATCTCAAAACGGCAATAGCCTTAAAGACATTCTTTTTACTGGCCCTATATTACAACAGGATTTAGTTATTGTTATGCTGCGATGGAGAATGTGCAGGTATGTGTTTAATGCTGACATCGCACAAATGTATCGGCAAATACGTGTTCATCCAACTCACACACCATTCCAGCGAATTCTTGTCAGACCTTCGCCTGAGGATGAAACAAAAGATTATGAATTACTTACCGTAACTTTTGGTAATTGTGCACCATTTTAAGCAATATGGACATTGAAGCAATTGGCCAAAGATGAAAAATTGAAGTATCCTCTTGGATCCAAAATACTTGAAAGTGATTTTTATGTTGACGATTTGCTTTCGGGATCAGACTCAATTGAGCAAGCTCTACATGCTCAACAAGAAATCATTTCTATCCTTAATACTGCGGTATTCGTTTTATGTAAGTGGACAGCAAATGATAAACGTTTGCTTCAAAATATTCCAAAGGATCACATTCTCAATAATCAATTTCTTCATCTAAATGATCAAAGTTCAGTTAAGACGCTTGGTGTATATTGGAATACAAAACTAGATCAATTTTATTTTAAGGTTAAACCAATAGTGTATTCCCCTTGTTGCAGAAAACGAGAAGTCTTTTCTCACATAGCAAAACTCTTTGACCCAGGTGGGTGGATAGCACCCATCATTGTTAAGGCCAAGGAAGGACAAAACACTTTGGGATCAAAATCTTTCACCCACTCCTCTTGAGGTGTGGAAATCTTTTACCTCAGTCTTTGCTGATATCTCAAACACATATCTAGATGGATAGGCAGAGTTCTTGATGGCATAATTGAATTACATGGTTTTTGTGATCCCTCGGAGAAGGCCTATGCTATGCTGCAATCTATGTGCGCATTCAAGATAGCTCGAATCATACCGAGTGTCGGCTTTTATGTGCCAAAACGAAGGTTGCACCAGTGAACGCAATATCTCTACCAAGGTTAGAACTTTGTGGCGCCGTCCTCTTAGCCAAACTAGTTAAAACTATGCTTCCTATCTGCAGTCCATCCGAGGAGAAAATCCAGCACATTTGGCAACTAAGGGACTGGCTCCTGGTGAACTTATTAACAATGAGCTATGGTGGCATGGCCCACGGTGGTTAAGTAAGTCAACACAGCTTTGGCCGTCTTTTATACCCTTACTTGTTAACGAAGCTGACTTAGAGTCAAAACCCATAAAGACATTTCATGCTATTTCGGAACAACCCAACGATATACTTCTGAGATTTTCTTCCTATTCTCGACGTCTGAGAGTTATTTCATACATTTTTCGCTTTCATTTTCAAACGAACATCCGATTCAAGTCAAAGTATACGTACACCACTCGAGAAATACAGAGAGAGGAGATGCTGTTCACCAAGGAAAGGCTGATTATTCTGTCACAGTAGAAGTACTTTCCAAAAGAATACCCTCTTCTGCTAAATGGCCAACCTGTATCCCAAACAAATAAACTCCTAACTCTCAATCCAGTCCTCGATTCAAAAAATGTTATGCGAGTTAATGGTCGGCTGAGTAATTCAAAACTGTCCTATGCTGAGAGATATCCCATAATATTACCCTATGGGTCTGTTTTCGCCAAACTTCTTTTAAAATTCATTGACGATATAACTCTTCATGGCGGAAACCAACTCATGCTTGTTTTGATCCGCCAAGAATTCTGGGTACCGAGGTTTAAAACCCTAATTAAGACATGCATTAACCATTGCAAGACGTGTATACTTTTCAAGAAACATTTAGGATCCCAGTTGATGGCAGTGAGAAAAGTTGGTGTAGATTTTGCAGGACCATTCGACATAAAAACGTATATCGGCAGAAGCTGTCGAATCACAAAGGGATATGCATGTATCTTTGTTTGTTTTTGCACGAGGGCCGTACACCTAGAGGCAACTACCGAACTATCTACAGCTACATTCCTTGCTGCGTTTTATCAATTTATCTCGAGAAGAGGTCTCCCATAAGACATGTATTCCGACAACGGAACTAACTTCGTCGGAGCAGATAGATCACTAAAAGAAAGTTTCACAAAGCATCTTAAGGAATTTACCAAAGAATTATGCAGATAGTATAACGTCTTGTCTTGGCATTTTATCCCTCCAGGCGCACCACACATGGGTGGTCTCTGGGAAGCAGGGGTGAAAAGTTTTAAAACTCATTTCAGAAAAATATCCGTAGGAGCAAAACATACATTTGAGAATTTACAACTCCCGTCCAATCATTGGATTATCCGAAAGTCCTGACGGCCCACTTTCACTTACTCCTGGGCATTTTCTCATTGCAAGTCCCCTTCTTTCCTTTATTGAGCCTATCCCGCAAGAATCGTCTATTTCAGTTGTAAATCGGTGGGAAATGCTCAAGCTTCAACAACAGCAATTTTGCAAGTGGTGGAAAGAGGAATACATTAAGGAAATTCACAGAAGATATAAGTGGAAATTTCCCTAGCGAGATTCGCAGATTGGAGACGTCAAAATTCCTACTCTTTTCAATGCACAGAAATATCTTTACGTACGTATTTATGCTCATTATGTTTATACATCTTAATTTCTTATATGTAAATCTAAAGTATACATTGTGTAATTTGTATCTTACAAAATCCGTGACTAACATTCCTTCCTCCGGAGTGAGAGGAACCCCTTCGGCAAATACAAAGGTTCCCAATCCTTTATCGATACAAAATTCTTACTCATTTAATCATATGTATATAATATTATTTTTTGAATTGTTTTTAATTTTTTGAAAGGTATCTCCTTTTTGCAGTTTTACTACTGCAAGGCGGGCTGCAATGTTTAAGTCCGTTTGCCTTGCAATTACAGCTTAAACTAATTTACATAGACTTTACAACTAGATTGCACTACTATCGTTAACTCATACTCTCGCACCATCCAAATTTTTCTCTACTCCCATGATTTTCATATTCCAACCTCCTCTTTCGATCACTAACCCTCACCGACGTAAGAACTACTGTCGTACAAATACTTATTATTATAAAAACTTAAACTTATTGTGTTTAATTTCTCATTGTAAACGCGGGGTCGAGATCGCACCCCAACAAAATGGTTTTCCACTAGATTCAATGTACAAATATTTTGAGAAATAAGCAATACATACATAAGTACATGTATCATGTATCAGGTTGACCGGTAATTAGCTGATGAAGGAAAAAGTAAATCAGCGATTTCGCGACGGTTTCGAAAGAATGCAGGCGGATAAGTTTTAGACGATCGGTGTAAGGAGGCAAATTGTTTCTGTCGATCCAGGCGAAGTCGCAGAATGCAAAACGTAAAAATTTTCAATAAGGCGAATATTGAAGGCGTAGTAGGGATTCCAAGCCGGGCTTTAAGGATGGGTCGAACGAGGGTGATATATAGTGATTTGGTAACGTAGGGATTCGAGAATTCTTTAGACCAACGTTTCATAAAGCCAAGCGCAGAGTTAGCTCTTAGTATTCCTTTTAAGCTCAACTCTGTTTTCGTTGAGCTACATTAAGTAAGAAGCAGTCAGAGATGGATTACAAGACATTATTAATAAGCATATCTTTTATTTACTAGGACCTTCAATAACTCTTTTAATCCTGTTTTCCTGAGGGATACTGGAAATAGGCTAGATTAGGTAAGGTGGCTATCGTGGCGAGAGTCAGGATACACTTAGACCAAGAGAATGTCCATAGTGGAGTACGTAAGTGTAGTAGAAGTGCCTGATTCAATCAACCTCTGTTAGTTGTAGTTGGTTTTGGGTAGATAGGATGACAGACCCAATCGAATCCTCACCTAGGTGGATCGTGTAGATAATAGAGTGCTTAGGTAAGGTGGCTATCCTAGCGAGAGTCAGGATACACTTAGACCAATAGAATGTCCATAGTGGAGTACGTAAGAATACTAGAAGTGCCTGATTCAATCAACCTCTGTTAGTTGTAGTTGGTTTTTAATTAAAATAAAAGCAAATCAAACCAAATTAACAGTCACAAACTAGTATACTGCACAATTTATTTAAAAATTTAAATTTAATTCAGACAATAAATTCCGGTAGAATTTAATTTTCCAACATTTTGCAATCCGTGCAACTATTCCCTTTTAAGTTGTCGTAGTGCGTGGTAAATTCTTAATATTTGTGAGTAAAAAGTAAGGATTTGATTTTATAATGGCGCTCAACATCGAATAGATGGCAAATCACTAGCAGAAATGTCCGATATCGTTAAAAATAAATTGCACGACTGGGTACACACTTGTACCTATGTACATATGTATATCTAAAAGTCTTGTGTGTATTTGATGCAATAAACTAAATGAATATACATACATACATATGAAGACACATGTTTACATAACTTGGCAACGCAGCGTTCTAAGCAGTACGGCCAAAAACGTGGTATCTCATCTTGCAAGTATAAAGCATGAAAACTAAGCAACTGAGGCGTATTTTGGAGAAAATCGTGCTTTTGTTGAGGTGGCTAAAACGAAAATACCTCTTTAAGTAGTTTTGAGCGAAAACATCATATGTCATCTTATAGAAATTTATAAAAAAGTCTCTACTTTTTGGGGAGCATCCAGCTGCGAAAATTCAACAGCATCCTAGTTAATTAAATATTTTATTTTCATTGCCTTTTTATTTTCATATGTGCATTGCTTTGTAGAAAATACATATACATATGTATATTATTAATCACCAATCATGGTAAAGCACTGCTAGAACTCCTTCAATTATGTTATTTTTGATTGGTTTCACCCAAAAATTCATTCCATTTGGAGTCCAATGAACATGCGGAGTCCCAAAGCGAGTTCTCAAAAATGTCTCTCTTTTAACAAATGGAAAATGACATTCAATTCAAACAAATCCTGTAGCATGTGCGCACCAATCAAACCTTGTATCGCATGGAAAAAACATTTTCATAACAACAGCTACATATGTATATTGCACAGTGTTGCCAAGGAATAAAGACGTATCAAGAGTGATATTTTTGTATCTTAATTTAGATGTGATACATACTTGGTTTTATTTAAAATGGCTTTGTTGATACCTTTTAGTTTCGACAACAGATGTAATAGTATCACTTTATAACATTTTTGCAATATACCTCTGTTCTACTGCCATGTGAATATATTTTGTTAATAATAATGATACTTTTTCCCAGAATTTTTTTGATACTTTCTGGTGAAAAATTTGTTCTTAAACCTTAGCGGCAACCCTGCTGTCTGAATGTAGAAAGCACCAATCGCCTATATTATATATATATATGTATATATATTTGTAAATATATTTATATATTATAATGTTTATAAATGGTGGAGAGAGTCAAGTACGATACTATGTACATATTCTACGGATCACTATACTGTACGTGTACTGATCTAAATCCGATCACCCGTTTAGACTTTAGGCTCTTGAACAGACGGACAGACAGATCGCATTGCCAAACTCACTTTTTTTGACCTCTCTATCATATTAATGTCAAGTTTGATCAAAATCTCGAGTTTGAAATTTTTCACGAATATAAAACTTGCCGTATATACAAATATATACATACATATACATATGTAGGTGCAAGTAAAAAAGTCATGCAGAAGTACAAAAAATTATCGAAAGATATAACTTGCGAGGAAATACGGAGCCTGTAAAGCGTTCTGGTCGCCCTTGCGCTATGACCGACAGTGGATTAGGGTTAAAGAGTGTGCTCCACCGTTTTGATATAATGTCGTCTTCAGTGACGAAATCAAGTTTGAGATAGTTGGTTCAAAACGAAAGAGTTTCTTCCCCAAAACCTCTCTGCGGCCGTGAAGCATAGTGGTGGTTTATTGATTGTTTGGGGTCTTGTTTTTATTGAGTCAACAAGGAATAGCAAGGATTGCCTTGCTATTTTGCAAAACAAGTTCCTCCGCAGTGCGTAAAAATTGGATCTTAAATTGCCTTAGGTCATCCTGCTGGACAAAGAGCCAAATCATGCAGCAAATTTAGTCAACGAATGGTTTCTGTTCCGTACTGCTAAGCAGCTTAGCTCTCCGCTACAGGCTCCAGACCTTAATCCTATTCAGCATCTACCGCAATTTTTGGACAAAGATATTAGAAAACAGTCCATAATACTTATCTAAACAAGTTTTTTGGACGGCATTAACAGAAGAATGAGCAAATATTTCCTCTGACGTTACAAAAAATCTTATTTCTTTGGTTCCAAGAAGGTAAGCCGCAGTGATCAAACCTCGAGAAGGTCCAATGAAGTACTGACACCTAGCTTTTTTGACAATTCGTAAAACAACAAATGATTTTTCTGAAGTGTACATTAATTTTTGACTGCATTTTTCGTATAACTTTTTCTTCAATCGTGAATAATTAATATAATTTTATATATAATAAAACAGTACGCTGTTTTCTTTGTTACATACCGAAATTTAACTTTTGGTATAGCAGGTACTGTATGTATACAAATTTTTGACTCTCACTGTATATGTAGATAGGTCTAGAATGACTATGACTATAGTAGACAGGTCATTTAAATCTTCGTAGAAGTATCTACCAAGCAATCTCTTTCTTAGAAGAGCTAGTGCTGGGCATGTGCTGAGAAAGTGGAGATTATTTTCTTCTTCTTCTATATCTCTACAGCTTCTGCAGAGATCATTTGACAGGACTCCCATTATAGTCCCATATCTACCTATCAGGCAGTGTCTTGTAATTATTTCTGCTGCGAGGCTTAGAGTCCTTTTGTTTAGTGATAGAAGCCTTTTGGTTTTCTTCACGTCAGGTGGATATGCAAGAAGTATGGTTTTTCTTTCTGTTATTTACGATCGTTTGTGCTTTGATCCATACGCAGAGTTCTATTGTTGCACTGGTGAACTGGTCAACAGCTAAGAGCAATTCCAAATAACCAACACTTTCACTTGGAACATAAGTAATCTGTATCCTTTGTAGCGGAGTTCTGCAGGAGTTTCATGTGGCCAATTTGTGTGCTGACCACTGTTGAGATCCTTTAAGTCTTAAGGCTGATTTACCAGTTTTCCAACGATATCAAAGGGAAAAATGTAGTAGAATCTCTAAGACGGCAGCGGGAGTTGACCTAAGAGGCCGTGTGATCCACATACGGGGTGGGCCAAATATAAGATTCTTTTTAAAAATGCAATAAAATGAATAAAAAAATGTCGGTTAACATGGCTCTGTAGCGCCCACCGTTGACCGAAACGTTGCTCTCAGCCTCATTTTCGAAGAAAAATAGTCCAATGATGCCAGAAAATATGATTTTTCGCCCGAAATCCGTGTCCAATTCAAGCTGCTCTAAAGCCCAAACTGCGAAGCGATAACGAAGAGGATGGCCGTGCGCCTTCAATTCCTGAGTCAAGCGAATAATCCAAGATCTTTGTGCCGAATTCTCCTCAGGCTAGTGCGTGAAATGTTGAGCTGTAGAGATCGATAGCGAGCCGATGTTCGTGAATTGAGTCTCACACTCTCGGCTACAGCTCGTTTGTGTGCACCGTACGACGATGGGGACCATGAGTATTGTCTACTCTACCAGTCTCATGAACTTTTTGCTCAAACTTGCGTACAGCAGGCGCGGTGGGTGCTTCATTTCGGCCACAACTTCTTTTCAAATAACGCAGTGTTTGCTACACAGCACTCACTTTGGAAATAAGTTTTCAATATTTCCCAACGTTGTTCAAGCGTAGAACGACTCATTTCGTTCCGCGGCGGTATGATACTAACTTTCTGTCACGATTTCGAGCAGAAAATAGCTGTACTTATTCAATGGAGATTCTCTTGCGCTTTATGTCAAGTGCAGCCCACTAAACTCCGTAGAACGAAATCGGTCTCCATTTTGGACCAAGAGCCTTTTGACAGGTGTATTTGGCGATTTTTGCTTTCTTAGTACGGTCTTGTATATTCTGTTTGCAGTTGAGTTTACTATCGCACTTACGTTGAGCCCAACAGTCCAGTTTGCGACAATACCGTTGACGTTGATAAAAGCGCCTGTATATCCCGGAAAGATACCATATTATATTTTTCAATGGTGCCCACTGTAGTAGCCCACGAATGTAGTGCTTAGCGTTTTCGATAATAGTGGTGCGAGTTACACATGGTTTGTACCTTGAGTTTCGCCCGAACGTTATTATTCACTAGACTTCCTAAAGTTTCGAGGAAGAAAGAGACATTTATAAGGATTAGTCTATTAATAGCCCACCGCGTTGCGTGATGGTGCCACATAGATGTACATACATACATATATATGTATATATACATCACCCTAAGCCCAACGAGTGCAACACGACATACATAGTTCAGTAGCTACGAAAACGGCGGAAGAGAAAGACGAAGAAAAAGAAGAAAAAATAAGTCAGAAGACGACGAGACGGCGAGCCATCGGCATCCTTTGTTTCTGTGCTTATCCACAATTTTGAATTATAATTTGCTTAACCTAATTTGCTAACTGAACCTATATTTGAATTAAATAAAAAATATCTAAAATTAAAAGCATCTAAACTAAACTAAACTAAATCCCATATGTACAGTACCGAGCTAAAAAATGCAAACGATGTAGTATTGCCTTGTTTTAAATAATAACTCTGCCATTTTACATGGTAGAACTTCGAAATTTTGCACAAACTTTTAAAACTAATTTTTCTTTTTTTTTATGCAAAGCCCATTTTTATAAAATCTAAGTGTAAAAGAATTTTATATTAAAAATGTTCGTAAATATCAACTTGAAGGCGAGCTAAAAAAATGCAAACACTTAAAAAAACTAGAAAATTAACATATTTATTAACTTTTTTTTTAAAATTATATTTTATACAACAAGTAGAATAGCTTAATATTTTGTTGCGTACGCTTTAATTGCAATAACGGCGAGCAATCTACTAAGCATTATTAAGCGAGACCAATATTTGACCATATTGACCATTCTGACCGTATTCTTGCCATCAGCTCAGTGCAATTCGATGGCTTTCGCTTCCTTATCTCCCGATCTACAAGATCTCATAAATTTTCAATGGGATTAAGGTCGAGATATTGCACTGGCCACTCCAAAACACGAACATTCTCCTCTTCCAGGAAGCTTCTGACCAACCTGCTGGTATGTTTTGGGTCATTGTCGTGTTGGAATAAGCTGTCTTCAGGCAAATATGGAAGCATATGATTTTCGAGTATTTCCTGATACATTTGGGCATTCATCCGACCACTTAACTTACACAATTGACATACTCCTTGACGAGTATGAATCTTCAAAAAGGCCTTATTCGAAATCTGATTTGATAAACAATTTAGATTGCTTATTCCACACCAATACTGATCCTCCCCCTTGTTTTACTGTCGGACCTTGATATCTGGGGCTGTACCTTTGTCCAGGAGTCCTTCGCACCTAGCAAATGCCATCTGGCGAGAACTAATTAAACTTGCTCTCATCGTTCCATAACACTTTTGCCTATTGCCTGCTCGTCGAATTCATGCGGCGCTTCGCAAAGTCAAGCCGTTTCTTCCTATTGATGGAACTTATGAACGGTTTTGTAGCTGGTCGTCTTGCATACAGTTCTGGCTCCCTCAATCGTCGCCTAACTGCACATACTCCTACGTTGACCTTCAAATGTTCATTCACGTAGTCAGTAACTTGCACGGCAGTCTTTAGGGGATGGATGGCCCACTACCAAATTTGCGATTGATGTCCCCTTTTCCCGATATCGGGGCACAATGCGCGATTGTTGATGTTGCAACACCAAACTCCTGAGAGATATCCTTCATAAATCGTACGTTGTTAACAGTCGCTAATATTGCTTTTTTGCATCCAGTCGATAGTTGTTTCTAATTATTGCACATTATAATCGATTTGAAAAAAAAAAAAAAAAAAATAGGTTTTGTGCTTACCTTTGTAGCCATATATGTATGCCGTTTGCATTTTTTTTTTGCTTGTATTGAATTTCTTATTTACGGACTTAATGTAAATTTGAAAACACTAGCAGAAGATCAACTACATACTGCTGCTAGAAATCAATTGTGTATACAATGAGAACAAATATCCGAAAAGGATAATCAGATTGGTTACCATTATAAGAGGTAAAACAACGGTATTTGCCGTTGATGAGATCGTTTGCATTTTTTTTGCTCGCTACTGTATATCTATAAAGTTTCCCGAGAGATGAGAGTCGATTAGACGGTTTAGTGTTTCTTTTGTCCATAGTCCAGGCATCGTTCGATTTTTGAATAAAGCTGCGAGGCTGAGGAGATGTGGAAAGTGTTTTTTCTGTCTCTCTTGCTTGAATAGCTTGTTTTTTGTATATTACTGCGCCCGAAAAGACACTCACCTTTAGTATTTGTGTCGCTGCTTCCCCAGAGGTTGGGATAAGTATAGGATCTATCTGCACATACCACCAGGTCTGCCTTTCCATGAGGGCAATGTCCTCTCCTCTGGCATTGGAGGTATCTCCAGCTTCTTGAACTGACCTTTATGTCACTCCAATTATCGACCGACAGGTCGGGATTGGCTATTAAGCTTTACAACTGGCCCTTTGAATAACGTTATGGAGCTCCTATTGCTGCACTTCAACAGCTTAGCACCGTTGAGGCACCAGCCTGTGTCCGAGAAGGTTAGTGTCATGGCAGTTGGGTTTTTTGGACAATGCGTCATCCAGAAATAAATAGATTTTCTTTTTTGGAGACAGTCCAATGTTAGATTAAGAATTATCTACTAGATTGCTTGGCGGCTGGGCATGGAGATGTACTCTAAATTGAAAGGCATTTGGAAGTAAATTTAGACACACTTGTTATTTATTACCACAAGTGGGTGCTGGGATCCTGATTTATAATGTCTTTGTGATTTGGTTCGCATCAGGTATCAATTGCAGACGATAGTTAAATAGTAAATGATTAAAGGATGTACTAGGCATGTACATAAGGAGAGGTGTCAGAAGTGGGATAAAAATATCTGGCGTGAAGCACTCTCCAAATGATCTTCCAGATACAGGTACTACGGACAGAAAAGTGTCATAAGTAAGATGCCTATACCTAAGGCCAAACAATAGAGATTTACTCCCAAATTTAGAAACCTGAATGGTAGAAGAACGCCTCCAGGTACAAGGATGCATCTACCGGGAAGTGTCAGAAGTGGGACAACGATAACCAGCTTTAAACACCAGTCGAAAATACCTCATGAGTTTTCTATGTTTTACTCGTAAATTTTGAAACCTGAATGGTAGGAGAACGCCTCCAGATAGAAGGATGCATCTACTGGGAAGTGTCAGAAGTGGGACAACGATAACCAGCGTGAAACACTAGTCGAAAATGCCTCATGAGTTTTCTATGTTTTACTTTTAAAAGCTTAAACAATTAGAGAATGTGCGACAGACACCTTATACAAGGGAAGAAGTGTAAGAAGTGGGACAACGACTGTTCTAAAGACATACAAATTGGAAAAGAAACATTAAAAGATTTCGAATAGACGATCTTACCTGGAGAAACCATTATTAAAAAGCGTTACATGGATTAGCAAGTGTTAAAAGTGGGAATAATGTAACGAACCTTCTCTGACCGAAGTTTTATGGATCGCGGTAGCGAAACTAGGATGTCGTAAGAGCTCAGAGAAGTGAGCCTGAAAAACTATGTGAGTACATACCGTATAGAAAATTTTAAAGGAAATGTCAGAATTGTGATCAAAAGAACTTGCTCAAGAAGTGGAATTTAAATAAAATATTGAACAGAACTAACTCTGTGTTCAGAGGAGGATGCATGAGTTCAAAAATAAAGCTTAATCTGTAACCAGGTGTTAGAAGTGTAACAATACATAAACAGTGTACAAAATTGTAGTTCTTTGACAGCATTTCTGTAAACATCGCCATCTGAAATGGGAGTCTGTAGATAGGTTTGCTTTTAGAAAGAGAATTGTCTGCACTAAGTAGTGTCAGAAGTGAGACCAAATTAGCAACAAACGTTCGAAGATGGACTTGCTTTTCTCCACACAATTTTTTGCTTGCACCTACCTATAGGGCAAGTATTGCAATCGTGAAAAAAATCGAACTCGAGATTTTAATCAAACTTGACATTACTATGATGGAGAAGTCCAAAAAATTAGGTCCGGCAATTCCGTCTGTCTGTCAGTCTGTCAGTCTGTCAGTCTGTCAGTCTCTCAGTCTGTCAGTCTGTCAGTCTGTCAGTCTGTCTGTCAGTCTGTCTATCTGTAAATTCGACTACAGCCTAAAGGGCTGGACGGATTTACTTCAAACTTCATATATAGGGTCTGTGGGATATTCCCTAGAGGCGAAATTTGAATTTTCATTCTAACCTCAAAATTAAGGGTAGTTTACTTAAGGCCGATTTCAGTTAAAATGGATTTTCTCGAAAACGGCTCTAACGATTTCGATAAAATTTGATGTGTGGGTTAGTTTGGGCATATGCTATGAGGTGGCATACCACGGTAATATTGAAAATCAGCTGTTTCTCTGGTATTTGTTTGGCGATTGGGCTATTATTTGTAAGTTATAGGACAAGTTCAAAATAATGGCATACCAAATTTTGGAATGCCACGCCCACTTTTATAAAACTTTTTTTTTTTCAAAGTTTTTACTAGAAATTGAGAAAAAATTATTTAAGCAAAGTAATAGGATAAGACTTGGACTTTAATCCTGATAAAATTGTACACTTATAGCATTACGGTGCAAGTACGTACGACCCAGTCGTGCATTTTATTTATTAATATTTTGAGTTGAAATGGTCCAACGACAATCTACTTATTTTTGAGACTAAATGGTCAACATAGCTTCATAGGAGACTACTCTCAAAAGCCTGCTAGATGTGCTTTGGAATGTAGTTCTGACGGTTTATAAAAAAAGCCCTTTGAGGTGCAACTCTATTTGGTCTAAAACCATTGGTGCTCCTACAACGATGTTAAGTCCTTGAGGCATGGACAACAGTTGAGCAATAGAGGGTACATAGGGTCAAACAAAAGTTTGAACTGTAATTTGATGCTCGCTAGAGGTTAGATCTATAGACAAGGATCTATTTACCCATAAACGGTGGTTCGGTTCTAGCAAAACTATAAGCGAGACGGCCACACACTGTATCCACTGCCATATGCCAAGCCTCCAACCGTATAAATGTTTCACTACCAGAACACATTATTCCAACTGTTTCTGACCTTTCATTTGAAAAAGAAAACAAAAATAAAACAAAATGAAAAAAATATTTAAAAAAAAGGCCTGTTTGTGGAGCATATATTTCATAGCAGCGGTTTTCTAGGGTAAGTCTTCGCCGAATCTCCACTAGGGTGTCGTTCGTGGAGTTGATCTTTACTCCGAGATAGGTAAACTCCTTAACTACCTCAAACTACGTTTTGTCCTAGACGGTGAACCGATGCTTCTTTGTTTGTTGACGACAGGTACTTGGTTTTGTCCTCATTCACTGCAACGCCAACTCGTTTCGCCTCTTCTTCAATTGCCGTAAAAACTTTTATAACGTCGTGTTAGGAGCGATCATTGATGTCGATGTCGTCAGCGTATCCCAGCAGCTGGACAGATTTATTGAAGTGCGTTCCATGTTAACACCTGCCCGATACCCTTGAGCTGGGAGCTCCCTTCTTCTGCTGCCCTTGTTTTCTTCTGCAGCATTTGTAGGTGTAGGCTCCTCTTAGGAGGAGCGGTGAGTCTCTCACTCAGGCGCTCTCTGTAGACTCTGGTTACTCCAGTCTAAGGCTTCCTACGTTGAATTTCTTTTTCTGGGCATTTCGCAGCTTCTTCTCGTTGGATAATCGTTGAATCAGAGTCGACATTTGCACTTCTAAACGTTTGCACATTTCGATCGATTTGGTTGGCGGTTCGGCGGCAATTATCGAATATCATTGAGCGTAGCCGATTTCCCATTATGAATCCAAATCCTAACATGTGCAGTCTTTTGTGGCAGCTGTAATAAATATCGTGAGCACTGGCGTTGGCCTATTAAAGGCTCATCCACCACCGTCTCTTTTCCAAAAATCTGACGTATTCTGGGAGATCCTTACCGGCCTGGGCTCCGAGGATGTCGAGGTAGCCCGAGTAAAGTGTGCTTCTGCTTCCGTTCGGAGCTCTGACGACACCGTTGACCCCATAGAGAGAGTTCGTCCGCTGTTGTGCTTATAGTGCTGCAATTTTCTCTTGCTCAACACTCGCGCTCATAAGTTCGGGAAGTCGCAACCGGAAGGACATCAACGCGTACCTAATGGCTACCACTTGGTGATAAAAAAACAGCACAATTGATGTGCAGCACCAGCAGTACATTTACAGCAATGTACGTCGCCAAGTTGACGCCAATCAGTACCTACCCTATTCCTACAGCATCCAGCCATCTCGAATCCCACCCAGAAGAACTAAATGTTTTTTCGCGGCCCCATCTCTCACGATCGTCTGACAAACATCCGAGAGTAAAAGTTGTCATGAGTAAGCTTCTCAAATAATAAATTGCCTTCGGACACGGCATTAAACAGTAGGCCTCTTCCATTCGAGTACAAAATATAACACGCACAACAGAAATGGTTGTGAGAAGCTAGGCCCTGGGTCCCATCGACCTGTTGCGCCAAATATTTACTTTTTTTTATTTTTATTGTACTTTCTACGTAGTTTTTGTCACATAATTCGTCACCTTGTAGGCCCCGAGCACCGTCTCGGTATTCCTGGCCTTACCGCAGCTTACCGATACGGTTTTTGCTTGGGACTTTGTGTTCAAAAAGAAGAAGTCGATAGACCTGGAATCACAATCCCAAAAGTTCGTGGGATACCTGAATATTTATGAAAACAGAAAAGAAAATAAATTGCATGACTGGATCGTACGTACTCACACCTTAATGCTAAAGTTTTGTTCTAATAAAGTGGGCGCGACATTCTGCGAATTATAGAGAACTTCAAGGCCTATAAATATTCCCCTGACAATTCTTTTTTCAAAAAAATGTACGTCGCCATTCCAAAACTTGGTACCCCATTACTTTGCATTTGTCTTATATGGAAGCATCAAATATTAATTTTTAATTCAATTGTGTTGTGTAGAGAGGTAATTGAGAAATAGCCAATTAAGCATATACCTAAACTAACCCAATTTTATGAAAATCGTTAAAGCCGATTTCGAAGAAAATTCTTTTTAATTAAAATCGGCCTTTGGTTAAGTACCCCTATATTTGAGATTGGAATGAAAATTCCGATTTCGCATCAAAATGTGGCCCCACGGACTCCAGATATGACAGGCAAACAGAATAGACGAGCCCAATTTTTTTTTCTTTAGTAAATAACGTCAAGTTCCATTAAAGAAAATTTTCCGGAAACCAATACTTGGCCTTTATGTGCAAATGTTGAAGCACCAGATCAACAGTCAAAATAAGGAATATAATAAAATTAAAGTAGTTGAGTGTTCAATACTGGAATGTATTGAAAAAAGGAATAAAAAGAAGACTGTTCCTTGAAATGAAAATTAGCAATAAAAATATTGCTCAAACAATCATGATGGATAGTATAAAATGAAATGCTAATGGTATCGAGAATCAGAAAAAATAAATTCATGTAGTTTTCGACATGAACTAATTTCATAGATATATTTATGTTTTGTCTCAGAGACACACTTCAAATTCCAAACAAACCTTAAACTGCAAGGTTATAAACTATTTAACTCCTCTCATCCCCATAATTCGGCAAAGTGCGGGGCTGTAGTTATAGTAAAGAAAACAATCAATCGCCATATGGAAGCCAGATTCCAGTCATGTGCGATACAAGGAATATCTAAAATATAAAGGTCGATGGGACCCAGGGCCTAGCTTCTCACAACCATTCGTGTTGTGCGTGTTATATTCTTTACACGAATGAAAGGGTCCTACTGTTCAATACCGTGTTATTTGAGAAGCTTTTTCAAGACAGTTGTACTCTCTGATGTTTGTCAGAAGCTCGCGAGAGGTGGGGCCGTGAAAAACTTTTAAGTGTTCCTACTAGGATTTGAACCTTGAATCCCTTGCTCCATAGTCCAACGCACTAACCACTCACCACGGAATATCTACTTATAAACATAAAAATGATTATTGGACAAATTATATCAGTTGCATCAATTTAGTGTTCTCCCAACAGTGAGAGATTAAGGCCTCTTCCGCATATTTCGTAATAATAGCAGGTGAAGATTTTATTGCTAAAAAAAGTATTGGGGATCTACATACATACGTAGATTGACAAACACGAGAGAAAGAGAACTCTATGAACTAATAAAAATATCAAATATTACTCATCGGAAAATCAACCTATATTTTGCCAAAGAGCTAGAAAGAAAAATCCGGGATCTTATCGACTTTTCTGTTACAAAGAATATCTCGTCAAGTACTATTAAAGTAGAAGAAAGGCCAGATCTTGATTTAGATCATTCCATAATACTTTTAACACTTGGCGATACAATCAATGTAAAAGAAAACCCAAGGTTAGCTACATAAGAAGCTGACTGACTGGTTCTACTTCAAACAGAATTTAAAGGACAGTACTCAGCACTTAGAAACAATTGAAACAGAAGATCAACTAGAAGAGATATTAACTATTAACATACAAAAACCTGCATGGGCTGTAACATATAAAATTAAAATTTAACAAAACTTATATCCAAGAGAATATGTGCCATAATTACGGAAAAGAGAAGAGCTCGAAAACGTTGAAAACAATCATAATCTAAACAGTAAGCTTAAAAGATCGATAAGGGAATTTAAAAATGATTCTCTTAAAAAATACCTTATCAATCTTTCGAATGATGCTAGTACTAACTGCTTATTCTAGAAGCCAACTAAGAAAATGGAAAGGCCAATTGAAAACATTCCACGAGTTCAAAACAGAAAAGATAACTGGCAAAAAATAACCAAGAAAAGCGAATTGATTTGCTCAGTATGTCGAAGGCGTCTTCGGACCATATGAAGATAATGACTGTCAAGAAAAGGAAGCGTTGTGCGAAGAGGTGAAATATATTCAACTGGTAACTGCAAAAGAAATTGCTAAGGAATAAGAAAAAAGTATCAATATTAACAAAGCCCCGGGACTTGATTTGATATCAGGGTAAAGCCTAAAACAAGTCGCAAAAAACCGCTTACTGAAAATGGCACACATTATGAATGCTGCATTCAGGATAAAGTATAATATGTACCTAGCATGTGAAAAGTCGTTGCGGTAATTATGATACCTGAGCTAGGCAAACTACCTAGTGAAGTTATTTCCTACCGCCCCATATCGATACTTACTATGTTGAACAGGCTATTTGAAAAGATGTTAATTAAAAGTCTGCATAAAATAGAAAAAATAGTTTTAGAAATAAACACTGTGTGATTGATCCGGTGCATAGAATAACTGATAAAAACGAAAAAGGTTTTGAAGAATAAAAGATATGCTCTGCTATATTTCTCGATTAAGCACAAGCTTTCGATAAAGTGTGGCAAAAAGAACTGATCAATAAATTGCAAAAGCATCTGCGAAAGCAATATTCAGAAATTCTAGAGTCTTACCCCATTGATTTTTAAGAATTAAACATGGTATTGACTACTCCTAAATGAGAAAAATTAAGGCTGATGTACCACAAGACAGTGTTTGAAGCCCTCTTTTATATGTCTTATTTACCAATGACTTGTCAAATAATGATCTGTACCAACATTCGCAGATGATACTGCTGTTCCTGCTGTGGGACAAACTGTCGAAGTAGCTAGGATTTTATTTACAGTGAAATGTGGAGTAAAATCTAAAAAGACTAATCATATATTCATAAAAATGTACATTATAAACATTTTTCATGAAAAAATCGAATAACGGTAATGTTGAAAATCAGCTGTTTCTCGGGTATTTGTTCGGCGATCGGGCTAAAAATTAATATATATAATTTATAACACAAATGCAAAATAATGGCTTATCCAATTTTGGAATCACCATGCCCACTTTTATAAAAATAATTTTTTTTCAAATTGTTTAACTAGAAATTAAGAAAAAAATATCTAAGCAAAGTAATACCCCTTCAAATTTTCTATAATTCACTCAAACCCCCTATCTGGCCACGCCCACTTTTTAAGGGCGTTTTTATAAAAACAAAATATTGAATCAACTCCTACAATCAGTGGCGACGCGTCCTATTATTCATTTCGTTCATGAGCGTCTAACTTTCGGAGAACAATATTTTTGTTTTTATCATTTTCTTAACTGACATTAACCACTCACAAAATGTGTTTACACTGTCACCTAAGTCCTAACTCCAGTCAATTCCTCAGTGTATTTCCCAACTCGTGCCATCCTCCCGTACACTTGAGTAAACTCGAAATTCATAGCAGAATAAAATACTGACCTGCAACAACAATGCTTTGCTTTTTATTCGACTCGTTCAGTTGAGTTATAAACGAAATGTATCCATCAAAAATATGTATAAAGAAAAAAAAAGGATCGCACAATGTATCAACAAAAGGAGTGAGTTTTGCTCAAGCAACCCTCATATGTAGATATAGATCTTTTATAGGTATAGGGCACGTGTACAGGTACTGTAGGAGGTAGGACTATGTGTGGTCGTTGTTTGCATGTGACGATAGTAAAAACAAAAGTTGAGTAATTATGTTACTTTTACGTTCTATTCGTGCTGGAAGAATATGAAAGAAATGGAAAATTTATATAGGATATGTGATGGATTGAGCTTATTTTGAGTTTTTATTTTGAGTGGGGATGGAAAGGAAAATCATCTCAAAGTTGATCATATTTTCAGCGGAAAAGATGGTTTTTATACGGTGCAGTTATCTAAAGCTTAAAAAATGGCTTCTGGTAGTGAAAATGTTATAAATAAAGGCAGTTGTGAATGCATTATTGAAAAATTAATTAGCAAACCCTTTTCGAAATGCAATTCTAACGAAAAATCTGAAACAACAACATTTTTACAATTTTGCTCGCAGTTTTTTGAAAAACTTTTAATGGAAAACCTGATTTCAGTTTTTCTAGAAATATACAAATTGTGTATATTGGTTCTAACGTTTTCCTTTAACAACATCGTCAGTTGAAAGATCTTTTTCGACACTTAAAAAAAATAAAACATATTCAAGAACAACAATAGGAAAAAATAGACTGACGGATATTTCAATGATTACCATTGAAAAAACGTTTGAGAACAAAACAGTTTAAAGATTGTTTATATGAAAATGTCATTAAAATATTTTTAAACAAATCTAGGAGGTTGGACTTAACATATATGTAAGTAATATTTCAGTGTTCATAGTAAGTACTTACATATGTATATCATATGAATTAAAACAATAAAAATATTGAATTTCACTAATTGAACGCCTACATTTTTTTCTCACGCGTCGCCACTGCCTACAATGTTATGACTATTATTCCATAAAAACGTGGAATGCCACGCCTACTTTACTGGGAAGAACAAAACTTGGACCTCAATCCTGATAAAATTTTACACTTGTACCATTACGGTGCAAGTACGTACGACCCAGTCGTGCACTATATTTCATTTTCATAAACAAAATCCTTATTTGTACAGATGGCAATACTATGACCCTTCACAAAAATCAAGGATTTTAACCATTATACTGGAACTTTTTCAATGGAATCACACATTCGGTGTGAGTTGACATCATTCCCATTAACAATCTAAAATCGTTGATGGTGCGAACTCAAAAATTGATAATGATAAGACAAGTGAACTTACAAACGATACAAGAAAATGAATAATAAATTTGCATATGCATATGCATTTGCATACGATAAATCTCTGCGAGAAATAACAAAAATTATTAAAAGAAGTACTTCTACTATACAGTATTTGGTAAATAATAAAAATAGTGACCGGGTGGAAAAAAACTTCTAAATCAAAATAGGTCCTTACTAAATATAAGACATCAGTCGCACATATATGGAGTTCTGGAAAAAGGTAATCTTTTCCGATGAATTCAAATTTAAAATAAAAATATAAGATCCACGTGTCAAGATTTGGTGTGAGTTTAACACAAGCTTAATAAGATACGTCCTACTACTTACGTTTTTCAACAAGACAACGACCCGAAACATACGGCTTTGAATACTCAATATACATACAATGTATATATTTAGTGTAATTGCCTAAAATACTTAAAAGTACATGCAAAAGAAATTTATAGAAAGCACAAACTTTTCAAAATAAAAAACTACGAAAAGTTGTAAATGCATAAGAAAAACTGATCAGCATAAAGATCTAGAAATAAAGATGATTGAAGATGTCCGAGACTCTAAGGGGAGTGCCAACAGACGTTAAGATGAACTCACAAATTTTCCTTTCTCTGAACAGGTGACTAGAATCTTTATTGCATCATCGGTGGTCAGAAAAGGAGGTGATGTTCGAGACTTTTCAGTTGGTAACGTCTATGGAGTTCGAGTTTGATGTTGGGCCCATTCTTCAAATAATAGTTATTGCAGTTTAACCCGCAAATTATATTATTGCAAAATAATGGCTCTTGGATTAGGGCTCTATCTATGTACATATATGAAAGGCACCTAGCACAGGCTCTCGGGGTTTTTGTTTCCATATCTCCGTACCGTCATTTTGGCATTTTCTAGCCTCTTACTATCCGAGGATTTGTTTTTTGATTTTTTAGAGGCCATTTCGCTCCGGCGGTACCTGAGGTGCCGGCTCTTTTACTGTTCACTGTATGATCGCTGGGGTACCGGAGTGGTAGTGACGATGAGCCGATACTGCTAAGGTCTATTTCAGCTTCAGAGTCAGCCCCAGCAATTTGGAAGCCCCTAAGATGCCGTTCGAAGAATCTTTCGGCTGACTCTGCTACAAATGGCTTGGCTTCAGTTTTTGTTAGCGTACTAAAAAAAACAGGTTCTGGCACTAGCCCGCGTACTGGGCTCGGACAGATGTCAAGTATTTATAACACCACTTAAAAAAGATAAAGGCAAAGAGTACACAATGATCAGAAACTCCACCCACTCATAACTGAGCTGGAAGAAGATGCATTAATCGGCAGTAAACAATAAGCAAAAAAAGATGGACCAAATTGGGGACCTCTGATTTTTGAATACTAGACGTAAAGACGCAAAGCGACTGTCACCAAAATAGCCAAGGCATATCAAAAACTTTTGCGTGGATGAAATGCGTGGGATTACCATAACCAGGTGCTTTTTAACGACAATCGAAAGCATAAAGCTTTCACCGTCGATTGAATTCGCATCGAGTAACGCGATGGCTTTTTGCGCAACTTCGAGCAAAATCGCTACTAACCAAAGCTACGCCATGAATTCCCCCATATGCACTGTATGTGTAATTGGCCGTGAACAAGTTCCTAAGCGAGTTCCGAGAAAAGACGGCTGGTAGGTCTATATGCAAAAGATTGAGCGAGAGAACCTAGTCACTAGAAACTTAAACTCCAAAGCACAGGAATCTCTGTATACTCTCCAAATACTCAAGTTGGGCGCAATAGTTCAACATAGTAAACGTAGGCAAGACGTTAACCTTTAGAAAACCGCGCCGCGTAGAGACAATTACGGATGTAGCCTTCGCAACAGAACTAACATCCATAAGATTTCGAAACTGAAAAGTTATCGAAAATTACATAGCCTATGATCGTTAGTACATTGTCTACGAATTTAACATGTCCCCAAATTTAATCAAAGACATCCAATAAGGTAGAACGCTAATGAACTAATAGGAAGATAAGTGCTTTTCGAAAAGATGCCAACATATTAGACGCAAAATCAGCAACCTGTGGAAGGTACTCTAGGTGAATTTAAGAAGGAGAGGACAAGTCCTCCCCAACGCATCCCGTCAGGGCCTCCGATACCTTTCCGGCTGAACGATAGGAAAGTCCGATGTTCATTGAAGAGAAGTTGACTCTTTCAGCGAAAAAACGGCGGAGCCAGAAAGCACATAACACTGATGGAATACCTGCAGAAGTACTCAAAACGTGCGGAGGAGTACGATCTATGTTTAGCAGCAGAAAACACAGAGATAGTTCCTTTGATTAAAAAACGAACTCTGACATCAATTTTAAAATACCTACCTGGAAGGTAGCGGTAAAATACTTGGGGATGACTGTCGATACAAGTTAAACTTCTAACAGTACACAAGGTCAACATCGGAACGAGCTGCGAAGACACAATGTCGCTTAGCAAATTATTGGCAATAAGGGTGCGAAAATTAAATTATTATTTTAGGTTCAGCTAAAGATTTCCCCCGCGGGAATCTTAAAAAAAAACCGCGAACGGGAAGGCTTATGCCTCCCCCTAACTGTTCGACTTACGGTAATAAAATTCCTACTTCACTTTTATAACTATGTTTATTATTTATCCTTGCCATGGGTTCAGGTATCCAAGCTCCAGAATTCTGCAATGGCGGAATGTGTCGCGGCGAGTGTAGGATATCCGGTGCGATATTTGATCCCATTGCACTTGCCCATGGGAACCTATTATTTATTATTTATTATTTATTATTTATTATTTATTATTTATTATTTATTATTTATTATTTATTATTTATTATTTATTATTTATTATTTATTATTTATTATTTATTATTTATTATTTATTATTTATTATTTATTATTTATTATTTATTATTTATTATTTATTATTTATTATTTATTATTTATTATTTATTATTTATTATTTATTATTTATTATTTATTATTTATTATTTATTATTTATTATTTATTATTTATTATTTATTATTTATTATTTATTATTTATTATTTATTATTTATTATTTATTATTTATTATTTATTATTTATTATTTATTTATTTATATATTATGAAATAGGGAAGTTATGAAAAATGGGAGTGACATGAGCGGAGTTTAAAATAATTACCACTAATACTGCTTCTATTTCTCAGAAGCACAGGTGTGAAATTTAATCCCCCTACCTCAAAATACAAGGCCCAAAAACTAGTTGCTTATGGGCGGGCGGGTGTTCAGACCGACGTACGTAGCTCAATGCTCTCTTGATGCTGTTCAGGCATATACATATGTATATACAGGGAATATAATTTATATCTATGATTCAGATGATAAGCTATCAGTGGCGTGCGGTCCATACTAGCCGATTCCATGGCCGATTCGCCCATATACACTCTTAAGAAAACTTATCGGCACACTATACGTAAGCACGAATTCGTCTTTTATTTTTGGGGATATTTTCGTTTTCTTAACCACTACAATGGAATATGGTAGTTACTAAAACTTTGTGTGACAGTAAATGATGTTTCTTTTAGAGGCGGGAAAATTTAAATTAAAATAAAACGTAGCAAGGTGTACATTACTTTACTTTGCTTCTACCCAATCACTTGTTGTACATATGTATGTAATAAGCTTATTATTTAATTAAATTCCAATGACAGAGTGTTACGAAGGCGGCTTACAATCCATATCTTGATTCTAGGTTTCCTCTCTTAAAATTTCACCGCACACCACTATAAGCTATTAATAACATATTATGTTACAACCGAAATTGAAGTGACAGTAATAGATTTTTTTAGTCAATATGACTTAATTCAAATTAATAGCTATCCTAATGATTTTAATCATATACTTAATTTACTTTTTATTGATAAAGAATTTAATGTATCAGTTGAAAAGTCAGACCTTCCTATAGTAAAATACTCTATTTTTCATTATGCCTTGGATGTAAATATTAATTTGTTTTACTATATAAAAACAAGAGTGTAGGTAATACATTTGTTTAAGATTATCAAAATGCAGACTTTAATACAATGAACCGGTTTTATCTTCTCAAACGTGACATTCTTGTTTCCTCTAATTTGGAAAACGAATTTAATTCATTTGTATTACTTTTTAAACATGGTACAGAACTGTATGTTCCTAAAAAGAGGTTAAAACGCAGCTGTAATCCATTATGATTTTTTTTTTTTTTTGTTAATTAGGACCCTAGCCCATATGGCTGATACTGCGACCTAAAAGATCTATTGTATCTTAGGGTGTATTTTTACTCTAAGAGACGTCCCACCTCCCTGATGAAGGAAAGCACGTCCTTAGTTGCAGAGGTTTTAATATCTGCCGGCGAGCATGTTACCTTGCGGAAGATGCGCCACCTCAACCAATGCAGAGCTGGACATTCACAGAGAATGTGCTCGGATGATTCGTCATCTTCTGAGCAGAACCTGCATTCTATGTCTGGGCATAGATTGAGTTTGTTGAGGTGATATCTCAGGCCGCAATGAGCTGTTAGAAAGCTCACCAGCTTCCTAATATTTTCTTTGTCTAAGTTTAGAATTTCCTTATAGGAATATGGCTTGATTAACCTCTTGGATTGTCGTAACCCTGGGACATTTTCCCAGTGGGTTAGGCGAAGATTATGCTCCCATGCGTTAATCAGCGCTGTGGCATAAGCCCAATTGACGCCACAGTAAGGTTCAGGTCCAATGAACGCAGATCCTGAGCCAGCCCTAGCTAGTTCATCTGCAGATTCGTTGCCTGCAATCCCCTGATGACCTGGAACCCATCCGAGTACCACACTATTATGTCTAGCAAGAGATTGTAGTGCATCGTAACAGCATTTAACCGTTAAGGAGTCCATTAAGTTGGACGACAGAGCTTTGAGAGCTGCCTGGCTATCTGAGAAGATGTAAATTTTTGCGCCCTTGATTCTCTTACTAAGGTTTATTCTGGCGCAGATCTCAATGGCATGGAGTTCAGCCTGGAAGACCGTGGGACACGTTCCCATAGGTATTGTGACTTTGGTATTGGGTCCAAAGACACCAGCACCCACTCCGGAGTCCATCTTTGATCCATCTGTGAACCATATCAGACCTCTAGGGTCCAGTGTAGGAACACCATTAGACCAGTCTGCACGGTCTAATATATTAACCTCAAATAACCTACCGAAACAGTATTCACTGACCATAACGTCGGGTACAGTGCAGAGCATGTCTCTTTGTGGGATTGAGTCAAGAATTTTCAGGTGTCCCACGTGGTCACCTGCCTTAAACTTGTATTCTAGTTGCAACTTGATAGCGCATCTAGCAGCCGTCTTCCTAATAAAGATTTGTAGAGGCGTGAGCCCAACGATGGCTTCTATAGGTGCCGTAGGGCAGGTACGCATGGCACCTGAGATACCGAGACAGGCTATTCTTTGTAGCTTCTGAAGCTTTGCAGCCGTTGTCCGTTCAAGTACTTTTGGCCACCATACGATGGCTGCGTACGTGATAATGGGCCTCACTATCATTGTGTATATCCAATGAATCATTTTAGGATTGAGACCCCAAGTTCTACCATAGAGGCGTCTACAGGCCCACATGGCCCTGGTGGCGCGTTCTATGGCGGACTTGATATGAGTATTCCAGTTGAGTCTTTTATCAAGGGTGACTCCGAGATATTTGACTTCACTGGAGCACACTAAAGTGGTGCCTTTTATGGTCATAGGTCCCAGATTGACCAATCTTTTGTGAGTAAAAGGCACTAGAATGGTTTTGCTAGGGTTAATGGAAAGACCCTCGCTATTACACCATTCTAAAACGTGTAGTAAAGCACCCTGCATGACGCTAGAAATAGTCAAACCGTGTTTACCACTAACAATGATCGCCAGGTCATCTGCATAACCAATGGCGATGTAGCCTGATCTATAAAGATCTGCTAGGAGTCTGTCGATAACTAGTGACCATAGAAGTGGAGAAAGGACGCCCCCCTGGGGGCAACCTTTCACTGCGTTCACAGATACAGACACTTCTCCGGAGGAGGAAGTAATAATCCGACTTTCGAGCATGGCTCTAACCCATTGGTTGGTCGAATCTTCGATACCTTTGCTACTTATAGCCCTTGCTATTGAATCGTAGCCAGTGTTATCGAAAGCACCCTCAATATCCAGGAATGCACATAGGGCTATGTCCTTGGAACGTAAAGTTCCTTCTATCTTCTTGACAAGATAGTGAAGAGCGCCTTCGGTTGATTTACCTTTTCTATATGCAAATTGGCTTGAGTGTAGAGGGATGGACAAATCTAGTCGGCCTCTAATGGGAACATCAATGAGTCTCTCCATAGTTTTGAGAACAAAGGATGTTAGACTAATGGGTCTGTATGATTTAGGCAGCTCACTAGGTCTATTGCCTGGTTTAGGTATGAAGATTACATTCACCTGCCTCCAGGTAAACGGAATGTAACTCCAGTTATAGCTGGCTCTAAATAAAGCAATAATGGCCGGCAAGATGAGATCGATTGCCTTTTGCAGGAGAGCTGGAAAGATCCCATCACCACCGGGGGCTTTGAATGGTTTGAAAGAGCCTACGGCCCATCTTACCTTATCCGGACTGAATATTTTGCCAGATAAACTGTTCACTCTACTGGCGATACAGACCCTATGGTCAGATGCGTTCGAGTGTGTGCGGAATGCACAGGTGGTCGAACCAGGGAAGTGAACCTGAAGTAGGGTTCTAAGTGTATCCATTTGGTCCGACGTGTAGGTACCATCAGTCTTTTTGAGTAAACCTACACTATTTGCGTGATCCTTTACAAGTGCTTTATGGATGCGTGCCGCTACTGGCATGTCAGTTATGTTTTCACAGCATTTTCTCCATGTAGTGCGTTTGGATCGTCTTAATTCTGAATTGTATTCAGTGAGAGCGAATCTATATTCGTCCCAACTCTTCGTACGTTTTGCAACGTTGAAAAGTCTTCTAACCTTTTTCCTAATCTTAGCAAGTTGGTCATTCCACCAGGGAACCTTACGTCTACACACACTGGTTTTGGGGACGCAACTGCTATGATAGGAGGTAAGCAACACATTGTTTAATTGATAAGCTGCTTCATCTAGGTCCCACGTGGACGCAATAGATGGGATTAGCGTATCTAAATTTGAGAGGACAAGTCCTCGATACAGATTCCAGTCCGTGGATTTGGGATCGTATCTAGAAGAGTCATGTGTCAGTCTACCCGGAATGTCGAACCTGATGTGCAAGTGGTCGGACAACGAGGCTTCATCTGACACATGCCAGTTTACTACTGAGTTTGAAATAAATGGACTAGCGAGTGTGAGATCAAGTACCTCTTCGCGAATCGCATTTATGAAGGTTGGTTTAGAGCCCTTATTTACAATGTCTACACGATTACTAATAAGATATTCTAAAAGACACTCACCCCTTCTATTGATGCCACTACTGCCCCAGATCTTGTGATGCGCATTGGCATCGCAACCTATGATGTAGTGTAGGTTGCGTTTCTGGCAGTGTTGTATTAGTTCCTGGACCTCTGTGGGCGGAATATTGTCGTCGTCGCCGGGGAAATATGCCGAGGCACACACGATGTTCTGTGTTCCCCTCTCGGTCGGAACCTCTACCAGTAGGGCCACCAGGTCTCTAGTCAAAAATTCTGGAATAGAGAGAAAGTTAATAAATTTGCTTATCAAGCAGGCCGCCCTTGGCACTGACTCCCCGCATTTGTAAATTAACTTACTTGTCGTACTCCATAGACCTCTAATGTGTCCGCTGATAACCCAAGGTTCTTGGATAAGGCCAAGGGTTATATTTTCATCGGCGAACCGCTTGCTAAGGGTAGCGGACGCGCCCTTAGCGTGATGCAGGTTCGCCTGTAACACCTTAATGGTGCTCATTTAGTCCTCCTTGGAGGATCTAGCTTGTCTGAGTAGTTGGGCTTTTTTAGGGCCTTTTCCTCTGCGACAAGCAGCCAGATTTGGACGACCCAGTGGTCTGTTCCTGACCGACTCTTCTTCATGGCAGTAAGCGTGCCCACTGGCGCCGCTTGCTGGACGAGTTGAACCGGCTATGGTGCCGGTCGTTTGGGATATGTAGCTAGTGCCACCTCTACGGTAGCGATCCACAGATCTAGCTACTGTTCTGTTACCAGAACGGAAGGGACCAGCATGCCCTATGGCCCTGCTGGTTGAAGGAGTTGGTCGTGGAACCTGCTTAGTGGGCTGATTTCCGAAACCGCTATGAGCACCATGCCCAGTGGCGCTGGTGGTCGAAAGGGCAGATGTTGTTGCCGGGTTAGCTATGGTTGTTTTGGAATCGCCGGGACTAAGATGCCCAGTGGCGCTGTTAGACGAGGGAGCAGGTTGGGGATCCTGTCTGTCGGACACATTTCCGCAGTCAGGTGAAGGTCCAATTACCTCCTTATCGGAGGTACCGCAGCCAGACGCTGTTATCTTATCGGTGCTCCTTAAGATCAGCTTAACCTGGCCGAAGCGGTAACTAATTTTGCCTTTACAGGTGTTTAGCCTATTCATGGAAGAGTCGTCAATAGCCATCACGAGGTGAAGGAGTGCACCATCCTTTTCCCTCTTGATAACCTTCCATGAATTGGCCTGCAGTCCAGCATTTTGAGCAGTTATAGTCGCCAAAATCTTTTCTGAGGACAGCTCCAGACTTTGTGGAAAGAACCCTCGGACAATGTGTGGTTTAGGGAAAAAACCTTCCTCCACAAGTGTCACGTTCAGTCCACTTTTGGCTCTGATCCTCTCGAAATTCGAGCGCATCCACTCAGCAGTCGCAGTGTCTGAGCATATGAACACTAGCCACCCCGATCTGTGATGTGAACCAGAAAAATGCGGCCATACGCCGCTATTGCTCATCTCGATCGAGGTGTCTATAACCGCCTCTTGAAACAGTGCCATTTGCTCAGTTGTGAGGGGTTGAGTGGACAAGTCAGTCGGGACAACACCTAACCTGATGGTACTGGCTACTTGACTGTAAGTGGGAGTTACAGGTGTAGGTCCTGCCTTGACTTTCTTGGCGACCGATTCTATTGGTGTCTGATCCTCCGATCTGACACGTTTAGTTTCGCGGTGATTAGGGGTGGCAATCTTTGAGTATGCGAGAGCGCTCTCTCTACTCTTGCCAGTACTAAGCGCATGCTTAAACCGCCTTCTTTCTTTAGAGGTCAGTTTGAAAAATCCATCCTTTTGTTGTGGGATCTGTAGGTCACCAAGCATCTTCCCAATGGAGGAGCAACCGGATTTCTCCGTGATGATACTACAGGCATCAACAATGGTGGACGCGTCAGAATCAGATGTGGCAGATTCCACATCCCCGGTTCTGACCGCAGCGGAAGGTTTCAAAGGGGCCCATGTGGCAACGCCTTCTAAACGTTCAGGGGTGTTCGGCTGCTCGACAGCAGACCGAGAAGTAGAGGCCAAGGTAGCGTTGGCCGTCGAGTGCTCAGTAGCGCCTCGGGATACAGAGGGTTGCTCAACAGCAGAACCCAAGGTTGATGCGATCTGAGATGCATCCTTCTCATTGTTTGTATTAATATTTAAAGGTATTTTGGACCCACGAGTGTCCGGGAAGGGAGGTCGCCCATGGCGGAGCCCGGTATGCCACAGGAAGGCTGACTTAAAACCGAAGGGCGCCAGGTATTCGGAGTTCGCATACTAGCGACTAAGCACCCTCTTAGCCATGCATCCATCGGCGTATGCTGTTCCACCTTGGATTAGGGATTTGATAATGGGGTTTTCTCCCCATCGTCGCTCACTTTAGCCGGCCTTATGATAATTCCACAAAACCATCAAACTGATCAGCCAGAGAGGCACAAAGCCAGTAGCAGGTTGATCTGATTGTGGGTAGTTTCCTTAACATAGGAGCCGTTGCCCGGCGGCCGCCACGAGGAGGCAGTGAGTCTTCTTGAAGCGTTGCCGATAAGGATCGTCTAAAGACTTTACCCTATCGGTTCACACCTGGCCACCATCCATTATGATTTAATAAGAGGCTCTCCAACTTAAAAAATAAAAAAAAGTAAGGCATGTAAATTATACAGGAGCAATAAGTTTGACCCGATTTTTTCGAGCTTGTTATTTAAATAAACAGCACGAGATGATCGATCTAAATAGAGCTTTGTATCATGGGTATGTTACATCTGCAGAATCCAAACTAAAAACTAATAGCAAACATTTCTGGAATTATATTAATACAAAGTGTAAAACAAATGGACTTCCAAACTGTATGAGTTACTCAGGCACATCGACTTGTGATTCACTAACGATTTGCAATTGGTTTGCGGATTATTTTCAATCCGTTTACTCTTCTAAATCTCCTTCTGTTCAAAGTCTAACTAAAGTATGTGAATTTGTTGAAATAGGATCCTGTACTTAAACATATCTGAAGTAGAAGAGGCCTTACTCAAAATTGATTCAAAAAAGAAAGAAGGTCCGGATGGTGTTTCAAAAATGGTACTAAAAAAATGTGCGGTAACGTTAGCTAAATCTCTCATGTATTTGTTTAATATATCACTTACTAGTGGTACTTTTTTGGATGAATGGAAAATATCTTTTATTTCTCCAATTTTTAAGTCTGGATCCAAAAAAAAACTAATAATTATACGCCTATCTGCAAGATATCTGCCATCCCCAAGTTGTTTGAAAAAATAGTATATAATAAATTATTATATCTTATCAAAGAACATATATCTTCATATTATCAATTTTAACAAACAATATAATCATGAATTTTGAACATAAGCTTTAAATAGATGTCATATTTACAGACTTTGCCAAAGCTTATGACATTGTAAACCATAAAATGTTGTTACATAAGCTGTCTTGTATAGGTTTTCATTCTAATGATTAATGGAGATGGATTGAATCTTATTTGATTCGTCGAATTCAAATTGTAAAAATCGACAGTAATTTATCCGATTACATTAACGTACGTCTGGCATACCTCAGCGTAATCAAATAGGTCCCTTACTTTTTCTTTTGTGTATTAACGATATCCCATTAATCTTTAGGAATTCTCACTGCGGATGCTTTATGTTCTGAACGGAACTGCGTACTTCTTCAGGAGGACTTGATAACGCTAATCCATTGGTATGAAGTCAATTTTCTGCATTTGAATGTTTCAAAATATCAAGTATTCTCTTGTGCTTGAAATTATACACCAATTAACTTTAACTATAAGGTCGATAATATAAACTAAGAAAAGGTAACATGTAAAAAGGATCTCGGTGTTATTCTAGATACTAAACTTACGTTTTTGCCCCACATTGATTACGTTATTAATAAAGCTAATTCGATGCTGGGATTTCTTAAACGGAATACCAAAGAATTCACAGATCCTTACGCATTGAAATCGCTTTTAATTCAGCTGATAGAATAGAAAGGGTTCAAAGATAATTCGCTAGATATGTTATCTTCAAGCTTAATTGGGGTATTCAGATGCCTTCTTATAAAACCAGATGGTTATTAATTGGATTACAACGTATTGAGATTCGAAGGAAATACTTCTGCTTCATGTTCACAAGCGACATTTTAACCTATCATATTCGTTGTCCTTTGCTCCTTACACTGCTAAATTTGAGTTCTTCCACAAGAAATCTACGTGAACTTTTTATTTTTCATGAGCAATTTCATCGCACAAACTAACTAACTACATTTAAATCTAGTATTTTATCTTTATGTATAGTCAATATTTATAATTTGTTGTATACAATCGCTTAAATAGAATAGATACCTATTGTACTAATTGCTATCGTAGTCTATAAGATATACATCTGTCTGATTGATGAAATAAATAAATCTATAATCTTTTTTATTAAAATTTCATTCATAAAGTACTGCAGGGTCATTCATTTCGTGATTTCAAGTTGGTAGCGCTGGCATTTGATACCTGGCAAACTCAGCTGTCATTTAAAGTGTCACAATATTAGTTAAATGTTTGCCCTTTACTATAATGGATCGCGCACAATGAGTTAAAATTATTAAAACTTACTACAAAAGTGGTGATTCAAACGTAGCCACTTTTCGCGTGGTACACGATGATTATGGTCGTCATAATCGACCAACTACGCAAGCAATCGGTAAAATTTAGAAGAAATTCGAAGAGATTGGAAGCGTTACTGATGTCGTAAGGCCTGCGTATCATTGTAATGCACGATCAGTCGAAAATATTGCTGCTGTACGTGCAAGTGTTGTTGATGATCCGAATTTATCGATTTCATGGCGTTCGCAGCAGTTGGACCGATTTTTTTTTGACTGGCTATTGAAGATCATCACTTGGACGATATGTGGTTCCAATAAGATAGGGCAACAAACCACAAGCCCCGACCAATTATGGCTTTATTGCATGAGAAGTTTCCTGATCATGTAATTTCACTTTTTGGTGACGCATAAAAAACCAACATTGCTGAAGTTATGGCCGAGATACCGCCCGAAATGTACGAAAACGTGGTTAAACATTACCTTAAAAGAATCGCAGCAATTTTCCCAAGGCTGCCATTTGAATGCCATTTCGCACTTAATGGCAAAGTCCAAACTTTATAATAAATTAAAATTTTAATTAATTTAATTTATTAATAACGTATCGAATGAAAGAAAATGAATGACCCTATATATAAAGTTATGTACTCATATGTATTTACATCCATACATGTACATACTTATATCCTCAGACCAACAGTCCATATTGCGACTTCTACGCTGTGTCCAGCGTAAGCACGGGCACGAGGTTTGCGTGTCACGCGGTCGCCGCACGCATCGCATTTATTTGCTGTGTCCAGCGTAAGCACGGGCACGAGGCTTGCGTGCCATGCGGTCGCCGCACGCATCGCATTTATTTGCGGTGAATGCGGATTTGTCCGATTATAACACGATAAATGTGTTCACACGGGTTGCGTTAATAACATTTTTAGTTCAGTGTTCAGAGCTAGGATGACAGTAGAGTGTCCATTCGGCATTAGTTCTGCCAAATTTAGAATTTTATTAAAAGCAATTGAAACTAATGTTGAAAATGCAGTTCATATTGTGAAAGCTATTTGCATCCTACATAATGTTATTATAGATATGGAAAAAGAAGACACTTTTCTGAATATTTATAGCGGCAATGACTTTTATTCCACAACACATTTCGCCTTTGTATTTCCGAAACTAGCACCTCCATCTTTTAATTTCCGCACGATACTGCGGACAAACAATGCCAAAACAATGCGAGGATGTCACAATGCACGTGTTGCCCGCAAAATCGTGTTTACGTTGGACAGCTACATATCCCAACATCCAATTGAATCTCAAATCTGCCCGCATTAAACGCACCGCAACGCACGCAATGCATTGTCCGTGCTTACGCTGGACACAGCGTTACACGTAATTAGTGAAGGAACAACATAGAGTTAATCAAGCAATACCTGAACACTTTTAGTAAATATATGTATATTTTTTTCGTTTAAGGGGATGCAGACAAAGTAAAAGCACTTATTCGACTGCGAGCAGAACTATCTCCGCTGTTTACAGGAAAACGAAATGCTTCAAAATATGCTTGGGCGTAAGTATTGTACAAAATTAATTTTTTCATATCATATTGTAATAAGTTTGCAAAGGTTTGAAAAATAAAACCGTGGGTATATAATTAATTTTTCTGGTCCTTCTCAAATAGTCAGGCAAATCAAAATCAACCAATCACTTCAAAACTATCAAGTTCTTCATTGTTTATCGCTTTGTAATTTTTTCACAACTTCACTTCATTACCCAATACATTTTTTTTTTCAAACACTAATTAACTCTTATTCGTAATTCATTACTTTTGGTAGCATTTTACTTTGGTATGGATTTAACTAACTTCTCACTCTCACTAAAAATCAACTGTGAACTGTCTGGAGTTGGTTGCTGTATTTATATCCAAAATGTATAAGCCTCCAGTTGAGGTACTTTCTAATAAGTCTAATACTCTAATGCATGAACCGCTTATACCAATTCTGTGTCATCATTAACATATAACTGACATTGTAAGCAGTAAGTTTTCGAACTCGATTCAACTTGTCATCCCAAACAATCTCATCTCTCCACGTGTACCGTCGTTAATATGCGTAACTATTTTGTACGGATTCTGGCAGTATTATTGCGGCCCAATACTAGATCACCTTTCTGGGATCCCTAGATTGTTGCTCTGGTGTCGTAACTTGTCTTCATGTGGTAACTAGCCTTCATCCCAATCCTCCCTGAATGTCTGTAATCGTTTTTCTAGATAGAGCACGTTATCTCGTCTACAATTAAAACAAAATTTCTGATGGAGTATGTGTGTAGAAGTTCAATAGACCATTTAAACGAACGGAATATGTCTGTTCCAAATCCTACGATCTTATCTTCTCGATGACCTTCTGCAATATTGTTGACTCGAAATTTCGCCCTTGGTCAGAGTGAGGCTCCATTGATACACCAAATCCGTTCACCAAGTTCCCAATGATCTGCTCCACGATGGTCTTAGCTTCTTTGTTAGAGATGCAAATTCTTCTTACCGTTTACAAGTGCTAGGATGTATCAATTCCAACTATTGATTTCTGGGAATAGTCCTGCGATTCGTTCAAAGGGTATGAAAATACTGATGCATTTTTCCTCGCATTTTTACAATCGGTCTTTTGCTAGCCGGCCATTTTCGGCACCAATTTTTGACGTCTTCTCTTACATTAAGCATACTGCACTATGGAGGATTTCCTGTCTGGGCTTTGACCATTTCTTTTTCAACCTAATCCAGCCGATTGTACCGTTAGACGAACTTCCGCGTTAGACGCAGTTTCAGGCAGTGGCAGCTGGTGTTATTGACGAGATCTCTTCTTATGATGGAAGCTGTGACGCTTCGGGTACCGATTCCATGCCCTACCAAGCTGATAATTTGGCATTTGGAAGTTTACCTACTAGTCGGATCTTCGTTGCGTTGTTTGTTTACACAATACATATATATATATAGACAGTTTTTGCAGTTGACTTAGTAGATGTCTTAGCTTGTTGCAGTTCCAATAACTGGTTTGACCTCCGCGAACGTTGCTGCTTTATTACTTGCACCTATACCTATAGGGCAAGTATTGTATTCGTGCAAAATTTGGAACTCGAGATTTTAATCAAACTTGACATTACCATAATGGAGAAGTCCAAAAAAGTAGGTCCGCCAATGCCGTCTGTCTGTCAGTCAGTCTGTCAGTCTGTCAGTCTGTCAGTCTGTCAGTCTGTCAGTCTGTCAGTCTGTCAGTCTGTCAGTCTGTCAGTCTGTCAGTCTGTCAGTCTGTCAGTCTGTCAGTCTGTCTGTCTGTCTGTCTGTCTGTATATTCGACTGCAGCCTAAACGGCTGGACGGATTTGCTTCAAACTTTATATATAGGGTCTGTGGGATATTCCCTAGAGGCGAAATTTGAATTTTCATTCTAACCTCAAAATTAAGGGTAGTTTACTTAAGGCCGATTTCAGTTAAAATGGATTTTCTCGAAAACGGCTCAAAACGATTTCGATAAAATTTGATGTGTAAGTTAGTTTGGGCATATGCTATGAGGTGGCATACCACGTTTTTCACGAAAAATTCGAATAACGGTAATATTGAAAATCAGCTGTTTCTCGTGTATTTGTTCGGCGATTGGGTTAAAAATTAATATGTCTAGGTTATAAGACAAGTGCAGAATAATGGCATACCAAATTTTGAAATTGCCACGCCCACTTTTATAAATATTTTTTTTTTCAAAATTTTTACTAAAAAATTATTTAAGCAAAGTAATAGGCACTCAAATTTTCTATAATTCACTCAAAACCTTATCTGGCCACGCCCACTTTTTAAAGGTGTTTTTTTAAAAACAAAACATTGAGTAAACTCCTACAATGTTATGACTATTATTCCATCGAAACGAGGAATGCCACGCCTATTTTATTGGGAAGAGTAAGACTTGGATTTTAATCCCAATAAAATTATACACTTATAGCATTACGGTGCAAGTACGTACGACCCAGTCGTGCACTTTATTTTTTTTATCGATCATCCAAACTGCTAGTTGTAGTTTTCTGTTCAACTGCTGCAGGGATTCTTCTTTCATTTGATTTCTTTTGCGCTATTAAACCTTGTATACTTACTGTATATGAACGTCTACAAACCGTCACTAGAATGTTGTGTTGCATTGTTTTATTCGGAAATACATAGTTTAAAGCGATTCACCAGCTGATTCTCTAAGGTCAAGGGTGTGTCCAATACTATTTTCCTCATCATTCGAGTTGTTCGATATGCGGCTCGAATTGTTGCCGGTTTATTAAATATGATGTTTGGCCATCGCAGATGGCAGATTAAATGACTTTTCTTCTTTGATTTTCAAACATGCCTTTCACAGCTTCCTTTGTGGATCTTATTTCCAGCATATTAGAATTTTTAATCAATTGCCCTTGATTTCGTTTTCGAACTTTTAATTTGTTCTTCAACTTTGTTTTCCAGAACGCTCTTTTCTTCGGTCAGTTGTTTTTCCAAGCCTTTAGAGAATTTTCCTGATCGTCGAAATAGGCGTCTAAAAAACTCTTCTGTGTATCGAGTACACCATCTATAGAATTCTTCTGTTCCTCGAACTTGAGGTCTAGCTAAAGGCTGAAATCTTCTGCTCGTGGAATTTTCCGGAGAGGAATTTCATTAATTCGAAAATGTACTTGGTTTCTGTGACATCGAATATCACCAAATCAGGATCTTCGCTTTAAAATTATGGTTTGGGGTTTTGTATTTCTTTCACTACTTCGCTTGTATGTATTCGAATAACATTTATTTAAACAAACAATTAAATCCTAATAGCAATGCAATAAATTTCGTATTATAACACCTCCGTACAAATTCAAATATTATATATTCCACTATCGTTTAAAATCAACTGTGAGCTGTCCGGAATTGGTTGTTGAATTCATATCCAAATTTACCATTCTACAAGGAGGTAGAAGATTACACATTATCAGCAGCACAAATCACTCAAAATTGTCGTCTTTCCATCCCCTGCTTTAAACACCATCAAATGGGCGAGGCCTAATCCGCTCTTCTGTTTCTATCTATGTTTACTTTACATAAATTCATACAATTGAGAATTTGTCTCCAAAATAGCTCATGTATTATTTTTTAGAGTACTTATAATTTTTAAAAAATGGAGTAAATCGATATCGGTTTTATATCGGCTAAACACGTGAATATCGAAAACGGACATGACTTTTCTTTTCGTGGCATTTGTTGTGGATTTTCCCCTTGCTTACTTTTTCGCTCGAATATTTTTGGTACTAAACATCTTTTGAATTTTTACTTGCACCTATACCTACAGGGCAAGTATTGCATTCGTAAAAAAAAATCGAACTCGAGATTTTAATCAAACTTGACATTACTATGATGGAGAAGTCCAAAAAAGTGGGTCCGGCAATTCCGTCTGTCTGTATATGCGACTGCAGCCTAAACGGCTAGACGGATTTGCTTCCAACTTCATATCTGTGGTCTGTGGGATAGTCCCTAGAGGCAAAATTGGAATTTTCATTCTAACCTCAAAATTAAGGGTACTTTACTTCAGGCCGATTTCAATAAAAATTGATTTTCTCGAAAACGGCTCTAACGATTTCGATAAAATTTTGATATGTGGGTTAGTTTGGACATATGCTATGAGGTGGCATACCACGTTTTTCACGAACAATTCGGATAACGGTAATATTGAAAATCGGCTGTATCTCGGGTATTTGCTTGGTGATTGGGCTAAAAATTATAATTTGTAGATTATAAGACGAGTGCAAAATAATGGCGTACCAAATTTTGGAATTGCCATGCCCACTTTTATAAAACATATTTTTTTTCTAAATTTTTACGAGAAATTGAGAAAAAATTATTTAAGCAAAGTAATAGACCTTAAAATTTTTTATAATTCACTCAAACACTCTAAATAGCCACGCCCACTTTTGAAGATCGTTTTTATAAAAGCAAAACATTGAGTAAACTACAATGTTTTAACCATTATTCCATCGAAACGCGGAATGCTACGCCTATTTTACTGGGAAGAACAAGACTTGGACCTAAATCCTAATAAAATTTTACACTTATAGCATTACGGTGCAAGTACGTACGACTCAGTTGTGAACTTTATTATTATCTTACTATATCTTTTAAGAGATATAACAGTCTGAAATTCTCATGACAAACTGAAACCAAAGCACCAGGCCACCGCGGATGTGTTAAGAAGTGCAGTGGGGTGTTTGGGATGTTAAAAGCTTCAAACATATTTTCTTTTAAATATATAAAATGTGAAATAAAAAAATAAACAATTTGGTTTTATATAACTATGAAAATTTTCGAAGTGGATATATTAGTTTTTTGCTCTTTAGTTTTTCAATTATATAATTATTATTTTGTAGTGTAGTTATTCTACTTGTGCATAAAACTATTCATTGTTTCGCACTGATTGTCTTCTTGTTTCACCACTTTGGTTGACTTGATTCATTAGGTCTGTGCCCGTACTTTCTGTACCAAGAGTCGGGGTAAGAAACTCTCAAAAAGAGTAAAGTGTACAAAGAAAGTACGCGAACGCATCGAGCAAAAAACTACCACTTTTTAGACGTCAGAAACATACTTATGTAAGAAGAAAACCAAAAGTGTCTATGAATGAATGTATTTTTCATTCTATTTTCACTCTTAAATTAGGACAAATGAAATAATAAGCAATTAGCATTGCACATTTGTGCATCTGTTTTCCTTTTCTGTGTTGGCTCCAACGATTTCGATTAAATTTTATATTACCTCTAGTCTCTTAGAACCCTATAAGATGGCATATAACGTTTTTGGCTAAAACTGTTCTGAAAGATACTTTTCTTTTGCCAACTACATAAAAGTACGATTTTCTCGGAAACTTTCCGTTCGTTATTGTTTTATTTTCATATTTAGGCTACTTTTACTAAATCCTATAAGATATCATACCACGTTTTTGGTCAAAGTGACCTAAAATGGTATATTACTTACAACCAACTTAACAAAAACACTTTTTCACATCATATTATTGATACGTAAAAATTAATTTCCTCCCTACTTCTTCCTGCTAAACCTAATTTTTAAAACTATGTACCATTTCAAAACCTTTTCCCCACCGATATGGTCCTAGGTATTTTATAGTTTCAGGCCAGATTGATAACAAAGGTAAAATAGTCATTTAAAAATAAGTCAATTACTCAAGTACACGTACGATATAGCGAACCGTTGAATATGTACATAAGTATTGTACTTGATGAACTATAAAATATATATAAGTATATATACATATACATATATATATGTATAATATGGGTGATTTGTGTTTTCAGGATTTACAGGATTTGTATGAATTAAACGTCATTTTCCATTGCTTAAAAGAGGGAGAGCGAGAGAATATAGTTACATTTTTGGGGACTCGCATTGGGATTTCGCATGTTCATTGAACACCAAGGATAATAAAGTTTTGGGTGCTGGATGCTGGATGCTGGATGCTATTTAATAACCTAGAATGCTGTCGAATGCAAAACAGCTGGATACTCCCCTACTAGTAGAAAAAGGGGTATTTTGGTTTTAGCCACCTTAACAAAAGCACGATTTTCTCGAAAATACGCCTCAGTTGCTTAGTTTTCATGCTTTATACTTGCAAGATGACAACCGCGTTTTTGACCGTTGCGTTACTTATGGCCAAGTTTTGTAAATACTTATCTGTGTAAGATTTCGTTTTTTACATCAAATACACACATGACTTTTAGATATATGTACATACGTGGGTGCTGACAAGCTTTCTTCCATGCCGTGCCGAGCTCCACCTCTAGCTCCCAAATGTAACTTTTTCCAGTTATTTGCGAAGGCTGAACAGTTACGAACTTTAATTACTAAACACATATGTACATACATAGGTATTTCAGGTATTTGCTTTTTTGGTAAGTAACCGTCCCCAATCGATCTCGGCATTATCACCGTTATAATATCTATTCTAATACAAATACTATCAAGACCATCGAGAAACTATCCCTCACTCTACCCCGGTCAGATTTTGGTGATAGGGACGGCCTGACGACGTGCCACCTCGTACAAAAGTCATGAAATAGGGTGAGTTATCGGCCATTGATACGCTCCCCAGAAATCCGTCTCGGTGCATCACAACTCCTGGTCTGGTTCGGTGTCATTTCGCTGATAGCGTTCATAAGTTACGTCTTATGTTTTGAAGTAAGTATGTGACGTTTTGTGTTCAGTGTGTGATCGTGTTGCGATCCGGGACCGTTCGTCCTTCTTCAGAACGGTGTGTTGTTATGTGACCTCTCTTTCCTCTTGGGTCACCTACATTAGTTGCCAGTGCTGAATGCTGAGGAGGTGGACTTATGGTTGGTGGGACCATGGTAGTTGTTGGACCTTTTTCCCAGAATTTTTTTAAAGGCAGCGGAAGAAAAGAGGGAGCGAAGGAATGCGCTTAGAGCGATCATTGCTGTGTTAAAATGTAGCGCAACAATGCGTTTCAGTGAAATTTCATTCCAAATATGCAATATAAAAAGTAATGCAAATCAATATAAAAATTTAATCGTTTAATTTAAACGATACTTTATTTTTAACTTAAAGTTTTAAAAAAAGCCTTCAAGTTTTGAACTATCTTAAATCAAGTTAGGTACTTAATTTAACATATGTAGTTCGATTCATCATAATGTTGCTTGTTGACTGGTACTACACTTGTGTTTTTAAAGGTGTATGCGGTGGGAAATTATCAAATTATTCTCTTGTTAAGAAAAAAATGCAATAAAGTGAAGTCAGTATCACACTGGGCGTGTTTTTACTTCCACCTATGTAGTATACCTGTAGAGTAAGTTTCGAACTCGATGTTTTAATCAAACTTGACATTACTATGATAGAGAATCTCAAAAAAGTGAGTTCGCTAATTCTGTCTGCCGGTCTCTCTGTAGTCTCGACTGCAGCCTAAGCGGCTGGACGGATTTCTATGAAACTTCATATCAGGAGTCTGTGGGGTAACAATACAAGGCGAAATCGGAATTTTCATTCTAAACTCAAAATTACGGGTAGTTTACTTAAGGCTGATTTTAGCTTAAATGGTTTTTCTTGAAAACAGCTTTAACGATTTTGATAAAATTTAGTATTTTTCCAGGTTTTTTTCCAAATTTTCATTTAACAGTACTTTCGAAAATATTTTTTTATATATTTATATATATATATTTTATATTTTATATAACTATTTTTCGATCATTTCTTCAGCAATTGGACTTAAAATTATCTGGCGGTTATAGGACAAATACAAGGTAACGCCGTTCCAAATTTTGAACGGCCACGCCCACTAGTAAAAAATTTACTTTTTCAAAATATTTAATAGAAATTAAAAAAAAAAATTGTAACAAATTAATAGGCCTTAAAATTTACCCTAATCTCCTTTTTACCCAATCAAGAATTGAGGTGTATTTTTCTATTTTCTACAAATGAATATACATATACTCTCGGAAGACATATATATATGTATAAGTACCTGTCAGTCGTCAACTACGACATGACTTATAGTGACTGGAGACATACTTAGTTACGGAAAACTTTGAATCTTCAAAGTGCCTGCAAATAGCGAGGTACTTTAAAGTAGCTGTCAATCTTTTTTGCACAGATTAATTTTCCCCACGCACCATTCGTGCTGTGCGTGTTATATTCTTTACATGAATGGAGAGGTCTGTTTAATGCCGTGTCCGAAAGGCAGTTTGCTATTTGAGAAGATTTCTACAACTAAACTACAACTACAACTATAACTACAAAATGAGTACCCATAAGTATGTATACGTTACTTTAGTCTCGAGTATTTATTATAAATTATCGTTACTAGTTACTTACGTTACTTTACTATTTTAGTTATTTTTGAATAGTTTACCATGGGCATGGGTACGGATAAGAAAAAGATACGTCTCTGAAGAAAAGAAAGGATAAACGAGTGTACCTAAATCCACCCCTTTTGTAGGACATTTGTGTTCCCACGTAAAAGTGCTCAAAGAGCACACTGCTCATACAGAAAAACACAAGCAACAGACACAGTACACACAATATAAGCAAGAGAAAAGTGAAACGTTACTTTGGTATACTCGGTATTGGTATTGGTAGAAATCGATACGAGTAAGAGATGTAAGAAATTCAGTAACTATAACATGGAGATATTTACGTTTGATTTGGTGTGGAATGGTAACGAAATATAGGGGTAATAAAATAGTTTAAGCAGTAATGTTTCGGTATCCGTTACTGAAATGAGTACTCGTATTTTTGTAACGGATACGTAGGATTTGGCTTAGCCCTGCTACCATTCGTATTGTGCGCGTTATATTTATTACACGAATGGAAGGGGTCTCCTGTTTAATCTCGTGTCCGAAGGGCAATTTGTTATTTAAAAAGCTTTTTCTTGACAGTTATACTCTCGGATGTTTATCAGACGTACGCTGTGAAAAAACTTTTAGGGATTTTGGCTGGTATTCGAACCACGAAACCCTTGCTCCGAAGTCTAACGCACTAACCACTTGAACTACAGCACCCTTATAAGATACATAAGTCAAAACACACCTCCCGTTCATCATTTCTAAATTTTTTGTTTCATAAAAATTTTTCGATATCGTACAAATAGTGAACTTATGAAAAAGTAGGCGTGAAGGTAAGCGGATTGCAAAAATGTTTTTATTTCTCAGCAGCCCATATATATTAATTTAAGGCCCAAAAACAGATCGTCGGGTGCAAGGAAAGAGAACCACCTTTTTGAACTTCCCGATCAAGTTTGATTAAAATCTTTAGTTCGAATTTCTTCACGAAACCAATTCTTGCCCTATAGACGGTCCGCTGTTTGGCTGTCTGTATCCTCGTCTCATATCTAGAGTTTGTGGGGCCAAAATTCGAGGCGAAATAGTAATTTTAATTCTAATTCAATTTGAATATATCTGAAAAAACTATAATCAGGTCTTCCGTTAAAAGTTTTTCAAAACATTGCGAGCAAAATTATAAAAATCTTGTTGCAGATTTTTCGACGGAATTGCATTTCGAAAAGGGTTTGCTAATTAATTTGTCAATAATGCATTCACAACTGCCTTTATTTATAACATTTTCACCACCAGAAGCCATATTTTAAGCTATAGATAACTGCAGCGTATAAAAATGATTTTCCTTTCCACCTCCACTCAAATAAAACTCAAAATAAACTCAATCCATCACATATCCCATATAAATTTTCCATTTCGTTCAAATTCTTCCAGCACGAATAGACATAATTAAACATAGTTACTCAACTTTTGTTTTTGCTATATATTATATATTATATATTATATATTATATATTATATATTATATATTATATATTATATATTATATATTATATATTATATATTATATATTATATATTATATATTATATATTATATATTATATTTTATATTTTATATATTATATATTATATATTATATATTATATATTATATATTATATGTTATATATTATATATTATATATTATATATTATATATTATATGTTATATATTATATATTATATATTATATATTATATATTATATATACCGGCAGATGAACGATCGACCAAGTTTTCACGCTAAGGGAAATCTTGGAAAAGACCAACGAATTTCAAGTCCAGACACACCACCTTTTCATCGACTTTAAAGCCGCATACGTCAGCATTCATCGTCCTGAGCTCTACAAAGCGATAGCCAAATTCGGGATCCACCATCTAGGACAAGAGGTCACTGTTGTCAACAGTAACTTTGAGGTAGTTAGGGAGTTTATCTACCTCGGAATAAATATCAACAAATGGAGATTCGACGAAGACTTACCCTAGGAAACCGCTGCTACTTCGGTTTGGCAAAACAAATGGGTTCGAAACTCCTTATTGGAAGACGAAATGTATGCTTTACAATACTTTGATTCTGCCAGTTCTGCTATATGGAGCCGAGTGCTGGACGAAAGCAGGAAAGCAGAGCACATTTTGGGCACTTTCGAAAGAAAAATGTTTGGTCGAATTTTCGGTCACATATGGGAGGAGGACGAATGGAGGAGAAGATATAACCGCAAACTCTATCAGCTGTACCAAGATGTGGATGTTGTCCAAAACGCCAAAATACGTGGACTACACTGGCTCGACCACATCGAGCGAATGGACAATAATGCTCCAGAAAAGAGGATCTTCGACTCACAGCCCCCAGGTTCGAGACGAAAAGGAAGACCGAACCTCCGTTTAAAAGACCAAGCTATCGAGGAGGCCAAAGCCCTTGGTCTGGACAACTGGAAGCAGCGTGCCCGTGATCGGCAGGGACTCTTCATGGGTCGGGAGCTCGTTAAGTAAGTAAGTAAAATGGCATTTTATGCATGACAACGATCCTAAGCACACTTCTCGGCTTGTGAAGGGTTACCTTGGCTTGCAAAATGTCTGCGTTTTGAAGTAACCGCGGGTTATCTTGATCTTGATCCGATCGAGAACCTGTAGAACGATATCGCATATCACATCGAAACAGTGAAACCCCGAAATGCAGTTGACTTGTGGGAAGAGATTCAAATAGACTGGAAATTTATTTCTAAGGAACGTTGTCAGGCTTCGGTGCAGAGTCTCCCAAGACGATCTGCAGCTATGCTGAAGAGCAAAGGGTTTCCGACAAAATACTAAGTTCTACCGTTCCTCTACAAAGGTATTTTATAATTTTCAATTTGTTTTTTTCCTGGGTTGATGTGAATCTTCATTAAGACACTATGATACCCGTGTACTCATAGTAATGTCAGATTTTTACTGACTAAACGCACCCTTCTCTTTAGTTCTTGTCGTTTACTACAACTAGGTTTCCTCATCCAGTAGTTTTAGTTTCATTATATGTACGCGTGAAGCAGGTAGATTTTCGGTAAAACCACCTACTAGAACCATTAAGAGTGGTTGGTACTCCTTGCGCTTAATCGAACGGTTTCGTTTACGAGGTTTCTCATGTCCAAAATTTGGTGTATGGCATGGTTGCAATGACCATCAAGTCGAGTTCGTAACTTCCTAGCAAAGTTTTTTATTTCTTCGTCCACGGCTGGAATCAATAGATCTATCTGTAAATCATTATTTCGGAGATACCAGGGAGCATTCACAATAGTCCTAATGACTTTATTTTGAAATGATTTTATGGATTCTCTGTTACTTGCTTTAGTGCAGCCCCAAAGTTGTATGCCGGAAGTCCATATAGGTTGTAGCACTTGCTTATACATATATAAGCAGTTTGTTGTATGTGGTCAACTTGGAATGTCGTGAGTAGCCAGTACATTTCTCGGTATCGGTTCTCAAGTTCGTCACGTTTTTTTTTACATGCGCCTTCCACTTCAGCGCATGTCATCACGAGATATTTGGCTTCATTTGCGTACGGTATTTGTATTAATGAAGACGGATATATTGTTCATGTTTCTATATGTAAAATTAGTATGCGTAGATTTGGTCTCATTGAGAGCAATACGCCAAAGTTTTGTCCAATCGCAAGTTTTATTTATAGCGCCATACAGTTTTTCAGTAGCGGACTCGACTGTGCTCTCCGTAGCCAGAATAGCCGTATCGTCCGCGAACGTAGCTACTATTGTCCCCTTAGTTTGCGGAATGTCACGAGTATATAACAGGAACAGAGTAGGACCAAGGACACTCCCTTGCGGAACCCCGGCGGCAATATCCTTAAACCCTGAGTAGTCCGCTTGTGCTTAACTCTAAATATCCTATTTTTGAGGTAGGATTCTAAAATGCTGTATAGGTTTTTCGTATAGTTTTTCGGAAAGCTCCTACTGAGTTTATATTTCAGGCCATCGTGCCAAACATTGTCAAAGGCTTGGGACACGTCAAATAAAACGCTGAAGCAAACCTGTTATTCTTCTAGTGCTTTTTCAATTTCGTTAGTTATTCTAAATACCTGGTCAATTGTGGAGTGATTCTTTCTGAAACCGAATTGATGATGAGGTATAAGGCGTCTTTCATCTATAATTGGTTGGATTCGTTTCAATAAAAGTTTCACGAATAGTTTCGATGTTATAGGTAACAGTGATATCGGTCTATACGATTTTTTCTTCGTTTGGCGGTTTGCCGAATTTCGGAATTATTATCACTTCTTCGACTATCCACGAATCTGGAACGTACAATAACCTAAACGAAGCGTTTATTATGTGTTGGAGCTTAATTAACACCGTTTTTGGTAATTCCTTGAGAATTTGTCCCGTAATTAAGTCAAAGCCAGATGCTTTGTTATTTTTCAAATTTTTAATTGCCTGACAGAGTTCAGTTAACGACACTCATTTTATTCTAAAATTATCAGATGTCGGAGGCATATAACTGTGATCATTTATCAACATTTGTTCATCAAAAGGCTTAAACGTTTGTTCGAGATGTTCAGCAAATACGTCTGCCTTTTATTTGTCACTCTTTGCTCATTCACCATTATTTTTCGGATTGGTGCCGAATGCATTTGAGGCTTCTTTATGTTTTTCACTGCTTTCCATAGTTAGTAATTTGAGGTTTTTTCGTTTGTTAAGCCTTCGAAATAGACCGATGTCTCGTGATTTTTTAAATCATGAATTCTTTTTTTAAGTTTATTGCATAACAAGTTAAGGTATGATTTACTGTTGGGGGTAGCGAGATTGTTGCCGTACCCTACGCGCTTTCCTCTTTTTGCGAATAAGTTCTTTTACTTCCGGCGGGTAATTTGTTCGCTCCTCTTTGGCTACTTTCTTTCTTCGGGTGTTTTTCCATGCGGCTTTCTGAATAGACGAAAAAAAAATTTCGAGTTCTATCTCCAACTCAAGAGGTGTTTTAGTGACACATTCAACGTAATTTTTGTTTCTCAATCGTGCCGGAAACCATCCCAGTTAGTCCTTTTATTTGTTAGCCTCGGTACTCCTTCTGCTTTCATTAGCCTATCACTTATTGTCAAGACTATCGGTGCGTGGTCAGAGGAGAGGTCATAGCTTTCCTCTATTTTTGTGATATTGGTAGATACTCCTTTTGTTACGAAAAAGTCTACCAGGTCAGGTATTTTCGCTACGTCGGAGGGCCAATAAGTCGGTTTTCCTGTCGAATGGAAGTCTACTCCGGAGTCCATACCGACTGTTGGAGAATGAGTTTTATTTGATATTTTTAAATTGGTTAAACAATGTCGAAACAATTTTGAGAGCTAAAACTGAAATAATGATCCTCTGACATATTTTATGTGCAGGGCAACCAGGGGTGGTTACTGATCTTAAACATCCTGCCCGGTCGAACCACAATGTTCGAAATGCTCGGCATCCAGTAGAACACATAACTTCTGCATCGCTCAGGTACACATTCCATTCGCTTTCTTGAGGGTGACGTTCTGCACTAATCCATCACTGCCCGGGTGGATTACGACAATCCGTCCCAATCGCCAGTAAGTCGGTGGAAGGTTCTCTTGACGCACGACCACAATGTCACCCACTTTGATGTCTACAGCTTTCGTTCCCATGCAGACGAAAATGGCTAGATATGTCTTAACCGTCGTACGAGACCGTTTAGTTCCAACGCGGAGGGTGAATGGTCCGCAGTAGTCAACACCTGATGACAAAAATGGTCGGAATGCATTCACTCTCTGCCTCGGTAAGCAGAAGTCGCTGCAGGGAGCTGAACCGTTCGGTGAGTGGAATAAAAATACCGTTCACAAGCAATGACTAAAGCACCGCAGCCATCGTCACAATCAAAACCTTCTCTTCACTCTGCACGGTTGCCTGCTCACCGGAGTCGAGTTGTTCCTTCGGTTCTAAGGGTAGTACACCTGTTGCCAACCATTCCGGGCCCTGCCACCAAAGAGGATGTAGCAAGAGCTCCTGTGCTCCGATGCACGGCATTCGCGTAAGAGTTTCCCAGTGGTGGAGCATCAGGATGGAATGGAATATGCACTACCTAGCGAACATCCTCATTTCGAAAATGCATTGCGGAAAATGTGCGATCGCATTCATGCTGGCCCACATTATATTCCGGCATCTCTTCCAAATTCCAAAAACTGCGTGTAAAATCCTCCAATCGCAAGTCAACCGCATTCACCTGAGCGCAGAATGCATCTGGAGGCTGCGCTGGGCTCGAAATTGCCGAAGCGGGACCATATACAACTCAACCAAACCGTGAGCATTGAGCGCGTGGCTCGTCTGAAGTCCCATTGATGACCTCACCCTCCACAATCTGGCCCCTGCCATCAGCGCCGACTAAAACATCGATGCTTCCCGGTGTAGTAAGCAGTGGCCCAGCAAATTGAAGATCAGATAAGTGCTTCCGATTTCTTCCATTAACGTGCACCGCTGGGGTTAGAGAGGTTATTAACGGGAGAACCAATGCGTTTATCTCTAATTCAAAATCAAAGAGTCTGAACCTGAGCTTAAGCAAAACGCTACCCTTTGTGCGAGCGTAGGCTAAAGCGCCAATCCCTTCTACCACCACCTCCAATCGAGTTCTACGAAGATTAAATTGATTAGCCAAACGTTCCGTTACAAAGTTCACCTGCGATCCAGGGTCGCAGAGTATCCGAGCCAAGTGCTGCTCCAACTCTCCATCGGCGAATGCTCGCGCTGTTGCTAAGAAAACTGTGCTGTCGGCTAGTTACACTGATTGCGTCGTAGTTAAGGCAAGTGTCGGCTGAGGTGGAGGTATTGGGCTCTCCACAGGTGAAAGATGGGGATCTCGGCATAACATTGTGTGATGCTTCTTCTGACACTATCGACAGCCACCTGCGGAACACTGCCTTGACGTGTGCCCACTCCTCAGGCAATTAAAATATAAGCCCAAATCCTTTAGATCGGCAAAGCGTTGACCGGGTGTCTTATTCAACAATCGTTGCCAACGTGTAATTCGATGTGGTCCTTGGCAATGAGAACACTTACCCTCAGTCATTGTCGTCACATGCGATTTCATTGACGGTTGGGAGCAAACATTGCGTGTAGTCCAAACCTCGCCTCGGTTCGGAGTACGTATTAACTCGGTGGCAAGGCTTTCGGCGCGCTTTTCGATGAATTCCAACAAACTGCACAGTTTGTAGCTAATTCCACGCTGCAAGATAGTGCTTTGTGTGTCCCTGTGCTTGAGAGCGTCGAATCTTCCATGGGACAAATACACTTTCGCACTCGCACAGTTGCAGGAGTTCTCAAAGGTCTTAACATACACAAATCCGCTGGCCCAGACGGTATCCCCCCTATAGTTCTGAAGAGGTGTTCTTCCTCGCTGGCAAAACCTCTGCGTAGGCTTTTCTGTCTGTCCTACTCTCTTGGGCTCTTCCCGAGAAGATGGAAAACAGCATTTGTCCAGCCTATCCCTAAAAAAGGCGATTCTTCCTCTCCGACCAATTACGGACCCATTGCACTTACGTCCCTTCTTTCCAAGGTCATGGAAACGCTGATAAATCGTCAGCTTATGAAATATCTTGAATCACGAAAACTCATTAATGACCGGCAGTATGGTTTTCGTAGCTACAGGTCCACTGGTGATTTGATGGCATATGTATCTCACCGAGAAGTGGAACCATTCTCTCCATCACTTTGGCGAAACAAAGATGGTTGCACTCGATATTTCAAAGGCATTTGACAGAGTTTGGCACCAAGCTCTTTTGTCTAAAATGCGTGCATTTGGCATCGATGAAACTCTTCTTCAATGGATTAAAAACTACCTTTCGGGGCGTTCAATACAAGTTGTGTTGGATGGCTTCAAGTCTGATATTCACCACACAAATGCTGGTGTTCCCCAGGGCTCAGTTTTGTCTCCGACTCTTTTTCTCATTTTTATAAATGATCTCTTGTCTGCAACCTCTAATCCAATCCATTCCTTCGCTGATGATAGTACCCTCAGTTTTTCATATTCGTTCCCTAACTCACATCCCTGCTCTTCGGCCGTAGAAGAGGAACGACAGCGTATGTTAAACTCATTAAATTCCAATCTTGACAGCATTATCAAATGGGGTTCAACCAACAGAGTGGAATTTAATGCTTCCAAAACGCAATGCTGTCTTCTATCTCTCAAGCAAAACCAAAACCCCCAACCATTATCCATGAATGGTACTTACATCGCGGAAACCGAAAGACTTGCCACTCTCGGTATGTGTATTAATAACCATCTTCGATGGAACGATCACAACGATGTCTAGGATTCCTTAAGCGGTGCAAGAAATACTTCACCCCATCTGATCTGGCCTCAATTTATAAGGCATATATCCGCCCAAAACTGGAATATAACGCCCATATCTGGTCTGGTGCACCCAAGACCGTTCTGCACATTCTAGACAGGGTCCAAAATAGCGCGTTAAAACTTATAGGTGATAGAGACATTGTACGCTCCATAGCGCCTCTAGAACATCGGAGAAATGTAGCATGTCTCTCCCTGTTTTATCGCTTTTTCCATAAAAAATGCTCCAGTGAAATAGCTAGTTGCATTCCTCCCCTTCAAAATTTCACCCGCAATACGCGTCACGCTAAGAATGCACATCAGTTCACCCTCAAGCCCAATTTCGGACGTACTGTCAAATACAGAGATTCGTTTATAAGCCGAACGACACGTATGTGGAATGATCTCCCATGCTCTGTATTTCCTCATCACTTCAACCTTGAAACATTCAAAGCCAACGTGCACCGGTACCTCCTCTGTTCCTCTCTCCCCTTTTCCCAACGCCCGCGCCCTGAATCAGTATAAGGGTATTCATATCCCCTTTGGCGCGCGCAATTTATAAAAAAAAAAAAAAAAAACTGGACAACCGCAAAATCTCATTGGACAACCATTCCATACACCACTCTCGCTGCGTAGAGAGCGGTAGCTTGGACACAACAATTGGCACTACCAGGCAATCCTACTGATTGTAGTTCCATGACACGCAACGCGCGTAATGATTCCTGCACCGTGTCGACTATCGTTAGCAGTGCCGGTGATGTCTCATCTCCAACCGTCTTCATATTGAGGAGACGAGAAACGTGAATTTCCGCGAGGAGTTTAGGGTTATCGAAACGATTCTTTAGTGCCTGCGACACCTCTTGATAACCACCAGAGTACATACCGCCAGTGTGAGGTACCTTTACCTGATCGATAGCCTGTCGCAGCTTACCTAGCTTTTATGCTTCCGGAAATTCCATACTGTGCACTAGAGTTTCAAAAGTGTCTCTAAAAGAAAGCCAGTTGTGTTATGCACCGTCAAAGGGTGGTATCGTCACTGGGTCCAACCGCATATCCAACTTCACCGACGATGATTCTTCATTGGAGCTGGGGAGCACACATGATTGAGACGCTTGCCTTAGTTGTGACAATCTACGGTTAAGGATGACACACCCTCCATTGTAGGTCGTCTAGACCTGTTCCAAAAGATTATCATGATCTGCTAACTCGTCGGCTGCAGCTGCGTTAACCAACGTCTCATGGTTAGTAACAAATCGTCCGTAGTGCGCCGTTATGGACGTAATTCCTTGCTCCAACTGCGCCACATCAGCACCGTCGAGGTTGGCGACGGCCACGCGGTCGTATGCACGCCGTATTGCATTTGTAACCGACAATCGTAGGTTAAGTTTTGCCATATGTCGCACTAGAACGTTGGATCGTCAAAATTAATTGAATAGTTTAAACACAGCGCTGTAGTAATACTTCTCAATGTAGATACATATGTATCATTCCTCACAGGAGGCACCAAAATTTTGGGGAATAAGTTTTATTTGATATTTGTAAATTGATTAAAATGTCGATACAATTGTGAGAGCTAAAACTGAAATAATGATCTTCTGACATATTTTATGTGCAGGACAGCCAACTATTAGTGGGTTGGTTGGTTCACTCCAGAGATGGCTATGTCCAGGGGTGGTACTGATCTTAGACACCGACTTTGTACAACAGTATACCTCTGGTTAAGTTTTTTCTCGAACCCCAGAACGTGTGTTTAGCATTAAAGTCGCCGCCAATTATAAAATTCGTTCCAAGTGAGTCGAAGAGCTCTACAAGTAAGCTTATACTTGTAACGCGGAGGAAAATGAATACATAGACGATATATTAATATCCATTGCCTTGTTCTTTACCCGAACTGAAGTTGCTTGTATTGCGTCAAGTTCTGTCATGGAATTTTAGAAGAACCCCCTCTGGGTATTCCCGAGGGATGGTATGTGTGGTATGCACAAAATCCTCTTACTTTTAATTCAGATTCCCTTGTTAAATGCGTTTCCGAGATCCAGCATACGTCAATGTTGATGTTTCTTAAGAATGTCTCCAGTCCTGCGATTTTTTCTTTGAGACCATTTCATGTTAAAGTTTTAATTGATTTGTTCAAATTTATTTGATTTTATGTTTTGTATGAGGCTTTATCTTTAAGCTTGCTTAGTTTGTCAAATATTATACTATTAATTTTAGTTTGTTCATCAAGTTTTGGAAAGATTATAGAGAATACTTGCGAAACTGGATCCGTCACATTTATGGTATGTGGGATAATCCCTAGAGGCGATATGGAATTTTCATTCTAACCTCAAAATTAAGGGTAGTTTACTTAGGACCGATTTTAGTTAAAATGGATTTTCTCGAAAACGGCTTCAACGATTTCGATAAAATTTGATATGTGGGTTAGTTTGGACATATGCTATGAGGTGGCATACCACGTTTTTCACGAAAAATTCGAATAACGGTAATATTGAAAATCAGCTGTTTCTCGGGTATTTGTGCGGCGATTGGGCTAAAAATGAATGTATTACATATTTATAATATATAATATAATTGGAACTGCCACGCCCACTTTTATAAAAATAATTTTTTTTTCAAATTTTTTACTAGAAATTGAGAAAAGATTATTTAAGCCAAGTAATAGACCTTCAAATTTTCCATAATTCATTCAAACACCCTATCTGGACACGCCCATTTTGTAAGGGTGTTTTTATAAAAACAAAACATTGAGAAAACTAATACAATGTTATGACTATTATTTCATCAAAACGCGGAATGACACGTCTACTTTACTGGGAACAGCAAGACTTGGACCTCAATCCTGATAAAATTTTACACTTATAGCATTACGGTGCAGGTCGTGCACTTTATTTCTTTGCGGTTTCTCGCTTCTCTTTAGTCGGCATAACGTTTTGATGTAAAGTATCGCGTCTTTTTTGCAGTTCCTTTCCAACTTCACAACCACGATAGTTTGCCAGATGCTTACCTTAGCAATTTGCGTAAGTAGCCGGGGCTTCTTTTTTTAGATCGCATTTTTGGGATAAATGGCTTCGAGCACATTTTACACATTTCTGTTCCTTTGATAGTACGATTGTGTATGATTAAAGCTTTGGCAACGTTTGCACTGCGGTATCGATCTCGAATTTGTGTGCATAGGTTCAATTTTAACTACCATATTCAGAATATTCTGTACTTTGTAGATGTCTATATTTTCGTTTCTCTCGAAAGTGAGCATAAACAACGGAAGTCCATGCTTGACTAAGATTTCATGGCCGTTTGTTGTTTTCTCTTCTTCAAGATATTTACGGCGTCAATAATTTTTAAGCTTTTTGATTTATATTATATATTATATATTCTTCTTCTTCTTCTTAGGTGGCGCTACAGTCCGGGGTGGACCTGGGCCTCAACCAACAAGCCTCTCCAGTTAGCGCGGTCTTTGGCTAACTGCCTCCAGTTACGCACTCCAAGTTGGTTGAGGTTCTCTTCCACTTGTGCACGCCACCTAAGGCGAGGTCTTCCTCTACTGCGTTGTCCCTCCGGGATGGATTCGAAGACTCTTCGGGCCGGAGCGTTGATGTCCATCCGCTCTACATGTCCTAGCCATCTTAGACGGCTAATGCGTACTTTTCTGACTAGGTCGATGTCGCTGTACAGCTCGTAGAGTGCGCTGTTAAATCTCCTTCTCCATAGCCCGTCAACGCAAACGGGACCGAAAATCATCCGAAGGATTTTGCGTTAGAAACGACCAAGGATATCTTCATCCATCTTGGTGCTTCTTGACAAGGCCTTACTACTCAATTGCCTTCTTAGGCCAAAGAAACAGCGATTGGCAAGAGTGATCCTTCGTTTGATCTCTGAGCTGATATTGTTGTCAGAGTTTATAGCGGAGCCGAGGTATACAAAGTCCTTAACTACCTCAAAGTTATAGCTGTCTATTGTGACGTTCTGTCCAATTCGTCGGTGTTGTGTGTCCCTTCTAGTTGACAGCATATACTTGGTTTTGCCCTCATTTACAGCTAAACCCATTTTTGCCGCTTCCGTTTAAATACCAGCGAACGCACCAGTGACAGCCCGCTGGGTTCTGCCAATTATGTCAATATCGTCGGCGTACGCTAGTAGTTGCACGGACTTTTGAAAGATTGTGCCTCCGGTGTTGGCTTGTGAGTTTCGCACAATTCTTTCAAGTATGATATTAAAGAAGTTACATGACAGCGCGTCACCTTGTCTAAATCCCTTTTTGACATCAAATGTCTCGGTGAGATTGTTACCGACCTTGACGGAGCAGCGAGCATTCTCCATCGTCATCCTGCACAAGCGAACCAGTTTGGCAGGGATGCCAAAGCTAGACATGGCTCCGTATAGCTCGTCTCTATAAATGCTGTCATATGCGGCCTTGAAATCGATAAAAAGATGGTGAGTATCGATTTGGACTTCTTGGGTTTTCTCCAGGATCTGCCGTAGTGTGAATATTTGATCGGTTGTTGACTTTCCGGGTCTAAAACCGCACTGATAGGGGCCAATCAGTTCGTTGACAAGTGGTTTCAGACGTTCACACAAAACGGCCGACAGGATCTTGTATGCGATGTTAAGGAGACTAATGCCTCTATAGTTGGCGCAATTGAGGGGGTCTCCTTTTTTGTGGATCGGGCAAACGATGCTGAGGTTCCATTTATTAGGCATGCTTTCCTCAAACCAGATCTTAGAAATGAGTTGGTGTATGCTCTCTACCAAGTCATTTCCCGCTGCCTTAAATAGCTCGGCCGGTAGGCCGTCCGGTCCAGCAGCCTTGTTGGACTTGAGTTTGGATATTGCTATCCTCACTTCACTCTGGTCGGGTGGACGGGAGTCTTGACTTTCATCGTCCAAGTTGATTGGTTCGTTCTGCCTGACGGCGGAATTTGGGTCGTCGTCGCCGTTTAACAGTCTGCAGAAGTGGTTTTTCCATGTCCTCAACACCGACTGCGACTCAACTACGAGGTTTCCTTGTTCATCTCTACAGGCCTCTGTTCGGGTTTTATTGCTTTGACACGTTCTTTTTACCTTCTGGTAAAACTTCCGAACATTGTTCCTGGAGTAGCACCTCTCAATGTCTTCGATCGCGCGCTTCTCATGCTCTCTCTTTTTCCTTCGGAGAAGCCGATGTTCTTCCCTCCTCTTTTGCTCGTAGAGCTCACGAGCCGCTCTCGTCCTTCTGTGCAGCGCCGCTTTGTAGGCGAGTTGTTTTGCTGCATGTGCTTGCCGGCACTCTTCATCAAACCAGGGGTTTCGTGGGGGTGGTCGGGTGAAACCCAGCACATCAGTTGCGGCGTTTCTGATGGCTTCTTGGCACCGATGCCACTGGTCTTCAGTACTTGATGTTGGCTGCATAGGACTTCTCGAGAGGTTGAGGGATACGCGATCGGCAAAGGCTCTGGCGGTCTGTTGCGATTGCAGTCGTTCAACGTTAAATTTCCTCACAGTATTTTCCCGATGTTGTGGCGTTTGGGATATCCGTAGACGTACCTTAGCTACAACTAGGTAGTGGTCCGAGTCTACGTTGGCCGCCCGGAATGTGCGGACGTCCAGAATACTGGAGGAGTGCCTTACGTCAATCGCAACATGATCAATTTGGTTGACGGTTTGATGATCTGGCGACCGCCATGTTCCCTTGTGAATGTCGAGGTGAGGAAACCGCGTGCTAGCTATAGTAACATTACGCCCCGCAGCAAATTCAATTAGCCTAAGTCCGTTTTCAGACGTGGTGTCGTGTAGGCTGTGCTTTCCGATGGTGCTACCAAAGACGTCCTCCTTTCCTATTTTGGCGTTAAAATCACCTAGGACGAATTTAACGTCGTACTTAGGACACTGCTCATATGTTTTGTCTAGGAGCTCGTAGAAACAATCTTTGGTAACATCATCTTTTTCCTCTGTGGGGGCGTGAGCGCATATCAGGCTGATGTTTGCGAATTTTGCCTTGATGCGGATTGTTATAAGGCGTTCACTAACGTGTCTAAAGCTCAAGACTTCATGCCGAAGTCTGCCGCTTACAACGAATCCGCACCCAAATAGACGCTGCTTCTGTTCTCTATAGCAGTCACCGTAGTAGATGTCGCAGTTTTTCATCCTTCTTTTGCCCGGCCCATCCCATCGCACTTCCTGGATGGCGGTTATATCTGCTTTGTAGCAGTCGAGGGCCTCCGCTAATTGTTCGGCTGCACGTGGCCTATTCATGGTGCGAACATTCCACGTGCAGACTCGAAAATCGTTGTCCTTTTTCCGTTTTGCAGGGTCGTCAACAGTAAATCCGTCCTTTTCCGAGGCTTGCGGTCGTTTCTGAACTGCTGAGTTTTTTATGTGGTAGGGAAGTTACCCCGACGCACAACCCCCAACCTGGAAGGCCAGTTCCATTTTTTTACCCCTAGGACGAGGGGCCGAAATTCTCCGGAGCCAGTAACCCACTTCGGGGATATGAGCGCTGCCGTTGACCCACTATGGGCTCATCCGCCACCAACTCTTATCCAACACCCTGACTTAGTGTTGGAGATCCCTATAGACCTGGGATTCACATTCGTTGAAGCAGCTCATATAGGGATACCACTAGTAGTTCAACCTGACTGGAACCGTAGGCGCCATCGTTGATTCCATCTGGGGGAAATTCGTCCGCTACCGCCTGGATCAAGAGGAAGTGCCTTAGTGAGAAGACACTCCTCCCCCCTCTCTCGTTTGCTGCCACCAACGACCTTCCAAAGGGGTTGGTTACCCAATCTCCAGCCGAGGTACTAGGCACCCAGCAGCCACCAACGTGGAGGTGTAGAGTAGGAGTTCATAGTGCGAGGCTGGCGTGAGAGCGCTTGTGCTCCATATATTCCGCATCACTACCCTTTGACTACTATATATTATATATTATATATTATATATTATATATTATATATTATATATTATATATTATATATCATGTATTATATATTATATATTATAAATCATATATTATATATTACATATTATATATTATATATACATATTATATATTAAATATTATGGGTTTTTGAAGAAATGTACTGCTATGTAGGTTCGGATCGGATGGAAAAAGGTAAGTTTGGCGTACAAATAACCAGCAAAACAATCTTAGGTACACACTTAAAACAGTCAAACACGGTAAAGGAAGTGTGATGGTGTGGGCTCCTTTTCCTTGGCATGTTAAAATTGTTAAAATCGACACAAATACGGATCAACACCTTTATAATCGAATAATTGAAGAACATATGATCCCCTTTGCCGAAGAAAATATGCCACTAATATGGCATTTTTGAACTACCGAGGAACTGCTAAATGTCGCGTATAAGATCCTATCCAATGTACTATGTGAATGTCTGAAACATTTCTGCAACACACTAATCGGCACGTACCAGTGTGGCTTCCGGCCCGGCAGATGAACGATCGACCAATTTTTCACGCTAAGGCAAATCTTGGAAAAGACCAACGAATTTCAAGTCCAGACACACCACCTCTTCATCGACTTTAAAGCCGCATACGTCAGCATTCATCGTCCTGAGCTCTACAAGGCGATAGCCAAATTCGGGATCCACCATCTAGGACAAAAGGTCACTGTTGTCAACAGTAACTTTGAGGTAGTTAGGGAGTTTATCTACCTCGGAGTAAATATCAACTCCACGAACGACACCCTAATGGAGATCCGACGAAGACTTACCCTAGGAAATCGCTGCTACTTCGGTTTGGCAAAACAAATGGGTTCGAAACTCCTTATTGGAAGACGAAATGTATGCTTTACAATACTTTGATTCTGCCAGTTCTGCTATATGGAGCCGAGTTCCGATAAGCAGGAAAGCAGAGTACATTTTGGGCACTTTCGAAAGAAAAATGTTTGGTCGAATTTTCGGTCACATATGCGAGGAGGGCGAATGGAGGAGAAGATATAACCGCAAACTCTATCAGCTGTAACAAGATGTGGATGTTGTCCAAAACGCCAAAATACGTCGACTACACTGGCTCGGCCACATCGAGCGAATGGACAATAATGCTCCAGCAAAGAGGATCTTCGACTCACAGCCCCCAGGTTCGAGACGAAAAGGAAGACCGAACCTCCGTTTAAAAGACCAAGCTATCGCGGATGCCAAAGCGCTTGGTCTGGACAACTGGAAGCAGCGTGCCCGTGATCGGCAGGGACTCTTCATGGGTCGGGAGCTCGTTAAGTAAGTAAGTAAAATGGCATTTTATGCATGACAACGATCCTAAGCACACTTCTCGGCTTGTGAAGGGTTGCAAAATGTCTGCGTTTTGAAGTAACCGCGGGTTATCTTGATCTTGATCCGATCGAGAACCTGTAGAACGATATCGCATATCACATCGAAACAGTGAAACCTCGAAATGCAGCTGACTTGTGGGAAGAGATTCAAATAGACTGGAAATTTATTTCTAAGGAAGTTGTCAGGCTTCGGTGCAGAGTCTCCCAAGACGATCTGCAGCTATGCTGAAGAGCAAAGGGTTTCCGACAAAATACTTAGTTCTACCGTTCCTCTACAAAGGTATTTTATAATTTTATGGCAATTCAATTTGTTTTTTTCCTGGGTTGGTGTGAATCTTCATTAAGACACTATGATACCCGTGTACTCATAGTAATGTCAGATTTTTACTGACTAAACGCACCCTTCTCTTTAGTTCTTGTCGTTTACTACAACTAGGTTTCCTCATCCAGTAGTTTTAGTTTCATTATATGTACGCGTGAAGCAGGTAGATTTTCGGTAAAACCACCTACTAGAACCATTAAGAGTGGTTGGTACTCCTTGCGCTTAATCGAACGGTTTCGTTTACGAGGTTTCTCATGTCCAAAATTTGGTGTATGGCATGGTTGCAATGACCATCAAGTCGAGTTCGTAACTTCCTAGCAAAGTTTTTTATTTCTTCGTCCACGGCTGGAATCAATAGATCTATCTGTAAATCATTATTTCGGAGATACCAGGGAGCATTCACAATAGTCCTAATGACTTTATTTTGAAATGATTTTATGGATTCTCTGTTACTTGCTTTAGTGCAGCCCCAAAGTTGTATGCCGGAAGTCCATATAGGTTGTAGCACTTGCTTATACATATATAAGCAGTTTGTTGTATGTGGTCAACTTGGAATGTCGTGAGTAGCCAGTACATTTCTCGGTATCGGTTCTCAAGTTCGTCACGTTTTTTTTTACATGCGCCTTCCACTTCAGCGCATGTCATCCCGAGATATTTGGCTTCATTTGCGTACGGTATTTGTATTAATGAAGACGGATATATTGTTCATGTTTCTATATGTAAAATTAGTATGCGTAGATTTGGTCTCACAACCACGATAGTTTGCCAGATGCTTACCTTAGCAATTTGCGCAAGTAGCCGGGGCTTCTTTTTTTAGATCGCATTTTTCGGATAAATGACTTCGAGCACATTTTACACATTTCGGTTCCTTTGATAGTACGATTGTGTATGATTAAAGCTTTGGCAACGTTTGCACTGCGGTATCGATCTCGAATTTGTGTGCATAGGTTCAATTTTAACTACCATATTCAGAATATTCTGTACTTTGTAGATGTGATTTTGAGCTCTTTAAAGCTACGTTTTAATTTTTTAAAAATTCTACTTCTTTTTTCAGTGTTGATACAGTAGATCCATTTCATTTAGTTTAGTCTTAGACGGAGTTTCTTGTTTTCTTCCGTCATTTGTTTAAATTTTTTGTCTGAGTCGTTTCTGAGAGTTTAAATAAGTTTTTCAATTTCTACTAAAAAAATTTGAAAAAAAAATTAAGCTTTATAAAAATGGGAGTGGCAGTTCCAAAATTTGGTACGCTTTTACCGTGTATCTATCCTATAACCTAGAAATAGCATATTTTAAGTCCAATAAGGTGGCGTATGGCATACACCCAAATGAACTCATATTTCAAATTTTGTCGAAATCGTTAGAGACGTTTTTGAGAAAATCTTTTTCGACTGGAATCGGCCCTTAATTTTGAGGTTAGAATGAAAATTTCGATTAAGGAAATATCAGTCTTGGTACGTCTTTATTCCTTGGCAACACTGTGCAATATATGTATGTAGCTGTTGTTATGAAAATGTTCTTTCCGTGCGATACAGGGTTTGATTTGTGCGCACACGCTACAGGATTTGTTTGAATTGAATGTCATTTTCCATTGGCTAAAAGAGAGAGAGAGAGAGAGAATATTTTGACGTTTTTGGAAACTCGCATGTTCATTGCAGTGCAATGAATTTTTGGGTGAAACCAATGAAAAATAACATAATGTAAGGAGTTCTAGCAGGATAGATGATTAATAATATGTATATATTTTCCACAAAGCAATGTACATATGTATGAAAATAAAAAAGTATTGAAATAGTAAAATATTTACATAATTAACTAGGATGTTGTTTTCAATAAATTTATTTCTTGGTTATTATGATTTATTCTGCTTAAGAAATCGGTAACTTTAATCTCTTTACCCTTTACATAGTCTATTTTGATGTCGTATTCACCTAATTGCATCAGCCATCGCTGGAGCTATGGGCTAATATTTTGATCAATATTTTTGGCTTGCAACTATTTAATAGGTTAGTGATCTGTTCGCAGATCGAATTCTTTTCCAAACAAATAAGGTCGAAAATATTTTATTTTATAATTTCATGATCATTGAGCGTCCTGGAAGCGTAGCAGACATGTTGTCCGTCTTGTGTTAAAACAGCTCCCAAAGCAAAGTTGCTTGCTCTGTTATGAGAGACTGTAGTTTCTCAAACCATGCAATATAATTTTGATCATGGACATTGACTTTTGTATTATTTTTTTTATATTTGATTTAGGAAAGCAAATTTTCTATAAAAACCGGTTATATCAAGAAACTTTTATATTTGTTTTTAAATTGTAAGTTATCTTAAATTTTGAATAGTTGTAATTTTCGCAGGATTCGGTTTAACTCCCTCGGGGTAAGAAATAATGATAAATATTCCGTTTCCTTGCTGAGAAAATTACATTTATCGATTGAAGCTTCCCAATTTATTTAATATTCCTTTTATATTAGGAATTGGAAATTTATCGCATTTCATTAAGTTTCCTATAATCAATAACTCTTCTCCATTTCGATTGACCTGATGCATTGCTTTTCATTGGGAATATCCAAAGCGGACTGTTATAAGGAGAATTGCTATTATGAGAATTAGTTATTATTCCCTGACCTAAAATTTCGTCAATTTGGCAGTTGACTTCAGATTCATGTATCATGGGTATCTTTGGGTGTTGGTAATAATTTCGTCATTTTTTCATGAGTAAAGGTTAATTGATCTCCGTCTTTGTAATAAATCTTTATAATCCTTTAACAGATTTACTATTTCCTTTTTTTCTTCTGAATTTATATGATCTAATCTTATATTGTCAATAAAATGTTTTCTATGACTATAATGGAGAAGTCCAAAAACGTGGGTCCGGCAATTCCGTCTGTCTGTCTGTCTGTCTGTATGAGCGACTGCAGCATAAAAGGCTGGACGGATTTGCTTCAAACTTCATGTGGGTTCACATCTCGAGGCGAATTCGGAATTGTCATGCTAACCTCAAAATTAAGGGTAGTTTACTTAGGGCAGATTTTTGTTAAAATGGAAGTCCAAAAAAGTAGGTCCGGCAATTCCGTCTGTCTGTCTGTATATACGACTGCATTCTAAACGGCTGGACGGATTTGCTTTAAACTTCATATCTGTTGTCTGTGGGATGATCCCTAGAAACGAAATTCGAATTTTCATTCTAACCTCAAAATTAAGGGGAAGTTTACTTATGGCCCATTTCAGTTAAAATGGATTTTCTCAAAAACAGCTCCAACGATTTCGATAAAATTTGACATGTTGGTTAATTTGGACATATGCTAAAAATTAATATTTCTAGGTTATAAGACGACGGAAAAATAATAGCGTACCAAATTTTGGAACTGCCACGCCCACTTTTATAAATTTTGTTTTTTTCAAAATTTTATACTAAAAATTGAGAAACAATTATTTAAGCAAAGTAATAGGCCTTACAATTTTTAATAATTGATTCAAACACCCTATCTGGCAACGTCCACTTTTTAAAGGAGTTTTTTTTTTTAAAAAAAACCCTGGGTAAACTTTTACAATGTTATGACTACTATTCCATCGAAACGCGGAATGCCACGCCTGACTTTCTGGAAGAGCAAGATGTGGGATAATCCCTAGAGGCGAAATCAGAATTTTAATTTTAACCTCAAAATTAAGGGTATTTTACTTAAGGAAGATTTTAGTAAAAATGGATTTTCTCGAAAACAGCTCTAAAGATTTCGATAAAATTTGATGTGTGGGCTAGTTTGGGCATATGCCATGAGGCTGCTTACCACGTTTTTCACGAACAATTCGAATAACGGTAATATTGAAAATCAGCTGTTTTTCGGGTATTTGTTCGGCGATTGGGCTACAAATTATTATTATTCCTAGGTTATAAACCAAAGACAAAATAATGGCTTCCCAAATTTTGGAATTGCCATGCCCACTTTTATAAGAATTATTATTTTAAATTTTTACTAGAAATTGAGAAAAAAATTATTTAAGCAAAGTAATAGACCTTCAAATTTTCTATAATTCATTCAAACGCCCTATCTGGCCATGCCCACTTTTTAAGGGCGTTTTTATAAAAACAAAATATTGAGTAAACTCCTACAATGTTATGACTATTATTCCATCGACGCGGAATGCCACGCCTACTTTGCTGGGAGGAGCAAGACTTGGACCTCAATCCTGATAAAATTTTACACTTATAGCATTATGGTGCAAGTACGTAGGACCCAGTCGTACCCCTATCAGCTGTGTCTGGTTCCCTAGCTCATATACTATTTCCCACATCTAAATTTAATTGCCTAACGTCCCTTTCTTCTATATCTGTTTCCCTATCTTCCACAGCTGAGTCGTAATCTCTAACATTTGAAATGGTCCTTATCCGCCCGACAGCTTAAGTAACCATTTCCCTACCAAAATTCACTAAATACGGCGAGACTTTTAGGACACCGTGTTGGGATGTCCCAATACTACACGCGACCGCCATGAGATGTCCTGTAATTTTCCGACACCTGGCCTGGGGACGGTAATGGGCAGTGAAACGAGTTTGTGAACCATAGGATTCACACAGGGACTTGTGTTCCTCACTCCGGAACTGAGGGCAGTTGTCGCAGATTACAGATTTGAGTACGCCGCAAAGGATAAAAATATGATCTTTAAGATCCTACATATTACCGATGCCGTCGCAGGCCTAAGGGGAATAACAAGGGGAATTTGGTGAAATCATCTAGGACGGTAGAAATGTACATAAAACTCGACCTGACTTTGGCAGAGGGCCAATCAAGTCCACACAAATCGTCTCTCAGGGATTCGAGATCCCTCTCCTCTCAACCACCCAACTAGCTGGTTTGTCGTTTACTGGCTTCACACCTTGGCATACCTGCTACTGAGTTGTCATGGTATTCTCTCAAAACTCTAATCCTATCAACTTTTAGCACTAGCTTTTTCTACTCGGAGCTATTGTCATGCACAACCACGTGATTTTCCCTAATAAATTTAAATTAAACTCGCTTCTCGACCGTCCAGGCTGGAAAAGATGAAGGATTAAACTCTAGTTTCGTGGTCATCTTAACGATCTAAGGATCGGAACTTTGCTCATCTATTTCCGCTACAACTGCAACGTTCCGAGAGAGCATATCGGGAACCACAGGGTCCTTTCCCTTCCGATGCACGATTTTGAAATCGAATTGCAGAAGCCTCACCGCCCAACGCACTTACCTAACACATGAATCCTTTAGATTGCTCAGCCACACTAGGGAATAGTAATTCATCAAAACCCTAAACCGAACCCCTTCGATGTACGGACGCAACTTCTCAACTGCCTACAGTACGGCCAAGCATTGCTTCTCTGTGGTTTCTCTCTTTCCTATTCAACTAACTACTCAGGTAACTTTTCCCCAAACTTCCGACAAACTTCCGCTCAAAATCCGGGCAGGTCAAAATCGGGGCAGTTACCAGGGACTCCTTTGCCTTTTGAAAACTCTCCTCGCACTCTTCAGAGCAGATGAACCTTCTTCTTTTCTTTAACAAGTCGGTCAACGGTTTCACCAAAACTATGAAGTTTGATATAAATCTCCTATAGCAGGATACCGTGCCGATAAAGCTGCTAACGTCCCTCACATTACTTCTTGTAGGATTTCCCGGTGTTGTTGTAAACTATTTGTGACGATAATATGTAATGTCGTCCAAATATACAAACACGTGCGGTTCCAAATCGGCCCAAGCATGTTGTCTATAACTCTTTGCCATGTCGCCGGTTCGTTATGCAAACCGAATGGCATTCTCTTACACTGGAAGAGTCCCCGATTGGGTACCTAGACTTTTCTTCCAGCGAAGACAGACACTTGGCATCCCTGAGCTTGCCTAGCGTGGCTGAAATATAGTTAGCTTCCTATAGTCGACGCAGAATCTGAAGGACCCATCCTTCTTCTTTATCATGACTATAGGAGAGGCCCACGGACTATTTGACTTTTCTATAATCCCGTCTCTCAACGTCTGACGTTGAACCGCAGGCGATATCGGGTAATATCGCTGTTTGATCGGTTCAGACGCCGTCCTAATTTTGTGTTCCACCATATGTGTGCAACCGATGCCTTCAGTCATGTTCTTGAAAATCTTTTCCACAAATCCGTTTAGTTGCTCATCTTGTGTCTCATCCAACTCTGACCTTTCCTTGATCGAAAAGGTCCACTCGCCTGATTTATATCCAGGACGATTCCCCTTTGGGCCCAAAAGTTAGCACCGAGGATCAAAACCGGTGGAAGAGTTGGAATGACAAAACCTTCGATCAACAGCGATTTATTTAGCGCAGCATCTCCTAAAGCTACCTGCCTAACATTTCCCCTACCTAAATCTAACCCCAAACTTTCCAAAACCAACCAACCGGCCCTACCCATGATCGTACGCGAAGTCCCTAAATTTGAAAACCCTACTAGCCTAATGCCAAAAACACTTACTCCTAAATATGGGCGAACGTTAAATTTTGATGCCTTAAGTGTAAAGCCTAGCTGTGAAACTTCCAACTGGTTGCCAGCAGGTAACCTACTTGATCTTCCCCTGCATTGTAAAGATCGACTCCCATTTCCCGAGCAGCTTCCGCAATCCCTTCGGATAACTCCTATTCTACCACGACCAATACAACGCCTAGGAACACAAACTAGACAGATGACAAATTTCAACTCCTGCCAAGAAGTTGCCTAGCCGATCTAAGCTACCAAAGAGCCTTCCCCGAAAACAAATCCACAGCTGACCTAAACAGCTTTGGTTCACTAACTCTCAAGCTTCACGTAACTCTCCCACATGCTCTAAAAACGAGTTCACCGAGGATCCGCATCGCTCACCCGAAAATTTGAAATCCCATTTCGAAAGTTTTTCGAACCTAGGAGTAACGCGACAGTAGAAGTTTGTTTTCGGACGTACTATTGCTTCTACTACTTCTGCAGTTGATTGCGTGGCTACGGTTGATGTTGTTGTGGCTGATGTTTTTGCTGCTCATCCTGAGGGTGTCCTCGTCCTAGAGCGTAAACAACAACATCATTAGCTCCGTCTTCAGAGCTCTTCCTCCTGTTTGGAGTCTGGACGCGATCTACCAATACGCGCGGTCGCTCACTCGATCTTCATAACGACCTTCGCGTATTCTGATAAGTTATTCTGATGAGTCTTCCGCATCATATCCACCGTCCCAAACGCTAACCTCCTGAATTCTATTTCATAGGAGACTTCTTACTGCGAAAGCCTATGTATCTCCATAATTAAAAAAAACTATAGACCGATGACGAAAAATAAAGTAATAATAAAAACAAAAATAAATCACACTCCAAGCAAAATAGGTAGTACGTACTTGCACCGTAATGCTATAAGTGTAAAATTTCATTAGGATAAAGGTCCAAGTCTTGCTCTTCCCAGTAAAGTAGGCGTGGCATTCCGCGTTTCAATGGAATAATAGTCATAACATTGTAGGAGTTTACTTAATGTTTTGTTTTTATAAAAATGCCATTAAAAAGTAGCCATATAGGATGTTTGAGTGAATTATAGAAAATTTAAAGGTCTATTACTTTGCTTAAATAAATTTTCTCAATTTCTAGTAAAAATAAAAAAAAAAAATTGTTTTTATAAAAGTGGGCGTGGTAATTCCAAAATTTGGTACGCCATTATTTTGCCTTTGTCTTATGACCTAGAAATATTAATTTTTAGCCCAATCGCCGAACAAATACCCGAGAAACAGGTGATTTTCAATATTACCGTTATTCGAATTTTTCGTGAAAAATGTGGTATGCCACCTCATAGCATATGCCCAATCTAACTCACATATCAAATTTTATCGAAATCATTACAGCCGTTTTGGAGAAAATCCATTTTAACTGAAATCGGCGTTAAGTAAACTACCCTGAATTTTGAGGTTAGAATAAAAATTCAAATTTCGCCTCTAGGGAATATTCCACAGACCCTATGTTTGAAGTTTGAAGTAAATCCGTCCAGCCGTTTAGGCTGTAGTCGAATATACAGACAGACGGAATTGCCGGACCTATTTTTTGGACTTCTTCATCATAGTAATGTCAAGTTTGATTAAAATCTCGAGTTCGAATTTTTTCACGAAAGCAATACTTGCCCTATAGGTATAGGTGCAAGTAAAAACGACAAAAATTCCCCGCTATCAGGCTGCACAAATGCACAAACAACAAATGCAATTTGCAGAAAAAAGTATACACAAAAACAAATGATCCCCGAGAATAGAGGAAAAACAAAGTAACGAATTCAATTCATTAAACAGTAGGCCCCTTCCGTTCGTGAAAAGAATATAACACGAACAACACGAATGTTTGTGAAAAGCTAGGCCCTTGGTCCCATCGACCTGTTGCGCCAAGTATTTATTTATTTTTATGTAAAAAGAAAAATATTTCCACCCAATATAATAAGAAAAAAAAAAAAAAAACAAGACAAAAATAAGACAATTACTTTGTGACCATGGCTAGCTATTTGATTATTGATCGTGGAAGATTTTCCTATATTCCTTGGAATATTCTAGGGGGTGGATGGGCCGAATACCTAAAAACTTGGAAGATCAAAATTAGCAAAGTAAAAATTAAATTTTTTTATAACAAGCCCTACATTGGGCGCGAATTTGCTGTGATCCCATATCGACGGGGTTAATTACACGCGCGATTTTAATGAGGGAGTTTAAAAAGGGACACCGAAATAAAATAAAAAATTCAAACCAAAGAGAACGCAAAGTTGAAAAACGCGAATGAGATGAGGAGCGATAAAGGGAAATCACAACAATGCAGCAGATGATAGTTGCTGCGAATGCCCTCCTCAGCTGGGGTGGATAAAAGTAGGGCATTGTTTCTTGAGGTCGGAACCATAGGGCCCCAGTAATCTTTTCTCAAAGAGGTAAAATAAACCTTTATGAATAAAAAAAAACGAAATTGTGGTGGTCAAAGAAAATATATACATATGTATATATTTATTAATTGTGTGTTTCGTTTTTTGATGGATGGGGAACACGAATTAAGGCCGCAATAAAGAATGAATTTAAGGAAATCCCCAATACAAGGGTTGGGAAAAAAGAAAAGAAAATGAATAAAAGAAATGAAAATGGCCACATAGAGTAGCTCCGGTCTCTCACGGTTTAATTATTGGGGGTGGGTCGCGAATAGTATCTACTGTAAACGGAATAGAACCTTCGGTTACGAAGAACGAACGGAATGGGAAATGGCTTACGCGAATAACTTTCACAAAAATATCCTGCACGAACTATCTCTAAACTAATTCACAATTCACTATTTAAAGACTATAGAAAATAAAGTGCATGACTGGGTCGTACGTAGTTGCACCGTAATGCTATAAGTGTAAAATTTTATTAGGATTAAGGTACAAGTCTTGCTCTTCCCAGTAAAGTAGGTGTGGCATTCCGCGCTTCGATGGAATAATAGTCATAACACTGTAGGAGTTTGTTCAATGTTTTGTTTTTATAAAAACGCCATTAAAAAGTGGGCGTGGCCATATACGATGTTTGATAATTAATTAATAATTTTTTCTCAATTTCTAGTAAAAATTTTGAAAAAAACTAATTTTTATAAAAGTGGGCGTGGCAATTCCAAAATTTGCTACGTATTTTGCCTAACCTAGATATATTAATTTGTAGCCCAATCGCCGAACAAATACCCGAGAAACAGGTGATTTTCAATATTACCGTTATTCGATTTTTTATGAAGAATGTGCTATGGCACCTCATAGCATATGTCCAAATTAACCCACATATCAAATTTTATCGCAATCTTTAAAGCCGTTTTAGAGAAAATCCATTTTAACTGAAATCGGTCTTAAATAAACTACCCTTAATTTTGAGGTTAGAATGAAAATTCAAATTTGTGCTCTAGGAAATATCCCACAGAGCCTATATATGAAGTTTGAAGCAAATCTGTCCAGCCGTTTACGCCGCAGTCGCATATACAGACAGACAGAGAGACAGAAAGACAGACGGAATTGGCGGACATACTTTTTTGGACTTCTCCATCATAGTAATGTCAGGTTTGATTAAAATCTCGAGTTCGATTTTTTTCACGAAAGCAATACTTGCCCGATATGTAGGTATAGGTGCAAGCGAAAGCACTCTACTTAGCCTTTACTCCTAGGGGTTGGGGATGATTCCCTGTGCTCCTTACTAAGCTCCTGGTTGGGGGGGAAGGTGGATGTTGTTCTTATTGATATAAGTAGGCTCGTCCTATCTTCTCTTGTTCTTTGGACCCTGGATGCATGCACTGAGTTGTGAACTAACCCATGAACGCTCAGTTAACCCATAGCTCTCAGAGAACAACAGATAAAAGAGAAATGCAAGGCAAAAAAGATGGATAACTACTTTTTGTGCGTTTTGTGAACGCAACATAGTCATTTTGATCCTCTGAGTTTTATTTTAACAATTAATGATTTTAACATTAAAGACTCTCGTCTATGGGTGGCTGGATGCTGTAGGAATAGGGTAGGTTCTGATTGGCATCAACTTGGCGACGCCCAGTGCTGTAACTGTTACTACACATCAATTGTGCTTATTTTACCTCCAAGTGATAGCCATCAGGTACTGGGTGATGTCCATTCGGACGCGACTTGCTAAACTTATAAGCGCGAGTGTTGAACAAGAGAAAATTGCAGCACTATAAACACGACAGCGGACGAACTCTCTCGATGGGGTCAACGGTGACGTCGGAGCCCAGGCCGGTAAAAATTTCCAAAAATAGGTCAGGATTTTGGAAAAGAGACGGTGGCGGACGAGCCTTTAATAGGCCAACGGCAACGCTCACATCCCCGAAGTGGGTTACTGACATCGGTTCTCTCAACCGGCCCCTTGTCCTAGGGGTTTCTCCAAAAGGAACTGGCCCTCCAGGTTGGGGATTGTGCCGTCGGGGTAACTTCCCTACCACGTAAAAAAACACGAGTTACGAGAGAGATACACGCCTCGGATTTAAATCAACCCCCTCATACAAGATCACGACACGCAACGTTTACGGACTACGAATTAAGAGTATGCACCTGGAATGTACATTGTACACCCCTAGTGCTGCTCAAAAACTTGAACCTGTCCTCACGCGGTACAAGGCAGATATTACCGCGATCCAGGAGATATGATGGATAGGATCAGGAATACAAAAACGACAAAATTGCGACATTTATTACAGCTGCCACAAAAGACTGCACATGTTAGGATGCGGATCCGTCGTGGGAAATCGGCTACGCTCAATGATAATTGACTTTAAGCCGATCAGCCGATCAGCCGATCAGCGATAGTCCGCATCAAAGCCACATTTCAAAACATCAGCTTAATATGTGCACACGCCCCTACCGACGAAGCTGAAGACTCTATCAAGGAGGAATTTTATGACCTCCTGGATGGAGCCTACGGAGCCTGTCGGGAGCATGATTTCAAAATTGTACTCGGAGACTTCAATGCCAAAATCGGTAAGGAAAACATCACTGGCGGATTAGTCCGAAAGTACAGCCTCAACGATACGACAACAGACAACGGCTTTCGACTAATCGACTTTGCAGCAGCTCGTAATACGGTGATAAGTAGCACTAGGTTTCAAAGACTACGAAACCACACAGCAACCTGGCTATCTCCAGATGGTCGAACCGCCAACCAAATCGACCACGATGCGAGGCACGCGAGACGCCGAGACCACCACAGGTTACCAACCACCACCTAAGAGGAGCCCTTGGTATGATGATGAATGCGTACGTCGGAAAAAGGTGACAGAAAACGCAGACCTACAAATGCTGCAGCGGAAAACAAGAGCAGCAAGGGAAGAGTATCGAGCCAGAAGAAGGGAGGAGAAAAAGATCATGCGTAAAAAGAAAAGGGGCCACGCAGTCTCCCAGCTCAAGGGTATCGAAGAGTCGCGCGACAGGAACAACACCCGTATGTTGTTTTAAGAAAGCCAAGCAGCTGGTAGCTGGCTTTAAACCCGGAACGCAGGCTCTTCGAAATAGTAAAGGAACCCTAGTCACCGAAGCACAGGGAATAGTAGATGTTTTTAAGGAGCATTTCCAGCTGCTACTTAATGGGCATCAAATAGTGAGAGTGATAGGGCAAGAAGAGAACCCGCGTCCAATCAATGAAGAAGCCATCCCCCTCCCTAGTTTTGAAGAAGTTGACTCAGCTATCAAAAAGCTGAAGAACAACAAAGCCGCTTGCTCTGATGGTCTACAAGCAGAGCTTTTCAAACATGGTTGTGATGTTTTCGTAGGGTGTATGCACCAAATCATCAACCAAGTATGGGTGGATGAAGCCATGCCCGATGACTGGACTACCAGCTCTATATGCCCCATCTTCAAGAAAGGCGATCCTATGTCTTGCAAAAACTACCGAGGCATATCCCTGCTAAATGTCGCGTATAAGATCCTATCCAATGTACTGTGTGAACGTCTGAAACCTTTCTGCAACACACTAATCGGCACGTACCAATATGGCTTCCGGCCCAGCAGATTGACGATCGACCAAGTTTTCACGCTACGGCAAATCTTGGAAAAGACCAACGAATTTCACGCGGTGCAATGTGCAATTTGGGAACAGCTCCTCTGAACTATTCTAAACTTGCACCGGATTTCGGGATGGAGATGCACTGTCGTGTGACTTCTTCAATCTAGTACTGGAACAGATAGTGCGCAGGGCAGGTGTCAACATGGAAGGCACTATCTTCAATAAATCTGTCCAGCTGATGGGATATGCAAACGACATCGATCGGTCGCTCCCAGCGTGCCGTTATAGAAGCTTTCACGGCAATTGAAGAAGAGGCGAAACGAGTTGGCCTTGAAGTAAATGAGGACAAGACCAAGTACCAGTTGTCAACAAACAAAGAAGTATCGGTCCACCGCCTAGGACAAAACGTCACTGTTGGCAACAGTAACTTTGAGGTGGTTAGGGAATTTACCTACCTCGGAGTAAATATCAACTCCACGAACGACACCCTAGTGGAGATACTTCGGTTTGGTAAAACAAATGGGTTCAAAACTCCTATCTCGGAAGACGAAATGTATGCTCTACAGAACCTTGATCCTGCCAGTTCTGCTATATGGAGTCGAGTGCTGGACGATAAGCAGGAAAGCAGAGCACATGTTGGGCGGTTTCGAGAGAAAAATTCTTCGTCGAGTTTTCAGTCCAATATGCGAGGAGGGCGAATGGAGGAGAAGATATAACCGCGAGCTCTATGAGCTGTACCAAGATGTAAATGTAGTCCAAAAAGCCAAAATACGTCGACTACACTGGCTCGGCCACATCGAGCAAAGAGGATCTTCGACTCACAGCCTCCAAGTTCGAGACGACAAGGAAGGCCGAACCTCCGTTTTAAAGGCAAACTAACGCGGATGCCAGAGCGCTTGGTCTGGACAAGTGGAAGCAGCGTGCCCGGGATCGAAGAGAATGGAAGGCTACCGTATCTCAGGCAGGGACTCTTCATGGGTCGGGAGCCCGTTAACTAACTATTTACGCGAATGACTTGAAAATCATTAAGGCAATGTCTACCCCCTCCTCTCTTTCTACAAAGCAACCTTAGTTCATTCGACGCATAATGCTACTAAAACTTTTTAGAACTTAACGTCGGTGAATGACAATCCTATTGCTATTTCCTAAGTTTAATTTGTGACAGGGAGTTACAGTTCCGTTCCCACATTCATCACATTATACTCAAGGCCAATTCTTATCTCCCTTTCATAAACCACTGATCTAAAGAATTTTTGAACATTTACGTTACAAAATCCGTTTACATTTGTCAGACCCCTCCTTAAATATGTCAAGTTTCGTCACCTTTTCATCACACTCATTCGCTTTGAATCGAAGCCGTACAGCGCGGATTTATCCGTTTTGCCTTTGCCCGGGTCCACAACAGCACTTTCCCCCATACGAATATCGGCTTGTATTAATTAACCTCCAAACCTTCGTGCGGCATCTATTAACTCACGATCGATTTCCCCTTCGCACTAATTCAACGAATCTAAGATTCACCGCCGAACTATTTCAGATCAATTTTCAGAGTCTTGCATCTGGCCAATAATGCTCTGAACACCCTTGACTTTTATTGCAGTTTACCCTTCCTTAACAAATATTTCCACAATTCCTGATGACCTCTCTACTTTGCCAATGTTAGTTTAAGCAAAATAATGTTTAACTTGTAGCTGGGTAAATAAACTTTTTGAAAAAAATAGAAAAGTCACAATCATTGTAAAAAAAAAAAAAGTTTCATCCTCCTAGCTCAAAACTGGTGACCCACAAACGGTCGAACTTGGGTCAATCGCTTTAGCTATTGATATTGTTCATGAATATTATATATTATAGTATACAGTGTTGGCAAGTCAAATTACAGTTCATGACATTTAAAAATCTCAAACTAGTGCTTTGTTTAAAAGACATAATGATTTTTTCTGTATTCTGAAAAATACGGTATTTGGTGATATAAAGTCATTTTGGCTCAAACTTAGTGAGTTTTACCTGTCAACCGAAGATATGTATATACTATACAGGAACTCTATTATTTCTCCATGTTACAAACTATGTATAAATCAAGTTACGTAGTTAAGCGTATACTTGGCGTTCTTTACTTTTGAAATGGGGACAACGGCCTCCACAAACGATCACGGATGCCGATCCAAAGAAACACTTTGTCCTCGAACACGCAACCAACCGACCTCACTGTCCGCTACCTAAGGCTGTAAGAATATGTACGGAACCCCTTTTCGTACACGACTGCGATATAACTTTTTCTAACCATAAAAGCAAAGACCTTTATCAATTTTCCCAGTAATTGAGAAGTGCCTCGAAAAAGTAATAGTACGGAGACTTTCGGGATTTATAGCAAAACATGAAATAATACATTCATAGCAGTGAAGTTTTCAAAAGAACAAAAGTGCGGGTAAACTGCTCGCGGAATTCACAAATGTGCTTTAAGACTTTAACTCGGGAGTATTACGACGACACGCTTTTCAAGAGAGCTATTGATCACGAAATCAACACAAAGATGTATGTTTAAGGTATGTTACAAGTACCAAGGATTTGAATGAAGACAGCTGAAGTACTACGTCCCAATAATACTTAACGAACTTCCACAATTACTAAGAGCAGTCAAAAACGAAATACTATACTTTTTTTTACAATACTTTCTGTGCTATACTGATAAGGTGCTATACTCATATTCATCTCATTTTATTGTTTTACGTTTAAGTCTTTTTTAAAGCACTAACATTTTCTTGTCATGAATTTATAATAAAACTGTGCTCCAAGGAGTATCAATGTCACTCAACCAGTAATCGAGCATTTCTTTATCTAGGTTTGCTACTTTTCCAGCCCAGGCTTTGTACCTTTTCAAGAGCTTTATGGTATTGAAATTATCTTGGCTCTATTATTTGGCATAGAACGAGATTTCTCTGAACTACTTGGTAGCACTGTATAACTACTGTATAACGTGGTTCAAAACATTACTAGTTACGATGATATTAAGTTATGTTAATATTTCATAATAATTTTAAATTAGTTACAAGTAGTTTGTGTAAAAAATAAATAAATACTTGGTGCGACAGGTCGATGGGACTCAGCTAGCTTCTCACAATCATTCGTGTTGTCCGTGTTATGCTCTTTACCCCAATGGAACAGTAGGCCGTGTTTAATGCCGTATCCAAAGGGCATTGTAATTTTGAAAAGCTTTCTCAGGACAGCTGTACTCTCGGATATTTGTCAAACGCTCGCGAGGGGTGGGGCCGTGAACAACTTTTTAGGTTTTCTGACTGGGATTAGAACCTCGAACCACTTGCTTCATAGTCCAACGCACTAACCACTGAGCACGGTGTTATTAATAGTGTAAATAAATTTACAAATATGTACATAGTTAAGCCAAAAGATAGCCACTTACTGGGCTGAAGGAAACTGAAAAAACATATTAAGTTGGCACAAATTACGAGAAATGGCTGTGAAAAAAATAAACTTAAGGAAAAAATTCAACTAAAATATGAAACTTTTTTAAAAACATATTATACTTTTGTACATACATTTCTTTCCATAGATGATGTTATACATTCATTGAACTCTAGCCAAAGTGCTGGAACTTATAATATTCCCTTTTGAGTTCTAGAGCAGTGTAAATTTTCGCTGTCATTACCTTTGAATATCATTTTTCGCTTGCCCTTATCTAAATGATCATATTTGAATGAATGGAAGTATTCATTCATTGCTCTAATTCATAAAGCCAGATCCAGGCAGAAAATTGAAAATTTTTGTGGAGTATCCAAACTGGCTGCTATTCGTAAACTATTAGTTTATGTATTAAAACCTTCTTCTCCAGGGTGTTTTTGTATACCTTATCCAAGTTAACAAATTTGACTCTCTTTACAAAATTCCTTTTTGATTCGGTAGGTAGGTATTATTTTGAATAAGTTTAAATCAGTTAGAATTTATTGTATTCTACTTATATGGATCTTCAAATCCCTTACAAAGAGAAGACAATTCGAAAAGATTGGTAACTCATACTCATCAAAGTATTATCTGGTGTAAGACAAGGATCTCCTTGAGACCCTTGTTTTTTAACATCTTCATCAATGATATCCTAAAATTACTTCATCGTCATAAATGTTTGATGTATGCCCGGCTTTAACTGAATGTAAACAAATGTCACTCGTTTTCGTTTCATCGTACATTGACTCCTATAATTAAAAACTATAAAACTTGTGGAACTATTATTATTAGTAAAACTGTGGTAAAGGATCTCGGTGTTCTTTCTGGTATGACATTTTCTCTCTACGTTGTTTCTAAATGGAATTCAATGCTTGGTTACGTTAAACGAACATGTGCTGATTTCTCTAACCCATATGCTTTTAACTCAACTTACATGTTAGTATGGGCATTCCTTTTATAGTGCTCTTTAGTGTAGACTGCAATTTATTTTAGTTCAATAGTATACTTGGAAAGAGCACACAAAACGTTCACTAGATTTGTTACAAAACAACTGAGATGGAATCTTGCCTTCTTATTCATCTAGATATGCACTGTTAAGATGGGATTTCTTGCAAAATAAAGTGCACGACTGGGTCGTACGTACTTGCACCGTAATGCTATAAGTGTAATATTTTATCAGGATCAATATCCAAGTCCTGCTCTTCCCTGTAAAGTAGTCGTGGCATTCCGCGTTTCGATGGAATAATAGTCATACCATTGTAGGAGTTTATAAAATGTTTTGTTTTTATAAAAACACCCTTAAAAAGTGGGCGTGGCCAGATAAGGTGTTTGAGCGACTTATAGAAAATTTTAAGGCCTATTACTTTGCTTAAATAATTTTTTCTCAATTTCCAGTAAAAATTTTGAAAATAAAATAAGTTTTATAAAAGTGGGCATGGCAATTCCAAAATTTGGTACCCCATTTTAGCCCAATCGTCCAACAAATGCCTGAGAAACAACTGATTTTCAATATTACCGTTATTCGAATTTTTTCTGTAAAACGTGGTATGCCACCTCATAGCATATGCCCAAACTAATCCACATATCAAATTTTATCGAAATCGTTGGAGCCGTTTTCGAGAAAATCCATTTTATCTGAAGTCGGGCATAAGTAAACTACCCTTCATTTTGAGGTTAGAATGAAAATTCCTATTTCGCCTCTAGGGATTATTCCACAGAGCACGTGAAAAAAATTGAACTCGAGATTTTAATCAAACTTGACAGTACTATGATGGAGAAGTCCAAAAAAGTAGGTCCGGCAATCCCGTCTGTCTGTTTTTTTTTTTTTTTGTTTTTTGGTTGGGCCAAAGGATGTGTAATCTTCATAGATACCGGTAACCCGCGCCACCGGTATGCACGATTCGCAGACCTGACCAAGGCCAGGAATACGCCTACGTGCTAAACCACACCCTGCACACTTCAAACCACTCTCCCCGCGGAACTGCCGTTAGGTAATACTTCGCGGGGCTGGTTTGCCTCTTGGGCAATTTTCTCCTATACGCTATTATGAGTCATTAGACGTTTGAAGCTCGGCTGACTGAATTATCCGCGTTACTTTGGCGCTCTATGCTCTACGCTCCTTATTATTTTACAGAGATAGTCCGGTGTCTCGATCCGATAGAGACTTCTCATAATGTGTTCCCAATTCGCGGAGTTAAATGCGTTTTTCACATCGAGGGTTATAATAGCGCAGTATTTTTTAGTACCACCTTTCCAGCGTCTGCCTTCTATAGCGGTTCGGGCTTTCGATATTACGGCGTTAATTGCATCTACCGTGGAGCGTGACTTACGAAAACCGTATTGATGCTCTGATAGACCTCCTGCTGTTTCAATAGCTGGCAAAAGCCTGTTGTAAATTATTCGCTCAAAGACTTTTCCGATAGTGTCGAGCAAACAAAGAGGACGATAAGACGATGGTTCGTTCGGGTTCCCCTTTCCTTTCGGAAGTAGAACTAGTCGTTGACGCTTCCACGGCTCGGGGAAAACTCCTTCCTGAAGACAGGCGTTAAACATTTCGGCAAATAAGTCGGGTCGAGTTTTAATAGCTACTTTTAAGGCTTTATTTGGGACTCCATCCAGCCCGGGAGCCTTTCTATCGTTTACCTTCTTACATGCTTCGACTAATTCTTCACGTGTTATTATAGGTATGAACGATCTATCGTTGACGTTTCGATTAGTTACCTCCCTACTTTGTTGACGAGGAAATAGGGTCTCAACTATTTTTCGGAGCAATACCGGCAAACGGGGGCCTTTTAGTCTCATTGAAATAATTTTGTAGGCCTTTCCCCATATGTCATTATTAAGTTCTTCGCAGAGGTCCTTAAAGCAAAGACGCTTGCTGCACTTAATGGCTACTTTTAGCCCTGTTCTCGCTTCTCGATATGCGTTTCGGATGGATTCGATTTGCTGTTCATCAGCGTTCCGAGTCCGCAACCGTTGATAAATTCTGCGCGCTCGGTGACATACCAATCTTAGTTCCGCGATTTCTGGGGTCCACCAATATACTGGGGGTCGATGTTTCCCTGCACCCAGTTTTGACATCGATGCATTACACGCATTTACTAATACCCGTGTTACCTGCGTTACGAAATCCTCTACAGTTCTAGCTTCGATTATTGCCTCACTAACGATAAAGCTTAAAAGTTCTTCATCAAGAGAATTTGCGTTCCATTTGGTTCGTTTGAGTATAGTCCGATTACTGCGGATTGGTGGGCCAATGCCGGCGGTGAATAGGATCGCATTGTGGTCACTATGTGTATAGTGATCGCTCACGCTCCAGTTAGCATTTCGTATCAGACCGCTGCTTGCAAACGTGATGTCGACGATAGATTCCGATCTAGCTGTACTAAAGGTGTTTGTACTGTGGCCCAAGCATTGAAATCACCCGCTATTATGACAGGACCTCTGCCTGTAATGTCTGCGACTAGTCTATCCAAAATTGTCTCGAAACTTTCGATAGTAGCGCTAGGTGGTATATAACAGCTGTATATATAAATGTCATTTATCTTAGCCCGTACATAAAAATCCTCCCGCACCTCTGGATATTCCTGGATTGACGCGTTTCCGCAAACCCAGATTGCAGCCTTATTCGTCGCGTCGGTAAGCCAGTTATTGTTACATAAGTTTTTATATTGCTCACAGAGTATTGCTACATCAATTTTTAGTTCACGAACAGATTGTTGTAAAAAGTTATGAGCCGCTTCACAATGGTTAAGGTTAAGCTGTAATATATTCATATTTTTTTCAAAAAATATGCCGGTTATATGCCCAGATTCTACGTTCTTAGCTTTACAGAGTAAGCAATTCGGTATGCCTTTAGAGTCCTTCAATTTGTGACCGTTTTCACCGCACTTAATACACAAAACCTATCGGTCGTACGGATTTTTGCACGCTTTCGCGAAGTGTCCGAATTCAAGGCACCTGAAGCAGCGCTTCGGCACAATTGTTTCTCGTATTCGACAGTGGACCCAGCCGATCCGCACTTTTCCGATGCTCAACAGCTTGTGTGCAATTTCCGCTGAAAGGCTTATTTTACTTCACTGTACTAAGACCTCTTGCGTTAAGAACCAAACGTTACCGCTTTCTCCCAAGGCTTCTTTAATTTTGTCTTAATAGACCGCAGTTGTAGAATTCGAAGATTTGCTAAGCGAGAGTAGGAGGTCTCCACTTGCAGTTTTTCGGATTCGGCTGACATTCGTCCCCACTTCTTTAAGTGAAGGATCAGCCTTCAATTTCCGAAGCATCTCAGCGTACGATAGGTCACCGGTCTTCTTAATCACTATCGCATCCGGTCTCGTTTTTTTGGCATTTATGGCCCGCCTGTTCTTGCCAACCTTTACCCATTCTTGCGCCGACTTGCCCTCTGGGTTCGGCTTGGGTTTTATTTTACTCGGCTTTTCTGTTTTTTTAGCCTGATCTAAAGCTGAGACCTTTTTAGACGGATTTAAACTAGTGTCGCGATTTGCCTTTCTCGGCGAGTTCATTCGCGTCTTTTTCTGCGCATTAGCTTTTATTAGTTGCTCCTTGGACCGGTTACCTATACCGTCATCCTCCCTATTTCTCTTGGGAGGTCGTTCGGACGTTGTACTCTTGTCGGTCGGCTGTACTTCTTTACCCGCCACGTTTCCTCCCGTTTTTATTTCGATCGGGACTATGTTCGTTTGTGTGGCTGTTGTCGTATGGTTTTTCTGGGAACTGCGACTAAGGATCTTTATTTGTTCTCGGAGATCAGATATCTCACTTCGTAGATCCGCGACCTCCGATTCTGCCTCTCTGAAAACGGACTTAATGAGCGTGCCCATTTTTTTAATTTCCCCATGGACGTTATGCTTGTCCCTGTAGAAATTAATAAGGCCGTCTATTTTCAGGCCAAGTTGCAGCATTTTGGTGCTCCCGTGGTTGACTCTGCAATTCTGGGCGCCGTGAGCAGTGTCAATCGCTTTTATCGCGTCGATCGCTTTTGTGGGTGGCGACGATTTCGACCGCGACTGCGTATTGTCTCTACGAAGAGGCTCTTTTATTGGCGAGCGCGCAAACCGCGTGCTCTTCTTAAACGGATCAAGAACCGTGTTCGCATCTATGGACTCTTGACTTGTAACATTACTGGCTACAGCAGCCAAGTTTACCACTGCTGTAGTCGGTGCAATAACACAATTGCTTTCATTTCTATTGCAGTCATTGTATCTCGACGACTTTGAGCCTGCTTTCGCACTCTCCGCCGCCGGTACTGGGGAGCCGACTCCCTGCACAGTAACTTCGTTGCTTTTAGACTCTTCCTCTGTCAGTCTGTCAGTCTGTCAGTCTGTCAGTCTGTCAGTCTGTCAGTCTGTCTGTCTGTCTGTCTGTCTGTATATTCGACTACAGCCTAAAGGCTGGACGGATTTACTTCAAACTTCATATATAGGGTCTGTAGGATATTCCCTAGAGGCGGAATTTGAATTTTCATTCTAACCTCAAAATTAAGGGTAGTTTACTTAAGACCGATTTCAGTTTAAATGTGACTTTCTCCAATACAGCTTAACGATTTTGGTAACATTTTATATTTACTTTAGCATGGGTATATGACAGCAATCGCGTTTTGCGCCAAATATGCAAATAACTTTAATACTGAAAATCAGTTATTTCTCAGCGATGGGCTTAAAATTAGTATCTGATGGTTATAATACTAATGCAAGGCAATGACATCCTTTTGGAATAGCCACGCCCACTTTTTTTTCAAAATTTTCGAAAAAATTTGTGAAATCAAAATTTATAGACCTTGGAGTTCTCTTTAATTCGCATAAAGGACGCATATATCCCACCGACGATTATTTGTTGATAAAAAGTGCTTATTTCTTAAAAATCTCACCTTTTTGTAACAATATCACATCACATAATTATGTTCATCGAATTATTATTATTTTATCGAATGAAACAAAAACACTTTTTAGTGAATTAGGATAATACCTGGAAATCATAATGTTTGTAGTCGACCTGCAAGCAAAAACTGTCAAAGAATTAATCGCAGCTTGAATGAAATTCAAAAGTGTCGTTACATTTTGTTTCTTCAATACCAAATATGGTTTACTTATTAAATTTATGTTAAATTCTAGGGATGTTTGCACATTTTCTAGTAGATACATACATATGTGTAACGTGTATCCTGAGAGGGTTAACCATTAAACCCATTGTACTTTCGTTTCAATGCTCACAAACGCACTACAGACATCACGTTTTGTTTTTCCAATTATGTACATATGTCAATATCATCAACATATTCAAACAGTTGCACGCAATTCTAAAAGATTGTCCCTCTGAAGTTGGCATTATAACACGTCGCCTTGTTTAAATACTTTTTTGCGGTCTCGTAGCCGCTTGTATCTTCATTCTTCAAAGCCGAACCGAAATCAAACCAGAAATCATTGATTTACGAGATATTAAACTTTCCCGGGTTTTTCCAGTTGCCTACAAGCTATTTTCGCGCATATTGTTACATTTTCACGCACATCTGTTTGACTTGGTGAATTCACCCCGGACTTAAATCACAACAACAACTAGTAATTTGATGGGCGATAACAAACGATTTTTGAATTTATGGAAGGAGCTGGAAAGTATTTTAGGGCCGTTCACTAGATATTACAAATATTTAAATTTGAATTCTTTTGTAAAAGATGAGAAAGATTTTAATTTCGTCAGTTGACCGAAAATGTAAAAATAAGAATATATGTTTTCCGATAGTTTATTCATTGACCTTTTAAAAATAATAAACACAAAAACAGAAAGGTTACTACATTCCTATTCAGCCAATTGCGCACATGCTGAAACAATTTTTACGGCAAATTAAAATGTGAAATTTAATGAAATTTGTTTTTGACAAACGTATAATTGCTTCAATATATGTATAAAAAACATCAAACATCAATCTCCAAAGGTTGGGGATAGATAATAATAATAGGTTCTTTAAAAGAGTAAGTAGTACATACTTATATCTATCTGCCTTTTAAAATTTGTATTAATGTTTAGCTAAATTTCCGCCATTAAGGCCATACACATACCACTTAAAGAAACACAATAGTAGTTACATTTTGGCATGTACTTTATGTACATATTTGTAATGAATATTCTTTTTATATCGAGTTTAAGTTTCTGCGTTTATATCGCCCTCCGAAAATATATTGCTGAGGCTCGATTGATTGGTACTTTTTCAATGGGATGACTTATTCAATTTGTACGTAAGTATGTATATTTAGGGTGCTGTAGTTTGTCCCTAAGTTAAACCATAGAAATATGTACATACATACATATATTATTTTGCCTTACATAGTGCAAAGTTTTTAGTTTCTATAAAATAGAACTACTTATGTACATATGTAGGCGTCAAAAAACGCTTAAACCTGTTTTTTTTCAAGTTAATTTATTTGAAGATCTACATATGTACATATGTCAATTTCAAGACATTTTAGAATAATTAGCATTCGTTGTGTAAAGCGTTCGTATTTTTACCTCTTTCTTTGAGAATTTACGATCTTTAGAGAATAATAATTCAGTACTTCATGTACCTGCCTTAATTCTCAATAGGGGAACGTCAGCTAGTCTTACGCAAAATAAGTGTCTAGAAAATAACACAGGATTCGAAGGAGGTTGAAAGAATAGACATGAAACATGGACCCTAATAATAACCATAAGACCACACTACACCCATTATAAAAACAACAACTATCGTTGAAATGCTGATATTTTTACTTGCACCTATGGCAAGTATTGCATTCGTGAAAAAAAACGAACTCGAGATTTCAATCAAACTTGACATTACTATGATGGAGAAGTCCAAACAAGTTGGTCCGGCAATTCCGTCTGTCTGTCTGTATGTATATGCGACTGCAGCCTAAACAGCTGGACGGATTTGCTTCAAACTTTATATCTGTGGTCTGTGGGATAATCCCTATTTCAAAATGGATTTTCTCTAAAACGGCTCTAACGATTTCGATAAAATTTGATATGTGGATTAGTTTGGGCATATGCCATGAAGTGGCATACCACGTTTTCATAAAAAAAATAAAGTGAACGACTGGGTACGTACTTGCACCTTATTGCTATAAGTGTACAATTTTATTGGGATTAAAATCCAAGTCTTACTCTTCCCAATAAAATAGGCGTGGCATTCCGCGTTTCGATGGAATAATAGTCATAACATTGTAGGAGTTTACTCAATGTTTTGTTTTTAAAAAAACACCTTTAAAAAGTGGGCGTGGCCAGATAAGGTTTTTGAGTGAATTATATTACTTTGCTTAAATAATTTTTTCTCAATTTCTAATAAAAATTTTGAAAAAAAAAAAAATTTATAAAAGTGGGCGTGGCAATTTCAAAATTTGGTATGCCATTATTCTGCATTTGTCTTATAACCTAGACATATAAATTTTTAACCCAATCGCCGAACAAATACACGAGAAACAGCTGATTTTCAAATTTTTCGAATTTTATTCGAATTTTTCGTGAAAAACGTGGTATGTCACCTCATAGCATATGCCCAAACTAACTTACACATCAAATTTTATCGAAATCATTAGAGCCGTTTTCGAGAAAATCCATTTTAACTGAAATCGGCCTTAAGTAAACTACCCTTAATTTTGAGGTTAGAATGAAAATTCAAATTTCGCCTCTAGGGAATATCCCACAGACCCTATATATAAAGTTTGAAGTAAATCCGTCCAGCCGTTTAGGCTGCAGTCGAATATACAGACAGACAGACTGACTGACAGACTGACAGACTGACAGACTGACAGACTGACAGACTGACAGACTGACAGACTGACAGACTGACAGACTGACAGACTGACAGACTGACAGACTGACAGACTGACAGACTGACAGACTGACAGAATGACAGACAGACAGACGGCATTGGCGGACCTACTTTTTTGGACTTCTCCATTATGGTAATGTCAAGTTTGATTAAAATCTCGAGTTCCAAATTTTGCACGAATACAATACTTGCCCTATAGGTATAGGTGCAAGTAAAAATCGAAAAACGGTCAGCTGTTTCTCGGGTTTTTTTCGGCGATTGGGCTAAAAATGAATGTTTCCAGGTTCACCAAAGGCAGAATAATGGCGTGCCAAATTTTGGGAATTGCCTCGCCCACTTTTATAAAATTTTTACTAGAAATTGAGAAAAAATTATTTAAGCAAAGTGATAGACCTTCAAACTTTCTATAATTCACTCAAACACCCTATCTGGCCACGCCCACTTTTTAAGGGAGTTTTTATAAAAACAAAACATTGAGTAAACCTACAATGTTATGACTATTATTCCATCGAAACGCGGAATGTCGCGCCTACTTTACTGGGAGAAGAATTCTTTCCAATGAACAATTTTTTTAGTAAATTTAAGTTGAATGCTTCCATTTTATGTGAGCACATACGTAAACGTACTAACTTCATCACTAATAAATTGTTGTTGGCAAGCATTGATAGTAACAATTTTTATCAAAAAGTTATCAATCTTTATTGTTTCACCATAGTTTATAAGGGGTTGGTTGGTTGGTTTAGACCGGCCCTCGATGAGGATGCGCTTAGACCAGAGAAGGTCCATTGTGCTGCCGGTGGATGGGTGAGTCACCCTCTTACTCTTTGAACCATCCGCTTCTTTTTATAAAAGAGCTGATTCTATCCGTGCAGGCGGTGTTCAGATCATTCAGATCGGTGGAGAGATATTTACCTAATGTGGCTTTTCTAATGTTGGCCAGTGCGGGGCATGTGCATAGGAGCTACAGCTTTTGCAAAAGTCATTGTAGGGGATGCCCAGTCTTTGGACATGTCTTCCTAATGCATAGTGGCCGTCAAGTTGTTGCGAACGATGGTTTATTACCCTTACTGCGTCGGCGTTGATCAGGTATTTAGCATACGACATAGGCGCCTCGATGTCGGTGACGTATATGCTTTCTAGACCAGAGGAACCTCTTTTAGCCAATGCATCAGCTTCGCAACTTCCCGAAATATCACAGTGACCTGGTACCCAGCAAAGGATGAGGTTGTACTGTCCAGTTATCTCGTTAAGAGATACGCGGCAGCCTTTCACTGCCTTTGATCTCATAGTGCTGGATGCGAGAGATTTGATAGCTGGTTGACTGTCGATGTGTATGACAATATCCGATGCTGATATTGCATTAGCCGTCAGCCAGTCAGCTGCTTGACGGATGGCATAGATTTCGGTTTGAAAGACGCTGCAATAGTGTGGAAGGCTGAAGGAGAGGTGGATGCCTAAGTCCTCTGAGAAAATTCCAGCTCCCTCTCCGTCCTCAGTTTTAGATCCATCCATTTACAGCGATTCGTTGTACAGGATCTCACGTTGAGTCTGTTCTGTTAGTCAGTGAGTTTTTGTAGCCATTGTTGAAACTGTGTTCGGTAGGCAGGTGGTGAATTGAGGGAGATGACGATATATCAACAATATGCTCTAATGTCCTGTGGATTGCTCCTTCCATTGATTAAAGCTTCTCAGCCTGATTGCCGAGTAGGCAGCCAGTTTATTTCCGACGATGACCAAAGGGAGCAAGTGGAGTAAAGTTTGGAGCGCGGCCGTAGGAGAGGTTCTCAGTGCACCGATAATGCTGAGACAAGCGACTCGTTGAGTTTTTTCCATTTTGGTGGATGCCTCTTAATTTTGGGAGATTAAAGTCAGAGAGTTTGTGTTTTCGTGTGAACATAACCAACTCTGTCTTCGTTGGACTGATTGAGAGACCACAGTTTGTAGTCCAGCTGGTTAGTTTATCGAGAGTAGACTGCATGACATCAGACAAAGTCTGCGGATACTTTCCTGTTATTAATATGACGACTTTGCATACTGTTTTTTCAATGCTTAGAAGGGCTTTGTTGAGCACTAGGTTCCAAAATAGTGGAGACAGTACTCCGACTTGGGGGGCGCCTCGGTGTGCACGTCGTTTGAGAGTTCTGCTTCCAAATGATGCACTCCTCGTATTCTGCCCGAAATTCGATAGGATCCATGAGGACACTTGGTGTGGTGGGTAATTTAGAAAGGACTTTGCGTAGTTTAGAGGCTTGTGATGTATTGTCAATGCTCTTATAGAAACTGCGCCAGGAGTTACGTTTGGCCTTTCGAACTTTTGAAATTCTTCAGGCTTCTCTTGTAACAATCCCAGTCCGTGGATAGCCTTGTTTGTTTGGCTTTGTTAAAGTATTTCCTGCTTGCGCGACGGAGGTTGTTAAGTTCTGTGTTCCTCCATGGTGGGCGATTGCCTACCTTCCTTGTTGAAATGGGACAGTACTCATCGAATGCTGAGTTAAGGTCAGATGTAAGAACAGTGCTAAGCCTATCTAGCTCCACTTGTTTGGTTGGTGTATGGTGTGTACTATTGGCTAGTCTTTCGGCCAGAATGTTGTTGTGCCTAGGCCAATCAGTTCTACGACGGTTGCGAAATACTGATGGTGCTATTGAGCTGAGTTCATATGTATTTCAGATAGCGGTGGTCGGAAAAGAGTGACTGTCGGATTCAGTCTAGTTAGAAATTGCAGAGTATACATATATTGTGGGAGGCGAAGGTAACATCTATTATGCCAAGTCTCCACGAGACATATTTCTTTCAGACATAATGTCAAACATTATTTCAGAAATTTTTATTTTTTCATTAGGAGGGCAAATTTTGTCAAGAAAATTCATTTGCAAACATGTCGTATACGAGGAAGCAACGATGACTAATTCTTTTTTTTCTCTGCCACATACATATGCCATTCGTAAACATTTTATTTTTTGTTTACATCCTCGACACTTCGTTAAAACTGGTTTGAAATTTCCTCCCATGACTTTCTTTTTAAGTCGTTCCATAAATACTCATCTAGAATTTATTAATTCTAGAGTCTGTGATTGAGAAATTCGCCAATCAGCCATATTTCACTCGTAATAAACCTTAAATTGACAGCCACTATCAAATTGATTTCAGAGTTTATTTTCACATAGTTGGCATGAAATAAATGCAAAAATGTATGTCATGAATTAATTTTTTCTAGAAATCTGCGGTCTCCATTGGAAATTTCAATTGCATGACATATTTTATGAAATGAATTATTGCCAGTGGAGACCAAGGGCTACCTCCTCACGGATTTTAGTAATAAAGGTGGGACTATTTCTCCTATTGCACACTACTAGGTCAGTGCCTACAAAGTACTCAAAAAGGGACTCACCTCGGGAGTTAGTGTCAGTACTGCCCCATAGCTCATGTGCGCGTTGGTGTCGCACCCTAGCACAATTCCATCTCCTTTCCTTTTTGCCTCTTCTACCTTCTTTGACCTCTTTTGTTGGGGCAGATTCGGGGTCCTCATAGATTCGATAGCCTGAACTACCAGGTCGTTCGTGCTACGATGAGGGAGAAAGGTAAGGTTCAGTTCTGATTTAGCAATAATGCAGGCTCGAATGTTACCTGTGTTCCTTACATGGTAGAGCGTATAGCCGGGTGCCCTCAGTCCCATGAGGGTGGCATTACGTATCCAAGGTTCTTGGATGAGGGCGATGTCAAAGCCCCTTTCATTGAGGCGGAGAATGAGCTTAGCGGATGCTAAGGTGGAATGATGGAGATTAATCTGTACCAGTTTGAGCATTGTCAACTGGCACTGACCTCTCCACAACGGAGACATCCAGGTGGCCGGGTGATGATGGTTCGTCATCGGGGACCGGGATGTGGGGTAAGGCAGGTATCGCCGATGGGAAGGGACCGGTGACGGTGTTACGGTACGAAGCAAAAAGTTTCACCTCCGCTTCTTTAAGACCACACTTGATCCTTGGTAAGCGAGATAACCAGCAAGCGGCCAGTTTTCTTTGCTTCCTCCGGTTTCTTCGAGCTCGGTGTCTCCTCAAAGATCCGGGTTTTGATAGGTGAGGAGCCCGTTTGTTTGGCACTTGGGGTTCGATGGGGACCCAGATTCTGGCTTTCGGTCTCCAATTCCGCTGATAGCGGTGTTGATGAAAACGACCGAATTCTGGTCGTCGCAGGCTATGAGTTTGACATAGCCCTGGTGCCAGCCAGCATCTTTAAAGGTGGGTGGGGAATTCGGATGCCTTCAATGAGCCGTTATTTATTGTAGGATAAATTCCCTTTGTCACCCGATAGATCCACAATCGCGACGATGAGGCTATCCCTTATCGTCTCGGAGAGGGTTTTGGTACTAATCGAGTTCCTCGTCCTCTTCGAGACATTGGATACCTCATCTGTGGATCTACGCCTTTTGGGTGCAGATCCTGGCGCGACGGCGGATTGGCTCGCCCGCTGGTTCGTTGAACCATTTCGACTGGTTAAGTCCGTAGCCTGGGGGCCGCTCTTTATACCAGAGATTAGGTCCTAGGATGGGGTGGTGGCTGGTGCCACAAGTAGGGCGTTTTCGCCTTCTTACTGATGCCGCGAGTGGGTAGGGAGCGTGCGTTGTCTGTGGCGGTGCGGTCGGCTTTGAAGTGCCGTAGAGGCTGAAGCTATAGGAAATCGTTGAACTGCTCTACGATTCTGCTAGCCCAAAGGATAGAATCCCGCTCCTGCTGACTTAAATCCTTTTCCAACTTTTTGCCTAGTCATTCCAGGACACGAAAAGCCGATGCAGTCTCTCGACTCAACGACTTCTTCTCCTGTGCAGTGAGCTTGTTAAGGGTAGTGGGAGTTGAGCTGCACGATGGTGGCAGGCTAACTCGAAAGGGATGGGTTGGGGGGCAGATCTTACGGTCGGTGTCGCTACTAGCAGCTCATTCGACAGCATCGAGTATTCGCTGGCTGTATCGTTGATATTTAAATCCAACAGATTTCCACACGTGTAGTGCTGTCAGAATAGCTGGCGATGCCATCTAAATCCGGAGTTACAAGAGAACCGGTCACAGTGTTTTTTGTTTGTTTTATTAGAAGAAATGATTTTGGTCCCACGAGTAGCTAGTGAAGGGGAATACAACATTTATCGTGATGGTGGTCTTGAGAAAGAGGACACATCATCGGGTCGAGGTGTTCTGCTTGTAGTACACAATCACTCTGACTCAACACTAGTTAAATCTTCGCAAACATCATTTGGATCAAAATTTCTATATATAAGCACAATAGCTACATTCGCCCATAAAGAACTACCAGCTAGCGATTGACGCGATTGATTCTTTATTTGAAAATTTTGATCTTACAATATAATACTGTACAATTTGAGTACTCTTATTGTTTCAATTTCCGCAAAGCAGGCTATACAAAACTTAGCAATCATTTAGGGACTATTTATCTTAACAGCATTCTTAACAATCTACAAACACCTGCCGATATTGCTCTTGGTTTGTTTAACTCGGAAATTTTCAGCTGTTTAATGCATTTCCATTCATCATCTTCTCCTCCTGGGAAAGAGTTACGTTCACTTTGCAATAGAACAAAAAAGCTCTGGCGTATCTACCTTGAATATCGCTCTGATTTTAATCTCTCCAATTACCTCCTTGCACATAACAACTGTTCCGAATTTTGCGAGGTTCTTAATCTAGGCATGCAATCAGATATAATCTCTAACCCAAAACATTTTTTTGACTTTATTAAGACAATATATATGTAGTTCCTCACATCGTTTTCCGCGGTAGCCAAAGAAAACCTCGAAATGAAGATTGTTTTTCGCGGAGACTTTGTTACTACCACCAGATTGAAGGATGAAAGTATTTGAGAGGACGATTTCTGACTCGTAGATGTATCTGCCTTGTGACATGGTTGACTCTTGGGTAGAAATGACCACGGAGTGAGACGATTAGATGTATCTGCCTTGTGACATGGTTGACTCTTGGGTAGAAATGACGATTGATGGCAATACCGTTGTTTTAATTTTAGAAGACAGATGAAGTCGAAGCAATGTTCGTCATTGTTGAACTCAACCGACATTTTTTCAATGTTGGAAGGATCAAATCCAAAAATCCTTGCAATTCAGAGAAACTACAGCGTCATTCATTTCGTGGTTTTAAGTTGGTAGCGCTGGCATTTGACACCTGCCAAATTCAGCTGTCATTTAACGTGTCATAATATTATTTGAATGTTTGCCATTTACGATAATAGATCACTTAACAACGCAAACAACGCGTTGAAATTATTAAAATTTGCTACAAAAGTGGTGATTCAAACGTAGCCACTTTTCGCGTGGTACACGATAATTATGGTCGTCATAATTCACCGACTACGCAAGCAATCGGTAAAATTGTGAAGAAATTTTAAGAGAGTGGAAGCGTTAATGATGTCGTAAGGCCTGTGAATGATTGTAAGGCACGCTCAGTCGAAAATATTGCTGCTATAAGTGCAAGTGTTGCTGATGATCCCAATTTATCGATTTCCCGGCATTCGCACCTGTTGAACGATTGATAACTGAATTTTTTTGGCCAGCTCTTGAAGATCATGACTTGAACGATATGTTCCAACAAGTTGGGGCAACAGGCCACACAAGACGATCAATTATTGCTTTATTGTGTGAGAAGTTTCCTGGTCGTGTAATTTCACGTTTTGGCGACGTCCATTGGCCACCAAGATCATATGATTTGGCACCGTTAGATTTTTTTTCTGTGGGGCTACGCAAAGACCGTGCTTACGCGAATAGTCCTCGAACTCTAGACGCATTAAAAACCAACATTACTCTAGTTATGGCCGAGATACCGCCCGAAATGTACGAAAAAGTGGTTTAAAAAGGCGGCCATTTAATTGATATTGTTTTTCACACTTAATGGCAAAGTCCAAACTTTATAAGCAATTAAAATTGTTATCAAAAATGTATGTATTTTATTTAGCTGCACTTTCGAAAGCGAAAAATGAATGACCCTATACAAGTAAACCTCTGAATGCCTTCTGTAGTTTGATGATCTTTTAATAAAGCATATCGGCACATACATGTATGTACATATATTGCGATGTTTCACGCAGTAATAAATAAAGTGCACGACTGGGCCGTACAAACTTGCACTTATATCTCAAATTCTTGTGTGTATTTGAGGTAAAAACAAATAAACGAATATATATGTAAGTTGAATATAAGTAAACCATCGTTCTAAGCAGATTGGCCAAAAACGTTAGATATCATCTGTAGGATTTGATAAAGCTCTTGAAAATCAAGCAACGTCGTTAACCAATGAAAATGAAATTCGGACAAATCCAGTAGCACGTGCGCACCAATCAAAACTGTATCGTAAGGAAAAAAAAACGTTTCCATGACAACAGCTGTGTTCTAGAGTGTTGCCAAGTAATTTATGTTGATAGTTTACTTTCGACAACAGATGCCCTAAAAGAGCATCTTTATAACAATTTCCAACTTTTTGATTCTGCAACATAGTTGCACTGCCTTTGGGATATATTTTATTAGTAATAATGCGATGGTGCAAGAAGTCAAATACAATACATACATATTTTTTGGTTCACTATAGTGTGCGTGTACTTCCGTAAATGCACATGTATTGACTTATCTTTAAAAAGCTATTGTACCATTGTTATCAATTTGGCCTTAAACTATTAAATAAGGAGCATCTGTGAGGAAAAGCTTTTGGAATGGTGTATAATTTTGAAAATCGGTTCAGTAGGAAGAAGTTGGGATTAAATTCAAGGTTGCCTATTAATACGATTACCTATTGTTGCCTATTATACGGTTGTAAGGAAAGTGGAATTTTAGACAGTTTTAACCAAAAACGTGGTATGCCATCTTATAGAGTTTTGTAAATGAAGCCTAGATATGAAAATAAAACAGTAACGATCGAGAAAAGTTTTCGAGAAAAGCGTATTTTTATGAAGATGGCTTTAAGTAAAGTACCTTTCAAAACAGTTTTGGTCAAAAATGTTGTACGACATCTCATAGGGTTTGAAAAGGCTTACTCTAATATAAAATTTAATAAAAATCGTTGGAGCCGTTTTCGAATAAATTGGCTCCCATTGCTCGATTTCGCGAAAAATCGTTTTCGAGAAAATCCATTTTAACTGAAACCGGCCTTAAGTAAACTACCCTTAATTTTGAGGTTAGAATGAAAATTCCGATTTCGCCTCCAGGGATTATCACACAGATCCTATATATGAAGTTTGATCTAAAACCATCCACTCGTTTAGGCTGTAGCCTCGTGCACAGACAGACAGACAGACAGACAGACAGACAGACGGCATTGGCGGACATAGTTTTTTAGACTTCTCCATTATAGTAATGTCAAGTTTGATTAAAATCTCGAGTTCCAAATTTTGCACGAATACAATACTTGCCCTATAGGTATAGGTGCAAGTAAAAAGACTGGAGTGGTAATAATTTTGCGTGAAAGGAATCCAATTAAATAGCACATAAAATACATGTTTACGGCACTTGTGATTATTCATTATCAAAATACTATAATCTTGTAGGTTGGAGTACGAACTGTCCAAAATAGAAGCATTACGCTCAGTTGATAGATGGCGTTGTACAAACATGTAAAAAAGATAAGTGACGGTGAGAGTCTCAACTTGCTGAGAGTGGACGTCGGATGATGGAGTGTAATTCTTACGTTGGTATGAAAATAGCCCATTAAAAAACTAATGCACAGAGAGGCAGAACATGTACTAGAATGTACTCACACGGCAGGAGAGTTACTACTTTAACGGATATGGAGTAAGAGAGTGCGCTCAAGATAAATGAGAGGAAACAGAAAACTCAAAACTGAATTGAACGCGCAACAATTGGCCTTGTAGCTAAGAAATAAGAAGGAAAACTACTTTTCCGTAGGGCGAATAAAAAGCAGAATATGTACATACATATGTATGTATGTATATCCATAATGAGTAAAGTCACTCCCCACGTGTTCTGAAATATTTCTTCTTGTGACTACTGACACCGGCAGGAGAAATAGACGGCAATAAAAAGAAAATGGAAAATTGGTGGACAAGGTGATCCATTAAAAGAAAAACCAATGTACATATTTCTTTTTACATTTTTATTAAAGATGTTAGATGTAACTTACACTCAGTAATATTAACTTGTTATTAATTTTTTTATTATTATTATTATTAAAATTCTTTAAAATATGGTATACTACTACTCGTATGTAGACTTTAATGAGATATTCTACATTTTTATTCTTCCAATAATTGGCGCAAAGTGGGCGCCGTGGCTCAGTGGATTCGGGGTTCGAATCCCAGTCGGGGAACACCCAAAAGTTTTTCACGGAAGAACTGTCTTGGAAAAAAATTAATTCATTTCCAAGAAAATTAATTTATTTCCAAGAAAATTAATTTATTTCCAAGACACTGCAACGAATTCAAATTATCTTAAATATAAAATCCTTTTACACAATTTCTTTTTTCCTATAACTCCATACCTATCTCTATTTGTCGTATTTTGACGTATTTTACAATAGAACTCTCTTTTTCCTCCCGACCGTACGCTAAACACATAAAATAATGTTTACTCATTTCAAATTTAAATTAATCACCAATGCTATGGTTGATCACCCTGTAATCATTTTGTTTATGCCTTTTGCACGACTGATAAGAATTGAGTTTAAGACGCCTTCAAAAAGACGTGCATAAAAATGTAAACAACCCTCACCCCATTAAATACAAGTTAACAACCAAAACATTCACCCCACAGTGAACCCACTACATGGTCTAGTGCATGGCAATGGCATATGCAATTAATCCGATCCGATTCACCGAAGTTCACACACATTACTTGTGCACATGTCCCTAAATTCACAGTAATCATCCAACCCACTTGAATCCACAGTTCCCAAAAGCCAAAATTGAAGCTGCTGAATCAGCGTCTGTTCCTACCTCAGCCACATTACCTGTTGTAAATATTTTAAGTTTTTGAATTTGAATAAAGCATGGAACGCTCCGAGCAAGTTAATGTGTTGTGTTACATAATAATGAACGAATAAGAAGAAATAAAAAAGTAGTATTATAAAATACGAAAAATTAGATAAATACAAGATAATTTATAAAAAGTGCGCGATAAAAAGGGAGTTACGAAAATAGAATCAGAAAACAATAAGTGCGAAAAGAGAAAAGAAATATAACACAAAAAAAAGCCAAACAAATAGCGTCATAGTGCGTGAAAACAAGGCAGTAAGCTTTAAATTGATTCGTTTCGTGTATGCAAGTTCCACCTTCAACTTCTCTCTAAAGAAATTTGGCCCCTCAGTAATTAATTAATCCGCAACAAAATAATTACTATCAGAAGCAAACTCAGTTTGCTCATAACAATACCCATCAATTGATACCCGCACCTAAGCCAAATGTTCCCAAACCACAACCCAAGCTAGAGCCAATGGAAACTTAAGTATCAAAATCGACATCAGCGTTTAAATACGCTGGAAAAAGACCTCAGCCTCAAAATTTCTCATTTAAAAACCGGGTACAAAGGAACCCGGGTACAAACGACCCCTCTGCATCAAACTTCCAGGTACAATCAACAGGGTATATTTCTCCGAACGACCTGTATGCGTTCTATCAGCAAACGAATACGGAAGAAATAAAGCAGTATCCAGACTTAAGAAACTACGGTTTAGACCAAACCATAAACGGGTTAACGGATTTAGATCAAACTTCATATATAGGGTCTGTAGGATAATCCCTAGAGGCCAAATCAGAATTTTTATTCTAACCTCAAAATTGAGGGTACTTTACTTAAGGCCGATTTCAATAAAAATGGATTTTCTCAAAAACGGCTCCAACGATTTCGATTAAGTTTTATATGACCTCTAGTCTCTTAGAACCCTATAAGATGGCATACAACGTTTTTGGCTAAAACTGTGAAAGATACTTTACCTATAGCCAACTACATAAAAGTACGATTTTCTCGGAAACTTTCCGTTCGTTATTATTTTATTTTCATATTTAGGCTACTTTTACAAAATCCTATAAGATGGCATACCACGTTTTTGGTCAAAATGAATTAAAATGGTACTTTACTTACAACCAACTTAACAAAAACACTTTTTCACATCATATTATTGATACGTAAAACTTAATTTCCCCCTTCTTCTTCCTGCTAAACCAAATTTTTAAAACTATGTACCTTTTCCCCACCCACAAAGGTAAAATAGTCATTTAAAAATAAGTCAATTACTCAAGTACACATACGGTATATCGAAACATGGGATATGTACATAAGTATAGTACTTGACTCTCTCCACCATTGATGAACTATATAATATATATAAGTATATATGGATATATATAATAAAGGTGATTTGTGCTTTCTACATTCAGACAGCAGTGTTGCCGCTAAGGTTTGAGAAAAATTCTGGGAAAAAGTACCATTATTATTAACAAAATATATCTAAATGGCATGTTATGTTATAAAGAGATGTTATTACATCTGTTGTCGAAACTGAAAAGTATCAGCAAAGCCATTTTTAAAAAAAACGAGGTATGTATCACATCTAAATCAAGATACAATCTCTTTTCCTTGGCAACACTGTGCAATATATGTAGCTGTTGTTATGAAAATATTTTTTCCGTGCGATACAGGGTTTGATTTGTGTGCACATGCTACAGGATTTGTATGAATTGAACGTCATTTTCCATTGGTTAAAAGAGAGAGAGAGAGAGAAAGAGAGAGAATATGGCGACATTTTTGGGGACTCGCTTTGGGATTTCGCATGTTCTTTGGATACCAAGTGGAATGAAGTTTTGGGTGCTGGATGCTATTTAATTAACTAGGATGCAGTTAAATTTTTCCAGCTGGATGCTCCCCTACTAGTAGAGACTTTTTTTTATAAATTTCTATAAGATGATATATGATGTTTTCGCTCAAAACTACTTGAAGAGGTATTTTGGTTTTAGCCACCTTAACAAAAGCACGATTTTCTCGAAAATACGCCCCAGTTGCTTAGTTTTCATGCTTTATACTAGCAAGATGACATAAAACGTTTTTGATCATACTACTTAGAACGCTGCGTTACTTATAGTCAGGTTATTCCGCTGGGAGGTGGTAATCTTTAAAATAGGAAGCTGGCCCTTCTTCAGTAACAGTGTGGAGATTTCTACCCACTAACCCCTTCTCCGATGTAAACTTGAAGCAAGGGATTTCACAACATATTTAACTTTCTGACACCGAATTTTTTTATTGGTGGTGACTTCAACGCTAAACACACTTTCTGGGATTCACGGTGCGGTTTTCAGAACTTTTAACTTAAGGCGAAGAAAACTCCTGGAAGACGTCCTTCTTCCATAATTAATTTTTTTTATTCCGCTGGGAGGTGGTAATCTTTAAAACACGAAACTGGCCCTTACTGAGTAACAGTGTGGAGATTTCTACCCACTAACCCCTTCCTACCTACCTTGCGGAACCGCCTTCTTAGCATTTCATCGCAGACCGGGGAAAGAGCCAGCCTTAAAATTATTGCACCTAGTCGTTAGATCAATCAGCAATTTGTCTTTCATGACTTATATACTTATGTGTCTATATAAGTATATAGTATATATTTATATAAGTGACAAATATAGATCGAAAGGTTTTACTCTTTTCAGTCTTCTAGTTTGATTGTAAGCTCTGTCATTTCTGAATTGATGTAACTGACAAGCCTACGTTTGTGTTTATTTGTAACTTCTTTTACTTTAAGAGTAAGAGACAAACAAGAGTATTTCCCTATATGCAGATTCAGTTCTTCTCTTTTCTTCTTTACATACGCTTTCCAGTTCAGTTTTGCATCTACTATTATGCCCAGATATTTGACTGTATTTGCGTATTGATCATTTAATTGACATTTGGCATTTTCATTTTCTTAGTTGCCTTCCACAGTGAGTATTGAGTACTAGCATCATTTGTAAAATTCGTAAGGTATTTTTTAAGAGACTCATATTTAAATTCTCTTATTGATCTTTTAAGCTAGCTGTTTCGATTATTCAGTTTGATTTTGTCGCTAGCCGCCCTTGATTGTTGCCAACGTTTTCGAGATCTTCACTTTTCCGCAATTATATCACATATTTCTCTTGGATATAAGTTTTGTTGAATTTTAGTTTTAATTTTAGGTGTTGCAGCCCATACAGTTTTTTGAAATTGCAAATGTCCGAACATCCTCTTCTAGATGTACTGTTTTCTTTCATAGTGATTTTATTGCCAAGTGTTAAATGCATTGTGGAATGATCTGAATCAAGATCTGGACCTTCTTCTACTTTGACAGTATTTGAGATATTCTTTGTAACGAAAATGTCGACAAGATCCGGGGTTTTCTTCCTATCTGTTGACCAATAATTTAGGTTAGATACGTGGGTAGGCGACTAGAAAAATTTCACATCGTGGTGATTCTTATCAGGGTAGAAAGAGATTTCCTGTCCTTTTGCATAATTCGATCGGTCCTATTCTTGTCAAAGCCAGGCCATAGGCTTCTAGTAATCACACAGGTGTTTAGGGAGGACCATCTACTATTGGACTCTCTCCTGGCCTTAATCCATGCCTCTTGCTTAATGGGCGCAAGGCGGTTAGAACACCGAGGTGTCAACCTATTGTGATGTAAATTCAAAGCCCCTTCTTGCCAATTCGTCTGTCTTCTAGCTTAGTGGTATTCCTTCGTGTCCAGGGACCCAGCTGAGGGCAACGTTGTGCTGTGTTCTAAGAACCTTGAGTTCTTCACGTAAGCACTTCACAAGCTTGGATTTTACTTCAATAGCAGTAATCGCTTTTATTGCCGCCTGGCTGTCGATGAAAAAGGCAATACCTTCCGGTGGTATTGAACTTCACCGCAGTCTCACGGGCAGGTATTGTCACTGCTAAGATCTCCGCTTGGAAATCACTGCTGCGGTTCGGAAGGCGGACTGGTCTTGATATGCCTAGTGGTTCAGAAAATATGCCAGACCCTACGCCTACATATATCTTACCAGTAGATCCATCTGTAAACATAGATATGGTACGTGTGTTGGTCAGCCTATCCTTCCATTTTTCCCTGCTTGGGAACGAGCTTGACCGAAAATATGTAATTCAGATATTTTTTATGGTTTTAAGAGCAATTAAGTTAACAGACAAATTAGACCGTGACGCTTTTACATAAAAACGCAACATAAGATTTCTACTAACATCTTGTTCGATATGATGGAGAGATCTTTCATTTAGGAGGTTAAATGGTGAAAGGTAGTAATTGTCGTCCAAATCCTCTCTTTTTTTTTGGTTTTACAAGCGTTTTACAATGCTTTTGACTGCAATAATGGCTTTAGCGAAGCGGTAACAGCTGTAGCTTTTGCTAATGTCTTTCTAACATGTTTGTTAAAAAGAAACCTATTGTGTACACCTAAGTACTTCAATTCTGATCGTAGGGGAATGAAATGGATATCGATTTGCAAACTCAACGTTCTGCTTTGTTTTACAGCTAAGTGATGTCCTTTTCCACTTGAATTGTAAAAACAAGTTATGCCACATTTCTCTGTTTATTAAAGTAAGCTAACAGCAAAGTAAGCTTTTCCTTGATTTTATTAAGAGAATTTTGAGGTCACCAACTAATATTAAGGTATCGTCTGCAAAGAAACTTTCAAAAAATTCACGTTCAGTATCCAAGGCATTTTCGTGTGAAAAATCATAAAGAAATATGAATTGGGCCTAGAATAGACCCCGCGGAATACCTGACAACACTGGGAATGATTCTGAGTATTCTCAATGGATAATTACGGAGGAAAAACGGTTTTGTAGGGTTTTATATAGTAATCTAATGAGCCATGTGGAAAAGTTTCAAAATCACGCCTTTATGCCAAAGGAAGTCGAATGCTTTCTTAGGTCAATATCCAACAAAATTCTGTAACAGTGGACAGCACTTCAGTAGTTAGATTATTATCGAAACTAGGTATTTTGTCCAAATAGACAGAGCAATAAAAATCTTTAAATCCATTAAGCTTAGTCTCAGTATCCACTAGCTAAACCCCATTATTCGTCAGTATGGCCGTACCAAAACACTTTTGTCCAGTTATTCTATCTGTCTCTTTAAACGCGTAAGGTGAAGTTCTTATTTTCTGTAGCCTTGACTTGAAAGTGGAATTGATATCCAAGTTTATTCGTTTATTTATGATTTTGCTGATGCATTTGATTTTATACGACAAATCTCGATATTCTTGACTTATTCTATTAATGTGTATGATATATTCTTTTCAGTTTTCAGAGCCAGAGGGAACGTATTTTAATCAGTTTCATTGTAAGAGGAGACATATTGCTGTAGGTACTTATTTTGATTAGGTTGGCATATTAACGAATTAGAATTGATACTTCTTGCCAATGCAGAATTAATTTCGCATATGACTGTGTCGATTTCTGCATTCGAAAGAGGGTATCTCCAGTCGGGAAAGGCTATTATGAAGATCTAGTCTAAAGGTCTGCCAGTCAGTGCTTCTAATGCTTCTGTAGGTAGACGGCGATAGCAACAGATATGTGAAGTTACCGACTCTTGCCCTAAGGGAAATTCCATAATGATCAGATATTATAGGGAGCACAAATTATTGTTATTCAGACAAGATGACAGCAGAAAAAGTCTGATACCGAAGAGGAACGTGGAAATGTTGGGCTATTACGAGAAATCAAATCCAGATTTAAGAAGGGGGCGCTGAAAAACCAACCATAGGTTTTGAGTCTCCCCCAAAAATAATTGCATCAAAATTACTTACTGCAGAATATAACCTATGTATAGTGTTCTCTTGGTGTAGTCTCTTTTCAAAAAGAAAACAAATTCGATGATTTTTTCTTTCATATATTTTTAAAAGTTCAAATCTTCGTTCTAAAGACTTTAAAGACTACGTTTAGAGACTTTCTTTCATTTAAGCTCAGGAACCTCCTGATTTGTTTCCTTAATTTTTTTGTGAGACGCAATGCAAGTCTCCGAGTCATGACTTTGTCCACGGAGGACGCAGCGACTACTATAGGCACAACAGTCTCCCGTGTGACCAAACTGTTGGGAGCGGTAGAACCTTGTTACTACCCTATTATTTTCCTTTCCCAAAACACCCTTTAATGCAATAGGCTTCAAATATTTATTAAATCTTTAATGAACTCTCCAACCTCTAATTGTATAACAAATATATTTAATTTAACATTTTGGGTTTTTGTTCTAGCTGTGAAGAATTGGCTTATTTTACTAACCTTTACATTTGGTACAGATTTTTCCAGAGTTTTACGAATGCTTTAAATAAGAGTATCTCCATCAATGCCTTTTAGAAGTATAGAAGTTTTTTTTGTTTCTTTGGGAGAGAATGAATATACTCCTACCAGTCTCGCGAAGTCGATTAATAATTAGTAGATGCACGTTCGCACTATTTACATATAACTTAATCTTATGATAACTTACATTAACAAACTTATGCTGGATATCTGAAACATTACATTCGGTTACTACCACTTTAATTATGTAAATCAGTTAGTTATGTACAATTAGTACCATAGATATAAATATATCGGAGGGCAAAATACAATTTTGTTGGATTTATTCATTGTTAGGTATTGTAGGTTTATTTTGCCTCTTAGAAGAACGGTTGCTTCGAGAGTCACTCACATCGCTCACTAAGGAACAATTGTCCATGTTGTCTTAGTCTGCTAGTGGGGAGAAGGGATTGTTATCTGGAGTAGACTCTTGGTGACTCATTGCATGAAAAACGCCAACGTCGTTAGCATGCATTCTTTTAGTTTTTCCGATATTCGCGTTGTAGGAGTTTGCAGATAATTTTTTTTAATTCATTTTTATTTATTAATTCAGAAAATCTGACATGCTAGACAAAAGTGCTTAAAACTAGCTTAACTAACTTAACTATGTTATACTAACTTACTGGCTCCATGCGAGCACGCTGAGCTAAACTTAACTCTTAATCTATGTCTTTCGACGTAACCTAGCTAAACAATTAATTATTTATTATTGTATTAATTTATTTACTAAATTCTAATTTAAACAAAGAAAAATGTTTTTGTGAAAAACTTTGTAACTGGATGTTTTTTATTTTGCAGATCGTTTCAGGTTGCCGTTGGCAGTTGTCCACTCGGTTGCGTTTGGGTTGTTATTGTCTTCTCTCATATTCGTATCTTGGAGAGGTTCCTTGAATAATATTCGTTGGTCTCTGAGTATTTATTATATTCTGAGTGAGATTATTATTCGCGAAAGAGCTGACAGTAGACTGCACGTGTTTGAGGATGTTATCACCTATTAATGCATGTGCATTAAACCTAATTTTATACTTCAGCGCAAGGACTGGAGATTTTTAAATCATTTTATCACTTTCCACTTTGATGAGTCTCTATCTCTTTAAGGAAAATATGTATAAATTATAATTACTTTTGGTTAAACCGCCAGTATAGTGAAGTAAAAAATGTTTAACTATTGTTTTACACGTCTGTTCATTCGAGGGTTTCCCCCGAACTCTTGGCCTGAAGTCTTTGGCGGTGGTGTGACTTGGTTTTCCAGCCTTGGGTATGAACACCACCTTGACCTCTCTCTATGTTTAAGACTACTGATGAATAATTCTTTAAGTACCGAAACAACCGTGCTTGTGGTGCTTTGAGAATGATCGGTATGATCCCGTCCAGCCCTGGCGATTTGTAAGGTGATAATAATCTAATTGCCCACTCAATTCTCTCATCTGAAATCAACTCATTTTCCGATTCTCGATAGCATTAGAATTCCATTCCAGGATTTTTAAGTTATCCGTCATCTTTGTTTTATCTTAGCAGCCTTTCTATTGCTGCTTTTCCTTTCAAGGAACAGAATTCCTTCGAGTAAAGTCTTATTGCTTTTTTCCTTACTGTCTTTTAAATCTGTCTTTTTTAAATTTGTTTGATTTTTCAATGCAGCTTGTGCATATGTCAATATTGTACCCGCTCCTCTTTTTGGTATTAAGGCTTGTTTTATAATTTTTTGGTCTTTGGGTATTTCTTTTGAGTTTCTGGGTTGCAAGACCTATAAGACTTTTGGTTCGCCCTTTTCTAAATTTGAAATTTTCTGTTTATGTGTTTTATCTTTTAACAGCTGAATCCATTTAGCAACTAAGCAACCTCTATAGTTAGCTGGATGCTTTTCGTTGCAATTGTTGGTTCGTCTTTTTTCCTCATACAATCTTTGGTATGGTGATTTCCTGCACACTTCACACATCTTGAGTTAGAACTGTAGTATTTATGTGTATGTCCATACTTTTAGCAATTCTTACACTGAGGAACTAGTTTTGATGGATGAATTTCTACCTTCATTCCAAAAATATCATTGGTTTCATATATGTACATATGCATCTTTTTGATATTCCCATCGTGATCAATAGAAAGCATAAACATTGGAAGCGGTACTTAGCTTTTAATTTTAAGCATATTGACAGCTTCCAATAATTTTAAGTTTTTCTTCCTAAGTAAGTACATACATATTCTGCTCCCTAACCCAGAATAAATGCCGCAGTTAGACTAGAATATTTCTCCAGTCAATGGAAGGTCGCAAACATCATAATGGCCATTAGCCCGGAAAACCCCCGAATGAGAAAACTTCTTATAGACCAATTTCACTTTCTTTCAATTATATCTAAAGTATCTGAGAGAAGTTTACTTAAGAAGAAGAAGAAAATCATCTTATCCCGGATTACCAATTCAAATTCAAAAGCAATCATTCGATAATTGAACAAGGACATAGAATAAAAGATGTAATAGAAAAATCCCGTATTCGTTCAAGTGTATTTCTTGACGTCTATCAAGCTTTTGAGTCTGGCATGACAAGCACTGTCCGAGCACTTGTATAGTATTTTTAAGACTTATCTCACGAATCGACTGTTTCGCATCAAATACCGAAATGATTATTCAGACTTAAAGGAAATAAAGGCTGGGGTACCGCAAGGAAGAGTCCTTGATCCAATTTGGATAAAGTAAATAAGTGGACAAACATTTTTTTGATAAACGCACTTCTCATTTTCTTCATTATTAAATTGCACATTGCACCCGTGCGAAACCGGATTATTATTGCTAGTTATAAAAAACTCTTGGATTCTTGTCCCTGGGACAATGTAATAGCTTGCAACTTATAAATACTTCAAAATAGGGCATATAGAAGATGGCGCTGTGGATTGGAAGGTGAGAACTTTCTGTTATATAGAAGACTTAAATCTGAATTCGAAAACTCTTTACATAATGCTTTTTCGATCTATTTAAATAACATTCAAAATAGTGTCAAATCCAGACTACACAAGTTTGGGCAATTACAATGGATTGTTAGTAGTGGACACCGTGACCTAAGTGGTTAGTATGTTGGAGTATTTTATGCCCAAAAACTGGTGACATACGGACGGATTTACGAACATGGCTGAATCACACTGCCACTGCCATGCCCACTTTTTTTTATAACTTCACTATTTTTTATGAAATTGAGCTTTTTTGAATTACCTCGGCAACTCATCTTCCCCTGCTTTCCAGGATATTGCGATTTTTCCCGATAGTACTTTTGAAAGCCTAAATTAAATTGAACTTAACTATAATCCAAGCCTAAATGGTCTGGCTTAGGGTCTCTTAAAAAAGTATGCTCTCCCTTTGCATGGGATACCATGTTAAATGTTTAACCAATCTTTAAAATCAGGTACATTTCCATCTGCATGGAAAAACTCCTTTATTACTCCTCTTTTTAAATCTGCTAAAAAAAGTGAAGTGGAAACTACAGGAATGTACAAGGTGGTTCAAAATTAATCATCCAATTTTGTTTTTAAATTACTTTTTTACTAAATAAAAAAAAATGATTTTGACTGATGAAATCTTTATTTGGACCTTTAACTAAATTCGCTGTAGGGTCCGTCTGGTGGTGACCAATTGCATGGCCCGTCGTTTGGTTGATGTTTATTTGTTCTCAACGACATCGGCAGCCACAGCCGCGATATTCTAGGCGGAACGACCACACCGGTAGCGGCCACGCCCTGCATGGTCTCCTGTTGTCCCAGTCTGCGCTCGATTTGATTTGATTTGATTTGATGCCGGCTCTACGGGCACTTTATTGCGCTTAATACAAGCTATACTTAAACAATCTAAACTTAGAAACTAAACTAACAAACTATCAATAGAAGAAAAAAGAGGGGGTAGGGTTAGAAGAGGGGAAATGTGGGACAGTGGTTAGGCCGAACTGGATGTAGGAATAGAAGGTCGGCATTTTTGCGGCGGTTTTCGAGGGACTGTAGATTGAACAGTTTCAGACGTTCAGAATAGGGAGGCAAATTGAAACTATCAACCCAGGGAAGACCGCGGAGGGCGAAACGTATAAACCTGCGTTGGACAGCTTCAATACGTCGGACGTGGACAGCATAATGAGGGGACCAAACTTGGCTGGCATATTCGAGGATGGGTCTGACGAAGATGATGTAGAGTGATTTGGTACAGTAGGGGTCTGAAAATTCCTTAGACCAACGTTTCACAAAGCCAAGCGCAGAGTTGGCTCTACATATAATGTTGTCAATATGCGAACGGAAATTAAGCTCCTTGTCGCAGATGCGCAAAGATGAGACTGAAGGGACAGGTTCGTTGCACAGAAAGTAATTCCTATGGTGTGGTGGAAGGCGCTTACGGGAGTACGTCACGTATTGACATTTGCTGGTATTAAGTTCGAGATTATTTTTTTTGACACCAGATAAAAAATCTGTTTATTTCGTCTTGGAGAAAGCGAGAGTGCGTGGTGGAAGATATGAATTTGAAAATTTTCTCATCATCGGCATAGATGGAAAGATAGGAGTCTTTGATAATGCATTCGACATCGTTAGTGGTAAGGACAAAAATTAAGGGACCCAGGTGACTGCCTTGAGGGACGCTTGATATGGCCGTAAAGCGGTTAGAGAAAGAGGATCTAAAGATAACCTAGTACTGCCGATTTTCGAGGTATGATTGGATCCATCTGATAAAACCTGGTGGAAAACCGAGAGCTTTCAGCTTCAGAGTAATAATTGGGTGTGAGATTTTGATTTACTGAAGTCAGTAGCTATTACATCGATTTCGCAACCATCTTCCAATGCACACAGCGCCTGGGAAATAAATTCTGTTAGGTTGGTGGTCGTCGATCTACCTTTGAGGAAACCGTGTTGCTTAGTAGAGAATAACGATTTACAATGAAAAAAACATTGTGTCGTATACAATGCTCTCAAAGAGTTTGGGTATGGATGACAGTTTGGCTATAGGTCGATAGTTGATTATATCGTTTTTTGGGCCTTTCTTATGAATGGGTATGATAAATGATTTTTTCCAGGGCAGAGGAAAATATTCTTGAGAAATGGACATGAGAATAATTGCGGTCAAGGGTTTCGCCAAGTGTGCCACACATTTTTTTAAGACATTAGAGGGCAAACCGTCGGGACCGGGGGAGTAGTCATTCTTAAGATTGTTAATCTTCTCCGTGACAAGTTGCCTTGTTTTTATTGCAATTCTTTATTTGGGACAATCAACATGGTTTCATAAACAAACGATCTACTGTGACTAATCCCCTTGAGTTCACGAATTATATAACCTCGGAAATTAGTAAAGGAATCGAAGCAATCTATACTGATTTCAGTAAAGCATTTGACCGTGTTGAGCACCAATTAGTGGCGACGAAGATCACCATTCCGCTGCCAGGCAGAATGAACCATTCAACCTAGACGATGAAAGTAAAAACTTCCGTCCACCTGATCAAAATTAAGTGAGGATAGCAGTATCCAAACTGAAAGCTAACAAGGCTACTGGACCTGACGGCTTACCAGCCGAAGTGTTCAAGGCAGCTGGAAATGACCTGGTAGAGCGCATCCACCAACTAATTTCTAAGATTCGGTCAGATGAGTTTATGCCTGATGAATGGAACCTCAGCACCGTTTGCCCGATCCATAAGAAAGGAGACCCCCTAAACTGGACCAATTACAGGTGTATCAATCTCCTTAACATCGCGTATAAGACCTTATCTGCCATTCTGTGTGAACGTCTGAAACCCTTCGTCAACAACCTGATTGGTCCCTATCAGTGTGGTTTCAGACCAGGAAAGTCCACAATCGACCAAATCTTCACACTAAGGCAGATCTTGGAGAAAACCCAAGAAATCCAAGTCGATACCCACCATCGTTTTATCGACTTTAAGACAGTATATGACAGTATCTATAGAGACGTGCTATACAGAGCCATGTCTAATTTTGGCATCCCTGCCAAACTCGTCAGATTGTGCAGAATGACGATGGGGAATTCTCGCTGATCCATCAAGGTCGGTAACGATCTCACCGAGACCTTTCATGTCAAAAAAGGATTTAGACAAGGTGATGAGCGCCAGCATCAAGTATCGACGACCAGTGGCAACACTGCCAACATGCCATCAGAAGTGCCGCAACTGATGTGCTGGGTTTCAACCGACCACCACCAAGAAACCCCTGGTTTGACGACGAATGCCGGCACGCACATGCAGCTAAACAAGAGGCATACAAAGCGGCGCTGCAAAGAAGGACGAGGGCTGCTCGTGAGCTCTACGATCAGAAGAGACGGGAAGAACATCGGCTTCCCGGGAAAAAAAAGAAAGAGCATGAGAAGCGCGCGATCGAGGATATTGAGAGATTGTACTCCAGGAATAATGTACGGAAATTTTACCAACAGGTAAAAAGAACGTGTCAGGGCAACACGATCCGTACAGAAGCCTGTAGAGGTGAAGATGGAAACCTCGTAACTGAGTCACAGTCGGTGCTGAGAATACAGAAAAACTATTTCTGCAGACTGTATAACGTCGACGAAGATCACCATTCCGCTGCCAGGCAGAATGAACCATTCAACCTAGACGATGAAAGCCAAAACTTCCGTCCACCTGATCAAAATTAAGTGAGGATAGCAGTATCCAAACTGAAAGCTAACAAGGCTACTGGACCTGACGGCTTACCAGCCGAAGTGTTCAAGGCAGCTGGAAATGACCTGGTAGAGCGCATCCACCAACTAATTTCTAAGATTCGGTCAGATGAGTTTATGCCTGATGAATGGAACCTCAGCACCGTTTGCCCGATCCATAAGAAAGGAGACCCCCTAAACTGGACCAATTACAGGTGTATCAATCTCCTTAACATCGCGTATAAGACCTTATCTGCCATTCTGTGTGAACGTCTGAAACCCTTCGTCAACAACCTGATTGGTCCCTATCAGTGTGGTTTCAGACCAGGAAAGTCCACAATCGACCAAATCTTCACACTAAGGCAGATCTTGGAGAAAACCCAAGAAATCCAAGTCGATACCCACCATCGTTTTATCGACTTTAAGACAGTATATGACAGTATCTATAGAGACGTGCTATACAGAGCCATGTCTAATTTTGGCATCCCCGCCAAACTCGTCAGATTGTGCAGAATGACGATGGGGAATTCTCGCTGATCCATCAAGGTCGGTAACGATCTCACCGAGACCTTTCATGTCAAAAAAGGATTTAGACAAGGTGATGAGCTGTCATGTGGTTTTTTAAACATTATACTTGAAAGAATTGTGCGCAACTCACAAGCCAACACCAGAAGCACAATCTTTCAAAAGACCGTGCAACTCCTAGCGCATGCCGATGACATCGACATTATTGGAAGAACTCAGCGGAGCGTTCACTAGTATTGAAGCTGCCAAAATGGGTTTAGCGGTAAACGTGGGCGAAACAAAAATTATGCTGTCATATACTTTGACACACAACATCGACGCAAAGAGCGTCACAATCGACAGCTACAACTTTGAGGAAGTAAGGGACTTCGTCTACCTCGGCTCTGCTATAACCTCTGAAACCTGAGCAGAAATAAGACAAAAAAGGCAATTGAGTAGCAAAGCCCTATCCCGAAGAACCAAGGAGACTCTTTATAAGACCCTGATCATCCCAGTCCAGAAAGAAAGATTCTTCATCTAATTTTCCGTCCCGTTTGCGTTGACGGGCTTTGGAGGAGAAGATTCAACGACGAACTATAGCTCGTATAGTACAGCGACATCGACGTAGTCAGAAAAATGCGTATCAGTCGTTGAAGATGGCTAGGACATGTATGAATGAACACCAATGCTCCGGCCCGTAGAGTCTTCGAATCAAACCCGGAGGGACAACGCAGTAGAGGAAGACCTCACCTTATGTGGTGTGCACAAGTAGAAGGGGACCTCAACCGACTTGGAGTGCGCAACTGGAGGCAGTTAGTTAAGGACCGGGCTAACTGGAGGGGCTTGTTGGTTGAGGCCCAGGTTTACCCCCGAAAAAATATGATTTTGATATATTATTTTTGTCTGGTGTCATCACCATGACATGCTGGGACATGCTGGACAAGCCACTCCGAAGTCGGTTGCGGTAAAACGTCTAGTTGTAGGTATTAGAGGCAGTTCCTCAGTCTGGATCTCTATCTGCATACCTTTCTTGCTCCTCTTATAGCATCGCCATATAACACATGAAGCGATTAGAAGATGATATAGGGGATGTACTGCTGACGTATTAAGCAAATGCTCCTCATTTCGTATGTCTGTTATCTATTTGTTTAGAACCTCGATGTCTTCGTGGATCGATTTCAGTATGATGTGTGGAATGACAAGTGGCTTGAATATGTTCCTAGGGCTTTCAGCAAACACCTCTGTAATATTTGTAACTGATATGAATGCTGCATTGATGTTGCTGGAACTGCTGCTAGGTGAGGTGATGGTCATCGAATCTTGTTGAAGTGTACAGTTTTGTTGCAGTGTCAATATCCCGTCATCCTGCAGTGAAAGCTCCCTGACCTGTATAGCACAAATCACGTTAAAAGTATACATCCTGTCCAAGACGTAGATCCAACTGTTGCCATTGCTTAGCTGAATCCATATAGGGAATGGTTTGATACTGAGCAGCTTACAATAGTTGCATGCATCAGTAGATCCAATTCACATCTGCTGACATTTAACCGGCGATTATTTCTTATCAGTGGTAGCTGCGATCGAAGTTGGCCGGGTGTTATCACTAGAGGATTTATTTTAGCATGATGTAAATCAGTCAAAATGTTGAGTAGAGCATTTTGCGTTTGTTGGTAATTTAACATTGCTGAGGTCGCATATGATAATAATGCTAAAAACGTCTGCACTGCATCCTTCTGGTTGTTTGAATTGGCGGAAATGGTCTTTAGCTTCTCTAAGTCGTCTTGGAATGCTTGAAGTTGTGCAGTAATAGTTTCAGTATTTATTATATTACTTGTTGATTCCGCTACCGATGGTTTTTTATCAATTCGAGCAGGTGATTTTCATTTCACCGTGTTTCCCAAATTTGTTGCTCATAGTATTTTGCGTATGATTCGTCTAATACCCCGAACAGTTTGTTTGCTACTGTTCCAATAAAGTCGAACGGGGATCGTTTTGTTCTAACCTTGAGTGATTTCCGGTTCCTTGGTTAAACAACAAGTCGTAATGCTGAGTCGCCAGCTGATGATTGAACTGATGAACTATATTATGAGTAAATCCGTCAGACTGCATGTTACAAAACTCATTAATTTCTTTCACAAGTTCTCGGAATGCTTCAAATTCTCGACAATAATTGGTCATGTCATAAAAGACAATTATTTTCCAGTCACTGATTATTAAATTTACGCTGCCAATCTTCTCAAAGTAAATTCCTGGACGGTTTTTGAATAGAGTAATTTTTGCGGAATCATTTTCTTCCCCAAACGCCATTGTGTGAGCATATGAAGAATAAGGACCTTAATGGGTCTAGTCTATAAATAATTTTCTCCTTACTTCTTGACTTGTGTGAGTTTTAGGTGAAGTGTGTCGTCGTTTGAGCCTGCTTCTTTAGTTCTAAACTCCATGTCTTCGATATTAAGTGGGTATTAAATGGAGATCCAATTAGGAAATGACCCGAAATGATTATGTCATTGGATACCTTTACAAGAGGTCGGGAGTTCAGGCATGCCTCTATCTGCATTTAACAGAGTGGATAATTCCTCAAATGTTAAATTTGTACCACCAATTATCCTTTTAAGATGATATTTTATGGACTTAACGCCTGCTTCCCAGAGGCCACCGAAGTGTGGTGCTGCAGGCGGTATGAAGTGCTACTGTATTCCATTGGTAATTAGTCTGGTTGAAGCATCTCTTTCCGCTTGATTGATGGTGCGAGTTCTTAGCTCCAACAAATGTTGTATATGTGAATTGGCCTCACAGCTTCTATAAAGGCCTCTAATGTTAGGTCACTCACTAGCTCAATATGAATAGCCCTCGTGGCTAACCATACAAATATTGCTATATAGCCCTTTGATTTCCTCTTCCTTTCGCCATTTTAACTTGCAGCGGTCCTGCGAAGTCAATGCCCGAGTGCGTAAATGGCCTGGATGGTGTAACTCGTGTAGATGGTAGCATTCCCATTATTTGCTGCTTAGGCGATGCATTAAACCGATAACATCGGACGCAGTTATGTATAATTTTTCGTACTAATCGTTTAGCATGAGGAATCCAATACGACTGCCTCAATGTTGCCATCATTAGATTGATTCCACCATGGAGCGTGATCTGGTGCACGTGTTCTGCTAGTAATAAAGTAAACACGCTGTTATACAGTAAAATATGTTTCTTGTTGGCACTTATGTTGGCGTGCTCTAGACGAGCTCCAACGACTAACATTTTGCTGTGGTTTGAGACGAAAGCTCAAAGATAATATTTTACTCCTTTTTTGAATGTCATTACCACTCTGTAAGCATCTCATTTCCTCCGGAAATGCAGCCAATTGCACCGAATAGATCACAACCCTCTTTGCTTCTTCAAATTCGTTGATTGTTAGATCTCCTTTTTTTTTTGTTTTTTTTTTTTTTAATTTGCGCGCGGGATATGAATACCCTTATACTGAATTTTTTGGACGCGGGCTTTGGGAAAAGGGGGCAGAGGAACAGAGGAGGTACCGGTGCACGTGGGCTTTAAATGTTTGATGGTTATAGTGATGAGGAAATACAGAGCTTGGAAGATCATTCCACATACGTGTCGTTCGGCTTATAAACGAATCTCTGCATTTGGCAGTACGTCTGAAAATGGGTTTGAGGGCGAACTAATGTGCCTTCTTAGCGTGACGCGTATTGCGGGTGAAAGTTTGAAGGGGAGGAATGCAACTGGCTATTTCACTGGAGCATTTTTTGTGAATAAAGCGATAAAACAGAGAGAGACATGATACATTTCTCCGATGTTCTAGAAGCGCTATTGAGCCTACAATGTCTCTATCACCTATAAGTTTTAACGCGCGATTTTGGACCCTGTGTAGAATGTGCAGAACGGTCTTGGGTGCACTAGACCAGATATTGGCGTTGTGTTCCAGTTTTGGGAGGATGAATGCCTTATAAATTGAGGCCAGATCAGATGGTATTAAGCATTTCTTGCACCGCTTAAGGAATCCTAGACATTTTGCAGTATTTTTGGCGACCTCGAATATGTGATCGTTCCATCGAAGATGGTTATTAATACACATACCGAGAGTGGCAAGTCTTTCGGTTTCCGCGATGTAAGTACCATTCATGGATAATGGTTGGGGGTTTTGGTTTTGCTTGAGAGACAGAAGACAGCATTGCGTTTTGGAAGCATTAAATTCCACTCTGTTGGTTGAACCCCATTTGATAATGCTGTCAAGATCGGAATTTAATGAGTTTAACATATGCTGTCGTTCCTCTTCTACGGCCGAAGAGCAGGGACGTGAGTTAGGGAACGAATATGAAAAGCTGAGGGTACTATCATCAGCGAAGGAATGGATTGGATTAGAGGTTGCAGACAAGAGATCATTAATAAAAATGAGAAAAAGAGTCGGGGACAAAACTGAGCACTGGGGAACACCAGCATTTGTGCGGTGAATATCAGACTTGAAGCCAACTTGTATTGAACGCCCCGAAAGGTAATTTCTATGGATTATAGAAGAAGAGTTTCATTGATGCCAAATGCACGCATTTTAGACAAAAGAGCTTGGTGCCAAACTCTGTCAAATGCCTTTGAAATATCGAGTGCAACCATCTTTGTTTCGCCGAAGTGATGGAGAGAATGATTCCACTTCTCGGTAAGATATGCCATCAAATCACCTGTGGACCTGTTGCTACGAAAACCATACTGCCGGTCATTAATGAGTTTTCGTGATTCAAGATATTTCATAAGCTGACGATCTATCAGCGTTTCCATGACCTTTGAAAGAAGGGACGTAAGTGCAATGGGTCGGTAATTGGTCGGAGAGGAAGAATCGCGTTTTTCAAGGAAAGGCTGGACAAATGCTGTTTTCCATCTTCTCGATGGAACTGTACTTGATGTGTACAGTTAAACACAAATCGTTTGCAGTAGGCTAATGTCCTTATCAGTTTCGTGTACGAGGAAAATTTATCCATTATGGTATCCATCTTTGTCACCAATGTTAGTGCAACTCTTGATTCAACTGTCTAGGGTGTCTATATGATCTGCTCGATTTCGGATTATGCTGGCCAATGAACCATGCTACTACTAAGTCATTCTGGACCATTCCACCAAAGAGAGTGGTGGTTAAGTTGTGTTGGAGTTAAGCCTCTTGATGCGCAGCCTGCTGGATTTTCTACGGATCTGAGGGTTTCTCGGATTTGAGATGTTTCTCGGATTTGAGATACTCTTTAGGAAATGAAGATCTTGTCATTGGATAAGTTTTTTGTAATCCATGACAATACAATTGTTGAGTCCGTCCATGCAAACACCTTAACGATCTGTGTCCCAAAAATCTGCTTCACTTCTTTGAGAAGTTCTGACAATAAGTGAGCTCCGCACAGTTCCAGCTTAAGTATCGTAAGTTTGTTTTTGATGGGTCCAACTTTTGTCTTTGATGTCAGCAATGTTGATCTCTACTTAGTATCCCTCGTGGTTCTTGCATATACAACAGCTGCGTATGCACCATCAAAAGCGTCACAGAATCCATGTAATTCGAATTCTTGCCCCTTCTTGGTACCGATCCATCATGGAATTTTTATGGATTCAGCATTTGAAAGTTCATGCCAGAATCGATTCCAACACTGTTGTCGTTCATCTGTTAATGGATCATCCCAGTCGATTTCTGCTCTCCAAATTTGTTGCATTAGCATAGTAACTGGCGTCAGCCAACCTAATGGATCTTAAAGCCGTGCTTTTTCCGAGAGTGTGGCACGTTTTGTAGATTTATGATGTTTTTTTGATGATTGGGTGATGCATACTTTAAACTGGAATGTGTCAGCTGAAGGATGCATTCCCAGAGTTTTGATCGTCTCCTCCTTATCGAAATGGATATTTGGCTGGTCACATGCATCCAGAACTGTTTTAAGAAGTGATTCATGATTTTCTGCCAATTGTCGAAGATGATCCTTTAATAATTTCACTAGTTGATCTTGGGCTTCTTTAGATTCCATTTCCATGTCTTAACATTTAGAAATCCTTTTTTACAATCTCTGCAGCTATTGAATATTTTCGCTGTTCATCGGTAGCAAGCTGTTGCAGAGTTGTTCCTGTTCCTGACGCTGTTCCATATGTGACTGTTGTTAATTTGTACTCATTTATAGGCTGATTAAATTCACACCGCCATATGATACGTTGATAGTCTTGATGTCCGTTATTAAGTTTTATCTGCCAGTACATTCTTTCAATGTCGGCAGTGAAAACATACTCATGCGTTCTCCATCGCATTATGATCGTCGTAATGTCATCTTGGAACCTGGGTCCCTCCAACATTAATTGGTTGAAGATTACTCCGTTGGTAATTTTTGCCGATCCATCAAACATTACGCGCACCTTAGTCGTAGTACTATCGGGCTTAAGAACTGCATGATGGGGTAGATAGTAGCAGCCGTTATTCTGTTTGTCCGTTTTGGACACTTCTATCATGTGTCCTAACTGTAGGAAGTCATTCATCACCTTAACGTACTCCATCTTCAGTTCCTTGTTGTTGATGAACTTATTCTCGAGCTGGCATAGCCTGGCTATGGCTCTATTCTTGGATTCTCTTAACTTCTTGCCCTGATCAGATTCCTGTTTAAATGGAATTTTGACCACATATCATCCATCCTCTTCACGATAGTGCGTATTATCAAAGATTGCCTCGCATTCCTCATCACTCGACCTTTGTTACCTTGGGACTTCTTCCAGCTCCCAAAATCGTTCGAACTGCTGGTTTATTGATGTTTGGGCTACTAGTCCGGTGATGGTAACTCCGTAATGACTTCTGGTTGAAGTTCGACCAGATATGAGCTCCTACGACCATGTCCATTGATCCGGGTAAATTGTAAGTCGGATCGACTAGTTCAAGTTCGTTGAACTGACCAATTTTGCATTTTTCGTTGCTTCAGATGGTAGTTGCCTATAGAACTGCGGTCGCTAGCAGAACGTTTTGGTTTTGGAGGCCATGGTTTAGATGTTTCGTCATGGCTCTTATTGATTCTTGTTGTAGCTGTTCCACTTGTTGGAGCTGTGGAGCTATCTCTGACCATTCCATATGTAGGAGTGAATGGTGTTTTTTGTTGCAAGTTCGCTTGCTCAAACATTCACTTTATTTGCCATGTTGTAGACAATTCAAGCAAAGTTTAGCTTGTTTCGATTGCGGGTACATTTCTTTTGGCGTCCAGTTCATGAATGTTGGGCATGAGTATATGACATGATTACCCTTACAAAAGGTGCACTGCATTGTCTTGGAGACTATGTGAAAGTTGCACATGGTGTGTTTCGTGTCGTCTACATACTTTTGTTGCCTGTGGTTTGCGGGTGCCAGCACATCCAAGGCTTGATATCTTCTTTCCAAGAATTCGAAAAGAGTTTGCAATGATGGCATTTTATTTGGCTCATTCAGCCCTTGTTCAAACAGATTTCTCGATTCAGTATCAAGTTCCTTCGTTGTCAAATGTACTACTATTGGGACCCATGCTATGGTGTCAATGTTCATGTTTTTAACGCTGCTATCCCTTCCTTAGTATGTTTTTTATTGAAGTCGCTGAAGGTGAACTTCCATGTTGCCCAGCCTTTAGCATTTTATCGAGATGCATTGACACGATCTTTTTCTCATTATTGTACCTGGACTTTGATGTTTCCCATGCACTGATGTAGTTATCACTGGAAATTGTCAGATGATGAATGAGTTGTAAGGGCTCACCCTCCAGATGAGTCTTCAAATATTCCATCTTTTCCGTTGTACTAAGCCTACCCTTGTCATGTATGATAGTAGAAAATAGGTAGAATGATCGCCATTCAAGGTAATCTCCTGAATTCGGTCTGATACGTTCGTTGGGATTGATTGGTTTCACCTAATCTTGAGGCCATTTGATGAAGGCAACGATTGATGTCCTGTCTTACACCCTTATACTCGTCACTGGTTATGTATGTTGTTCTGAGGTCTTCTTCTGACGCATTTGACATAGATTCTTCCTGCAATTCTGTCAAATTGCGAAGTTTCTCCAGCAAAAATTTCAGCTGATATTCTTAGACCTCTTTGGAATAGTTGGTGAATGTATCTTCGAATTTTTCGATGTTGCTTATTATAGCTTCCATTTTTAATTGGAGCCTTCTCAATGTTAGTTTTTGAGCATGCCTTTCGCTATTTCCGGTACTACCCGATTGGTTGGCAAGCTCTGCCATCTTGCTCGTTCCAGGAGCTGGATTCTCCAATGTATGTTTTAAGTCCGCATACATTTGCTTTACCTTCAGAAATGTATTTCTTTCCATGTACGGTGTGTCATGTGTGACAAACGCCTTTATTTTTTCATGATTAGATTCAAATTGAACCCAGATTCCTTCAATGCGGTCCAATCTTTCCTCTTTGTATTTTTGTGTTTTTCTGGATGAGCTGTCCTTGTTAAAGTTGATGCTAAGTTTTTCCAGCTCTTCTGCTAAAGCCTTTTGTCTTGACACTATTATGAAAATATCTGCCTCCTCCATGATGAGTGTGTAATAGTGTTTAAATTTTATTTATTTTTTATTTATCAGTGCCGCAAGCCCTGATAACTCTTTCACTAAATTTTATACCAATGTTCTGAAGCCCTGGTAACGCTTTCACTGAGTTTTATACCAATGTCCTGAAGCCCTGGTAACGCTCTCACTGAGTTTTATAGCAATGTTTCGAAACCTTGGTAAGGCTTTAACTGAGTTTTATACCACTGAGTTTTATACCAATGTTTTGAATCTCTGGTAATGCTTTCACTGAGTTCTGTATGTTATAGGCTCGAAGGACCAATGTTGAATTGAAACTTATTGTTGAACTCCTTACCACTGGTGAGGGGAAGTCTAACTAAAACACTCAAAAATTTGTTGACGACTGTGTCGCTATATTTTATTCATTGCCTTAAGTACTAAAATATTGCTTACACTACAGATATATACATAGAATACAATCATCATCAGATGCTAAGTCAGCAATCGCAAGCAGGTGAATTTATTTTTGCTGACTTAGGTGGGAACAAAAATGACATTACAGACATTAGAGTCGTGAGAACAAAAAATACAAAATAGAATAATAAATATGATTTTGATATGATATTATTTTTGTCTGGTGTCATAACCATGACAGGTTGTGTTTATGTAAGAGTTGTTGCAGTTGCGTCCTCCCGTTTTTTCGCACGACTAATGGCACAACGTTGATTGATTTCATAATCCGAAATGAAATAGATTTAAAGAAATTTGTGGTCATCATTCACAAAATTGAATATAATCTATACTAATATATTTGTATGTATGTATGTACATAATATAATAACCAGATTTATTAACCTCGGTGAAACGTTGTGAATCGTAGATGTTTGTTTGTTGATATATGTTACAATCGAAATAAAGTACATACATATGTAACTGGGTCGCTCGAACTTATATTTTAATGCTCAAGTCTTGTTCTAAGACGTCCTAGGGCATGGAGTTCTTCTACAGACAGTGTTTGGGAGATTTAACAATTTTCGATTGCTTTTTTTACACTCTAAAAAAGTGGGCGTGGCGATAGGTAATCCTCAAGCGAATTATAGAGAACTTTAAGGCCTATCAATTTCGACTTAACTAATTTTTTTCGTACAACGATAAATATGGAAAATGTGGCAGTGGGAATTCCAAAATTTGGTACCCCATTAAGTTGCATTTGTCTTATAACAATCAAATATTAATTTTAAATCCAATCACCTATGAAATACCCAAGAAAGAGCCATTCCATTTAACCGTTATTCGAGTTTTTCGCGCAAAAACGTGGTATGCCATCTTATAGCATATACTTAAACTAACCCATATAACTAAGCACATCGCCCCGCACTAGAACTATGTACTTCTTTCGCTTCACTTAAATTTTTACATGCACCTGTACCTATAGGGCAAGTATTGCGTTCGTGAAAAAAATGGAACTCGAGATTTTAATCAAACCTGACATTACTATTATAGAGAAGTCCAAAAAAGTATGTCCGGCAATTCCGTCTGTCTGTCTGTCTGTCTGTCTGTATATGCGACTGCAGACTAAACGGCTGAACGGATATGCTTCAAACTTCATATATAGGGTCTGTGGGATATTCCCTAGAGGAGAATTCTAACCTCAAAATTAAGGGTAGTTTACTTAAGGCAGATTTCAGTTAAAATGGATTTTCTCGAAAACACGTTTTTCACGAAAAATTTGAATAACGGTAATATTGAAAATCAGCTGTTTCTGGGGTATTTGGGCTAAAAATGATTATTTGTAGGTTATAATCCAAGTGCAAAATAATGGCGTACCAAATGTAGGAATGCCACGCCCACTTTTATAAAACTTATTTTTTTCCAAAATTTTTACTTCAAATTGAGAAAAATTTATTTAAGCAAAGTAATAGGCCTCAAAATTTTCTATAATTCATTCAAACTCCCTATCCGGCCACTCCCACTTTTAAAGGGCGTTTTCATAAAAACAAAACATTAAGTAAACTCCTACAATGTTATGACTATTATTCCAACGAAACGCGGAATGCCACGCCTATTTTACTGAGAAAAACAAGACTTGGACCTCAATCTTGTTAGATCTTTGCATTACACTTATAGCACTACAGTGGAAGTACGTACGACCCAGTCGTGCACTTTATTTTTAACGAAATCTCTGTCTGACTCGAAAAGACATCGCTAGCTCCCAAAATCAGCTTCCAATTTTATTCAAAGTTCTTACTAAGTATAGTCTTGAGATGAGTATTGTTTTCGTTCCCGTACACCATACGGATCTCGACGTTTCGATACCTTATCCTGATGATATTTAATATTGTTGAACCTTTAATTAATTTTTTATGATGTCTGCAGCAGGTCGGTTATAAAATTGTTTAATTATTATGTTTAAATTAACATAATGTGCATTATGTATATGGTTGCAAATAATTCTGTTTTATATATATATATACAGCTGGCCAAAAAAATAGGTGTGTGCCCTTTTTTGCTAGTCACTCTGTTTTTGTTGCTAAATAACTGTTGTTTTGCTAACATGAATTGCAACAAAATATTTTTTCATGCAAACAACTGTTGTTCCCGTTACAATGACGCCAAGCTTTTTGCAATCTTGGAGTGTACTGCTGAGCAGGTCATTTATTTGTGTTGTAGTAACATTTTGCGGGTGCTTAAAGTTGGCCATAAAAATAGGTGTCCTTAAAATAGTATCGCAATTTATTACAATATTGTTTTTTAAAAGTTATTACTTTTGAGGTGAGTTATTTTTTAATCATGTCATTATCTTTAAGCTATAGTTTTTTGTTTAATAGTCTTTTAATATGGGACGAAAAGCCCACTGCTCATCGGAAGAAAGGAGGTTGGTTCTGCGACTAAGGGATGAGGGTAAAACCTATAAATTTATAGCGGAGGCCCTAGGAAGGTCTGAAAATTTTGTAACAAATGCCCTTAAGCCAGAAAAAGTTCTCGAAAATAGAGGAAGGCCGAAGAAAACATCACCGACTACTGACCATCGTGTTTTACTCTTAGCGAAGTCAAATCCTTTTGCCTCGTCAAGAACGATAGGTGCACAAATTGACAACGTAATAAGTGCACGCACAATCCGAAGAAGACTCCGGAATTCAAACCTCCCAGGAAGAATTGCCAGGAAGGTTCCACTCCTAAGATCAAATAACTTAAGGACCCGAAAAGATTTTGCCGTAAGTCATAGGAGTTGGAACGGACCTGAAGGAGTGAAGAAATGGCAGAATATTCTTTGGAGTGATGAGACAAAGATAAATTTGTTCTCTTCGGATTGTGGGCGTAATGTTAGACGACCAAAAGGAAAAGAATACCACCCTCGCTATACACAGAAAACCGTAAAACACGGAGGTGGAAATATCATGGTCTAGGGTTGTTTTTCCTGGTATGGTGTCGGCCCCATATTTCGAATTAATACCATCATGACGAAAGATGGATATAGGGACATTTTGGAAAATGTCATGCTTCCATTTGCCGAGGAAAACATGCCCCTCCGGTGGCACTTTCAACAGGACAACGATCCGAAACACACGGCGGGTCTTGTTAAGGATTGGTTTCGTGATCAAAATGTGTCTGTCATCCCATGGCCCAGTCAATCCCCAGATCTCAATCCCATTGAGCCACGGCGGATCCAAAAAGTTTTGGATAATAATGGGGGACACTCAGGTTATTAGAGTAAGGAAAACAATAAACCTGATTTTAAAAACAAATATTGATAAAAACCGTAATTATTAATATTTTAGGAGGACACACCTATTTTTTTGGCCAAGCGCAAAAGTTGACATCGGCAGTTTTTGTCACTTTTTTTTTCTTCTTTTACTTCAAAACTATTAAGTTTGCTAAATTTTAGTTAAATTATGTTAATTTTATTAATATCGATGTAAAAATCGACTACTTTGTGAAGAAAATGAGTTTTTAAAAAAAAAAATGTTCACACCTATTTTTTTGGCCAGCTGCTATATACATAGCTATTTCAAAATTTATGTTATCAAGAAAAACAAACCCAAGAAAAAGAAATCAGCTGTATTAAGAATTCAAGATTATTATAAATATCAGAAAAACAATATCACTAACAGATAGGTTTAAATAGTTTAGATATTAATAATATTTCGTTATTGAGTCTTTAAAATATCTTTTTTATTTTCTTTTTCTAGCGTTAAGTTGTGCAATATTTCTTAATTGAAATGAAGTACCTTCTTTGGTAATGCTAAAGTATTTTCTTTGTATATAATATAAAGAGAAGGGGCCAAGCTTTGATCCTTGAGGCACCCCATGTAGCACTTCATATTCAGTGCTATATGAATTGTTGCTTTTGTTCCAAAACGTTCTGTTTTTAAGGTAGTTCAATACCCAGTCCAACAACTTTACTCTAATTCACATTCTTCCTAAAGCATCAATAAGTTTTTTGTGGTCCAGGGTATCAAAAGCTTTGCTGAAATCCGAAAATAGAGCTAATACTTGTTAACAGTTGCTCAGGGTAATGTTGATCAAATTGGCAACCAGTGCGGTCTCTGGAAATGTGTCTCAGTTCTACCCAACTCTTTCCCAGTTGCCGTGCTTCCTTCTCAAATGTTCTGCGCCACGTACTCCTAGGAGCGCCGCGTATCCTGCCATCCTGAGTAAGCGGGTTCCATTGCATCGCGTGGTTAGGTATGGACGTGTCACCCTTACGGAGAGTATGTCCAATCCACTGCCACTTTCGTCGTCGTATTTTTTTTTTTTTTTGGTTGCGCCAACGGATGTGTAACCTTCTAAAGATACCAGTAAAACGGGCTACTGGCATGCACGATTCGCAGACCTGAATACTCGATGCCAGCAATACGCCTACGTACTAACCCACACCCTACACACTTCAACCACTCTCCCCGCGGAACTACCGTTAAGTATTACTTCGCGGGGCTGGTTAGCACTATATGTTCTTCTTAACCTGTTCGACGTTTCTTGTTCTGAGGGGGCTTCCGTTTGGGTTTGGTTGCTCTCCCTGAGCCTTTCCAGCAGCCGAAGTTCCTTTATGAACACCGCTGCTGTTTGTCAGCATATGGTTTACAATGTTCTCCGGAGTTAGTATTTCTCCAATTATTTCCTCAAGACCTCTGCGTTCCAAGCGAAAATGTGGGCACTGAAAGAGCACATGATCTGCATCCTCTCTGGCCTCTCCACAGTTTGAGCAATTTGGAGATTCATCAAGCCCAAACCTGTTTGGATAAGCTCTGAAGCAGCCGTGTCCGGTTAAGAACTGGGTGAGATAAAAATCCACTTCTCCGTGATGCCAATCCATTCATTTATGTATATCCAGTATAAGTCGATGAGTCCATCTTCCTTTCGTTGACTGATTCCATCTTTCCTGCCATGTTCTCATGCTTCGCTGTCTTTCTGTCAGCTTAATATCTTTGACTGGAGCAAGGGGTTCCTGGATTTTGGCGCCATATGTCCTCTGTAGCTCCATAGCCAAGATATCCGCTGGTAGCATTCCCGCAATAACACATATAGCATCATCGAATACCGTCCGAAAACTCTTCTTGAGTGGGACTTAATATTCACTGCCTTTGTCCATATTGGTGCCGCATACATTATTATTGACTGCGCCACTCTTGACAAGATAAGTCTCCTTGGATGTCTGGGTCCTCCTATGTTTGTCATTATTCTGGATAAGGCAGTACACACCCGAACAGCTTTGTCGCACGTTATTTCAAGGTGTTCCTTGTAAGCTAGCCTAGCGTCAATCATCACACCTAGGTATCTGATCACCGGTTTTGACGTTATATTTTGGTTGCCTACCCTGATGGTGATTGCTTTTCTTTTCTTGCGGCTGCTTACTAGTACTGCTTCCGTTTTATGTTCAGCGAGTTCTAAACCGACTGCTGCCATCCACCGTCTTACTTTTCGGATACATTCATTTCCAATGTCCTCTATTTCTTCCAGATGTTTTGCTGTCACTACAACTGCAATGTCATCGGCAAAGCCTATGATTTTGGCCTCTTTGGGGATTTCAAGCCTCAGCACCCTATCATACATAAGCTTCCATAAGATAGGACCTAGTACCGATCCTTGTGGTACTCCGCCAGATATGTGGCACTGTCTTACCCCATCGTCGGTATCGCAAAACAGGTACCGTTTCTCGAAATAATTTAATATTATTTTGATGAGGAACCCTGGCACCATCATTTTTCTGATTGAGCACAAAATATGTCCCCAGTTTGCAGAATTGAACGCATTTTTGACGTCTAGTGTTATTACAGCACCGTATTTCTTTGCGCCTCCTCTCCATCTTCTGCCCTGGATAGCATCTTCCAGGATTGTGGTTACCCTCCGTATAGCATCGATTGTAGAACGGGCTTGTCTAAATCCATACTGTTCGTTTGAAAGTCCCCCGGCTTCATGTATTGCCACCTCCAGTCGTTTGCATATAATTTTTTCTAGTATTTTACAGGTTCAGGTCGTCGTCGTATTGTTGTACCTATAGGTTCATGGCCCGTTCTCTGATGGAGTTGTTCGTTAGAGATACGATTTGGCCAGAAAGTCCTAAAGATATAACGTAAGCATATATTGACTAACGTTTGCAGCTTTCTCGTGATAGTGGCGGTCACCCTCCAGGTACCACATCCATATAGCAGCACGGATTCAATATTGCAACGGAACAGTCGTAGCTTGGTGGTTAAGCTAATCGCATTGGTACGCCAAACTGTGGATAGCATCCCAAACGCAGATTTTGTTGCTATTCGACTGGCTATCTTCCGTCCATCTCTTGGGTTGGTCCTCATCCGATATAAGCAACGAACTGTCTGAACCTTTCACTGGGTGATGAGTAGAGCTTCGGCCACGTATAAGCTCTTTGGTGATTCTATAAACGGTTCTGCTGTCGCACCTCGCTGCTGCTTCTTCTGCTTCTCTAGCCAGCGCATTGATGCAGTTGCGCTTGTCACGTCGCACGCTACGGTGCACTTCGCTCATCTTCATGCGATATAGGGACTCCAGCTCGTTCCTCCCTGCTGCTGGAGTTGCTGTAATTCGAGCTCTTAGCTGTTTGCGTTCGTTGATCCTCCCCCAGGTATCCTCGGACAGCCCTATGGCTTCCCTATGGCTTCCTCGCACTATGGCTTCCTGTGATCGACCGACAATCCTTTCAGCACCTGATATGAAAACACTTTTCACAGCATACCAATGATTTTAGATGGTGGCGGGCAGTGTGCTGGTTGGAGGTTGCTTGCCCGTCAGTTGACACCCAGCCGATTTTATGTCAGGCTTTGTGCTCAAACATGATGCCACCTATGACAAGACGATTTGTATTGCAAATGTCAGCAAATCTTTCGCCGTTGTCATTGCGGTTGCCTAGTCCGTGCCGTCCCATAACATGTTTGAGCCCTTCGCATTCAGGTCCCCCATCACAATAACAATGTCGCCGTTGGGTGTTGCAGTATAAACAGTTCCTAACTGATTGTGGAAGGTCTCCTTTACTTCCTCAGACGAACCCTCCATGGGGGCGTAACACTGTATAATGTTGATGCGACGTACTCTCGTTCGGAATCTGGCCGTTAAAATCCTATCACCGTGCGGCTGCCAGGAAATAAGGCCTCTGCTTGCTGTAGGTGTTAATAACAGTCCAACTCCATATCCACGGGGCTTCCGGATGGTCTTCCGGAGTAGAGTAATGCAGTGTTACCCGTTGGGGATTGGTACTCGCCCGCATCTATCCATCTTGTCTCAGTTACTCCCAATATGTCCAACCCACTTACTCCCAATATGTCCAGCCTATATCGCAAGAACTCATGTTCCAATTGAAGAAATCTGACTTTCTGAGGTCCTTCACTCTGAGAATCAAGGATCGTCTTCACGTTCCAGAAACTAATCTTAATCCGGGTACAATAGCCAAAGGTCGTGAGCGTGTTATCGGTTCTTATCTGAGGCATTGTGTCGGTTTCCATTGCTTGGTAATTTCGGTAACGCGGATTGCTGGCCCAGGTTACCTAGTCTAGGCATAAGACCCTCGACAGTCTTGCATTTGCAATTTTTGCCTGCTTATATATATGTAGTTGCCCGGAGACCACCACGAGGAGGTAAAGCAAGCACTACATTACGAACTTGATTGTTGTGGTACTGGCCCAATCCATGTTTTGGGCAGTCAGTAGTTTCCCGATCAATCGCCATGCAGATCACCATGAGTTGTATGTATGAAGAGTATTCTTCTACCAGGCTATTTCAAACTGCTTGGGACAGTTCGACTGGTAAGCCTTCAGGAACCGCTGACTTTTTAGATTTCAGTTTAAATATTGCTATCCTCACTTCATTTTTGTCAGATGGACGGAAATTTTGGCTGTCATCGTATGAATGGTTCATTCTGTCTGACAGCGAGATTTTGGTCTTCGTCGCCGTTATACAGTCTACAGAACAAGTTTTTCCATATTCTCAGCATCTATCTCTACACGCTGCTTTATGGGTCTTGTTGGCCTGACACGTTCTCATGGTCTTTCTTCATCAAAGTGGGCGTGGCAATTCCAAAATTTGGTACGCCGATATTTTGCATTTGTCTTATGACCTAGAAATATTAATTTTTAGCCCAATCGCTGAACAAATACCCGAGAAACAGCTGATTTTCAATATTACCGTTATTCGATTTTTTCGTGAAATACGTGGTACGCCACCTCATAGCATATGACCAAGCTAACCCACACATCAAATTTTATCGAAATCGTTATAGCCGTTTTCGAGAAAATCCATTGTAACTGAAATCGGCCTTAAGTAAACTACCCTTAATTTTGAGGTTAGAATGAAAATTCCAGTTTCGCCTCTAGGGAATATCCCACAGATCCTATATATAAAGTTTGAAGTAAATCCGTCCAGCCATTTAGGCTGTAGTCGCATATACAAACTTCTCCATTATAGTGTCAAGTTTGATTAAAACCTCGAGCTCGCAATTTTTCACGTAACTAATAGTTGCCCAACAGGTTAGGTGCAAGTGAAACATATTCGATCTCCGAATAAGTGTAAGACTGACTGTATGTGTACCTCAAACTTACATATTTTTATTTAGAAAACGATCACTTAAAGTCAACCAAGATAAGTTACGGCAAATTTGTTATTTTTCCTGCAGAAATTGTCTCTGTTTCAAAGTGATTGCAACTTTTCGATAATTTAAATAATGCTCTATTGTAGGAGCAATGTGAATCAATCCGACAGTATGCCACCACTTTCTGCACCTTGAATTGTAAGCTTGGAGGATAAATTTTTGATATCTGGGCAGCTCATTCGCACTCGTAGATCGCTGAGCTGTGAATAGCCCTTAATATCCACAATTGCAATTTCATTCAGGGAAAAAATTCATACAACGCCGTAACTCATTATCGTTACGTGGTAGGGGAGAAAGGGTATTTGTTGAATCTTTTTATATGTTTTTTTATATTCTCAAAGCTGTCAGAAAATTCTATAAATCTAAGCAAAGTCAATCTAATTGCTCTGCTCAAATGTAGCGCACTTGCATTTTTCTTACAAATTATTTGTCAATAATAATAATAATTTTTTTGATTTAATTAAAAACTAAATATATGTTTTTTTCTAACTTTCAGTGTTGTAGAAAGAGAGCTTAACGTCCCTCTACCACTATCAAAAATAATCAAGAAATGGAATAATCTGCTGCAGGAATACAAAGTAAGCATTTTCGGATTTTCAATAAAATAGGTTTATGGAAAATTTATAGTCAACCTATCAGAAATAAATCAATATCGTTCTACTTAAACGAGTTTTTTCAATTAAATAAGAGTATGTTTTATTTCGTGCTCTTCATAGACATAAACATCAGCACTATCCTCTAACGAGTGTCAAATTTTAAGTAAACTTTGAACATTGAAACCGAACAAAGCCAAGTGCGTTTGAAATTAAAACCACAAATGTCAAAATTTCACTTATCAAAATTATATATTACTTTTGTATCTTTCTTATAATGTAGCGCTTTATAAAGTGGTCGTGTATTTTTTTGTTAAATAAAGACATATTTTAAAGTCATTTCATGGCTGCAAGAGGCTGGTATGGGTATTTTTGCATTAAATAACTCAAGGAAGTTTTGCTTCATAGGAAACATCCGTAGGTATCCTGTGAATATAGCTCTGTATGTGGAAATTGTCTTTAATAAAATACTTGCGAAGAATTTCATAAGTGAAATTAATGTTGTCCATTCCATTAAAAATATATATGTGAATATATGTATATACAGTAATTTTCTTATAACATGAATAAGGGAACTAGCTTCCCATAAACATTCGCGAAGCTTTCTCATGACATCATGAAAGTTATACTCTACGCAATAACCACTTGAGCCACGGCGCCCATTCATGTGGTTTACCTACAAAATTAATAAAAGGTTTTGACCATTGGATAAAATAAGGCAATTATTAAAAATGTTTCCCAAACAATCAATTTATAGAACAAATCAATAAAAATTTTCACAAATAAATAGTGCTTGCTTACGTGATTATAATAGTAGGTAAATAGTTGCTTGTAACCTTAAGGTGGAACGATACAGTCAGTGGCATCTACTTTTTGTTATTGGAGAATTAAAACAAACATATGGTCTAATGTCTCAAATTTATATTGCCTTAGTCGCTTACACAAAGCTATACCCCAAAATATGGTCTTACGTTACCGTTAAGTGAGGATAAATTGAGAGAAGGGATTGAAGGTCATTCTGAGAAGATGGAAAAATTTCCCGGAGTTGCGAAGTCCAACGACTAGCTGTTCCTGAAGACATAACTCTAAAGAAAATCCGTCCTCTTAGGATTGTTATGTTTTGTTTATGTTATGGTATCATACGATCCGGTCTAGACGGTTTGTAGCTTTTCTGTATATTTACAAATCGTATTGAAAATGTTAAGACGGATTGAAATAGCATACAAAATACTTTAAAATTATATTGAAACATTTTACTCTCTCTGGATTTCATCTGCCATCTAATGTCACACGCACTTCGAATCTTCCAAACTGTCAGTTCAATCAGTTCTTTCTCAATTTTGGATAATGTCCTATAAACATCACCCTTTTTATTCGTATGTAGTCAGTTTCGAGTGCAATGAAGCCACCACAGATGAAAAACAAGCCAAGGAAGTAAGGGTCGCATAGAGTGCATTCTAACGTAAGAGAAGACTGGGAGGCGAGAAGGAATAAGGATGATTGCACTTTGCTGACATATCATGTCGATCAAGTAGGTGCAATGCAAGAGACGAATAAATTGTACAATTACATCTTGGTGGTTGTGGATGCATTCGCGAAATTTGTCTACTTCTACCTTACTAAGCGTACGACCATGAAATAAGTTAAAATGAATTATCTCTGATGAAGAGATAAGTGTTCAAAGAGTACTATGAGGAGGAGAAAGAAATTATTTATCACATAATAACAATGGGAGTACCGCGTAATGACCAAGTATAGAGGATCAACAGGCTGCTAAGAAGTCGCTGCGACTAGAAATGAAAGCGGGAGAAGACAAATAAATCCGAGAGATCCTTCACCAAGAGCTAATCGCGAGGATCTGGACACCGAACGAAAAGAAACAAGAAGAGGAACAAAAAACAATACAGAGTTGCAGCGCAAAAACATTGAGTATAATCGGAAAAGGAAAGCACCACGGGTCTACCAGATCGGAGAATTAGTGGCTGTGAAAAGGACTCAATTTGGCCCAGGCCTTAAGCTAAAGCCGCAGTTCCTTGGGCCATATGAAGTTTCCCCAGTAAATAAGCACGACTTATTCGACTTATAAAGTCGAAAAATAAGGGGACCGCGATGGACCAAAGAAGATGACTGCAGCAACTAAAGGCATGAAATCGTAGATGGCAAGTCAGGACGCCCGAATGTATGATTGAACTTACACTATAACCGAGTGTAACCCTTTCCTCCCTTACGAAAAGTCAAAGTCAGTCATTAAACTCAATCTAAGCAAGACGCACACCGCACGGTACAACTTATAATTTCAGTGTAACTCGTGTTTCCTTTTTTTCTTTAATTTATCAATTAATTTTAATTTACCCCACATGGATACAAATGTATCTCCAGATGCCATAAAGGCAAATAACTTATCTATCCAGCTTCGTGAACCATTTTCTGCTAGATTTCTTCTTTTCAGTAAATATATGCCATGTAACCTCTCCCGTCCTTAATGAAATCATTAGGTTTCTCTATGAATATTTGTTCATCTAGATCTTTATTAATGTTAGCCAATTCAACGTCCAATGGAAAAGGTTCAGGTCAAACCCTGAGGCAATTGCTATAAGAATACGTACGAGCTCTGCCTAGCCACCTTTCGTCTTTCGTCGTCAACGCTTCCATCAGGATCATATTTCGTCCTTAATATTCGACGACAGCCGATCATTCTTTTATTTGCTAGACACTTGACTAGCTACCGATCCCGTATTCCTCATGACTTTCCATTCGTTAGCATATGGTACCATCAGGGCTTCTTCGAAGTTTCGATTAGGTCGGCTGGCTGTTTTATCCTTTCTCTTAGCGTGTTGTATAATTTCCGCGATCTGCCTACTCTGTCAGTTCTAAATAATAATGTTCTTTTGCCCCCCCTTTAGTAGAAACTGATTGGATTTTTGGATCGAAGGTACAATACATATCAGCAGTTTCATTGTTTTCGATCCTTCAATTTTCAGGCTAAATTTCTTTTCGGTTTTGACTCTAAGCTTCATCAGTTTTACTTTAATTTACCTTTGCTAGGATTCTTATTTAGCACGTATGCTTTACATCCAAAGATTACGTACGTCTGGCTTACATCGATATCTGGCTTACATAATTCTGGAACACATATAACATTATTCAGTCTTATCGATTTTTGGCACACAGCTTGTCGTACATTTTGATTTGTGATTTCAGTTAGACTAGTGAATTTAAGTATATAGCGTACAGTCTGCACCGACTCTGCCCATTAAAACTCTGTTATATTAGAGTGCACAAGCAAACTTCTCGCTATCTCAACAAGAATCCGATTTGGTCTTTCTGCCACCTCATTCTGTTGTGGGCTGTATGAAAAAAATTGTCAAAGCGCTTGTTAACGTACTCTCCCCTTCGTTGCTGCGTATGTCGTTGATCTCGCACCCTGTCGGGCGCTCTGCCATATTTTTAAACAACACAAACTTTTCAAATATCTGGTCTTTTGACATAAGGAAATATATAAACATGAGTAGAGACATGTACATAAGTATGTAATTGATGACGGTTATAAAATACCACCCATCGCTTCTTTAAAAGGCCAAATACATCTGTATGTACTAGCTCCAACTTTCTCATTGTTCGATATGTCGACGCTGCTGGAAACGATTGTGTGTATATTTTACACACTTTAAACTGCCTGAGTGCCTGGCCACATTATCATGGGAATGAACGTCATGTCGCGCGAGATAGTAGATCAACTGGGAATCCACTTCAGAAGATAAATCTCCGCGGAAGAATGAAGGTTCTTATTCCAAAATGTTTTGTTTTTGATATATTTTTACTTGCACCTACCTATAGGGCAAGTATTGCAATCCTGAAAAAATCGAACTCGAGATTTTAATCAAACTTGACATTACTATGATGGAGAAGTCCAAAAAAGTAGGTCCGGCAATTCCGTCTGTGTCAGTCTGTCTGTGTGTATATTCGACTACAGCCTAAACGGCTGGACGGATTTACTTCAAACTTCATACATATATAGGGTCTGTGGGACATTCCCTAGAGGCGAAATTTGAATTTTCATTCTAACCTCAAAATTAAGGGTAGTTTACTTAAGGCCGATTTCAGTTAAAATGGATTTTCTCGAAAACGGCTATAACGATTTAGTTTGGGCATATGCTATGAGGTGGCATACCACGTTTTTCATGAAAAATTCGAATAACGGTAATATTGAAAATCAGCTGTTTCTCGGGTATTTATTCGGCGATTGGGCTAAAAATGAATATTTCTAGGTTATAAGACAAGTGCAAAATAATGGCACACCAAACTTTGGAATTGCCACACCCACTTTTATAAAACTTTTTTTTCAAAATTTTTACTAGAAATTGAGAAAAAATTATTTAAGCAAAGTAATAGGCGTTAAAATTTTCTATAATTCACTCAAATACATTATCTGGCCACGCCCACTTTTTAAAGGTTTTTTTTTTAAAACAAAACATTGAGTAAACTACAATGTTATGACAAAACGCGGAATGACACGCCTACTTTACTCGGAAGAGCAAGACTTGGATTTTAATCCTGATAAAATTATTCACTTATAGCATTACGGTGCAAGTACGTACAACTCAGTCGTGCACTTTATTTTGATTTTTCTCCGACCGTTTGGTGCGGAATACTCAAAAATGTACTTCTCTATAGAGAAAGAAGTGTTCCCTTTTTAAAATGATACATTTTACAATGATCCACACATTTTCTACATTTTTTGCAAAAATCATTGAGCAAAGAGATATTAAACTTTTGTCCCTCTTTCCTTCCAGAATCCATTTGTTTACATTTTTTTTGTTTTTTCAATATACTTCTCGTCTGTGACCATTGGCAAAAGGCTTTAGGACTTGTTCTTAGACTACAATCAATAGATATCAGCACTCAAAAATGATTTTGGCTGAATGTTACCCGTTATAAAATATGGTAAAAGAATTAAAATTCTTATTGTCAATCGTTAGCCGCAACAGTTTGTTAGTAGTATAGGGAGTAACGGAAGCATTCAACTTAAATTTACCAGAAATATTGTGCATTGGAAGGAATTCTGCAAAATGATGTTAATATGAAAACAAAAGAATATACATAATATCAGCATTTCAATGACAGTTTTCGATTTTTGTTCGAAATAAGTAACATAAGTCGGAGAAATCCCTCGTTCGAAAATCCCCCGCAGCACAAAATTTCCTGTTTTGAATGTAGGCATTCGCTTTAAATCAACGGTGTCAAAACCTCTGCAAAAAAACCTACGGATCCAAAATCCCCCTCTAAGTCCCCTACTTTCAAAATTAAAAATTATCCGGTTTTTAAAAGAAAATAAAAAAAAAAATATGAATTTTTTTTTAATAAAATTTTTTTTTTTTTTTGATTTTAAACTTCGTTAAATTCTATTCATATACATATATATGTACATACATATGTATTATAAAACAATCAAAACATAAAATATTTTCAAAATATAATGAAATGTATCTATTTTGTGTAAAGTTATGTTTTGCGACCCAGCGCGATGTTGTGCGCAATGAACTTTAGAAAGTCTAGTTTGGAGGTTGTGTCTCTCTTCTTAATAATATTTCTTAACTTTTTGCCCTTTACTTCAAGTGATTCGTTTCTTCTATATCCTTTGCCCTGAACGCATTTGTTCAATATTATTTTTTTACAATAATATGCTCCAGGGCTAGTTCTGCTATGATTTTGTACACCCCAAAATGAGGCTTACCAATCAAAACTTGAAGACGTCTATGCCAAGCTTCAACATTATTTTGCGTCCTCGGAAAGTTTTGAGAGTCCCCAGTGGACCAAAACTCCAGAGCAATACAAAACAAAAGGAAACCAAAGCAGATCTCATACCCACCCCATAAATCCTACTTCTTAAACGTATTTCAAAGAAAAACATATTTCAAACGGTGTTAGGAGCCTAGGTAAACATTTCAATAAACGATATATTAGATGCAAACCATTTTTACTTGCACCTATACCTATAGGGCAAGTATTGCAATCGTGAAAAAAATCGAACTCGAGATTTTAATCAAACTTGACATTACTATGATGGAGAAGTCCAAAAAAGTAGGTCCGGCAATTCCGTCTGTCTGTCTGTCTGTCTGTATATTCGACTACAGCCTAAACGGCTGGGCGGATTTACTTCAAACTTCATATATAGGGTCTGTGGGATATTCCCTAGAGGCGAAATTTGAATTTTCATTCTAACCTCAAAATTAAGGGTAGTTTACTTAAGGCCGATTTCAGTTAAAATGGATTTTCTCGAAAACGGCTCTAACGATTTCGATAAAATTTGATGTGTGGGTTAGTTTGGGCATATACTATGAGGTGGCATACCACGTTTTTCACGAAAAATTCGAATAACGGTAATATTGAAAATCGGCTGTTTCTCGGGTATTTGTGCGGCGATTGGGCTAAAAACTATTATTTGTAGGTTAAAAGACAAGTGCAAAATAATGGCATACTAAATTTTGGAATGCCACGCCCACTTTTATAAAACTTTTTTTTTTCAAAATTTTTACTAGAAATTGACAAAAAATTATTTAAGCAAAGTAATAAGCCTTAAAATTCTCTATAATTCACTCAAACACCCTATCTGGCCACGCCCACTTTTTATGGGCATTTTTATAAAAACAAAACATTGAGTAAACTCCTACAATGTTATGACTATTATTCCATCGAAACGCGGAATGCCACGCCTACTTTACTGGGAAGAGCAAGACTTGGACTTTAATCCTGATAAAATTATACACTTATAGCATTACGGTGCAAGTACGTACGACCCAGTCGTGCACTTTATTTACTTAGAAATACATTTCTTACCCTTTTAAAGAGTATAATAATATTATTTATCGACAACTTTTGGCAAAAGTTATTTGAGGAATTCTCAAATATTAGAGCAATTATATTTTTTTTAAGAATTGAAATTTTAAAGTGCCATAGGATTTTTTTTTAAGCGGTTCATAATTGCCTGAATGGCAAGGTGGTAATTTTTCATATTTTATTTTTCAACGGCCAGTACTAGATTATGTAAAAAATATATTGTACATGCATAAGTATGTATGTATGTACATATTTTAGCTTTTACATTTTCTATCAATCGACGAAATTTAAATTTGTCTTGTCTTTTAATACAAAATTTAAATTAAATTTAAATTACAATATATTGTGAACGACCCCCGAAATTCTTTCCAGCTCCTACCACTACGTCATTAATCAGTTGCCATCGCCTGTCAAACTCAGACGTTGTTGATGTGAAATTGGTTTAGGGGATTGTGGGGCACATTTGAACACTTTTTGCGTTCGAAACTGATAAAACCTTATATATTCAATTTATTGGCCTATAAATTTTACTCACATTGAACAGCGGTATTGATCTTCGATTTCAAATAATATTTGGTTAATTTAACGAAATAGCTATTTACATTAAATTTTTATTTTCAACCAATATTGGTTCTTATGTTCAAAACTGCAGGCAGTTGTGTATGGTGCAGTTTTGAACTAGGAAGAGGCACTTGTGAACAGCAATCTTAATTTTTACTTGCACCTATACCTATAGGGCAAGTATTGTATTCGTGCAAAATTTAGAACTCGAGATTTTAATCAAACTTGACATTACTATAATGGAGAAGTCCAAAAAAGTAGGTCCGTCAATGCCGTCTGTCTGTCTGTCTGTCTGTCTGTCTGTATATTCGACTACAGCCTAAACGGCTGAACGGATTTACTTCAAACTTCATCTATAGGGTCTGTGGGATATTCATTAGAGGCGAAATTTGAATTTTCATTCTAACCTCAAAATTAAGGGTAGTTTACTTAAGGCCGATTTCAGTTAAAATGGACTTTCTCGAAAACGGCTCTAACGATTTCGATAAAATTTGATGTGTGGGTTAGTTTGGGCATTTGCTATGAGGTGGCATACCACGTTTTTGGTGAACGACTGGGTCGTACGTACTTGCACCGTAATGCTATAAGTGTATAATTTTATCAGGATTAAAGTCCAAGTCTTGCTCTTCCCAGTAAAGTAGGCGTAGCATTCCGCGTTTCGATTGAATAATAGTCATAACATTGTAGGAGTTTACTCAATGTTTTGTTTTTTAAAAAACACCTTTAAAAAGTGGGCGTTACCAGATAGGGTGTTTGAGTGAATTATAGAAAATTTTAAGGCCTATTACTTTGCTTAAATAATTTTTTCTTAATTTCTAGTAAAATTTTTAAAAAAAAAAGTTTAATAAAAAGGGGGTTGGCAATTCCGAAATTTGGTACGCCATTATTTTGCACTTGTCTTATAACCTATAAATATTAATTTTTAGCCCAATCGCCGAACAAATACCCGAAAAACAGCTGATTTTCAATATTACCGTTATTCGAATTTTTCGTGAAAAACGTGGTACGCCACCTCATAGCATATGCCCAACCTAACCCACACATCAAATTTTATCGAAATCGTTAGAGCCGTTTTCGAGAAAGTCCATTTTACTTAACTGAAATCGGGCTTAAGTAAACTACCCTTAATTTTGAGGTTAGAATGAAAATTCAAATTTCACCTCTAGGGAATATCCCACAGACCCTATATATGAAGGTTGAAGTAAATCCGTCTGACAGACTGACAGACGGAATTGCCGGACCTACTTTTTTGGACTTCTCCATCTTAGTAATGTCAAGTTTGATTAAAATCTCGAGTTCGATTTTTTTCAGGATTGTAATACTTGCCCTATAGGTAGGTGCAAGTAAAAAACAAATATTCTTGAAAAAACATAACATAGAAAACACAGAATTCATACCATTTTAGCTTCTCAGAGTAAATATTTATTTTGTGTTCAACACAACCGATATTTCGAAATATCAAACGCAAAAGTTATCAAAGACGATGTTCTTGATGTACCTGGAGCGTTAATTGGTGCAGGCAACTTGGCTTTAATTTCCATGCCGCTTATAAACGAGTGTTCAAGTATAAGTATAAGTGTATGTTGTACATATTTCCATTTTGTTTCTTTAATTTTGCCCACAAAAGCTAGCGTATTATTGTTATTTTTATTAGAAGATTATGCCAAATGAAGTCGCCTTGATTTAAGTTGTCATAACTCAAGTCATATGATTCCTCGTTTTCTATTGGCTCCGTTACTTGCCATTCTTTAAAGGAAGAATCGACATCGGTGTCGTCATTAACCGAGAAACTTTCATCTGAATATTTAATGGCGGTATTGGTGTTTGTTTCAGACGATTTTTTTTTTTTTTTTTCGTTGCGCCTGGAGGTGGTCTATTGGTGATGCGAAACCGGTCGCACGTGCTCATAGTAGTACAGCTTTAATCCTATCATTTCTTCATTGTTTCATGACTACGACTAAGTTCCCTTAACAAGTAGTTTACGCTTCTGTAGTGTTAATCCTTCCATAGCCTACCAGCGAAGGCACCTACTAATACCGTTATTAAATGCGGTTTTCCTTACGGCGCTAGGTCGAACGGTCTTGTTCTTTGTAGTCGGCGCTCGATGTTTGTCACGTCCATAGTATGGATTATTTCATTATTGCAATTAGCGTAAAGACGAGTACGAAGTTTGCGAGCAAAGTTCATTACTTCGTCATTCACAGTAGCAATTCCTAGATCTCTGTGAATATAACTATTCCTTATATACCACGGAGCATTAACGATTGCTCGTAGAGCGTTGTTTTGAAATGTTTGCAGTATAGCCATATTGCTTGGTTTCGTACAACCCCAAAGTTGTATTCCATATGTCAAAGACGGTTTTAGCACTTGCTTATACAGAAGCAGTTTGTTATATACGCTTAGCTTCGAGTATCTTCCGAGTAGCCAATGCATGTCTCTTAGTCTGATTTCTAGCTCGTCGCGCTTTTTTTTAACGTGTGACTTCCACTTAAGTTTTGCGTCTAGGGTCATTCCTAGATATTTTGCCTCGTTTGCGTATGGTATTTGTACCGAATTAATGGAAATAGGTAAGTGGTTTACCTTTTTGTACGTTAAATTGACATGCGTTGACTTGGTCTCGTTAAGGACGATTCGCCAGGCCTTTGTCCATTCACATACTTTGTTTAGAGCCCGTTGTAGTTTACCCGTTGATAATTCAACTGACTCGTCCTTTGCGAGGATAGCCGTATCATCTGCGAACGTTGCTACGACGGTTCCTTCATCTTGTGGCATGTCTCTTGTGGCATGTCTCTTGTGTAGAGCAGGAATAGCATTGGACCAAGTACGCTTCCTTGCGGAACGCCGGCGTGGATTTCATTGAATTCTGAGTATTCGGTGCCGTGTCTAACACGAAAGAGCCTGTTTTCAAGGTAAGATCCCAGTATTCTACACAATTTTTTCGGTAGGATTAGCCTTAGCTTTTACCTTAGACCTTCGTGCCATACCTTGTCGAAGGCTTGCGATACGTCGAGAAAAGCGCTATAACATATCTTTTTCGCTTCTAGAGCTTCTTCAATTTCATTCATTATACGATACACCTGGTCGATTGTGGAATGTTTGCCCCGAAAGCCGAACTGATGATCCGGGATCAAGTGTCTTTCTTCAATTACTGGTTGTAACCGTTTAATCAGAAGTTTCTCAAAGATCTTAGATGTTATCGGCAGAAGCGAAATGGGTCTATATGATTTCTTATCGTTTGCGCATTTTCCCGGTTTCTGGACCATAATGACTTCGGCGACTTTCCACTGCCTTGGAACATATAAAAGTCTCAAAGAAGCGTTTATAATGTAGAGCAGCTTAACTAATGCCTTTGTTGGTAGCTTCAAAATTTCGCTAGTGATTAAATCATATCCTGGAACCTTGTTATTTTTCAACCTTCCTATTGTCATTCGAAGTTCGGACTGAGATATGATTTTTACTTTAAAGTTGTCGGGTGCCGTGTTAACATTCGGGTCGTCGATCGATGGTTGTCCATCGAACGGTTTGAACGTTTCTTCTAAATGCTCGGCAAATAATTCCGCTTTCTCCTTGTCTTCTTTTGCCCATTCGCCGTTAATTTTCCTTATTGGCGGCGAGTGCATTACGGGTTTTCTTACGGACTTCAAAGCTTTCCATAGTGAATAGTTCGAGCTCTTTTCAGCAGTCAAGCCCTCGAGGTAAGTACAAGTCTCGCGATTTCTTAAATCCTGCAGCACATTTTTCAATTTGTTGCAAAGATGGTTCAGATAAGTTTTATTTGTGGGCGCGCGGGGTTGTTGCCATCTCTTGCGCGCTCTCCTCTTTTCTCGAATGAGGTCTTCAATTTCCGGCTGGAATTTAACTTTGTTGTTCTGTGTTACTGTTTTCCGGAAAGGAAGTCTGAATGACTTCCACAAGTTCGTCAATTTCGTCTTCTATTTCGGTCGGTGTGTTTAGCGGCACGTTTAAAGCAACATTTTCCGTGCAGTCTTTTCTAAAGGCATCCCAGTTAGTTTTGTTACTAGTTAACCTGGGCGGTCCTTCTTTCGTATCTAGGTTTCCACCTATTTTAAGAGTGACTGCTGAATGATCTGAGCATAGATCATAGCATTCTTCGAATGCTGTCAGATCTTTAGCTAGCCCTTTTGCGATGAAGAAGTCGACGAGGTCAGGGATTTTATTTTTGTCAGTTGGCCAATACATTGGCTTTCCCGTCGAAAAAAACTTCACACCACGCTTCATACTGACTTTGTGCAGTAGCCTCCCTTTCGTTGAATTGCATCTTGAACCCCAGAAGGTGTGTTTCGCTTTAAAGTCACCACCGATGATAAAATTAGGCCCGAGTGATTCAAAGAGGCGAATGAGGTCGTCGTCTACTAGCCTATATCCCGGAGGAAAGTAACTAGATCCGATGTGGTAGTCTAAGTGGTTTATTTTAACGGAGACTGAACTTATTTGCATAGAGTCGAGTTCTATTTTCATGTTTTCGGAGTGGTTGATGCAGTCTTTGATGTAGAGAGAAGATCCGCCTCTCGCATTTTCCGAAGGATGATGTGCGTGATAATCACTGTATCCTTTTATTTTGGGTCCAGGTCCCTTTTTTAGGTGGGTTTCTGATATAAGGCATATATCAATACCGTTTTTCCGTAGAAATACTTCTAGTTCGTCAATTATTTTCAGAAGGCCGTTTGCGTTCCATGTTAGTATCTTGAGTGACTGTTTCATATTCATGTTTTGTCGTTTGTCCTGAGAGGTTTAATTTCGAGCTTGCTCAATTTGTCAAATATGACTTGATTTATCTTAGTTTGCTCCTCAAGTTTTTCTAATATCACGGATAATAGTTGGCAGACCGGATCGATTGTGGCTGGTCTTGAATTGGGTTCATGTGATGCGACTTGCGCGTACGATCTCGCGCCTACCAGAGGCGGTTTCTCCATTGTACTTTGACCAGCGTCACTTTCTTTGGCAATTTTGATATTGTCCTTTATTGGTCTCGTCTTTTTGACTGGCTTAATAATCTTAGGCTTATCGGTTTTGGGATATTTTAGGTTAGTATTCGGGTGTACCGGTTTCTTGAGAGTATCGCGTCTTTTTTGGAGTTCTTTGGCGACTTCACAACCTCGATAATTCGCTGGGTGGTTTCTCTTGCAATTGGCGCAAACCGCTGGGACCGGTTTATTTTCTTTTGGACTCTCCCGAGAGATGTGTACCATTTTTATTTTAAAAATGTCGTCCACATTCTCGGTTCTATCAAAGGTAAGCATAAAGAGTGAGAGACCGCGTTTGACTACGGTATCTTTGTCTCCTACTTTAAGTTGCTTTTCCTTCTTAAGAATATTCACGGCGTCAAGAATTTTGAGCCCTTGGGTTTGCACGTCTTCCATAATGTCTTCTTTTGCGCATGTCGGGTGGAGTCCCCTAACAAAAACTCTCAGCGGTTTTTCATATTTATTTTCATATGTGTACCATTGGATATTCTCGGCGTTTAATTTTTGAGACAGTGCTCTGTAGGAATCCGCATCATCTACGTTGATTTTCCACAGACGATTTTGACGTTTTAAATATGCATCTTTAATTTCATTTTTTTCAGGGGTTTCGGTTAATATCCGCGACTTTCCTTTCTTTCGCCCTCCAGTGTTGGTTTTCCTTGGGGCAGCTTTCGGATAAGGCCTTCCAATTTCAGGTGAAGCGATCTCAGTTGGCGTTATAATAAATTCATCAGCTGGTAGATCAGCTTCAGCAGCTAGTGGATCAATATTTTCATTATTGACTTCGATTGCAGGAACTTCAGCAGACTCAGTTAATGTTCGGTTTGTGACCTCTGAACATTGGAAGTCTTCTTCGGTGAATGCATTCCTTGAAAATGGAAAAATGCCTGGCTTGGCAAACCCAGAAGTTATATTTTTGTGAGTGAACACAGCCAAATAAGCAGTGTTTGCAATAGATGGAAGATCTTGTATTCTTATTGTTTTGCCAGGGTTGTTAAGTCATTTTGTGCTATCTATTGTTTTTGCTTGAAGTGTCCCTAGACAGCAACATCAAGTGGCTGAAGGCGATGAGTGCAATGGGGAGGAAAAGTAACAAGGACGATACCATGATCACGGCAAAAGTGTATGGCCTCAATTGAGCAATGCCTTTCATGGTTGTCCAATAAAAGTAATATCATGTCTGTTTTAGTACACCTCGTGGATCTCTGAATATGCTCAAGAACTTTAATAAAAAGCGCTCCAGTCATCCAACCACTCGTTGGCCTGTTAGTATAACCCACTCTACCAGCCGTTGCTCCATTAAGCAAGCATTGTGTCATGAAATCTAGTACGCGGAAATATGAACACGGAAGGTATAGTATTTCCAATTGCACTCACAATAGCACATACAGTAATTAACTAGCCTCTCTCAGCAGAAATAGATTGTCCAACCTGTTTTAGCCCTTTTTGTGCAATCACATTTGGGGCCTGGACTACTGTGGTAACACCTGTTTCATCCAAATTGAAAATCTGATCAGCAGTAAAGTTAAACTTACCGTGTGCTCTCTGATAATTTGAATGGAATTCTTCAAGATTCTTCTTGTTAAAACTAGTCGCCCTTGACAAGCTTGTATTCTCCGGTTTTCGTATTGAAAGTCTTGAGTGTCGCTTCATAAAGTCATGTATCCATTCAATTCCAGTCATTTGAATGTGGCATACTCAAATGGTAATACTCGAGCTTGAATTTTTGTCGTAATTCATCTTGGAGCTTCGGATCAAATATTCTTCAAGCATTTTTTCCTCATTAGTGGTAAAAACTTGCTGTGTTAAATATTTGCTTGAAATTTAAATTTTGCAGCTCTTTATTACTTTTGAAGTTTTTAATTCGGTAATACAATGTCATTCGCAATGTTCCGAAGGCAGCGGCAGCCCCTCTTAACGTCAATGTTTTTTTTTCAAAATGCTGTTATGGCACTTTTAACGTCATCCTCATTGACTACAGTCGATTTTTTTCTCTTGTAAGTGCGCACCATTATTCACTTAAAAACGAAAGAAAATAATGAGCAACCGATTTATTGAATAAAACATAAAACGATTTATTAAATTAAACATAATAATGAACACACTTGTTCAAATCTGCCCCAACTGTTCCAGCGACATAAAATTTTGCATAAATATTAAACTTTTATATATTCATTCAAAAACTTACCGTGATTTAATTCCAAATTTATTTTATCTTTACAAAAATTTTCTTCCGTTTTAAAATCGCGCACTAAAACTTTTTTACACACTGATAACCAAAAAACGAAAATAATGCACTGCAACTATAAAAACCACCTTTCACCTGTAAATTTGAGAGACAACTAAGATAATCAAGGAAAGTCAATTACGTTTACGGATATGGTATAGCCAGGTTAAAATATTAAATTACTTTTAAAAAAGAGTAATAAAAGAAAATTTTTTAAGCAGTGTTCAAATGTGTCCCGTGTTCAAATGTGCCCCACCCTTCCCTATTATTGTTGTGATTTAAGGGTGAATTCATCAAGTTCAATGGCCGCTTCATCGTTCCCCGTCTATCGAAATTCGTTTCATTCTGGTACTGAGAAATTCACATTATACACACCAAGCACTATCATATTCTTGGTAAGATTCATCAAAATGGCATTGTTTAAAAGACCATATCTATTATGCCACACTGCTGCGGTATTTTGTTTTTGTTGCAGCTACTGTTTTTTGTAAGTCACCCGTTTCGTATCTGAACTTCTGATAACTAGAAGCAGTACAAGCGTAAAAAAATTTTGAATTCCGCACACCGCCACGCCCACTTTTTCATAAAATTTTGAAAAAAATTCTACACTTCTGTTATATCTTATTCTCAGAAGCTCAGAAATGAAATGTCATCCTCCTAGCTTAAAATTTAGAGCCCAAAAACTGGTGACATACGGACAGGCATGACTCGATTATTTTTCTATGTTACATACTATGTAATTGTAGTTCAAAAACAAGGCCGTTCAGCCAAGCCCGCTTCATAAGAGCTACAAAAAAGGACTACGTTTGGATAGGGTTCAAACGATTTGTCTCAAACAAAGTTTAGCTTTCCTACATATTTATACCCTATTCTAATGGTTTCTTAAGTTTGATATATAGTATGTAAATAAATAAATACTTGGCGCAACAGGTCGATAGGACTCAGGGCCTAGCTCCTCGCAAACATTCGTGTTTTGCGTGTTATATTCTTTACACGAATGGAAGGGGCCTACTATTTAATGCAGTGTCCGAAGGGCAATTTGTTATTTGAGAAGCTTTCTCAGGACAATTGTACTTTCAGATGTTTGTCAGACGCTCGCGGGTGGTGGGGCTTTCGAACCCGAAACCTATTGCGCCACGGCGCCCACTAATAATTACCCACGGCAATAACTAACTAATATTATATATAGGAATGCAGTTTCCAGTGCGGGCATCGAACTGAACTGAGTATGTCACATGTTGACAACATGAGTCGACCACCAACATTACAACCAATCGAAGTCGCTACAATAGCCGAAAATCATGTCTCATGCCAACGCTGATTAGATATTCTCCACGCAAATGTAAGACGAGAAGTTGCAGAACAAAATAATTTTGGCATATTCAAATAATCTAAGCAATTTATGACTAGTCTTCATCAAAGAAGTACACGCATGATGACATTGACACAACAAAAAGTAGCAGAAAATTTGAACGAAAAGAGGCCCAAGTAGAAAAGCGCCCAGATAAACAAATACTTGTATCCACGACAGGAAAATTACACAAACTTATTACCGTACGTAGATACCATTGTGGTAGATTTCAATGGATATATGTACACATCGCGACAAAAAGATAACACATTCTCATTTTTTACTTGCACCTACCTATAGGGCAAGTATTGCAATCGTGAAAAAAATCGAACTCGAGATTTTAATCAAACTTGACATTACTATGATGGAGAAGTCCAAGAAAGTAGGTCCGGCAATTCCGTCTGTCTGTCTGTCTGGATTTTCTCGAAAACAGCTCCAACGATTTCGATAAAATTTGATGTGTGGGTTGGTTTAGGCATATGCTATGAGGTGGCATACCACGTTTTTCACGAAAAATTCGAATAACGGTAATATTGAAAATCAGCTGTATCTCGGGTATTTGTTCGGCGATTGGGCTAAAAATTAATATTTATAGGTTATAAGACAAGTGCAAAATAATGGCGTACCAAATTTTGGAATTGCCACGCCCACTTTTAAAAAACTTTTTTTTTCAAAATGTTTACTAGAAATTGAGAAAAAATTATTTAAGCAAAGTAAAAGGCCTTATAATTTTCTATAATTCACCCAAACACCTTATCTGGCCACGCCCACTTTTTAAATGTGTTTTTTTTTAAACAAAACATTGAGTAAACTCCTACAATGTTATGACTATTATTCCATCGGAACGCGGAATGCCACGCCTACTTTACTGGGAAGAGCAAGACTTGGACTTTAATCCTGATAAAATTATACACTTACAGCATTATGGTGCAAGTACGTACGACCCAGTCGTGCACTTTATTTTTGTTTACATTGCTTAGAAAAGAAATAATAACATTTTTTTCTCAAAAGTAGTATATTTACGATATATGATAATAAAATACTAATATAAAAATACAAAAAAACATAAACAAGTATTCAATACAATGCATAAGCACTTTCAGTGGTGCGACAAAAAGATAGCACATTTTTGAAAATGTAAGAAATAAATACATATAGTACAAAATTAAAATGAACTTAAAAATTTTAAATTCTAGTAATGGGTTGACCCTTCTTGCTTTTTCAAAACCTCTGTCATACGCCGTGGAAGCGATTTAAATAACTTTTTTATGTATTTTCTTGGTATTGCTTCCAACTTTTCTATAATGCTGTTTTTGATATCCTCAATTATGTTGTACTGCCTATTTTCGGCGTAGACTTCTCTCGCAAGACAAGTCAGGGGATCGAGCAGGCCATTCCAGAATTCGAATTTCTCTTTCTTGAAAATATTCTTTCACAACCCTGGCAGTGTGAACGGCTGCATTATCTTGTTGGAAAATCATTGGGCTTTTGGTAAATTGTTGCTCCGAATTACTTACAATATTCCCAATTAAATCCAAGTATCCTAGGCTGTTCATTCTTGTCGGAACAAATCTAATTTCCGTTCTCCCGTAGTATCCAATTCCAATTTACTTTTTTTACAGATAATTTTCTTACAAAAACAAAAAACACTTTCACTCTTGTGATCGCTCAAAGTCATCGTACTGTGCTATCATTTTGTCGGGTCACATATTCCTTTTTTTTTAATAACGATAAATCTCTGAGTGTATATTATCCCTGTATTCAAGGAAATACACTCGAAGACGTTTCATTTTACTACTACTAAAAAATAAACAAAAAGACAATTGTTCAAATTTATAACTTGCTGTATTTTTAGAAAATAAAACTTTTCGTTCAAGGACCACATGTAACTGTGGTGTATTTTATGTTCTAATGTTGAGTGGAATAACGACGAAGAAGAAAGATTGCAATTCGATTCATCAAGTACACGAGAGTGCAATGTTAGGAAAAGCCGGGCTGTCAAACATATTGCGAAACTTGTATTTTTCATTTCAATTAAATATAATTGTTTATATTCAAACCATCTAATCATACATCCCTCAAATTGGCAAATTTTAAAAATTGTGTGTATGCATGTAAGGCGGTTTTTACTAATCGAATCTGGATAGATTAAATCTACAAAAGGTTACAAAATACATCAACATATTTCAACAAAAAACGTCTAAGTGGGGATAAGAAAAATATCTGTATTAAAGTTTGGCATTCTTTATGCCAAATTGATTGATTTTTAAGAAAACTTATTAAAATAAAATTAAGATAGTTGTTCACAAATATTTTGGTATCACACATTTTCTATAAGAAAATTAATAATTTAAAGATATATGTATTATTAGTATGCTTTCGCGATAACGATCAGTGAACCCATTTATTTTTTTTTAATGTATTTTTATTTGTTGTAATTCAGAAAATCTTACATAGAAGACAAAAGTGCTTAAAATTAGCTTAACTAACTTAACTGTGTTATACTAACTTACTGGGCCTATGTGGGCGCTATAAGCTAAACTTAATTCTTAATCTATGTCCTTCGACTTAGCCTAGCTAAACAATTAATTGTTTATTATTGGTTTTATTTATTTACTTAATTCTAATTCAAATGAGTACCGTGTTGCCTGTCGACGTGAGTGCACGCGCTTCTTCCACTTGCAGCCTCTCTCACAATAATTAACAAACAAACAACAGAGCACCGAAAAACAATAAATCAAAAAACAATATATTTAAATAAAAAAAAAAAAAACAATAGATTAAAAACAAAAAAAACAATAGACTACGATCGCGCGCCTAACAAAGATCAGTGCAGTGTACTTTACTTACTTAAGTCCTGTATCCCCTTGTGGGTCCTAGGGCCTCGGCAATGCCTACGCGCCATCGTGTGCGGTTTCTGGAAATGTGTCTCAGTTCTCCCCAACTCTTTCCCAGTTGTCGTGCTTCCTTCTCAACTGTTCTGCGCCACGTACTCCTAGGAGCACCGCGTATCCTGCCATCCTAAGTAAGCGGGTTCCATTGCATCGCGTGGTTAGCTATGGACCTTTCTTCGTCGTATTTTTTTTTTTTTGGTTGCTACTGGCATGCACGATTCGCAGACCTGAATACTCGATGCCAGGAATACGCCTACGTACTAACCCACACCCTACACACTTCAACCACTCTCCCCGCGGAACTACCGTTAAGTATTACTTCGCGGGGCTGGTTAGCACTATATGTTCTTCTTAACCTGTTCGACGTTTCTTGTTCTGAGGGGGCTTCCGTTTGGGTTTGGTTGATCTCCCTGAGCCTTTCCAGCCGCCGAAGTTTCTTTATGAACACCGCTGCTGTTTGTCAGCATATGGTTTACAATGTTCTCCGGAGTTGGTATTTCTCCAATTATTTCCTCAAGACCTCTGCGTTCCAAGCGAAAATGTGGGCACTGAAAGAGCACATGCTCTGCATCCTCTGTGGCCTCTCCACAGTTTGAGCAATTTGGAGATTCATCAAGCCCAAACCTGTTTAGATAAGCTCTGAAGCAGCCGTGTCCGGTTAAGAACTGGGTGAGATAAAAATCCACTTCTCCGTGATGCCGGTCCATTCATTTATGTATATCCGGTATAAGTCGATGAGTCCATCTTCCTTTCGTTGACTGATTCCATCTTTCCTGCCATGTTCTCATGCTTCGCTGTCTTTCTGTCAGCTTAATATCTTTGACTGGAGCAAGGGGTTCCTGGATTTTGGCGCCATAGGTCCTCTGTAGCTCCATAGCCAAGATATCCGCTGGTAGCATTCCCGCAATAACACATATAGCATCATCGGATACCGTCCGAAAACTCTTCTTGAGTGGGACTTAATATTCACTGCCTTTGTCCATATTGGTGCCGCATACATTATTATTGACTGCGCCACTCTTGACAAGATTAGTCTCCTTGGATGTCTGGGTCCTTCAATGGGCCCCCGAGCAGCTTTATCGCACGTTATTTCAAGGTGTTCCTTGTAAGCTAGCCTAGCGTCAATCATCACACCTAGGTATCTGATCACCGGTTTTGACGTTATATTTTGGTTGCCTACCCTGATGGTGATTGCTTTTCTTTTCTTGCGGCTGCTTACTAGTACTGCTTCCGTTTTATGTTCAGCGAGTTCTTAACCGACTGCTGTCATCCACCGTCTCACTTTTCGGATACATTCATTTTCAATGTAATCTACTTCTTCCAGGTGTTTTGCTGTCACTACGATTGCGATGTCATCGGCAAAGCCTATGATTTTTGCTTCGTTGGGGATTTCAAGCCTCAGCACCCTATCATACATAAGGTTCCACAAGATAGGACCTAGTACCGATCCTTGTGGTACTCCGCCAGATATGTGGTACTTTCTTACCCCATCGTCGGTATCGTAAAACAGGTACCGTTTTTCGAAATAATTGATTATTATTTTGATTAGGAACCCTGGTACCATCATTTCTCTAAGTGAGTACAAAATATGTCCCCAGTTTGCAGAAATGAACGCATTTTTGACGTCCAGTGTTATTACAGCACCTTATTTCTTTGCGCCTCCTCTCCATCTTCTGCCCTGGATAGCATCTTCCAGGATTGTGGTTACCCTCCGTATAGCATCGATTGTAGAACGGGCTTGTCTAAATCCCTCATATATTGCCACCTCCAGTCGTTTGCATATAATTTTCTCCAATATTTTACCCATTAAGTCTAAAAGGCATATGGGACGGTATGACGAGGGCTCATCTGGCGTTTTTTCCCTTTGGGCAGCAGCACCAGACGCTGTTTCTTCCACTGGCCTGGAAAGATCCCTTCGGTTAGACACTTATTATACATTTCCAGAAATGGTTCCGTATTTGTTTTTATGGCTAACTTAAGGGCCTTGTTGGGTATCCCATCCAATCCAGGTGACTTATTGTCATCGAACCGTTTGCACACTTCCAAAAGTTCCGTTTGCGTGATGGTTGTGATTTCATGTAAGTCCTGGGGTGCTGCTATACGCTCTGCAGTTCTCTGCGGTGGAAATAAGCCAGACACTATTTTTTGCATTTGCAAAGGGCATGAGGGCGAGGGTGCCTTAGTGGTGCCTTTGAGTTTTGCCATGACTGCCTTATAGGCTGTACCCCAGGGATTTACGTCTGCTTGCTGACAGAGTTTCATTGCTAATTTCAGGTCTCTACGCCTATCTTTGTATTGCACCTGCAGGTTCTGGTGGGAGGGCAAACCTCTGGATCGCTGGAACAGTCTTCTAGCTTTATGGCACTTGCTGCGTAGCTCTGATATCTCTTGGTTCCACCAATATACTGGTGGCCGGCGATTTGTTGACGTTTTCCGGACCATAGATGCATCGCATGCTCTCATTACATGTTTCGTAATCTCGGCAGCCGTTGCATTTGCTGTTCCTGGAGTTATTGTAGATTGTCTAAAGGTGAAAGTAAAAGAATTCTCGTCTAATGTGCCTATTTTCCACCCTATTCGTTGTGCCTTCTATGGTGGGAGTTCCTGTTTGGAACTTTTCTGGTCTATTTCAAACAGAATGGCCAGGTGGTCGCTGTGAGTGTACTGTTTACTTACTCTCCACTTGGCGCCTCTCGCTAGGGAACTAGTTACGAAGGTGATGTCAACTACGGAACCTACGTCGTTTCTGCGAAAGGTATTCTCGCTTCCTGTATTGAGCAGCATGACATCTAGTGACGATACCGCTTCGAGTAGTGCCTCACCTCTTCTATTGGTTCGAGTGCTGCCCCAATCAGTGGCCCATGCGTTGAAATCCTCAGCCATGATGATTGGGCTACGGCCTCTAGCATCATCCGCGAGCCTATCCAACATACGCTGGAATTCTTCCAGAGTGCTGTTTGGGGATGCGTAACAACTATAGATGCGTACACCCTTGACCTTGGCTCGAACGAACCCAGATTGGGGTGTCATCATTTTTTCTTCGAAGGCGTAGTCTCCACAGGTTCAGGTCGTCGTCGTATTGTTGTACCTATAGGTTCATGGCCCGTTCTCTGATGGAGTTGTTCGTTAGAGATACGATTTGGCCAGAAAGTCCTAAAGATATAACGTAAGCATATATTGACGAACGTTTGCAGCTTTCTCGTGATAGTGGCGGGCACCCTCCAGGTACCACATCCATATAGCAGCACGGATTCAACATTGGAACGGAACAGTTGTAGCTTGGTGGCTAAGCTAATCGCATTGCTACGCCAAACGCAGATTTTGCTTTTCCTATTCGGCTGGCTATATCCAGTTCGGTTCCGCCATCGGTTGAGACAATACTTCCAAGGTATTGAAAACTCTCAACTCTCTCAACCGTTTGTCCAGCAATGCATACATGAGCTGATGAGCTCGGTCCTATGCTGATCATTTTTGTTTTTGCCGAGTTAATTTTCAGCCCGACGACGGCTGCCTCTCTCTCCACGTTTGTTGTCATTTGGTGAATGTCCATAATTCTATTTGACAGCAGGCATAAGTCATCGGCGTAGTCGAGATGTTTGAGTTTAGATGTCAGAGTCCATCGAATTCCTCCGTTTGCTGTTGATAAGGCCGCATTAAGCACGTCACCAATAAAAATAGTATTGGTGAAAGTATGCAACCTTGCCGAACCCCACTTTGGACTTCGAATTCCTCTGACAGCCTTCGTCTGTGCAATACGTGACATGTGGATCCATCATATGCAGCCTTGATATTTGCTATTAATTTATCCGAAATGCCTCTCCTGCGCACGGCACGCCAAATTGATTGACATTATCAAACGCCTTTTCAAAATCGATGAACAGCAGGCGAAGTGGCGATCGATATTCAACACATTGCTCGATAATGATCCGCATGGTGTTGATGTGTGGTGTAGTTTGATTCGCTCCAGGATGATACTAGCAATTATCTTGGCGACAGCAGACAGCACGCAGATACCCCTCCAGTTTTCGCACTGCATTAGATTGCCTTTTTTAGGGAACTTGACGATCATTCCTTTTTTCCACTCATCCGGAAAGCTCTCGGCTTACCATGTTCTCCCGACAAGTGGGAACAATAGCTCTGCCGATGCAGTAGGGGCAGCTCGTAAATTCTCCGCGGGAATGCTGTCAAGTTCTACCGCCTTATTAGTTTTCAGTGCTCTGATCGCGGTAATAATCTCATCCTTACTGGGGTGGTGCTGCAGATTCGGGAATTTCTTTCTACGGACGCTTCTGTCTGACTTGGGTGCATATTGCTGGCGAATAATCGGTTCAGAACCGAGCAAAATGCTCATTTCATCTCTTGGGCTGGTCCTCATCCGATATAAGCAAAGAACCGTCTAAGCCTTTCACTGGGTGTTGAGTAGAGGTTCGGCCACCTGAAAGCTCTATAGTGATTCTATAAACGGTTCTGTCGCACCTCGCTGCTGCTTCTTCTGCTTCTGTACCCAGCGCATTGATGTAGTTGCGCTTGTCACGTTGCACGTTACGCTGCACTTCTCTCATCTTCATGCGATATAGGGACTCTACCTCGTTCCTCCTTGCTACTTGAGTTGCTGCAATTCGCGCTCGAACGCTCGAGCTCGTGCGTTCGTTGATCCTCCTCCAGGTATCCTGGGACAGCCACGCCCTATGGCTTCCCTGCGATCGACCGACAATCCTTTCAGCACCTGATGTGAAAACAGTTTTCACAGCATACCAATGATCTTGGATGGTGGCGGGCAGTATGCTGCTGATTGTGTCCACTCCACGCGAGAGATAATCCCTTAGTTCTTGGCGCACTGTATGATCCCTTAGTCGGTCTATGTTGAACCTAGGTGTTCTTGTATTGTTGGATCTTCGAACGGCAGCAGTGCATAATCGAACAGTAGCTATCATAAGATGGTGATGGTGATGGTGATGGCACCTCGTCTGTTTCGGACGTCTAGAAGACTAGTGCTAAATCGACGACTGATGGCAAAATGGTCAATTTGGTTGGAGGTTACTTGCCTATCAGTTGACACCCAGCCGATTTTATGGCAGGCTTTGTGCTCAAAAATGGTGACACCTATGACAAGACGATTTGCGTTGCAAAAGTCAACAAATCTTTCGCCGTTGTCATTGCGGTTGCCTAGTCCGTGCCGTCACATAACATGTTTGAGCCCTTCGCATTTAGGTCCCCCATCACAATAACAATGTCGCCGTTGGGTGTTGCAGTATAAACAGTTCCCAACTGATTGTAGAAGGTCTCCTTTACTTCCTCAGACGAACCCTCCGTGGGGGCGTAACACTGTATAATGGTGATGCGACGTACTCTTTTCCGGAATCTGGCCGTTAAAATCCTATCACCGTGCGGCTGCCAGGAAATTAGACCTCTGCGTGCTGTAGGTGTTAACAGCAGTCCAACTCCATATCCACGGGGCTTCCGGATGGTCTTCCGGAATAGAGTAATGCAGTGTTACCCGTTGGGGATTGGTACTCGCCCGCATCTAACCATCTTGTCTCACTTACTCCCAATATGTTCAGCCTATATCGCACGAACTCATGTTCCAGTTGAAGGAATCTGTCGTTCTGAGGTCCTTCAGTCTGAGAGTCAAGGAGTGTCTTCACTTTCCAGAAACCAATCTTAGTCCGGGTACAATAGCCAAAGGTCGTCAACGTGTTATCGGTCCTTATCCGAGGCATTGTGTCGGTTTCCGTAGCTTGTTGATTTCGGTAACGCGGATTGCTGGCCCAGGTTACTTAGTCTAGGCAAAAGTCTCGAACCTGCAATTTTTGCCTGCATGTATAAGGCTTTATACATGTAGTTGCCCGGAGACCACCACGAGGAGGTAAAGCAAGCACTACATTACCAACTTGAAACCAATCCATGTTTTGGGCAGTCGTTTCCCGATCAATCGCCATGCAGATCCCCAAAAGTGCAGTGTAGTGCAGTGATAAAAGAACAAAAAAAAAAAAAACAGTGCCGGGTCATCCATCTCTCCCTCCCCACTCACTCGCTGTTGTGCTTTCCAATCACCGCAACTGTCGCATGTACTATACATTATCACAGTTACGTTGATTGAGAGAGCGTAACATCTGCTGTATAGCGGGCCGTAGTGTTTATCTGTATAGCGGACCACAGCTGACTGTCGTTTGGGCATAACACCTGCGACAGTTTGAAAATTAAATCTATTATTAGGATCTGCACTTCGCGGCTTCGCTTAGTTTTGTCAGAGTTGTGTCTTTTTGTGTTTTCATGTTTTAATGATGAGGGAATTCAGGGTGGATATTTCTAACATATGTGGGCTTCGAACGAATTTCTTCGATATATACGCCCACACTCCATCCCATAAACCAGCTGTAGCTATGTAGCACTTAGCGAAACACAGGTAGTAGAAGAATCTTCTGATTTGCAACTGCCTGGATATAGCTTAGTGCCATTATTCTCTCCACACCGCGGTCTCGCCATTTCTATCCGTAGTGATATTGCTTACCAAATTCCAACACAGTATGGTCAATGTTCCAATCCGGAATTCAACTTCAAATGGCTAAAGTTCACCATCCGTAAGCAAATTATTTACTACAGAAGCCCTAGTGCTGACAGCAACTCAACTTTTAACGAGTTTGATGCGCTGTCAGATTCCATCACTCAAATTGTCTCCCTGTATCCTCATACTGAAATCGTTATTGCTGGCGATTTTAATACACACAATTCGTATCTTATCTCTTTGCTGCACAATTTGCAGCTAATTCCATGCTGCAAGATAGTTCTTTGTCTGTCACTGTGCTTGAGAGCGTCGAATTTTCCATGGGACAAATCCACTTTCACACTCGCACAGTTGCAGGAGTTCTCAAAGGTCTTAACATACACAAATCCGCTGGCCCAGACGGTATCCCCCCTATAGTTCTGAAGACGTGTTCTTCCTCGCTGGCAAAACCTCTGCGTAAGCTTTTCTGTCTGTCCTACTCTTTTGGGCTCTTCCCGAGAAGATGGAAAACAGCATTTGTCCAGCCTTTCCCTGAAAAAGGCGATTCTTCCTCTCCGACCAATTTCCAAGGTCATGATAAATCGTCAGCTTATGAAATATCTTGAATCACGAAAACTTAACTTAATTAATGACCGCCAGTATGGTTTTCGTAGCAACAGGTCACTGGTGATTTGATGGCATATCTCACCGAGAAGTGGAACCATTCTCTCCATCACTTCGGCGAAACAAAGATGGTTGCACTCGATATTTCAAAGGCATTTGACAGAGTTTGGCACCAAGCTCTTTTGTCTGAAATGCGTGTATTTGGCATCGAAGAAACTCTTCTTCAATGGATTAGAAATTACCTTTCGGGGCGTTCAATACAATTGTGTTGGATGGCTTCAAGTCTGATATTCATCGCATAAATGCTGGTGTTCCCCAGGGCTCTTATGTAGGTGTGCAGTTTGAACAAACTCTTCCAGTTCCGCAATCTCGTTAGGAATCGTTATTTCGGTACTAAGTCCGCAATGGTCACTGTCGTACACAAAAGCGTGCAAACAGTTCATCGTTTGTCGGTCCGTGTCGGGTCAGTTGTAGCTGTACGTCGAGCATAAGATCCAGATAAGAGACGCCTCTGAGAAAAGATGGAATATCCGATGCTTTCACATCGAGTCTAAACTCGCCATTGTGTAGACCCCACCAATTAAGTAGTAGGTTCCCTCTAGGATTTGGCGATTTCGCGTTTAAATCTCCGGCCATGAGATAATAGTTCTCATCCGACTCCAGCCTTAGGATTCGTAAAAGCGATTCGAGTTCTGATATGAATAAAGAAGGTTGAGTAGCTTCAGGTGCATAGACCGAGACCACGCACATCTTCTTTCCACTATGGAGAGGGAGGCACACGATGCACGCTTCCAGCACCTGGAACCTTCGCACTTCACCACTGTACACTGTCTTGTAATGTAGCTCTTTACGTACGAAGATCGCGACACCACCTCCTTATCCTTCAGGAACTTAAGGATCTCCTCCGGCTTGGTAAACGGAGAAGAACTCCGTCGAGTCCCTCAACAAGTTATTAATCTTGCGATAATCTTCTAGATTCTCGCATTGAATGGCGTGCCTATCGCTTGAAAATCTAATTACAGTAAATATATTGCCTATGGACGCCCTACATAGTTCTTTGGTGCCTTTTACTTCCAGTTTGTAGGTGTTGATTGGTGGAACTCGCTGATTTGTTGTTTTTTGTTACTGTTGTTGTTGCTGTTGTGACTGCCTCTGTTGTTGTCTTTGCTGCTGCTGTTTCTGCTGCTGTTATTGCTTTGGCTGCTGCGGCTTCTGCTGCTGTTGCTTTGGCAGCTGTTGTTTTTACTGCTAAGCTTGTTGTAGGGGCCTTTGCTGTTGCTGCTTGGTTTGCTGCAGCTGTTGCCCTTGTTGGTGTTGTTTTAGCTGCTGACGCCCCTTAAAAAGTGGGTGTGGCCAGATTCCAATTCCAATTCCAATTTTTCGTGAAAAACGTGGTATGCCACACACGTCATTGCTTTGCCTTTGTCTTATAACCTAGAAATATTAATTTTTAGCCCAATAGCCGAGCAAATACCCGAGAAACAGACATTACTATGATGGAGAAGTCCAAAGAAGTAGGTCCGGCAATTCCGTCTGTCTGTCTCTCTGTCTATATATATGCGACTGCAGCCTAATCGGCTGGACGGATTTGCTTTAAGCTTCATATCTGTGGTCTGTGGAATAATCCCTAGAGGCGAAATCGGAATTTTCATTCTAACCTCAAAATTAAGGGTAGTTTACTTAAGGCCGATTTCAGTTAAAATGGATTTTCTCGAAAACGGTTTTAACGATTTCGATAAAATTTGATGTGTGGGTTAGTTTGGGCATATGCTATGAGGTGGCATACCACGTTTTTCACGAAAAATTTGAATAACGGTAATATTGAAAATCAGCTGTTTCTCGGGTATTTGTTAGGCGATTGGGCTAAAAGTTATAAGACAAAGTCAAAATAATGGCGTACCAAATGTTGGAATTGCCACGCCCACTTTTATAAAAATAATTGTTTTTTTTAATTTTCATTCGAAATTGAGAAAAAATTATTTACGCATTATTTAAGGGTGTTTCTATAAAACAAAAAATTTAGTAAATTTCTACAATGTTATGATTATTATTCCATCGAATTGCGGAATGCCACGCTTACTTTACTGGGAAGAGCAAAACTTGGACCTCAATCCTGATAAAATTTTACACTTATAGCATTACGGTGCAAGTACGTGCACTTAATTTTTCGTGCTTTCTGTATATTTTTCTTTATAGGGAAATTGCAGTAATCTAAGAATGCTTAGTTGTGTCGTTATTTCGTTGAGTAAACAGTGTTATAGAATCCTAAAAGTATTTGCTTTTTTTTTATTATTTTAAACTTCCTTAGCTTCTACGTAGCTAACCCAATGCTTAAGACTAGGAATCGCCACTGCCGTCAATAATAGTTTCTTTTACTAATTTCGCGTGAAAAACAAAGACGTTAAAGAATGCAAAGAGTATTCATCAAATTCAACTAAAGAAAATTAGAGAAAACACAAGCAACAATCAAAACAGAGAGCCAGAGAACGATGCAGTTATATTTGTCAACAATCAGCTGACTCCTACAAATAAACACCTCCCTTGGCTCACCAAAACCAAAGTCAGAGAGTGGAGCTGGAGATTTGTACGGGAGGCATCGGGCAAAATATTAGCAAAAAAATTTAAAACGGCGATATATGTACATATGTAGGCTATGTAAAGGATGTCAGCAAAATCGCCATCTGACTAATACATTCACAAACAAAACGTTTTAGCAAATCGAAAGCCAAGAATAAAACATGATGGCAAATCAATTTAGTAAAGCTGACATCGACTTTAGGGTAACGAATGGTTTTACTTAAATGGATCCAGAATTTATTAAAAATTTCTACGAATTTTTGTTGTTTGTGTTTTAATATTAGATCACTAAAACAAGAATTGGAATGTTTTTCGAGCAGAAATTGAATGTGTTTTGAGTTATGTAGATCTCATTGTTTTAAATGAAATTGACGTATGTAAAAGAAGACGAAAATGAATTTTTATTTATATAAATGGTTGTAACACTGAATTCTTTAATAGAAAGAAAGTCAAAGGCGGATAAATTGGAACGTATATTAAAAATAATATCCGGTATACGAGAATTTATGATTATACTGAGTTTTATGAAAACGTATAAATAGAAATAAATGGTAAAAACGGAAAAATATATATTAACGCGATTTATAGGCCACCTAAGTTAAGTGTCGCTGAATTTGTGGAAGAGCGATATAATCATGTTCATAATGAAAGGCAATAAGTCGTCTTAAGTGACGCAAATATCAATTTAAATAAAATCAACGATCCTCAAGTAAACAAGTATCTAAAAGAAATGGCATCAAAGGGGCTAACAAATGTTGTAAAACAGTCTACACGAGTTCATATTGCTGAAAATACTTCAAAAATTATCGATCACATGTTTGTTAGTATCACGAAAGAAGACATCGTATTGGCTGTTGTTGCAACCGACATATCCGGTCATTATGCCACAATGTATGCAAGGAGAAACTACGGTGAGCGAATAATTATGGATGAAATGCCTATTAAAATGAACCACCGAAAAGTTAATCAGCTTATCGAGGAAGCGGACTGGCACACTTTATGTGAGGAATCTAACGTTGAACGCATGTACAATAATTTTGTGAACAAAATAATCGACATATACACGAAATCTACTAAAGTAACAAAAAAAAAATCACAAACATAAAACGTGGATAACTCCTGATGTAGTGAACATATGCAAGAGGAGAGACACACTCAACAGGAAGTGGAAAAACAGCCCATCAAATAAAGGCTATTCAAATGAGTACAAACATTATCGAAATGTTATAAATAGAAATATTCTAATAGCTAAGAACAATTTCTACAAAGAAAGATTTTCGAATGCGATCAGAAAAAAACATGGGGTGAGTTAAATGAACTTTTGGGGCGAAAAAGAAGATCAACCGATAAGATTCGGTGGATACGAATCTAAATTATTTAGTAGAGAATTTTGCGGATCAATTCTCTAATCAAACAAATAAGATAGTGCATAGATGCTCTCATAAGACTTCTTACCATGAAAATAAACACATCGCACAATCAGTTTATATAGAGGAAGCTAGCGAAGAAGAAGTGTACTGGATGTTATGTTGCTTAAAAACAAAGAACGGGCCAGGACCAGATGGTATTAGGCCGATTGATCTTAAGCTAAATGCTTTATCTTTGGCTAAAATAATTAAAACGATCATCAATCGAAGTATAAACCAATCTTGTGTTTCGAATCATCTAATCCGAAAGTACTTATTCAAGTATTTCAATGAGCTTAGATGGCTTAAGATTAATGTTTGATCAAGAATCTGTCTAGGTATCCTTTCAAATTTTTATTAATTATTATTTCTTCATTTACTTTATCAATATTTTGAGCTAAATTGTTTAATTTATCCACTTATTCATTTATTTTGTCCTCGTGGGAATAATAGCTATTGTGTAATGCTTTACTTTGTTCATTTAATGATTTCATGATAACAATTTGAGTTTTCATACTATTTTGTAAATTTTCGCTATTACTTTGCATTGTTCTTATAGTTCTTTTATAATACTCGCTATCTTCATTATCCATTGTTCCGAAAAGTTCTTTTAGTCCACTTCCTACTATGTTAATAAGACCTCGTCTGTTTCTAATTGATCTTATTCCTAATAAACCGTATATATCATCTAATCTTCTATCTATACGAGATGTATGTTTAAGTACTTCTGATTGTATTTCAAATTGTACCCAATCCTTGAGACTGTTTAATTATTTTTATTGACACTGGTTTCTATTTCGCTGATATCTAGGGTGTTGATTACAGAGATTTGACCTTTAGTTTTCCGAATATTTCCTTCTCTTTTGTAGTATATTCCGTTTGAATTAATGTTTTCAATCTTAATACTGAACGCCGGCTGCGTCATAAGACTAACCTAAAATACAAATTAATATATAATATCGTCTGGTAAAATAATGGTATCCAAAAAGCTCAGACATGGTTTAATCCTGCTTTTATTATACTTTATATATTTGATATTTCTTTTTATGACTACCGCATCTCCTATTATTTTCAATATCTTGAAAGGTCCTGAGTATTTTTCTCCAAATTTGTCCCTTTTGTCATTTTCTACTAATATTATCTGTGAATATCCTGGCTATGGTTTCACTCTTTTTATCTTCTATTGGTAAAAATCGCATATATTTGCTTAAGTCGTCCTGAATCGTAAGACTATACATATATAACTTTATTTCCATCTTTGTATGGCCCTGTTAAATCCAAAGCTACTTTTTCTAATGCATATTTTGCAGTTGATGTTATTTGCATCGGATTTTTACCTGGATGTCGGTTAATTTTCTTTTTTTGACATTGTATGCATTTACTAATATATTCGATGACATCTCTATTCAATCCCTTCCAATAAAATCTCTCTCGTATTCTGGTTATAGTAACCTTTTGTCCTCCATGACCACCTATTAATCCTTCATGATTTTCTTTAATAATTTTCTGTTGTTCTTCGATGTCATTCACAACTTCCATATTCATTTCTATGTCAGAGTCCGTATCTTTCTTCATATTTTTGATTGCTGCTTCTTTATTTATTTCTTCTCTATTCGTATTAATAATACTAGGTGCTTTTCTACATTCTTCTTCATAAATTCTTTTTAATGCTATTCCATCGCTTTCTTCGTCTAATAAATCACTACCAAAACTTTCTGATATTACTTCCTGAGTTTTCGTATCGTTTCGTGTTAATACTGGGTAAATCACATTTCTACTCAATTCATCTGCCACGACGTTATCTACCCATTTTTTGTACATAACTAAACGAGATCCAGGATCCTTTACATTGAACAACCAAGTCAATGGCCTGTTATCAGTTTTTATGATAAATTTTTTCCCATATAAATAAGATCTAAAGTGATGAATTGTCCAAACGATAGCTAGGCATTCTTTTTCCGTTGTATTATAGTTGCATTCTGCAGAATTTAATGTTCTACTAATAAAATGTATAGGCATGTCTTTACCGTCTCGTTCTTGATATAGAACAGCGCCTATTCCACAATTACTGGCATCAGTCGTTACAATAAAAGTCTTATTATAATCAGGGTATTGTAGCATAGTAAAATTTGTCAATTCTGTTTTAAGTTTCTCAAACGCATTCTGTTGCAAATCTGTCCAATCCCCTACTATATCTTTCTTTAATAATTTATATAACGGTGAAGCTATAATATTAAAATCTTTAATAAATTTTCTATAGTAAACAATCATTCCCATAAATGATTTTATTCCCTTTTTATTTGTTGGAGCTTGAAGTTTACTAATCGCATCTACTTTATTCTGATTTGGTCTTACCCCATTACTTGTAATCGTGTGCCCCAAGTAGTCTACTTCTCTTTTGATAAACTCTAATTTATCCATTTGAATTTTGAGATGAGCATTTCTTAATTTCTTAAACATATTTACCAACTTGTATAGGCCAACTTGTGTTCCTCTAACGATTCGCCAAATACCACATATCATCTAGGTAAACAAAACAATCGTTTCCTTGTAGTTCGCCTAAGACAGTATTCATCATGCGCTGAAAACATGCGGGTGCATTTTTGAGGCTAAATGGCATTCGAGTGAACTCGAAGTGGCCATATGGGGTTGAGAATGCTGTTTTCTCGATGCTATCTTCGGCAAGAGGAATTTGATGAAATCCTGACTTCAAATCCAAAGTCGTAAAGAATTTAGCTTGACCCAACGTGTCCAAAATTTTTTGAATATTAGGGATCGGATAATTATCGTTGATCGTGATTTCGTTCAATTTACGAAAATCAATGACTATCCTCCATTTAACCTTACCACTAACATCGGTTTTTTTTTGGACCGATCCATAATGGACTCGAGCAAGAAGATTCGCTGTGGCGTGGTTGCCCTTCCAAACTGAAAGCATCTTCAAACTCTTTAATTATATCTTTTAACGAAATTGTCGCGGATTCGTTCTTCAAATGATCCTTTCTTATATTTTTTCATATTTCTTTAAAACGCTCTGTACCCATTTCACTAGTTCCAGAATTAATGGACGCTTCGAACGCGCCTGAAACATCGTTTGTTTCAATCCGTTGGTTCACTGGGTTTAAACTCGTAACTAAGTCCACGGTAATATTTCCATTACTTAATGTGTTATCCCGATAATTAATACAAAGACCATTCTTCAGAAGGAAATCATTTCCTACTATACCATCATAAAATCCAATGACATCTTCTTTGATTACATAAAACTTCATTTTCAACGCAAAATAATTCTTGTATTCTGTTTCTATTTCAACACTTCCTATACTCCTTACTTCTATTGGATCTTCCTATTACCTTGAAATATATTACATCTTCAAAATTAACATCTTCTCTATATATACACTTCTCTTTTATTAGGCTAAAACTTGCTCCTGTGTCAATCAAAAATCTATATTCTTGTTTTTTCTAGTCATATTTCATATTTATGAGGGCTTTGTGCAAAATTTGAAACAGACCATCTCACTGTTTCTTTACTCGAAAGTTTGTACCAATTTCTCGCATAGGTACTTCAGCAATTTTATACTCTTTTCGTTGATTGAAATTCTTCTTTTTGTAGTTTATTCTACTTTCTTCCTTCTTTTTCCCATTTCTACTATAATCATTGTTATCATTTCTACCTTGAGGTATTTGTACATTATTTCTATTTGTTTGTATATTTTTGTTACGAAAACAATTTCTTGAAAAGTTTCCTGCAAATTTCGACCTGTGTAGTCCCTATTTGTCGTTTTACGATATCCTAACCTATTCTCTTCTTCCATGGCATGCTGAGAAGCTTCTGCCATTGATTTTATTTTTTCATATATAAGACGAGGTACATTTTTTATTCATTAATAGAATTTCAGCATTACCAGATATTCTACTTTTAATGATCGGTAATAAGCAACACTTTTGTTGTTGCGTGGCTAACTCCATTGCGTTATCGCAATTTTGTATGAAGTTATGTGCCTTACTGGGGTCACTGTCAAAATAAGTGATTATCTTAATCAGATTTTCCAAACTCATTATTTGGCTTTCATTAATTGAACCCAAACATTCTGGATACAAGGGAGGAACTGACCTAGTTTGCTCTGGCAGTCTATGGGAATTATGTTTAAAACTATTCGTTTCTGTGTAAAATTCTAATCCAAGAAGCAGAATTATTTTAGCTGATTTCGGAATGGTTCCCTTCTCGTTTGTAATTTTGTTTTTCCTAATTTTTTCTGCTGCATCTTCCGGTCTACCTGCTATTAAAGGCAATATCACTTTCTACATTTAAGCTAGCCATCTTTGTGGGTAAATCTTTGTCTATAGTATCAGGGTCATGTATGTCGTCTAAGAGTAATTGAATAAATCTCTTGCGAGGATAACTGCGATGGTTGTAAAATACCCTAAAATTTTCTGCATCTTTACCGATGGTTATTTGTTCGTTTTGTAATATTTCTGTCAAAGTTAGTTCAACGATCTTTGCACTAGTTTCTCCTATACATGAAAACTTCTCTTAAGGATAGATTCATTGAAATCATAATCCGTAGTTAACGAGGTGTTACTTAATTAACTCATTTTGATATTTGAAGGAACTATTATCGAATACGAATTCTATTTTAAATATTTATTTTAACAATATTTCTTTTTTATCTAACACAATTAAATATTTTTTTGTTTTCTTTTTATCTAAATATTTTTTTATTAATTCTTTAACCACAAATCAAATAGACTGAAATATACAGTCTGTTGGTACGCCATCTCTGCTCTTCAGCTTCTTGCCCTGGAAAAAGTATAGCTCGGTACAACTGCTGATGGTAAGATGATGATGAGTATGATGATTCAGAAACTGTAGGAATTGCTATATCACAATTCGATTTTGTTGAGTTTTATAAACTGGCTTGCAGAATTTAAAGGTTAGACACGAACTAACAGTTATTTTATTGGAAAATGAAACACGTATTTTTACTATTTTCACTTTTAAATAGCACGTGAGATGACTTTCTTTTGTCAGTGATGAAGATAATTGAACTCTCACTTTTACGTATGCATATTTTCACTTTTACTTTTATGTATTTTTGACGTTTTTCGATTTTATAACAAAGGAGAGAGAAATTTACTCCAGAGCTTCGAATGCCAATTTTATGGCTGCCGCCAATTTTGTTATGCGCAGAAATAAAACACAATTTTCTTAACGCACGTTTTATTTATTCGAAGATGTTGGATGAACTGCTGCATTCACCAACAGTCATTTCTGAGGAGACCTATGCATTCATAAGAGTCGTGGGAAGATCGAGATAACAAAAATCATCGTCATTCCACTCGTAAACGTTTGTTTATGAAACGCTCGAAATTTAATACTTTGAGTACTTTGTTGCAATAAAGATAAAGAAAACGAATGAGGCGACAAAGTAAGATGCAAACGTACGTAAAAAGTACGGCATCCAATGTTTATACTGACTCTACTGTGAATTGTAACATGAACCCATATGAATGCGTAACAATCTTGTCTCGCCATAAATCTATGTATATGACAGGCCTTCGTTGCAAAGTAGCAGAACGCTGCTATGTATGATTTTTGAGGTAGTTTTCCCCTAAGCTTATAATGTTTTTATATGGGTATGTAAAAATCAATTCCTGTGTTAATAAATGGGTGTGCTGGTTGAACTCTGTCAGTAGGAATTGTCCATTAACTGGTTTTGGTTTCGCTTTTGAACACTTAACACATCCTTGCATAATAGAGCGATCGTTTGTCTTGCGATATAATACCTTTGATACCGTTATCTTGCGAATGCTAAAATAGCTTGGGGTTCGACATGATTTTTTTTTTATATGAAATTAGAAAAAATATTTAGATAAAAAATACTAATAAACTAATAATGATAAAATGTACGTATCAACCATAATCGTTTGAAGATATAACTGTAGTTCAACAACAAAATGAAGCGCGCGCACAATCACCTTACAAAGTTACCCGATTAGGAGGATCAGGGTATAACACAATCTGCTTCAGACGGATCGCAGTTTTTCTGTGTGCTTATGCCTTTAGGTTATATTAAGTATATTATTCCATCCAATAAGATACTAAAATATCTTATCACTTGCACAGGAATTACATAAGGTGATAATTGCAATCCCCGTGCGCTCTTTTTATCCAGACCGTGATCGTGGGAATGAGCGTATGGGTCCATCTGCTTTTGCAGTTTTATCCTACCTGGCTTGGCGCAGTGCTAGAGATGTTGCCCTTTCTTCTGCTTTTATCCTCCGAATAACGCTGGTCTCTTGTCGGTTTGTGGTTTGCCTAAGGTAAACCCTTTGCATCTCGTTGGCGATAATATCCATAGGGACCATACCCGCTATAATACAGGCTTATTTTATTATATTATATTATTTTTATTCAAAGAGCCGTAAGCAGACGAGAGCTTTGTTTTTAGCTCCCGCGTAAAGAAGTATTGAGCTCACCACTCTGGAAAGCAGAATCCTTCTCGCGTATCCAGGTCCACCGATATTTGGCAGCATTTCGGAAAGCGCTGCCTGCATTTGCGACGAAGTTTTACTGCAATATTTGACATGGATCTTGAAGTTAAGTCAGTTGTCGAGCGTTACACTTAAGTATTTGAAAGCCTCTTTAGACCTGATTGATTGGATCGTGACCTAGAAGCTTGCGTATTTCACAGTCTTTTTGCTGGTTATTAAGACAGCCTCCGTCTTGTGGTCAGCTATTTTTTAATCAGCAGATTCATGCCAATTTTTTAACCCTGGCGATCGCTTCATCCGTAGCGGACTCTACCTTGTGGATATGTTAGTCGTTGCTAACTACAGCGATGTCGTCAGCAAAGCCTATAATCTTAGCTCATTGTGGCAGTATTAATCGCAAAGCTTCGTCGTACGTTATGTATCACAGAAGATGTCCGAAGACTGATCCCTGGGAGACTCCCGCGGGAACAATGTAGTATTTAATGTCATCGTCCGTCTGGTATCTCAGCTAATTATATATAATTATATATATGTTGATATATATTCGTGATCAGTGTAAAAAGAGAAGCCGATTTAGCTTGGTCCATCCGCCCGTATATCACCAGTTGAAAGATGAAATCTTACGTCTTGGAACTTGAGAAAGAGAAACAGTACAGGCATGAAATTTCTTTGAAATCCACCCACTTTCCATTTTCTTATATGCAGTCGAAAAAGGGAACATATCAAGATGAAATATTTATATACATATTTAAATTGTCTGCAATTCACCTGTAGATAAAATTAAATGTTGCATGTTATGTTCACAAACCTTAAAAATGTTTCCATTATGCATGTATTCTCTAATATGGTCGAATTGCCAAATCAACTACGTGCTAATAGATGGAAGGCACGCATCCAACATTCTAAATGTGCAATCGTTTAGAGGGGCAAATGTCGACTCTGACCACTACATCGTTGCATCCAAATTCAGAGCTCGACTATCCAAAGAGAAGAAACTGCAATACACAGTTTCAACGTCTTGGTACGACTGGAGTAGTCAGATTCCACAGAGAGCGCTTGAGTGAGAGACTCTCCGTTGTGTATTCACCATCCACAAATTCCAACAATATGTGATGAGCCACGAAGGATGAGCCCTTACATGACGAGTACGTACGTCGAAAGGTGACAGAAAATCCACACCTACATGGGGCTCTATATGCCCCATGTCTTTATGTCTTGCAAGAACTATCGAGCCATATCCCTGCTAAATGTCGCGCATATATTGTGTGAACATCTGAAACCTGTTTTCAACACTCTAATCGGCACGTACCAGTGTGGCTTTCGACTCGGCACAATCTCTTCATCGACTTTAAAGGCGCATATGACAGCATCATCTTCGGGTAGCTGTCCAAGGCGATGGCCAAATTCGGGACCCCGGCAAAATGATCCAGCTGTGTCCCATGATGCTGGATAATATGCGGTGCAATGTGCAATTTGGGAACAGCTCCTCTGAACTATTCCAAACATCCATAGGATTTCGGGAAGAAGTGCGCCGTAGTAAAATTTCTTTAATCTAGTGCTGGAACAGATAGTGTTAACAAGGCACTATCTTCAGCAAATCTGTCCAGTTGCTGTTATACGCAGACGATATCGACATCATCAAACAAGATGGCCTTGAAGTAAATGAGGACAAAACCAAGTTCCAGTTAGCAGAAAACAAAGAAGCACCCACAGCCTATGAACGTCACTGTTGGCAACAGTAACTTAGAGGTAGTTAAGCAATAAATGTCAACTCCACGAATGAAACCCTAGTGGGGATACGTCGAAGACTTGCCCTGGGAAACCAATGCTACTTCGGTTTGGTAAAACGAATCTGTTCAAAATTCCTAACTCGGAAGACGAAATGCATGATTTACAAAACATTGATTCTTCCAGTTCTGATATGTGGAGCCGAGTGCAGAACGATAAGCAGGAAAGCAGAGGAGATTTTGAGCACTTTCTAGTGCTTTCGTCAAATTTGCAGTCCCGAATGCGAGGAGGGCGAATAGAAGATAAATTTGAACCGCGAACTCTATAAACTGTACCAACATGTCAATGCAGTCCAAAAAGCCAAAATACGTCGACTACATTGGGTCGGCTACATTGAGTGAATGGAATAATGATCCAGAAAAGGGGATCCTCGACGTGGAGGTGCAAAGTAGGAGTAAATAGTGAGAAGATACGTAGGAATGCTTCTGCTCCCATATAAGTATGTGTGTATCAATACCAATACCCATCGATATAAGATTAAATATCGAGATTTATAACAAAAAAAGCTTTAAAAAAAAATAAATACTTGGCGCAAAAAGTCGATGGGACCCAGGGCCTAGCTTCACACAACCATTCAAGTTATGCGTGTTATATTCTTTACACGAATGGAAGGAGCCTACTGTTTAATGCCGTATCCGAGGGGCAGTCCGTTATTTGAGAAGCTTTCTCAGGACAGTTGTACTCTCGGATGTTTGTCAGACGCTTGCGAGAGGTGGGACAGAGAAAAACTTTTAGGTGTTCCGACTGGGATTCGAACCTCGAACCCCTTGCTCCATAGTCCAACACACTAAGCCCATTAAAAAAAAACTGTATAGGAATTAAAAGGAAATATATATAGATATTAGTTTAAAATTTTGCAAAAGACATTTTCAGGCAATTTAGACATCTTTGTACGAATATATGGCCTTAATTCAACAAAACTAAAATAACATTCAGTTATTTAAAAATTATTTTTGATTTTTTCTTTTAAGATGTAAAATTAATTATTTCCTAAATTTGTAAATCAAACATATCAAGATAGTGCACGAAATCTATGTAATATATAATGCATATGTTCATGCAATACATAATATATAAAAAATAATCTTCTCTTTTAACAGGCGATCAAAATCTCCGAGGAACCAAAACGAAGGGAGTGGCCATTTTTTACGTTAATGGACGTTTATTTTAGCGATCAAGTAAATGATCCGTCTTTACGTTTGTTTTCGTCTACAAAAACTTTGAAGGAATCTTTGGATGAAAGCGTATTTGAGGACGATCCAATAATCGCATCAGCAATTGCTGCCGCCACTTCTGGTGCTTGTATGGACATAGATGAATTATTAAAACGTCAAAAAGAACGACGTGCCAATGATACGAAATTTACAGTCACCTCAAAAGCAACAGATTACAGCATTGGTGGAAACAAACTCAATGTTGTTACTGTCAAAAATTCACATTTGATACATCAACAAAAGGAAAATACAAATAACATGAAGTTACATTCTGACCACCAGACTGTTATTAAAAACGAAAATGTACCATGCAGACCAACATTTCAACAGCAACAATCGCCACCGCCACCAACAATTCAGAATAAATATGCAGACTCAAACACCATTGATCAATACTTATTATCCTGGAATAATTTCTTAGGCAATATGTCGAGAGGTTTCCATACGCTACAAAAAGATGAAAAAATGGTTGATGTGACAATAGCTGCAGGTGGCAAAATATTTAAGGCCCATAAATTGGTAAGTACTATTTCTCTTATGATGAAAAGTTAACCTTCTTCATTTCAGGTACTATCGGTTTGCAGTCCTTACTTTCAAGAAATATTTTTAGAAAACCCATCAAATCATCCAATTCTTTTGATGGCTGATGTGGAGGCGAATCATATGGCCGGATTGTTGAACTTTATGTACAGTGGGCAGGTGATTATTTTTAATCTGTAGTTCTTATAATTTATTTCGATTGAACGTTAATGTACATAGCATAAACTAAATACCATTGGAAATTCTGCGAAATGTAGTACATACTGTATATGTAGCAATATACTCCTTTACCTCATATCATGTTGTCAACTTGTAAATAATTGCTCAATCAAAAAACAATAGCATCAATACAGGAAAAAATCTTCAGATTTGAGAAAATTTTACTTTTATAAGAAGTTTTTCCCTATATGAACTTGAAGAAGACCGTTGAAATGGCCAATGCTGAAGTTATCCCTGTTAGTTGTGGCTTACGTGTTGAATATGTAGCTGTAAATTTGCAGAATCTACTCGGTGGCGTTGGTCCAACCCAGCAGGTCGGCCAACCTGCCATAGATCTGTACTCAGCCTGTTAAATTTAGAAAAGTTACAAATCGTATGATACCCCATCCCTCACATAACCTTTTTACAATATTCTTAGAAATGATCGTACTGATTTTTTTTGCATTTGTTACAATCAATTTCAAAAATATTTGAGGCGGTTGTAAAAAAGAGACTGTATACCTTGGTTTTAACCAGATTTGTCAGGTAGATCAAATACTCCCAATTCAGTAATGCTTAATAGCTACTCCTTCATAATATTGAAAACTATTAACAAATTGATTGGGTTTATAATAAGAAATTTATTTGGCGCAATAGGTCGATGGGACCCAGAGCTTCTCACAAATATTCGTGTTGTGTGTATTACATAAGTATATTCCTACTGTTCAATGCCGTGCCCGGAAGGGCAATTTATTATTTAATAAGCTTTCTTATAAAAAGGTATACTCTTCAATGTTTGTCAGACACTCGCGAGAGATGGGGACGCCCACAAATTGCGTTTATACTGCTTTTTAAAGAAAATTAAAATTTTCAGATTTCATTCTGATATTTTCAAGGGCTTAACGTATTGAAATAATCGAGGTGGAACTTATAAATTATTTACATACATATATTAGTGGTCAAAATTGAAATTTCTTAAGAATTATAAAAAAAATGTTAAATATGTTTTTCGAAATGATATTCTAAAGCATATACATATATGTATGTATGTAAAAACTATTTCAGCAAAGTTCTTCAGTAAATGCAATGCATGTACGAAACATAAGGAGCTACAATCCGTTTGGATCGAATGCTATCTATCCTTTCTCCGAAGCAATCCTTATAAAGTGCGCGTGGCTGCACGGCCTTTTTTTGGCAAATTGTTACGTTATCTTTTAATGTTTGTTGATGTTTTTTGGGTATAATTGATGTATGGTGGAATTGCGTAGAATTCAATTATCTAAATATTAAGTCTTAGTAAAATTTTTCGATTTCATACAAAAAAGTGAAGTTAGGAAAAATTGGGCGTGGCAGTCGGCCGATATCAACAGTGTTTACATTCTATTTTTATCCCCTTTTAGTATATGAGAAAGAGTGTGAACTGGGTTGAAAATCAACTCAAGAGCGCTCAATTAACCCACAATGGTGGATGGGTAACAATGTGTAGTATTAGGTGGACAATTTGTGCGTAACGCATCAGTACGGACTTATCATACTGAAGATGGTCTTTCCTAGCATAATGTGTCATCATAGGGAACAGGTATAGGTCCGGAAGCGTTTGTAGCCTTAATCAGCACACACTCTTTCTCGCCTTGTCTCTGTGTTACCGACTCGTTAGACGTGAGCGACCATTGCTTCTTCGTGCGGGATGACGGAGTGTTCCTTACAGCGGGCCCAGTCTGTTGGTGGCTGATGTGTGATTTGATACATCGCCGATAATGTTATCGTTGGATGTAGCACAACTCGCACGTAAGATGGCAGTTTTGAGAGACAAAGTATTCCTCTGTCTTCGGTGGTGCTCAAGATCCCGCCGTTCCAGGTTTATTAGCTAAACTATGATCTCAATGACGATGTATGTATGTATGTACATACATGGATATGTATTAATGTGTAGTTTATTGTTTACTTTACTATATACATACATACTCACATATATATTTATGAGTTGTGCCATGGAAATTAAAAAAAAAAACTATTAAACATATAGGAATACTACAATCAGTTTGAACCGGACCGTGTAATATCCTATCCTCCTTATTAGATATAAAATTTTTGTAAAGTTACCTACTGAAATTCTTTTTTGGTCTAAGTGAATACGCACAAACCTTATAAATGCGAAAATGCCACTGGCATCTTTTTTTGACATTTTCCCATTATAATTGTATATATGTATCTACACACATATATTGCACAACATGGATGCAGATTTACTTATGTTGTGTGCTTTAAATATAAATTTATTGAAAATAGAATTTTTTCAATTAAAAAGAAAACAAACACCCTCACAATTTATTTTTGGCATTTTCCCTTCTTGCTTTGTTTGAATTTATTTATAAATTTACTTTGACAGTTAATGTTGCTATGCAAATAATTGCTTTCCTTTTCTTAAAAAATCGTGTTGTCTCTTTTTTGCAATACTGACAACTAAGCGTGTTAATACGGCCTTTATCAAAAGGACCGATATCAAATTTAATCCTCCTAGCGGTGGACTACAGACTAGTGGTTTCCTTGTCCAACCAATGGACAACACATAAAATTTATTTCATGCTGCAATTTGTCTGAAACGAAGCGTGATACCCTATATAAACTTCTTATAAAGAGGGAGTGGCTGTACTGCATTATTTTATCGTCAAAAATATAGCTGTCTATTGTAGCGTTCTGTTCGATTCATCGATGTTGTATATTATTTCTTGTTGAAGTAATATAGCTCTTCTCTTCAGCGACACATTATGTCCCGCAGACGTGATGTCGTGTAGGCTATGCGAAAGTAAGTTTAGGAGAGATTTTAGATTTTAGAGAATTTTAAATGTCATAATAATATTTAGTACATTCTTAAAGCCATATATGGATTTTCGCTTTTCCAGAGTTGGTATCGGCGAACCACCCAACTATTACCGAAAAAAAAACCATTATTAAATTTCATTGGTAACCAATGTGTGGGTGTAGTGTAAATTTATATACATTTTCTTTGCACAACTGCAAAAATATCCGCGGTATCAATATCAATCGCCCGCCGGCAGTAGCGTAACACTTAAAAAAGTTTACTAAAAATCTTAGTAAGAAGAGGGGCCAAACTGTTTCACTCACAGGTAGGCCAACAAACAAAAAAAATTCTAATTCCTGTTCTTAGACCCCGCCGTCCTCATCTGCGTATGCGAAAAAATAAAAATAAAAACACATGGTTCGACGGCATGAGTTCCCGCTTAGTGCTGTCCCATAGGATTCAGTAGGACATTCTCCAAAACTGTAGCACAAAAAGGCAGCAATCCCAAAATGATTGCCAGTATATTTATGGAGGTCTTTCACACCGAATGCGAGGTTGACCTACAATTTAACTATGTAAGAGCGATATTGCTTTGCTTCTTTTCATACATATGCACATATGAACATATCAGAGATGGGACTTTAGCATTAGCATACATTTTTCATTGGCATTACAAAATTCAATGCTAATGAAAGAAAGAATTCATTATCATTAAAAGCTTCAATTCTAATGAAAATAAAGTGCACGACTGGGTCGTACGTACTTGCACTGTAATGCTATAAGTGCAAAAATTTAACAGGATTGAGGTCCAAGTCTTGTTTTTCTCAGTAAAGTAGGCGTGACATTCCGCGATTCGATGGAATAATAGTCATAACATTGTAGGAGTTTACTCAATGTTTTGTTTTTATAAAAACGCCCTAAGAAGTGGACGTGGCCAGATAGGGTGTTTGCGTGAATTATAGAAAATTTGAAGGCCTATTACTTTGCTTAAATAATTTTTTTTCAATTCCAAAAAATCCATTTTAACTGAAATCGGCCTTAAGTAAACTAGCCTTAATTTTGAGGTTAGAATGAAAATTCAAATTTCGCCTTTAGGGAATATCCCACAGACCCTTTGAAGCAAATCCGTCTAGCCGTTTAGGCTGCAGTCGCATATACACACAGGCAGACAGACAGACGGAATTGCCGGACCCACTTTTTTGGACTTCTCCATCGTAGTTATGTCAAGTTTGATTAAAACCTCGAGTTCGAATTATTTCACGAATGCAATACTTGCCCTTTAGGTTAGGTATACATATATAAAAATAAGGAAGCGAGCTGTAAGGGATCCATTGAAACTTTCAGAGATAGCGTACACTTACGATAATTGTAAAAATCAAAACCTTTAATCATTCACATATTTTTTCAGTTTTATGTCGCATTATCGGGTGAATAAATTTATTTTCAAAATGCTGTTGGACCTTATAGCACCGTATCTGAAAATTTCATCAATTCCTTCTCATATTTATTTACGAGCATCATTGCGATTTTACATTTTTCTACATTTTTACTCCAAATTTACACGTTTTCTTTCTGACGATTTCAATTCGACACCAAAACAGTTAATTCAAAATCTAGAACACGGGGAACTTGATTTGAATTCACTTGATTTTAAATTCGATAGCTGTGAAACTTGGAACACCAAAAATCGATTTTGGTCGCGTGAAAGTGAAATTCAGAACCTGCCTGATACCCTTTTTTTTTATTTTATTTATGTATTTAATACGTTGGTTTTCATGATAAAGCAGCTTTTTAAAATAGTCATTGGTAAATAACCATTCCAGCGACTGAAAAGTCTTTCAACTGGGGCTGAAAAAGGTAAAGAAATAAAACAATCTAAACGCAAATCCTCTTCAGTTATTTATTGTTATTGTACATACAAGGTGGCGCGAAATGAATCGTCCTATCAGAAGATGTATGTACGTCAATTATATTTAGGATTTGTAAACTAGACAGCTGCAATATACAAACAGACACGTAATGAAGCGCTATACTCCACAAGAAAAAAAAATTAAAAATAAATACTTGGCGCAACAGGTCGATGTTACCCAGGGCTTAGCTTCTCACAACTATTCAAGTTATGCGTGTTATATTCTTTACACGAATGGAAGGGGCCTACTGTTTAGTGCCGTATCCGTAGGGCAGTTTTTTATTTGAGAAGCTTTCTCACGACAGCTGTACTATCGGATGTTTGTCAGACGCTTGCGATAGTCCAACGCACTAACCACTGAGCCACGGCGCCCACTTACTTCACAAGCGTCGGCAAATTGTGTCGGGCAAACATTCCGGCGCTTAGCTACTCGACTCGAACAGGCTGGAACCACAAGAGATCATGCAGGGCGTGGCCGCCACCGGACTGGTCGTTCGAAGAACAAAGAAACATCAACCAGACGACGGGCCACGCAATTGGCCATAACCAGACGGACCAAGTCCAACAGTACATCAGTTCCGAAACTCTTCGCAAATTCGACCATTTTCCTCTCTAATTAGTACCATGTCGCCAATTTTTAGATTTTCATGAGTTCGCTGCCATTTACACCGAGGGTAGAGTGTTGATAAGTACACTTTTCCGGAAATGTTGAACGCATTGCTGAATGATGTGCCATCTCGATAGTCAATTGACCTTGGTTTCGATAAAAAAGGATTCCCGAATCAGGAAATGTGCTGGGGTTAGGGGTTGAAGATCATTCGGGTCCGAGGATAATAGGGTTAGAGGCCAAAAATTAACACAAGCCTCTATTTGTTCGAGCAGTGTGCTGAGTGTTGTGAGCATTTTTAGGAGAACCCGCGGAAATAAATCTCCATGTCATTAAAGGCATTTGCTGAAAATTCTTCAATTCTCTCGAGTATCCTGAAATAGTTTGAATTACTCCCTAATTTCAACTTTAGCACCAACGAAATATGTATGTTGCATTGCCGCTGTAAATTCGAGAGCAGCAAGAAATGACGAAGTTGTGAGCTCACTCACGAGCTGTATGGCCCTTCTTGTTAAGCAAACGAAAAGCGCAATATATGTAGGCCTTTGACATTTTTGCGCCTTTTCCCTTGACTGTACAATGTAGATAGGACCATCATAATCAATTCCGAAAATGCCTTATTTTCCTTTATTCGATGTTCTGGTAGATTAGCAATCAACTGAATAACTGTAGATGGTCTTACGTGGAAACACTAACTGCGTAAATGATGGAAGAAGATTTGGATTTCGTCCAGAAACTCTACCGCGCACCGTGAGCATATCATGGTGATATGCAGGGTGAGTATCAGATTACTTAGGTGGCGCTACAGTTCGGGGTGAACTTGGGCCTCAACCAACAAGCCTCTCCAGCTAGCCCAGTCCTTAGCTATCTGCCTCCATCTTCGCACTCCAAATCGGTTGAGGTCCCCTTCTACTTGTGCGCGCCACATAAGGCGAGTTCTTCCTCTACTGCATTCTCCCTCCGGGTTTGATTCGAAGACTCTACGGGCCGGAGCATTGGTGTTCATTCGCTCTACATGTCCTAGCCATCTTCAACGACTGATACGCATTTTTCTGACTAGGTCGATGTTGCTGTACAGCTCGTATAGTTCGTCGTTGAATCTTCTCCTCCAAAATCCGTCAACGCAAACGGGAGCGAAAATTAGACAAAGAATCTTTCTTTCGAAGCGACTGAGGATCTTTTCATAAATTAGGACTGGGATGATCAGGGTCTTATAAAGAGTCTCCTTGGTTCTTCGGGATAGGGCTTTGCTACTCAATTGCCTTCTTAGAACAAAGAAACAGCTATTGGCAAGAGTTATTCTTCGTCTTATTTCTGCTGAGGTGTTATTTTCGGAGGTTACTATTGTGACGCTCTGTGCGCTGAGTTCTTCCAATAATGTCAATGTCATCGGCGTACGCTAGGAGTTGCACGGACTTTTGAAAGATTGTGCCTCTGGTGTTGGCTTGTGAGTTTCGCACAATTCTTTCAAGTACGATATTGAAAAAATCACATGACAGTGCGTCACCTTGTCTAAATCCTTTTTTGACATCAAAGGTCTCTGCGGGATCGTTACCGACCTTAATGGAGCAGCGAGAATTCTCAATCTGTCGAGTTTGGCACGTTGGTGTAAAGCTCGTCTCTATAAATACTATCATATGCTGCCTTAAAGTCGATAAAAAAATAGTGGGTATCGACTTGGACTTCTTGGGTTTTCTCCTAGATCTGACTAAGTGTGAAGATTTGGTCGATTGTGGACTTTCCTGGTCTGAAACTACAGTGATAGGGACCAATCAGGGTGTTGACGAAGGGTTTCAGACATTCACACAGAATGACAGACAAGATCTTATACGCGATGTTTAGGAGATTGGTACCCCTGTAATTGGCGCAGTTAAGGGGGTCTCCTTTCTTATGGATCGGGCAAACGGTGCTGAGGTTCCATTCATGAGGCATACACTCATCTGACCGAATCTTAGAAATTAGTTGGTGTTTGCTCTCTACCAGGTCATTTCCAGATGCCTTGAACAGTTCGACTGGTAAGCCGTCAGGTCCAGCAGCCTTGTTAGATTTGAGTTTAGATATGGCGATCCTCACTTCATTTTGGTCAGGTGGACGGAAGTTTTGGCCGTCATCGTCTAGGTTGAGTGGTTTATTCTGCTTGACAGCGGGATGTTGATCTTCGTCGCCGTTATGCAGTCTACAGAAGTAGTTTTTCCATATTCTCAGCACCGACCGTGACTCAATTACGAGGTTTCCATCTTCATCTCTGCAGGCTTCTTTATGGGTCTTGTTGCCCTGACACGTTCTTTTTACCGGTTGGTAAAACTTGCGTACATTATTTCTGGAGTTTAAAAAAAAATAAATAAATACTTGGCGCAACAGGTCGATGGTACCCAAGGCCTAGCTTCTCACAACTATTCGTGTTGTGCGTGTTATATTCTTTACACAAATGAATGGGGCCTACTGTCTAATGCCGTGTCCGAAGGGCAATTTGTTATTTGAGAAGCTTTCTCGAGACAGTTATACTCTCGGATGTTTGTCAGACGCTCGCGAGAGGTGGGGCCGTGTAAAACTTCTAGGTGTTCCCCGACTGGGATTCGAACTTCGAACCCTTTGTTCCGTAATCCAACGCACTAACCATTGAGCCACGGGGCTCATGCCTGGAGTTTAATCTCTCAATATCCTCGATCGCGCTCTTCTCATGCTCTTTCTTTTTTCTCCGGAGAAGCCGATGTTCTTCCGGTCTCTTCTGCTCGTAGAGCTCACGAGCGGTGCAGGGTCAAAAGTCCACGGGTCAAAACTCCATAGTGGCTCACCAAGGTGAATCAAAGTCCACAAATCAATTGCGAACATATAACCCACCAAGGGGAGCCAAAAGTCCAGTCAAAATTTGTGTGGACTATTGACCTATCGATTGTGGTCTTTTGGCTCACTAAGGTGGTCCACAATTACTAAAAGTTCTTATTTTTCCTATGAAAACAAAAATATTGTGGTTTTCATTCATACATTCTCTCCTGCTTTCTCTTTGCGAACTATAAATCAGGAGCAGATGGACATTGGTGAAATAAACCCATAGTGTACATAAAATATTTCGGCAAGGAAAGTATAAAAAAGTGAAATATAGAGATATTTAAGAATTCAAAGAAAATTAACAAGCAATTGCAAGGCTTGTTTTGTATAGCAAATATAGGAATATATATGGAGGGGCATGCGGCCCCCCACACCCCCCCTGCTTGGAGTCACTGTTGGATTTGGGGTAGGTGCAAGGTGAGTCAAAAGTCCATTATGGAGTTTTGACCCTCACCAGCAGCCCTCGTCCTTCTTTGCAGCGCCGCTTTGTATGCCTCTTGTGCGTGCCGGCATTCGTCGTTCAAACCAGGGGTTTCTTGGTGGTGGTCGGTTGGAACCCAGCACATCAGTTGCGGCACTTCTGATGGCATGTTGGCAGCGTTGCCACTGGTCGTTGATACTTAATGCTGGCGGCATAGGACTCGTTAGGAGATTTCGGGAAACAGCAAAGGTTCTGGCGGTCTCTTGCGATTGCAAATTTTCCCACAGTAATTCTTCTCTGTTGTGGCGTTTGGGATATCCGCATTCCTTACCTTACCTTACCTTACCTTAGCTGCAACAAGGTAATGATCCGAGTCGATGTTAGCTGCTTGGAAGGTTCGGTCGAGGAACTCGTAGAAGCATTCTTTGGTGGCATCGTCCTTGTCCTCTGTGGGGGCATGAGCTGATATGAGGCTTATGTTGGCGAATTTAGCCTGCGGATTGTCATAAGATGCTCACTTACGTGTCGAAAGCTCAAGACTTCTTGCCTAATTCTGCCGCTTACAACATACCCGCATCTGAATAAGCGCTGTTCCTTTTTTCTAAAGCAGTCACCGTAATATAAGTCACAGTTTTTCATCTTCATCTGCTTTATAGCTGTCTAGGGCCTCTGCTAATTGTTCGGCCGCACGTGGTCTGTTAAGGGTCCAAACATTCCACGTGCAGATCCGAAGGTCGTTGTCATTGTTTTGTTTTCTGGGGTCGTCAACAGTAGGGTCATCTTTATCATCTTTTTTCCGTGGTAGGGAAGATACCCCGACGCACAACCCCCAACCTGGAGGGCCTGTTTCATTTAATATCCCTGGGACACGGGGCCGGATATTCCGGAGTCAGTATTTCTCTTCGAGGGTGCGAGCGCTCCAGTTGGCCCGCTAAGGGTTCATCCGCCACCAACTCTTTTCCAATACCCTGACTCAGTATTGGAAATCCCTATAGACCTGGGGTTCAGATAAGCCTAAGTAGCTTATATAGGGATAAACACTAGTAGTTCGACCTGACTGGAACTGGTAGACGCCACCGTTGATTCCATTTAGGGAGTTCGTCCGCTGCCGCCTGTATCAAGAGGAAGTGCTCTAGTGAGAAAACACTCCTCCACCCTTTTTTCGTTCGCTACCACCTACGACCTTCCAATTGTTGGTCACCCAATCTCCAGTCGAGGTACTAGGTATCCAGCAGTCACCACGAGTACGAAATGATGGTGAGAGGCTTCGTGTTAGCGCTTGTGCTCCGATATATTCTCATCACTACCCTTCGGTTGAGCAGATATTGTTTGGCAGATATTGTTTGTTAATTGTACGATTTGATTGAGCGAGACATTTTGAGATAAAAAATATTTAGATTGAATGTGTTTAACTAGAACGAGCAGTGCCGAATCCAGTTCTACAGAACATAATTTTAACATTTTGGGACATTTTTGGGAAATTTTACAAGTTCCTGAATAAGTCGTGAATAACGAGAATATCTAATAATTAATAAGTCGATAAACGATGATTTATCTATTGCTATATATGAAGATGTCTGCCTTGTTGATCGAAGTTCGAGGTCGGGTAATTTCATATCTCCATCAGAAATATTAGCCGCATGAGTCGAGAAATTGATGGTCGAGTCGAGAAGAAAAGGGATTACGCTTGCCAAGGCTCTTGCATCAATAGTTGCAGGATAATTGTAGGTCCAACCAATCCCAATGGGTCGAACAGCTTAGTAATTCCGGATAGTATAATTGATTTCGTAGGGGTTCGTAATGATATAAATATAGTAAACTGGAAATTGTCATTTAGAGGATGTCATCTTAGGTCAAGCGTTTTAATTTCCTCATCCAAGTTGAAGTCTACGTCTGATAACTCACGAACTACTAAGGGTGCTTCACCAATAACTTCTTGGGAATTTGAAACCCATTTACGTAAATTAAAAACTCCTTCCAGGAGAAGCTCTTTCAACTCACGCCGGAACACCTTTGCTTCTTCTACAGTTTGACACCCGGTTGGAACATCATCTATGGAGACATCAGTACACAATATTCGTTTTGCTAATGGAAAGGATTAAGAATCTTCTGCCAGTTTGAGTAGGTAACGAGTTGATAAATGCGAGAAACAACTAAGTCCCTATGTGATTGTGTTCATCTCATAAACACCATCTGATCAAGTCGCCACTTGATGTTGAAACTTAAACATAACTTGAGCAATGTTATGATTTCGAAAGTGAATGATAATGCTAAACAAAATATCTTGAAAAAAGCGACCTACCATCATCAAATACCACTCTCAATTTCGTTGTTGTACTAGATAACTTCCACATACACCTTGATGTGGTAAACAGTAAAAGTTGTTCCTATGTTCTCCTGAAGAGTTCATATCGGAGTTATTTCCGAAACTAATGCATTCGTTAATAAATTTATTAGACTCCATTTTCAATTTCGAGCCGCGAGTAAACCTGCCCTCGAAGTCACGAATCATGTTTTGAAGAAAATGTTGTTCACAGGAAGCTTCTTCTTCTGGTAATAATTTTTTGTTATAGAGATCGTAATTTAACTCCGAAAATGTTGAAAGTTGCTTATCGAGGTCTTCATTAGAGACTAGCATACAAGACTGGGTAACATTTTGGGTTTGAGTTTCATTGAAGGCACATTTACCAGTCAACAGCCAATCAAAAGAGAAGTTTTGTACGACAATTTTGGGAATGTAAAGTTGTTTGATGTCTACTTCGAATTGGGGAACTTCACTAGTTATGCGGTCAATTACTAGAAATTCAATGTTACTACTAAAGGTACGAGAGCGAACTATTACTTAAATCTTTTTAGTAATAGGCTGTAGAAACTGGCCAATTCCTTGTACCGAGAATGTGATGTCGTTGGTGGAGTCGTCATTTTTTGCAGTATTCCGACCAGATTTGTTGCTAACTGATGGGATTAAGTTTGACGATGTATGCCTTTGTGAGAAGCATAAAAAGACTACTATGTTGAGTTTCTTTACGTGATGAATACGTTCGTCAATCGTTGCGAATAGAAACCTTGGACAGTGAAAGATTCGGTGGAATTCCATACAACCCAGTTTGCATGTCTGGTTGGGCTAGGAATGTTTTTGACACGGCTGGTCGATGAACATTACTTTGCGAGTTAGATTGGTTACTAAAGTGATACCTCCTATTATTAGACTGCTAACGAGATTCTAACGTTTTTCCAGAAATGATAAGAAAGACTGCCAATCACGTTTAGTGTCAACGTCTAATTTTAGCAGTGCAATATGTAACAACCATGGATCGCGTCCTTGTCTTCATTATGGCATCATTACGTTCTTTGATAACTGGTTGGTTTAAGAAACGTGGAATTTGTTTTGTGAGGATGGGAATTTTTCTGTTATAGCGTTGTTTTAGTTTCTCCCACGTTTCTTCATAATTTGATTTATAGGCCAATATGTGTTTCAATAATCCTTCAGTGTGGTCTTTGACAAGTGTCTTTAGGTGTTGATACTTTTTAATATTCGATAACATAGGATTTTCCTGAACTTGACTAAAATATAAAAAATGGTAATATTTAACGCGGGTAACTTGTGTTCTGAGTCTGATGGAGAAACATTTGTCGTACATACTTACATATGTAAGACGTAATCATTTAATTGTTCGAAAATTCTATTTTCTTCTTCAACGGTACGAGAAAACTGATTATTCGAGTCGAGTACTGTACTATTACAGTCCGCGGAAGCTTGTCGATGGGATGAGAATGGGGGATTTACCGATGTAAGTCCATTTAATTGCGTTAGTAAATTAGATTTTAGTTCAAAAAGATTAGCTTCAAAATTATTTTCGTGTGCGAAATCATCTGACATTATTGGATATTCAGCTATCTTAAACATTTTTAATTGAATCTCTTTATATACTTATGTGTCTCTTAACTATCCGTGAGTCTAAATACACTTGAATTTCTTTTTTAGATAACAGTCGAGAATCTTTGTCTGCCTGCGCGAGTATAATTAATAAATGCGTAAGCTTTCATAAGATATGGCCACGTTGTTGACGAAAAATTGGTAGCATACATTGCAACAAAATAAATTCAACTCAAGAACACAGACAGTTGAATTTCATTTTTGATAACATTTGTTGCGGATTTTCCCCGCTTGTTTTCTTTTTCGGTCGGAAATGGATAAAAATATTTTTGATACTAGAAACCTATTTAATTGCTGGTTTATGCCATTCAACTCGATTTATTGCACTGAATTCGAAACTGTACTTAGATATTGTCGCACTTATTTCTTTTGAGAGATATCGCAGTCCGAAATTCTCATGCCACAATGTAAACAAAGCAAATTATCCATCGCGGGTGTGTTTGGAAGTGCAGTGGGGAGTTTGGGCAGTTAAAAGCGTAAAACAAAATATTTCTTTTAAATAAAATGTAATGTGATTTAAACAAATAAATTAACTGGTTTTATGTAACTATGAAATTTTTGCGATTGAATTTTTTGTTGTTATTTTATTAATGTAATTATTATTTCGTGGTGCACTTAGGCATATATGATGTTTTATTGTTTCGTACTGGATTGACGTATTGTTTCTTTAATTTGTTTAGCTTGATTTTTGATCTTTGTGTTATTCAAAAAATGCATACATATGTAAATCAATTTTCCAAAGTAAGAAGGATTGATAGTTATTAAATGTATAAAAACAACATGAGTCGGAATATTTTGTTTTGTTTTAGTTTATTGGTAACAAATGTTTTAAGGTTTAGCTAAGGTTTCTAAACAATATGGATACACAAATTTTCCAAGATCATCCTTTTTTATTTTATCTTAAATATATTTTAAACGAACTAGTTACTTTTTCAAAGCACAAGGTGAAAGAATTTCAATTGTTTTGTTGATATACGGATACATATGTACGTATGTTTTTTATTTAGTATAAATAATTTAAGAAATACGTTACATTTGAAATTTAACTATTTTGAATGTAACGTACTTTTATAGGGCTCACCACGAAACGAAGAAAATTGTTGGTAGTGGTTTATTGGACACAGCGTCCCAATAACTTGAGCAATGTTATGATTTCGAAAGTGAATGATAATGCTAAACAAAATATCTTGAAAAAAGCGACCTACCATCATCAAATACCACTCTCAATTTCGTTGTTGTACTAGATAACTTCCACATACACCTTGATGTGGTAAACAGTAAAAGTTGTTCCTATGTTCTCCTGAAGAGTTCATATCGGAGTTATTTCCGAAACTAATGCATTCGTTAATAAATTTATTAGACTCCATTTTCAATTTCGAGCCGCGAGTAAACCTGCCCTCGAAGTCACGAATCATGTTTTGAAGAAAATGTTGTTCACAGGAAGCTTCTTCTTCTGGTAATAATTTTTTGTTATAGAGATCGTAATTTAACTCCGAAAATGTTGAAAGTTGCTTATCGAGGTCTTCATTAGAGACTAGCATACAAGACTGGGTAACATTTTGGGTTTGAGTTTCATTGAAGGCACATTTACCAGTCAACAGCCAATCAAAAGAGAAGTTTTGTACGACAATTTTGGGAATGTAAAGTTGTTTGATGTCTACTTCGAATTGGGGAACTTCACTAGTTATGCGGTCAATTACTAGAAATTCAATGTTACTACTAAAGGTACGAGAGCGAACTATTACTTAAATCTTTTTAGTAATAGGCTGTAGAAACTGGCCAATTCCTTGTACCGAGAATGTGATGTCGTTGGTGGAGTCGTCATTTTTTGCAGTATTCCGACCAGATTTGTTGCTAACTGATGGGATTAAGTTTGACGATGTATGCCTTTGTGAGAAGCATAAAAAGACTACTATGTTGAGTTTCTTTACGTGATGAATACGTTCGTCAATCGTTGCGAATAGAAACCTTGGACAGTGAAAGATTCGGTGGAATTCCATACAACCCAGTTTGCATGTCTGGTTGGGCTAGGAATGTTTTTGACACGGCTGGTCGATGAACATTACTTTGCGAGTTAGATTGGTTACTAAAGTGATACCTCCTATTATTAGACTGCTAACGAGATTCTAACGTTTTTCCAGAAATGATAAGAAAGACTGCCAATCACGTTTAGTGTCAACGTCTAATTTTAGCAGTGCAATATGTAACAACCATGGATCGCGTCCTTGTCTTCATTATGGCATCATTACGTTCTTTGATAACTGGTTGGTTTAAGAAACGTGGAATTTGTTTTGTGAGGATGGGAATTTTTCTGTTATAGCGTTGTTTTAGTTTCTCCCACGTTTCTTCATAATTTGATTTATAGGCCAATATGTGTTTCAATAATCCTTCAGTGTGGTCTTTGACAAGTGTCTTTAGGTGTTGATACTTTTTAATATTCGATAACATAGGATTTTCCTGAACTTGACTAAAATATAAAAAATGGTAATATTTAACGCGGGTAACTTGTGTTCTGAGTCTGATGGAGAAACATTTGTCGTACATACTTACATATGTAAGACGTAATCATTTAATTGTTCGAAAATTCTATTTTCTTCTTCAACGGTACGAGAAAACTGATTATTCGAGTCGAGTACTGTACTATTACAGTCCGCGGAAGCTTGTCGATGGGATGAGAATGGGGGATTTACCGATGTAAGTCCATTTAATTGCGTTAGTAAATTAGATTTTAGTTCAAAAAGATTAGCTTCAAAATTATTTTCGTGTGCGAAATCATCTGACATTATTGGATATTCAGCTATCTTAAACATTTTTAATTGAATCTCTTTATATACTTATGTGTCTCTTAACTATCCGTGAGTCTAAATACACTTGAATTTCTTTTTTAGATAACAGTCGAGAATCTTTGTCTGCCTGCGCGAGTATAATTAATAAATGCGTAAGCTTTCATAAGATATGGCCACGTTGTTGACGAAAAATTGGTAGCATACATTGCAACAAAATAAATTCAACTCAAGAACACAGACAGTTGAATTTCATTTTTGATAACATTTGTTGCGGATTTTCCCCGCTTGTTTTCTTTTTCGGTCGGAAATGGATAAAAATATTTTTGATACTAGAAACCTATTTAATTGCTGGTTTATGCCATTCAACTCGATTTATTGCACTGAATTCGAAACTGTACTTAGATATTGTCGCACTTATTTCTTTTGAGAGATATCGCAGTCCGAAATTCTCATGCCACAATGTAAACAAAGCAAATTATCCATCGCGGGTGTGTTTGGAAGTGCAGTGGGGAGTTTGGGCAGTTAAAAGCGTAAAACAAAATATTTCTTTTAAATAAAATGTAATGTGATTTAAACAAATAAATTAACTGGTTTTATGTAACTATGAAATTTTTGCGATTGAATTTTTTGTTGTTATTTTATTAATGTAATTATTATTTCGTGGTGCACTTAGGCATATATGATGTTTTATTGTTTCGTACTGGATTGACGTATTGTTTCTTTAATTTGTTTAGCTTGATTTTTGATCTTTGTGTTATTCAAAAAATGCATACATATGTAAATCAATTTTCCAAAGTAAGAAGGATTGATAGTTATTAAATGTATAAAAACAACATGAGTCGGAATATTTTGTTTTGTTTTAGTTTATTGGTAACAAATGTTTTAAGGTTTAGCTAAGGTTTCTAAACAATATGGATACACAAATTTTCCAAGATCATCCTTTTTTATTTTATCTTAAATATATTTTAAACGAACTAGTTACTTTTTCAAAGCACAAGGTGAAAGAATTTCAATTGTTTTGTTGATATACGGATACATATGTACGTATGTTTTTTATTTAGTATAAATAATTTAAGAAATACGTTACATTTGAAATTTAACTATTTTGAATGTAACGTACTTTTATAGGGCTCACCACGAAACGAAGAAAATTGTTGGTAGTGGTTTATTGGACACAGCGTCCCCTCCAAAATTCGTCGATTTTTGACACTATTATATACTATATAAATGGCTGCGCCCATGTGACAGTTGCATGTAAACTCACTACACATCTTTGTTCACCAACGGCCACAGAACTGTCACATGGGCGCAGCCATTTTGCAGAAAATAGTGTCAAAAATCGACGAATTGTGGTGAGCCCTATAAAAGCACGTTACATTCAAAATAGTTAAATTTCAAATGTAACGTATTTCTTAAATTATTTGTACTAAATAACAAACATACGTATGTATTCGTATATCAACAAAACAATTAAAATTCTTTCGCCTTGTGCTTTGAAAAAGTAACTAGTTCGCTTAAAATATATTTTAGATAAAATAAAAAAGGATGATCTTGTAAAATTGGTGTATCCATATTTTTTAGAAATGGGATCGCTTTTATTCAAACAGATAATGATTTTAAAATATTGTGTTCAATTTGCTTGAACATTTCAAAGATAAAAGCCGAGTGGTTATTATTTTCCAAACATCGTATGTAAGTAGAAAAACCTTAGCTAAACCCTAAAACATTTGTTAACAATAAACTAGAACGAAACAAAATATTCCGACTCATGTTGCTTTTATATATGTATGTATTTGATAACTATCACTCCTTCTTACTGTGGAAAACTGATATACATATGTATGCATTTTTTGAATAACACAAAGATCAAAAATCAAACTCAACAAATTAAAGAAACAATACGTCAATCCAGTACGAAACAATAAAACATCATATATGTATAAGTGCACCAGGAAATAATAATTACATTAATAAAATAACAACAAAAAATTCAATCTCAAAAATTTCATAGTTACATAATACCAGTTAATTTATTTGTTTAAAACACATTACATTTTTTTTAAAAGAAATATCTTGTTTTAATCTTTTAACTCCCCAAACTCCCCACTGCACTTCCAAACGCACCCGCGCTGGCCAATTTGCTTTGTTTATATTGTGGCGTGAGAATTTCAGACTGCTATATCTCTTAAAAGAAAAAAGTGCGACAATATCTAAGTACAGTTTCGAATTCAGTGCAATAAATCGAGTTGAATGGCATAAACAAAAAATTAAATAGGTGTCTAGTATCAAAAATATTTTTATCCATTTTCGACCGAAAAAGTAAACAAGCGGGGAAAATCCACAACAAATGCCATCAAAAGGAAATTCAACTCCATTTGCGACAGGTACGTGCTAAGCTTATACAAAGCCAACATCGATTTATGTCATTCTTTGTTAAAACCATAAGCATAGACTTCCTCCACCCTAAAAAATAATACATGAGCTATTTTTTTTGAGACTGCAGATGAGCTAATTAAACTTCAAATTCTCAATTTCACGTATTCACCGATAGGAACAAAAGAGAGAGGTTATCAGTGGTATTACTAAGCTTTTATGTTGACAATTTGCACATAATCTTTCTTATTGACTGTATTTTACTTACTTACACACGAAAAATAATACACTTGTCTCTTTCACGCTTGACACTTCAAATATACTTCGGTTTATTTCTACCGCGCGATGAAACAAGTGTTAGCACATTTGTATAGAATGCAAACGGTAACTGTCACTTATCTGCAGCCTTTATTTTTTTGCATTCGACTCGAGTTTGCACCATATGCTTCAGAAAATTATGTTTGATGTGAACTGAATTAATCCGTTTAATAATTAATAAACGCACTTTGAGAGTTTTCACTTTTCCGAATTGATTGCTACCAGCTATGCGCCGTGGCTCAGTGGTTAGTGCGTTGGACTATGGAGCAAGGGGTTCGCGATCGAATCCCTTCTCAAATAACAAATTGCCATTCGGACACGGCATTAAACAGTAGGCCCCTTCCATTCGTGTAAAGAATATAACACGCACAATACGAATGGTTGTGAGAAGCTGGGCCTTGGGTCCCATCGACCTGTTGCGCCAAGTATTTATTTTTATTTTTATGCCAACGAACAAGACCGACCCCGACACCACTCACAATACCGCACACCACACCGAGCACTTCGCACCAAATAGTCTTTTGTTCTTTTCTTGCTCCTCGACGAATATTGAATTTATCTCTTTATTTAAAAAGTGTATTTCATTAAGCGCTTCCTATCTTTAAATTTATATAAAACAAAGTGTGTGTGGTGATATCACCACTGCGAATAGTCCTCTCGCACGCAGGAACGTTGCCCGAACAGAACACCCATTTTGATAATACAATTTCATTATTTGCACGTGTTGTTGAACGTTATATCCATCCATGGTGATTTGGCTAAACAGACTAAATAAATTGACAGCTGTAGCTTCAACTACTATCTATTGTCAAAATTCGGAAGTCCCGATTGAAAGACCCTTTATGAAATACAAAAGGAACGTGTTGACACTGGGTGACCGCGAAGTGGACTGTGGGGTGTTGTGAGTTGAAATTAGTAACAAGCAATGTCCTAGATTAAGTGCAGGGCTGCCGCCTGAACAACTAGCATACGTGGTACAAGGAATAAAAACAAGTATTCAAAGTTAAGCAACGTATATATATTTCTTAAAGTATATATGTATGTATTTAAATTATCTTTTACTTCAACTAGAGAAGAGTTAAACTAGTACAGTATGATCATATTGCTAATCGGCCCACAACCACGACCAAATTTGATTTGGTAAGATCTCATACTAAGATAAATGCTTACCCATTTGATATTATTGGAAATCAATAAACTTTTCATTAAAAAAATTATGTTTTGTTAGATAATTGGTTGGATCTCTTCGAGAAGTCCTTGTATATACAATCAACTTCTTCACCACTTTCTAGAGCAGTAGAACATTTATGCGTAGAACTTAACAAGTTCGCTATCTATTTCTGACAAATCTTTGTTACTGTTTGCTTATGATACTGCGACAAATCGAGGTTTACCTATCAGAGATAAAAGTTTGTTGATTCACTTCACTTCGTTCATCTTTTTGGAATATAGGCGTGAGAAAAGCTTTTAGCTAAGCGTATTTTAGAATATAGGGATAGTTTGAACAGGTACTTCACAGGATGAATGAGGACTTGATAACACTTTTTTTAGAATTATTGAAGCAATCCCGTTTGCCCCCGTTGAGCGATTTTTGAAAATGGTTCAGAGAACGAGTTACTGATATCAACCGCATTTTTTATTATATAAAATTAGATTACATATCAGATTTTTCTTAGAGTTCAGAAATCTCCAAAAACTTTTATTATCAGATTTTGAAGAGAAGTCCGTTTCACTCCCTAATGAACTAGTGGACAGTATTTACAAATCATCAAGGAAACTAATATATGCATTTGTTCAGGTTGTTCTTCCAAGCTTCGATCCGTTTATTTTGTAAAACCCTTAATTTTTTTTTTATATACAACGGATAAAAATGTTTTAAGTTTTTGGGAGAATTTAGAGAAATGCATTTTTTCGTGCAGTTGTTCATAATTGAGAAAAAAACCTCAATAATAATGCATCTACAAATGTAATTATTCCCTGGGAAAGTCAAAAGTGTACTGTGAACTGTCACACAAGTTTATTTCATCGTGAATATGACAGCCCAAGTCAAGGAAAATATCCAATCGTGAGTGAAGGTTTATCAATTATGTATGTTAAAGTTTTAGTAACGTGCTGTTGGTAGTGCTGATGAGTTTGTTCTTGATCGTTGTTCCAAGTGAATGATTTCAGCATTTATAATAGTTGGCGTTCGATAGAATTGATTCTGGGTAATGCGTCCGTTACAATAGTGTCCTTATCCTTAAGAAACACACTCTATCTATTGAGTCTTATTGATATCTTATGTATCTTTTCGTGGCAAAGCTTTGTCGGCGTTTTGAGCAAAAGCATACATGTGATTCGTTCGGGTAACGAATTTGGGCAAAAAAGTAGTATTTCTAGGTTATAAGACAAATGCAAAATAATGGCGTAGCAAAGTTTGAAATTGCAACGCCCACTTATAGAAAACTTTTTTTTTTCAAAATATTTACCTACCAGAAATTGAGAAAAAATTATCTAAGCAAAGTAATAGGCCTTTAAATTTTCCATAATTCACCCAAACACCCTATCTGGCCACGCCCACTTTTTTAATACGTTTCTATAAAAACAAAACATTGTGTAAACTTCTACAATGTTATGACTATTATTCCATCGAAATGCGGAATACCAAGTCTACTTTACTGGGAAGAGCAAGACTTGGATTTCAATCCTGATAAAATTGTACACTTATAGCATTAAGGTGCAAGTACGTACGACTTTTTTTTATTAATTTCATTTACGCACTTTTATTTGAATTCACTTTTTCTTTTATTTGGTCTTTTTTTTTCAAGACTGGTTAGAACTAAATTTAAATTTAGACACTATGATACCCGTGTACACCCGTGACACTCATAGTCGTGTCAGATTTTTACTGACTTAACACAACTACTAGGTTTCCCCATCCAGTAGTTTTTGTTTCATTGTATGTACGCGTGAGGCAGGTAGACTTTCGGTAAAATCACCTAATAGAACCATTAAGAGTGGTTGGTACTCGTTGCGCTAAATAGAAAGGTTTCGTTCGTTGGAGTCGACGTACAGGGTTTCTTATGTCCAAACTTTGGAGTATGGCATGGTTGCAATGACCATCAAGTCGAGTTCGTAACTTTCTAGCAAAGTTTATTATTTCTACTTCCACGGTTGGGATCAATAGATCTCTCTGTATATCATTATTTCGGAGATACAGTATTTCGGAGAAGCAGTTTTTTGTATGTGCTCAACTTGGAATGTCGTCCGAGTAGCCAGTACATTTCTTAGCATCTAGCGTCATCACGAGATATTTGGCTTGATTTGCATACGGTATTTGTACCGAATTAATGAAGACGGATATATTGTTTATATTTCACAAAATTTATTTAAAGAGCATTGTAGTTTTTCAGTAGCGGACTCGACTATGCTTTCCGTAGCCAGAATAGCCGTATCGTCCGAGAACGTAGCTACTATTGTACCCTCAGTTTGCGAAATGTCACGAGACTGTTCTATAACAAGAACAATGTAGGACCAAGGAGACTCCCTTGCGGAACCCCGGCGGCAATATTCATAAACCCTCAGTAGACCGTTCCGTGCTTAACTCTAAATATCCTATTTTTGAGGTAGGATTCTAAAATGCTGTATACGGTTTTCGGAAAGATCTTACTGAGTTTATATTTCAGGCCATTGTGCCAAACCTTGTCAAAGGCCTGGGACACGTCAAGTAAAACGCTAGAGCAAACCTGTTTTTTCTCTAGTGCTTTTTCGATTTCGGTAGTTATTCTAAATACCTGGTCAATTGTGGAGTGATTCTTTTTGAAACCGAATTGATGATCAGGTATAAGGCGTCTTTCTTCTATAATTTTTGTCCATTCACCATTATGGTTTCGGATTGGTGCCATCACTGCTTTCCAGACTGAGTAATTTGAGGTTTTTTTCGTTTGTTAAGCCTTCGAGATAGACCGATGTTTAAGTTTATTGCATAACAAGTTAAGGTATGCTAATGCGAGATTGTTGCCATACCCTACGTGCTTTCCTCTCTTTGCGAATAAGTTCTTTTATTTATAAACTTTTCGAGCTCTATCTCTAACTCAAGAAGTGTTTTCAGTGACGCATTCAACGAAATTTTTGTTTCGCAATGCTTGAAACCATCCCAGTTAGTCCTATTATTTTTTAGCCTCGGTACTTCTTCAGCTTTCATTAGCTTATCACTTATTGTTAAGACTATCGGTGCGTGGTCAGAGGAGAGGTCATAGCTTTCTATTTTTGTGATATTGGTAGATACTCGAAAAGTCTACCAGGTCAGGTATTTTCGCTACGTCGGAGGGCCAATAAGTCGGTTTTCCTGTCGAATGGAAGTCTACTCCGGAGTCCATACCGACTGTTGGAGAATGAGTTTTATTTGATATTTGTAAATTGGTTAAACAATGTCGAAACAATTTTGAGAGCTAAAACTGAAATAATGATCCTCTGACATATTTTATGTGCAGGGCAACCAGGGGTGGTTACTGATCTTAAACATCCTGCCCGGTCGAACCACAATGTTCGAAATGCTCGGCATCCAGTAGAACACATAACTTCTGTATCGCTCAGGTACACATTCCATTCGCTTTCTTGAGGGTGACGTTCTGCACTAATCCATCACTGCCCGGGTGGATTACGACAATCCGTCCCAATCGCCAGTAAGTCGGTGGAAGGTTCTCTTGACGCACAACCACAATGTCACCCACCTTGATGTCTACAGCTTTCGTTCCCATGCAGACGAAAATGGCTAGATATGTCTTAACCGTCGTACGAGACCGTTTAGTTCCAACGCGGATGGTGAATGGTCCGCAGTAGTCAACACCTGATGACAAAAATGGTCGGAATGCATTCACTCTCTGCCTCGGTAAGCAGAAGTCGCTGCAGGGAGCTGAACCGTTCGGTACGCATTCGCGTAAGAGTTTCCCAGTGGTGGAGCATCAGGATGGAATGGAATATGCACTACCTAGGGAACATCCTCATTTCGAAAATGCGTTGCGGAAAATGTGCGATCGCACTCATGCTGGCCCACATTATATTCCGGCATCTCTTCCAAATTCCAAAAACTGCGTGTAAAATCCTCCAATCGCAAGTCAACCGCATTCACCTGAGCGCAGAATGCATGTGCAGGCTGTGCTGGGCTCGAAATTGCCGAAGCGGGACCATATACAACTCAACCAAACCGTGAGCATTGAGCGCGTGGCTCGTCTGAAGTCCCATTGATGACCTCACCCTCTACAATCTGGCCCCTGACATCAGCGCCGACTAAAACATCGATGCTTCCCGGTGTAGTAAACCGTGGCTCAGCAAGTTGAAGACCAGATAAGTGCTTCCGATTTCTTCCATTAACGTGCACCGCTGGGGTTAGAGAGGTTATTAACGGGAGAACCAATGCGTTTATCTCTAATTCAAAATCAAAGAGTCTGAACCTGAGCTTAAGCAAAACGCTACCCTTTGTGCGAGCGTAGGCTAAAGCGCCAATCCCTTCTACCACCACCTCCAATCGAGTTCTACGAAGATTAAATTGATTAGCCAAACGTTCCGTTACAAAGTTCACCTGCGATCCAGGGTCGCAGAGTATCCGAGTCAAGTTCTGCTCCAACTCTCCTTCGGCGAATGCTCGCGCTGTTGCTAAGAAAACTGTGCTGTCGGCTAGTTACACTGATTGAGTCGTAGTTAAGGCAAGTGTCGACTGAGGTGGAGGTATTGGGCTCTCCACAGGTGAAAGATGGGGATCTCGGCATAACATTGTGTGATGCTTCTTCTGACACTGTCTACAGCCACCTGCGGAACACTGCCTTGACGTGCGCCCACTCCTCAGGCAATTAAAATAAAAGCCCAAATCCTTTAGATCGGCAAAGCGTTGACCGGGTGTCTTATTCAACAATCGTTGCCAACGTGTAATTCGATGTGGTCCTTGGCAATGAGGACACTTACCCTCAGTCATTGTCGTCACATGCGATTTCATTGACGGTTGGGAGCAAACATTGCGTGTAGTCCAAACCTCGCCTCGGTTCGGAGTACGTATTAGCTCGGTGGCAAGGCTTTCGGCGCGCTTTTCGATGAATTCCAACAAACTGGACAACCGCAAAATCTCATTGGACGACCATTCCATACACCACTCTCGCTGCGTAGAGAGCGGTAGCTTGGACACAACAAGTGGCACTACCAGGGCATCCCACTGATCTACTTGTAGTTCCATGACGCGCAACGCGCGTAATGATTCCTGCACCGTGTCGACTATCGTTAGTAGTGCCGGTGTCTCATCTACAACCGTCTTCCTGTTGAGGAGACGAGAAACGTGAATTTCCGCCAGGAGTTTAGGGTTATCGAAACGATTCTTTAGCGCCTGCGACACCTCTTGATAACCACCAGAGTACATGCCGCCAGTGAGAGGTACCTTTACCTATTCGATGGCCTGTCGCAGCTTACCTAGCTTTTATGCTTCCGGAAATTCCATACTGTGCACTAGAGTTTCAAAAGTGTCTCTAAAAGAAAGCCAGTTGTGTTATGCACCGTCAAAGGGTGGTATCGTCACTGGGTCCAACCGCATATCCAACTTCACCGACGATGATTCTTCATTGGAGCTGGGGAGCACACATGACTGAGACGCTTGCCTTAGTTGTGACAATCTACGGTTAAGGATGACACACCCTCCATTGTAGGTCGTCTAGACCTGTTCCTAAAGATTATCATGATCTGCTAACTCGTCGGCTGCAGCTGCGTTAACCAACGTCTCATGGTTAGTAACAAATCGTCCTTAGTGCGCCGTTATGGACGTAATTCCTGGCTCCAACTGCACCACATCAGCACCGTCGAGGTTGGCGACGGCCACGCGGTCGTATGCACGCCGTATTGCATTTGTAGCCGACAATCGTAGGTTAAGTTTTGCCATATGTCGCACTAGAACGTTGGATCGTCAAATTTAATTGAATAGTTTAAACACAGCGCTGTAGTAATACTTCTCAATGTAGATATGTATCATTCCTCACAGCAGGCACCAAAATTTTGGGGAATAAGTTTTATTTGATATTTGTAAATTGATTAAACAATGTCGATACAATTGTGAGAGCTAAAACTGAAATAATGATTTTCTGACATATTTTATGTGCAGGGCAGTCAACTATTAGTGGGTTGGTTGGTTCACTCCAGGGATGGCTCTGTCCAGGGGTGGTACTGATCTTAGACACCGACTTTGTACAACATTATACCTCTGGTTAAGTTTTTTCTCGAACCCCAGAACGTGTGTTTGGCATTAAAGTCGCTGCCAATAATAAAATTCGTTCCAAGTGAGTCGAAGAGGTCTACAAGCTCGATACTTGTAAGCTTATAACGCGGAGGAAAATAAATAAATGATATATTAATATCCATTGTGTTGTTCTTCACCCGAACTGAAGTTTGCTTGTATTGCGTCAAGTTCTGTCATGGAACTTAAGGAATGTTTGATGCAGTCTTTGATAAATAAAGAAGGACCCCCTCTGGGTCTTCCCGAGGGATGGTATGCATAAAATCCTCTTATTTTTAATTCAGATTCCCTTGTTAAATGAGTTTCCGAGATCAAGCACACATCAATGTTGATGTTTCTTAAGAATATTTCTAGTTCTGCGATTTTTTCCTCGAGATCATTTGCATTCCATGTTAAAATTTTAATTGATTTGTTCATATTCATTTGGTTTTATGTTTTGTACGAGGCTTTATCTCAAGCTTGCTTGGTTTGTCAAATATTATACTATTAATTTTAGTTTGTTCGTCAAGTTTGGCAAGGATTATAAAGAATACTTGCGAAAGTGGATCCGTCGAAGAAGCTCTTTCTTTGTTCGTCTGGTTCGCTTTTGCGGCTTGGGCATACGAGTTGGTACCCGAAAGTTTCGGGGTTACCTTTATTTTGGACAACTATACCGTACTATTTTCCCCTTTGGGTGTTTCTTTGTTGGTAGTAACTTTTTTCTTTGCGGTTTCTTGCTTCTCCTTAGTCGGCATAACGTTTTGATGTAAAGTATCACGCCTTTTTTGCAGTTCCTTTGAAACTTCACAACCACGATAGTTTGCCGGATGCTTACCTTTGCGGGGCTTCTTTTTCTAGATCGCATTTTTCGCATAAATGGCTTCCAGCACGTTTTACACATTTCGGTTCCTTTTGACAGTACGATTGTGTATGATTAAAGCCTTGGCAACGTTTACACTGCGGTATCGATTTCGAATTTGTGCGCATAGGTTCAATTTTAACTACCATATTTAGAATATTATTTACTTTGGTCTATTCTTCGGCGCTCGATTAGTTTCAATTTCGAGTTCTTCTTCATCCGTATGATATTTTGGACTAATTGCACATGGAGTTACATCGCGTTTTTCTTGCGATTTTAAGCTCTTTAAAGCTACGTTTTAATTTTTTAAAAATTCTACTCCTTTTTTCAGTTTTTGATACAGTAGATCCATTTCATTTAGTTTTAAACGGAGTTTCTAGTTTTATTCCGCCATTTGATTAAATTTCTCTGAGTCGCATTTGTCTTGAGCTTGCTCCTCCGGCGGACTTCTTTTTCCGGAGACACACATCCTTGATGGTGGTGACCGTGCTACCCTTGATTTGTTTACAAAGGGATTTATAAGATGCAAAAGTTGGATCTCCCCAGAATCCGTAAAACCGACCTCCGGAGAGGGTGGATTTTCCAGTGAAACTTTACTGCCACCTGGGGTATTATATCTTATTGTTTTATCCATTGCATTTGTGTGTATACTGATTATCCCGCGTATACGGTGGGTGGATTTTAGTCGCCTCTTACGACAGGCATGCCTACCTCGGGTATATTCTAACCCCTTACCCGAAGGGGACTGTGCAATTGCAAATTAAAAAGATTAAAGCATTGACTTTCCCAAATAAAGATACCGATAAATATCGAGAGTGGCTAGCTTAAGCAGAACAGTCGTGGGAACATATAAAAAGTCTTAGAAGGGCTTTTATATGCAACAACCATTTTCAAAGCTGTTTTATTAGAAAAAACAATTTCAAATTAAATACCTATCTGTCACTTTTTTTAAAAAGTAATAAAAACATTTCTATTTCTGGCAATGATTCCGATTGTTTTGATCAAAATTAAATAACATATTTAAAACATAATGCACGTCTTTTAATGCAAATAACGTTTCAAAAAGATTATCAAAAAAAAAACGTTTAAGTGATGACGTCTGTATAATTTCTTATCTGTGCTTATAGGATCTAAGACAATTATAACCTTAGAATAGGGTATTTTCTTAGGATAAGGTATGCAAAGAAAAATTACTCAGGGCTACAGCTATACACATAATTTCAAAGCTATCGGTGAACAGAAGTTATAGAGTATATTTATCGGCTATGTCTCTATCAAAGTCACAAATGACATCCAGTTGTCAAAATATTTAGTAATATTTGAATGTGCGGAAATTATTAGAAATTTATTGTCAAATTTCCGACTCAGTTGCACGGAACTTGAATTTTCGTCATGAGGTCTGTCGTCACGTTCTTTCAGCGTGCGGCAATTCGTCGGATGAATGAGAATACATTTTTTTAACCCTAAGCCCCCAACCAGACAGAAAATGTTTTCTCTGGAGCTACGTCAAATCCTTAGTCTACGCTAATAATCCAATTATTTTGGACGACTTCAAGGCCTACATTCGAGACGCTATTGCCGAGTCATCAAAAATTGAATCGAAAAAAACTAATTAAAGGAAAGAATCCAATGAAGGCAAACGATTAAATAATTTTTTTTTTATGTATGTACGTACATATGTATATGAAATATATGATTTTCCTTATTCGTCTCTCTTTAATAATCAAAGAAATCATAATCAACCAATCAATTTAAAATTATTAAGTTCTTTATTGTGTATCGCTTTTTAATTCTTTCGCAACTTTATTTATTACATAATAAAGTTTCTTTTAATTACCAAATCGTAATCCAATAAATTTCACAATACTTCGTACAATTCACCACTACTATCGCTCAAAATTGTGTCTTCTTCGACCAGGGTATATCCGTAATGAGTATTTTGAAATATTTCTTATCAGTAGTTACACCAAACTAGACGACAGTGAAAAGGGATAAAAGAGCTAGAAAATTGTTGCACAGGGTAATCCATTCAAAAAAAAAACAACGTATTATTTTTTTTACATTTTTATTCGAAAAAATTACATATGAGTTACACTGATTAACATTAGCTTATTATTATTATTTTTTTTGAAGTATTGACAGTAAAAATCTCCTTTTCCTCTGACCTAAATATTTAAATTAATGTTCACCCATTTAAAATAAAATTCAAAATCGGTAATTATAAGTGGTAGCAAACTATAAACGCTTTATATATGTATAAACCTACATACATATGTACTTATATACATATTATCAATAAAACATTCCGTTACAGTAACTCCTAATAACCGTGTTTTTATGCAAGCAAGTGGTCCAGGAGCTATAAATGAAACAAACTATGTATCATAAAACAGACCTGATAACTCATGCGATGTCAAAAGTGAATAACTACCAAACGCACAAAACTTGAGCACGCTAATAAAAGGAGATAAGGCAAAACCATATTTATACATAAGTATATTTTACCCAGAAAGTCGCATGCGGTGATTGTATTCCCGTCTCGTTTGGTTATAAGCGTTCACATTTAAGGACAAAATTCAATATTTTCCACCTCTCTTCGCTTATTATAAGTTTTTGTTGTGGATTTTGGTTTATATACATACATACATATGTAAGTATGTTGTACATATGTACATATATCCAACTTCATACTTCGCGAAGGAGATAATAGTGTCTGGTTCTCGCCAGTGCATGACATGTACTTGCCAGTGCATGAAATTAAATAGTGGTTTTAACAAAGTTGTGCTTATATTGGCAGATACATACAGATATAGTGGTGCAGTTAGTATTTTGATGTCCACAGCAGTTAAAAAAATAATAGTTATGTAAATTAAAAGAATTATGTACGATATACATATCTACGTGTTTCAGAAGTGTTTTTCATTGCTGGTCCGTTGGTGTTAGGGTAAGCGCAATAGCATTACGCTTTGCTAACTTTTCTGTGGAACTCCTACGATTGACATTAGAAACATGATCAGATGGTAGGTCATGAATTTCACAGGGTCATCTGTATGACGGCTGAAATGATTTTTGAACTCGGACCAATGCGTAGGGACAGATGTAAGTTTGTTGTGATGGATAGCGAGTGCCGAACGTATCGGTCTCACTGTGTATGGATTTTCTTAATGATGTGATTTCCTCATCTATAAAATATTCACCAGGAAGGCGGAGAATGGTCCCACATAAGATATCGGCGGTGCCTGCTTCAATATCGATCTGCAACCTTGTGCGGAGTCCCAAAAGCTCTACTGGAAGAACGCTGGTCCAGTCGTTGGTATGATAGCTGATTCGAACGACCTGTTCCAGCGCTCTGTTATGTCATTCGATGCGGGCTGATAAACGGTTGATCTTGGCGAGGGCATCTAAAAGTTTGGATTCTAACTGTGGGCTTCTGTCACTGGTAATAGTCAGATGATATTCGAAACGACTTATCCAGCCGGAGAAGAATGCGTTGACGACTGTGTTAGGTCTTATGTAGATGATGAAGTTCGCCTTTCATGTATCTGATGTCAAGCCATGTTTTCCGTTAATGTAATGAATGAAAATTATTTTTGATAATGTGGATTCGTAAAAGGGCATCGGCTACTAAATGTGATGTATGTACCTTAAACGTGAAGGATGTCTGTGGTGAACTTCTGCTGTCAGAAGGACAAGAGGCAAATGCACCTTTAGTATAAAATGTCAAATTGAATTAAAGTGGAAAAATTTTAAATTCGAAAATAACAATTTTTAATTAGAAGAACAATGTGTTAAATTATTGAAGTAACTAAATTTTCGATTCCACACCTGTTAAATTAAAAAGCGATGAGTATCTTTTAAAAATTTTGACTCATTTCTGTAGCATCTGATATTAACTAGTGAACTATTAAATAAACTACCCACAGTTAGATTATAAAATTACCACGCGTTATATGTTTGTATATACATATATGTATAGTATATATACCCGGATTTAAGAAAGAACATTTTGAGTACTTTGAAATAGTATCTATAGATGACTTAATGGAAGAATTTTCAGACTTCTAAATAATTTGATTCTGACTTTGATAAGTAAAGATTCAATTTTATTAAAATGCGTGCGGCCCCAGCACAAAATTTCAAATTGATGTTTAAATTTAAACAAAAAATTGTAGTCTAAAGGCTGAGCCATCTGTTTCCTGTTCGAAATCTTGACAAAAGTCAGTATCATACCTCAGCGGAACGAAACGAGGCGCATTTTCATCTCGGCGGCTCCGTCAACAAACAAAATTGCCGCATCTGGGGCTAGGGTTACCGGAATGAAAATTGCGAGTTTTCTAAGGGGGACAATTATTCAAAAATGTAGATAAAACATGTTTTTGAAAATTTTAACACCAAAGTAAGAAAAGTAAATAAAAATAAGTATTATTAGAAACTTACATATTTGTATGTAGGTACAGTCGGACTCGGATATAGTCACATCAAAAAAAAAAGAAAAGAAAAGAATATATGTATGTACATATGTACATAAGTTTTTTTTCTTAACAGGATATGGAACAGGACTCATCATCATCATAGGAATAAATATTAATAAAATAAAAAATATTTTTTACAAATATATAATAGGAACTTGAATGCTATCAGTTAAATATAAAAAGTACTCCATTTATTCATAATTTTCGCTTGACTTCATTTTTTCAATAAACTGTCATTTTCAATAAACTGTTTTTTTTTTAAGGTTTGAAATTGAATGTTTTTTTAAATTTTTTTTTTCAATTTTGAATTTTTATTTAATAAAGGGGACAGTGGTTTGTATAAGAGGGGACAAACAGCATTTTGGTATGAAAATGGGGGACTATCTCCCTAAAGAGATCGTCTGGACGTCTCGTAACCCTATCTGGGGCTCGGAAAACCCGCATGTTATTGCCGAGAAGTCGATGCATACACAGAGAGTAACAGTTTGGTGGGGATTATGGAGTGGTGGCATCATTGAACCATTTTTCTTCGAAAATGAGCCTGGAAACAACGTTTCGGTCAACGGTGGGCGTTACTGAGCCATGTTAACCGACCATGCCACAATCGATCTTTGGGCACCAAATTCCCAAATCCTGTTATCAGCCGTCCTGGCGATGTCAATTGTCACCTTTTTTTTGTAAGAATTTGGAAAGCATCCAAAGACTGAGTGTGGGACTTTAATCCACTAAAACCACCCCTGCCTTCAACCCCGGGTCCCCACGGTACCGCCGTTAGGCATTTCATCACAGCTGCTGTAGCGGTGTTTGTATTATGTACGTGTGTATGTATGTAAGTATCATTGTGTCAGAATGTGTTCGGGTGTGTATGTCGGTCCATGTGCCGCGAGCGTTTGACTGTTTGTCTGCGCATTTTGTGTGTAGCTGAGTATGTATATGTATTTGCCGGAGTTTGCAGATTCCTACCGTCCGGTTGCTCGTTCTTCCAGGCGAAGCTGCTGCATTATCGTTGTGATAACTTCATTTGCCGTCTCTCAGGCTTCAGACGTCGTTAGCATGAAAGTTATCAGCCCTCTTGGTGTTATCAGCCATTTCGGGTATAACCCTGGCCGTCGAGTATCCTCGGCATTCCATCAGGATATGCTCTGCATTCTGGGTTTTCCCATCGCAATGGGGGGAGTATACGTCATCTACGTGTTTGTACTTGTAGAGGTACTCCCGGAAGCATCCATGCTCCGAGAGAAATTGGGTCAGGTAGTAGTTTACCTCTCCGTGTCCTCTACTGTTCCACTCCTCTATGTTGGGGATTAATGTGTGGGTCCATTTCCCCTTGGTGGTAGTATCCCATCTATGTATGTTGCCACTGTGCGTGGATGGCAGCGCCGGCTATTCTTCTTTGTTCCGGCTCGGTTCCACGTTGTTTAGCTGCATTTTTGACTTCTAAGTCGATAGGCATTCTGCCCGATATCACGCTTATGGCTTCCGCAGACACAGTTCTAAAAGCGCAGCATACTCTTATCGAAGCGACTCGGTGCGGTGCGTTCATATATTTCATGTACGACTTGACTTCCGACGCTGGTGCCCATACGGGAGACGGATACATAAGCATCGACTTGCTCACTGTTGCTAACAGGTTTCTGATTGGCTGCCTGGGTCCTCCTACATTTGGCATTATCCTGGACAGTGCCGCTACTGCCCGGGAGGCTTTTTCACCTGCCATCTCTGATGGCATGCCCACATTTCTCTGACGTTTCGGTCATCTTTTTTGCCACAACAACTACTGCAATATCGTCTGCGTAGCCAATGATGAGTACTCCGCTCGGCTTTGGTATTCTTAGGATTCCATCGTACATTATGTTCCACAATGTAATATTTCTTTGGCCCTTCTTCTGTGTCGTAGTGAAGGGTTCTGTCTTTGAGGTAGCTGGCGATTATTCTCCTTATATAGTTAGGTGTCTGTAGGTTGCATAAGGCTCTGCTTATAAAGTTCCAGATGACTGTCGAGTGTTATGACGGCACAGTACCGCTTTGTCCCTCCTAACCATCTTCGTGCCGCGATTGCTTCACGCGCAATGTTGCACACTGCCTCTATAGCATGTATGGTGCTTCGCTTCTTTCTGAAGCCATACTGTTGGTTGGAGAGCCCGTGGTCTCCTTCAGTGTGTCTCTCGAGTCTTGCTCGTACAATTTTCTCCAGAATTTTACCCATTGTGTCGAGCAAGCACAGCGGCCTGTATGACGACGGCTGGTCAGGCTTGTTACCCTTCGGGATAAGGACTAGGCGCTGCCTTTTCCACTGTAGTGGGCATTCACCTTCCACTAAGCATGTCGTATACAATTGTATGAAGATCTCTGGCCTTATCTTGACCGCTTTTTTAAGGACCAGGTTCGGGATTCCGTCCATTCCTGGCGTCTTGTTGATCTTTATCGCTGCTGCAGCTTCTAGGATTTCCTCAGTTGTTACTGGGGGTTATCTCCGCTTCCGCTGACGTTTCCTGAGAAAGTATCGGGACCTCATCTTTCGCCGGAAATAGAGTGCTAACGATTAAGCGTACCATGTTCGGACATGTCGGTGCAGCTGCCGTAACATGTTTTAGTTTTTTCATGACTATTTGATACGCACTTCCCCATGGGTTGTGCTGCAATGCCTGGAACGATTCTCGTTTGCTCTTTTTTATCAGTGTACGGAGCTCTTTCTTTTTAGTTTGGAATTGATCCTGTAGGATTTCATAGTCTCTATGTCTTTGCGTCTCGCTCTCTGTTGCCGTCTACGCATTCTGAGGCAATCTGCGCACAGATTCGAGATATCTTCGCTCCACCAATATGCAGGTTTTCTGCCGTTTCCTTTCCCTTTATGTGGCATGGAAGCATCACATCCTCGGGATAGGGACGTTGTCGCTTCTTTGGCTTGTTGTTCTGCTGCGCCCGTTGGTGTATCCATAGTTTCCAGCACGTATTCAAGCATCTCATTATCTAAGTTATCTGTTTTCCAGCAAAGCTTTTGTACTTTCTCCAGGTGCTGGGGTCGATCTTTACCCTCTGTCTCAAAGATGATGGCATGGTGGTTGCTGTGTGTGTACAGGTCTGAGACATGCCATTTTATTTTCCTCGTTATTGACTTGCTGGCGAATGTCAGGTCGATGATGGAACCTGCCCTACCATTGTCGAAAGTGTTACTATTTCCCTGGTTGAGTTACACTAGATCGAGGCTAGCAAAGGCCTCAAGGAGTTCCATTCTATTGCCCATGCATTGAAGTCTCTGGCTTCTCTCGTGCTTCGGCTACAAGGCTGCCTTTTTGTTCTGGTTTCTACCCATCTTCCGTCGCAGTAAGGTGTTTTGTACTGTTCGCAGATAAGAGCTACATCCCCGTTTTCTTCTCTCGCCGTTTGTAGATCCTTACAGGCGAGGCATCTGTAGCATTGTGTCGGTGCTAGGTGCTCCCGGATCCTGCAGCGTACCCATCCCACGCGCATATGTCCTGCTGCGATCATCTTAGTTGCCTCATTAAGTGTAATATTAATGAGTCCAGTTTGAGTTCCTCCCGTTGCCATTCGTAGGGATTTAACAGCATCAGTGGTTATTTCAGCTGATGCTGGGAACTGCTCTGCTATTGCCTTGCAGGTGTCCTCCGGGGTTGTGACCTCGTCCAAGTCGCGACACTCGACTGTTATTAGATGACATAAAGACTTCACCTTTGCTTCGCTTTATACTACTTTGGCCATCTCTTCTTTGAGTTGGTAGGTTTTTACGTTATTAGCCGTGTTAAGTTCAAAGAGCAGTTCCCCTTTCGCTGCTTTCCTGATTTTGTTACCGCTCCACCCGAGTTCTTTAAGCTTCTTTAGGCTTCGATTTCATCATTTTAAGCATGCTGGTGTAGGACGTTTCACCTGTTTTCGGTAGTATAGCATCGGGCTTTCCGGGTTTTTTTCTGGTCCTACCACCTTGCTTCTCTGTTTTGTGTGGCCTTTTTTCCTCCTTTCCATTCTCCTTTTCCTCTCTGTTTTATGTTTTGCCTTCAGTCGATTTTTTTGTCGTTAAGGTACTACCTTCCATTCCCGTGCTCCGGTAGGTACGGCTTCTTCCTCCGTTTCTGCTTCTAGATTAGCTGCTGTTCGCTTTCCTTTTTTTTTTGTGTTGGCAGCTGGTCTCGGCCTCTCTTTGTCGCTTCGCTTCTCCCTCCATGTTTGGTTTTAAGGCTGGAGAGGTCTGCGCGCTTTTATTGGCCCGATCCCTGCTTTTATCCTTCGTTTAGGTTTTTGCCTTCTCTGCTCTTCTGTGCAGTACTGAGATACTTCGCACAAGGTCCCTCATGGCTTGGTTGATGTGAAGTTGGGTACTCATTGCATCCTGCAGCTCTGCGATTTTCCGTCCTAGTTTCTCCACGGCTTCTGAACCGTCTTCACTTCTTCCAGCTTCCGGTGTTCCTCCAATCGTCATTGGATTGCTAGGTACCACACGTGAGCTGGTCTCACCTTCGCTGTTGCTGTGGTTTCCTTTGTGACTCCTGGTGTAGCCGATGCCAATGGGGCCGGTTCGCTCGTCGTCTCCTTCCTTGCGGGTGACTCGGACTCTTCCAGACTTCTCTGTGGTGCTGCCGCTTGGCCACCTGATGACCTCGGTATCTTGGAACTCCTTAGGAAGGGGTTCACTGCTTTCTCATTGGTGCTGTTTCTACTACCGTCGCTCCTTTTGTTTGTATTGTTTGGCGCCTCGGAGCTGCGATTTGACCCCTTTGGATTTTGTTTTTTGTGGGAAATCGTGAAGGATCAATGTTATGCCAACAACCCGGAAGCGATTCAAGCACTTAAGGCCAATATCATCCAAGCAATCTGTGAGCTACAGCCCGAAACCATCAACAAGGTCTTAGAAAAGTGAAGTGACAGTATGGGTTACTGCGAAGCCAGCCGAGGCAGTCACTTGAACGACGTTGTGTTCCATAATTAATGGGAATTTAATTTTGTTCATTTTATTGCATTTTTAGAAAGAAATTTGTATTGTATTTGTATTTGACCCAACCACCCACTTCACCCTCTTGTTAATCCAACGTACAATAAAAGCTAAGATGATAAAGTTGCCCGACGAGTCCATTTAAATATTGCTGTAAGTACGTAGTATGGAGGATACTACTTAAAACTTAGCTTTAAATCCAATGTAACTCTTAAGTATTTAAAGTTTCCAACTCTTCCAGTTTCCTAAAAAAAAAAGAGCACTTAGCATTATCATCAAAGCATAATACATAATGGACATAAACTGACGTTGACAATGGCAATAATCACTATTAAAACGAAATTTTAAACACCCAGATGAGTGATATCGTATGGTATTATCTTCTGGAACTGTTTCCATAATTTTAAACAGCATGAACTTGGTTTTATCACGAATTACTAGCTTATTAAACTTGAACCATCTACGTAATATATCAAGATCACAGTTCAGGTCTACAAATAACTCTAGGTAATAATTGTTGGAGTAATTTAACACAGTATCGACGATAAAAGCTGTAGTTCTGCCCTTAAACTATTGAACAAAAAGCGAATTTACAAAAATTTAGAAAAAAATTGACCCCAAATCGGAACTTATGTATATTTATAAAATTCATTGGCCGCTGGCCGCATTTAATTTTCACCCTTTACTTACTTTACTAAAAAAGTCTCTAAATAAGGATGAAAAAGTTTAAGAATCGTTTAAGCTTTTGTATATTTCACCACACAGTTTTTGTTGAGACCTTAATAACGTGAAATGTTATGCTGTCAAGTTAACCAATTGTTATTTCTTCCTAATTTTCTTTATGTCAAACTTTTGTTTTTCTCTTCTCCGCTTTTTTCTTTCCAAGTGAACTCGTGCTAAAAGGAAGTCCTAATAAAATAATCTATTATAAAATATAAAAACCTCATTTATTTCAACAGGTTATGAGCCCAGGATATTAAGAAATCCTATTTAAATCCTATGGGCGCCGTGGCTCAGTGGTTAGTGCATTGGACTATGGAACAAGGGGTTCGAGATCGAATCCCAGTCGGGGAACACCTAAAAGTTTTTCACGGCCTCATCTCTCGCGAGCGTCTGACAAACATCCGAGAGTACACAACTGTCTCGAGAAAGCTTCTCAAATAACAAATTGCCCTTCGGACACGGCAATTCGTGTAAAGAATATAACACGCACAACACGAATGGTTGTGAGAAGCTAGGCCTTGGGTCCCATCGACCTATTGCGCCAAGTATTTATTTTTTTTTTATTCAAATATCGAGGATTTGAAATGTTTTTAAAATTTCTTCAATCAAGAAAATTTTTGTTGGTGATATACTATAATACACACGAAGTAACCTCAAAAATGAGTGCTAACGTGCTCGGCCGAATTCAACTGTTCAACGGGGTAAATTGTTCTTCATGGAAACTATAGATTGAAGCAATCCTTTACAAAGCTAGGCTAACTGGACATGTAAATGAAAAAATGCCTAGGACGCAGGATGCAGAGGAGCAAAGAAACTGGGGTGCCAAAGATATGGAGCATCGTTTTTTTTTTTTTTTTTTGGGTGCGCCAACGGATGTGTAATCTTCTAAAGATACCAGTCACCCGGGCTACTGGCATGCACGATTCGCAAACCTGAATACTCGATGCCAGGAATACGCCTACGTACTAACACACTTCAACCACTCTCCCCGCGGAACTACCGTTAAGTATTACTTCGCGGGGCTGGTTAGCACTTTATGCTCTTCTTAACCTGTTCGACGTTTCTTGTTCTGAGGGGGCTTCCATTTGGGTTTGGTTGCTCTCCCTGAGCCTTTCCAGCCGCCGAAGTTCCTTTATGATCACCGCTGCTGTTTGTTTCACAGTATTCCATACTGCGTTCGATGTCAGCATATGGTTTACGATGTTCTCCGGAGTTGGTATTTCTCCAATTTTTTCCTCAAGACCTCTGCGTTCCAAGCGAAAATGTGGGCACTGAAAGAGCACATGCTCTGCATCCTCTCTGGCCTCTCTACAGTTGTAGCAATTTGGAGATTCATCAAGCCCAAACCTGTTTAGATAAGCTCTGAAGCAGCCGTGTCCGGTTAAGAACTGGGTGAGATAAAAATCCACTTCCCCGTGATGAAGGGCCATCCATTTATGTATATCCGGTATAAGTCGATGGGTCCATCTTCCCTTCGTTGACTGATTCCATCTTTCCTGCCATGATCTCATGGCAAGGGGTTCCTGGATTGGCGTCATAGGTCATAGGTCCTCTGTAGCTCAATAGCCAAGATATCCGCTGGTAGCATTCCCGCAATAACACATATTGCATCATCGGATACCGTCCGAAAAGCGCAACACACTCTCAGCGCGCACAATCTGTTGACGGAATTAACTCTTCTTGAGTGGGACTTAATTTTCACCGCCTTTGCCCATATTGGTGCCGCATACATTATTATTGACTGCGCCACTCTTGACAAAATTAGTCTCTTTGGTTGTCTGGGTCCTCCAAGGTTTTTCATTATTCTGGATAAGGCAGTACACACCCGAGCAGCTTTGTCGTACGTTATTTCAAGGTGTTCCTTGAAAGCTAGCCTAGCGTCAATTATCACACCTAGGTATCTGATCACCGGTTTTGAGGTTATATTTTGGTTGCCTACCCTGATGGTGATTGCTTCTCTTTTCTTGCGGCTGCTTACTAGTACTGCTTCCGTTTTATGTTCAGCGAGTTCTAAACCGACTGCTGCCATCCACCGTCTTACTTTTCGGATACATTCATTTCCAATGTCCTCTATTTCTTCCAGGTGTTTTGCTGTCACTACGATTGCGATGTCATCGGTAAAGCCTATGATTTTTGCCTCGTTGGGGATTTCAAGCCTCAGCACCTTATCATACATAAGGTTCCACAAGATAGGACCTAGTACCGATCCTTGTGGTACTCCGCCAGATATGTGGTACTGTCTTACCCCATCGTCGGTGTCGTAAAACGGGTACCGTTTCTCGAAATAATTGATTATTATTTTGATTAGGAACCCTGGTACCATCATTTCTCTAAGTGAGTACAAAATATGTCCCCAGTTTGCAGAATTGAACGCATTTTTGACGTCCAGTGTTATTACAGCACCGTATTTCTTTGCGCCTCCTCTCCATCTTCTGCCCTGGATAGCATCTTCCAGGATTGTGGTTACCCTCCGTATAGCATCGATTGTAGAACGGGCTTGCCATACTGTTCGTTTGGAAGTCCCCCGGCTTCATGTATTGCCACCTCCAGTAGTTTGCATATAATTTTTTCTAGTATTTTACCTATTGTGTCTAACAGGCATATAGGACGGTATGACGAGGGCTCATCTGGCGTTTTTTCCCTTTGGGCAGCAGCACCAGACGTTGTTTCTTCCACTGGCCTGGAAAGATCCCTTCGGTTAGACACTTATTATACATTTCCAGAAATGGTTCCGTATTTGTTTTTATGGCTAACTTAAGGGCCTTGTTGGGTATCCCATCCAATCCAGGTGACTTATTGTCATCGAACCGTTTGCACACTTCCAAAAGTTCCGTTTGCGTAACGGTTGTGATTTCATGTAAATCCTCGGGTGCTGCTATTCTCTCTGCTGTTCTCTGCGGTGGAAATAAGCCCGACACTATTTTTTGCAATAGCAAAGGGCATGAGGGCGAGGGTGCCCTAGTGGTGCCTTTGAGTTTTGCCATGACTTCCTTATAGGCTGTACCCCAGGGATTTACGTCTGCTTGCTGACAGAGTTTCATTGCCAATTTCAGGTCTCTACGCCTATCGTTGTATTGCACCTGTAGGTTCTGGTGGGAGGGCAAACCTCTGGATCGCTGGAACAGTCTTCTCGCTTTATGGCACTTGCTGCGTAGCTCAAGATATCTCTTGGTGCCACCAATATACTGGTGGCCGGCGAATTGTTGACGTTTTCCGGATCATAGATGCATCGCATGCTCTCATTACTTGTTTCGTAATCTCAGCTGCCATAGCATTTGCTGTTCCTGGCCTTATTGTAGATTCTTTAAAGGTGAAAGTAAAAAAATCCTCGTCTAGTGTGCCTATTTTCCATCCCATTCGTTGTGCCTTCTTTGGCGGGAGTACCCGGTTGGATCTTTTCTGGTCTATTTCAAGCAGGATGGCCAGGTGGTCGCTGTGGGTATACTGCTTACTTACTCTCCACTTGGCGCCTCTCGCTAGGGAACTAGTTACGAAGGTGATGTCAACGTCGTTTCTGCTAAAGGTATTCTCGCTTCCCGTATTGAGCAGCATGATATCTAGTGACGATACCGCTTCGAGTAGTGCCTCACCTCTTCTATTGGTTCGAGTGCTGCCCCAATCAGTGGCCCATGCGTTGAAATCCCCAGCCATGATGATTGGGCTACGGCCTCTAGCATCATCCGCGAGCCTATCTAACATACGCTGGAATTCTTCCAGAGTGCTGTTTGGGGACAACTATAGATGTTAACACCCTTTACCTTGGATCGAACGAACCCAGATTGGGGTGTCATCATTTTTTCTTCGAAGGCGTAGTCTCCGCACGTCCAAATAGCAGCTCTTTTTGAGTAATCAGCTACCCAGAGTTTTTCATCGAGATTCTTGTATTGTTCAGATAATATGGCTATTTTTGACTCACGAATGGCTTGTGTTAGGAGGTCCTGTGCCATTTCGCAGTGATTTAAATTTAATTGCAGCACTTTCATATTCTTCTTGCTGTTTTTTTATTTGCTGCGCTTCCTGCCGCGTGTTTTAAGTTGGTGCTCCCCTTTTCTTCGCAGAGCACGCACCTTGCATCATTGGTGCAGTTCTTAGAAACATGGTCTTTCTGACCACACTTGATGCAATCCTCACTTCTGTCCACCGTATTTGAACACGCCTTTGCTAGATACCCGAAGTTAAGGCACCTAAAGCATCGCAGCGGTACCACTTTCTCCCGTATTCTGCATATCGTCCATCCGATTTTAACTCTCGCAACCTCCAGAACTTTTTTGGCAGCGTTTATCGGGAGGCTAATGACTGCAGTTTGTGTTCCTGCATAGGCTTTCCTCATGGATTTGATGGATGAGGCCTGCATGCCTCGTACTTCCTCGAATTGCTCGGCCAGGGCTTGACAGATATTTTCTTTGGTAGTGACATCGTCTAGGTCTTTGCACTCAATCAGTACCTCGTGCGTTAGGGTCCTTACTTCCGCCATTTCCCCGAGAACTTGCCCTACTTTGCTTTGGTGCTCAGAGGTTTTCCCAGCTGCTGCTTTCTTGAGCTCAAGCAGTAACTCTCCCTTGGCCGTCTTCCTTATGTGAATTACGTACGACCCCAGACCATTTAACTCAGGGTTGGTCTTCACTTTTCGGAGTATATCGCAATAGGATGTTTCTCCAGTTTTTTTTATCACCAATGCGTCCGGCTTGACATGTATCTTGCCTGGACCTTTTTTTTACCACTCTTTTCCACTTTGTTGTGGTCCTGATTCGCGGTTTTTTCGTCTGCATCTTTGCCTCGCGGTTTTGCCGTCTTTCCTGGTTTTTTTTTTGAGCACTTTTTCTTCCTTCTCACTTTGGCACTTCTGGACGTTTTGTTGCACTGACATTGCTGTTTTTTTCGTGACTATCTCAGCGTATGTCAATGTCGAGGGTTCTTCATTGCTCGGAGATCTAGTCCTTTTCCGCTTGGATTCTGGTAGTTGCTTCAACGGATGAGAAGGCGCCGATTTGCTCATATCTGATGACTCAGTGGTTTGCGTAGCTTTGGAATTTGCTATACAGTTGTAGTGTTTGCGTATAGCGCTAGTCAGCTTTTTGATTTCGTGGTGCACGTTTGTTTTCCCTTTGATGAATTCTATCAACGTATTGATGTTCTTTCCCAGGGATTGCATGGCTTCACGTCTTTCTCTTTCTTCGCTGTTTTCTCTTCGTCTTTCTTCCTTGTTAGTTTCAGGCGTCAAGCTAGCAGTTGGTGCTTCTGTGAGGTGGAAGTCTGGCTACTTTTCTGGGGATGTCTACTCCGTTACTGGTGCAGACGGCGTCCCTACGTCCTTACTATCAATCGCCTCCTCCCTAATTTTTAGCGGCGGTGATCGCTTCAGTACAGAACTTCTCTTAAATGGATTTTCCTCTGTACATTCGATTCCTGAGTTTGGTACTATATTTCTTTGTTTTTTTTTTCTGTTTCATTTATGTTTGTTTTGTTTTCATTTTGTTCATTTTTACTTGCACCTATACCTATAGGGCAAGTATTGTATTCGTGCAAAATTTGGAACTCGAGATTTTAATCAAACTTGACATTACTATAATGGAGAAGTCCAAAAAAGTAGGTCCGCCAATGCCGTCTGTCTGTCTGTCTGTCTGTCTGTCTGTCTGTCAGTCTGTCAGTCTGTCAGTCTGTCAGTCTGTCAGTCTGTCAGTCTGTCAGTCTGTCAGTCTGTCAGTCTGTCTGTCTGTCTGTCTGTCTGTATATTCGACTACAGGCTAAACGGATTTACTTCAAACTTCATATATAGGGTCTGTGGGATATTCCCTAGAGGTGAAATTTGAATTTTCATTCTAACCTCAAAATTAAGGGTAGTTTACTTGTGGCCGATTTCAGTTAAAATGGATTTTCTCGAAAACGGCTCTAACGATTTCGATAAAATTTGATGTGTGGGTTAGTTTGGGCATATGCTATGAGGTGGCATACCACGTTTTTCACGAAAAATTCGAATAACGGTAATATTGAAAATCAGCTATTTCTCGGGTATTTGTTCGGCGATTGTTCTAAAAATTATTATTTGTAGGTTATAAGACAAGTGCAAAATAATGGCATACCAAATTTTTCAATGCCACACCCACTTTTTTAAAACTTATTTTTTTTCAAAATTTTTACTAGAAATTGAGAAAAAATTATTTAAGCAAAGTAATAGACCTTAAAATTCTCTATAATTCACTCGAAACACCTTATCTGGCCACGCCCACTTTTTACGGGCATTTTTATAAAAACAAAACATTGAGTAAACTTCTACAATGTTATGACTATTATTCCATCGAAACGCGGAATGCCACGCCTACTTTACTGGGAAGAGCAAGACTTGGACTTTAATTCTGATAAAATTATACACTTATAGCATTACGGTGCAAGTACGTACGACCCAGTCGTGCACTTTATTTTTATTGGATCCCACGAGTATGGGGGAGAGGAAGCTCCACCACATCAGAGACTCCTGTAACGTGGTAAGGCTACATTACAACCAGAAGGAGCCAGGTATCAGGAGGGCTCCGTTACTGATGCTGTATGGATTTTTGTCCCCAGCACCATTCAGACCTCGGCACGGGTCGCATTACACCTTGCCTTAGGGACAGGACGCTTAGTTACGGGCGGCATCTACTCGCCCTGTCACAAAAATTTCACTGGGCTTGTATTTTTTCCATCACACCCTCCATTTTTGCCGCTCTTGGTCGGGAACTGCTTATTGGTTATTCGCAGCTAACCCATACATATATCTATAGGTCTTTTAGCTATCCGCCACCGTGCTGACCCTGGTAGCCTAAGCTCGGCCCCAAGAGAACAAAGCATCGTATCTTTAGTCAAAAGCAAATTGTTATCTAAGGAGATTTGGGACTTCCTTAGTACAACCTATGATCGCAAAGGACCTAGACAGAAGGCGGAAGAGTTCAGGAGGCTCATCAATAAAAAGATGGAAGTCAATCAAAGCATGGAGGGATACATCCGTGAGTTCAAGACAACAATCAGCACACTACAGGGAATGGGAGTGACACTGGACAAGGATTAATCGGTGGTTGTTCTCTTTGATGGATTGTCTGATGACTTCAAAGATGTGCAGACTGCACCAGACTTTTGGAGGTTGATGATCGAAAAAAGACTCGAGTGAACAACGAAGCACAGCGTTATACACAAAAAGAAAACATAAACCAAGAAAAACATCAAAGTTCAATAACAGAGGTAACTCTTTTCCTTTTAACTGTCGCATTTGTGGGAAAAATGTCATATTGCAAAAGACTGCTACCAAAATAAAGAAAATGTAAGGACAGCACAGTTGAGTAACACAGAAGCAACGGAATATTTCGTGCTTCAACAAGTGAAATAACATGGTGTCTTGATTCCGGTGCTACTTCAAAACTTGAAAATGCTGACAAAAGATGCCTTTGTGACTTTAGCAAACAACGAGTGACAGCCAGTGAAAATAGCTGGAATCGGAACGGCAAAGCTACTATTATACCTCAGCAGTGTCGAAAAAGACATAAACTTATTCTCCACACTTTACATCCCAGACTTAGCTGTAGCTGTGAAAGGACCGGAAGCCAAGCTCCTGATTTTCATCAAGTACCTAGCCAATCGTAGCAAGGGCAGCACATGGAGGAAGAGCCTGAAATAGAAGAGAGTGTTAATACTGCTGAAAAAATACCAAATGGCGATGAACTTTGTAGCGTTAGAGTGGACCCTGTGAACGTCAAGCAACTGGATTGGTCAAACAACAAATGGAACGTGGGTACTAGTAGAGAGGCCAACTCACCGGCGGGTAATCAAATCAAAATGGGTTTTCAAAACTAAATATCTTCCAGTTCGCACAATAGAGGGGGGAAAAACAAGACTAGTGGCCAAAGGTTTGGACCAAATTCTTAAGGTCGACTACACTGATACATATACCCCGGTGGCCAGCCGTAGCAATTCTCAATTTCGTCAGCATCGATCTTCTCTCATTTTCAAATCGAATGTTGTATTTATTTCCGTGCAGATTTCTTGTGAAGTCGCACAGGTGTGGAAGTGGCTAACGGTGTGGAACTGCAACTGTCTTTTCTTGCCGAGGTGGAACGGACTTGCCCGTTCACTATTGGAAGGTTAGCAAATTCCTTGCTGCAACTAGTGGGAACGAAACATTTATCTGCAGGAAGTACTGCTAAGTAGTCGTGTTTTGAAGTGTTGTGCTTTGGAAAAGTTTTATCATGTCATTGTCGCTTTTGTTAGAAAATAGATTCTTGAAGTACAAATACATTAAAAAAAGTTGTGCAACTAATCTTATTTTTAAGAAAAAATTGGAATGTAGAGAATTTCACAATCTACACAATTCGTTGATCAAAGATGTGCAATTTTTTTTTAATCTTGTAGAATGACTCCAGATATATTTCACTATATTTTGACAAGTATAGAGCCCACTATCAGCTATTTCATCCCACAGTTTCGTATTTTCTGTTCATCGATGCTCGATTTCTAACTTCATAGATTAACTTTTTCGAATCCATTTTTGCACAAAAACCAGTAGACAACTAACCAGTAAGCATAGATCCTACTTAAAAACATTTCTTGAATTCGCTTTGCTCGCGCGAGTAAAATAGAAATGAAACTATCGAACATTTTAATCGCTTAGATTATGCACTGGAACCACAACTTAAGAAATTCGTACTTTTGAATGATTTTAGCGAACTTTGTGATATTCGCTTACATTCCCTGGCATTACAACCGCAGCCTTAAAGTTCTTTATTTTTCATATTTACGTGGGAACTCAATTTCAACCCTCCGTCGAATGCCATTCCCAGACATTTGGCTTTCTTTGCAATAAGTTTAGAAATAAATTAAGAAAAATCGACAAGTCATTAATTTCATTGCAAGTAAATTTCTCGTGAACAGATTTAATTTCGTTGAGGGCGAGTCCTTCGTCTATACAAAGACATGCAAGACGCTTGGGCTTCTTTAATTCGAGTGATTTCTTGATTTCGCCAGTTGTTGACGAATCTGGCACCAATGTTACGACCTCAAGAGGTAAAAATCGGGTATTTCCTGTAAGCCATTTTCGAGAGAAGGACATTTTTCAATTGACTATTAGTCTCATCATTATAAACTTAAAGCTCTTAATTGTTAGATACTCTGTACATCGTAAGCTAAATCATATTTTCATAGAATTAATTGAATTTATTATAATTTTATAATTCATACATACATACATAATACGTAGATACATTTTAGGCTTATATAATAAATATCATACGAAATATTTGCAAGGCTCAAAATTTAGGAGTTTAATTCAACAATCTAAACTTTACAAAAAATTTCTAATTGCGGTGGATTTCATCAAAAAACGATTCCATCTTCAAAGAAATCCTGCCTACGAGACTCAATTTTACCAATAACTCCACCTGCGTCACAATTCCCTCGTGCGAGCATTTTTTTTGTCAGCAAAAGGTTCCAATGGCAAAACTTCAACTGCAATCATAATGAATCGGTAAGTGCATCCATAATAAAATCTTAAGTAAGCAAAATACTCCTCCTCCTTCAATCGCTCAAACTGCCCAAGCACTAATAACCATAACCCCGAAATGTGTATCATGCTTTTGTAACCACGTTGATTCCGAAACACGTGGGTTTCTATATCATATCTCTTGCGCTAAACTTTCAATAAACACTGACCGCAAAAATTGGATATGGATCAGATGTCAGTCATCTACTTCAGCAAAAGTCACTGGATTTGATAATGCCCCAAGAGGATGCAGAGGATCATAAAAGAGCGCCTTCCATTTGTTCTAGAAAATCTAAAGCCTCAACGCAAAGGAAAATTTCTTTGCCACTCAAACAATTCGCCGAAGAAAAGATCCAAAAGGAAAAACTCTACAACATTAAAGCAATTGATCTTCGATCGTTTGGCTCATAGTTACGCCATAAAGTCGCTCCCGTAAAGCTTATCATTGGATAACGAAAACTTCGCAATCATTCATATCTAAATTCACATGAGTCATTAGTAAGAACCTGTTCATCTGCAGACCTGGTGAATGAAACGAATGTGCACCTCAGCTCATTACGTGCACTCGGTCTCGACATCGCGTAGTGGTACCCATTCATCGTCAATATGCTCAGGTCGAGACTTGATGGTAAAACAAACCACGCATGGCAAATGACCAGGGACGATGTACGCAAAATTGCAACTCTCAAATAGTTCCTCCAATTTTTAGAGCGACGGGTGAGTGCATTGGACTCAGCCTTTTACGACCAATGCGAAAAATCCGGACATGTAACGAGGCCGGCCTAGCAGAAGAAGGAAAAGTCCAACGCTGGCGGAGCTGCGGGAAGCAGGGCAGCGGCACTACCCAAGTGCCCACTATGCAAGTCACAGCACCCGCTATACCGCTGTGGGGACTTTTTAGCGATGTCGATCCAGGGCAGGACTACAAGGTACGGAGCTGGAAACTGTGTGCTAATTGCCTAAGGAGGGGGCACCCGTCACATGCATGTCCCTCCGGAGCTTGTCGCAGGTGCAACAAACAGCAGCGTGTTTTGTGTGGAGCAATCCACCGCCGCATCTAGCTTAGCGGTGGTAGTCCCAAGGGAGCAAGGACAGCCAGTCGGGTCACAAGCCGGCAACAGCCCGGACCAATAACAATCAGAGCCACACGATAGACCATCAGCAGAGCCGAAGACAGTCTCTCACGCCACACCTTACCAATGCACGAACAACATGCAGAGCAAAACGACACAACTACAAAGATAGAGCATCGGAGTACAAATCAGAGGTGGAGAGGCACCTGCCATGGAAGCAAGAGCGCTACTGGACAGCAGAAGCCAGATCAGCCTCATCACCAGACAGTGCGTCCAGAGGATGTGCATAAAAACGCGCAAACATTACCTCTTGGTACGGGGAATCACCTCCAAGGGCAACGTGCGGCTAACAGGAACGGCAGAAGTGGACATTACATATATCTAGAGTAGATCCAACATTTGCACTGAGCTGCGAAATGTGCGTGATTCCCAGAATATCTTCAAGCCTTCCTGGGAGAAGTTTATCGCGTATAGTAAATTCGAGCGACCGAATTACTGCAGTCCATCAAGGCAAGGACAGGCTAGAGCGTAGAGCCTACGTCCAAACGGAGCACTTGACAACTAGAAAGTGCAAGCGCAGCTGGCAAAGATATACACAGCTGCGCAACAGCACAAAAGAGTCACTCTTAGTGCAGACTCCAGAGCGTGCGGTTGTGCAGAGATACTTATATACAGTCCACAGAGGAAGCAAAGAGCAAGCAAATAATATATCAATTCATTATTTAAATAATTATCACGAGCTATTGAACACATACCTTAGTGGATTACCAGTGCAATGTTATGCCAATCCCCAACCGAAAATTCTGATTGGATTGCAACATAGAATTCCCAACTAAAAGAATGTAAACTTATTAAGCCGGTAGCAACAAAGACTGGGTGGGTGGTGTTTGGCCCGCACAACAATCAACATCAGCCTGAAAGCTGCCACTACTTCGGGCAAATAAATTATGTTTAACATCTGAAGAAGACCTGGCGAAAAAACTTCGTAAAGAAAAGTGTCGTAAAGCTAGTGACAGAATCGAGGTGCCGCTATTATGAAAATACGCTACAATTCAACTTCCTGATAGCAAAGTTGGTGCATAGCGCCGTCTACTTTGCCTCGGAGAACCGAACCTTCGAAATCTTACATACATATGTACATATATACGACTTAATGCAGCATTCTCTAGACAGAGTTTACGCACATAAAGTTGAGAACAGTGCTATTTCAACGAATAAAGTATGATACTTACTAATGTTCCCTTCTTCAACCACAATAAACACAATTAAGTTCGGATTGCTTGGGATGCACCGTCTAAAGTCAATGGAACTTCTCTTAAAATAGTGACTGGCCCAGATATTACATACATACATATCAGAGCAAGGAAACAGGCAAAATTGTAGTCTACAAACTCACAGTCATGACTTGACTTTTGGATGTAACCGTATTGTGACTAAGATGTAAAAAAAAGAAGTGGAAGGGAGTGCATCAGGACACCGCGTAATTTCAATGTTTTTAACGTCGAAAGACTCTGGATTTTGCAATGCTTAGGAAGTGTTTGCGACAGTTGCATACCGTAGATTAAATATTCAAGGTGAAATTCAATTGCGAAACGGCCATTCGTTATTATATCACATTTGTAATTGTAGATCATTATTATCAAATATAAGTTATAAATATATAAAGCTTCAGCTATAAGTTTTGTAATGCTAGTAATACTGTTTGTATTCTCTTGAGTGTCCTATCCGCAATCCAAATGTCAAATGACAGTTAAAATCTGTGATTATGCAAACAAAATAGCTGATTTTCAATATAACCGTTATTCGAATTGTTCGTGAAAAACGTGGTATGCCACCTTATAGCTTGTGCCCAAACTAACCCACATATCAAATTTTATCGAAATCGTTAGAGCCGTTTTAGGGAAAATCCATTTTAACTGAAATGGGCCTTAAGTAAACTACCCTTAATTTTGAGGTTAGAATGAAAATTCCAATTTCGCCTCAAGGGATTATCCCACTGTAAGCCGTTTATTGTTGCTCCATTTCTTGTAAGCTATATTTATTGAATTGATTGAAATTCTTAAAACTTTATAATTTATACCGGGTAAATGTTAGCCCGATGTAATAAATCTTTGTAAGACTGAAATTTTAAGAGTTTAATTCAATACCAGTAATTCTATGCACATGGTCAATCGACGACCAGAAGATGAAATTGCATACCTGAATTTTTAGAAGGAAAATTACTACTGGGTTCATTTTTTTTTATAAAATCCTCACACTGCCATGGCCACGAATATGCTAAAATATTAGAATATTATAATTGTCTACAATTTGTCAAAAAAAACTAATTTTAATGAAGTTTTGAATGTAATATCAACAAACATTCGATGATATCATTGTAATTTAAAAAAAAATTCGTGCGCCCACTTCATAAGAGATAAATAATATCCATTCCAAACGAATTATAGCTTTCTGTAGGTTTTTTTTAGGATGAGATTAAATTTTTATGTGAGTCTAAGAAATCAAGCAATGTCAATATATTTTTCAATTTTTAACATTTTGTGATTCTTTGGATGTCCCGACTTGAGAAAAAGTCTACACTCCGGTAGTCCGAGGTCCATTATTCAAAGGGTTATCTTCAACTATTTTCCAGTTACACATAAATTTCTTTTTTTTTTTTAAGGAAGGTGAAAAGCATCGACAGCCGGAGTGTGGGACTTTAACCCGAACTAAAACCACCTCTGCTTCCAACCCCATTTCCCACCCGGGGGGGTCTTCAGCCGTGGGTTGTATAGTGTGGGAAAACATCCCAGTAACTTTTAACAGATATAATAATCGTTCTCAGGGCTGGCCCTGAGAAAAAATAATAATAAAAAATTGTTTTAAGACACATGTGTATGCATATGTATACATATGACGCATTTATGCTTTTATATCTAGTTTTTCGTTAAGAAATTAAGTCATACGGCCTTAATCTTTTAAGCCGCCTAATGGTATTCCTGTTATCTTCCACCATGTATTGTATTTCAGGATTTACATGGTCTTGAAGTTGTTGGTAATGTTAAAGTGCATATTTTTACTTGCACCTATACCTATAGGGCAAGTATTGCAATCGTGAAAAAATCGAACTCGAGATTTTAATCAAACTTGACATTACTATGATGTAGAAGTCCAAAAAAGTAGGTCCGGCAATTCCGTCTGTCTGTCTGTCAGTCTGTCAGTCTGTCAGTCTGTCAGTCTGTCAGTCTGTCAGTCTGTCAGTCTGTCAGTCTGTCAGTCTGTCAGTCTGTCAGTCTGTCTGTCTGTCTGCATATTCGACTACAGCCTAACGGCTGGGCGGATTTACTTCAAACTTCATATATAGAGTCTGTGGGATATTCCCTAGAGGCGAAACTTGAATTTTCATTCTAACCTCAAAATTAAGGGTATTTTACTTAAGGCCGATTTCAGTTAAAATGGATTTTCTCGAAAACGGCTCTAACGATTTCGATAAAATTTGATGTGTGCGTTAGTTTGGGCATATGCTATGAGGTGCCATACCACGTTCTTCATAAAAAAAATCGAATAACGGTACTATTTAAAATCAGCTGTTTTCCGGGTATTTGTTCGGCGATTGGGTTATAAATGAATATTTCTAGGTTATAAGACAAGTGCAAAATAATGGCGTACCAAATTTTGGAATTGCCACGCCCACTTTTATAAAACATTTTTTCTTCAAAATTTTTACTAGAAATTGAGAAACAATTATTTAAGCAAAGTAATAGGCGTTAAAATTTTCTATAGTTCACTCAAACGCCTTATCTGGCCACGCCCACTTTTTAAAGGTGTTTTCTTAAAAATAAAACATTGAAACGCGGAATGCCACGCCTACTTTACTGGGAAGAGCAAGACTTGGACTCTAATCCTGATAAAATTATACACTTATAGCATTACGGTGCAAGTACGTACGACCCAGTCGTGCACTTTATTTAACAATATCACTAGTATTCTCTACTTGTAAGTCCCTATTTAGGTTGTCATTTCTTATATACCAAGGCGCATCAACGATGCCTCTTAGTACTTTGTTTTGGAATGTTTGTATCATTCTTATATTTTTTTTGGTACAGCCCCAGAACTGTATCCCATACGTCCAAACAGGGCTCAGTACCTGCTTGTATAAAAGCAGTTTGTTGTCAATTGATAGCTGGGAATTCCTTCCCATTAACCAATGCATTTGTCTGAGTCTAATATTTAGCTCCTCTTTTTTCTTTTTGACATGCTCCTTCCATCTAAGCTTGGCGTCGAGTGTTATACCCAAATGTTTGGCAGTATTTGCGTACGGAACTTCATTTCCATCAATATTAACTCTTACGGTATTTATTTTTCTATTAGTAAAGTTAACATGGATAGATTTAGTTTCATGAAGCTCTATTCTCTACTTTTTTGTCTAATCACTTACAGATTTAATTGCCTTCTGTAATTTGTTCGCTGCTTCATCTGCATTGTCGCCAATAGTCATAATTGCGGTGTCATCTGCGGAAGTGGCTAAGCTAGCTTCTTCAGGCTGAGGAAGGTCTATTGTATATAGGAGATAGAGGATCGGTCCCAAGAGACTTCCTTGTGGAACTCCTGCAGATATTTTTTTTTGATTGGTGTATTCATCGTCATATCTTACTCGAAAGTAACGATCTGATATATACGATTTTAGAATTAAGCAGAACTCTTAGGGGAGATCTCTTTTCTGTTTAAATTCCAGGCCTCGGTGCCAGACTTTGTCCAACGCTTGTGCTACGTCAAGAAAGATGGCGGAACAGACATTTTTGTTCTCAAGTGCTTTTTCTATTGTACTCGCAAGTCTATGCACTTGTTGTACAGTAGAGTGTCTTTCCTTAAATCCAAATTGGTTTAAGGGTACAAGATTTCTTTCTTCTATTATAGGAGCGAAATTGGTCTATACGATTTCTTTTCATTTGGTGACTTATCCGGTTTCAGAATCATGATTACATCTGCCACCTTCCATTGCCTCGGAACATACTTTAGCCTATGTGCTGCATTAATTAAATGTAATAATTTGCGATTAGCTTTATCTGGGAACTCCTTAAGTATTTGTCCCGTTATCAAATCATAGCCCGGTGCTTTTTTTGCACTTATGTTACTTTTAATTTCCCATTTTAGTTCTTGTAATGTTACATGCTGTATGTTCCTGTGATCGTTTCGTGGCTGCAGAGACAAGTTTTCGTCAGCAGTTTGCCTAGAATATGGTTGGAAGGTTTCTTGCAGGTGATCTGCAAAGAGGTTAGCCTATTCTTTGGCATTTCTTGGCCAAGACCCATTTATTTATTTAATGGGCGGTGCCTGTTTTGTTGTTTTTTTTAAGGACTTGACAGCTTTCCATAACGAATAATTTGTAGCTTTATGGGCTGACAGATTATTTAGGTGTCTGCCAACTGATTCGTTTTTTACAGTTTTTATAACCCTCTTAAGTTTATTGCACAATGCGTTAAGAATCGTTTTATACTCAGGTTTCCCTAGTTTTACGAGCATTGCGGTTTTTCCTAAACAATTCCTTAACTGCAGAAGGGTAATTTATGTCTATATTCCTCTTTTTTTGACAGAAAGAGGTGCTTATCCATGTTGCTTGCTGGATATTTGTATTAAATAGCTCAATTTCTTCTTTTAGTTGAAATGTGCTTTTTATCGGAACTTGTAGATTTATGCTATCTTCTAGAGTGCGTCTGAACAGGAACCAGTTTATATTATGATTTATAAGACGTGGTTGACTTTTAGTTTTCAGTACGCTAAAACTAATTATCATGAGGACAAGAGAATGATCTGACGACAGATCATCTTTATTTTCTGCGCAAATATAGTTATCAGATACTCCTTTTCATACATAGAGGCCAGTGTGTTGGCATAGCACTTGAGTGCAAGTCACATTTTAATGGTCGTCCTGCTGAATATAGCTCTCTACCTTTGCTGTTCGTTAGTCTAAAGCCCCAAAAGGTATTTTTGGCATTGAAGTCACCACCGCCTATAAAGTAATTCCCCAATGTTTGGACAAATCTAATATCGTCTTCTTTTTTTAGGTTATGTTTTGGTGGACAGTATATTGCAGATACTTTTATTTTCATTTTGTTTAATACGTGCACACATACAGTTGTAGCTTGCATTTTTTCTTCTTAAATTTTTGAGTCTTCGTAATGTTTAATTGATTCTTTTACAAGTAGCGCAGATCCTCCTCTTGCCCTATGCGCTGGGTGAAGAGCATGGTAGCAACAATAACCAGATATGTTTAAGTTGGTTGATCTGATTAAGTGACTTTCTGAAATCAAGCAAATATCTATCTTTCCGTATTTAGTCCATTAGCGTCCCAAGTTACTATTTTTAGTGCTTTATTCAAACTGATTTTTGGTCGCTTTGTATTTGAAAAACTTGTCTAATTCTTTGAATTTCTCAAATACTTTATTATATGTGTCTTTTTGTTCTTCAAGTTTTCTATTTAGTTTATCTTCCATATTTAATATTTTCTCAAGCATTTGGTTATCGTTATGTCTCTCAACTTTGTTAGGTTCTTGGTGATTACGAATTACTTTAGTAGGTTGTTTCTTATTGATTAATGTCTTAATAGGCTCTTCTTGTTTAGCATTTTCTTTTGTGCGTTGTTTTTTATTAGTACTTCTTTCAGTAGTTCCATTTTGTTTAATAATTTCTACGTATGTTTTGGTCTCTGTTTTACTATTTGTTATGTTGTTTAACTTTGTTTTATTTGGTACATAGCTCCCTTTCTTCTACCCGTTTCTTTTGTATTTGTGATTTCCGTTGCAGGTTTCTAATTTTTTGCAATTCTTGGGCTACTTCACATCCCCTGTAGCTTGCAGGATGGTTGTTCTAGCAGTTGATGCAGTTTGGTGGTGTGTTTTTACTGACAGTGCAAATTTGCGTTAAGTGCTTTCCAGCACATCTGACACATCTTGCTTCACGAGAGCAATATTTCTGTGTATGGTTAAAACCTTGACACTTCTTACACTGTACTATTGCGTCAGCTGTTTTCCGCAGTGGTTCAATTTTAACTATCATGTTAAGTATCGAGCATAGTTAATATATGTTTCCTGATTTCTCTTTACTGTGAAAAGTCAGCACAAATAATGAAAGTGCTCTATTGGATACTACTTGCTTTCCTTCTTTATCTGTTTTTTTCTCCTTCTTTCTGCTGCAAACCTTCTATAATGCTTTGCCTATCGCATGTTGGATGGAGGCCCCTAGCTATAACTTTGATCGGCCTGTTATTTTTACCTTCATAGGTAAACCATTGAATTTTAGATTCGCTGAGCTTCTTGGCAAGAGCTCTATATGTATCTGAGTTTGGAGTATAGATTTTCCAAACATCGTTGTTCAAAGCTATTATTTAATGATTTTTGCATGATATTGAGCTTAGCAGTGTCTTAACCTCAGTAAAGCTAGCTATTCCTACTATATTGATTGGTGGAGGTGGTCTATCCTTCTTAATATCTGTTTGGATAGGTGTTACCTTATTATCTATTACTTCATCTTTGTCGCTCGTGCTCGATTTGCCTGAACTTATGACTGGTGACGATATTACTTTACGCTTCTTGCTTGGTCTCTCTTCAGTTTCTCTAATAAGTTCCTCCTCGTCTGTGAGGTACTCACGGCATTTTTCTTGTGGTTTTGAATTAAGTTCCGTTTTGAGGTCCTTATTTTCTTTAGCTAGCTCTTTTACTTCATTTTGTAAGTGCCTTGTGAGCAATTCTATATTGCTAAGTTTTTTTAGGAGCTCTTTAAAGGGTTATCTTCGACTATTTTCCAATTACACATAAAATAGTTTAAAAAAATGCGCATGGCAGTATCCGGATCACAAAATATTTTACAATTGAAATTCTATATCATAACCCTAAACTATATCTAAAAACCCTTAACATGAAATTTCATCCCCTCAGCTCTAAATTTAAGGCCCTAAAGGTAGTGGATCAATTCAAATTATAATTTATGTATCCAATGTAAGCTTTTTCCCACACACCCATTATCTTAGGACCTACCGCTCTAATCTGAGGAGAATTCTACACAAAAATCTCGGATTATTCGCTTACAAGGTCTAACTGACTCAGCAATTGAAGGCGCACGACACTCCGTTTCATTATCGCTTCGTAGTTTGGGCCTTAGAGCAGCTGGAATTGGACAACGATTTTGGGCGAAAAATTATATATGTATATACGGCGCATTTTCATCCGGGGGCTACGTTAACAAACAAAATTGACGTATCTGGGGCTCGGAAAACCCGCACGTTATTGTCGAGAAGCCGATGCATCCACAGAGAGTGAAAGTTTGGTGCGAATTGTGGAATGATGGCATCATTGAGGGATGTTGACCGACTTTCTGACTTGGACCTACATATGTATAGGGCAAATATAGCTTTCGTAAAACAAATCAAACTCGAGATTTTAATTAAACTTGACATTACTATGATGGAGAAGTCCAAAAAAGTGGGACCGAAAATTGCGTCTGTATGAGCGGATTTGCTTCAAACCTCACATCTGTAGTTTGTGGGTTCAGCTGTTTTTCGGACATTTCTTCGGCGATTGGGCTTAAAATCAGTATTTCTAAGTTATGAGACAAGTGGAAAATAATGGCGTGCCAAATTTTTTTTCAAAATTTTTAGCAAATTCAAAAGATATTATTTATGCAAAGTAATAGGCCTTAAAATTTTTTATAATACACCCATACACTTTATCTGGCCACGCCTACTTTTTAAAGGAGTTTTTTTAAAAACACACCTCTGTGTAAACTCCTATAATGTTATGACTAATATTTCATAGGCGGAGTGCCACGCCTACTTTAATGGAAAGAGCAAGACTTGGAGTCCAATCCTGATAAAAATTACATTATTCGGATCTGCACATGACATTATCGCCATCCAATGAGTGCAATTGGGCCGGACAAAAGAAAGGTGAAAAATATTGCGGCCATTGCTGCAGCAAAAAAGGCAGCGTCTATTTGGATGACAATTTCAAAGACGATTCGAATAGTCGCTATATAGAAGGACCATAGATGCTCCCGAGTTCTACGAGTACAAGAGAAGGTACGATGAAGGCGAGCTTCTCAGAAGGAAAAAGAAGGAGCATGAGAAGCTTGCTATCGAGGAAATAGAGTGATGTTAGGAATGAGGTTCGGAAGTTTCACCAGAAGGCAAAAATAACATGTCACGTATGCAAACAATGTGTGTGTAATCTTCTAAAGATACCAGTAACCCGGGCTACTGGCATGCACGATTCGCAAACCTGAATACTCCATGCCAGGGATACGCCTACGTACTCTCCCCGCGGAACTACCGTTAAGTATTATGTTCGACGTTTCTTGTTCTGAGGGGGCTTCCATTTCGGTTTGGTTGCTCTCCCTGAGCCTTTCCAGCCGCCGAAGTTCCTTTATGATCACCGCTGCTGTTTGTTTCACAGTATTCCATACTGCGTTCGATGTCAACATATGGTTTACAATGTTCTCCGGAGTTGGTATTTCTGCAATTATTTCCTCAAGACCTCTAAGCGAAAATGTGGACACTGAAAGAGCACATGCTCTGCATCCTCTCTGGCCTCTCCACAGTTTGAGCAATTTGGAGATTCATCAAGCCCAAACCTGTTTAGATACGCTCTGAAGCAGCCGTGTCCGGTTAGGAACTGAGTAAGATAAAAATCCACTTCTCCGTGATGCCGGTCCATCCTTCGTTGACTGATTCCATCTTTCCTGCCATGTTCTCATGCTTCGCTGTCTTTCTGCCAGCTTAATATCTTTGACTGCAGCAAGGGGTTCCTGGATTTTGGCGTCATAGGTCCTCTGTAGCTCCATAGCCAAGATATCCGCTGGTAGCATTCCCGCAATAACATATATAGCATCATCGGATACCGTCCGAAAAGCGCAACATACTCTCAGCGCGCACAATCTGTTGACGGAATTAACTCTTCTTGAGTGGGACTTAATTTTCACTGCCTTTGCCCATATTGGTGCCGCATACATTATTATTGACTGCGCCACTTTTGACAAGATTAGTCTCCTTGGTTGTCTGGGTCCTCCAATGTTTGTCATTATTCTGGATAAGGCAGTACACACCCGAGCAGCTTTGTCGCACGTTATTTCAAGGTGTTCCTTGTAAGCTAGCCTAGCGTCAATCATCACACATAGGTATCTGATCACCGGTTTTGACGTTATATTTTGGTTGCCTACCCTGATGGTGATTGCTTCTCTTTTCTTGCGGCTGCTTACTAGTACTGCTTCCGTTTTATGTTCAGCGAGTTCTAAACCGACTGCTGCCATCCACCGTCTTACTCTTCGGATACATTCATTTCCAATGTCCTCTATTTCTTCCAGGTGTTTTGCTGTCACTACGATTGCGATGTCATCGGCAAAGTCTATGATTTTTGCCTCTTTGGGGATTTCAAGCCTCAGCACCTTATCATACATAAGGTTCCACAAGATAGGACCTAGTACCGATCCTTTTCGTCTGCATCTTTGCCTCGCGGTTTTGTCTTTCCTGGTTTTTTTTTTGAGCACTTTTTCTTTCTTCTCACTTTGGCACTTCTGGACGTTTTGTTGCACTGACATTGCTGTTTTTTTCGTGACTATCTCAGCGTATGTCAATGTCGAGGGTTCTTCATTGCTCGGAGATCTAGTCCTTTTGCGCTTGGATTCTGGTAGTTGCTTCAACGGATGAGAAGGCGCCGATTTGCTCATATCTGATGACTCAGTGGTTTGCGTAGCTTTGGAATTTGCTATACAGTTGTAGTGTTTGCGTATAGCGCTAGTCAGCTTTTTGATTTCGTGGTGCACGTTTGTTTTCCCTTTGATGAATTCTGTCAACGTATTGATGTTCTTTCCCAGGGATTGCATGGCTTCACGTCTTTCTCTTTCTTCGCTGTTTTCTCTTCGTCTTTCTTCCTTGTTAGTTTCAGGCGTCAAGCTAGCAGTTGGTGCTTCTGTGAGGTGGAAGTCTGGCTACTTTTCTGGGGATAACTACTCCGTTACTGGTGCAGACGGCGTCCCTACGTCCTTACTATCAATCGCCTCCTCCCTAATTTTTAGCGGCGGTGATCGCTTCAGTACAGAACTTCTCTTAAATGGATTTTCCTCTGTACATTCGATTCCTGAGTTTGGTACTATATTTTTTTGTTTTTTTTTTTCTGTTTCATTTATGTTTGTTTTGTTTTCATTTTGATTAATTTTTTTTATTGGATCCCACGAGTATGGGGGAGAGGAAGCTCCACCACATCAGAGACTCCTGTAACGTGGTAAGGCTACATTACAACCAGAAGGAGCCAGGTATCAGGAGGGCTCCGTTACTGATGCTGTATGGATTTTTGTCCCCAGCACCATTCAGACCTCGGCACGGGTCGCATTACACCTTGCCTTAGGGACAGGACGCTTAGTTACGGGCGGCATCTACTCGCCCTGTCACAAAAATTTCACTGGGCTTGTGTTTTTTCCGTCACACCCTCCATTTTTGCCGCTCTTGGTCGGGAACTGCTTATTGGTTATTCGCAGCTAACCCATACATATATCTATAGGTCTTTTAGCTATCCGCCACCGTGCTGACCCTGGTAGCCTAAGCTCGGCCCCAAGAGAACAAAGCATCGTATCTTTAGTCAAAGGCAAATTGTTATCTAAGGAGATTTGGGACTTCCTTAGTACAACCTATGATCGCAAAGGACCTAGACAGAAGGCGGAAGAGTTCAGGAGGCTCATCAATAAAAAGATGGAAGTCAATCAAAGCATGGAGGGATACATCCGTGAGTTCAAGACAACAATCAGCACACTACAGGGAATGGGAGTGACACTGGACAAGGATTAATCGGTGGTTGTTCTCTTTGATGGATTGTCTGATGACTTCAAAGATGTGCAGACTGCACCAGACTTTTGGAGGTTGGTGATCGAAAAAAGACTCGAGTGAACAACGAAGCACAGCGTTATACACAAAAAGAAAACATAAACCAAGAAAAACATCAAAGTTCAATAACAGAGGTAATTCTTTTCCTTTTAACTGTCGCATTTGTGGGAAAAATGTCATATTGCAAAAGACTGCTACCAAAATAAAGAAAATGTAAGGACAGCACAGTTGAGTAACACAGAAGCAACGGAATATGATTTTACCGTAAAAAAGGTATGTGCATTTCGTGCTTCAACAAGTGAAATAACATGGTGTCTTGATTCCGGTGCTACTTCAAAACTTGAAAATGCTGACAAAAGATGCCTTTGTGACTTTAGCAAACAACGAGTGACAGCCAGTGAAAATAGCTGGAATCGGAACGGCAAAGCTACTATTATACCTCAGCAGTGTCGAAAAAGACATAAACTTATTCTCCACACTTTACATCCCAGACTTAGCTGTAGCTGTGAAAGGACCGGAAGCCAAGCTCCTGATTTTCATCAAGTACCTAGCCAATCGCAGCAAGGGCAGCACATGGAGGAAGAGCCTGAAATAGAAGAGAGTGTTAATACTGCTGAAAAAATACCAAATGGCGATGAACTTTGTAGCGTTAGAGTGGACCCTGTGAACGTCAAGCAACTGGATTGGTCAAACAACAAATGGAACGTGGGTACTAGTAGAGAGGCCAACTCACCGGCGGGTAATCAAATCAAAATGGGTTTTCAAAACTAAATATCTTCCAGTTCGCACAATAGAGGGGGGAAAAACAAGACTAGTGGCCAAAGGTTTGGACCAAATTCTTAAGGTCGACTACACTGATACATATACCCCGGTGGCCAGCCGTAGCAATTCTCAATTTCGTCAGCATCGATCTTCTCTCATTTTCAAATCGAATGTTGTATTTATTTCCGTGCAGATTTCTTGTGAAGTCGCACAGGTGTGGAAGTGGCTAACGGTGTGGAACTGCAACTGTCTTTTCTTGCCGAGGTGGAACGGACTTGCCCTTTCACTATTGGAAGGTTAGCAAATTCCTTGCTGCAACTAGTGGGAACGAAACATTTATCTGCAGGAAGTACTGCTAAGTAGTCGTGTTTTGAAGTGTTGTGCTTTGGAAAAGTTTTATCATGTCATTGTCGCTTTTGTTAGAAAATAGATTCTTGAAGTACAAATACATTAAAAAAAGTTGTGCAACTAATCTTATTTTTAAGAAAAAATTGGAATGTAGAGAATTTCACAATCTACACAATTCGTTGATCAAAGATGTGCAATTTTTTTATTCTTTTTTTTCTTGTAGAATGACTCCAGATATATTTCACTATATTTTGACAAGTATAGAGCCCACTATCAGCTATTTCATCCCACAGTTTCGTATTTTCTGTTGATCGATGCTCGATTTCTAACTTCATAGATTAACTTTTTCGAATTCATTTTTGCACAAAAACCAGTAGACAACTAACCAGTAAGCATAGATCCTACTTAAAAACATTTCTTGAATTCGCTTTGCTCGCGCGAGTAAAATAGAAATGAAACTATCGAACATTTTAATAGCTTAGATTATGCACTGGAACCACAACTTAAGAAATTCGTACTTTTGAATGATTTTAGCGAACTTTGTGATATTCGCTTACATTCCCTGGCACTACAACCGCAGCCTTAAAGTTCTTTATTTTTCATATTTACGTGGGAACTCAATTTCAACCCTCCGTCGAATGCCATTCCCAGACATTTGGCTTTCCTTGCAAGTAAATTTCTCGTGAACAGATTTAATTTCGTTGAGGGCGAGTCCTTCGTCTATACAAAGACATGCAAGACGCTTGGGCTTCTTTAATTCGAGTGATTTCTTGATTTCGACAGTTGTTGACGAATCTGGCACCAATGTTACGACCTCAAGAGGTAAAAATCGGGTATTTCCTGTAAGCCATTTTCGAGAGAAGGACATTTTTCAATTGACTATTAGTCTCATCATTATAAACTTAAAGCTCTTAATTGTTAGATACTCTGTACATCGTAAACTAAATCATATTTTCATAGAATTAATTGAATTTATTATAATTTTATAATTCATACATACATACATGATACGTAGATACATTTTAGGCTTATATAATAAATATCATACGAAATATTTGCAAGGCTCAAAATTTAGGAGTTTAATTCAACAATCTAAACTTTACAAAAAATTTCTAATTGCGGTGGATTTCATCAAAAAACGATTCCATCTTCAAAGAAATCCTGCCTACGAGACTCAATTTTACCAATAACTCCACCTGCGTCACAATTCCCTCGTGCGAGCATTTTTTTTGTCAGCAAAAGGTTCCAATGGCAAAACTTCAACTGCAATCATAATGAATCGGTAAGTGCATCCATAATAAAATCTTAAGTAAGCAAAATACTCCTCCTCCTTCAATCGCTCAAACTGCCCAAGCACTAATAACCATAACCCCGAAATGTGTATCATGCCTTTGTAACCACGTTGATTCCGAAATACGTGGGATTCTATATCATATCTCTTGCGCTAAACTTTTAATAAACACTGACCGCGAAAATTGGATATGGATCAGATGTCAGTCATCTACTTCAGCAAAAGTCACTGGATTTGATAATGCCCCAAGAGGATGCAGAGGATCATAAAAGAGCGCCTTCCATTTGTTCTAGAAAATCTAAAGCCTCAACGCAAAGGAAAATTTCTTTGCCACTCAAACAATTCGCCGAAGAAAAGATCCAAAATGAAAAACTCTACAACATTAAAACAATTGATCTTCGATCGTTTGGCTCATAGTTACGCCATTAAGTCTCTCCCGTAAAGCTTATCATTGGATAACGAAAACTTCGCAATCATTCATATCTAAATTCACATGAGTCATTAGTAAGAACCTGTTCATCTGCAGACCTGGTGAATGAAGCGAATGTGCACCTCAGTTCATTACGTGCACTCGGTCTCGACATCGCGTAGTGGTACCCATTCATCGTCAATATGCTCAGGTCGAGACTTGATGGTAAAACAAACCACGCATGGCAAATGACCAGGGACGATGTACGCAAAATTGCAACTCTCAAATAGTTCCTCCAATTTTTAGAGCGACGGGTGAGTGCATTGGACTCAGCCTTTTACGACCAATGCGAAAAATCCGGACATGTAACGAGGCCGGCCTAGCAGAAGAAGGAAAAGTCCAACGCTGGCGGAGCTGCGGGAAGCAGGGCAGCGGCACTACCCAAGTGCCCACTATGCAAGTCACAGCACCCGCTATACCGCTGTGGGGACTTTTTAGCGATGTCGATCCAGGGCAGGACTACAAGGTACGGAGCTGGAAACTGTGTGCTAATTGCCTAAGGAGGGGGCACCCGTCACATGCATGTCCCTCCGGAGCTTGTCGCAGGTGCAACAAACAGCAGCGTGTTTTGTGTGGAGCAATCCACCGCCGCATCTAGCTTAGCGGTGGTAGTCCCAAGGGAGCAAGGACAGCCAGTCGGGTCACAAGCCGGCAACAGCCCGGACCAATAACAATCAGAGCCACACGATAGACCATCAGCAGAGCCGAAGACAGTCTCTCACGCCACACCTTACCAATGCACGAACAACATGCAGAGCAAAACGACACAACTACAAAGATAGAGCATCGGAGTACAAATCAGAGGTGGAGAGGCACCTGCCATGGAAGCAAGAGCGCTACTGGACAGCAGAAGCCAGATCAGCCTCATCACCAGACAGTGCGTCCAGAGGATGTGCATAAAAACGCGCAAACATTACCTCTTGGTACGGGGAATCACCTCCAAGGGCAACGTGCGGCTAACAGGAACGGCAGAAGTGGACATTACATATATCTAGAGTAGATCCAACATTTGCACTGAGCTGCGAAATGTGCGTGATTCCCAGAATATCTTCAAGCCTTCCTGGGAGAAGTTTATCGCGTATAGTAAATTCGAGCGACCGAATTACTGCAGTCCATCAAGGCAAGGACAGGCTAGAGCGTAGAGCCTACGTCCAAACGGAGCACTTGACAACTAGAAAGTGCAAGCGCAGCTGGCAAAGATATACACAGCTGCGCAACAGCACAAAAGAGTCACTCTTAGTGCAGACTCCAGAGCGTGCGGTTGTGCAGAGATACTTATATACAGTCCACAGAGGAAGCAAAGAGCAAGCAAATAATATATCAATTCATTATTTAAATAATTATCACGAGCTATTGAACACACACCTTAGTGGATTACCAGTGCAATGTTATGCCAATCCCCAACCGAAAATTCTGATTGGATTGCAACATAGAATTCCCAACTAAAAGAATGTAAACTTATTAAGCCGGTAGCAACAAAGACTGGGTGGGTGGTGTTTGGCCCGCACAACAATCAACATCAGCCTGAAAGCTGCCACTACTTCGGGCAAATAAATTATGTTTAACATCTGAAGAAGACCTGGCGAAAAAACTTCCTAAAGAAAAGTGTCGTAAAGCTAGTGACAGAATCGAGGTGCCGCTATTATGAAAATACGCTACAATTCAACTTCCTGATAGCAAAGTTGGTGCATAGCGCCGTCTACTTTGCCTCGGAGAACCGAACCTTCGAAATCTTACATACATATGTACATATATACGACTTAATGCAGCATTCTCTAGACAGAGTTTACGCACATAAAGTTGAGAACAGTGCTATTTCAACGAATAAAGTATGATATTTACTAATGTTCCCTTCTTCAACCACAATAAACACAATTAAGTTCGGATTGCTTGGGATGCACCGTCTAAAGTCAATGGAACTTCTCTTAAAATAGTGACTGGCCCAGATATTACATACATACATATCAGAGCAAGGAAACAGGCAAAATTGTAGTCTACAAACTCACAGTCATGACTTGACTTTTGGATGTAACCGTATTGTGACTAAGATGTAAAAAAAAGAAGTGGAAGGGAGTGCATCAGGACACCGCGTAATTTCAATGTTTTTAACGTCGAAAGACTCTGGATTTTGCAATGCTTAGGAAGTGTTTGCGACAGTTGCATACCGTAGATTAAATATTCAAGGTGAAATTCAATAGCGAAACGGCCATTCGTTATTATATCACATTTGTAATTGTAGATCATTATTATCAAATATAAGTTATAAATATATAAAGCTTCAGCTAGAAGTTTTGTAATGCTAGTAATACTGTTTGTATTCTCTTGAGTGTCCTATCCGCAATCCAAATGTCAAATGACAGTTAAAATCTGTGATTATGCAAACAAAATAGCTGATTTTCAATATAACCGTTATTCGAATTGTTCGTGAAAAACGTGGTATGCCACCTTATAGCTTGTGCCCAAACTAACCCACATATCAAATTTTATCGAAATCGTTAGAGCCGTTTTAGGGAAAATCCATTTTAACTGAAATGGGCCTTAAGTAAACTACCCTTAATTTTGAGGTTAGAATGAAAATTCCAATTTCGCCTCAAGGGATTATCCCACTGTAAGCCGTTTATTGTTGCTCCATTTCTTGTAAGCTATATTTATTGAATTGATTGAAATTCTTAAAACTTTATAATTTATACCGGGTAAATGTTAGCCCGATGTAATAAATCTTTGTAAGACTGAAATTTTAAGAGTTTAATTCAATACCAGTAATTCTATGCACATGGTCAATCGACGACCAGAAGATGAAATTGCATACCTGAATTTTTAGAAGGAAAATTACTACTGGGTTCATTTTTTTTTACAATCCTCACACTGCCATGGCCACGAATATGCTAAAATATTAGAATATTATAATTGTCTACAATTTGTCAAAAAAAACTAATTTTAATGAAGTTTTGAATGTAATATCAACAAACATTCGATGATATCATTGTAATTTAAAAAAAAATTCGTGCGCCCACTTCATAAGAGATAAATAATATCCATTCCAAACGAATTATAGCTTTCTGTAGGTTTTTTTTAGGATGAGATTAAATTTTTATGTGAGTCTAAGAAATCAAGCAATGTCAATATATTTTTCAATTTTTAACATTTTGTGATTCTTTGGATGTCCCGACTTGAGAAAAAGTCTACACTCCGGTAGTCCGAGGTCCATTATTCAAAGGGTTATCTTCAACTATTTTCCAGTTACACATAAATTTCTTTTTTTTTTTTAAGGAAGGTGGAAAGCATCGACAGCCGGAGTGTGGGACTTTAACCCGAACTAAAACCACCTCTGCTTCCAACCCCATTTCCCACCCGGGGGGGTCTTCAGCCGTGGGTTGTATAGTGTGGGAAAACATCCCAGTAACTTTTAACAGATATAATAATCGTTCTCAGGGCTGGCCCTGAGAAAAAATAATAAAAAAAAATTGTTTTAAGACACATGTGTATGCATATGTATACATATGACGCATTTATGCTTTTATATCTAGTTTTTCGTTAAGAAATTAAGTCATACGGCCTTAATCTTTTAAGCCGCCTAATGGTATTCCTGTTATCTTCCACCATGTATTGTATTTCAGGATTTACATGGTCTTGAAGTTGTTGGTAATGTTAAAGTGCATATTTTTACTTGCACCTATACCTATAGGGCAAGTATTGCAATCGTGAAAAAATCGAACTCGAGATTTTAATCAAACTTGACATTACTATGATGGAGAAGTCCAAAAAAGTAGGTCCGGCAATTCCGTCTGTCTGTCTGTCAGTCTGTCAGTCTGTCAGTCTGTCTGTCTGTCTGTCTGCATATTCGACTACAGCCTAACGGCTGGGCGGATTTACTTCAAACTTCATATATAGAGTCTGTGGGATATTCCCTAGAGGCGAAACTTGAATTTTCATTCTAACCTCAAAATTAAGGGTATTTTACTTAAGGCCGATTTCAGTTAAAATGGATTTTCTCGAAAACGGCTCTAACGATTTCGATAAAATTTGATGTGTGCGTTAGTTTGGGCATATGCTATGAGGTGCCATACCACGTTCTTCATAAAAAAAATCGAATAACGGTACTATTTAAAATCAGCTGTTTTCCGGGTATTTGTTCGGCGATTGGGTTAAAAATGAATATTTCTAGGTTATAAGACAAGTGCAAAATAATGGCGTACCAAATTTTGGAATTGCCACGCCCAGTTTTATAAAACATTTTTTCTTCAAAATTTTTACTAGAAATTGAGAAACAATTATTTAAGCAAAGTAATAGGCGTTAAAATTTTCTATAGTTCACTCAAACGCCTTATCTGGCCACGCCCACTTTTTAAAGGTGTTTTCTTAAAAATAAAACATTGAAACGCGGAATGCCACGCCTACTTTACTGGGAAGAGCAAGACTTGGACTCTAATCCTGATAAAATTATACACTTATAGCATTACGGTGCAAGTACGTACGACCCAGTCGTGCACTTTATTTAACAATATCACTAGTATTCTCTACTTGTAAGTCCCTATTTAGGTTGTCATTTCTTATATACCAAGGCGCATCAACGATGCCTCTTAGTACTTTGTTTTGGAATGTTTGTATCATTCTTATATTTTTTTTGGTACAGCCCCAGAACTGTATCCCATACGTCCAAACAGGCCTCAGTACCTGCTTGTATAAAAGCAGTTTGTTGTCAATTGATAGCTGGGAATTCCTTCCCATTAACCAATGCATTTGTCTGAGTCTAATATTTAGCTCCTCTTTTTTCTTTTTGACATGCTCCTTCCATATAAGCTTGGCGTCGAGTGTTATACCCAAATGTTTGGCAGTATTTGCGTACGGAACTTCATTTCCATCAATATTAACTCTTACGGTATTTATTTTTCTATTAGTAAAGTTAACATGAATAGATTTAGTTTCATGAAGCTCTATTCTCTACTTTTTTGTCCAATCACTTACAGATTTAATTGCCTTCTGTAATTTGTTCGCTGCTTCATCTGCATTGTCGCCAATAGTCATAATTGCGGTGTCATCTGCGGAAGTGGCTAAGCTAGCTTCTTCAGGCTGGGGAAGGTCTATTGTATATAGGAGATAGAGGATCGGTCCCAAGAGACTTCCTTGTGGAACTCCTGCAGATATTTTTTTTTGATTGGTGTATTCATCGTCATATCTTACTCGAAAGTAACGATCTGATATATACGATTTTAGAATTAAGCAGAACTCTTAGGGGAGATCTCTTTTCTGTTTAAATTCCAGGCCTCGGTGCCAGACTTTGTCCAACGCTTGTGCTACGTCAAGAAAGATGGCTGAACAGACTTTTTTGTTCTCAAGTACTTTTTCTATTGTACTCGCAAGTCTATGCACTTGTTGTACAGTAGAGTGTCTTTCCTTAAATCCAAATTGGTTTAAGGGTACAAGATTTCTTTCTTCTATTATAGGAGCGAAATTGGTCTATACGATTTCTTTTCATTTGGTGACTTATCCGGTTTCAGAATCATGATTACATCTGCCACCTTCCATTGCCTCGGAACATACTTTAGCCTATGTGCTGCATTAATTAAATGTAATAATTTGCGATTAGCTTTATCTGGGAACTCCTTAAGTATTTGTCCCGTTATCAAATCATAGCCCGGTGCTTTTTTTGCACTTATGTTACTTTTAATTTCCCATTTTAGTTCTTGTAATGTTACATGCTGTATGTTCCTGTGATCGTTTCGTGGCTGCAGAGACAAGTTTTCGTCAGCAGTTTGCCTAGAATATGGTTGGAAGGTTTCTTGCAGGTGATCTGCAAAGAGGTTAGCCTATTCTTTGGCATTTCTTGGCCAAGACCCATTTATTTATTTAATGGGCGGTGCCTGTTTTGTTGTTTTTTTTAAGGACTTGACAGCTTTCCATAACGAATAATTTGTAGCTTTATGGGCTGACAGATTATTTAGGTGTCTGCCAACTGATTCGTTTTTTACAGTTTTTATAACCCTCTTAAGTTTATTGTAAAGTAAAGTAATTCCCCAATGTTTGGACAAATCTAATATCGTCTTCTTTTTTTAGGTTATGTTTTGGTGGACAGTATATTGCAGATACTTTTATTTTCATTTTGTTTAATACGTGCACACATACAGTTGTAGCTTGCATTTTTTCTTCTTAAATTTTTGAGTCTTCGTAATGTTTAATTGATTCTTTTACAAGTAGCGCAGATCCTCCTCTTGCCCTATGCGCTGGGTGAAGAGCATGGTAGCAACAATAACCAGATATGTTTAAGTTGGTTGATCTGATTAAGTGACTTTCTGAAATCAAGCAAATATCTATCTTTCCGTATTTAGTCCATTAGCGTCCCAAGTTACTATTTTTAGTGCTTTATTCAAACTGATTTTTGGTCGCTTTGTATTTGAAAAACTTGTCTAATTCTTTGAATTTCTCAAATACTTTATTATATGTGTCTTTTTGTTCTTCAAGTTTTCTATTTAGTTTATCTTCCATATTTAATATTTTCTCAAGCATTTGGTTATCGTTATGTCTCTCAACTTTGTTAGGTTCTTGGTGATTACGAATTACTTTAGTAGGTTGTTTCTTATTGATTAATGTCTTAATAGGCTCTTCTTGTTTAGCATTTTCTTTTGTGCGTTGTTTTTTATTAGTACTTCTTTCAGTAGTTCCATTTTGTTTAATAATTTCTACGTATGTTTTGGTCTCTGTTTTACTATTTGTTATGTTGTTTAACTTTGTTTTATTTGGTACATAGCTCCCTTTCTTCTACCCGTTTCTTTTGTATTTGTGATTTCCGTTGCAGGTTTCTAATTTTTTGCAATTCTTGGGCTACTTCACATCCCCTGTAGCTTGCAGGATGGTTGTTCTAGCAGTTGATGCAGTTTGGTGGTGTGTTTTTACTGACAGTGCAAATTTGCGTTAAGTGCTTTCCAGCACATCTGACACATCTTGCTTCACGAGAGCAATATTTCTGTGTATGGTTAAAACCTTGACACTTCTTACACTGTACTTTTGCGTCAGCTGTTTTCCGCAGTGGTTTAATTTTAACTATCATGTTAAGTATCGAGCATAGTTAATATATGTTTTCTGATTTCTCTTTACTGTGAAAAGTCAGCACAAATAATTAAAGTGCTCTATTGGATACTACTTGCTTTCCTTCTTTATCTGTTTTTTTCTCCTTCTTTCTGCTGCAAATCTTCTATAATGCTTTGCCTATCGCATGTTGGATGGAGGCCCCTAGCTATAACTTTGATCGGCCTGTTATTTTTACCTTCATAGGTAAACCATTGAATTTTAGATTCGCTGAGCTTCTTCGCAAGAGCTCTATATGTATCTGAGTTTGGAGTATAGATTTTCCAAACATCGTTGTTCAAAGCTATTATTTAATGATTTTTGCATGATATTGAGCTTAGCAGTGTCTTAACCTCAGTAAAGCTAGCTATTCCTACTATATTGATTGGTGGAGGTGGTCTTTCCTTCTTAATATCTGTTTGGATAGGTGTTACCTTATTATCTATTACTTCATCTTTGTCGCTCGTGCTCGATTTGCCTGAACTTATGACTGGTGACGATATTACTTTACGCTTCTTGCTTGGTCTCTCTTCAGTTTCTCTAATAAGTTCCTCCTCGTCTGTGAGGTACTCACGGCATTTTTCTTGTGGTTTTGAATTAAGTTCCGTTTTGAGGTCCTTATTTTCTTTAGCTAGCTCTTTTACTTCATTTTGTAAGTGCCTTGTGAGCAATTCTATATTGCTAAGTTTTTTTAGGAGCTCTTTAAAGGGTTATCTTCGACTATTTTCCAATTACACATAAAATAGTTTAAAAAAATGCGCATGGCAGTATCCGGATCACAAAATATTTTACAATTGAAATTCTATATCATAACCCTAAACTATATCTAAAAACCCTTAACATGAAATTTCATCCCCTCAGCTCTAAATTTAAGGCCCTAAAGGTAGTGGATCAATTCAAATTATAATTTATGTATCCAATGTAAGCTTTTTCCCACACACCCATTATCTTAGGACCTACCGCACTAATCTGAGGAGAATTCTACACAAAAATCTCGGATTATTCGCTTACAAGGTCTAACTGACTCAGCAATTGAAGGCGCACGACACTCCGTTTCATTATCGCTTCGTAGTTTGGGCCTTAGAGCAGCTGGAATTGGACAACGATTTTGGGCGAAAAATTATATATGTATATACGGCGCATTTTCATCCGGGGGCTACGTTAACAAACAAAATTGACGTATCTGGGGCTCGGAAAACCCGCACGTTATTGTCGAGAAGCCGATGCATCCACAGAGAGTGAAAGTTTGGTGCGAATTGTGGAATGATGGCATCATTGAGGGATGTTGACCGACTTTCTGACTTGGACCTACATATGTATAGGGCAAATATAGCTTTCGTGAAACAAATCAAACTCGAGATTTTAATTAAACTTGACATTACTATGATGGAGAAGTCCAAAAAAGTGGGACCGAAAATTGCGTCTGTATGAGCGGATTTGCTTCAAACCTCACATCTGTAGTTTGTGCGTTCAGCTGTTTTTCGGACATTTCTTCGGCGATTGGGCTTAAAATCAATATTTCTAAGTTATGAGACAAGTGGAAAATAATGGCGTGCCAAATTTTTTTTCAAAATTTTTAGCAAATTGAAAAGATATTATTTATGCAAAGTAATAGGTATTAAAATTTTTTATAATACACCCATACACTTTATCTGGCCACGCCTACTTTTTAAAGGAGTTTTTTTAAAAACACACCTCTGTGTAAACTCCTACAATGTTATGACTAATATTTCATAGGCGGAGTGCCACGCCTACTTTAATGGAAAGAGCAAGACTTGGAGTTCAATCCTGATAAAAATTACATTATTCGGATCTGCACATGTAAAGCCGAGCATTTATGAGAGGCCCTGGCCTGCTCTAAAGCCGACATTATCGCCATCCAATGAGTGCAATTCGGCCGGACAAAAGAAAGGTGAAAAATATTGCGGCCTTTGCTGCAGCAAAAAAGGCAGCGTCTATTTGGATGACAATTTCAAAGACGATTCGAATAGTCGCTATATAGAAGGACCATAGATGCTCCCGAGTTCTACGAGTACAAGAGAAGGTACGATGAAGGCGAGCTTCTCAGAAGGAAAAAGAAGGAGCATGAGAAGCTTGCTATCGAGGAAATAGAGTGATGTTAGGAATGAGGTTCGGAAGTTTCACCAGAAGGCAAAAATAACATGTCACGTATGCAAACAATGTGTGTGTAATCTTCTAAAGATACCAGTAACCCGGGCTACTGGCATGCACGATTCGCAAACCTGAATACTCCATGCCAGGGATACGCCTACGTACTCTCCCCGCGGAACTACCGTTAAGTATTATGTTCGACGTTTCTTGTTCTGAGGGGGCTTCCATTTCGGTTTGGTTGCTCTCCCTGAGCTTTTCCAGCCGCCGAAGTTCCTTTATGATCACCGCTGCTGTTTGTTTCACAGTATTCCATACTGCGTTCGATGTCAACATATGGTTTACAATGTTCTCCGGAGTTGGTATTTCTCCAATTATTTCCTCAAGACCTCTAAGCGAAAATGTGGACACTGAAAGAGCACATGCTCTGCATCCTCTCTGGCCTCTCCACAGTTTGAGCAATTCGGAGATTCATCAAGCCCAAACCTGTTTAGATACGCTCTGAAGCAGCCGTGTCCGGTTAGGAACTGAGTAAGATAAAAATCCACTTCTCCGTGATGCCGGTCCATCCATTTATGTAAGTATATCCGGTATAAGTCGATGGGTCCATCTTCCCTTCGTTGACTGATTCCATCTTTCCTGCCATGTTCTCATGCTTCGCTGTCTTTCTGCCAGCTTAATATCTTTGACTGCAGCAAGGGGTTCCTGGATTTTGGCGTCATAGGTCCTCTGTAGCTCCATAGCCAAGATATCCGCTGGTAGTATTCCCGCAATAACACATATAGCATCATCGGATACCGTCCGAAAAGCGCAACATACTCTCAGCGCGCACAATCTGTTGACGGAATTAACTCTTCTTGAGTGGGACTTAATTTTCACTGCCTTTGCCCATATTGGTGCCGCATACATTATTATTGACTGCGCCACTTTTGACAAGATTAGTCTCCTTGGTTGTCTGGGTCCTCCAATGTTTGTCATTATTCTGGATAAGGCAGTACACCCGAGCAGCTTTGTCGCACGTTATTTCAAGGTGTTCCTTGTAAGCTAGCCTAGCGTCAATCATCACACATAGGTATCTGATCACCGGTTTTGACGTTATATTTTGGTTGCCTACCCTGATGGTGATTGCTTCTCTTTTCTTGCGGCTGCTTACTAGTACTGCTTCCGTTTTATGTTCAGCGAGTTCTAAACCGACTGCTGCCATCCACCGTCTTACTTTTCGGATACATTCATTTCCAATGTCCTCTATTTCTTCCAGGTGTTTTGCTGTCACTACGATTGCGATGTCATCGGCAAAGTCTATGATTTTTGCCTCTTTGGGGATTTCAAGCCTCAGCACCTTATCATACATAAGGTTCCACAAGATAGGACCTAGTACCGATCCTTGTGGTACTCCGCCAGATATGTGGTACTGTCTTACCCCATCGTCGGTATCGTAAAACAGGTACCGTTTCTCGAAATAATTGATTATTATTTTGATTAGGAACCCTGGTACCATCATTTCTCTAAGTGAGTACAAAATATGTCCCCAGTTTGCAGAAATGAACGCATTTTTGACGTCCAGTGCTATTACAGCACCGTATTTCTTTGCGCCTCCTCTCCATCTTCTGCCCTGGATAGCACTTTCCAGGATTGTGGTTACCCTCCGTATAGCATCGATTGTAGAACGGGCTTGTCTAAATCCATACTTTTCGTTTGAAAGTCCCCCGGCTTCATATATTGCCACCTAAAGTCGTTTGCATATAATTTTCTCCAATATTTTACCCATTTTGTCTAACAGGCATATGGGACTGTATGACGAGGGCTCATCTGGCGGTTTTTTCCCTTTGGACAGCAGCACCAGACGTTGTTTCTTCCACTGGTCTGGAAAGACCCCTTCGGTTAGACACTTATTATACATTTATAGAAATGGTTCCGTGTTTGTTTTTATGTCTAACTTAAGGGCCTTGTTGGGTATCCCATCCAATCCAGGTGACTTATTGTCATCGAACCGTTTGCACACTTCCAAAAGTTCCGTTTGCGTGACCGTTGTGATTTCGTGTAAATCCTGAGGTGCTGCTATGCGCTCTGCAGTTCTCTGCGGTGGAAATAAGCCCGACACTATTTTTTGCATTAGCAAAGGGCATGAGGTCGAGGGTGCCCTAGTGGTGCCTTTGAGTTTTGCCATGACTGGGCTGTACCCCAGGGATTTACATCTGCTTGCTGACAGAGTTCTTTAAAGTTGTCACTTTTGCTTCTCCGGATTGCTAATTTCAGGTCTCTACGCCTATCTTTGTATTGCACCTACAGGTTCTGTTGGGAGGGCAAACCTCTGGATCGCTGGAACAGTCTTCTAGCTTTATGGCACTCGCTGCGTAGCTCTGCTATCTCTTTGTTCCACGAATATACTGGTGGCCGGCGATTTGTTGACCTTTTCCGGACCATAGATGCATCGCATGCTCTCATTACATGTTTCGTAATCTCGGCAGCCATAGCATTTGCTGTTCCTGGCCTTATTGTAGATTCTCTAAAGGTGAAAGTAAAAGAATCCTCGTATAATGTGCCTATTTTCGTTGTGCCTTCTTTGGTGGGAGTTTGGTGGGGTATTCTCGCTTCCCGTATTGAGCAGCATGACATCTAGTGACGATACCGCTTCGAGTAGTGCCTCACCTCTTCTATTGGTTCGAGTGCTGCCCCAATCAGTGGCCCATGCGTTGAAATCCCCAGCCTCTAGCATCATCCGCGAGCCTATCCAACATACGCTGGAGTTCTTCAAGAGTGCTGTTTGGGGATGCGTAACAACTATAGATGTTAACACCCTTTACCTTGGCTCGAACGAACCCAGATTGAGGTGTCATCATTTTTTCTTCGAAGGTGTAGTCTCCACAGGTCCAAATAGCAGCTCTTTTTGAGTAATCAGCTACCCAGACTTTTTCGTCGAGATTCTTGTACTGTTCGGATAATATGGCAACATCTATTTTTGACTCACGAATGGCTTGTGTTAGGAGGTCCTGTGAAGCTTCGCAGTGATTTAAATTTAATTGCAGCACTTTCATATTCTTTTTGCGGTTTTTTTAGCTTCCTGGTTACAGGATATACTGCGCTTCCTGCCGCGTGTTTGAAGTTGGTGCTCCCCTTTTCTTCGCAGAGCACGCACTTGCAGTGCAATTTTTGGAAAAGTGGGCTTTTTGTCCACACCTGACGCAATCCTCGCTTCTGTCCGCCGTATTTGAACACGCTTTTGCTAGATGCCCGAAGTTGAGGCACCCAAAGCATCGCAGCGGCACCACTTTCTCCCGTATTCTGCATACCGTCCGTCCGATTTTAACTCTCCAGAACTTTTTTGGCAGCGTTTATTGGGAGGCTAATGACTGCAGTTTGTGTTCCTGCATAGGCTTTCCTCATGGATTTGATGGATGAGGCCTGCATACCTCGTACTTCCTCGAATTGCTCGGAAAGGGCTTGACAGATCTCTTCTTTGGTAGTGACATTGTCTAGGTCTTTGCACTCAATCAGCACCTCGTGCGTTAGGGTCCTTACTTCCGCTATTTCCCCGAGAACTTGCCCTACTTTGCTTTGGTGCTCAGAGGTTTTTCCATCTGCTGCTTTCTTGAGCTCAAGCAGTAACTCTCTCTTGGCCGTCTTCCTTACACGAATTACGTCCGACCCCAGACCATTTAACTCAGGGTTGGTCTTCACTTTTCGGAGAATATCGCAATAGGATGTTTCTCCAGTTTTTTTGATCACCAATGCGTCCGGCTTAACATGTATCTTGCCTGGACCTCTTTTTCCCACTCTTTTCCACTCGACTTTGTTGTGGTCTTTAATTGCGGTTTTTTCGCCTGCATCATTGCCTCGCGGTTTTATCGTCTTTCTTGGTTTTTTTTGGATGGCTTTTTCCTTCCTCTCACTTTGGCACTTCTGGACGTTTTGTTGCACTGACGTTTCTGTTTTTTTCGTGACTATCTCAGCGTATGTCAATGTCGAGGGTTCTTCATTGCTCGGAGATCTAGTGCTTTTCCGCTTAGGTTCTGGTAGTTGCTTCAAGGGATGAGAAGGCGCCTATTTGCTCATTTCGGATGACTCAATGGTTTGGGTAGCTTTAGACGATCTATTCTTTACCACGTTGTCTTTCTCGGAACTTGAAACTAGTGAAAGCACTAGTCAGCTTTCTGATTTCGTGGTGCACGTTTGTTTTCCCTTTGATGAATTCTATCAACGTATTGATGTTCTTCCCAGGGATTGCATGGCTTCACGTCTTTCTCTTTCTTCGCTGTTTTCTCTTCGCCTTTCTTCCTTGTTAGTTTCAGGCGTCAAACTAGCAGTTTGTGCTTCTGTGAGGTGGAAGTCCGGCGGCTTTTGTGGGGATATCTGCTCCGTTACTGGTGCAGACGGCGTCCATACGTTCTTACTATCGCCTCCTCCATTATTTTTAGCGGCGGTGATCGCATCAGTACAGAACTTCTCCTAAATGGATTTTCCTCTGTACTTTCGATTCCTGAGTTTGGTACTGTGTTTTTTTGTTCTTTTTTTTTCTGTTTTATTTATGTTTGTTTTGTTTTCTTTTTGATTCATTTTAATTGGATCCCACGAGTATGGGGGAAAGGAAGGTCCATCACATCAGAGACCTCTGTAATGTGGTAAGGCTACATTACAACCAGAGGGCGCCATGTATCTGGAGGACGTGTTATTCCTTTCGAGGATCGCGCGCAAATATCAAAGAATGAAACCTTGCAGTAGAACCATAGTCGATGGTAAGGATATCGAAAGATCACTTCTGTAGAGTATATAACGACAACCGACAACCAAAATCCCAATCAATCTGGGCGATGATAACCGAAATTTCCGTTCACCCCACCAGGATGAAGCTAAGATAGCGATACCTAAACAAAAATCCAACAAAGCTGCACGAGCTGATGGTTTAACTGCCGAGCTATTTAAAGCAGTTCATGATGACGTGGTTGGCATGCACATAAAGTAAATAAGTATTTAGATATTCGAGTTACCTACAATTCTTTTAAACATCACTTTAAGTTACTTCCATTTTTAGGGAAGGTTTTTATCAAAAAACAGAGTCGTTTTGAAAAAAAAAATTACATGCTGTCACACACGCCCACTTCATAAGGGATACATAATAAGAAGGATAGGTTAGGAATTGTAACTCCTCTTTTTAGAAGTAATTTTGCTGAAAGTTCTGTCTAAGAGGTCGCACTACTTTTGTTAGCTAAAAAAAATGTCTATTAAGGATTTCCTGCTATTACTGCATATTAACCCGACTGATTTTAGTAATTGCCTTAAGTCGCCAAATATCACCAGAGAAATTTCGCCAAAACCTAAAGGGCTCTTCGAGATTGGCTAAATTGCGCATTCAAATACGTATACATCCTGGTTTTCACCATTTAATCTATGATTATTATTTTAGCTTAGCGGTATCAGGGCTGGGGATAATTGGTTGACTGGTAATGAAAACAGCGAATAAAGGAGTAATCCATTGGTAGCAAAAGCTGGTCTTCCCGTCGGTGCACAGATCAAGACTTTAATGAGAAGCCCCATGAAGACTCCTACGTCTGCACGCCTCCAACAAATTCGCAAATTAAAAAGATATGATGACGGTTTTTTCATTGCTTCCGCTTGAGTGTTTGAATTGCACTTATTAGAAATTAGCTTAGGAATTTTTATTATTTTTACCACGTTCGCATAACTGGCGACGATAACATTGCCTTCGCGAATAACCGTAAAAACTCATCATCTAAATTTTAGTTTTGTTGTGTTGGGTCCTCTTCTTGATGTATTCAAAGGACTATTTCTTCTAGTAATCTTCTCATATTGTACATTCTAAGGCCATTGCTTACTATAATACAATTCAAGATTATCACTGAAAGCTGTTTCGCAATCCGTTCACATTATATACTGCTTTTCTTTTCGTATACGAATAAAATCAAATGCACTTTGAACAACTCTTCGGTATCGTTGTCCACATAAAACCTCCTGTAACAAATTACATGTTTTTGCTTACGCTTGTGAATATACCCGCTGGCGCCTCTTAAAAGAAGTGGCTGTCCAAAGTGCGAAGCATCTCTCATGAGCTAGTCTCGGGAAGTTTTATTTTATATTGGACTCATCAAGAGCGGGGGCATTATATCATAGGGAATGACCATTGCCAGGTCCAGTTCAGACCTCCTTCTTCTTAACCCCATCGCCAATTCGTTCGCTTGAATGACGCTGTTTCCTTGAACCCAAAGAAGTGTGACGTCATTATTTCCCGTGTGTGATATGAGTTCTTTACGTCATAGTTTGAGCAGTTAGAATTTAACAACATTGGATTAGATGGACTTCATGGCGGCTTGACTGCCAACATACATATGTAAATATGTCGATCATCTTACTAGAGTGCAATTTCGTTGATAGTTCATCGCTTCGGCTAACTCCCTCAGAGAGAGAGAGCGATTTCGTGTTCAGATAAATATATGTATGCCAGCCCTTACTCCTTCCGTAGTTTTTGACCCATCGGTGAAAATCGAGATATTATTCGAGTTGATTACCCTACCGACAATTCAATCCTTTCTTAAGGCGAAGATTGTCGTTAGGTTAGGCTGAAGTCGTGAGATGGAAATATGTATACTTGTAACAATTAATTGATAGCTCAAAATATGAATATGTTTGTTATTTTTTTCTGAATTTTTTTTTTGTGCAAACAATTATTTGACATACTGTATGTATAATTTACCTCGGTATCCAGGTTTGCCCATCTCTCAATGGTATGGTGGCCCGTGTCGTCCTATTTTCACAGGTTGAATTAGTTCAAGCATAAGGCACTTTTTAGGTGTTGGTTTAATTGGATCGTTGCAAGTATGATTTCAAGAGCTGCGGTCGGCGGGGTTCTTACGGCGTTGGTAGTACCTATATACATAGTCTTACCTGCTACGGGCCACCAGACTAGATACCCAAAAGTTGGAATGGGTCTGACTATGACTTTATACATCCTGTGGATGATGGCGGGCTTGGGCCTCCATTTTTTGCCAAACATTTTTCTGTGTGTATGTCTGACAAACATCCGAGAGTATAACTGTCATGAAAAAGCTTCTCAACTAACAAATTGTCCTTCGGACACGGCATTCAACAGAAGGCCGATTTCATTCTTGTAAAAAATATAACATGCACAACGCAAATGGTAGCAAAAAGCTAAGCCCTGGATCCCATAGACCTGTTTTACCAAAAATGTGGATTTTTTCGTATATACATATGTCCATATAAAAGGCTATATAAGGTTATTTTTACAATGTTTTCAGTCGCCTTCTCTTTCTAAGTCATGTTGCGCCCTTTTCTGAAATTTGGAGGTTTGTGCGATTGTTATCTTATTAGTGAAGATAACCACCTCTGTCTTCAACGCCGTCATCCGCCAAATGTGTAAGCAGATTGAAGTAGTTTGGCAATGGTGAGTAAGAACTTACCTGTACATCATCCGTGTATGCGATAACTTTGATTTTGTTCTATTCGCAACAAATATTCATAGTAGAGGAGATAGGATCCCACCTTAGGAGCAGCCTCTCCTTACCTTCCGCCAGGGGTTTGATCCTTATCATGTTGATACGGATCTACATATACCTTATAGATTTTGGCAGGGAGCATAGTCGTCGTCTCATGGTTTCTGTGGACATGCGCATCTCCAGCACCTTCCAATTATCACTTACAAATTCAGGGTTAAGCCCGCGTAGGTGTTGCTCGAGGTTAACCCTAGAGATAGTTGGACCCGGAATGTTGCTCTTCGCTTTCGATCTCGTAGAAGCGTCCCTTCCGTGACTACCTTGTGCGAGATATTTGGTCCTGGCACTGCTATATCCTGGCATTTTTGGCAACTGTCCAAAGAACCGCTGGTTGATCATGCCGTCGATTAGCGACGCTTTTATTGTCGCCCATTGTTCAAGGATTTTTTTCTGGACTGTTTTTTTACGACAGCTACCTTGCTGACAATATCTTTGACAATATCAACGAGCCTCACTGTCAGTCAACCAACAAATTCGCAATGAGTTTTTTATTCTTTTAAAATAGTTATAATACAATAACAGTTCTGCAGTCCTAATGAAGCTTACTGATAAATTAATAAACCAGAATCCCCTTTCGTTGATTCCGGTCTCAAGCTTTACGACTAGCTGGGAAAATAAAATCTGCTGTCTGATGGTGTTTCACCACCAGTTGGCAGTTGGTGCGTACAACGCTCTATGTATCTTTCCTCCGTCTGAATACCATACATGTTACTACCCAAAATTCGTAGAATTAATCCCTTAGATCATTGCCTTGACTTCTTGACTGTCAAGGTAATTATTTGGGTTTTTGTCTTGAAAAAGATACAAGCGTAAAAGTAAATTCCTGTGTTAGCGTCCATGAAAAAGCTCTGCAGGAGATTTCGTACATAGAAAATCTCTTTCTTTTCTGGCATAATTTTCGTAAAAACTTTTTTGGAAGTCCGTGAACGTTTATACTTACTTCCTTAAGTCCTATATCCCCTTGTGGGTCCTAGGGCCTCGACAATGCCTACGCGCCATCGTGTGAGGTGTCTGGAAATATGTCTCAGTTCTCCCCAACTCTTTCCCAGTTGCCGTGCTTCCTTCTAAACCGTTCTGCGCTACGTACTCCTAGAACCGCCGCATATTCTGCCATCATGAGTAAGCGGGTTCCATTGCATCGCGTGGCTAGCTATGGAAATGTCACCCTTTCGGAGAGTATGTCCAATCCACTGCCACTTTCGTCGTCGTATTGTTATGCCTATAGGTTCATGGCCCGTTCTCTGATAGAATTGTTCGTTAGAGATACGGTTTGGCCAGAAAATCCTGAAGATATAACGTAAGCACCTATTGACGAACGTTTGCAGCTTCCTCGTGATAGTGCCGCTCACCCTCCAGGTACCACATCCATATAGCAGCACGTATTCAGCATTGGAACGGAACAGTCGTAGCTTGGTGATTAAGCTAATCGCATTGCTACGCCAAACTGTCGATAGCATCCCAAACGCAGATTTTGCTTTGCCTATTCGGCTGGCTACATCCAGATCGGTTCCGACATCGGTTGAGACAATACTCCCAAGGTATTGAAAACTCTCAACTCTCTCAACCGTTTGTCCAGCAATGCATACATTCTTTTTTTTTGCCGCATACTGATCATTTTTGTTTTTGCCGCGTTTATTTTCAGCCCAACGACGTCTGCCTCTCTCTCCACGTTTGTTGTCATTTGGTGTGGGTCCATAATTCTACGTCGTCGGCGTAGTCGAGGTGTTTGAGTTCAGATGTTAGGGTCCATCGAATTCCTCCGTTTCCTGTTGATTAGACCGCATTTAGCACGTCGCTAATCACCAATAAAAATAGTATTGGTGAAAGTATGCAGCCTTGCCGAGCCCTACTTTGGAATTCCAATTCCTCTGACAGCCTTCCTCTGTGCAATACGTGACATGTGGACCGATCATATATAGCCTTGATAATTACTATTAATTTATCAGAAATGCCTCTCCTGCGCAAGGCACGCCAAATAAATTCCCGATTGACACTATCAAACGCTATTTCAAAATCGATGAACAACAGGTGAAGTAGCGATCGATATTCAACACATTGCTCGATAATGATCCGCAGGGTGTTGATGTGGTCGACACAGGAGAATCCAGAGCGGAAACCTGCTTGTTCGGCGGCGAGTGTGTCTTCAAGGTGTATTTTGATTCGCTCCAGGATGATTCTAGCAATTATTTATTTTGGCCACAGCAGGCAGCACGCAGATACCCCTCCAGTTTTCGCACTGCATTAGATTGCCCTTTTTAGGGAGCTTGACGATCATTCATTTCTTCACTCATCCGGAAAGCTCTCGGCTTTCCATGTTCTCCCAACAATGGGAACAATAGCTCAGCCGATGGAGTTGGCGCAGCTGGTAAAAGCTCCGCGGGAATGCTGTCAAGTCCTACCACCTTATTAGTTTTCAGTGCTCTGATCACGGTAATAATCTCATCCTTACTGGGGGTGGTGGTGCGGATTCGAACATTTTTTTCTACGGACACTTTTGTCTGACTTGGGTGCATATTGCTGGCGAATACTCTGTTCAGAACCGGAGCAAAATGCTCCTTTCTTCAGTCTAAACCTTTCACTGGGTGTTGAGTAGAGCTTCGGCCACCTATATGCTCTTTGCTGATTCCATAAATGGTTTTGCTGTCGCACCTCGCTGCTGCATCTTCCGCTTCTGTAGCCAGCGACGTTGCTTCTTCCGCAACGTTACCCGTAAAAATTCCGGACGAGAGTACGTCGCATCACCATTATACCGTAAAATGGGTGAAGCACGCGGAAAGTTACCCGAACAGAACACCAATTTTGATAAAACAATTTCATTATTTGCATGTGTTGTTGAACGCTTTATACAACGGCGGTAATTTGGCAAAACAGACTGAATAAATGATAGCCAATTTGACAGATGTAGCTTCAACAATATGGCCGCTATCAACTGTCAAAATTCAGAGGTCCCTATTGAAAGACCCTTTATATTCGTTAAGGGGCCTGCCATGTCCGTAGAGCAATTTGTTACTTGAGATGTTATTTTATGACAGTTATACTCTCGGATGTTTCGATCCCTTGTCCAACTGGATCTGCAAATAGGTCTTGGATAGGACGACCTTCGTAAATACCTTACCCCACAAAGTTTGTGAAATAAATCCCGAGGCCAAGGAAGAGGCTGATAGCTGGATATCAGCTGCAGATTTGTTGGGCTGTCACGGAATTTTGCGGAGACCCTATGAACTTTGGCAGTGCATCCTTCTTGATTGCGGGATGAGCTTTGAAGTGCTTGCATTTGTCCAAATCCGATGAGAATTTGTCTGAGAATGACTCGCACAAATTATCGCTGGAATATTAGCATCCGAACTAAGAACTACAAGCAGGTTCACTCGGTGTGACGAACGCCAGAGGTGTTCCACCATACGCCTGTACATACTCAATTGTTCCATTACAAATCTTCATTAACAGTAACATTCTTGTGATTAGGTATAATAAATCGTTCTACTAGTTTACATACTTATCTTCTTGCTAAATTGCTTATATCCAATTCTTACTGTACAGTTTGCAAAATTTATAATACAGTTACCAGTAAGGACAAGGTATGTATCTCTCGTCATATGTACGTCATATATGTACAAAATCACTTCTGATAACTCAACTCTGATAGCTTCAAATCATTTTGAATCATCATTGAGAGATATGGCAATATTCGAAGTTATATTGTGAATATAAAAAGTTCAAAAACACATCAAAGCAAAGCTCTGTTGCTGTTTCATCTGGGGAAATTGAAGGATTTACTACCTGGTCTTTCTGACCTCTACTGGTGAGTGTCTCCATTTTTTGTATTGGTGTTGCGGTGGCAGAGGTGACAGCAGGTACAACACAGTAAAAACAAACTGTAAATAAAGTAGCGCTTACAACACACAATTAAGCTCCATAAAATTAGCCTTGATCAGTGTTAGTGATGACAACAACCAGATATAGCAAAAGCTTTGTGCTTGTCAAAAGTAAAATTAGAGTTACCAAGACAAGGGGTCTTGAAGTAATTTTATATTTATATTCACATTACTATCACGCTATCTCTTAAATAATAAAAATGGGAATCGACCGACTCCTCCACCAGGTGGAGGTACATTACCAATTGATGAAAAACAAAGCAAAACCAAAACCCAACCAAAACAAAGCATAAATAAACCAGAAAAAAGTAACGCTGGATTGCAAGAACGAATTGAGGAATTGGAGTTACTTTGTTCTCAGCTTATAAAGGAAATATCCGCCCTGAAAGAAGAAAACATAAAACTCAAACAAACAAACAAAAATAATAACGAAAAACCTTACGAGGAAATAATACAAAATCAAGTCGAAGACTTTCAGCCTGATGAAGAAGAATTAGCCCAAGAAACAGATCGGGATAAAAAGAAAAGTAGGCCAAACAAAAAAAGGAAGAAAAAACAGAAACTGAAGCAATTTCATGATACTGTCGAGCACGGGACTAAATCCACTCACCATCGACCGCCACCAATAATGATGAGAAATGTCTCCAATTACCAAAATACATATGTATATATTCCTTATTAAAAAAAAACCATAAAAAGTGAGTTTACAATAAAATTAAATAAAGATAATAACTACAAGTTGAATCTATACGACGCCGATGAATACCAGGAAGTAACAAAGATATTAATAGAGTCAAATATATCATGGCACTCATACGAAGATAAGCAAATTAGACAAATTAAAGTTATGCTAAAGAATCTTCATCACTCTTGTGAACCAGAACTCATTGTCGCAGATTTACAACTGCAGGGTTTAAAAGCGATAAGTGCTGTCAACAAATTACAATTTAATTCTAAAGAACCACTCAATATGTTTCTTTTAAGCTTTGATGCAACAGAGACCATAACAAAAATATATGAAACTACAAAAATATTAAATACAATTGTAAGAATAGAGTCAATTAAAGCCTCTAAATTTATTCCACAATGCAAACATTGCCAAGCCTTTGCACATACATAAAACTATTGTTCTCGACCGCCAAGATGTGTTAAGTGTGCAGGCAATCATGGCACGTCCGAATGTAATAAAACCGCAGAACAATTACCTAAATGCTGCAACTGTAACGAAGAAAATCCTGCTAGTTACCGTAGTTACTTAGTTGCAAATGAACTGCAAAAAATAAGAAATAATGAAATAAATAAGAAGTTAAAGGAAAACAACTTGCAGACTATTACACGAGTAACAGATCCTGCCAGCTACAACACAAACATTCCTACCAACAAACTTAACTATGCACAAGTAACAAAAAATATAAATACATCAAATATGCAAAAAGAGACTAAAGCCCCATATAAAGAAACTAGAGGTAAACAAATACTAACTCAAATTCTAGAGAAGCTCAACAAACAAGAATATCTTATTACCTCACTTCAAAAAAGAATAGACAGTGTAGAAATACACCTACAAGAAAATAAGTACATCCAATATAATATCAATGGTTAAGTCACTTAAAATAATGCTATGGAACGCAAACGGATTGCTAAATCACAAAGATGAATTACAGGTAGTTTCATAAGTTGAAAAAATTGACGTGTGCTTGATATCCGAATCGCACTTTACAAACCAATCCTTCATTAAATTTAAAAATTATAATACATACTGGACAAACCACCCAAATAACAATGCCAGGGAAGGTAGTGCAATAATCGTCAAGAGCTCTGTGAAGAAGATAAAATTTGCACAGACAAATTCCAAGCAACAACAATAAATATTAAAAACAAGCGAAGCTTATTATCAATCATGGCTGTCTATAGCCCACCAAAACATAAAATTAGTTCAGAAGAATACAAGGAATTATTGCAAAAACAAAAAAACCGAATTATCATGGGAGGTGATTTCAACGCGAAGCATACGCACTGGGGATCCAGATTAATAACAACAAAGGGTCGTGAATTGCTCAAGGCTTCACAGGAAACAGGTTGTGAGTTTGTATCAACTGGGAAGCCAACCTATTGGAATACGGATATGAAAAAAACACCTGACCTTATCGACTTATTTGTATCTAAACAAATATCTAGAAGCCTACTGCAAATAGAAGATGGAATAGATCTGAGCTCCGACCACTCTCTAATCTATATGACTTTCAGTGAAAATGTAAATATATGTACAAATCGACAACATCTATCTCATTCATAAAAATACAGATTGGAATTGTTTTAAAGCACTGCTGGAACAGGAATTAAACGCTCACACAGAGTTGTTAAACAAAGATCAGCTTGAAGAGGAAGTACTCGTCTTCACTCAACAAATACAAAGAGTAGCTTGGAAAAGTACTCCTCTAACTAAAAAGAAAGAAATTGGTATTAGGTATCCAAAACAAATTTAATATCTCAAAAAAGAAAGATCCGAAAGAAATGGCAACCAACACGGTATCCAATGTATGTATAAATCGCAACTCAACCAGCTCACTGAATTATTACGAAACCAAATTAGAGAGCTGAAAAACCGAAGGATTAGCCAGTATCTAACCGGACTCACCGCAGATAAAACGACTGACTATTCATTGTGGAAATCAGCAAAGTACCTTAAACGACCTATACAGCATAATCCACCTCTTAAAACAGCTAATAGTACATCGGCTAAGAACAATTTGGAAAAGGCAGAGTTATTTGCTGAGCACATGGCAAAAGTATGTATTTCAGCTCAATGAAATCTCAAATGATGAAATTTGCCTAAGAGAAATACAAAGGAGTGTTGAAATCCCACCAGTCACACAAAATGAAATAGAAATTATTATTCGGAAAGAGCTACAACAGAAAAAATCCCCTGGTTATGATTTGATTACTGTGGAGTTGATGCAACAGTTGCCTCAAGGAGCCATGGGTAGGCTAACAGCAATAATGAACGCCTGTTTGAGACTGAAGCATGTTCCATGCTATTGGAAAGTCGCTGAAACAATCATGATTCCAAAGCCAGGAAAGGATCCTCATGAAGTGTCTTCTTATATACCCATATCTTTTCTACCCATTATGTCGAAAGTATTCGAAAAGTTTTTCATCAAGAGGCTAAGCCCGATTATTGAAAGCGAAAACATGATACCAACTCATCAGTTTGGCTTCAGAGAAAAGCATTCAACCATTGAACAGGTTCATAGAATAACCGACGTTATTGAGAGAGCTTTGGAAGATAAAATGCATTTGATTAGGTATGGCATTCAGGATTGTTATACAAACTCAGATTACTTTTCCCAAAAGAATATTCGAAAATACTGGAGTCTTACCTCTCGAAAAGATACTTTCGTATCAAACAAAAAGATACTTATTCCCGCCTTAAAGCAATCAAAGCTGGAGTGCCACAAGGAAGTATATAGGTCCAATATTATATCTACTCTTTACGAGGGAGCTACCAATCCCCTCAGGTAGTACTATAGCCACATTCCCCGATGACACAGTAATATTTGCAGTTGAGAAAACTGAAGTAGAGTCAACTAGAATACTTCAAAATGCTGTAGATACTATGGTCAATTGGACCAGAAAGTGGCGCATAAACTTGAATAGTACTAAATCGGTACACGTTAATTTCACAAATAAAAAAATCCAACGGCTTCCGATTACCATCTCTGGAATACAAATTCCTTACTGCAATACAGCAAAATATCTAGGAATGAACCTAGATGCCAAACTTAAATGGAAAGAGCACGTGAAAAGAAAATAGACGAATTGAATATTAAATTGAGGAAAATGTATTGGCTTATTGGTAGAAGATCACTATTATCTATACATAACAAACTGTTATTGTATAAACAAATATTAAAACCAGTATGGACATATGGAATTCAGTTATGGGGATGTACGAGCCAAAATAATATTGAAATGATTCAATGTTTTCAAAACAAAGTACTGAGAGGCATAGTAAATGCACCATGGTATATTAGGAACGTAGACCTTCATCGCGATCTTAAACTGAAGACTGTGGCAGAAACTATTGCAGACTACGCAGGAGTCCATGGCCAAAGGCTGAGACGGCACATAAACCCAGAAGCAGTGAAGCTCACCGATACGAACGGACTTAACAGAAGACTGAAGCGCATCAAACCGCATGACCTAATAACTGGCAACTAAAACAAAGACTATATGTTTTGCTATTTTGTATACATATATTGTAATATTATGTTTTAAAATGTATATATCAAATATGAACTGCTCGTTAGTGTAAACTAGTTGCAGTGTTAAGAAATGTAAACAAAAAAAACATTTTGAAAGGTATGTAAAGCTTTTGTTATTAATTCGAACGACATGCATATTCGAGAACTTCATCAATTTGTTAATTATATGTACATAATATTGTAGTGTAATACTGATTATAGTCACTAACTCAATTTCGTATTCAACTATTATATAAAACGCAATATCAACGCTCGAACGGGAGAAAAGACGTAGAAGAAAATACACAGTTATCTCAAAGTACATAACGCAGTGCCGCAGTCGTAGCATACACCCAAGTGGTGCGCTTAATTTTTTTCATTATACATATAATCTGATGGTTGTAGTCTCTTTCTTTTCCACTCCTTCGTTTGTTTTTAAAGTTCAGTGTGTAATTAAGTGTTCGAAGTACACATAAACGAATTGTTATGCGCAGAGAGTTGTTTTTATTTTAATTGTTTTCTCTACCTATGTACGTGCTTAAAGGAAAAATAAAATTGATTGCTGTATATTGGATTGTGACTTTTGATTATTTCTGCAGCAAATAAAATTGAAACTCCATCAAATTACAATCTGTAGGTTGGCAATATGAACAATTAGTTTTTTATCACTAGTTATTTAATATACCCGTAGGAGTTTTTATTACGAAAATAATAGCATCATTTATGTATCTAGCCAAACCAGTTCTTATGTTGCTTCAATAAAATTTGTATTCGATTATTTCTTTTTTCTTTATATTCGATATTTCTTTATATCGAAGCTCGTCAATAATTTTAGACCTGTCCGATTCTAGAATGTTTTTATAAAAGTTAAAGAATTGTTGAAATTTTCATTGATTTTTACTTGCTGACTTATTGCTTTGATCGTGATAATAATATTTTCTTCCCTAACTTTCAATTCTTCTTCAATCTTGATCTTATCATCTTCATCAAGGGTTCCGAAAAACCATTTGAACCCTTCTCCTACGACATTTACAAGACCTATTTCTGTGTGGAAAATGGACACAACTTGGTTTTTCAAGGAAACAAATTTACATACTAAATGTACGTATGTATGTTATTTTCATTTACTATTTCCACCTTGCCTACGTTAGCTTATACGAACACGAATCAATCTTCTCTATTACAAGGGTGGCTTGATTAAGACGGAGTATGGCTAGGACATATTATGATTACCTGTAAATTTTAATGGTCGTTTAATAAGTGTTACTTTCATGCGCCCCTTTTAATGCATATTTTCGAAATTTTAGTTGTTCTTTATGTCTAAGACTAACAGAAATTTTCATAAATCCTTCTTTCCTAGTTTCATGGTAGTCCTCTCTATCATTATTGAGCATGTTTGGAAAATTTATCAATAATATTTTCAAGACGAATGATTGTGAGAAGCTAGGCCTTGGGTACCATCGATTTATTGCGCCAAGAATTTATTTTTTTTATAAAAATGAGATGTATTTTTCCTGTCGTTACTAACTTTCCTATTTGTTTCCGTAGCGAATCGCTGATTTTGATTCGCGATTTTTTTAGGTTTATTTTTAATATCTACAGATTTAAAATCATCAAGCAGTCTTAGCCTGGCGTATTTATTGTAAATTGAAATCGTACTTGAGCGAAATCTAATTTTACAGAAATTTTCATTATGATCGATTATCGAATTTAGTTATGATCGATGAGTTTATTCAATTTATTCTGTTAATTCTCACTGTGTGGGTCACACTCTACTTTTATTATTTATTTGTTTTTTTTTTTTTATAGAATTTCTTTGCGGTGTTGAAAAATAAGATTATTTTAAACAAAAACTTTAAATATTCGGGTTTTTATTCTTTGGAAAAAAAAATACATCTCTTCGGAAACTATATTTATATTTATATCTCTACTCTTCAGAGTGACAATTTAAACTTAACTTAATCAGCCAAAAAAATCTTTTAGTACCCTTTTCCGAGCAAGTTGTCGCGTTATCATACATTTCCACTTTTGCTTCTCACGGTGAAACCGAGCCGAAATACTTTTGCTTGATCAGCAATGAAAATCTGCTAATGCATTTGAGCGTAAATTTATATTAAGTAAGTATATATATAACGTAACTCGTGCGTTGATCGTCTAGCAGTGTTGGGGTTTTTCCGGTGAACTTGTATTCGCAATTTCAGCGTCTAGTTCTTTATTGGGGTTCTGTTCGATGGTCCTGTATTCGGTAAAGCTGTATGCTTTTGTATGATACGTTCTTGCTCATCTACATTGTATATACATAGATTTTAACGGTGAATTGTGTCTCATTGTGTATGTACCTTGCTTCTGCTGGCTCATCCTACACTCAGTGTTATGATGCCTTAAAATTTGATCCCGAGTATTACATTCCTGCTCATCTCGTCAATATTCGATGATTGTCTCGCACTGTAAGTTTGTTAAAAAATATACTTTTATGTAAAACTGCGTATGAAAACTCTTGAAACAAAAAAATTAAAAAATTATTCTGAGTTCTAAACTAAAGAAATTTAATAAGTACATATATATATGTAATTTTTTTTTTTTTGGCGCAACAGGTCGGTGCGACACTTGGCCGAACTTCTCACAACTCACACACACACTCACACGAATGGAAGTGCCTTACTGCTTCATGGCGTCTCCGAAAAGCAATTTGTTATTTGAGAAACTTTTTTATGACAGTTATATTCCCCGATGTTAGTCAAATGCTCGCGAGAGGTGGTCCGGGAAAAACATTTTAGGTGTTTTTCTGGGACTCGAACCCTAAATCTTTGCTACCTAGTCCAACGCACTAACCACTGAGCCATGGTGACCAGACCACTTTAATATATAATACAATGTGGCGGAAATATAATCATCTAATTATGTAATATAAAAATATTATTTAGAGTGATGGAAATCTTTACTTGGACCTTTACAATTTCTTCTGTTAAGTCGAAATGATTATATCCTTTTGGATGGTGGCTGCCACCTGTGTTGATACACGTTTGTGCCCGTTTTATCGCATTTTCCATAACTTTCGCCAGATTTCTGGTGATATCTGTTCGCATTCCTGTCGAATATTCTCTTTAAGGGCTGCGATTGTCTGAGGCTTGTTGGCATAAACCCGCGACTTAAAGTAGCCCCAAAGAAAGAAATCTCAGATGGTGAAAATGGGCTGTCTTACTGGCCATGCCAAATCGCTAAAATGGAAGATTACGCGACCAGTAAACGCTTCCTTCACAGTACCCATTGCGGCTCGTGCTGTGTGTCCGGTTGCACCATCTTATTGAAACCACATGTTCACCAAACCTTGCTCATCCAATTCCGGCAGTAAGAAGTCGTTTATCATTTCCCCGTAGAATTCGCCAGTAACAGTGATCGTATTGCCGACGGCGTCCTCAAAAACATTCGGCCCAATCACTCCTCCCGCGTGAACATGCGTGGGTTTGAGTGGATGTAATGCCTCTTTGTGCATCACACGCGAGTTTTCAGTGCCCCAGAAATGAACATTTTGCTTATTGACTTAACCGCTTAAGTGGAAATGCGCCTTGCCGCTTCTGATTGATTGTCTGATTGATGTTTCTTCCTTCTCAGAGACATCGGCAGCCTCCTGTGGTTCCAGTCGGTTCGTGTCGAATAGCTAAGCCCAGTTGGGGCGATACGATTATGAAATCGACGTCGTAATCACAAATCCCCTATATACAGATAGTCGTCTTCGAGGGGGTCTTCTCTTTTACCCTACAAGCTCTGAACAAGAATGTGTCGCTGAATTTGCAGGCAAACTCACGCACACATTCAAATTCACTGGGCCCGTGACATCTGTCACATGGGCGCGGCCATTTTGGAAAGAATAGTGTCAAAAATTGATGAACTGTGGAGGGGAATGCTGTGTCCAAAAAGTAACTTCCAAAAATATTACTCAATTCGTGGGGAATTTTAAGAAATACGTTACATTCAAAATTGTTACATTTCAAATATAACGTATTTTTGAAATATTTATACCAAATAAAAAACATGCTTTGGTATTCCATAATCAACAGAAATAATAAAAACTGTGTACTTTGAAATAATAACCAATACGTTTACATCATATTTTGGGTGAAATAAAATGGAAGAATATGTTCCATAATGGGAGATGTTTGTATTCATTATATTGCTTCGAAATGAGAGCATATTCATTCAATCAAGTAATGATCAAGTAATCCATTTTGCTTGAACATTTTAAAGATAAAAGCTTGAGGGCAACTATTTTCCAAATGACCAAATTGTCAGTAAAACAAAGTAATAATAATAATATTTGGGGCAACAGGTCGATGGGACCCAGAGCTTAGCTTCTCAAAAGTATTCGTGTTGTGCTTGTTATATTCTTCTCACCAATGGAAGGGGCCTATTGTCGAATGCCGTTCCCGAAGGCCGAAACAAAACAAAATATTCCGATTAATTTATTTCATTTACATACACCATTCAATAACCAACACATTTTCCTTCTGTGAAGAATCGTACATACATTTGTACGAATGTACTAAGAAAACGAATCAAGTTAACCAAATTGGTGAAACTACACGATAATCTAATGCGAAACAATGAAATAGTTGTATACAAAAGTAGAAAAACTTCACAACAAAATAATAATTAAATTTAATAATTGAAATAACTTAACAGCAAAAAACTAAATTATCGACTTGCAAAAATTTCATTGTTATATGAAGCCAATTTGTTTATTTGTTTCAAACACATTTTATTTATTTAAAAGAAAATATATTTTAAGCTTTTAACTCCCCAAACTCCCCACTGCACTTCCAAACACACCCGCGGTAACCATTTTGCTTTGGTTACATTGTGGCATGAGAATATCAGACTGCTCTATCTCTTAAAAGAGAAAACTGCGACAATATCTAAGTACATTTTCGAATTCAGTGCAATAAATCGAGTTGAATGGCATAAACAAAAAATTAAATAGGTGTCTAGTATCAAAAATATTTTTATCCATTTTCGACCCAAAAAGTAAACAAGCGGGGAAAATCCACAACAAATGCCATCAGAAGGAAATTCAACTCCATTTGCAACAGGTACGTGCTAAGCTGATACAAAGCCAACATCGATTTATGTCATTCTTTGTTAAAACCATAAGCATGGACTTCCTCCACTCTAAAAAATAATACATGAGCTATTTTTCCTGAGACTGCAGATGAGCTAATTAAACTTCAAATTCTCAATTTCACGTATTCACCGAAAGGAACAAAAGAGAGGATTAGGCCCCGCCCATGTGAGGGTGTTTTCGGGCAGGGGATCGGGAAGTTGACTATCTATGTAATAGGTTATCAGTGGTCAAAATTCACGCTGCGCTAACATCACTGTTCGATTATTATTCAAAATCGACCCAATATTTTTTTTCTTTGTTGGTACTTCTGTCATCTATTTTACCGCTTAGTTTTCCGCTGAAAATTTAACCCCCAAAACTGGTGACATACGGACGGATGCACATAGCGCATTCGTTTTCGCTATTCATTCTGGTCATGAATATACACCCATATATTTATACTTTAGAGGTTCTATCTCTATTATTATTTATATGTTAGCAACTATCTATCGCACTTAATATACCCAAGAATAAGGTATAAACATATAGAAAAGAAACAAAGCGGACGGGATACTTCCGACAGAAGCTCAACTCCTAAGGCTTAATAGATGCAGTGTAGATTCTCTCCATGTACAAGAAGATTGTCATGAGAAAGCTTTCAAAATAACAAATTGCCCTTCGGCCACGGCATTAAACAGACCCTTCCACTCGTGTAAAGAATAGCCGGGCTCCGATTTGTAGGCACTACGTAGTCAAACGTCTCTGATTGGTGTAGAGATTCAAATTTTACTTAAAAGTAAGGTAATTTTGTTTCAAGTAGTGAACTAGATTCGAAGGAAAGAAAATTATCCCTATCTTTTAAGTCACTTTTTGAATTTAAAAAAAAACAGTTGATCGGTTATATTTTATGTATTGTTCGGCTATCCTTTATAATTCGAATAATACAATAATTAAAAAATGACTTTCTAAATAAATTGCAGTGATGTGATCAGCGATTTGATACAATTAGAGGATATGATTATTTGATCAATATGCGCTATGTTTTCATTAAAATATTGTATTAAAATAACCGTCCAAGGTTGTAAGTGTAGCAGAAATTTTTAGAAAAAGTAAAGGGACCTTGTTTTAAATATCGGCTATTTTTTTCAATTAAACCTTTTTTACAGGTTCCTATTTCATATAAATATATTTATCAGTAAGATCCCTTGACAAACACAGCCCACACTTTGTTCAAACTAAAAGCTGGAAGTGAGGATGCGAGGTGTGGCACTTGAAATGTCACCTACGTTTTTAGTCAGTTTGCCGTTCCATTTGTTAGGCCTTGTCTCAAAAAATAATGCCTAGAAATCGGAACGCGCCCAATATAACACACACAACACGAATGAATTTTGGTTGCGCCCAAATATTTTTTTTGTTACATGTTGGGGTGTTAATAAGGAAATGGAAAAGGCAAGATGGAAAATCCTTTATAATGCAGCTTATCGCACCACAGTCTAAAGTAAGGGATGTGCTACAAGAAATGCATGGCGGGGTATCTGGCGGCCATTTGGGTGCAAACAAGACATCGGGGTATGTAAGCAAGAGATTATATATATTGGTTAAGTTCAAGCGACTACGTCGAAAATTGGTTTAATTATATGTGATAATAATATAATTAGCAATAAGCAATCACGGACACGAGATTCGTTAAATCTCACACGTCCATGAGCCTTACACGTTGCACGACTCATATAGAAAAGCTACAATCCATCTACAGATCTTATGTTTGCCTATTTTTGTTTATCTTCCATGGAAAATTTCTTCAAAACAAGTTTTTTGATGAGACCTCTCCTAAAAAATTAGCTAAAATTGATGTGTAGAAACAATTCGAATATCTAAACATTTTATCTTAATAATATTTCTCGATTTCACACAAAATAGTGAAGTTATAGAAAAGTGATTTTTATTTTTCGTTTTATTTAGAAATATATGAAGCATTACATTTTTGTAATTAAAAAATTCTTTACAGGTAAACGTCAAATATGAAGACCTTCCCGTGTTTTTAAAAGTTGCTGAAGCTATGAAAATTAAGGGTCTACATACAGAGGTTAGTGTTTCACTAAATTATAAATGAGATTTATATAATCTTGATACTTTCCATTTAAACAGAAGCCAGAGGGACAAAACTTAAAGGAGATACAATTTTCACGCGATGATAATATTTCAGCTGATGGAAAAGATTTAAACTCGTCACCCATTTCTATTCCAATTGAAATAACCGGGCAAACAATGCCAACTTCAGCATCAAAGAGAGAGGATGAAGAATGCTGTACTGATCTACACGCTAACGACCACAGTAAATATTCAGAGCCCTTTCGTCATAGCATGAAGGCAGTAAATTTGGAGCAACCAAAAAATAAGTTTTCAATTCTCAAACCGAATGCAAGCAAGAAAATGTTGGACCATACTAAGCAGCAAACATTTTTAGCAAAAAGAAAAATATTTGTACAATCTGCATGCAATTTGAAGGAAAAACGAATTTCAGATATTTTAGAAAATGATGCTTATAATAAACCGCAATCAAAAATTGTGTATATGCCACAAGCAATACCAAACGACGAGGTATTAAATTTAACACATGACGGACTCTCAACAAATTCATCAACGTTTTTACCAATAAATACAACAGATTTAACAAATTCCTGTCAATATAACCAAACAACTTTTACCGAAATACGAAAAGGCATTCGTTTAACTGCTAATTGCATGAAACAAGAAGAACTTACTTGCTATGTACCTAAGCTTTGCGAAGATAGTAACAACAATCTTACAGAAGCTATTTGTGGAGAGAAAAATAACTTTCCTAGCAGAAGTGAAACGGCATTTTATAACAATGACAACAAAAATAGCGATAATACAAATAATTGTAATATTAACGATAATAATAATAACAAATACAACACTGAAAATAACTCAAATACGAATAATAGTCTAGGCAAATGTTTTAAAATAGTTAGAGACGACGACAACAATAATGATTATGCCAATGAAAGCAGCGAGAGTAAAACTAGCATTCTTAAAAATCGTGCAGATAACAACAACAATGTCTTTATCATATCGAACAGCAATTCTGATTTGAAAGAAAATGAAAACGATGCAGAAGGTATAAAAGTGCAAGTACCCTTAAAAACTTGTTCTTCTCTCTTCTAAGGCACACAACCATACGGTTAAAGAACATCAGCACATTAATTCTTTAAACTAAACTGAACCTAATTATACTTCCAACAAATGCATTTGGGTTTTATCGAAACTTAAGTAAAATACCTTATTAATTATTTATATCGATAAATACATATAGTGAATGAATGAACCGTTTTTATTTCAACGGAAATGATGTTATTTTATTTTATATTTAAATTATTATATTAATTATATCGACAATGCAGAAAATAAATTAGTTAAAAACGTGCGTCCGCTTAGTAAATATTTGTCAACAAATTTTAAGAAGTTAATTAATATATGTGTTGGGGTGCAATCTCGACCCCGTGTGTAGAAATTAAACACGATAAGTTAAATTTTTTTTATAATAATATATATTTCTACGACAGTGGTTATTACCTCGGTGAGGGTTAGTGATCGAAGAGAAAAAAGAAGGAAGTTGGAATATAAAAATCATGGGAGTAGAGTAAAATATGGATGGTGGGAGAGGATGATTTAACGATACTAGTGCAATCTAGTTGTAAGGACTATATAAAATTAATTTAAGCTGTAATTGCAAGGCAAACGGACTTAAACATTGCCGCCCGTCTTGCAGTAGTAAAACTGCAAAGGAGATACTTTTCAAAAATTATAAACAATTCAAAAAATAATATTATAGAATTAAAGGCATAAGAATTTTGTATCGATAAATTGTATCTTAAAAGGATTGGGAACCTTTGTATTTGCCGAAGGGGTTCCACTCACTCCGGGGGAAGGAATATTTGTAATGGATTTTGTAAGATACAAATTACACAATGTATGCTTTAAATTTACATATAAGAAATTAAGATGTATAAACATAATGAGTATAAATACGTACGTTAAGATATTTCCGTGCATTGAAAAGAATAGAAATTTTGATTTGACTAAGCAAAATATAAAAAGAATTCCTCTATGTTAATTTAAGATTCCGTTGGAATAACACAACGTTTAACTTTAGGTCTAATTATTTCACCGTTCTGTGTTCGAATGCTTGCAACCCTTACCCGACCATCCTTGCCTGGAAATAGTTTGGTCACGCGTCCTAAACGCCATTCGGTAGGCGCTAAGTTTTCCCTTTTTACGACTACAACATCTCCAATCTGCAAATCTCGCTCAGGAAATTTCCACTTATATCTTCTGTGCATTTCCTTAATGTATTCCTCTTTCCATCGCTTGCAAAATTGCTGTTGCTGAAGCTTGAGCTTTTCCCACCGATTTACAAGTGAAATAGACGATTCTTGCGGGATGGGCTCAGTAAAGGAAAGAAGGGGACTTCCAATGAGAAAATGCCCAGGAGTAAGTGAAAGTGGGCCGTCAGGACTTTCCGATAATCCAATGATTGGACGGGAGTTCAAACATGCTTCGATGCGACAAAGAAGAGTTGTAAATTCTTCAAATGTATGTTTTGCTCCTACGGATATTTTTCTGAAATGGGTTTTAAAATTTTTCACCCCTGCTTCCCAGAGACCACCCATGTGTGGTGCGCCTGGAGGGATAAAATGCCAAGAGAAGACGTTATACTTTCTGCATAACTCTTCTGTAGATTCCTTAAGATGCTTTGAGAAACTTTCTTTTAGTGATCTATCTGCTCCGACGAAGTTAGTTCCGTTGTCGGAATACATGTCTTGAGGGAGACCTCTTCTCGAGATAAATCGATAAATCGACAGCGAGAAATGCAGCTGTAGATAGTTCGGTAGTTGCCTCTAGGTGTATGGCCTTTGTGCAAAAACAAACAAAGATACATACATACATATCCCTTTGTGATTTGACAGCTTCTGCCGATATACGTTTTTATGTCGAATGGTCCTGTAAAATCTACACCAACTTTCGAAAATGGTCTAGAAAATTCAGTCCTCACTGCAGGAAGAGCTGCCATCACCTGTTGTTTCTTGAAAAGTATACACGTCTTGCAATGGTCAATGCATGTCTTAATTACGGTTTTAAGCCTCGGTACCCAGAATTCTTGGCGGATCAAAACAAGCATGAGTTGGTTTCCGCCATGAAGAGTTATATCGTGAATGAATTTTAAAAGAAGTTTGGCGAAAACCGACCCATAGGGTAAGATTATGGGATATCTCTCAGCATAGGACAGTTTTGAATTACTCAGCCGACCATTAACTCGCATAACATTTTTTGAATCGAGGACTGGATTGAGAGTTAGGAGTTTACTTGTTTGGGATACAGGTTGGCCATTTAGCAGAAGAGGGTATTCTTTTGGAAAGTACTTCTACTGTGACAGAATAATCAGCCTTTCCTTGGTGAACAACATCTCCTCTCTCTGTATTTCTCGAGTGGTGTACGTATACTTTGACTTGAATCGGATGTTCGTTTGAAATAACTCTCAGACCTCGAGAATAGGAAGAAAATCTCAGAAGTATATCGTTGGGTTGTTCCGAAATAGCATGAAATGTCTTTATGGGTTTTGACTCTAGGTCAGCTTCGTTAACAAGTAAGGGTATAAAAGACGGCCAAAGCTGTGTTGACTTACTTAACCACCGTGGGCAATGCCACCAGACCCCTAGTTACCAAATCGGCTGGATTTTCTCCTGAAGACACATGTCTCCATTTGCTATCCCCAAGATAACTTTTTATCTGACTGGTTCGATTTGCCACAAAAGTTTTCCATGTAGAAGGTGATTTTTCTAACCACGCCAATACAATGGAGGAATCACTCCATAAACATATTGAAGGTTCGGATGGACTGCAGATAGGAAGCATAGTTTTAACTAGTTTGGCTAAGAGGACGGCGCCACAAAGTTCTAACCTTGGTAGAGATATTGCGTTCACTGGTGCAACCTTCGTTTTGGCACATAGAAGCCGACACTCAGTATGATTCGAGCTATCTTGAACGCGCACATAGATTGCAGCAGCATAGGCCTTCTCCGAGGCATCACAAAAACCATGTAATTCAATTACGCCACCAGGAACTCTGCCTATCCATCTAGGTATTTGTATTTTTGAGATATCAGCAAAGACTGAGGTAAAAGATTTCCACACCTCAAGAGAAGTGGGTGAGAGATTTTGATCCCAAAGTGTTTTGTCCTTCCATATTTGTTGCATCAGTACCTTGGCCTTAACAATGATGGGTGCTATCCACCCAGCTGGGTCAAAGAGTTTTGCTATGTGAGAAAAGACTTCTCGTTTCGTGCAACAAGGGGAATAAACTATTGGTTTAACCTTAAAATAAAATTGATCTAGTTTTGCATTCCAATATACACCAAGCGTCTTAACTGAACTTTGATCATTTAGATGAAGAAATTGATTGTTGACAATGTGATCCTTTGGAATATTTTGAAGCAAACGTTTATCATTTGCTGTCCACTTACATAAAACGAATACCGCAGTATTAAGGATAGAAATGATTTCTTGTTGAGCATGTAGAGCTTGCTCAATTGAGTCTGAACCCGAAAGCAAATCGTCAACATAAAAATCACTTTCAAGTATTTTGGATCCAAGAGGATACTTCAATTTTTCATCTTTGGCCCAGTGCTTCAATGTCCTTATTGCTAAAAATGGTGCACAATTGACACCAAAGGTTACGGTAAGTAATTCATAATCTCTTATTTCATCCTCAGGCGAAGGTCTGAAAAGAATTCGCTGGAATGGTGTATGAGTTGGATGAACACGTATTTGCCGATACATTTGTGCGATGTAGCATAAGAATAACTAAATCCTGTTGTAATATAGGGCCAGTAAACAGAATGTCATTAAGACTATTGCCGTTTTGAGATGGGTTCGAGGCATTAAAAACTACTCGCAGCTTTGTGGTTACGCTTTCAGGCTTAACGACAGCGTGATGCGGAAGATAATATGACATCACTGTATTATCATGACAAATTTCGGCTGATTGGACTTGCCTCATATGACCTACGTCCAGATATTCATGAATAACGTTGTTGTATTCAGCGTGCAACAAAGGAGTACTTTTCAAGCGGCGTTCGGAAGCAATGAAACGTTTTTGGCATATATGCTGCGAAGGACCTAGTTTTAAGTCTTGGGGAAACCGAGGTTTGAAAGGCCATTTAACAATGTGTCTACCATCAGAATTTTTACATGTTCACTTCAAATATAAGTCCTTGCAGTTTTGATCCTCATAAGAAATTGGTCTAGGAATAGCGACTTCTTCTAGTTCCCAGAAGCGTTTGATTTCTTCATCAAGTGAAACCTGATTGAAGAAAGAATTACATGTTTGAATGGGAGGTGAATGTGAACTTGAAATTGGACCAGAAATTATCCATCCAAAGATTGTTTCTTGGGCAACTAAATTTCCTAATACATTAAGATGGATTCCTCTCCTGATGATACTCGGATAGATATCAGCTCCTATCAATAAATCAATGCGAGATGATTTATAGAAATGAGGATCGGCGAGTCTTAGTTCAGATGACTGAGTTATATCTAGCGATTCAATCGATTGGGAAGGAAGTTTCCCTGTTGGATTATCAACAACTAGAGCCTGAACGCTAATTATTTCTGGACTTAAATGAGAGCCCATCACAAAGTGACATAATATTTTTGATGTAGATGTTAGAGATGAGTTGACACCTGATATTTTAGCAGTAACAGGGCTAAAGGGAAGTTCTAATCGGATTCGAGCTGCTTTTGAAATCAAGGTTACTTCCGACCCAGGGTCAATCAAAGCTCGGAGAGTGTATTTTGATCCGTGGGAGCATACAGTTACCAATGCTGAAGCAAGAAATATCTTCCTTGATGAAGTCGAAAAGAAAGTATTAACATTAGTTGGTTGAGAAGTGGACTGTAGCTGTGGTTTCGAAATGAAATTTGAATCGCCACCATTGTAAGAGGTTGTGGGTTGATTACCGTATTGGGTATTATTCACTTCGTCCATATGAAGAAGAGTGTGATTTTTTTTCTTGCAATTGTTGCAAGTGAATTTGCTGTTACAGGTTTGTAATGTGTGAAAGGGTGCCAAGCAATTCGAGCACAAATTGTGCAGTTGAACATTATCCTTTTTGGTTCTGACTGACATTTTTAGAAAATCAGGGCAGAGTCGTAAGGGATGATTACCTTTACAAACAACACAAGCCTGTTTACTGCCTTTTGTAAAGTGTATATGTACCTTTTTACTGGAATGTTGTTTTGCTGAATTAAAATTTTGGTTTGATCTTGCCAAGGGCCGTATATCGCTTACCGTTTCTAGAATCTTATACCTTGTAACGAGAAACTTGCTCATTTCAATCCAGGTTGGAATTTCAGATGGGTTTTCTAGGCTCTGTTCCCACAGAGACAGAGTTTTCTCAGGCAACCGATTCGAAACTAAAAAGGTCAGAAACGAGTCCCAAGATTTAATATCAATGTTGTAAGAAAGTAACGCCGATAGACAATCGTTAACATCTCTATTGAGTTGCTTCAAAGACTTATCTGACTCAAAGGAAAAAAGGAAATGGTTGGCAGATTTAATAGTCTTTTTAACTGACAGTTAACCAAAATTCTTTTGTTATCGTATTGCTCTGTAAGAGCATTCCAAGCGAGATCGAAATTCTTATCTTCTAAAGAAAATTTAGATACGATATTAAATGCATCTCCTCGCGTCTTTGCACGGAGGTGAAACAGTTTTTGCACGGGGCTTAGACGAACATGCTTTATATATACCGCGGTAAACATGTCCCGGAAGGAAGGCCACGATAAATAATCACCATTGAAAACTTCAGAGTCACATGGAGGAAGTGAAAAAGAATTATTTTGGGAAACATTTTCTTGAGCTTTGGCGAGTTGTTTAACTTGTAATAAAACTTGAGAAACATCTGAAGCAATGTTTTCTTGTTTGTCATGTGCTTTGAATTCACTAGAAGAAGACAATATTCTCTTTTCGGCACCTGATTTAGCACCTGACCACAAACTCGAGAGTTCAATCTTTCTTGCTTCAAGCGAATGAACAGAAAATTTACTAGCATTTAATTCTTTAAGATCCGCGAAGTATTCAACGAGATTATCCGCGTGAAAAATTAAATTTTCCATTACCGACATATTACTGTGTACCTATTTCTTTTTGATTAATTTTATCCACTAAAACACCATTTGGTTATAGGAACGAGCAAGAATGGTGAGGTTACAAAGAGTTTATAAAATGTATGTACATATGAATATGAGAATGAGGTTCGCACTAATTTACAAGTAAATATGTTACTTTTGCTTGAAAATTTAATTTTATTCAATTGCACTGAAATACAAAGCGTACATACCTATTTACATCTGGTAGTTCCTTATGCTGAAAGTTGTGACGATAAAGGTGCGTGGGGGAGTGTGTTGTTTTCCAGCGCAGTGGAGATCTTGGCTGATAACACTTGGTAGATTTGAATGGTGGTCGATAATGCTGGTCGAATGCTGACAGGAATTAATTTATCTGGGTTGGTGGATTGGTGAATGATGCTCTTCCAGAGTGGTTATGTTTTTTCCGCGTAAGTGGGAGAAACTTAACCTGAGTAGAATACTCGAATATGCTGGATGCTGTTTAATATTTATCCGACTCGTAATGGACCAAATGTTGGGGTGCAATCTCGACCCCGTGTGTAGAATTAGAAATTATACACGATAAGTTAAAGTTTTTTTTATAATAATATATATGTATTTCTACGATAGTGGTTCTTACCTCGGTGAGGGTTAGTGATCGAAGAGAAAAAAGAAGGAAGTTGAAATATAAAAATCATGGGAGTAGAGTAAAATATGGATGGTGGGAGAGGATGATTTAACTATACTAGTGCAATCTAGTTGTAAGGACTATATAAAATTAATTTAAGCTGTAATTACAAGGCAAACGGACTTAAACAATATGTATGTAAATAGGTATTAAATGAATGTATCACACATTGCATTTTCAAATCTACAAATAAGTCTAATTTCTAATTCTACACTGGGTTATTTATATTCATTTACTTTCATTTATAATATAATGCAATACTACGATAATATTGGATAGGTGCAGATAGGTGCAATCTTGAAATATTCGTGAATATTGATATTACCATTCTAGAGAAGTTGAAAAAAGTGTGCTACACATATACAAATATTCATATGTATGTACATGCGTACATGCATATTTGCAAAGTTTTATTACTTGCATTTGTACCTATTTTATATGGTAAGTTTTAAATTTTTAGTTGCACTTACATATCGCACACTTGCTTACTTACGCACACTTACACTTAGAAAGTAAAAAAACACGATTTTGCAGAAACGCGGGTAAAATTTTCAGTTTACCACTATCTTGTAGGGAGATACAACGAAATTTTCTCTTCTAACGCGGCGAGTATTAACATGAATTTTTTACGAAATAACCAGCATGATAAAAAGAGTATCATTAGCTCATAATTTTTGAGTTAGAACAGTCTTCAAGTACCTACTTACTTACTTAACGGGCTCCCGACCCGTGAAGAGTCCCTGCCTGAGACACGGTAGCCTTCTAGTTGTCCAGACCGAAATTCGACGAAGGATTTGTCTTTCAAAAGTGCCCAAAATGTGCTCTGCTTTCCTGCTTATCGTCCAGCACTCGGCTCCATATAGCAGAACTGGCAGGATCAAAGTTTTGTAGAGCATACATTTCGTCTTCCGAGATAGAAGTTTTGAACCCATTTGTTTTGCCAAACCGAAGTACCAGCGGTTTCCTAGGGTAAGTCTTCGTCGAATCTCCACTAGGGTGTCGTTCGTGGAGTTGAAATTTACTCCGAGGTAGATAAACTCCCTAACTACCTCAAAGTTACTGTTGCCAACAGTCAGGTTTTGTCCTAGACGGTGGACCGATGCTTCTTTGTTTGTTGACAACAGGTCAAGACGATGCATGCTTTCGTATGCGGCTTTAAAGTCGATGAAGAGGTGGTGGGTCTCGACTTGAAATTCGTTGGACGAATCCGCATCCTAACATGTGCAGTCTTTTGTGGCAGCTGAAATAAATGTCGCAATTTTGTCGTTTTTGTATACTTGATCCTATCCATCGTATCTCCTGGATCGCGGTAATATCTGCCTTGTACCGCGTGAAGACAGATTCAAGTTTTTTAGCAGCACCAGGGATGTACAATGTGCGTACGTTCCAGGTGCATACTCCTAATTCGTAGTCCGTAAACGTTCTGGGTCGTGATCTTATATAAGGTGATCTAATTTCGAGGCACGTGTTTATCTCGTAACTTGTGTTTTTTTACGTGGTAGGGAAGTTACCCCGACGGCACAACCCCCAACCTGGAGGGCCAGTTCCTTTTGGTGAAACCCCTAGGACGAGGAGCCGGTTGAGAAAACCGATGTCAGTAACCCGCTGCGGTAATGTGAGAGCCGCCGTTGGCATATTAAAGGCTCGTCCGCAACTTCTAGCTCTGAAGCCATCGGTGACCCTAACGAGAGAGTTCGTCCGCTGGCGTGTTTATAGTGCTGCAATTTTCTCTTGTTCAACACTTGCGCTTGTAAGTTCAGCAAGTCGCGATGGACATCAACCAGTACCCAATGGCTACCACTTGGAGGTAAAATAAGAACAATTTATGTGTAGAAACAGTTACAGCACTGCACGTCGCCAAGTTGACGCCAATCAGTACCTACCCTATTCCTACAGCATCCAGCCATCACAGTCTTCAAGTATATGGGCGATATGTTTGCGCATATGCCACATACATCCACCGTTACACCCGAATCTGAGAATTGTTTTCGAATTTATGTTTGAATGGGTGCGTTCCAGATTCTAAGCCTACTTTTTAGGGTAAGGCCTAACATTTGGAACAGCAAACTAACTGAAAAGGTAGTTGACAATTCTTGGGTCATATCTTGCATCTTCACTTCCAGTTTTGATTTCGGATATAATGTGGACTGTGCTTGTCAAAGCATCTTACTCATAAATGTAATGTAGTCAGGCACTTAAATTTCTTGTGATAAATCTTGTTCATTTCTCTCTATTTGTTGTTGCTCTTCAGCCGCTGTTTAAAGTCTATGCTATGTTTTTTTTAATTTTTGAATATAAACTTTTGATCAGCGATGATTGAGACTTGTCAAGGCATTCCGAATTCTAGGCCTACTTTTTGAGGTAAGGCCTATTATATGGAACAGTAAATTAAATAAAAAGGTAAAGGTAAAAATATTTTATCTGTCGTTCCAGTTGGGACTTTCGATAAAGTATGGATTGATCTTGTCAATATCTTTGTATGAAAAATAAGTTGTAAAGAACGCTTAATTGGAAAAATAGACCATAATGAAAACACGGTCTCTTTATTTTTTTCTAAAAATTCGGTTTCACTTCATCTTACAATTATATAGTCCAATTTTTGGCATTTTGGCACATCCAGATTTGGCACTTGTGTGGCGTTGATGACAAGTATGTTTATTCAACTTTTCGGATATGCTTCAGCACCGAACATTTTCCCTCCCCGCCGGTGAACAGATTTCTCAGCTTGATTTTTTTCTTTCATAGTACCTGGCTACTATCATTGAAATGAAGATTTTACGTAGGTTAAAAAGAGGTTGGTTGAGCACAAAACACAAGCCTGTTAATTAATTTCTGAAGATAAATTTAGGCCGAAGAATGAATGTCCTTTTCTCAAAACTTTTTAATTTCGACATATGTAGCTATTCTTTCAGTTTTTTTCCGATCGTCGGTCTCTGTGAAGATAGAAGTGTTACGTTTTCAAAAAAATTCCTTATCGTCGGAGGGTCAACATCATGCGGAAGACGTAAAGTAGAGCGTAGGAGTTTTAAACAGTGCGCATGCTGGTTTTGTTGCTGTTGGACATCTGGTGCTAACGAAATGTGTGATTCTTTTTAATACGCAAAGCGAAGAATTCGATTGAATGAATGAATGCTGTGTTGAAGATGTATGCATTCTTCTGTATGTCTGTTGCGGAAATCACTTAATGGTTTTATGATTGAATGTGACAAATCACAATACATCATAACAACCTAATGACGACCACCGAAATAATTCATTAAAATAAAGGACATAATTAATAGCAGGAAGAAATGTACTTCCTCAAGAGTTAGGCAAACTGCTAATTACTTTGGGAAAACCATACAAAACCTACTCCTTTAACGATAGCTATCTTAAAAATTGAATTGGTAATTGGAAAAGAGTTCAGCCGCATCGACGTACCACTTCAACGATCGCTTATATTTTGAATTTCAGCGTTCCCGGTCTGTCAAAATGTTCATGCCCATGAAGCAGATTTGCATGCAGCCAGCGTTCATGGGAGTGACGATCATTCCCATAATAATGTGGCCAGGCAGATAAACCTTCATCTCCTCATTAACAATCCTGGTGACTTCTTCATTTTTAAAACCGCCTTTTTGGGGCAATGTCTAACAAATGGAAGGGCAAACTGACTGAAAAAGTAGGTGACATTTCAAGTGTCACACCTCGCATCCTCACTTCCAGTTTTGACTTTGGATAAAGTGTATACTGTGCTTGTCAAAGGATCTAAATGATATATATATTTGTATGAAATAGGAACCTGTAGAGAACGCGTAATTAGAAAAAAAAATAGACGATAACAAAAACAAGGTACCTTCACTTTTCCCAAAAATGTCTGCTTCACTTACAACCTTGAACTTGTATTTTAATATAAAACAAATGAAAACACAGCACATATTGATCAAATAATCATATCATCTTATTGTATAAAATCGTAGATCACTTCACTGCAATTTGTTTAGAAAATAATTCTTTTATTTAGTGTACATAATCCATTCAAATTTTAAAGCATAGCCGAACAATACATAAAATATAACCGATCAACTGATTTCTTAAATTTCAAAAAGTGTTTTCAAAGGTAGGGAGAATTTTTTCCCTACTTAAAAAAAACTTAAAGAGAACTGCTTTACTTTTAAGTCAAATTCTAATCTCTCCACCAATCAGAAACGTTTGACTACGTAGTACCTAGAATTCGGAACACGGTTAATTAGTGGAATCAAATTAAAACAGATTCATAACCACAGATAAGAAGATTACAAACGACAGAACAGGAACAAAATTATTTTCGTCTCTGTCACACTGTTGACTGGTTCAGAGTTTTATTTACAACGTCATACTGCTTCAATTCCAAAGAGCTTTCTTTGATCTGGCGTTGGCCGAAGAAAGGAGTATGGTTTTTCTGTTTACTTGTGCCGTGTAGATAAATTGGGGAGCGTATTATTCGTGTTTTATTTGTTTGTTGTTAATTAATTTCAGTGTTGATTAAGTAAGGTGAATAATTATTATATTACTTAATTAATATTATCTGAGATCCATGGGTTTTATTATTTTATTAAGTTGAAATTCATTTGTATCGTAGATTAAGTTAATTCTACAATAATTGCTACTCCTGCGTTTCGCGAATTGTATTTGTAATTAATTATGTCAATGGAGTTCGGCAGTAGTTGCGATATTTTAAGTTTTGTTTGAATAGATGTGTATTGGAGATAACTGATTGTGATTTCTTGTGCGGTGTGGAGTTTAAAAATAATAAATACTTGCTGCAAATAGCTGCGATATACCGCCCACCCAAGCACTCACCTACAGAGGAAGACTTAATTGATCTCTTTCAAATGTTATGTAACAATTTCATCATAGGTGGGGATTTTAATGCAAAACATACGTATTGAGGGCCAAGACTAAGAACAACAAAAGGCAGGGAGCTCTAAAAATCACGGCGAAATTTTAACTGTGAATTTATTTTGCCTGAATCAGCTATCGAATATATGAATATGCTAAACCCCATGAAATCTCTCTCTCTCTCTCTGTCTTTTAACCAATGAAAATGACATTCAAACAAATCCAGTAGCACGTGCGCACCAATCAAAACCTGTATCGTAAGGAAAAAAAAAAACGTTTCCATAACAACAGCTGTGTTCCAGAGTGTTGCCAAGTAACAGATACGTATCAAAAGTCATTATTAATTTAGATGTGATGCTTCGTTTTCTTAAAAGTGACTATGTTGATAGTTTCAGTTTCGACAACAGATGCCATAAAAGAGCCTTGTACAACAATTTCCAACTTTTTGATTCCGCAATATACATATGTACATAATTCCACTACAATCGGGATATATTTAGTAATAATGGCAATATTATACAGACTTCGTATTTTGATGCTTTTGGTACGTTTTTTTCTTTCTGGTGAAATGTTGTTTTAAACCTTGGTAGCAACACTGCGGTGCGTGTACTTCCGTAAATGCACATGTATTGACTTGTTTTGAAATACCTATTGCACCATTGTTATCATTCTGGCCTTAAACTATAAAATAGGGAGCATCTGTGGAAAAAAGGGTTTGGATTGGTGTATTATTTTGAAAATCGGTTCTGTAGGAAGAAATAGGGACAAAATTCATGTTTGCGTATTAATATGATTTGAAAATCGTGTTTTTGTTGAGCTGGCTGTAAGGAAAGTGGAATTTTATGCAATTTAAAGTAAAGTTTCGAGAAAAGCTTTTTTTTTATGAAGTTGGCTATAAGTAAAGTACCTTTTAAAACCGTTTTGGGCAAAAACGCTGCATGGCATCTCATAGGGTTTAAAAAGACGTACCGTTTTCGAATAAATTGGCTCTAAATTTCACGATTTTGCGAAAAATACCGTTATAGTAACTTTTGAGCATAAATGTGGTAAAGTTTCTTATAGGATTTGAGATGTTTAACCTTGTGTGAAGATTTAAATAAAATCGTTGAAGCCGTTTTCAAACAAATTAACTTTAAGTCACCTTGCTCATAAGTACCGTTATATCATATTTTGACCAAAACGTGGCAAGCCATCGTGTTGTATAACTTTGTACTAGCCCAAATATGAAATTTGAACTAAATCATTGTAGCCCTTTTCTAGCAAATAGACTTTTCGCTTCTCAAATAACAAATTTCCCTTCTCACACGGCATTAAAACAGTAGGTCCCTTCCATTCGTGTATAGAATATAACACGCACAACACGAATGGTTGTGAGAAGCTAGACCCTGGGTCCCATCGACCTGTTGCGTCAAGTATAAAAAAAAAAGAAAAAAAAAAATGATTTGTGTATTAATGATATATGGTTGCTTGTAGGGTTAATAAAATTCAATTAAATGGTTCTATCATGGGTCTTATTTGTTGTGGTCGTTTGTTGGGAGCGGACAGAGTTTAGTAATTGGTCTTTTTAGAATTCCATTTTTTGTGTTTACCTTTACGACACGTGTGAAATTATCTGTTTCTGAATAGCTTTCTGTAACGCGGCCTTAATTTAATTTTGTGGGTGGAAGTCGTTCAACTTTTAAGAGGACAAGGTCTTCTACCTTAAGAAGGGTTTTTGTCTTCAACCATTTTGGATGTTGCTGCAGTCGAGCTAAAAATTCTATTTGTCACTGTTTCCAGAACGTTTGGTGACGCACTTGCACTGTATTACAGGTATCGGTATGTCCTTGGTTGTCAATGGATATGCCTGGTTCTGGTAAGGTGAATAAAACGTTCCTATTAAAAAGTGCGAAGGAGTGAGCGGTTCGAAGTCATCGCGGTTCGTCGAGTTTGAACAGGCTTCAACTTGCGTTAGCAAGCGTGGCGAGTTTCTCAAACGTGAGTGAGTGAGTACTTTACATTCTTGACCCTGACTTTCCACAGTCCTCCGAAATGGGAGGAAACTGGGGGAATGAAATTCCACGTCGTTCCTTTTAATAATAATGTGATAATTCCGCCACTTCTTCCTAATCGTGGGTCGCTCCTTTCATTAGACGACGCAGTTCAGCTTCGGGTCCCCGAAGTTAGTTCCGCATTTGCTATACATATATTTGTTCGCAGACTCCTCGTCGTGCTGCAAACCTCCTAAAAGCTGCTAGAAAAGCTTGGGTTGTAAGATCACTTACGGCTTTTAGATGTATTGCCTTTATGAATAAGCAATCAAATACCGCTATGTATCCTTTGTGCCACTTAGATCTGCGGTTTCCAAGTTCGGCAATTCATAGGCCCTGTCATTCATAGGATACTGTCACTCGGGGTCCAGGTAATTCTTCCATAAGATGTTGTGATGTTTACTTCTTTCCGTCGTAATTAGTGCTGATGGCAGCATACTTCTAGACGTCAATTCCACTGGATTGAGATTTGTTGGGACATGCTTCCATGTTTGAACCTCCGTCAGCCGTTGGATCTCTCCTTCTCGATTCCTGACGAATGTCTCCCAGTGGTTCCAGAATCCAAGCCAGGGTTGTGGTGAATTCTGTCCAGGCGTGCATCCTAGCGTTCTTTAGCTCAAGGGTGTGTGCTACGTAGTATACCGTTTAGCCAGCATAACAGCACAGAGCGCTATTCGTAAAAGACTGACTGGTTATGTACTTATGTACTTCACCTTCACAATCTTCGTTCCGAAGACTGTTGCTCCATGCGTCTTTTCCCACCCATGGTTATAGCCGTGAAACTGCTGATTTTCTCATCCCATGCAACTTTGCGTTTCCAGACAAGCTGCATGTTGAGCATTGCCTTTAAGATGCTCGGCGATATCCATCAGATGGGATCAAACAGTTGAGCAATTGTTGACAGGATGGAGCTTTTCTTCGGCTGTGGACTATTAGAAGACGTGAACCGAAAACAGAAGTTATCCGAGTTGGGAAACCTATGAATGCCACACGTTTTTATCCGATCTGATCCTTCCGATGGGACTGCTAGTGTTGACTCTCGATCGTGCATTGCAATATCGTTAAGAAGCTCTTCCGCATTTGACATCCATTTCCGTAAGTTGAATCTTGATCCCTTTAACGCGTCCTTAATTTTATTTTCTTTTAATTTCAGCGTGATGAGGGCGTGATGAGGACGATGAGACAGAGACTGAAATACTAAAGCCGCTATGTCGTTTCGAAGGCTGTGTAATACAACGAAATGGTGATACCTACTACCCTTTTACAAGTGTCACTGCTGACCAACCCTAACCCGACCAACTCAACTTCAGTCCATTTCGATTTTAAGCGGAGGAGTTCAACAGCGGACTCAACGTTGCTAGCGATATATGCTCACCAGTTGAAAGTTCGTTGTGAAAAATGGAACGTGACTTCTGCTGGCACGTTTCAAATTAAAACACGGTCTGCAACAGGGTGCGGTTAATTCGCCTATCCTGTTCAACATTTACACAAGTGATTTGATAGGTTCTCTTCACCATGGTATTGCGTACGGAGACGACTTGATTGCATACAGGTCAGGTCCTAAGGTCGAGGTCATTGCAACTCTCTTGCAATGTGACTTCGACAATATCCAGGGATGTTGCGATGACTGGAAGTTAAAGATCAACTTCCCGAAATCAGAAACAATCCTGTTCAGAACGCCGTTATCTGGGGCCTCAAGGGACACCATAAAGAATTGGCGAAAGTTCTCTATCGTGGAACCTAACGGACGCCCATTGGCGAGTAGAAGTGTAGTCAGGTACCTTGGGATTTGGCTAGACCAGTACCTACATATATTTTAACAAGCATATAGATGCTGCTTTGGCCAGAGCCCGAGCTGCTTTTGCCCTCAAAAAGAGACTGTTTTATAGCAATCCGAAGGTAAACGTAATCTACTACACGGCCCTCATACCGCCAATGCTCCAGTGTAGTTCAACGTGGGAGCAAGCTTGATGGAAAGGATCCGGGTGTTTGAGAGGGCTTATCTTCAGGCTTGCCTTCATTTATACACAACAACAGAGTCCGAGTACAAAAAATGAGGTCCTTTATAACAGGGCGAATCTGATCAGAGTGGACAATTTCCTGGTGAAGTTGATTCGCGGTCATATTGCAAGAGCAATGAACTCGACCAATAGCCTGATCTTTGGGACTTACTCCTTCGTCGATCCCTTTTACTCCTGCCTGGTTTTTTTTTGTTTAGCCTGGCTGGCTCACATAGTTTTAAGGTGTGATTGTCCTAATGATAAGGTAGTAAGTAGAAACACAGCGCTCGGCTTATATGTATATATTTAAAAACAAAAAAAAAAAACACAAAAAACAAATAAAGGGCACGACTCGGTCGTACGTACTTGCACCGTAATGCTATAAGTGTAAAATTTTATCAGGATTGAAGTCCAAGGCTTGCTCTTCACAGTAAAGTAGGCGTGGCATTCCGTGTTTCAATGGAATAATAGTCAAAACATTGTAGGAGTTTACCGAATGTTTTGTTTTTAAAAAAAACTCCTTTAAAAAGTGGGCGTGGCCCACAAATGAAAAAGAAAGTTAATTTACAAAGTTTTTTTTTCCAAAAACATTTTCTTTGTTAAAATTAGTTTTTTTTTTTTTTTCCGTGGGTTGGTGAGAATCCTCAAAGGACACTATGAGACACCGTGTACTCATAGTAGTGTCTGATTTTTACTGACTAAACACACCCTTCCCTTTTATTATTATTGTTTACTACAACTAAGTTTCCTTAACAAGTAGTTTAAGCTTCAATAATATTCGCGTGAGGCAGGTAGATTTTCAGTAAAATCACCTGCTAATGCCGTCCTTATATGCGGTTGCCTTTTATTGCGCTAGATCGAACGGTTTCGTTCTTTGAAGTTGGCGCATAAGGTTTCTCACGTCCAATATTTGGAGTATAGCATGGTTACAGTGACTATTAAGGCGAAGATGGAGCTTCCTAGCGAAGTTTGTTATTTCGTCGTTCACAGTTGCGATCCCTAAGTCTCTTTGTATATCATTGTTTCTAATATACCAGGGAGCATTCACGATTCGTCTTATCACTTTATTTTGGAATGATTGAATAAATTCTCTATTGCTTACTTTAGTACAACCCCAGAGTTGTATGCCGTATGTCCATATAGGCTTAAACACTTGCTTGTATATAAGCAGTTTGTTATGTACACTTAGCTTGGAATATCTTCCAAGGAGCCAATACATTTCTCTGAAACGATTTTCAAGCTCTTCGCGTTTTTTTTTAACGTGCGTTTTTCACTTGAGCTTCGCATCTAGTGTCATCCCTAGATATTTAGCTTCATGTGCATGTGGTATTTGTACCGAATTGATATAAACGGGTAGATAGTTTATTTTCTTGTATGTAAAGTTAACATGCGTCGATTTGGTCTCGTTAAGAACAATCCGCCATTGTTTTGTCCAGTCACAGATATTATCCAAAGCCAGTTGGAGTTTTTCAGTTGCTGACTCAATTGAACTATCCGTTGCTAAAATAGCCGTGTCGTCCGCGAACGTAGCTACTACGGTAGCTTCAGTTTGGGGTATATCTCGAGTGTACAGCAAAAATAAAATTGGACCGAGGACACTTCCTTGCGGAACTCCGGCTGCGATTTCCTTGAACTCGGGGTATTCAGTTCCGTGTTTAACACGAAATAATCTATTTTCAAGGTAGGATTCTAAGATCTTATTTAGGTGTTCCGGCAGGACCTGTCTTAGTTTGTATTTCAAGCCATCGTGCCAAACCTTGTCAAAGGCCTGGGAGACGTCAAGAAAAGCGCTAGGGCAAATCTTTCGTCCTTCTAGGGCTTTTTCAATTTCATCGGTTATTCTGTAAACCTGGTCGATTGTGGAATGCTTGATTCTAAACCCGAATTGATGATCAGGTATAAGTCGTCTTTCTTCAATAACTGGTTGTATACGTTCCAATAGGAGCCTTTCAAATACCTACGATATTATTGGAAGGAGCGATATTGGTCTGTACGATTTTTTGTCATTAGGAGATTTTCCCGGTTTCGGAACCATTATCACTTCTGCTACCTTCCACGCATCTGGAACGTGTAGCAATCTAAGCGAAGCGTTTTTAAATGCAGCAATTTCATTAGTGCTTTTTGTGGTAATTGCTTAAGGATTTGTCCGGTTATTAAATCAAAACCAGGGGCTTTGTTATTTTTCAGTTTTTTTATTTCTTTGCAAAGTTCGGTTAGTGACACTCTTTTTATTCTAAAGCTGTCAGATGTCGTTGTCATACTTCTGTGATCCTCTATTAATATTTGACCATCAAATGGTTTAAACGTTTCCTCCAGATGTTTTGCAAAAAGGTCGGCCTTTCCTTTGTCATCTTTTGCCCACTCGCCATTGTCTTTTCTGATTGGTGCTGATTGCATTTGTGGTTTTTTAACGCTTTTTATAGCTTTCCAGAGCGAATAGTTGGTACTCTTTTCGGCTGTTAAGCCTTCAAGATAAACAGTGGTCTCGCTATTTTTTAACTCTTGAATCTCTTTTTAAGTTTATTACTTAAGTAATTTGAGTATGTCTTATGTTGGGGGGCACGGGTTTGTTGCCATACTTTACGTGCTCTTCTCTTTTCACGAATGAGTTCTTTTATAACGGGCGGATAATTAACTTCGCTGCGTTTGGCTACTCTTCCCCTTAATGGAGTATTTTTCCATGCGGTATACTGAATAGATTCAATAAATTTATCAAGTTCGTCTTCTATTTCGAGTGGTGTTTTTAGTGACACGTTTAAGATAATATTTTCTTCGCAATCATTTTTAAAGCCGTTCCAATTGGTTTTATTATTAGTTAATCTAGGCACGCCTTCTACTTTTATTAGTTGGTCACTTATTGTTAAAATTACCGGTGAGTGATCTGAGGAGAGATCAAAACTTTCCTCTACTTTTGCAAAACTTGGAGATACTCCTTTTGTTATGAAGAAGTCTATTAGGTCAGGCGTTTTTGCAGCATCGGAGGGTCAATATATTGTTTGCCCTGTCGAATAGAAGTCAACCCCAAATTGCATACCAACTTCGTATAGGAGTCTACCTTTTGGCGAGTTATATCTTGAACCCCAAAAGGTGTGTTTTGCATTAAAGTCACCACCAATAATGAAATTCGTTCCAAACGAGTTGAAGAGATCTACAAAGTCGTTACTTTTAATCGTGCATCGTGGGTTACAGTAAATGGACGCGATGTTGAAGTATGAGTTCTTGTTTTTAACACGAACTGAAGTTGCTTGCATAATGTCACGTTCAATCGTTGTATTCATGGAGTGCTTAATGCAGTCTTTGATGAATAGGGAGGATCCGCCTCTGGCTCTCCCAGAAGGATAATAAGCGTGATACGCACGAAATCCTCTTATTTTTACATCAGATTCTTTTGTCAAATGAGTTTCAGATATCAAGCATATGTCAATATTGTCGTTTCGCAGGAATACCTCTAGTTCGGTGATTTTTTGTTGGAGGCCGTTTGCGTTCCATGTTAAAATTTTTAAAAACCGTTTCATGATCATGTGGGAGTTCTTTTTGTACGTGGTTTAAACTCGAGCTTGCTCAATTTGTCAAATATGGTCTTGTTAATCTTGGTTTGCTCCTCAAGTTTTGCGAGAATAATAGAGAAGACTTGCGAGATTGGGTCAACCGTAACACTAAGCGGTTTGTTTGCTTGTGATACGGTTTGAGCATATGATTGCACTCTTGGAGATTTTGGCTTTTAATTATTTTTTGTTAGAGGAACTTTAATTGGGTCCCCATTTGTCTTAGTTGAAGTGGGTTTAATTTCGTTCGTTACTTTTTCCTTAATAGTTACTCGTCTTTCTTTAATCAGCTGTGCGTTTTTGACTAAAGTATTCTTAAATGTATCGCGTCGTTTTTGGAGCTCCTTAGCCACCTCACAACCTCTATACTTTGCTGGGTGGTTACCTTTGCAGTTTACGCACGTCGCCGGGGCTTGCCTATTAAGGTCACATCTTTCTGATAGGTGGTTACCAGCACATTTTACGCATTTTGGGTCTTTTTGGCAATATGCTTGGGTGTGATTGAAACCTTGGCAGCGTTTGCACTGTGGTATCGATCTTGTGTTCGTACGCATTGGTTCGATTTTAACTACGATATTTAAAATGGTTTTAATGTTGTAAATAACGTCTACATTTTCACTCCTATCGAAAGTGAGCATAAAGAGCGGGAGTCCGTTTTCTGCTTTGTTTTTTTTTAGTATATTAACTGCGTCAATAATTTTCAAACCTTTCGCTTTAAGATCTGTTATAACGTCGTCTTTAGTGCACGAAGGGTGGAGACCCCTTGCTATGACACGTAGTGGTCTTTCTGACTTATTTTCATAAGTGTACCATTGGATCTTTTCCGCGTTTAACTTCTTGGATATGGCTCGGTAGCCTTCGGGGTCAGCTACGTTAATTTTCCAAGCATTGTTTCGGAATGACGTTACCTTAAACTCCGACGTCACAGTTCCTTTGAGAAGGCGATGTAGTTCATTGTACTCCGTAATCCCGACTACGTTTATTGCAGGCGGAGGACGTAATCTATATCTCTCTTGGGCTCTTTGTAGAGAAGATCCATTTTATTAAGCTTAATACGGAGTTCATTGTTTTGCTCCTCAAAGCTTTTACATATCACTGAGTCCCTTTTTCCTTGCGCTTCCGCATCCGGCGGACTTCTTTTTCCGAAGACATTCGGTTTTGATTGTGGAGACCAAGTTACCCTTGAATTTTTCACGAAGGGATTTATTAAATGCAATAATTGGCTCTCCCCAGAATCCGTAGAGCCTACCTCCGAAGAGGGTGGATTTTCCTGTGAACCTGGACTGCCACCTGAGGTACTATATCTATTTGTTTTACTCATTGCATATTATGTATACATCTTATCCCTGGTATACGAAGGGTGGTTTTTAGTCGCCTCTTACGACAGGCATGCCTACCTCGGGTATATTCTGGCCCCTACCCGAAGGGGTAGAAGAAGGGTTAAAAAAAAATATTTACAAAGTTTTTTTTCCAAAAACATTTTTTTTGTTAAAATTAGATGAAAATAAGTAAATAAAAACAACATGAATTAATAATTATTTACATAGTTAGGTTACGTCGAAAGACATAGGTTAAGAATTAAGTTTAGCTTAGAGCGCATGCAAAACTATTTTTCAAAGCACTGCAACTTGAACTTTTATTTTAAGATATGTATGTAAAGACCACTCAAATATTAGACGTAAGCTGAATATCTGCTTATCGCGAATTGTTCTTTCTAATATCTTACAACAATTTCAATGCTACAACTAACGTAAAAAAAAGTTTTACTATATACTTCAGGAAACGAAAAAAGGAAAGGTGCTAAAATGCACAGTAAATCTAATGATTCATTTTCCTATTCGGATATTAGTTTTATTGTTTGTGAGCATAATGATTTGATTAAAGATCAAGATACGTAGATTTAACCAGACAATTAAATCACCCGTGGGCGCCGTGGCTCAGTCGTTAGTGCGTTGGACTATGGAGCAATGGGTTTGAGATCGAATCCCAGTCGGGGAGCACCTAAAAGATTTTCTCGTCCTCACCTCTCGCGAGCGTCTGACAAACATCCGAGAGTACAACTGTCTCGAGAAAGCTTCTCAAATAACAAATTGCCCTTCGGACACGGCATTAAACACTAGGCCCCATCCATTCGTGTAAAGAATATAACACTCACAACACGAATGGTTGTGAGAAGCTAGGCCTTGGATCCCATCGACCTGTTGCGCCAAGTATTTTTTTTTTTTTAATTAATTCACCAAGGAAGGGCATACTGGTAGAAAACGTCATTTGGTTAACATCGAAATAAATTCAGTGGTTTTCCGATATAATTTCTCAGCCAATTTCTCAATTAGATCTTAATGAAATTACCTGTCTAAAGTTTCTCTGTTACCTAAGTATGTACATCCATAAAGTTACATGTATGTATGTCAATATGCACATTAAATATGCTTATGAAATATTCTTCCCGATCGCTTTACAATTTCGTGGATTGTTTAAGAGTTAAATATTTAAGTACATAGTACACAGTTACATTATGGATAGAATGTACAAATAAATCCATCTTGTGATAATGAATAGGGAAGTATTGAGGTCTTATTGTCTGATCTGATATTGACCTCAAGTTCGTCAACTCTTTCAAACATTTCATTGAAATATAATATGAAATCTAAAACTCATAAGAAAAAAAAACATTTCGCGAGAGTTCAATTATTTATTCAATAAATACACATACATATGTATGTCAAGACATAATACTTACTTTCACACCAAAAAACAAAGTATAGCAATTTGAAATACATTCACATCATGGCACACCGACATAGTACCTACTCATATTTGTCACAATCAACCAAACCCTTATAAAATATTTTCGAAATCGAAAATAATATTTTTCAGAAATAAGCGCCCTTAGTGATAAAAATTGAATCAAAAACTGAATATTTCGCTAAAAAATTGAAATTTACGTTAAAAAAGAGTGTTATAAAATGCAGTGGTTATCATTAACTACGGAGTGAATGCTATGTTCTTCTCCTTTATCAGATACATGAAATGTGCTTTTAACATGTTACCGAAAATTTAGTTTAAAAATATTGAAATCATTACACGAAAATCATGGCTTAATTTGACAAATTTTATCAATTTTCAAACACTAATATCTCAAAAAAGACGAAAAATTTCAAACTTCTGTTCTACCACATTGGAGATCTATTTATTAGCTTTCCAAAGAGTCTAATTTCATATTACACCAACGATGTTTTCTTTTAGTAAAATGGGAAACCGGTTCACAATTTTGTTCAAAAAAGCGAAAGTTGGCTGGGAAATATTCAAATATTACAGCAACAAAAAACTTATTCAAAAATCTGCTCTATCACATTGCAGATAAAACTCTATTCTTTAAAATGTGATAACTACCATTCAAATCGATTTAGAATTCGCCGAATGGCATGGGAAACCGACTGCTCATTTTTCACCTTTTTCGTGTTTTTTGGGTAGAGGTCTCTTAATATTTAACTATGAAAAGTGAGTAGAAAACATATTTGAAAATGTTTGAATATCTGAATTTTTCACATTTCCGCTTACAAATTTTAATACTAATTACAATTCCTTTTAACTATTAGTCAAGTCTACCTATTACACACAGGGATCCTACTATCAGGCATCCTTTGCTTTTTTACTCTACCTAAAATATTCGATGAATGTTCTTCTTGTGTGCGAATTGCAAGTACAATTATTTATGCTTATTCTGAGGTATATATATTTGTTATTTATTTTGCTTTTCATTGAAAAAGTAGTATAAATTTTATACAGCATTCGTTATATTTCAAATTTTATTTTTTAACGAATTCACTTCGAAACAGGAATTATTTCAGGTAGCTACTTATTGGACATAACATCCCCTCCACATTTCGTCAGTTTTTTTTTGACGAAAAAATGGCTGCGCCTATGAAAACAGCTGGTTTTGTCCATCACTAATTTGATTTATATGGGAGCACCCATACACCTTAGGAGCGATGGACAAAATCAGCTTTTATATAGCTTGTGGGCAAAGAGTGTTAGTCTCTTGGGAGTTGCCTGTCTTTATAGTCTGTGGTCTGCGCTAAGAGTGGGGTCTGTGTGCTGTTGCGCAGCTGTGTACATACATATATGTTTGTAGGCTGCACTTCCACTTTTCCGTTGCCCAGCACTCAACCGTTGGTGAATGTATGTGCGCTATGCACTATGATGGAATTTTCCATTGTCGATTTTCCCCTGACATCGTTGCTGCAACCATTGCTCTGATCTCTTGCCCTTGGGTTGGCTGCGGCTGCCCAAATACTATCCAGCCCAGATGCGTGTTCTGCTATGTAAGTCCGCAATCATACTTTCTCACGTCAGTCTTAATTATCTCTGCCCATACTCGCCAAGAAGTCACCACAGCTTTATAGCGGGTGCTGTGACTTGCATAGTGGGCACTTGGGTAGTGCTGCTACCCTGCTTCCTGCAGCTCGGCCGGCGTTGTTATTTTCCTTCTTCTGCTCGGCCGGCCTCGTTACATGTTCGAATCTCTCATATTTGGTCGTAGTAGGCTGAGTCCAGTGCACTCGCCCGTCGCTCTAAAAATTGTGAGAACTCTTTAACAGTTGCAATTTTACGCACATCGTCTCTGATCATCTGCCACGCTTGTTTTGTTTCACCATCAAGTCTCTCCCTGAGCATATTCACAATGTGATGTTGAGACCGAGCGCTCGTAATGAGTTCAGGTGAACATTTGCCTCATTCACCAGTTCGCGTGATTCGTGATTCGTGATTCTGGACTCACATTGGGAATGGCATGCAAGCCATTCAAGTGAGCATCCACGATGTTCTGTTTATTCTCGAACACTTCGTTGAGCTTCGACCACGCCGCCTCGTAATTCGCGTCCGTGGTCTGCCATCTGCTGATAAGCCTTGCCGGAGTACCCTCCAATGCAACCCTCAGAATACGCATTTTCGTTATCCTCGCCATCATAGGGTTGTTGTGCACTTCAGTTAACTTTGGGGGTCGCTCTTGGCGCACCTCGATTATGCTGGGTGGCAAGTTTTGAACGGTTGCCGCAGTTGCTCTGTAATGCGCATCCACAATCTTGCAACTGCCGTGTGCTAATTGTCTTTAGCCGCTGCCAAGTACTTCCCATGTGCCTCTGATTCCTCTACGCTCCCTGCTTCCTCCACCAGCGGCATATGCTCCGAGACCAACCTCTCGTATGCCCTGTCGGCTGCCTCGAGCTTGGTTTGCCTTTCGAATTCCTCCGTCGCAATGAATTCGGAGATCCGAATGGGGGTTGTGCGGGGAAATATCTCGCCACGCTAGGTCACCCATCAATCGTACCTTTTAGGCTTCTTGTAGTTGGTGTCTTGGCCTTCGCACGGCATGCCGTAAGACCGCATGGTCCGTAGCAATTCAGGCCGACCCTTTGGAAATAGCTACGAAGGCGCATAGAATCGTGTGGGCGGTTGAAAGACTAGGCACTGCCCTTTTGCAGGAATTATGACTGGCGATAAAGGGCCAGAGCAAATTTAACTGCACTGCACTTTATTAATTTATTAATTTATTTGTGTGTATTCATTTTTATTTTTATTTATTTATTTATTTTATTTTTTACTACTGTACTGCCCACTGGGTATTGTGCAGCTCGATTAGACCAAATGTTCAATAACTCGATAATAATATGCAAACAAAATAATAAAAAAAATTATTATTTATATATGTACATACATATGTACATATTAATACCGAGTTAAAGAACAAGTACCATACATATTCCTCAGGTTAATGAACATGAAATGCGTATTACATTTATCGATGCAACTCATGATGCACTTCTTAATTCGAGAGAGAGCTGAGAGGTTCTGCTTTAGCAGAAAAGAAGAAAAGCGAAGTAAAACCAAATGAAGGTAGAGAGATACCAGTAAGGAACACCAAAAGAGAAAAAAAGGAGAAAGGAAGAGCCTGGAATACAGGACGAATTAGGACGAGATCAGTGACGTAGTGAGGAGCACAGGGAGGAGGGATAAGTAGTGTGATTTGTTTTTATAGTGAGTTTTTTTTGTTAATAGTGAATTAGTAGATATAGATATATATATGTAGGTGTAGGATATATTTGAAAACATATAGATTCGCGTAAGCCATCGCCCCATTTCGTTCTTTTGTTTCTTAACCGAAGGCTTTATTCCAGTTACAGTACTGTTCGCGACCCACCCCCATAGCTTCAACCGTATGAGAATCCAGCGCTACCCTCTGTCTCCATTTTTTTACTTTGGTTTTATTCTTTTAATTTCTTTAACCCCAACCCCTTTGATTTGGGATTTGGTAACTGCTTTTACGGCCTTTTGTATTAACAATCGTTGAGGTTAATCAATAAATATATAGTGTACATGTGCCCACCACCACAATTTGTTTCTTTATTTCTAAAGGTTTTGGTAATTTTACCTTTTGGTTTCTTAAAAGATTACCCACAAGGGTAATCCTTGTGTTCCAACCTAAGGAACAAAGTCCCTAAATTTTTTTTTATCCAGGACCCACCTCAGCTGAGCAATCGGGAATTCGCAGCAATTCATATGCACTGCATTTTTGTGAGGCTTCTTTTCGCTTCCCATTTCCTATTTGACATTTTACCATTCGCGTGCGCGGCCGTTTGTGTGTGTCACCAGTTTGTTTTTTTCTTTCTAATATCCCCTCATTAACGCCGCGCGTGTAATCCACCCTTAAATCGGGAACACAACAAATTGCCCAGGTGATTTTAACGCTATGATAGGGAAGGAGGACATCTTTGGTAGGACAGTCGCAAAGTATAGCCTACACGACACAAAGTCTGGCAACGGATTTAAGTTTATTGACTTTGCGGCGGGGCGTACTGTCACAATAACAAGCACACTGTTTAGTCATCCCACTATTCATAAGGGGACATGACGATCTCCTGATTATTAAACAGTCAACGAGATTGATCACATTGCGATAGACGTAAGGCATGCCTCCAGTATTCTGGATGTCCGAACCTTCCGATCAGCTAACATCGACTCGGATCATTACCTTGTTGCAGCTAAGGTACGAATACGGATATCCCAAATGCCACAACAGAGAAAAATCACATAACGATTTGTATGCCACGAGCATCAAGTGCCGACGACCAGTGGCAACGCTGCCAACATGCCATCAGAAGTGCCGCAACTGATGTGCTGGGTTTAAACCTACCACCTCCAAAAAACCCATGTTTTGACTTTGATGCTGGCAAGCACATGCAGCTAAACAAGAGGCATACAAAGCGGCGCTGCAAAGCAGCACGACTGCTGCTCGTGAGCTCTACGAGCAGAAGAGACGGAAAGAACATCGGCTTCTCCGGAGAAAAAAGAAAGAGCATGAGAAGCGCGTGATCGAAAATATTGAGAGATGGAAAACGCGTAGTAGAGTCACAGTCGGTGCTGAAAATATGGAGAAACTACTTCTGCACACTGTATAACGGCGACGAAGATTCACATCCCGCTGTCAGGTAGAATGACCCATTCAACCTAGACGACGACAGTCAAAACTTCGGACTGAAATGAACTAAAGATAGCAGTATCCAAAGCTGAACTTTGTAAAATGGAAATGACCCAGTAGAGAGCATACACCAACTCATTTTTAAGATTTGGTCAGATGAATGGAGCCCCAGCACCGTTTGCCCGATCCATAAGAAAGGAGACCCCCTCAATTGCGCCAATTACAGGGGTATCAGTCTCCTTAACATCGCGCATAAGATCTTATCTGCCATTCTGTGTAAGCGTCTGAAACCCTTCGTCAACACCCTGATTGGTTCCTATCAGTGTGATTTCAGACCAGGAAAGTCCACAATCGATCAAATCTTCACACTTAGTCAGATCTAGGAGAAAACCCAAGAAGTCCAAGTCAATACCCACTATCTTTTTATCGACTTTAAGGCAGCATATGATAGCATTTATAGAGACGAGCTATACACCAACCTGCCAAACTCGTTAGATTGTGCAGAATGACGTTTGAGAATTCTCGCTGCTCCATCAAGGTCGGTAACGATCTCATCGAGACCTTTGATGTCAAAAAAGGATTTAGACAAGGTGATAAGGTGTCATGTGATTTTCATTGGAGCGTTCAGGCATTGAGTAGCAAAGCCCTATCCCGAAGAACCAAGGAGACTCTTTATAAGACCCTGATCATCCCAGTCCTACTTTAGGGCGCTGAAGCATGGACTCTGTCTAAAGCCGATGAAAAGATCCTCAGTCGCTTCGAAATAAAAATTCTTCGTCTAATTTTCGATCCCGTTTGGGTTGACGGGCTTTGGAGGAGAAGATTCAATGACAAACTATAACTCGTATAGTACAGCGATATCGACGTAGTCAGAAAAATGCGTATCAGTCGTTGAAGATGGCTAGGACATGTAGAGCGATTGGACACCAATGATCCGGCCCGTAGAGTCTTCGAATCAAACCCGGAGGGACAACGCAGTAGAGGAAGACCTCGCCTTAGGTGGCGCGCACAAGTAGAAGGGGACCTCAACCGACTAGGTATGCGCAGCTGAAGGCAGATAGCTAAGGGCCGGACTAACTGGAGAGGCTTGTTGGTTGAGGCCCAGGTTCACCCCGAACTGTAGCGCCACCTAAGTAAGTAAGTAAAATTCAGGACTTATATTTAAAAAATGAAAGTGAGTCGTTGCTCGAAATACAGCTATACATGGTAGAAAAAGATATACTTAGCACTTAGTAAATGGCTTAAAAGAAGAAATAGGGACTTTTGTGAATAGTCAGAGACCAGCGATGTTGGCAGAGGCCTCTTCCCGGGCCATACAAGAAGAAACAAGATTAGCAGGAAAGAGAGCAACCTATGTACACAGCAATAAAGACTATACGTCAAGGAACTTAATCAAAGTTAATCACAATGCAATCAAATGCTTTAATTGCAATAAACCAGGTCACTTTAGTAGAAATTTTAGAGAACCTAAGAGGCAGCAATACCAACGAAATGAAAATGATACCAATAAAAGAGAAAATCAGGTTAATAATAAAAACAGGTACTCAGATTCCAATACCTAAAAACCCAGACAATTTGTGGATCAGAGAGTAAACTCTAATCAAAAAATCTCAAACGAATAAAAGAGGGTATTGTCTCTAATTACGTTGAAAGTCCTCACGTTATTCTGAATAATGATAATAAAGATTATATGTTTCTTATAGACACAGGCGCATGTATTAGCCTTATTAAAGCAAAATGTATTTACGAAGAAGACGTTAATTTCCAGAAAAAAACTAGTTTTAAGGGAAATCCAATAGATGTACTATTGGCGGTGCTGAAATCACGGTCGAATACAATGATGGGGAAAGTAATAATGCATATTTGATCGATATACTATTTCATGTAGTAACCGATGACGTTCTAGCATATTACGATGGCATTATCGGAATTGATTTTCTAGTAGAATTCGGATTTTGTGTAGATCTGAGTAGGAAGTTAATGTATAATAATAAGATTACAATGAATCTGATATTTAATGAAGATTTGGAGGTAAGTGAAGTAAGCGAAATAAAAGAGTTAAACTGTAATAAAAGCAACAATGATAGCAGATGTAATAGAGAAAATACGTACGTTTCGTAGTACTACAAATTTCGAAAGAATCAATATAGATATCGTAAGTAGTAGTCTCCCAAGACGTGTTATATTTGGAAATAAAGTTTTTTAACATTGATAACACTGTATCAATAAGTCGAGGATGTATGACACAAGAAAACGAAATAGATTTTGGTTCAAATAAAAGGAAATAGGGACAGATTTGAGAAATTATGGGCAAAACTAAGAGTTGATCATATAAAAAATTAGTTAGAATTGAAAACATTAAAAGATATAATAAGAGAAAATGTTAAAATATTCGGTTTAGAGGATGAAAAATTAACCGAAACGTCTGTTATAAAACATCATACATATATGGACGGTAAGCGACTTACCAATTAACGCGAAATCGTATCGGTATCCTAAGATACAAATGAAGTAAAGGGGCAAATAGAGCAATTACTAGAAGAAGGTATAATCAAGCACAGCATGTCTCCATGATCAAGTCCATTATGGGTAGTACCAAAAAAATCGGATGCTAGTGGCAAAACAAAATGGAGAATGAATATCGATTTTAGAAAGTTAAGATATTTCACCACCTTAGAAAAAGACGCTCGTGCTTTCAACGCATTTTCTAACAAATCTACAAGGGAAACAATGTTTTGTCTATAACGATGAAACGAATATAGTGGTTTATGGCAAAGATATACGAGAACGCAACGAAAGGCTTGCAAATGAATTCAAAAGGTTCAAAGAAGCGAATTTAAAAATGCAGATAGACACATCTGAATTCATGAAGGAAGAGGTCGAGTATTTAGGCCATCTAATCATAAAGAATGGTTTACTTCCTAACAAAGACAAGGTAAAAGCTATTGACAGGTTACAGAAACCTAAGAATCCTAAATAAATTAAAAGCTGAGATAGGTTACTATAGCAAGTTTATAAAAAAAATGTTAGCATAGTAGCATCACCCTTGTTTAAACTGTTAAAGGAAAATGTTGAATTTATATGGAAGGAAGAGCATTCGAAAAGTTTTAACGAATTAAAATCATTATTGTGGGATTACGGGACAATTACACAGACGACCGACGAACGACACGATCAGGACGTAGTTACCACCACCAATATACACGCGCGTACTCCCTTGCTATTCCTCTTTGCAATCATAAGAAAACAGACAGTCGTCAACACAGACTATAGAGACAGACCGAGACCCCTTTGGAGTCTATCGCACCGACAAGCTATGGCCGTTGGTGAGCAAGAATGTGTGCAAAAATTGTATGTAAACTCACTAATACATCTTTGTTCACCAACGGCCACAGAACTGTCACATGGGCGAAGCCAGTTTGCAGAAAATAGTGTCAAAAATCGACGAATTGTGGAGGGGACGCTGTGTCCAATAAACCACTACCAACAATTTTCTTCGTTTCGTGGTGACCCCTATGAAAGTACGTTACATTCAAAATAGTTAAATTTCAAATATAACGTATTTCTTAAATTATTTATACTAAATAAAAAACATACGTATGTATCCGTATATCAACAAAACAATTAAAATTCTTTTACCTTGTGCTTTGAAAAAGTAACTAGTACGTTTAAAATATATTTAAGATAAAATAAAAAAGGATGATCTTGGGAAATTTGTGTATCCATTGATTAGAAACCTTAGCTAAACCTTAAAACATTTGTTAACAATAAACTAAAACAAAACAAAATATTCCGACTCATGTTGCTTTTATACATTTGATAACTATCACTCCTTCTTACTGTGGAAAATTGATTTACATATGTATGCATTTTTTTAGTAACACAAAGATCAAAAATCAAGCTAAACAAATTAAAGAAACAATACGTCAATCCAGTACGAAACAATAAAACATCATATATGCATAAGTGCACCACGAAATAATAATTACATTAATAAAATAACAACAAAAAATTTAATCGCAAAAATTTCATAGTTACATAAAACCAGTTAATTTATTTGTTTAAATCACATTACATTTTATTTAAAAGAAATATCTTGTTTTACGCTTTTAACTGCCCAAACTCCCCACTGCACTTCCAAACACACCCGCGATGGATAATTTGTTTTGTTTTTTGTGGCATGAGAATTTCAGACTGCGATATCTCTCAAAAGAAATAAGTGCGACAATATCTAAGTAAAGTTTCGAATTCAGTGCAATAAATCGAGTTGAATGGCATAAACAAAAAATTAAATAGGTTTCTAGTATCAAAAATTTTTTTTATCCATTTTCGACCGAAAAAGTAAACAAGCGGGGAAAATCCGCAACAAATGACATCAAAAATGAAATTCAACTCCATTTGCGACAGGTACGTGCTAAGCTGATACAAAGCCTACATCGATTTATGTCATTCATTGTTAAAACCATAAGCATAGACTTCCTCCACTCTAAAAAATAATACATGAGCTATTTTTTCTGAGACTGCAGAAACTACTTCTGCACACTGTATAACGGGGACGAAGATTCACATCCCGCTGTCAGGCAGAATGAACCATTCAACCTAGACGACGACAGTCAAAACTTCGGTCCAGCGGACTGAAATGAACTAAAGATAGCAGTATCCAAAGCTGAACTTTGTAAAATGGAAATGACCCAGTAGAGAGCATACACCAACTCATTTTTAAGATTTGATATCAGTCTCCTTAACATCGCGCATAAGATCTTATCTGCCATTCTGTGTAAGCGTCTGAAACCCTTCGTCAACACCCTGATTGGTTCCTATCAGTGTGACTTCAGACCAGGAAAGTCCACAATCGATCAAATCTTCACACTTAGTCAGATCTAGGAGAAACCCAAGAAGTCCAAGTCAATACCCACTATCTTTTTATCGACTTTAAGGCAGCATATGATAGCATTTATAGAGACGAGCTATACACCAACCTGCCAAACTCGTTAGATTGTGCAGAATGACGTTTGAGAATTCTCGCTGCTCCATCAAGGTCGGTAACGATCTTACCGAGACCTTTGATGTCAAAAAGGATTTAGACAAGGTAACAAGGTGTCATGTGATTTTCATTGGAGCGTTCAGGCAATTGAGTAGCAAAGCCCTATCCCGAAGAACCAAGGAGACTCTTTATAAGACCCTGATCATCCTAGTCCTACTTTAGGGCGCTGAAGCATGGACTCTGTCTAAAGCCGATGAAAAGATCCTCAGTCGCTTCGAAATAAAAATTCTTCGTCTAATTTTCGATCCCGTTTGGGTTGACGGGCTTTGGAGGAGAAGATTCAATGACAAACTATTACTCGTATAGTACAGCGACATCGACGTAGTCAGAAAAATGCGTATCAGTCGTTGAAGATGGCTAGGACATGTAGAGCGAATGGACACCAATGATCCGGCCCGTAGAGTCTTCGAATCAAACTCGGAGGGACAACGCAGTAGAGGAAGACCTCGCCTTAGGTGGCGCGCACAAGTAGAAGGGGACCTCAACCGGTATATGGTAGAAAAAGATATACTTAGCACTTAGTAAATGGCTTAAAAGAAGTAATAGGGACTTTTGTGAATAGTCAGAGACCAGCGATGTTGGCAGAGGCCTCTTCCCTGGCCATACAAGAAGAAACAAGATTAGCAGGAAAGAGAGCAACCTATGTACACAGCAATAAAGACTATACGTCAAGGAACTTAATCAAAGTTAATCACAATGCAATCAAATGCTTTAATTGCAATAAACCAGATCACTTTAGTAGAAATTTTAGAGAACCTAAGAGGCAGCAATACCAACGAAATGAAAATGATACCAATAAAAGAGAAAATCAGGTTAATAATAAAAACAGGTACTCAGATTCCAATACCTAAAAACCCAGACAATTTGTGGATCAGAGAGTAAACTCTAATCAAAAAATCTCAAACGAATAAAAGAGGGTATTGTCTCTAATTACGTTGAAAGTCCTCACGTTATTCTGAATAATGATAATAAAGATTATATGTTTCTTATAGACACAGGCGCATGTATTAGCCTTATTAAAGCAAAATGTATTTACGAAGAAGACGTTAATTTCCAGAAAAAAACTAGTTTTAAGGGAAATCCAATAGATGTACTATTGGCGGTGCTGAAATCACGGTCGAATACAATGATGGGGAAAGTAATAATGCATATTTGATCGATATACTATTTCATGTAGTAACCGATGACGTTCTAGCATATTACGATGGCATTATCGGAATTGATTTTCTAGTAGAATTCGGATTTTGTGTAGATCTGAGTAGGAAGTTAATGTATAATAATAAGATTACAATGAATCTGATATTTAATGAAGATTTGGAGGTAAGTGAAGTAAGCGAAATAAAAGAGTTAAACTGTAATAAAAGCAACAATGATAGCAGATGTAATAGAGAAAATACGTACGTTTCGTAGTACTACAAATTTCGAAAGAATCAATATAGATATCGTAAGTAGTAGTCTCCCAAGACGTGTTATATTTGGAAATAAAGTTTTTTAACATTGATAACACTGTATCAATAAGTCGAGGATGTATGACACAAGAAAACGAAATAGATTTTGGTTCAAATAAAAGGAAATAGGGACAGATTTGAGAAATTATGGGCAAAACTAAGAGTTGATCATATAAAAAATTAGTTAGAATTGAAAACATTAAAAGATATAATAAGAGAAAATGTTAAAATATTCGGTTTAGAGGATGAAAAATTAACCGAAACGTCTGTTATAAAACATCATACATATATGGACGGTAAGCGACTTACCAATTAACGCGAAATCGTATCGGTATCCTAAGATACAAATGAAGTAAAGGGGCAAATAGAGCAATTACTAGAAGAAGGTATAATCAAGCACAGCATGTCTCCATGATCAAGTCCATTATGGGTAGTACCAAAAAAATCGGATGCTAGTGGCAAAACAAAATGGAGAATGAATATCGATTTTAGAAAGTTAAGATATTTCACCACCTTAGAAAAAGACGCTCGTGCTTTCAACGCATTTTCTAACAAATCTACAAGGGAAACAATGTTTTGTCTATAACGATGAAACGAATATAGTGGTTTATGGCAAAGATATACGAGAACGCAACGAAAGGCTTGCAAATGAATTCAAAAGGTTCAAAGAAGCGAATTTAAAAATGCAGATAGACACATCTGAATTCATGAAGGAAGAGGTCGAGTATTTAGGCCATCTAATCATAAAGAATGGTTTACTTCCTAACAAAGACAAGGTAAAAGCTATTGACAGGTTACAGAAACCTAAGAATCCTAAATAAATTAAAAGCTGAGATAGGTTACTATAGCAAGTTTATAAAAAAAAATGTTAGCATAGTAGCATCACCCTTGTTTAAACTGTTAAAGGAAAATGTTGAATTTATATGGAAGGAAGAGCATTCGAAAAGTTTTAACGAATTAAAATCATTATTGTGGGATTACGGGACAATTACACAGACGACCGACGAACGACACGATCAGGACGTAGTTACCACCACTAATATACAGAAAACAGACAGTCGTCAACACAGACTATAGAGACAGACCGAGACCCCTTTGGAGTCTATCGCACCGACAAGCTATGGCCGTTGGTGAGCAAGAATGTATGCAAAAATTGTATGTAAACTCACTAATACATCTTTGTTCACCAACGGCCACAGAACTGTCACATGGGCGAAGCCAGTTTGCAGAAAATAGTGTCAAAAATCGACGAATTGTGGAGGGGACGCTGTGTCCAATAAACCACTACCAACAATTTTCTTCGTTTCGTGGTGACCCCTATAAAAGTACGTTACATTCAAAATAGTTAAATTTCAAATATAACGTATTTCTTAAATTATTTATACTAAATAAAAAACATACGTATGTATCCGTATATCAACAAAACAATTAAAATTCTTTTACCTTGTGCTTTGAAAAAGTAACTAGTACGTTTAAAATATATTTAAGATAAAATAAAAAAGGATGATCTTGGGAAATTTGTGTATCCATTGATTAGAAACCTTAGCTAAACCTTAAAACATTTGTTAACAATAAACTAAAACAAAACAAAATATTCCGACTCATGTTGCTTTTATACATTTGATAACTATCACTCCTTCTTACTGTGGAAAATTGATTTACATATGTATGCATTTTTTTAGTAACACAAAGATCAAAAATCAAGCTAAACAAATTAAAGAAACAATACGTCAATCCAGTACGAAACAATAAAACATCATATATGCATAAGTGCACCACGAAATAATAATTACATTAATAAAATAACAACAACTGCCCAAACTCCCCACTGCACTTCCAAACACACCCGCGATGGATAATTTGTTTTGTTTTTTGTGGCATGACAATTTCAGACTGCGATATCTCTCAAAAGAAATAAGTGCGACAATATCTAAGTAAAGTTTCGAATTCAGTGCAATAAATCGAGTTGAATGGCATAAACAAAAAATTAAATAGGTTTCTAGTATCAAAAATTTTTTTTATCCATTTTCGACCGAAAAAGTAAACAAGCGGGGAAAATCCGCAACAAATGACATCAAAAATGAAATTCAACTCCATTTGCGACAGGTACGTGCTAAGCTGATACAAAGCCTACATCGATTTATGTCATTCATTGTTAAAACCATAAGCATAGACTTCCTCCACTCTAAAAAATAATACATGAGCTATTTTTTCTGAGACTGCAGATGAGCTAATTAAACTTCAAATTCTCAATTTCACGTATTCACCGATAGGAACAAAAGAGAGGATTAGGCCCCGCCCATTTGAGGGTGTTTTCGGGCAGGGGATCGGGAAGCTGACTATCTATGTAATAGGTTATCAGTGTTATCAGTGGTCGTCAAACTGAACTAGAATAGAGCGGACGTGCTTTGTAAATTACCATTAATATTCAATAAAGTGTAATCGTTTAAAGTGATTCGTTTTATTTTACAATCAATATATTCTTGGAGTCTCAACCGGGATCCCTCATATTTTTGGGATTTGTATTTGGCCAGGATCCCAGACAACATACAGATTCATCAAAATCTAAATCCAAAAAAAAAATCAAGTCGTGCGAGTAAAAATGGGTGACGTCAGCGTCCGAACGGCAATTTTAAACGAAGTATAAAGGAGACAAAAGCAGAAAAAAGAAGTGTAAAGAAGAAAAAACGAAGTCTAAAGAAGTGTAAAGAAGAAAAAACGAAGTCTAAAGTAAAGAAAAACGAAGTCTAAAGTGTAAAAAAAAAAGAAACGAAGTATAGAGGAGACAAAAAAAAAACGAAGTGTAAAGAAGACAAAAGAATAATAAAACGAACTGTAAAGAAAAAAAAAAAAAGAAATGGAAGGGCGACAACAGAAGGAAGCAGGACAGAAATATCATCCTTCATATTTCAAAACAGAAGAGAGATCAGCGAAGATAGTGTGGTGAGATCAAAAAAAGTAAAAGTTAAGTAAAGAGATCAAAAAAGTAAATTTTAAGTTAAGTAAAGAGAAAAAGTAAAAGCAAGTGGGCAAGATGAACAAAGAAGAAGTATTGAAATTAACGGTGGGCGAACTAAAAACAAAATTAAAAGAAGTAGGGTTGGTAACGACGGGTAACAAAGACGAACTACAGGACAGACTGATACAACACTTCGACTTATCCCACGGCGAAGAAGAACAAGAAGCAGACGACGAACTATTCGAAGAGTTTGAATCAGCATCTACATCAACAGCAGCAGGAGAGGGCCGTGGAAACCATGGTAGGAACATATCCACGCTAAGAAACAACGAAGCGATGACATCTTTTACATTCAAGGACGTCGAAGAAAGTGCGACAACGTTCGCAGGAGCTTTAAGTTTCAGAATGTAACTTCCGCACATCCATCAACGACAGTCAAGAGGGAAAAAGAAAGACATTGTTTTAAATGTGGAGACGTAAAGCATTTGGATAACACATGTCCGGTAAGAGATTTCAAGTGTTTCCGATGTAACGAAACTGGACATCGCTCTTTCGAATGCAAAAGAAAAGGAAACGTTATGAAAGAAGCAGAGGTACCTGACACTAAAACCAACTTCAGAGCAAATGTAGGCGGACAAAGATCGGATATGATGAAAGAAATCAGCATACAGGGTAGGGAAGTCACTGCACTCATAGATACGGGCTGCGATCTTTCCTTATGCAGACGAGATCTTCTGATGTTATTGAACAAAACCAATGTAGAACCCAATGCCACAAAGCTCCAACGTCTAGAAGGAAACGAAGTATAACACAAGGCTTTTTTGACACCGAGATTAAGATAGACAAGGTGACAATAGAAGCTAGGTTTCACGTAGTCCAAGAAGAAGATACGTTGTTTCAGATGATAATAGGCAATGATGTAATCCAGAAAGCTACGGTGATTATAGACGCACGAGGAATCCGATCCGAACAACGAAGAATTGTCCAGCAGAAAGTACCAGAAATGAAAGTCGACAAATGATGTATCCGAAACCTTGTTCCAGCAAGAAGAAGGCAGAGGTCAAAGATGTTCAGCAGTACAAAGATGAAAAGGAGGAAAAGAAGACGCCGTCTGAAATCAAGGAGTTAATACGAGAGTTTACCAGAATCTGTTGTTTCGTGAATAGATTGGGAGAAAGAATGCCAGTTGAAATTGATATCGATCACTTATCAGCTGCACAAGCCAGGAGTGTACGATTGCGAGTAGATGAGTAAAAACCCAAAGAGAACACTACGCCGCCGGTAGAAATGAAGATCACGCTGAAAGACGAGACACCGATATACGAACGGCCAAGAAGCATGTCACCAGCAGAGAGTTCGTGGAAGAACAAGTAAAGAAGTGGCTTCAAGAAGGAATCATCCAACCGAGCGTATCAGAATTTACATCTCCAGTAGTCCTAGTTGCTAAGAAGAACGGAACGAAGAGATTGTGTTGCGACTTCAGAAGAAAAAACGCCCAGATCATGAAAGACCATTTCCCGATGCCACTGATGGATGATATCTTAGATTACCTACAAACAGGCCAAGTTTTCACGATGCTCGATTTGATCAATGGATTTTTCCAATAGGGAAGAATTCACGAAGATATACCTCATTTATAACGCATCATGGACAGTATGAATTCTTAAAGGTCCCATTCGGAATCTGTAATTCACCGGCAAACTTTACAAGGTTTATATCTGTCTTCTTTAGAGAACTTATTAATGACGGTATTGTAAAGGTGTACGTAGATGATGTAGTAATTCCAGCGAAAGACGAAGAGGATGCAATCGAAAAACTAAAGAAAGTCCTTAAAGTAGCCAGTGACAACGGATTAAAGATAAATTGGGTAAAGAGTCAATTTCTAAAGCGTAGAATCGATTTCCTTGGATACAAGATCGAAAACGGGAAAATAACACCGTCAGAAGAGAAAACAAGAGCAGTCAAAGAATTTCCGGTGCCACAAGATAAGAAGTCATTGCAAAGATTCCTAAGTTTTACTTCAAATTTTCGACGATTTATCGAGAACTACGCCATGGTAGCCAGAAGTAGTAGCTTTTGAGTTACTAAAAGACATGCTGACAAGGTCACCAGTACTCAAATTGTTTGATCCTCAGGCCATAACGGAGATACACGCAGATGCAAGCAAGAGCGGATACATCTGTTCAATACATGAGCAGAAAGACGACTCCAGCAGAAGAACCTTATCACTCGTATGAATTAGAAGTCCTCGCCATTATCGAAGCATTTAAGAAGTCGCGAATATATGTAGTCGGTAAGAGGATATAGATAGTAACAGATTGCAATGCGTTCGCTTTAACTATAAAGAAGAAAGATGTAACTCTTCGAGTAGCTAGATGGGCACTATTCTTACAGGATTTCGACTATGTGATTGAACACCGAGGCAGCAACAAGATGAAGCACGTAGACGCGCTAAGTAGATTGGCCATGCTGATAATGGATACGATGAGCCATAGAATCAGGGAGGCATAACACGAAGACGAACACTTAAAGCTGATATCAAAGTTGTTAGAACGAGGAGAACACGAAGATTATTACTTGAAGAATGGCATTTTATTTAAAGACGTAGTGAAGGAACTGATCGTTATACCATCGGCCATGGAAGAAGAGATTACATGACTGGCGCATAAAGAAGGACACTTTTCAGTTAAAAAGACAGAAGAAAAGATCGAAAAGACGTATTTTATTCCGCAGTTAAGATCGAAAGTAGTAAAGTTGATTTGGAATTGCGTAAGTTGCATAATGGCAGAACGAAAGATGGGAAAGCAAGAAGGATTTCTCTCTCCTATAGATAAGTCAGACCGACCGCTACAGACCTTTCATGTTGACCATATCGGACCGTTGGAAGAAACTAAAAAGAAGTACAATCACATCCTAGTTGTAATCAACGCATTTTCTAAGTTTGAGTGGCTGTGCCCTACGAAGAGTACCACGAGTGAAGAAATAATTAACCGATTGAGAGGACAAGCTGCGATCTTTGGAAACCCGTCAAGAATCATTTCCGATAGAGGAACAGCATTTACGTCCAAAGCACTTGCCGATTATTGCCAAGACGAGGGAATAATGCACTCTCTCATCGCCACCGGAGTACCACGTGGAAATGGGCAAGTGGAGCGAGTCAATCGCATATTAATTCCGTTGTTAACAAAGATGAGCTTAGATGATCCGACGCAGTGGTACAAACACGTTGAAAGAGCTCAGCGGGTGATAAACAACACGCCGACCAGAAGCACTAAGATGACGCCGTTTGGGATCCTGACAGGAACGCAAATGAAGGTCAAAGCTATGCCGAAGTTACAAGATTTTCTCCGTCAAGAGGAAATCGAAGAACTGTATGATGAAAGAAGAAAGGTGAGAGAAGAAGACAAAGATAATATCGCAAAGATTCAACGTGAGAATAGACTGTAATACAACAAGAAGCGGAAGAATCCTACAAGTTATAGGGTGAACGACTTGGTAGCTATACGACGCACGCAGTTTGGTCCGGGTTTGAAGCTGAAACCTAAGTTCCTTGGACCGTATAAGATAGTGAAGATGTGTAAACACGACCGGTATGACGTAGAAAAGATGGGGGATCACGAGGGTCCGCGCTCCACGAAAGCTGCTGTGGATGGTATGAAGCCATGGGCTGGTTCCTTCGAGTCGAAGAAACCATCAGGAGGGCCGAATGTGGGATTACGGGACAATTACACAGACGACCGACGAACGACATGATCAGGACGTAGTTTCCACCACTAATATACACCCTTGTTATTCCTCTTTACAATCATAAGAAAACAGACAGTCGTCAAACTGAACTAGAATAGAGCGGACGTGCTTTGTAAATTACCAATAATATTCAATAAAGTGTAATAGTTTAAATTGTTTCGTTTAATTTTACAATCAATATATTCTTGGAGTCTCAACCGGGATCCCACATATTTTTGGGGGCTCAGCCAGGATCCCAGACAACATACAGATTCATTAAAATCTAAATCCAAAAAAAAAAATCAAGTCGTTCGAGTAAAAATGGGTGACGTCAGCGTCCGAACGGCAATTTTAAACGAAGTATAAAGGAGACAAAAGCAGAAAAAAGAAGTGTAAAGAAGAAAAAACGAAGTCTAAAGAAGTGTAAAGAAGAAAAAACGAAGTCTAAAGTAAAGAAAAACGAAGTCTAAAGTGTAAAAAAAAAAGAAACGAAGTATAGAGGAGACAAAAAAAAAACGAAGTGTAAAGAAGACAAAAGAATAATAAAACGAACGGTAAAGAAGAAAAAAAAGAAATGGAAGGGCGACAACAGAAGGAAGCAGGACAGAAATATCATCCTTCACATTTCAAAACAGAAGAGAGATCAGCGTAGATAGTGTGGTGAGATCAAAAAAAGTAAAAGTTAAGTAAAGAGATCAAAAAAGTAAATTTTAAGTTAAGTAAAGAGAAAAAGTAAAAGCAAGTGGGCAAGATGAACAAAGAAGAAGTATTGAAATTAACGGTGGGCGAACTAAAAACAAAATTAAAAGAAGTAGGGTTGGTAACGACGGGTAACAAAGACGAACTACAGGACAGACTGATACAACACTTCGACTTATCCCACGGCGAAGAAGAACAAGAAGCAGACGACGAACTATTCGAAGAGTTTGAATCAGCATCTACATCAACAGCAGCAGGAGAGGGCCGTGGAAACCATGGTAGGATCATATCCACGCTAAGAAACAACGAAGCGATGACATCTTTTACATTCAAGGACGTCGAAGAAAGTGCGACAACGTTCGCAGGAGCTTTAAGTTTCAGAATGTAACTTCCGCACATCCATCAACGACAGTCAAGAGGGAAAAAGAAAGACATTGTTTTAAATGTGGAGACGTAAAGCATTTGGATAACACATGTCCGGTAAGAGATTTCAAGTGTTTCCGATGTAACGAAACTGGACATCGCTCTTTCGAATGCAAAAGAAAAGGAAACGTTATCAAAGAAGCAGAGGTACCTGACACTAAAACCAACTTCAGAGCAAATGTAGGCGGACAAAGATCGGATATGATGAAAGAAATAAGCATACAGGGTCGGGAAGTCACTGCACTCATAGATACGGGCTGCGATCTTTCCTTATGCAGACGAGATCTTCTGATGTTATTGAACAAAACCAATGTAGAACCCAATGCCGCAAAGCTCCAACGTCTAGAAGGAAACGAAGTATAAACACAAGGCTTTTTTGACACCGAGATTAAGATAGACAAGGTGACAATAGAAGCTAGGTTTCACGTAGTCCAAGAAGAAGATACGTTATTTCAGATGATAATAGGCAATGATGTAATCCAGAAAGCTACGGTGATTATAGACGCACGAGGAATCCGATCCGAACAACGAAGAATTGTCCAGCAGAAAGTACCAGAAATGAAAGTCGACAAATGATGTATCCGAAACCTTGTTCCAGCAAGAAGAAGGCAGAGGTCAAAGATGTTCAGCAGTACAAAGATGAAAAGGAGGAAAAGAAGACGCCGTCCGAAATCAAGGAGTTAATACGAGAGTTTACCAGAATCTGTTGTTTCGTGAATAGATTGGGAGAAAGAATGCCAGTTGAAATTGATATCGATCACTTATCAGCTGCACAAGCCAGGAGTGTACGATTGCGAGTAGATGAATAAAAACCCAAAGAGAACACTACGCCGCCGGTAGAAATGAAGATCACGCTGAAAGACGAGACACCGATATACGAACGGCCAAGAAGCATGTCACCAGCAGAGAGTTCGTGGAAGAACAAGTAAAGAAGTGGCTTCAAGAAGGAATCATCCAACCGAGCGTATCAGAATTTACATCTCCAGTAGTCCTAGTTGCTAAGAAGAACGGAACTAAGAGATTGTGTTGCGACTTCAGAAGAAAAAACGCCCAGATCATGAAAGACCTTTTCCCGATGCCACTGATGGATGATATCTTAGATTACCTACAAACAGGCCAAGTTTTCACGATGCTCGATTTGATCAATGGATTTTTCCAATAGGGAAGAATTCACGAAGATATACCTCATTTATAACGCATCATGGACAGTATGAATTCTTAAAGGTCCCATTCGGAATCTGTAATTCACCGGCAAACTTTACAAGGTTTATATCTGTCTTCTTTAGAGAACTTATTAATGACGGTATTGTAAAGGTGTACGTAGATGATGTAGTAATTCCAGCGAAAGACGAAGAGGATGCAATCGAAAAACTAAAGAAAGTCCTTAAAGTAGCCAGTGACAACGGATTAAAGATAAATTGGGTAATGAGTCAATTTCTAAAGCGTAGAATCGATTTCCTTGGATACAAGATCGAAAACGGGAAAATAACACCGTCAGAAGAGAAAACAAGAGCAGTCAAAGAATTTCCGGTGCCACAAGATAAGAAGTCATTGCAAAGATTCCTAAGTTTTACTTCAAATTTTCGACGATTTATCGAGAACTACGCCATGGTAGCCAGAAGTAGTAGCTTTTGAGTTACTAAAAGACATGCTGACAAGGTCACCAGTACTCAAATTGTTTGATCCTCAGGCCATAACGGAGATACACGCAGATGCAAGCAAGAGCGGATACATCTGTTCAATACATGAGCAGAAAGACGACTCCAGCAGAAGAACCTTATCACTCGTATGAATTAGAAGTCCTCGCCATTATCGAAGCATTTAAGAAGTCGCGAATATATGTAGTCGGTAAGAGGATATAGATAGTAACAGATTGCAATGCGTTCGCTTTAACTATAAAGAAGAAAGATGTAACTCTTCGAGTAGCTAGATGGGCACTATTCTTACAGGATTTCGACTATGTGATTGAACACCGAGGCAGCAACAAGATGAAGCACGTAGACGCGCTAAGTAGATTGGCCATGCTAATAATGGATACGATGAGCCATAGAATCAGGGAGGCACAACACGAAGAAGAACACTTAAAGCTGATATCAAAGTTGTTAGAACGAGGGGAACACGAAGATTATTACTTGAAGAATGGCATTTTATTTAAAGACGTAGTGAAGGAACTGATCGTTATACCATCGGCCATGGAAGAAGAGATTACATGACTGGCGCATAAAGAAGGACAATTTTCAGTTAAAAAGACAGAAGAAAAGATCGAAAAGACGTATTTTATTCCGCAGTTAAGATCGAAAGTAGTAAAGTTGATTTGGAATTGCGTAAGTTGCATAATGGCAGAACGAAAGATGGGAAAGCAAGAAGGATTTCTCTCTCCTATAGATAAGTCAGACCTTTCATGTTGACCATATCGGACCGTTGGAAGAAACTAAAAAGAAGTACAATCACATCCTAGTTGTAATCAACGCATTTTCTAAGTTTGAGTGGCTGTACCCTACGAAGAGTACCACGAGTGAAGAAATAATTAACCGATTGAGAGGACAAGCTGCGATCTTTGGAAACCCGTCAAGAATCATTTCCGATAGAGGAACAGCATTTACGTCCAAAGCACTTGCCGATTATTGCCAAGACGAGGGAATAATGCACTCTCTCATCGCCACCGGAGTACCACGTGGAAATGGGCAAGTGGAGCGAGTCAATCGCATATTAATTCCGTTGTTAACAAAGATGAACTTAGATGATCCGACGCAGTGGTACAAACACGTTGAAAGAGCTCAGCGGGTGATAAACAACACGCCGACCAGAAGCACTAAGATGACGCCGTTTGGGATCCTGACAGGAACGCAAATGAAGGTCAAAGCTATGCCGAAGTTACAAGATTTTCTCCGTCAAGAGGAAATCGAAGAACTGTATGATGAAAGAAGAAAGGTGAGAGAAGAAGACAAAGATAATATCGCAAAGATTCAACGTGAGAATAGACTGTAATACAACAAGAAGCGGAAGAATCCTACAAGTTATAGGGTGAACGACTTGGTAGCTATACGACGCACGCAGTTTGGTCCGGGTTTGAAGCTGAAACCTAAGTTCCTTGGACCGTATAAGATAGTGAAGATGTGTAAACACGACCGGTATGACGTAGAAAAGATGGGGGATCACGAGGGTCCGCGCTCCACGAAAGCTGCTGTGGATGGTATGAAGCCATGGGCTGGTTCCTTCGAGTCGAAGAAACCATCAGGAGGGCCGAATGTGGGATTACGGGACAATTACACAGACGACCGACGAACGACATGATCAGGACGTAGTTTCCACCACTAATATACACCCTTGTTATTCCTCTTTACAATCATAAGAAAACAGACAGTCGTCAAACTGAACTAGAATAGAGCGGACGTGCTTTGTAAATTACCAATAATATTCAATAAAGTGTAATAGTTTAAATTGTTTCGTTTAATTTTACAATCAATATATTCTTGGAGTCTCAACCGGGATCCCACATATTTTTGGGGGCTCAGCCAGGATCCCAGACAACATACAGATTCATTAAAATCTAAATCCAAAAAAAAAAATCAAGTCGTTCGAGTAAAAATGGGTGACGTCAGCGTCCGAACGGCAATTTTAAACGAAGTATAAAGGAGACAAAAGCAGAAAAAAGAAGTGTAAAGAAGAAAAAACGAAGTCTAAAGAAGTGTAAAGAAGAAAAAACGAAGTCTAAAGTAAAGAAAAACGAAGTCTAAAGTGTAAAAAAAAAAGAAACGAAGTATAGAGGAGACAAAAAAAAAACGAAGTGTAAAGAAGACAAAAGAATAATAAAACGAACGGTAAAGAAGAAAAAAAAGAAATGGAAGGGCGACAACAGAAGGAAGCAGGACAGAAATATCATCCTTCATATTTCAAAACAGAAGAGAGATCAGCGTAGATAGTGTGGTGAGATCAAAAAAAGTAAAAGTTAAGTAAAGAGATCAAAAAAGTAAATTTTAAGTTAAGTAAAGAGAAAAAGTAAAAGCAAGTGGGCAAGATGAACAAAGAAGAAGTATTGAAATTAACGGTGGGCGAACTAAAAACAAAATTAAAAGAAGTAGGGTTGGTAACGACGGGTAACAAAGACGAACTACAGGACAGACTGATACAACACTTCGACTTATCCCACGGCGAAGAAGAACAAGAAGCAGACGACGAACTATTCGAAGAGTTTGAATCAGCATCTACATCAACAGCAGCAGGAGAGGGCCGTGGAAACCATGGTAGGAACATATCCACGCTAAGAAACAACGAAGCGATGACATCTTTTACATTCAAAGACGTCGAAGAAAGTGCGACAACGTTCGCAGGAGCTTTAAGTTTCAGAATGTAACTTCCGCACATCCATCAACGACAGTCAAGAGGGAAAAAGAAAGACATTGTTTTAAATGTGGAGACGTAAAGCATTTGGATAACACATGTCCGGTAAGAGATTTCAAGTGTTTCCGATGTAACGAAACTGGACATCGCTCTTTCGAATGCAAAAGAAAAGGAAACGTTATGAAAGAAGCAGAGGTACCTGACACTAAAACCAACTTCAGAGCAAATGTAGGCGGACAAAGATCGGATATGATAAAAGAAATCAGCATACAGGGTAGGGAAGTCACTGCACTCATAGATACGGGCTGCGATCTTTCCTTATGCAGATGAGATCTTCTGATGTTATTGAACAAAACCAATGTAGAACCCAATGCCGCAAAGCTCCAACGTCTAGAAGGAAACGAAGTATAAACACAAGGCTTTTTTGACACCGAGATTAAGATAGACAAGGTGACAATAGAAGCTAGGTTTCACGTAGTCCAAGAAGAAGATACGTTATTTCAGATGATAATAGGCAATGATGTAATCCAGAAAGCTACGGTGATTATAGACGCACGAGGAATCCGATCCGAACAACGAAGAATTGTCCAGCAGAAAGTACCAGAAATGAAAGTCGACAAATGATGTATCCGAAACCTTGTTCCAGCAAGAAGAAGGCAGAGGTCAAAGATGTTCAGCAGTACAAAGATGAAAAGGAGGAAAAGAAGACGCCGTCCGAAATCAAGGAGTTAATACGAGAGTTTACCAGAATCTGTTGTTTCGTGAATAGATTGGGAGAAAGAATGCCAGTTGAAATTGATATCGATCACTTATCAGCTGCACAAGCCAGGAGTGTACGATTGCGAGTAGATGAATAAAAACCCAAAGAGAACACTACGCCGCCGGTAGAAATGAAGATCACGCTGAAAGACGAGACACCGATATACGAACGGCCAAGAAGCATGTCACCAGCAGAGAGTTCGTGGAAGAACAAGTAAAGAAGTGGCTTCAAGAAGGAATCATCCAACCGAGCGTATCAGAATTTACATCTCCAGTAGTCCTAGTTGCTAAGAAGAACGGAACTAAGAGATTGTGTTGCGACTTCAGAAGAAAAAACGCCCAGATCATGAAAGACCTTTTCCCGATGCCACTGATGGATGATATCTTAGATTACCTACAAACAGGCCAAGTTTTCACGATGCTCGATTTGATCAATGGATTTTTCCAATAGGGAAGAATTCACGAAGATATACCTCATTTATAACGCATCATGGACAGTATGAATTCTTAAAGGTCCCATTCGGAATCTGTAATTCACCGGCAAACTTTACAAGGTTTATATCTGTCTTCTTTAGAGAACTTATTAATGACGGTATTGTAAAGGTGTACGTAGATGATGTAGTAATTCCAGCGAAAGACGAAGAGGATGCAATCGAAAAACTAAAGAAAGTCCTTAAAGTAGCCAGTGACAACGGATTAAAGATAAATTGGGTAATGAGTCAATTTCTAAAGCGTAGAATCGATTTCCTTGGATACAAGATCGAAAACGGGAAAATAACACCGTCAGAAGAGAAAACAAGAGCAGTCAAAGAATTTCCGGTGCCACAAGATAAGAAGTCATTGCAAAGATTCCTAAGTTTTACTTCAAATTTTCGACGATTTATCGAGAACTACGCCATGGTAGCCAGAAGTAGTAGCTTTTGAGTTACTAAAAGATATGCTGACAAGGTCACCAGTACTCAAATTGTTTGATCCTCAGGCCATAACGGAGATACACGCAGATGCAAGCAAGAGCGGATACATCTGTTCAATACATGAGCAGAAAGACGACTCCAGCAGAAGAACCTTATCACTCGTATGAATTAGAAGTCCTCGCCATTATCGAAGCATTTAAGAAGTCGCGAATATATGTAGTCGGTAAGAGGATATAGATAGTAACAGATTGCAATGCGTTCGCTTTAACTATAAAGAAGAAAGATGTAACTCTTCGAGTAGCTAGATGGGCACTATTCTTACAGGATTTCGACTATGTGATCGAACACCGAGGCAGCAACAAGATGAAGCACGTAGACGCGCTAAGTAGATTGGCCATGCTGATAATGGATACGATGAGCCATAGAATCAGGGAGGCACAACACGAAGAAGAACACTTAAAGCTGATATCAAAGTTGTTAGAACGAGGGGAACACGAAGATTATTACTTGAAGAATGGCATTTTATTTAAAGACGTAGTGAAGGAACTGATCGTTATACCATCGGCCATGGAAGAAGAGATTACATGACTGGCGCATAAAGAAGGACAATTTTCAGTTAAAAAGACAGAAGAAAAGATCGAAAAGACGTATTTTATTCCGCAGTTAAGATCGAAAGTAGTAAAGTTGATTTGGAATTGCGTAAGTTGCATAATGGCAGAACGAAAGATGGGAAAGCAAGAAGGATTTCTCTCTCCTATAGATAAGTCAGACCGACCGCTACAGACCTTTCATGTTGACCATATCGGACCGTTGGAAGAAACTAAAAAGAAGTACAATCACATCCTAGTTGTAATCAACGCATTTTCTAAGTTTGAGTGGCTGTACCCTACGAAGAGTACCACGAGTGAAGAAATAATTAACCGATTGAGAGGACAAGCTGCGATCTTTGGAAACCCGTCAAGAATCATTTCCGATAGAGGAACAGCATTTACGTCCAAAGCACTTGCCGATTATTGCCAAGACGAGGGAATAATGCACTCTCTCATCGCCACCGGAGTACCACGTGGAAATGGGCAAGTGGAGCGAGTCAATCGCATATTAATTCCGTTGTTAACAAAGATGAGCTTAGATGATCCGACGCAGTGGTACAAACACGTTGAAAGAGCTCAGCGGGTGATAAACAACACGCCGACCAGAAGCACTAAGATGACGCCGTTTGGGATCCTGACAGGAACGCAAATGAAGGTCAAAGCTATGCCGAAGTTACAAGATTTTCTCCGTCAAGAGGAAATCGAAGAACTGTATGATGAAAGAAGAAAGGTGAGAGAAGAAGACAAAGATAATATCGCAAAGATTCAACGTGAGAATAGACTGTAATACAACAAGAAGCGGAAGAATCCTACAAGTTATAGGGTGAACGACTTGGTAGCTATACGACGCACGCAGTTTGGTCCGGGTTTGAAGCTGAAACCTAAGTTCCTTGGACCGTATAAGATAGTGAAGATGTGTAAACACGACCGGTATGACGTAGAAAAGATGGGGGATCACGAGGGTCCGCGCTCCACGAAAGCTGCTGTGGATGGTATGAAGCCATGGGCTGGTTCCTTCGAGTCGAAGAAACCATCAGGAGGGCCGAATGTGGGATTACGGGACAATTACACAGACGACCGACGAACGACATGATCAGGACGTAGTTACCACCACTAATATACACCCTTGTTATTCCTCTTTACAATCATAAGAAAACAGACAGTCGTCAAACTGAACTAGAATAGAGCGGACGTGCTTTGTAAATTACCAATAATATTCAATAAAGTGTAATAGTTTAAATTGTTTCGTTTAATTTTACAATCAATATATTCTTGGAGTCTCAACCGGGATCCCACATATTTTTGGGGGCTCAGCCAGGATCCCAGACAACATACAGATTCATTAAAATCTAAATCCAAAAAAAAAAATCAAGTCGTTCGAGTAAAAATGGGTGACGTCAGCGTCCGAACGGCAATTTTAAACGAAGTATAAAGGAGACAAAAGCAGAAAAAAGAAGTGTAAAGAAGAAAAAACGAAGTCTAAAGAAGTGTAAAGAAGAAAAAACGAAGTCTAAAGTAAAGAAAAACGAAGTCTAAAGTGTAAAAAAAAAAGAAACGAAGTATAGAGGAGACAAAAAAAAAACGAAGTGTAAAGAAGACAAAAGAATAATAAAACGAACGGTAAAGAAGAAAAAAAAGAAATGGAAGGGCGACAACAGAAGGAAGCAGGACAGAAATATCATCCTTCATATTTCAAAACAGAAGAGAGATCAGCGTAGATAGTGTGGTGAGATCAAAAAAAGTAAAAGTTAAGTAAAGAGATCAAAAAAGTAAATTTTAAGTTAAGTAAAGAGAAAAAGTAAAAGCAAGTGGGCAAGATGAACAAAGAAGAAGTATTGAAATTAACGGTGGGCGAACTAAAAACAAAATTAAAAGAAGTAGGGTTGGTAACGACGGGTAACAAAGACGAACTACAGGACAGACTGATACAACACTTCGACTTATCCCACGGCGAAGAAGAACAAGAAGCAGACGACGAACTATTCGAAGAGTTTGAATCAGCATCTACATCAACAGCAGCAGGAGAGGGCCGTGGAAACCATGGTAGGAACATATCCACGCTAAGAAACAACGAAGCGATGACATCTTTTACATTCAAGGACGTCGAAGAAAGTGCGACAACGTTCGCAGGAGCTTTAAGTTTCAGAATGTAACTTCCGCACATCCATCAACGACAGTCAAGAGGGAAAAAGAAAGACATTGTTTTAAATGTGGAGACGTAAAGCATTTGGATAACACATGTCCGGTAAGAGATTTCAAGTGTTTCCGATGTAACGAAACTGGACATCGCTCTTTCGAATGCAAAAGAAAAGGAAACGTTATCAAAGAAGCAGAGGTACCTGACACTAAAACCAACTTCAGAGCAAATGTAGGCGGACAAAGATCGGATATGATGAAAGAAATCAGCATACAGGGTAGGGAAGTCACTGCACTCATAGATACGGGCTGCGATCTTTCCTTATGCAGACGAGATCTTCTGATGTTATTGAACAAAACCAATGTAGAACCCAATGCCGCAAAGCTCCAACGTCTAGAAGGAAACGAAGTATAAACACAAGGCTTTTTTGACACCGAGATTAAGATAGACAAGGTGACAATAGAAGCTAGGTTTCACGTAGTCCAAGAAGAAGATACGTTATTTCAGATGATAATAGGCAATGATGTAATCCAGAAAGCTACGGTGATTATAGACGCACGAGGAATCCGATCCGAACAACGAAGAATTGTCCAGCAGAAAGTACCAGAAATGAAAGTCGACAAATGATGTATCCGAAACCTTGTTCCAGCAAGAAGAAGGCAGAGGTCAAAGATGTTCAGCAGTACAAAGATGAAAAGGAGGAAAAGAAGACGCCGTCCGAAATCAAGGAGTTAATACGAGAGTTTACCAGAATCTGTTGTTTCGTGAATAGATTGGGAGAAAGAATGCCAGTTGAAATTGATATCGATCACTTATCAGCTGCACAAGCCAGGAGTGTACGATTGCGAGTAGATGAATAAAAACCCAAAGAGAACACTACGCCGCCGGTAGAAATGAAGATCACGCTGAAAGACGAGACACCGATATACGAACGGCCAAGAAGCATGTCACCAGCAGAGAGTTCGTGGAAGAACAAGTAAAGAAGTGGCTTCAAGAAGGAATCATCCAACCGAGCGTATCAGAATTTACATCTCCAGTAGTCCTAGTTGCTAAGAAGAACGGAACTAAGAGATTGTGTTGCGACTTCAGAAGAAAAAACGCCCAGATCATGAAAGACCTTTTCCCGATGCCACTGATGGATGATATCTTAGATTACCTACAAACAGGCCAAGTTTTCACGATGCTCGATTTGATCAATGGATTTTTCCAATAGGGAAGAATTCACGAAGATATACCTCATTTATAACGCATCATGGACAGTATGAATTCTTAAAGGTCCCATTCGGAATCTGCAATTCACCGGCAAACTTTACAAGGTTTATATCTGTCTTCTTTAGAGAACTTATTAATGACGGTATTGTAAAGGTGTACGTAGATGATGTAGTAATTCCAGCGAAAGACGAAGAGGATGCAATCGAAAAACTAAAGAAAGTCCTTAAAGTAGCCAGTGACAACGGATTAAAGATAAATTGGGTAATGAGTCAATTTCTAAAGCGTAGAATCGATTTCCTTGGATACAAGATCGAAAACGGGAAAATAACACCGTCAGAAGAGAAAACAAGAGCAGTCAAAGAATTTCCGGTGCCACAAGATAAGAAGTCATTGCAAAGATTCCTAAGTTTTACTTCAAATTTTCGACGATTTATCGAGAACTACGCCATGGTAGCCAGAAGTAGTAGCTTTTGAGTTACTAAAAGACATGCTGACAAGGTCACCAGTACTCAAATTGTTTGATCCTCAGGCCATAACGGAGATACACGCAGATGCAAGCAAGAGCGGATACATCTGTTCAATACATGAGCAGAAAGACGACTCCAGCAGAAGAACCTTATCACTCGTATGAATTAGAAGTCCTCGCCATTATCGAAGCATTTAAGAAGTCGCGAATATATGTAGTCGGTAAGAGGATATAGATAGTAACAGATTGCAATGCGTTCGCTTTAACTATAAAGAAGAAAGATGTAACTCTTCGAGTAGCTAGATGGGCACTATTCTTACAGGATTTCGACTATGTGATTGAACACCGAGGCAGCAACAAGATGAAGCACGTAGACGCGCTAAGTAGATTGGCCATGCTGATAATGGATACGATGAGCCATAGAATCAGGGAGGCACAACACGAAGACGAACACTTAAAGCTGATATCAAAGTTGTTAGAACGAGGAGAACACGAAGATTATTACTTGAAGAATGGCATTTTATTTAAAGACGTAGTGAAGGAACTGATCGTTATACCATCGGCCATGGAAGAAGAGATTACATGACTGGCGCATAAAGAAGGACACTTTTCAGTTAAAAAGACAGAAGAAAAGATCGAAAAGACGTATTTTATTCCGCAGTTAAGATCGAAAGTAGTAAAGTTGATTTGGAATTGCGTAAGTTGCATAATGGCAGAACGAAAGATGGGAAAGCAAGAAGGATTTCTCTCTCCTATAGATAAGTCAGACCGACCGCTACAGACCTTTCATGTTGACCATATCGGACCGTTGGAAGAAACTAAAAAGAAGTACAATCACATCCTAGTTGTAATCAACGCATTTTCTAAGTTTGAGTGGCTGTACCCTACGAAGAGTACCACGAGTGAAGAAATAATTAACCGATTGAGAGGACAAGCTGCGATCTTTGGAAACCCGTCAAGAATCATTTCCGATAGAGGAACAGCATTTACGTCCAAAGCACTTGCCGATTATTGCCAAGACGAGGGAATAATGCACTCTCTCATCGCCACCGGAGTACCACGTGGAAATGGGCAAGTGGAGCGAGTCAATCGCATATTAATTCCGTTGTTAACAAAGATGAACTTAGATGATCCGACGCAGTGGTACAAACACGTTGAAAGAGCTCAGCGGGTGATAAACAACACGCCGACCAGAAGCACTAAGATGACGCCGTTTGGGATCCTGACAGGAACGCAAATGAAGGTCAAAGCTATGCCGAAGTTACAAGATTTTCTCCGTCAAGAGGAAATCGAAGAACTGTATGATGAAAGAAGAAAGGTGAGAGAAGAAGACAAAGATAATATCGCAAAGATTCAACGTGAGAATAGACTGTAATACAACAAGAAGCGGAAGAATCCTACAAGTTATAGGGTGAACGACTTGGTAGCTATACGACGCACGCAGTTTGGTCCGGGTTTGAAGCTGAAACCTAAGTTCCTTGGACCGTATAAGATAGTGAAGATGTGTAAACACGACCGGTATGACGTAGAAAAGATGGGGGATCACGAGGGTCCGCGCTCCACGAAAGCTGCTGTGGATGGTATGAAGCCATGGGCTGGTTCCTTCGAGTCGAAGAAACCATCAGGAGGGCCGAATGTGGGATTACGGGACAATTACACAGACGACCGACGAACGACATGATCAGGACGTAGTTACCACCACTAATATACACCCTTGTTATTCCTCTTTACAATCATAAGAAAACAGACAGTCGTCAAACTGAACTAGAATAGAGCGGACGTGCTTTGTAAATTACCATAAATATTCAATAAAGTGTAATAGTTTAAAGCATTTCGTTTTATTTTACAATCAATATATTCTTGGAGTCTCAACCGGGATCCCACATATTTTTGGGGGCTCAGCCAGGATCCCAGACAACATACAGATTCATTAAAATCTAAATCCAAAAAAAAAATCAAGTCGTGCGAGTAAAAATGGGTGACGTCAGCGTCCGAACGGCAATTTTAAACGAAGTATAAAGGAGACAAAAGCAGAAAAAAGAAGTGTAAAGAAGAAAAAACGAAGTCTAAAGAAGTGTAAAGAAGAAAAAACGAAGTCTAAAGTAAAGAAAAACGAAGTCTAAAGTGTAAAAAAAAAGAAACGAAGTATAGAGGAGACAAAAAAAAACGAAGTGTAAAGAAGACAAAAGAATAATAAAACGAGCTGTAAAGAAGAAAAAAAAGAAATGGAAGGGCGACAACAGAAGGAAGCAGGACAGAAATATCATCCTTCATATTTCAAAACAGAAGAGAGATCAGCGTAGATAGTGTGGTGAGATCAAAAAAAGTAAAAGTTAAGTAAAGAGATCAAAAAAGTAAATTTTAAGTTAAGTAAAGAGAAAAAGTAAAAGCAAGTGGGCAAGATGAACAAAGAAGAAGTATTGAAATTAACGGTGGGCGAACTAAAAACAAAATTAAAAGAAGTAGGGTTGGTAACGACGGGTAACAAAGACGAACTACAGGACAGACTGATACAACACTTCGACTTATCCCACGGCGAAGAAGAACAAGAAGCAGACGACGAACTATTCGAAGAGTTTGAATCAGCATCTACATCAACAGCAGCAGGAGAGGGCCGTGGAAACCATGGTAGGATCATATCCACGCTAAGAAACAACGAAGCGATGACATCTTTTACATTCAAGGACGTCGAAGAAAGTGCGACAACGTTCGCAGGAGCTTTAAGTTTCAGAATGTAACTTCCGCACATCCATCAACGACAGTCAAGAGGGAAAAAGAAAGACATTGTTTTAAATGTGGAGACGTAAAGCATTTGGATAACACATGTCCGGTAAGAGATTTCAAGTGTTTCCGATGTAACGAAACTGGACATCGCTCTTTCGAATGCAAAAGAAAAGGAAACGTTATCAAAGAAGCAGAGGTACCTGACACTAAAACCAACTTCAGAGCAAATGTAGGCGGACAAAGATCGGATATGATGAAAGAAATCAGCATACAGGGTAGGGAAGTCACTGCACTCATAGATACGGGCTGCGATCTTTCCTTATGCAGACGAGATCTTCTGATGTTATTGAACAAAACCAATGTAGAACCCAATGCCGCAAAGCTCCAACGTCTAGAAGGAAACGAAGTATAAACACAAGGCTTTTTTGACACCGAGATTAAGATAGACAAGGTGACAATAGAAGCTAGGTTTCACGTAGTCCAAGAAGAAGATACGTTGTTTCAGATGATAATAGGCAATGATGTAATCCAGAAAGCTACGGTGATTATAGACGCACGAGGAATCCGATCCGAACAACGAAGAATTGTCCAGCAGAAAGTACCAGAAATGAAAGTCGACAAATGATGTATCCGAAACCTTGTTCCAGCAAGAAGAAGGCAGAGGTCAAAGATGTTCAGCAGTACAAAGATGAAAAGGAGGAAAAGAAGACGCCGTCCGAAATCAAGGAGTTAATACGAGAGTTTACCAGAATCTGTTGTTTCGTGAATAGATTGGGAGAAAGAATGCCAGTTGAAATTGATATCGATCACTTATCAGCTGCACAAGCCAGGAGTGTACGATTGCGAGTAGATGAGTAAAAACCCAAAGAGAACACTACGCCGCCGGTAGAAATGAAGATCACGCTGAAAGACGAGACACCGATATACGAACGGCCAAGAAGCATGTCACCAGCAGAGAGTTCGTGGAAGAACAAGTAAAGAAGTGGCTTCAAGAAGGAATCATCCAACCGAGCGTATCAGAATTTACATCTCCAGTAGTCCTAGTTGCTAAGAAGAACGGAACGAAGAGATTGTGTTGCGACTTCAGAAGAAAAAACGCCCAGATCATGAAAGACCATTTCCCGATGCCACTGATGGATGATATCTTAGATTACCTACAAACAGGCCAAGTTTTCACGATGCTCGATTTGATCAATGGATTTTTCCAATAGGGAAGAATTCACGAAGATATACCTCATTTATAACGCATCATGGACAGTATGAATTCTTAAAGGTCCCATTCGGAATCTGTAATTCACCGGCAAACTTTACAAGGTTTATATCTGTCTTCTTTAGAGAACTTATTAATGACGGTATTGTAAAGGTGTACGTAGATGATGTAGTAATTCCAGCGAAAGACGAAGAGGATGCAATCGAAAAACTAAAGAAAGTCCTTAAAGTAGCCAGTGACAACGGATTAAAGATAAATTGGGTAAAGAGTCAATTTCTAAAGCGTAGAATCGATTTCCTTGGATACAAGATCGAAAACGGGAAAATAACACCGTCAGAAGAGAAAACAAGAGCCGTCAAAGAATTTCCGGTGCCACAAGATAAGAAGTCATTGCAAAGATTCCTAAGTTTTACTTCAAATTTTCGACGATTTATCGAGAACTACGCCATGGTAGCCAGAAGTAGTAGCTTTTGAGTTACTAAAAGACATGCTGACAAGGTCACCAGTACTCAAATTGTTTGATCCTCAGGCCATAACGGAGATACACGCAGATGCAAGCAAGAGCGGATACATCTGTTCAATACATGAGCAGAAAGACGACTCCAGCAGAAGAACCTTATCACTCGTATGAATTAGAAGTCCTCGCCATTATCGAAGCATTTAAGAAGTCGCGAATATATGTAGTCGGTAAGAGGATATAGATAGTAACAGATTGCAATGCGTTCGCTTTAACTATAAAGAAGAAAGATGTAACTCTTCGAGTAGCTAGATGGGCACTATTCTTACAGGATTTCGACTATGTGATTGAACACCGAGGCAGCAACAAGATGAAGCACGTAGACGCGCTAAGTAGATTGGCCATGCTGATAATGGATACGATGAGCCATAGAATCAGGGAGGCATAACACGAAGACGAACACTTAAAGCTGATATCAAAGTTGTTAGAACGAGGAGAACACGAAGATTATTACTTGAAGAATGGCATTTTATTTAAAGACGTAGTGAAGGAACTGATCGTTATACCATCGGCCATGGAAGAAGAGATTACATGACTGGCGCATAAAGAAGGACACTTTTCAGTTAAAAAGACAGAAGAAAAGATCGAAAAGACGTATTTTATTCCGCAGTTAAGATCGAAAGTAGTAAAGTTGATTTGGAATTGCGTAAGTTGCATAATGGCAGAACGAAAGATGGGAAAGCAAGAAGGATTTCTCTCTCCTATAGATAAGTCAGACCGACCGCTACAGACCTTTCATGTTGACCATATCGGACCGTTGGAAGAAACTAAAAAGAAGTACAATCACATCCTAGTTGTAATCAACGCATTTTCTAAGTTTGAGTGGCTGTGCCCTACGAAGAGTACCACGAGTGAAGAAATAATTAACCGATTGAGAGGACAAGCTGCGATCTTTGGAAACCCGTCAAGAATCATTTCCGATAGAGGAACAGCATTTACGTCCAAAGCACTTGCCGATTATTGCCAAGACGAGGGAATAATGCACTCTCTCATCGCCACCGGAGTACCACGTGGAAATGGGCAAGTGGAGCGAGTCAATCGCATATTAATTCCGTTGTTAACGAAGATGAACTTAGATGATCCGACGCAGTGGTACAAACACGTTGAAAGAGCTCAGCGGGTGATAAACAACACGCCGACCAGAAGCACTAAGATGACGCCGTTTGGGATCCTGACAGGAACGCAAATGAAGGTCAAAGCTATGCCGAAGTTACAAGATTTTCTCCGTCAGGAGGAAATCGAAGAACTGTATGATGAAAGAAGAAAGGTGAGAGAAGAAGACAAAGATAATATCGCAAAGATTCAACGTGAGAATAGACTGTAATACAACAAGAAGCGGAAGAATCCTACAAGTTATAGTGTGAACGACTTGGTAGCTATACGACGCACGCAGTTTGGTCCGGGTTTGAAGCTGAAACCTAAGTTCCTTGGACCGTATAAGATAGTGAAGATGTGTAAACACGACCGGTATGACGTAGAAAAGATGGGGGATCACGAGGGTCCGCGCTCCACGAAAGCTGCTGTGGATGGTATGAAGCCATGGGCTGGTTCCTTCGAGTCGAAGAAACCATCAGGAGGGCCGAATGTGGGATTACGGGACAATTACACAGACGACCGACGAACGACATGATCAGGACGTAGTTACCACCACTAATATACACCCTTGTTATTCCTCTTTACAATCATAAGAAAACAGACAGTCGTCAAACTGAACTAGAATAGAGCGGACGTGCTTTGTAAATTACCAATAATATTCAATAAAGTGTAATAGTTTAAATTGTTTCGTTTAATTTTACAATCAATATATTCTTGGAGTCTCAACCGGGATCCCACATATTTTTGGGGGCTCAGCCAGGATCCCAGACAACATACAGATTCATTAAAATCTAAATCCAAAAAAAAAAATCAAGTCGTTCGAGTAAAAATGGGTGACGTCAGCGTCCGAACGGCAATTTTAAACGAAGTATAAAGGAGACAAAAGCAGAAAAAAGAAGTGTAAAGAAGAAAAAACGAAGTCTAAAGAAGTGTAAAGAAGAAAAAACGAAGTCTAAAGTAAAGAAAAACGAAGTCTAAAGTGTAAAAAAAAAAGAAACGAAGTATAGAGGAGACAAAAAAAAAACGAAGTGTAAAGAAGACAAAAGAATAATAAAACGAACGGTAAAGAAGAAAAAAAAGAAATGGAAGGGCGACAACAGAAGGAAGCAGGACAGAAATATCATCCTTCATATTTCAAAACAGAAGAGAGATCAGCGTAGATAGTGTGGTGAGATCAAAAAAAGTAAAAGATAAGTAAAGAGATCAAAAAAGTAAATTTTAAGTTAAGTTAAGAGAAAAGTGGGCAAGATGAACAAAGAAGAAGTATTGAAATTAACGGTGGGCGAACTAAAAACAAAATTAAAAGAAGTAGTGTTGGTAACGACGGGTAACAAAGACGAACTACAGGACAGACTGATACAACACTTCGACTTATCCCACGGCGAAGAAGAACAAGAAGCAGACGACGAACTATTCGAAGAGTTTGAATCAGCATCTACATCAACAGCAGCAGGAGAGGGCCGTGGAAACCATGGTAGGAACATATCCACGCTAAGAAACAACGAAGCGATGACATCTTTTACATTCAAGGACGTCGAAGAAAGTGTGACAACGTTCGCAGGAGCTTTAAGTTTCAGAATGTAACTTCCGCACATCCATCAACGACAGTCAAGAGAGAAAAAGAAAGACATTGTTTTAAATGTGGAGACGTAAAGCATTTGGATAACACATGTCCGGTAAGAGATTTCAAGTGTTTCCGATGTAACGAAACTGGACATCGCTCTTTCGAATGCAAAGAAAAGGAAACGTTATGAAAGAAGCAGAGGTACCTGACACTAAAACCAACTTCAGAGCAAATGTAGGCGGACAAAGATCGGATATGATGAAAGAAATCAGCTTACAGGGTAGGGAAGTCACTGCACTCATAGATACGGGCTGCGATCTTTCCTTATGCAGACGAGATCTTCTGATGTTATTGAACAAAACCAATGTAGAACCCAATGCCGCAAAGCTCCAACGTCTAGAAGGAAACGAAGTATAAACACAATCCTTTTTTGACACCGAGATTAAGATAGACAAGGTGACAAGAGAAGCTAGGTTTCACGTAGTCCAAGAAGAAGATACGTTGTTTCAGATGATAATAGGCAATGATGTAATCCAGAAAGCTACGGTGATTATAGACGCACGAGGAATCCGATCCGAACAACGAAGAATTGTCCAGCAGAAAGTACCAGAAATGAAAGTCGACAAATGATGTATCCGAAACCTTGTTCCAGCAAGAAGAAGGCAGAGGTCAAAGATGTTCAGCAGTACAAAGATGAAAAGGAGGAAAAGAAGACGCCGTCCGAAATCAAGGAGTTAATACGAGAGTTTACCAGAATCTGTTGTTTCGTGAATAGATTGGGAGAAAGAATGCCAGTTGAAATTGATATCGATCACTTATCAGCTGCACAAGCCAGGAGTGTACGATTGCGAGTAGATGAGTACAAACCCAAAGAGAACACTACGCCGCCGGTAGAAATGAAGATCACGCTGAAAGACGAGACACCGATATACGAACGGCCAAGAAGCATGTCACCAGCAAAGAGTTCGTGGAAGAACAAGTAAAGAAGTGGCTTCAAAAAGGAATCATCCAACCGAGCGTATCAGAATTTACATCTCCAGTAGTCCTAGTTGCTAAGAAGAACGGAACGAAGAGATTGTGTTGCGACTTCAGAAGAAAAAACGCCCAGATCATGAAAGACCATTTCCCGATGCCACTGATGGATGATATCTTAGATTACCTACAAACAGGCCAAGTTTTCACGATGCTCGATTTGATCAATGGATTTTTCCAATAGGGAAGAATTCACGAAGATATACCTCATTTATAACGCATCATGGACAGTATGAATTCTTAAAGGTCCCATTCGGAATCTGTAATTCACCGGCAAACTTTACAAGGTTTATATCTGTCTTCTTTAGAGAACTTATTAATGACGGTATTGTAAAGGTGTACGTAGATGATGTAGTAATTCCAGCGAAAGACGAAGAGGATGCAATCGAAAAACTAAAGAAAGTCCTTAAAGTAGCCAGTGACAACGGATTAAAGATAAATTGGGTAAAGAGTCAATTTCTAAAGCGTAGAATCGATTTCCTTCGATACAAGATCGAAAACGGGAAAATAACACCGTCAGAAGAGAAAACAAGAGCAGTCAAAGAATTTCCGGTGCCACAAGATAAGAAGTCATTGCAAAGATTCCTAAGTTTTACTTCAAATTTTCGACGATTTATCGAGAACTACGCCATGGTAGCCAGAAGTAGTAGCTTTTGAGTTACTAAAAGACATGCTGACAAGGTCACCAGTACTCAAATTGTTTGATCCTCAGGCCATAACGGAGATACACGCAGATGCAAGCAAGAGCGGATACATCTGTTCAATACATGAGCAGAAAGACGACTCCAGCAGAAGAACCTTATCACTCGTATGAATTAGAAGTCCTCGCCATTATCGAAGCATTTAAGAAGTCGCGAATATATGTAGTCGGTAAGAGGATATAGATAGTAACAGATTGCAATGCGTTCGCTTTAACTATAAAGAAGAAAGATGTAACTCTTCGAGTAGCTAGATGGGCACTATTCTTACAGGATTTCGACTATGTGATCGAACACCGAGGCAGCAACAAGATGAAGCACGTAGACGCGCTAAGTAGATTGGCCATGCTGATAATGGATACGATGAGCCATAGAATCAGGAAGGCACAACACGAAGACGAACACTTAAAGCTGATATCAAAGTTGTTAGAACGAGGAGAACACGAAGATTATTACTTGAAGAATGGCATTTTATTTAAAGACGTAGTGAAGGAACTGATCGTTATACCATCGGCCATGGAAGAAGAGATTACATGACTGGCGCATAAAGAAGGACACTTTTCAGTTAAAAAGACAGAAGAAAAGATCGAAAAGACGTATTTTATTCCGCAGTTAAGATCGAAAGTAGTAAAGTTGATTTGGAATTGCGTAAGTTGCATAATGGCAGAACGAAAGATGGGAAAGCAAGAAGGATTTCTCTCTCCTATAGATAAGTCAGACCGACCGCTACAGACCTTTCATGTTGACCATATCGGACCGTTGGAAGAAACTAAAAAGAAGTACAATCACATCCTAGTTGTAATCAACGCATTTTCTAAGTTTGAGTGGCTGTGCCCTACGAAGAGTACCACGAGTGAAGAAATAATTAACCGATTGAGAGGACAAGCTGCGATCTTTGGAAACCCGTCAAGAATCATTTCCGATAGAGGAACAGCATTTACGTCCAAAGCACTTGCCGATTATTGCCAAGACGAGGGAATAATGCACTCTCTCATCGCCACCGGAGTACCACGTGGAAATGGGCAAGTGGAGCGAGTCAATCGCATATTAATTCCGTTGTTAACGAAGATGAACTTAGATGATCCGACGCAGTGGTACAAACACGTTGAAAGAGCTCAGCGGGTGATAAACAACACGCCGACCAGAAGCACTAAGATGACGCCGTTTGGGATCCTGACAGGAACGCAAATGAAGGTCAAAGGTATGCCGAAGTTACAAGATTTTCTCCGTCAAGAGGAAATCGAAGAACTGTATGATGAAAGAAGAAAGGTGAGAGAAGAAGACAAAGATAATATCGCAAAGATTCAACGTGAGAATAGACTGTAATACAACAAGAAGCGGAAGAATCCTACAAGTTATAGCGTGAACGACTTGGTAGCTATACGACGCACGCAGTTTGGTCCGGGTTTGAAGCTGAAACCTAAGTTCCTTGGACCGTATAAGATAGTGAAGATGTGTAAACACGACCGGTATGACGTAGAAAAGATGGGGGATCACGAGGGTCCGCGCTCCACGAAAGCTGCTGTGGATGGTATGAAGCCATGGGCTGGTTCCTTCGAGTCGAAGAAACCATCAGGAGGGCCGAATGTGGGATTACGGGACAATTACACAGACGACCGACGAACGACATGATCAGGACGTAGTTACCACCACTAATATACACCCTTGTTATTCCTCTTTACAATCATAAGAAAACAGACAGTCCTCAAACTGAACTAGAAAAGAGCGGATGTGCTTTGTAAATTACCATTAATATTCAATAAAGTGTAATAGTTTAAAGTGTTTCGTTTTATTTTACAATCAATATATTCTTGGAGTCTCAACCGGGATCCCACATATTTTTGGGGTTCAGCCAGGATCCCAGACAACATACAGATTCATTAAAATCTAAATCCAAAAAAAAAATCAAGTCGTGCGAGTAAAAATGGGTGACGTCAGCGTCCGAACGGCAATTTTAAACGAAGTATAAAGGAGAGAGACAAAAGCAGAAAAATGAAGTGTAAAGAAGAAAAAACGAAGTCTAAAGAAGTGTAAAGAAGAAAAAACGAAGTCTAAAGTAAAGAAAAACGAAGTCTAAAGCGTAAAAAAAAAAGAAACGAAGTATAGAGGAGACAAAAAAAAAACGAAGTGTAAAGAAGACAAAAGAATAATAAAACGAACTGTAAAGAAGAAAAAAAAGAAATGGAAGGGCGACAACAGAAGGAAGCAGGACAGAAATATCATCCTTCATATTTCAAAACAGAAGAGAGATCAGCGAAGATAGTGTGGTGAGATCAAAAAAAGTAAAAGTTAAGTAAAGAGATCAAAAAAGTAAATTTTAAGTTAAGTAAAGAGAAAAAGTAAAAGCAAGTGGGCAAGATGAACAAAGAAGAAGTATTGAAATTAACGGTGGGCGAACTAAAAACAAAATTAAAAGAAGTAGGGTTGGTAACGACGGGTAACAAAGACGAACTACAGGACAGACTGATACAACACTTCGACTTATCCCACGGCGAAGAAGAACAAGAAGCAGACGACGAACTATTCGAAGAGTTTGAATCAGCATCTACATCAACAGCAGCAGGAGAGGGCCGGGGAAACCATGGTAGGAACATATTCCACGCTAAGAAACAACGAAGCGATGACATCTTTTACATTCAAGGACGTCGAAGAAAGTGCGACAACGTTCGCAGGAGCTTTAAGTTTCAGAATGTAACTTCCGCACATCCATCAACGACAGTCAAGAGGGAAAAAGAAAGACATTGTTTTAAATGTGGAGACGTAAAGCATTTGGATAACACATGTCCGGTAAGAGATTTCAAGTGTTTCCGATGTAACGAAACTGGACATCGCTCTTTCGAATGCAAAAGAAAAGGAAACGTTATCAAAGAAGCAGAGGTACCTGACACTAAAACCAACTTCAGAGCAAATGTAGGCGGACAAAGATCGGATATGATGAAAGAAATCAGCATACAGGGTAGGGAAGTCACTGCACTCATAGATACGGGCTGCGATCTTTCCTTATGCAGACGAGATCTTCTGATGTTATTGAACAAAACCAATGTAGAACCCAATGCCGCAAAGCTCCAACGTCTAGAAGGAAACGAAGTATAAACACAATCCTTTTTTGACACCGAGATTAAGATAGACAAGGTGACAATAGAAGCTAGGTTTCACGTAGTCCAAGAAGAAGATACGTTGTTTCAGATGATAATAGGCAATGATGTAATCCAGAAAGCTACGGTGATTATAGACGCACGAGGAATCCGATCCGAACAACGAAGAATTGTCCAGCAGAAAGTACCAGAAATGAAAGTCGACAAATGATGTATCCGAAACCTTGTTCCAGCAAGAAGAAGGCAGAGGTCAAAGATGTTCAGCAGTACAAAGATGAAAAGGAGGAAAAGAAGACGCCGTCCGAAATCAAGGAGTTAATACGAGAGTTTACCAGAATCTGTTGTTTCGTGAATAGATTGGGAGAAAGAATGCCAGTTGAAATTGATATCGATCACTTATCAGCTGCACAAGCCAGGAGTGTACGATTGCGAGTAGATGAGTACAAACCCAAAGAGAACACTACGCCGCCGGTAGAAATGAAGATCACGCTGAAAGACGAGACACCGATATACGAACGGCCAAGAAGCATGTCACCAGCAAAGAGTTCGTGGAAGAACAAGTAAAGAAGTGGCTTCAAAAAGGAATCATCCAACCGAGCGTATCAGAATTTACATCTCCAGTAGTCCTAGTTGCTAAGAAGAACGGAACGAAGAGATTGTGTTGCGACTTCAGAAGAAAAAACGCCCAGATCATGAAAGACCATTTCCCGATGCCACTGATGGATGATATCTTAGATTACCTACAAACAGGCCAAGTTTTCACGATGCTCGATTTGATCAATGGATTTTTCCAATAGGGAAGAATTCACGAAGATATACCTCATTTATAACGCATCATGGACAGTATGAATTCTTAAAGGTCCCATTCGGAATCTGTAATTCACCGGCAAACTTTACAAGGTTTATATCTGTCTTCTTTAGAGAACTTATTAATGACGGTATTGTAAAGGTGTACGTAGATGATGTAGTAATTCCAGCGAAAGACGAAGAGGATGCAATCGAAAAACTAAAGAAAGTCCTTAAAGTAGCCAGTGACAACGGATTAAAGATAAATTGGGTAAAGAGTCAATTTCTAAAGCGTAGAATCGATTTCCTTCGATACAAGATCGAAAACGGGAAAATAACACCGTCAGAAGAGAAAACAAGAGCAGTCAAAGAATTTCCGGTGCCACAAGATAAGAAGTCATTGCAAAGATTCCTAAGTTTTACTTCAAATTTTCGACGATTTATCGAGAACTACGCCATGGTAGCCAGAAGTAGTAGCTTTTGAGTTACTAAAAGACATGCTGACAAGGTCACCAGTACTCAAATTGTTTGATCCTCAGGCCATAACGGAGATACACGCAGATGCAAGCAAGAGCGGATACATCTGTTCAATACATGAGCAGAAAGACGACTCCAGCAGAAGAACCTTATCACTCGTATGAATTAGAAGTCCTCGCCATTATCGAAGCATTTAAGAAGTCGCGAATATATGTAGTCGGTAAGAGGATATAGATAGTAACAGATTGCAATGCGTTCGCTTTAACTATAAAGAAGAAAGATGTAACTCTTCGAGTAGCTAGATGGGCACTATTCTTACAGGATTTCGACTATGTGATCGAACACCGAGGCAGCAACAAGATGAAGCACGTAGACGCGCTAAGTAGATTGGCCATGCTGATAATGGATACGATGAGCCATAGAATCAGGAAGGCACAACACGAAGACGAACACTTAAAGCTGATATCAAAGTTGTTAGAACGAGGAGAACACGAAGATTATTACTTGAAGAATGGCATTTTATTTAAAGACGTAGTGAAGGAACTGATCGTTATACCATCGGCCATGGAAGAAGAGATTACATGACTGGCGCATAAAGAAGGACACTTTTCAGTTAAAAAGACAGAAGAAAAGATCGAAAAGACGTATTTTATTCCGCAGTTAAGATCGAAAGTAGTAAAGTTGATTTGGAATTGCGTAAGTTGCATAATGGCAGAACGAAAGATGGGAAAGCAAGAAGGATTTCTCTCTCCTATAGATAAGTCAGACCGACCGCTACAGACCTTTCATGTTGACCATATCGGACCGTTGGAAGAAACTAAAAAGAAGTACAATCACATCCTAGTTGTAATCAACGCATTTTCTAAGTTTGAGTGGCTGTGCCCTACGAAGAGTACCACGAGTGAAGAAATAATTAACCGATTGAGAGGACAAGCTGCGATCTTTGGAAACCCGTCAAGAATCATTTCCGATAGAGGAACAGCATTTACGTCCAAAGCACTTGCCGATTATTGCCAAGACGAGGGAATAATGCACTCTCTCATCGCCACCGGAGTACCACGTGGAAATGGGCAAGTGGAGCGAGTCAATCGCATATTAATTCCGTTGTTAACGAAGATGAACTTAGATGATCCGACGCAGTGGTACAAACACGTTGAAAGAGCTCAGCGGGTGATAAACAACACGCCGACCAGAAGCACTAAGATGACGCCGTTTGGGATCCTGACAGGAACGCAAATGAAGGTCAAAGGTATGCCGAAGTTACAAGATTTTCTCCGTCAAGAGGAAATCGAAGAACTGTATGATGAAAGAAGAAAGGTGAGAGAAGAAGACAAAGATAATATCGCAAAGATTCAACGTGAGAATAGACTGTAATACAACAAGAAGCGGAAGAATCCTACAAGTTATAGCGTGAACGACTTGGTAGCTATACGACGCACGCAGTTTGGTCCGGGTTTGAAGCTGAAACCTAAGTTCCTTGGACCGTATAAGATAGTGAAGATGTGTAAACACGACCGGTATGACGTAGAAAAGATGGGGGATCACGAGGGTCCGCGCTCCACGAAAGCTGCTGTGGATGGTATGAAGCCATGGGCTGGTTCCTTCGAGTCGAAGAAACCATCAGGAGGGCCGAATGTGGGATTACGGGACAATTACACAGACGACCGACGAACGACATGATCAGGACGTAGTTACCACCACTAATATACACCCTTGTTATTCCTCTTTACAATCATAAGAAAACAGACAGTCCTCAAACTGAGCTAGAAAAGAGCGGATGTGCTTTGTAAATTACCATTAATATTCAATAAAGTGTAATAGTTTAAAGTGTTTCGTTTTATTTTACAATCAATATATTCTTGGAGTCTCAACCGGGATCCCACATATTTTTGGGGTTCAGCCAGGATCCCAGACAACATACAGATTCATTAAAATCTAAATCCAAAAAAAAAATCAAGTCGTGCGAGTAAAAATGGGTGACGTCAGCGTCCGAACGGCAATTTTAAACGAAGTATAAAGGAGAGAGACAAAAGCAGAAAAATGAAGTGTAAAGAAGAAAAAACGAAGTCTAAAGAAGTGTAAAGAAGAAAAAACGAAGTCTAAAGTAAAGAAAAACGAAGTCTAAAGCGTAAAAAAAAAAGAAACGAAGTATAGAGGAGACAAAAAAAAAACGAAGTGTAAAGAAGACAAAAGAATAATAAAACGAACTGTAAAGAAGAAAAAAAAGAAATGGAAGGGCGACAACAGAAGGAAGCAGGACAGAAATATCATCCTTCATATTTCAAAACAGAAGAGAGATCAGCGAAGATAGTGTGGTGAGATCAAAAAAAGTAAAAGTTAAGTAAAGAGATCAAAAAAGTAAATTTTAAGTTAAGTAAAGAGAAAAAGTAAAAGCAAGTGGGCAAGATGAACAAAGAAGAAGTATTGAAATTAACGGTGGGCGAACTAAAAACAAAATTAAAAGAAGTAGGGTTGGTAACGACGGGTAACAAAGACGAACTACAGGACAGACTGATACAACACTTCGACTTATCCCACGGCGAAGAAGAACAAGAAGCAGACGACGAACTATTCGAAGAGTTTGAATCAGCATCTACATCAACAGCAGCAGGAGAGGGCCGTGGAAACCATGGTAGGAACATATCCACGCTAAGAAACAACGAAGCGATGACATCTTTTACATTCAAGGACGTCGAAGAAAGTGCGACAACGTTCGCAGGAGCTTTAAGTTTCAGAATGTAACTTCCGCACATCCATCAACGACAGTCAAGAGGGAAAAAGAAAGACATTGTTTTAAATGTGGAGACGTAAAGCATTTGGATAACACATGTCCGGTAAGAGATTTCAAGTGTTTCCGATGTAACGAAACTGGACATCGCTCTTTCGAATGCAAAAGAAAAGGAAACGTTATCAAAGAAGCAGAGGTACCTGACACTAAAACCAACTTCAGAGCAAATGTAGGCGGACAAAGATCGGATATGATGAAAGAAATCAGCATACAGGGTAGGGAAGTCACTGCACTCATAGATACGGGCTGCGATCTTTCCTTATGCAGACGAGATCTTCTGATGTTATTGAACAAAACCAATGTAGAACCCAATGCCGCAAAGCTCCAACGTCTAGAAGGAAACGAAGTATAAACACAATCCTTTTTTGACACCGAGATTAAGATAGACAAGGTGACAATAGAAGCTAGGTTTCACGTAGTCCAAGAAGAAGATACGTTGTTTCAGATGATAATAGGCAATGATGTAATCCAGAAAGCTACGGTGATTATAGACGCACGAGGAATCCGATCCGAACAACGAAGAATTGTCCAGCAGAAAGTACCAGAAATGAAAGTCGACAAATGATGTATCCGAAACCTTGTTCCAGCAAGAAGAAGGCAGAGGTCAAAGATGTTCAGCAGTACAAAGATGAAAAGGAGGAAAAGAAGACGCCGTCCGAAATCAAGGAGTTAATACGAGAGTTTACCAGAATCTGTTGTTTCGTGAATAGATTGGGAGAAAGAATGCCAGTTGAAATTGATATCGATCACTTATCAGCTGCACAAGCCAGGAGTGTACGATTGCGAGTAGATGAGTAAAAACCCAAAGAGAACACTACGCCGCCGGTAGAAATGAAGATCACGCTGAAAGACGAGACACCGATATACGAACGGCCAAGAAGCATGTCACCAGCAGAGAGTTCGTGGAAGAACAAGTAAAGAAGTGGCTTCAAGAAGGAATCATCCAACCGAGCGTATCAGAATTTACATCTCCAGTAGTCCTAGTTGCTAAGAAGAACGGAACGAAGAGATTGTGTTGCGACTTCAGAAGAAAAAACGCCCAGATCATGAAAGACCATTTCCCGATGCCACTGATGGATGATATCTTAGATTACCTACAAACAGGCCAAGTTTTCACGATGCTCGATTTGATCAATGGATTTTTCCAATAGGGAAGAATTCACGAAGATATACCTCATTTATAACGCATCATGGACAGTATGAATTCTTAAAGGTCCCATTCGGAATCTGTAATTCACCGGCAAACTTTACAAGGTTTATATCTGTCTTCTTTAGAGAACTTATTAATGACGGTATTGTAAAGGTGTACGTAGATGATGTAGTAATTCCAGCGAAAGACGAAGAGGATGCAATCGAAAAACTAAAGAAAGTCCTTAAAGTAGCCAGTGACAACGGATTAAAGATAAATTGGGTAAAGAGTCAATTTCTAAAGCGTAGAATCGATTTCCTTGGATACAAGATCGAAAACGGGAAAATAACACCGTCAGAAGAGAAAACAAGAGCAGTCAAAGAATTTCCGGTGCCACAAGATAAGAAGTCATTGCAAAGATTCCTAAGTTTTACTTCAAATTTTCGACGATTTATCGAGAACTACGCCATGGTAGCCAGAAGTAGTAGCTTTTGAGTTACTAAAAGACATGCTGACAAGGTCACCAGTACTCAAATTGTTTGATCCTCAGGCCATAACGGAGATACACGCAGATGCAAGCAAGAGCGGATACATCTGTTCAATACATGAGCAGAAAGACGACTCCAGCAGAAGAACCTTATCACTCGTATGAATTAGAAGTCCTCGCCATTATCGAAGCATTTAAGAAGTCGCGAATATATGTAGTCGGTAAGAGGATATAGATAGTAACAGATTGCAATGCGTTCGCTTTAACTATAAAGAAGAAAGATGTAACTCTTCGAGTAGCTAGATGGGCACTATTCTTACAGGATTTCGACTATGTGATTGAACACCGAGGCAGCAACAAGATGAAGCACGTAGACGCGCTAAGTAGATTGGCCATGCTGATAATGGATACGATGAGCCATAGAATCAGGGAGGCACAACACGAAGACGAACACTTAAAGCTGATATCAAAGTTGTTAGAACGAGGAGAACACGAAGATTATTACTTGAAGAATGGCATTTTATTTAAAGACGTAGTGAAGGAACTGATCGTTATACCATCGGCCATGGAAGAAGAGATTACATGACTGGCGCATAAAGAAGGACACTTTTCAGTTAAAAAGACAGAAGAAAAGATCGAAAAGACGTATTTTATTCCGCAGTTAAGATCGAAAGTAGTAAAGTTGATTTGGAATTGCGTAAGTTGCATAATGGCAGAACGAAAGATGGGAAAGCAAGAAGGATTTCTCTCTCCTATAGATAAGTCAGACCGACCGCTACAGACCTTTCATGTTGACCATATCGGACCGTTGGAAGAAACTAAAAAGAAGTACAATCACATCCTAGTTGTAATCAACGCATTTTCTAAGTTTGAGTGGCTGTGCCCTACGAAGAGTACCACGAGTGAAGAAATAATTAACCGATTGAGAGGACAAGCTGCGATCTTTGGAAACCCGTCAAGAATCATTTCCGATAGAGGAACAGCATTTACGTCCAAAGCACTTGCCGATTATTGCCAAGACGAGGGAATAATGCACTCTCTCATCGCCACCGGAGTACCACGTGGAAATGGGCAAGTGGAGCGAGTCAATCGCATATTAATTCCGTTGTTAACGAAGATGAACTTAGATGATCCGACGCAGTGGTACAAACACGTTGAAAGAGCTCAGCGGGTGATAAACAACACGCCGACCAGAAGCACTAAGATGACGCCGTTTGGGATCCTGAGAGGAACGCAAATGAAGGTCAAAGGTATGCCGAAGTTACAAGATTTTCTCCGTCAAGAGGAAATCGAAGAACTGTATGATGAAAGAAGAAAGGTGAGAGAAGAAGACAAAGATAATATCGCAAAGATTCAACGTGAGAATAGACTGTAATACAACAAGAAGCGGAAGAATCCTACAAGTTATAGCGTGAACGACTTGGTAGCTATACGACGCACGCAGTTTGGTCCGGGTTTGAAGCTGAAACCTAAGTTCCTTGGACCGTATAAGATAGTGAAGATGTGTAAACACGACCGGTATGACGTAGAAAAGATGGGGGATCACGAGGGTCCGCGCTCCACGAAAGCTGCTGTGGATGGTATGAAGCCATGGGCTGGTTCCTTCGAGTCGAAGAAACCATCAGGAGGGCCGAATGTGGGATTACGGGACAATTACACAGACGACCGACGAACGACATGATCAGGACGTAGTTACCACCACTAATATACACCCTTGTTATTCCTCTTTACAATCATAAGAAAACAGACAGTCCTCAAACTGAACTAGAAAAGACGTGCTTTGTAAATTACCATTAATATTCAATAAAGTGTAATAGTTTAAAGTGTTTCGTTTTATTTTACAATCAATATATTCTTGGAGTCTCAACCGGGATCCCACATTATTAAAAGAACTTAGTTTACTGCAATATCAGGGATTTTATTAAGCAATTTGTAATTACAACAGACGTCAGTAATTTGGGTATAGGAGCGGTTTTATACATACATTTCGTCAATTACAACACCACAGAAAAGAATGTCTATTTTATGGGCTGTAAAGCAGTTTAGACCCTATTTCTATGGAAATATGTTTCAAATTAAAACTGATCATCGACCACGTACGTGGCTGTTTAACGTAAAGGAGCCTGGGTAAAGATTTGTTAGATGGAGGTTGAAAATGGAAGAATATAAAAGAGGTGTTGATAACGCAGTTGCTAATCCGATGAGTTAAGTCGAAACTTATTATACACTATAGAAAAAACTAAAAATAGCAACAAAGTCACAGATAATGTAAGAGAAATTTTTGGAAGTGATTGCGATTAGGAAAACGATTTACTAAGACAAATTTACGACGAGGTCTGTAGAAACTTACCAAGTAGCAGTAAAACAAATGCAAATGATTGTATCGAAGAACCAGTCGAAGAAGAATTAGTTGATAAAGACAGTGCTGAAACAAATGAAGTTAATTATACGGAGGTCAAGGTTATAAATGACATTGAGTAACAAAAAAATTAATAAAGGAGTATCACGATGGTTTGATAGGTGGACACGGTGGACAAAAAGCCACAATTGCTAGAATTCGAGAAAGATTCTATTGGGCAAATTTGAATAAAGAAATAATCGATTATATACGGAAAAGTGTTTCATGTCAAAAGCAAAAAATTAACATTCACCGAAGTATAGAAAGCAATAAAACGCTTTATTGTCGTACATTACATTAACGCTTTATTGTCGTACAAGATGTTCTAAGTAAATTTATTAAGTACATTGGGAATAAAAAAAGCGAAACCATCGCAAGAGCGTTCACTGATGAATGGATCCTAGATTTTGGTATACCGAAATATGTACCCACAGATAATGGCGAAGAATATGTGAATGAACTTATGAAAGAGTTGTGTACATAAGATGTTTAATATGAAGCATATAAAGACAAGTAATTCAAATCCACAATCAAACGGTTCAGCGGAAAGATCGCATACACGACTAGGAGAATACCTAATGTTAGTAATAAAGGACAAGTCAAAGCTAATAAACCATCTTTAAGAATCTTAAGTTCAAAACTACTAAGCAAAACGAATCTTATTAGGTATGAGAATCGAGGCAAAAGGAAGATACGATAAACAAACTGGGACCAAAACTAAAAGAATTTATAAGTGATAAGTCAAGTGAGAAGTATGGATGACCCTTTAAAATAATTGACGCAAGGAACAATTATGTTATGATTAAAAGAAATAATAAATCAATGAAATATAACAAAGGAAAAATAAAACATTTCAAAAATAATTTATAATTTATATAATTTGTAATTGATTCCTTATTTTATTGTTTGCAGGCTTATGGTAGTGGTTGGAGCTCTCTCTCTTAATTGGGAAAATATTCCATCCACAGGTATCTTCAGAAACTTCAGAAACTTGGAAGAGCTTAGGCAGAAAATGGGCAAAGTATCTACAGTCACTAATATTGATTTTGGCCAAATAGAGGATCAAATAAACGTAATATCACACTTTGTTACCAATGTAGATGAAAACTGTACATTTGAAATTCTTGAATGCATTGAAATGCAAATGCATAGTTAGAGATTTTAAACTTACGGAAGAATTAAAGAGTTATTTAGCAGTTATTAGGAGTGGATAGAAAATTTAAGAGAGAACTTGTAAATTTTGTTGGTTCAGGTTTAAAGTTTTTGTTCGGAACCTTAGATAGTGAAGATGCCAAACATTACGAAGAGGTTATTAGAATTACAGTGAACTCTCTCTTAACGGACACCCCTCTTAAGCGGACAAGATGTACTGTAATGGTTGGCTGGTATGAATTTGTTTGAGTTTTTTTCCTCTTAAGTGGACGATTCTATTAAGTGGACATGGACACTATTTTCACATTCATTTGGGTAAAAACATTTCCTTAAATAGACGATATGAGTTATAAACATGGGAATGAAATTTTTTTCTTTTCTTTGCACGTCGTTGTCGCTACTGTGCAAAAGATCATTTGTGTAACATACAAGATGCATTTGTGTGACAGCAAGCGCGTGAACAACGGGTCTAAATTAAAAATATTACATTAAAAAGATTTTAAAAAAATATTTTTTCCCGGAGGTGAAGCCTCCACTTTATTTAACAATCAACTTAGAATTAAACTGACAATGCATTCTTAAATTAACTTATCATCTATGAAAAATACCTAACGGCAACAAGCGGTAGCGACGTGAAGTCTCAGGTGAATTCGGTGTGCAATGCAATACGATGCTCCAGACGCATTGTCGGTGAATTCCTGCACGTAGCATTACTGCTCCGAGTGATTTCTGTGGGAACAGCATTGGAGGTGTTTTATGGAGATATTTGTTAACTCCTCCCTTCTCAAATGCAGACTATCTTAAAAAAGTGGTATTTGGCTGATTCTGGATGGTTTGGGTTCTCCACAGCTCCTCTCTTCGTCGGTGGTATCTGTTACTACTGTAGACATCGTTATTACTTCCTCCTTGTCTTATTTACAACATCTTTTCTTCTGATGGACCGCATCACGAAAATAAGGATAAGCGTTATCGCAGCTATAATAAATCGATGTCCTGATTCTCGTAGCTTGATGTCTTCAGTATATGCGGTGTGAAGTTCCTTGAGCATTTCTAGTGACAGTATCTCCTCCATGTCTTCAGAGATAGAGTTTTGTGCTATTGCAGGTAAAAATCTGACTTTTTCTATGTTCACCGTTGAGTTCTAAAATCTCACAACGAATGTTCCGGTTAACTTGAGTGTTTCGCTATTATTTATAATAGATCCGTTGAATTGATTTAAAAGAATGACTCTCGGTGTTATTTCCTCGACGGTTGGAATATGCCGGTTGTTTATTTTTAAGCAGCTTGCCTTTATGCTTTGTAGTAAGTTTGGTATGCATGATGTGCCGCTTAAATCTACAATATTACGATTAGGACATATTGATACGCTTTTAAAAGTCTTACACTATAGAGTGAAAATGCCGTATATTGCATCGGAACATTTGACAATATTTTCGTTTCAATTTTATTTATAAAAATATATTTTTTAACGGGTTTAATTAAAATTTTCTTACATGTTTCTTGCGTTGTATATGGTAAACTTGCAATGTAGGTTATGGAATTATATAGTCTGTAGCGACTCTTATTTCAGAGAAGTCCAGTGCTTCCTCCATATTTCCATAGGGTATATTAATTCTTTTGTTAATATATTTTTTGCTATATTTATTTCTGCAACTGATAATATGAAGGAATTAATTATTCCCTTTTTCGCCCAATGTATGGCGTATTAGGAGCTCGTCCTTCAATAACTTAATTTTATCAGTTGTAATTATGACAATATTGTGTTTCATTAGTTCGTTACTTTCAATTTTACTTATAATTGTACGAGTTATATTGGTTAATTGATTTATATTCTCTATAACATTTCTATTTATTAAAACTTGTTTATTGTTATTTGTTAATAACATTATTTATTTTGTTTCTAATAATACGGAAGTCATTGTGGTCAGGATTGCCAGCGATCCATTTCCACGCGCTACCAACAAATTTAAGTGATCTTTTGCTAATTTTTTTTTTTTTTTTTTTTTTTTTTAAGTCTATATAGAATATTATTGATTTGATCTATTTCATGATGTAGGAAGGAATAGGAAGGGTGGTTGGAGGTAATGTTGTATTCGAGGGTAAAGGATATCAGTTTCAGGTTTCCTGTTTGAGTCTTTGCTGACTCAGTTTCAATAGCTGTTTGTTGACTGTGTGTGTAATCTAAAATTTGTATTTCCCCTTTGGTCGATGCCAGCAAGTAGAGTCTGTAAGTAGAGTGATTAAGTCAGTTTCGTATGTGTTCTTTGTGTACTATTTTGCCTGATGTAGTTTTTATTTTTATTGTGGTTCTAAAATTTTCCTGTACTCCTTTCCTATCTCCTTTCGATAACGCGCTATCAATTTTAAGCCTTTCCTCTTGTTTATCCTCTTCATCCTTAATTTCCTGTTTCTTTTTTTTGTGATACTTAAGGTCCTTTTCTTGTTTTAATTTAAGGTTTTCGATATACTTTGTCTTGTTCTTTCATCGTCCGGTCCAAAAGAGACTGTCCTTCCGAAGAATAGATCGACTGGTCTCTTCTTCGTAGTGGAATGGAAAGAGTGATTGTACTCGTTAGGTGCGAAGTTATTATTATAGGTGTTTGGTAAGTATTCAGACACGCCAAATCGAAAAACAACGTCACGAAGTGGTTGCCTAATGTCTTCTATTGCTTTGGATTTAATGTATTTGGTAATGGTAAATTTTGTAAATTTGTCGATTGCAGTCAGTACTAAATGTTTTTCGGTCGATAATATGTCAATGTGTATTGATAGGTTGGTATTGGAGTTTCGCCTAATTTTCGGTGGTTCGGGTGTCGTTCGTACTTACTCCTTTGCTGGTTTTGTGCTGTTGTTGGAGATCTGATGTCAATGAAATATGTGATTTCATTTAATACGTAAAGCGAAGAGTTCAATTGAATTTATGAATACTATGTAATTTTTGCGATCATATTGTAATCAATCAGTCCTATTATGAATAAAATTCCACTCGAACTTTTTCTCCTACTGGGAAAATCGATATTATGAACAATGTTCGAAAATGAAAGGAAAAAGTTCTCCCTATTGAGAATATCTTTCCGATGAAATTTTTTCCCTGTCATTTTTCTATGGGAAAAAAAATAACAAGTTCGCATATTTGACGCAAAATCTTACAAATGTAAGTATTTTTGTTTAAATTTCGACGACAATATTTATTAGCGTGAGTGTATCCAGATATAGCTAACGGCTTCACTAGGCGGTGTAAGGAGGAGCAATCTGGAAAAGGGTGGAAAAAGAATTGAATAGTGTTGGAACGCCAGTAAAATCAACGTTTAAATGGAAGAAGGTATGTACTATGATAGATTCAAATGAATATCTGAAAATTGTTTTAGGTTTGGGCTGATAAGATTTTTTTAAATATACATGCATATATGCGTATATAAAAAAATTGTCAGAATGTCTTAAATTGACTTCCAGCGAACTAGGAACTAATTGAAGCGGAAGCAAACATAGAAAATATATATTGTTCGATTAATCGTCTTTGTGATCAAATCAGAAGTCTACTTGCAGAAACTAAGCGCCATAACGAAGATATGAAAAGATTACGGAAACTTGAAATCGAAGCGAAAATAAAATTTTAGAAGCAATAGAAAAAGTCAAGTTTCAAAAATTGAATTAGAATTATTGTAGCCAATTTGTATTGTATTGGCTACATTGTTTTGTATACATCTTTAATTTCCACATATCGTTTTGCTATGGAAGATTCTTGTATCAATGTAAAACTTAATAATATACCTGTAGATGACTTCCATATGCTTAAATTAAAACTAAGAGACTTGAAGGAATTACAAGATCTCACAATTGTAATAAAAATCCAAGAAAGTTGTATATCAACGAAACTAAAAAGTATTCCACCACATGTAACTACTTTGTCAGTATATTTAATTTTGAAAATTGTTAAAGGAGCCGGAATGACGGAATTGTGTAAAAATAAAAGCAAGAAGTCCTGTTAGAGGAAAGAACCAAATAACCAGTTTCTAACATGTTAGTGATAAATGTAAAACGGTAGTTAGAAGACCAATTTCAAGAGTCTTATGAATAGAAGATTTCGAAATAGATAAAGAAATCTAAATGTTAAATGTAAAGTATATGTATGTATGTATATATATTGATTGTAGACAATAAATTTTGTTAATTTTATCGTTTGTTTTTAAGAGGGAAGGTGTTTGCGCATGGATACTACAGCATAAACACATAACGTAAAGTATAAACACATTCCAATGTCCTACGGAAACACAAATGTGTTTACAAAGTTTCAAATGGAAAAGCATTTTAATGCACGCGCACAGTATTTTGTGCCTATGATGCTTATTTTCCTTTTGAAGATGAAACAAATGAGTGATCATGTTCCATATATGCTCTAGTAAATGTGCTGATGTGCAGTTTTGTTGTCTGGATGCGAATCTTTCCTCCGAAGAAAATTAGATTTAAAAATCAGTTAATATGTTACTGTCAACCCGAGTGCTCGGAATAAGATGAAATAAATTGTTCAACGAGTTAAAAAATAGTATTTCCATTTTGGTAACTTGGCGCTCATATCATAAATACTACTTAGTTTTTAAAATGTAATGCCGGGTATCCCGTGGAGCCTTGACTTCTCATCCTTTCCAGAAGTTTCGAAGAATGATCTCCTGTAAGCCGATTTAATATATTTGTATAAGTTAACACACGCGCACCTCAGCCAGCCAGCAGATCAGACAACCCAGCATAACCGGACACCGCACACCAGCCTTCAACCAAACATTGCACTTCCGCCACACGCAACACTCCCGAACATTTATGATATTACCCCATTCACCTCAATCGAACCTTTTTCCCATGCACCGGTCATTTTGCAAAGTAAGCACATTAGGTATAGAAATTGTTAAGGTAGAATTAAGCAAAGAAGAAATAAAATTAGTCGTAGACTGAAAAGTATCAAGAAATGTTTCAATTTAAATAACTGGCGCCCAAATCACGTGGTAGCTCGTGATTCGATTTTGCATAGTAAAGTCCAAACGTTTTTATAAAAAACAAGAGAGTTAGTGCTAATTTACAAATCCTTATGAAGGATAAATCAATAAATCATATCATAGTAAAAATATAAACCCGAATATTTCCTCATTATGGGGAACAACATAGTAAACACCAACAAGAAGACGCAACCCAAACAAAGGAAAAAGTAAAATAAAATGTATATTTCAATTACAAAAATCAAACAGAATGAAATTATTGTAAGTAAACAAAAATAAAGTGAAAATTAGTTTATTATTGTCTATTGAAAATATTGTTAGAAGTCAGATAGAAAGTGTTAATAGTTAATAATAGTATGAAACGTGTAAAGGTAGATAATCCAAAATGAGTATTACAAGAGATCAAATTATTGAACTTGTGCTTGCTACCGTCGAGCTATCACAAAAACAATTCACGGAGCAAATAAAAGATCTGACATCAGCAATTGGTCAGTTACAGTCTCCTAGTGTCGAAATTTATGAGCATGTATCCATTCAATCCGGTGTTCTTAATCGTAATGGTGGTCTCGAGTTAATAAAATCGTTGCCTGAATTTAAAGGCGACTCCGCTTCCTATCCTTCTTGGCGTACTGCCGCACATTTTGCGATGGGTTATTACGACGAAGGATCTGAAAATTATTATGTTGCCATGGGAATCCTTAGAAATAAAATCACAGTGTCTGCAAATGCAACTTTATCCGCTTTTAATACAGTGCTGAATTTGAATGTGATCATTGCTCGATTAGACCAAGTGTACTCAGACAAAAGGCCATTACATGTGCTTGAAAATTAACTTGGTATTTTGCGTCAAGGTAACCTATTCATCAGTGAATACTACGATGCAGTTGATAAAAATCTGATAAAAATATTACGACACATAGTGATAACAATGAAGTTATCGTTGCTCTCAACGAGCGTGCTAAGGAAAATGCTTTACGTGTTTTTATTTCCGGCCTGCGAAAACCTTTATGTGATATTCTATTTTCATCTCGACCAGTAGATCTACCAACCGGTCTTGCCACGGCACAAGAACTGGAAACTAATCATAAACGATACGAATTTGCACGTACGTTCGCAGCTGGCAGCTTAACAAAGACAATTGGATCACAGTCTCGTACAGATTACGATTCCAGAAATCGCATGTAATAATGCGAAAGCATTTGCAGAACCTAATAGAGCATTGCCTTACAATACGCAAATTAAAGCCACCATACGCACAACAACTGATGAACCGGTCTATACTAAGAGTTATCCTTATCTTATTTCAGCAGCCGAGTTCATAAATATTGAAATAAAATCACTGTTGCGTGATGGAATCATTCGAACATCATGTTCACCATATAATTCCCCAATTCATGTAGTCAATAAAAAAGGTGTAGGCGAAAATGGCAAACCAAAATTAAGGATGGTCATCGACTTTAGGAAAATAAACGAGTACACCATAGCCGACCGATACCCCATCCCTGATACATCGGTCATACTAGCAACTTTGGGTAATTCTAAGTACTTCACAACCCTGGACCTAAAATTCGGGTTTCATCAAATCAATTTAGCCGAAAATTACCGACAAAAAAACTGCTTTCAGCGTCAATAATGGCAAATATGAATTCTGTCGCTTGCCATTTGGACTCAAAAATGCGCCCGGCATTTTTCAGAGAGCCATCGACGATATCTTGCGTGAAGATATCGGTAAAATATGTCATGTTTACATCGATGACATAATCATCTACTCGCCAGACGAGCAGACACATCTATCACACATAGACAGAGTATTGAAAAAAACTGGAACAAGCCGGAATGCGCGTTTCCACGGGAAAATCAAAATTTTTCAAAACCGAAGTAGAATTTTTAGTTTTCTCAGTTTCACAAAAAGGTATCAAAACTTGCCCCGACAAAGTTCAGGCCATTTTAAATTATAAAACACCAGAGTCGCTTCGAGCACTACGCTCATTCTTAGGATTGTCAGGATACTATCGCAGGTTTATAAAAGACTATGACACTATAGCTAAACCCTTGACGAGATTCTTACGCGGAGAAAACGGTCATATAGGGACTAATCATTCAAAAAATATAAATATAAAATTTGACGCAGAAGCTCTACAGGCATTTGAAAAACTTAAGGAAATTTTGGCATCAGAAGACGTTCTACTTCAATATCCAGATTATAAAAAGCCCTTTGAGTTAACAACTGATGCCTCCTCATCCGCAATAGGAGCAGTCCTCTCTCAGGCTGGCAAAACCATTACCATGATTTCACGAACGCTTTCAAAAACAGAAGAAAATTACGCCACCAATGAGCGCGAACTTCTAGCTATAGTATGGGCATTACAGAATCTCAGACATTACCTACATGGTATCAAAGATATACACATATACACAGATCACCAGCCTCTTACATTCGCTATTTCAGACAAAAATCCAAATTCAAAGATCAAAAGATGGCGTGCTTTTATTGAAGAATTCTCTCCTATATTCCATTATAAACCTAGTAAAGACAATATTGTTGCAGATGCACTTTCCAGGCAATTTATTCATACCCTATCTAAATCAAATACAAAAACGGAAACAGTCCATAGTGAAATCTCATTAACCAGAACAATTCGAACAATAAAATTACCTGTTAACCAATTTAGAAACCAACTGGTTATATCTAGATGTAGCCACGATCATAAGAGCACAAAAATTTTATTTCAGAAGTGTATCCGACACACAATAAATTTTAGTACTATTCCTGCATTAATGCAATGTCTGCAAGAATGTGTAAATCCCAATGTCGTGAATGCAGTTCACTGCGATCTACCAACTCTGGCTCAAGTTCAAAATTCCCTAATATTAGCTTTCCCAACCGTTAAATTTGTTCACACTCAAAAACTAGTTATTGATCTTGTAAATAAAGACGACCAATTAGAGACAGTCACTACGGAACATAATCGGGCACACCGATGCCTTCAGGAAAACTTTCAGCAAATTCTCAATAACTATTATTTTCCCAATATTAGGAAAATGCTTAAGACTATTATTATGAATTGTAAGATATGCTTGGAAAACAAATACCAAAGGAAACCCCCTAAACCAGGGATAGGCGCAACACCGTTGCCCAGTTTCCCGGGAGAAATCCTACACATCGATATCTTTATTACAGATAAGCAACATTTCTTAACATGCATTGATAAATTTTCCAAATTCGTAATAGTAATCACTATACCCTCACGGTTATCCCTTGACATAAAAGAAGCACTCCTTCAAATTTTAGGAAAATACAAAGGTACAAAAATAATAGTTTCTGACAATGAAAAAGCGTTCACATCAAATATTATTACAACTCTTCTAAGAGATCACTTTTCCATAGAGCAATTTTTCGTCCCGACACTTAATAGTGAGAGTAAGGGCCAAATTGAACGATTCCATTCAACGCTTTTGGAAATTGCACGTTGTATCAAAGCTCAGCAACAAATAAGTGATATAGTAGACCTTGGGCTTTTAGCGACACATAAGTATAATAATACTATCCACTCTATAACGAATACAAAACCAACAGATATAATGCATGATTATCAACCAAAAAAGCTAAACCTCATAAAAAAAACTAACCATTGCATAAGAAAGAATGCTTGATCGAATTAACCAAAATACATCAAATAGAATATACCACCCTGGCGAAATAGTTTTCGTTCGTAGAAATAGACGCTTAGGAAACAAATTCGAAAAAATATTTATCGAAAAAGTAATAGAAAAAGATTAAGGCACCACCGTCTTAATAGACGGAAAGAAGATTCACAAGAGTAATCTCCGTTAATACTTTACTTTCAGTTTGTTGTTGTTCATCTTTCGGATATCGATAGCCGAAATTCACAATTACTCGAATGCACACTTCATAGCAGTAACGAAAGGGAAAACAGCCATTTTCAATGAATTCGTATATCTTGTTCATGTCACAAACCTCTCTGAATACAGGATCATTGCCTGTAAAAATATTCATATTACTGCCCTGCGAAAAGGAAACGACATACTTAACCAACAGTCTGAAGAGATATTGCACATAATTGGTACACTTGAAGTCCCTAGGAGATTCGGAAGGTCCATAGACTTTATTGGGAGCGCACTAAAATTTATAGCCGGAACCCCTGACTACAGTGATTTTGAACTTCTATTAACAAAAGAAAATACACTGATTGAAAACCGTAACAGACAAACAAAAATAAATTCTCAAATACAAGACAAAATTAATGAACTAACAAATCAGATCAATGTCATAATTTAACAACACAGCGAAATTAGTAAATCATCAGAATCAGAATTATTACTTTTGGAATATCTATCTATGTATAAGAAATAATCTTGTAATTAACCATTTAAATAATATAGCCCTAGCAATAGTATTAGGAAAAAATTACATAATAAACCCGTTAATCTTAGATAATATAGAAATAAGTCACTTAATTGATTCTCAATATCTCCCGATTAGTATAAGTAACTTACTTTCTGCTGCTAAAATTAAAACACTTAAAAATTCAGATGTAATCAATTATGTATTAAAAATTCCTAAAATTGAAAACTTTTGTGATTTTATCGAAATTTACCCTGTTTTTTATAATAGAACTATTCTTAAGTTAGATATACATAAGTCGGGCTGCAAAATGTAAAAACCACACACAACCCGGAAAGGAATGCATTTCAACATCAGACGTCAATATTTGCCAACCTGCAACAACAGTTACCGACCAGGTTCAGTTGGAAGTGCACGGAACATATCTACTGACATTTTCGGATTCAATAAAGGTTAACGACACCGTATACCGAATTAAGAGAAAAGCCGCTTATGTCGTACCGCATCCTCCGAAGGCTCTTTCTGTAACGCACCTTGAGCATGAAGAAAAAATATCGCTTCCCTACATCCATGAGCTTCATATTGACAACACAAACTATATCGGAACACTTAGGGAAGAGATATCAAGTCAAAAACCTCTCTGGTGGACCACTATTTCCCTAACAGCAGTAATTATTTGCGCATTAATTTTTAGGCTGATTAAACGCAACGCGCAAAATACAGTCACCGCCAATCAAATTGACTCCATAATTACACAAGTCAAAGGGCGAAACGAGGACGTTTTAAACTTAAAAGGGGGAGGAGTTAACATACGCGCACCTCAGCCAGCCAGCAGATCAGACAACCCAGCATAACCGGACACCACACACCACCCTTCAACCAAACATTGCACTTCCGCCACACGCAACACTCACGAACATTTATGATATTACCCCATTCACCTCAATCGAACCTTTTTCCCATGCACCGATAATTTTGCAAAGTAAGCAAAGGTATAGATATCGTTAAGGTAGAAGTAAGCAAAGAAAAAATAAAATTAGTCGTAGACTGAAAAGCATCAAGAAATGTTTCAATTTAAATAACTTATACATTATAAAACAAATGTTCAAAGTAGAATATACCAGAAGTATTTACCACAGACAATGCAAATATATCTAATGAAATCAATTCGTCCAATTGACGACTCAGTATATCTGGCTAAGGGACAGCGTGTAAGGAGAGAATTAGCTGCAACATTCTAACGCCTCATAGAAATAAAGTGCACGACTGGGTCGTACGTACTTGCACCGTAATGCTATAAGTGTATAATTTTATCAGGATTAAAGTCCAAGTCTTGCTCTTCCCAGTAAAGTAGGCGTGGCATTCCGCGTTTCGATGGAATAATAGTCATAACATTGTACGAGTTTACTCAATGTCTTGTTTTTAAAAAACACCTTTAAAAATTGGGGGTGGCCAGATATGGTGCTTGAGTGAATTATAGAAAATTTTAACGCCTATTACTTTGCTTAAATAATTTTTTCTCAATTTCTAGTAAAAATTTTGAAAAAAAAATTTATAAAAGTGGGAGTGGCATTTCCAAAATTTGGTACGCCATTTTTTTCTCTTTGTCTTATAACCTAGAAATTTTAATTTTTAGCCCAATCGCCTAACAAATACCCGAGCAATCGCCTAACAAATAAACAGCTGATTTTCAATATTACCGTTATTCGAATTTTTCCTGAAAAACGTGGTATGCCACCTCATAGCATATACCCAAGCTAACCTACACATCAAATTTTATCGAAATCGTTAGAGCCGTTTTCGAGAAAATCCATTTTAACTGAAATCGGCCTTAAGTAAACTACCCTTAATTTTGAGGTTAGAATGAAAATTCAAATTTCGCGTCTAGGGAATATCCCACAGACCCTATATATGAAGTTTGAAGCAAATCCGTCCAGCTGTTTAGGCTACAGTCGAATATACAGACAGACAGACTGACTGACAGACTGACAGACCGACAGACTGACAGACTGACAGACTGACTGACTGACAGACAGACAGGCGGAATTGCCGGACCTACTTTTTTGGACTTCTCCATCATAGTAATGTCAAGTTTTATTAAAATCTCGAGTTCGATTTTTTTCACGATTGCAATACTTGCCCTATAGGTAGGTGCAAGTAAAAAATCTTATCACCCCAAACCTAAAACAATTTACAGATATTCATTTGAATCTATCATACTACATACCTTCTTCCATTTAAGCGTTGATTTTACTGGCGTTCCAACACTATTCAATTCTTTTTCCACCCTTTTCGTGATTGCTCCTCCTTACACGGCCTAGTGAAGCCGTTAGCTATATCTGGATACACTCACGCTAATAAATATTTTCGTCGAAATTTATACGAAACTACTTACATTTGTAAGATTTTGCGTCAAATATGTGAACTTGTTTTTTTTTTCATAGAAAAATGACAGGGAAAAAATTTCATCGGAAAGATATTCTCAATAGGGAGAACTTTTTCCTTTCATTTTCGAACATTGTTCATAATATCGATTTTCCCGGTAGGAGAAAAAGTTCGAGAGGAATTTTATTCATAACAGGACTGATTGATTACAATATGATCGCAAAAATTACATAGTATTCATAAATTCAATTGAACTCTTCGCTTTACGTATTAAATGAAATCACATATTTCATTGACATCAGATCTCCAACAACAGCAAAAAACCAGCACCACACCATACTCCTTCGCACTCTATTTTCCACTTTCCGCATGATGTTGGCTCTCCGACGATCAGCGAAAAATGAAGAAAATATATGGAGGGAAACATTTTTATTATTTAATTCACTACATCTTACATGCTTAAGAAAACGTGCTTAAAACTAGCTTAACTAACTTAACTATGTATGTTATGACTAACTTACTGGACTTATGCGGGTGCTTTAAGCTAAATTTAATTCTTAATCTATGTATTTATTTCGACGTAACCTAATTTAATAATTAATTATTAACTAACGCTTTATTTATTTTACTCTTATTTTAATTCTATCAAAAAATGTTTTGCTTTTCTTGTTTTTTGATATAAAACTTAAGCCTACCTTAAACTACCCCAAAATAAAATATAATCTACTTAACGTATTTAATTACGTTCTTTTTTTTCAGTTTTTTGTTTTTTAATTATTTTTTTACATAAATATTACATGAAAGCCGAGAGCTGTGTTATCTTACACTACCTTATAATTAGACAGGACATATATATGTATATATATACAGGCTATAACATATATGTATATATATGTACATACGTAAAATAAATAAAATGGCCAGCTTGCCCTACTCTGTTTAAATGAAGCCAAGCCCGAAGACAAGCCCTCTCAAACACCCGAATCTTTTCCATCAAGCTTGCTCCTGTTAGGTCCCACGATAGTGAACTTTCGTCAATTCTTTCTGGTGTCCCTTCAGGCCCCAGATAACCGCGTTTTAAGCAGGCTGGTTTCTGACTTGTGGAAGTTGATCTTTAACTTCCAGTCGTCGTAATATCACTGGATATTGTCGAAGTCAGACTACACCTGTACGCAATCAAGTTGTCTGCATACGGTGGAGAGAACCTATGAGATCGCTAGTGTAAATGTTGAACAGGATAGGCGAATTAACCACACCCTGTGGCAGACCGTTTTCTATTTGAAACGTACCAGCAGACGTCACGTTGCCATTTTTCACAACGAACTGTCTACTTGTGAGCATATTACGGATAATGTACATAAATACAGTAGTGGTTTGCTGATACTCAGCTTGTAGAAGAGGCGCTCTAACCATACGGTATCAAAGGCTTTCTCCAAGTCAACCAGATAGGCACCCGTGCATTGAATCTTGCTTTCATTCCATTGGACATCCGACACTAGTTTAGATGCGAGGTACCATGCCCGGCCTTAGAACCAAATTGTTTATCCGGAAATACATGTATGTCCTCAACCCAGTTATTCTGGGGTCTTTGAAAGACTTTTTCGAATACCTTGCAGATGTTCGGAAGAAGACTTATCCACTGGAAATTTGCCGGACCACTGCACCACAGCTGTCTTTCACTGCGCCGGATAATGTGTTGTATGTATATGTCCTTCTAATTAAAGGTGTCTGAGCACAATATTCGGAATTCCGTCGATTGCCACGGATTTTTTACTTTTCAGTGATATGAACGGGGGTGAACCATGTGTTTGGCGAAGGGATGGCATTGTTTGCCATGTTCCCTTCATTGAACGCGGTGAAATCAAGAGACCGCCATTCCCGCATACCATTTCGAAGCTGGAAGTTTTTCACAAGGACGCGATTTTTCAGGTCCTGGTTCGGGTGAACGCTATCATTCACCTTGTACACTTCCGGGAAAGTCCCTCCTATAGTCATCCTGGGTATTTTAAGACGCGGCAGGTCGTTGACGTAATTTCTCCGAAAAACCTTATTGATCTGCGGGAACATGCTTTGATTATTGGCTCTAATATCCGAAATCTTCCACTACCAATGCGCATTAACCGTCATTCTATAGTTCCGTTTGATCAATTTTTGGAGGTTTTTGATCAGTGACTGCAGTGACCTAACCTCCGAGCTGTTTCTGTCAGCAAACTGCCTGTACAAGGTTTTTAATCTTGATAGGAGTCTGCTTTTCTGTCGGTGTAGTGGGTCGAGTGGCGCGTTGCGGGATATGTCGGTGTTGTCAGTATGTTGATACTGAGGTATCGTACTGTCCATCGCTGATTTGATTGTCTCATCCAATTGTTTCAGATATCTGTCAATCTCCTCGTTTGACAGATTTCTATTGGACGGTGGGTAGAGCGAGTTCGAGAAGAGTTGTAGCTGTACGTGAACAACATGAGATCCAGATAAGGACCTCTGGAAAAGGACGGAATATCCAATGCTTTCACATCGAGTGTAAGTTCGACATTGTGCTAACTCCACCAATTGAGAAGTAGTTTCCCTCTAGGATTTGGAGTACTATTTCCCCGATCGCATGCTTCGCGTTTAGTTCTCCTCCGACTCCAGCCTTAGGAATCGGAAAATAGATTCAAGCTCAGAAATAAATAAAGAAGGTTGAGTAGCTTCAGTTGCATAGACCGAGACCACGTACATCTTCTTTCAACTATGGAGAGGGATGCACATCTCTCTCTTTACGTGTATCTCTTTAGTGCATATCTTTACGAACGAAGATCGCTACATGACCTTCTTGGGTGGAGTTGGACCATCTCTTCTTACTATATTATATTTATTGTTCTTTAGCTAATGTCTCTGAGTTAGTTTAATTTTGCTAATCAAAAGCAAGTAAGGATTTTCATCGTCTAACAACTTAAAAAGTCGTTCTATCCTTATCAGTGAATTCACATTCACTGCAAGGATCTTTAAGGTAGTCTCCGCCGTGGTACCCATTACGACTGGAGGTGCGCTAGGCCCGGCAGAAAGTAGATTTGGTCCACCCGCGTCGCCTGCTCTTGTATCTGACGTTGTAGCTGGCCCTCTGCCCTTGAATTGAGAGCAAGACCGCCATCAAGTCTCCTCACCTCACAACCTGGTAGTCGAGTACTTTAATCTCTCTAAGGCTATCCAGTTTGATTTTGGGTGACATCTGGTCCCTTAATAAATCTTTAATAATACAGGGTCATTCATTTTGTGGTTTCAAGTTTCAAGTCGAAAGCTGCCAAACTCAGCTGTCACTTGAAGTGTCATAATATCAGCTGGATGTTTACCATTAGCGATAATGGTTCGCTTAACAATCGAACAATGCGTTAAAATTATTAAAACCTACTACAAACATGGTGATCAAATGTAGCCACTTCTCGCGCATTACGCGATGATTATGGTCATCATACGCAAGCAATCGGTAAAATTGTGAAGAAATATGAAGAGAATGGAAGCCTTACTGATGCTTGTGCATCATCGTAGTGCACGCGAAAATATTGCTGCTGTAAGTGCAAGTGTTGCTGATGATCCGAATTTATCGATTTCCCGGCGATTTTCTTCAGTGATGAGGCACATTTCTCACTCGGTGGGTATGTAAACAAACGAAATTGCCGCATATGGTGCTTAGAAAGCCCAGAAGTGATAGAGAAGTGCTGTTTCATGACTGTTGACATGAAAATGACTGTTTGGTGTGCTCTGTGGCCGAAAGATGTCATTTGTCCGTATGCCAATGGGCGGATGGCTACAGTCAATTCGGAGCGATATGGTCGAATGATAAGCAATTTTTTTTTGTCCGGCTATTGGATGATATGTGGTTCCAGCAAGACGGGGCAACAAGCCCCACAACACGACCAATTATGGCTTTATTGCGTGAAAAATTTAATTTTTTTCTGTGGGGCTGCGCAAAAGACCGTGTTTATGCGAATAATCTTCGAACTCTACACGCATTAAAAACCAACATTACTCAAGTTATGGCCGAGCTACCGCCCGAAGTGTGTTTTCACACATGGTGGTTAAAAATTGCCTCAAAGAATCGTATGCTGCGAATCTTCCCAAGGCGGCCATTTGGATGATGTTGTCTGTCGCACTTAATGGCAAAGTCCAAACTTTATAATGAATTAAAACGCATCATCAAATTGTATAGATGTGTGTGCTTTATTTAGCTTTACTTTCGAACCCGAAAAATTAATGAGCCTACATAAGAATGTTCCACTGTATTGCCTATCTACACTAAGCCTATTAATGAAAAAATGATTGCCTATGGACGACTTACATAGCTCGATGGTGTCTTTCAGTTCCAATTTGTAGTTGGTTATTGGAGGCACCCTCTGGTTTGTTGTAATCTACTGTTGCTGCTGTTGCGGTTGTGTCTGCTGCTGCTGCTTTGCCTGCTGTACTTGGTGTTTTTGCTGCTGCTGTTGTGGCTTTGTAGATTGTTTTTGTGGGTTGGATTGTTGGTGGGTTTTGGGCGCTGGAGTTCTCCTCCTGCTTCTCTCTTCTGGCCATTTGTTTTACCCTTATTAATAGGACCTTTTGCGGTATTTACGTGATAAGGTAATAGATTGGCATTTGGCGATATTGAGCTCTAAGCAATTTTGGGAGCACCAGTGGGAAAAACTGTCGTTGAAGGAGGCAGTAGTAGCAGGCAGCGAACATTGGAAATTGGCGCCTGGTTACAGAATAAATAAACTCGATCGATTGTTCTCGTCGTTGACATCGTTTATTTATCTAAATTTAAATCCTTAGTAACAAATGATTAATTGAAAAATGGTTCACTTACATTCTATTTTCCTATTCTATTTTTCTGGAGTATAACGATACAAAACAAATTAAACTTAAAGACCCATTTACTGACTGCTCCGGCTGGCTGTTTAAATACGAATCAACAAAGTACCTCTATTCATAAATGAGCGTAATTTGCTCAACGTTAATGCTTCCAAATATAATGGATGGGTGTTTATAGTATATGCTCCGCGTCTACTAATGACTGCGTAAGGTCTCTACTTAAGGCGCCTTTTCCTTTAAGGTAACTGCCAACACCTTCTTTACTGACTGAATAAGTCGTCCCCAGCATTCCCTTCACTGATAGTTCTTGTTGAATATGGTTGTCATCAAATAAATCACTGACCTTACGTATTTATCCATCTGCTCCAACAAAGTTCGTCCCCATATCCGATCGTATCTTGGTAGGAACTCCTCGACGATTCACAAAATTCCTTATGCATAAAATGCAGGCATCAGTGGAGAGATCTGCGGCGAGCTCGATATGTATGGCACGGACGATCATGCAAGTGAAGAGTGCAACCCATCGTTTCTCCCTTCTGCGTCCTATTGTCATGAACAGCGGGCCAAAATAGTCTAACCCAGTGTATGTAAAGGGCTTTACATGCGGAGTAAGATGGCAGCTGACCCATCATCGGCAGTTTCGGCAAGGCGCGGCTATTCTTGTATTGTTGACAGTTGGACTTTGTTCTCTTCACGGCAGCGCGCTATTGAGTGATCCAAAACTTCCGTCGTATTTCGTTTACTAGGAGTTCGTCATTCTGATGATGGAGCTTGTCATGAAACCGTTTGACTACCAGCTCAGTGAAGGGGTGGCGATTTGGGAATATTACTGGTTGGCGTGTTGACTCGGACAAAGCTAAAGCGTACTCAAGTCTTCCACCAACAATAAATACCCCGTCCTTGTCGAGGTGTGGCGTGAGCGTATAGATGCCGCTGGCTCTAGAAATAACACTGCTGTTTCGTTACTGAGCTATTTCCTGGCTGTAGACTTCGTCTTGAACCAGCTTACATAGGACTATTTCTGATCGATGTAGTTCTTTTAGTACATGTAGTAGCTTTTAGTACACACCTTCTGTTCCATGTGAGCATAATGAACCTCAATGCCCTTCCAACCGTTCTCTGCAACCGAAGAAAACTTGAAAATTTACTGATGTTAATTACCTGTTGAAGAACGACAACTAGGCAACATCTTCGTTGTTTCTCACTGTCTTCTGCTGCGAGATCAACTTTCGTAGATGGAGGCCAGAATTTTCGGCTTGCTTCAGGAAGTCCGGTCCACACACCCATCGATTTTTTGGCATTCGATGATGGCATTCGTTAATCGCGTACCCAATACGGCGGCTTGCAACTCCAGCCGGGGCACTGACAGCAATTTGAGTGGTGCACATTTTGTTTTCCCAGCGATGAAACAAACTTCAGTCTCTCCCATCAAGATGGTTCGCCAGTAAGCTACGGCAGCAAACACTGATTCTCTGGCGTCGACAAAAATATGTAACTCCTTGGTGATTTCGGGGCCTCTTAGACGTTCGAAGTAGCATCGACTCAGACGAAAATGTTTCACAAGTTGGAGTTTAATCACCCACTGTGAAAGCGTTGAAAAGTGTCCTCTGGTAGCTCTTCAACCCATTGTATACCCTTGCGCCAAAGTTCTTGCAGCAGCTAAGCTAAGACATTGTCGTTTCGTAAGGTACCTTGTAGCATCAACGATACCTGGTTCGACTCGATTAAGATGGACTTTGAACATGAATTAGTCAGCTCGACTGTCCCAGAACATTTCTAACACCTTGTCAATGGCGTCTGAAGCATTCATGTTGACTACTGCTGACTTAAGTAGCTCTTATTCGTTGAACTGGCTTTGAACAAGGGTGGAATTCGACACAAATCCTAGAAGCTGGAAACCGGCTGTTAGATGTGTAGCCTTCACTGCTCTACCGATTCTGAGGGCTTCATCATCGTTGTGGGAACTGCATACAAAATCGTCAACAAATTGGCGGTCCAAGATCGCGGAGACAAGATCTGGCATATCCGAAGCGGCTTCTACTGGGTTGCTGTTCTTCACATATTGTGCACTAGTCGGCGAACAAGCAACTCCGAAGACGATGACTGACATGGCATATGTCTCTTTTGGTTTTGTCGTGTCAATATGTCTCCACAGAAAACGTTGGGAATCTTGACCGACCTTTCTGATGCGGACTTGTAAAAACATTTCCTTTATGTCAGCGCACAAACCAATGGCTTTTTCCCCAAAATCGGAAAAGTATTTTTATTAACGCCTGGCTTTCATCTGGTCCCTTGGGAAGCGCTGAGTTCAAGGCTGTTCCATCAACTGCGGCGGCGCCATCAAATACGAGGCGCACTTTATCTGGTTTATTGGCATTAAAAACGGCAAAATGTGGCAAATACCAAGTTTGAGAAGTTCTGGCTGCAGCTTCTGTTGATGATAGTTTCCTGGCATAATCCTTCTTTATGTAGTCATCCATTCTGTCTCCATAGGCCTTGGCGAATCCTGGGTCCTTGCGCATTTTGCTTTCTATAGAGTGCAAGCGATTTACAGCCATTTTATAGCTGTTGGGAAACAAAATGTCGTCTGACTTCCATAGAAGGCCTGTTTCATACCTCCCGCCTACCTTTGTTATAGTTTTCTCCTGAATATTTCGCGGGAGAATCAAATAGACTCATTCTCACCTTATAAATCACCAGGGCTGGATGGAATCATACCGATCATGATTCAGAGCACCTCAAGAACGGTTATTCCGGTACTCAGAGAACTATTTATCAGTAGTCTCAAACAAAGACATATCCCTAGAACATGGAGAGATGTCAAGGTGGTGTTCATTCTCAAGGCTGGAAAGCCAAGCCACACCACCGCCAAAGATTTCAGGCCTATTAGCCTAACCTCCTTCATTCTGAAAACATTAGAAAGGTTAGCCGATATCTACATTCGCAGCAGACTTCGTCCCGAGGTCATGTCCACAGCCCAACACGCTTATACCAAAGGAAAAAGTGTGGAAACGGCGCTACACTGCGTTGTCGGCTCTATCGAGAAGTCCTTAAAAGACAAGGAATTCACTCTGGCCGCATTCTTGGACATTGAAGGTGCTTTTAACAATGTCAAAACGGATGCGGTTCGAAGAACCCTGTTAAATCTCAAGATTCACGATTCACTCACCAAATGGATTGTTGCAATTCTTGAGGAAAGACATATTATCGCAGAACACGAGGGTACAAAGATGGAAGCATTCGCCTCCAGAAGTACCCCTCAAGGCGGAGTAATCTCCCCGCTACTATGGGTCATTGTACTAAATGAGGTGCTGCTACAACTCAGGAACAGTGGTGTTAAAGCCATTGCATATGCGGACGACATAGTACTGCTGGCCACAGGTAGATTTCTACCTACCCGAAATATTGGAGAACGCGCTTAAGATCCTAGTCACCTGGGCTGAGAAATGTGGACTAGCGGTCAATCCCCATAAGACCGAGCTGGTATTATTCACCAACAAAAGGAAAATTCCTGAGTTCACATTACCGTCCATTGGGGGTACTCCCCTCAAAATCTCGGATAGCGCTAGATACCTAGGACTCGTTCTTGATAAAAAAAATGAACTGGAGACCTAATATCAATGAAAGAATTAAGAAAGCAACTATAGCCTATACTTGTAGTAGAATATTTGGAAAGAATTGGGGTCCAAAACCTAGAATTATTCTATGGATGTATACGGCGATAGTAAGACCTATTCTGACGTATGGTTGTCTTGTATTGTGGCCGTCCGCCAGCAAGTCCACCAACTTAGCGGCCCTCACGAGGATCCAGAGATTGGCCTGCATTGGCACCACAAGTGCCATGAGAACAACACCTACTGCAGGACTAGAGGCTATCCTCAATCTTCTACCGCTGGACATTTTCGTTAAAACCTCGGCAGCTATAAGTGCCCTAAGAATAAGTCAGTCTGATAGCTGGAATCATAATGCAACAGGTCATTCCATGATCTTGGAGAAATATCTAGGAAAAGTCTATACTACGGATTACCTAACTCCGTTCCTAGATTTTCATAGACCGTTTACTAGCTCGTTCCCAAGCAGGGAAGAATGGAAGGATGGCCAGCCTGCCAACACACGTTCCATCTCTATCTATACAGATTGATCTAAGATGGATGTAGGCGTAGGGTCTGGCATTTTTTCTGAAAAGCTGGGGATATATAGATCAGTACGCCTCCCGAACCATAGCAGTGTTTTCCAAGCGGAGGTCCTGGCAGTGACAATAGCTGCCCGTGAGACTGCGATGAAGGCAATACCACCGGAAGGTATCACCTTTTTCATCGACAGCCAGGCGGCAATAAAAGCGATTACTACAAACGAAATAAAATCCAAGCTTGTGAAGTGCTGTCGCGAAGAACTCAGGGTTCTTGGAACACAGCACAAGGTTACACTCTGCTGGGTCCCTGGACACGAAGGTATTTCAGGCAATGAGAAGGCAGACGAACTGGCAAGAAGAGGCTCTGAATCTACGTCGCAACAATTAGACACCTCGGTGTTCATCCTGCCTTGCACATTGAAGCAAAAGGCATGGATCTTGGCCAGAAGTGAGGCCAATAGTAGATGGTCCTCCCTGGACGCTTGTGTGGTCACCAGAAGCCTGTGGCCTTGCCGAAGAAGAGTAGGACCAACCGAATTATGCTAACGGATAGGAAGTCTCTTTCTGTCCTAATAGGAATTATTACGGGGCATAACTCTCTTCGGTACCACATGAGAAAGTTAAGACTCACGGATGAAGATCTATGTCGGGGATGTGGAGACGAGGAAGCTAATGAGGATACAACCCACTTTCTTTGTCACTGCCCTGTCCTTATCCACCTTAGATTCAAATTTCTAGGGCGACACTTTTTCCGTGACCTCGACGAATTAGCGAACAGACCAATAAATGAAATTTTTAGGTTCATCAAATCAACAGGATGGTTTGGTGATCCACAAGATACAAATCAGTACTAGGGTTTACCAATGGGCAAGGGACTTTTTCCCCTTTGGGTATCACAATGGGTCTGTATTGACCTGAGTGTGGCGACGTGTTCTAGTCGCCAACCCACTTACCTAACCTAACCTAGACATCCGCTCTATGTTTTGTTGAACACCTGCTGTTCAAACTGGGATCGTATTTGTGAAGGTGGTTTTATCCCTCAATTGTTGATGCAGATGTGCCCTCTTTGTTTCGCTGTCAATCAACAGCTGCGTAGTACGTTGTGCGTTCTCCTCCAAAACCTCATCGTGTCCTCGTTGGCTGAATCATTTTCCTCATTTGCAGCTAAACCAGGATTTTCCGTTGTCGTAATTATCCTGACATGTTCACAATATAGTCTAGGAGATATTTTGGGAATTTTCCTTTGGTTGTTCTGGAGCTCCTTGGCATAACACTCGGTTACGTACTGCGCAGTAGCGGCGGCGTTCGATGGCAGACGGCGAAACAGAAATGTTTTATTACAAATTTTTATTATTCACTGGCATTCGGCGTCGTAGAATATATGTAAATAAAAACATGTTCCGCAGGCAGCGAACATTGAAAATTGGCGGCTGTTTAAATACGAATCAACAAAATACCTCTATTCATAAATGAGCGTAATTAGCTCAATATCAAAGCTGCCAAATATAATGGATGGATGTTTATATGTATGTATATGTTTATGATGGATCGCGGAGTTGCCATGCTCCGACAGTAGTCCTGATTTGAAGAGATGGTTTTGAAAAGTGAAAAAGCGTCGTCGGCGTAGAGAGAAAGATAGGAGTGGTTTATAACCCTATCAACATCGTTTATAGTCAGAATGAAGAAAAGAGGTCCAAGGTGACTGCCTTGTGGAAGTCTAGATGTGGCTAAAAAAGGAGCCGATAAGACGGATCTGAAGCGAACGCTATAGAAACGGTCTTTCAAGTAAGAAGATATCCATTTTAACAATATGGGTTCGAAACCGAGGGCAGACAATTCAAAAAGGATCAGACTATGAGATATTTTATCAAAAGCTTTACTAAAATCAGTTGCAATAACGTCTTCGTCTTTGCCTTAGAAACTGTCAAGGCAAATGACACGAATTCGACGAGATTAGTCGTAGTTGATCTACCTTTCAGAAAGCCATGTTGTTTAGGAGAGATAAGAGATTTGCACTGAAAGCTTAAGGCTTATAAATGCTCTCTAAGAGTTTGGGAATGTGGGAAAGTTTAGCAATGGGACGATAATTTTTTACTTCGTTCCTCGAGCCCTTTTTATGTATTATAACACCAATAGAGGGATGGCTGGATGCTTTAGGAATAGGGTAGGTACTGATTGGCGTCAACTTGGCGAAGTCCAGTGCTGTAACTGTTACTACGCATCAATTGTGCATATTTTACCTCCAAGTGGTATCCATCGGGTACTGGTTGATGTCCATCCGGACGCGACTTGCTGAACTTATAAGCGCGAGTATTGAAGAAGAGAAAATTGCAGCACTATAAACATGACAGCGGACGAACTCTGTCGATGGGGTCAACGGTGGCGTCAGAGCTTCAAGCGGAAGCAGAAACTCACTTTATCCGGGCTACGTCGACATCCTCGGAGCCCAGGCCGGTAATGATTTCCAAAAATAGGTCAGGTTTTTGGAAAAGAAACGGTGGCAGACGAGCCTTTAATAGGCCAACGGCAGCGCTCACATCCCCGAAGCGGGTTACTGACATCGGTTTTCTCAACCGGCCCCTCGTCCTAGGGGTTTAACCAAAAGGAACTGGCCCTCCAGGTTGGGGGTTGTGCCGTCGGGGTATCTTTCCTACCACGTAAAAAAAACACTATGGATTTACCTCCGCAGTAATTTCTATGAAAAATTATAACAGTACATCTAACTGATTAATACTAAACGATGGGAGGTGGCATGATGTTTACTTAGGTACTTTTGACGCATAAAATATGGAGTATGTTTAGTTTTTCTTAGAAAAAATGCATTATTTTATTTGATGTTTTTGGAATTCTCTTTTTGTTTATTTTTTTGTCACTTTATGTAAGTAGTGTTAATTAGCTTCTTTTAGTTCTTCAATGATTGATAAAATCTCGTTCGAATGATTACTATGTCCAGCCTGTTGTGAGGCAATAAGCACAGCAATCGATCTACTAGTTCATTCGGGCTATCCCAGAATATATAGTCTTTTTGATTTCTGATTAAATGCATTAATTCACTGCCGTTACTAGCAACTCCTTTACCATCTTCTTATAGTTTACTAATAATGTTTTTATATTTATACCCTCGGTTTCCATGTATGTATGTATGTATTTATTTGTTTTTTGGCATTGTAAGAAATTCTGTGTGCATTGGTAGCATTCAATATTGTATTCAGTATATGATTTGGGCAATTTGTTGAACAATAAGTCGTATAGGCCTACTGTCCCCTTATATAGTTTCCCGTTTATTTCTATATCATCATCACGTATGGTGAGATCTGAATTACCAAATTTCCATAATTTATGATACACACCATACGTATTATCTAGAGAATTTGAGTTATTTATGTACAAATTTAAATATTTACGAGGAAGCTCTGCAAATTGTTCTTGTTCAAATTGTTTATTCAAATTATTATAATTATAATGACCTCGAGGTCGAGTACGTGGTGTTGTCATTGTTGTATTATATTTATTTATATTATAGGGGGATGGCTGAATTGAGTATTAAAATCATGGGCGTCAACATTATTGGATATTCTCTGAATTTTTGATGGCCTAGGTATCCTGAAATTGTCTGGCTCCTCTTTTATATACTTACGATCTAACTTATTTGTAGCAGCATACTGTTCTACCAACTCCTTTAAAGGAGTGATTGGCTTTAAAGTGTCTCCCTCCAGCACAGTACTTCTTGTTTTTAAAGCTTTATATTTTTTCCGTAATGCATCGGTAGCTTTTATAATCTCTTTGGTCAGTTCCTTATTTATAAGAGGTCTGCATGAATGCATTCGTTTGGTCTCTCTAAACGAGTACAGTACTTTAGTATAAACTATTCATTGCAATAATTCAAACAAGTGTACACCAAAAAAGAGTACCACATCTCAAGAGACAAATACTGTACAATACTCGGTCTCCTGATAAGAAAATGAGTGCATTTGGCAATTGGCTTGATGTGAGCGAATAGTGTGCACTGTTAACTGTTGAAAAGACACTGAGTACACTGAGTGCACCAAATAAAACGATTACAACTTCTATTCGGTTTCTAGCTTTGGTTTGATTAACCAAATTATGTTTTATAATTTATAAAATACTAACATAAATAAAATTGAAATTTGTAACGACCTTAAAGAACTTTTGTCTAAAGGTCTAAATTTATTTTATCTGTTTTATCTGTTGCTTTTCCTAACAGTCATTTATTACTAATCTGTCAATTAATAAACTTGAGTTTGACTTGAAATAAAAGTAAGTAAACGAATATTTGATGTACTCAGTGTACTCAGTGTACTCAGTGTAGTGTACACTGTTTTTTATGAATACCCATTTATGAATACTCGTTCTCTATGAGTACACTGCACTTAGTGTTTGGTTTCAAATGGGTACCAAACTCATATTGTAATCACATATAGTAATTCACTCATTTTACTTTTCAAGCTGTGAGTACAGTAGTGAAGTGTACTTAAAATAAAACGATTGTCTTGGAACTGGTTTCAAGACATTCATTGCAGACCTCTATTATTTATATCCATTATATTTTTAGTCTTTTGAATGGCAACTCCTGAATAGTTTTCGTATTGTATGGAACAATTCTTCTACTGATTTCAAACTGAATTTAAATTTTACTGCTTTTGAACTGGATTACCCGTCTGGAAAAGCGCTTCGAACTGCTTTTAACCTCAAATAACTGGATACTTAACTGCTTTGTACTGCTCTCGTAGAACATCTCCATATAATTGTACTCTCTACCAAAAACCCATATTTATTCTTCCAACACTCTGCACACGCTTTGCGAAATTTATTAAAATGCATTGAATTTGAAAGGCAAATTACTAATAAAGACGTGGAATATTTGTATGCACTCTCTGGTACAATACACAGCGTTAAATCCCCGCGAGGCTTTCCATGGGGGCCGAGGAGGAAACAATTACTATAAATGTAAGGAGGGTGAGCAAATTAAATACATTGATATGCATATGTACATATGTTCTCTTTATCCTATAGGACATTCAAAAGTTCATACAGATAATATAAGCTGTTTCAAATTGGATCTGACAATTACAAAAGGTCTCATAAAATGCCACCGAGCAGTTTTACTTTAGAATTTGCAGAAATTTGTAACAACCCTGGAAAAAAAAATTTTGCTAAACTTTTATTTTTTAATAATCTGCGCACGCCAAAGAGGATATGAATACCCTTATACTGAATTTTCAGGGCGAGGGCGTTGGGAAAAGGGGGAAGAGGAACAAGCACGCTGGCTTTAAATGTTTGAAGGTTGTAGTGATGAGGAAATACAGAGCTTGAATTCTTTTGGGGCTAAATTTGGACAGAGAGAAAATGAAAGGAAAACATCTATTTTACAAAACCCATCAGAACTTTATCAATTGTCAATTAATGAAGAGAATATCGTGGTTAACTGGGAATATAAGAAAGAAGCAGCAGATTCTTTGTCAACGGTTAATGTATGTATTGCTGCTTATACGATGACTCAAGCTCCCCTCAAATTCTACAGTTACTTGGAAAAATTAAAGGACAGAGTTCTATACTAAGATACTATTCCGTAATTTATTTCAGACGGGAAGGACAATTAGAGCCACCAATCGGTGAATTTATTGGAAGCATGATCGATAAACTAGAGTGCTATGGCAATGGAAGTTATATTACAGAATTTGTAAGTGGTGGCCCAAAAAATTACGCTTACAAAGTTCATTGTACAAAATATAACACAAAAGAAATTGTTTGTAAAGTAAAGGGGATATATCTTAATTATTCAGCATCTCAAAAAGTAAATTTTGATACAATTAAAGAAGCAGTTTTAATGCAGAAAATCCTGGTGATACAAAAATTCTTTCACAAAACAGTAGACGATCACGGGAACATGAAATAGTCACTATAGAGGAAGTTAAAACATACAAGCCAAAAGTAGAAAAGCGTAGATTTCTTGCCAATGGACAAAAAATAGCGATGTTATGCTTTAATTGAAATATGAAATGAAAAATTATTTTTATTATATTAATATAAAAAATTGTTAACAAATAAACAATGAGTATAGTTTTTATATGAGTTTTTGAACTTCGCTGGTTAAAGGGCTCAACCCTCAACACTGCGATCATGAAGCATTTACATTTGTTAATTTATTATTAACAATTAAACAATATTAATTAATTTATTAATTTCAAGCTTCACATCCACAGATCCAGATTTAATAGTTTCGTTTTGATGAAATGACTATAATCGGTGCATTTTCCTTGAATTCAGTCCGTCATAAAAGTGATTGAGGTTGCATATTATTATTATTTTTTTTTGTGGGTTGGTGAGAATCTTCAAATGACACTATGAGACACCGTGTACTCATAGTAGTGTCAGATTTTTACTGACTAAACACACCCTTCCCTTTTATTATTTTGTTTACTACAACTAAGTTTCCTTAACAAGTAGTTTAAGCTTCAATAATATTCGCGTGAGGAAGGTTTTCAGCAAAATCACCTGCTAATGCCGTCCTTATATGCGGTTGCCTTTTATTGCGCTAGATCGAACGGTTTCGTTCTTTGAAGTTGGCGCATAAGGTTTCTCACGTCCAATATTTGGAGTATAGCATGGTTACAGTGACTATGAAGGCGAATATGGAGCTTCCTAGCGAAGTTTGTTATTTCGTCGTTCACAGTTGCGATCCCTAAGTCTCTTTGTATATCATTGTTTCTAATATACCAGGGAGCATTCACAATTCGTCTTATCACTTTATTTTGGAATGATTGAATAAATTTTCTATTACTTGCTTTAGTACAACCCCAGAGTTGTATGCCGTATGTCCATATAGGCTTAAACACTTGCTTGTATATAAGCAGTTTGTTATGTACACTTAGCTTGGAATATCTTCCAAGGAGCCAATACATTTCTCTGAAACGATTTTCAAGCTCTTCGCGTTTTTTTTTAACGTGCGTTTTTCACTTGAGCTTCGCATCTAGTGTCATCCCTAGATATTTAGCTTCATGTGCATGTGGTATTTGTACCGAATTGATATAAACGGGTAGATAGTTTATTTTCTTGTATGTAAAGTTAACATGCGTCGATTTGGTCTCGTTAAGAACAATCCGCCATTGTTTTGTCCAGTCACAGATATTATCCAAAGCCAGTTGGAGTTTTTCAGTTGCTGACTCAATTGAACTATCCGTTGCTAAAATAGCCGTGTCGTCCGCGAACTTAGCTACTACGGTAGCTTCAGTTTGGGGTATATCTCGAGTGTACAGCAAAAATAAAATTGGACCGAGGACACTTCCTTGCGGAACTCCGGCTGCGATTTTCTTGAACTCGGAGTATTCAGTTCCGTGTTTAACACGAAATAATCTATTTTCAAGGTAGGATTCTAAGATCTTATTTAGGTGTTCCGGCAGGACCTGCCTTAGTTTGTATTTCAAGCCATCGTGCCAAACCTTATATTTTGTCCTTCTAGGGCTTTTTCAATTTCATCGGTTATTCTGTAAACCTGGTCGATTGTGGAATGCTTGATTCTAAACCCGAATCGATGATCAGGTATAAGTCGTCTTTCTTCAATAACTGGTTGTATACGTTCCAATAGGAGCCTTTCAAATACCTTCGATATTATTGGAAGGAGCGATATTGGTCTGTTCGATTTTTTGTCGTTAGGCGATTTTTCCGGTTTCGGAACCATTATCACTTCTGCTACCTTCCACGCATCTGGAACGTGTAGCAATCTAAACGAAGCGTTTATTAAATGCAGGAGTTTCATTAGTGCTTTTTATGGTAATTGCTTAAGGATCTGTCCGGTTATTAAGTCAAAACCAGGGGCTTTGTTATTTTTCAGTTTTTTTATTTCTTTGCAAAGTTCGGTTAGTGACACTCTTTTTATTCTAAAGCTGTCAGATGTCGTTGTCATACTTCTGTGATCCTCTATTAATGTTTGACCATCAAATGGCTTAAACGTTTCCTTCAGATGTTTGGCAAAAAGGTCGGCCTTTTCTTTGTCATCTTTTACCCACTCGTCATTGTTTTTTCGGATTGGTGCTGATTGCATTTGTGGTTTTTTTTTACACTTTTTATAGCTTTCCAGAGCGAATAGCTTGTACTCTTTTCGGCTGTTAAGCCTTCAAGATAAACAGTGGTCTCGCTATTTTTTAAATTTTGAATCTCTTTTTTAAGTTTATTACTAAAGTAATTTGAGTATGTCTTATGTTGGGGGGCACGGGTTTGTTGCCATACTTTACGTGCTCGTCTCTTTTCACGAATGAGTTCTTTTATATCGGGCGGATAATTAACTTCGCTGCGTTTGCCTACTCTTCTCCATGTGGAGTATTTTTCCATGTGCCATACTGAATAGATTCAATAAATTTATCGAGTTCGTCTTTTATTTCGAGTGGTGTTTTTAGAGACACGTTTAAAATAATATTTTCTTCGCAATCATTTTTAAAGCCATTCCAGTTGGTTTTATTATTAGTTAATCCAGGCACGCCTTCTACTTTCATTAGTTGGTCACTTATTGTTAAAATTACCGGTGAGTGATCTGAGGAGAGATCAAAACATTCCTCTACTTTTGCAAAACTTGGAGATACTCCTTATGTTATGAAGAAGTCTATTAGGTCAGGTGTTTTTGCAGCATCGGAGGGCCAATATGTTGGTTGCCCTGTCGAATAGAAGTCAACCCCAAATTGCATACCAACTTCGTATAGGAGTCTACCTTTTGGCGAGTTATATCTTGAACCCCAAAAGCTGTGTTTTGCATTAAAGTCACCACCAATAATGAAATTCGTTCCAAACGAGTTGAAGAGATCTACAAAGTCGTTACTTTTAATCGTGCATCGTGGGGGACAGTAAATGGACGCGATGTTGAAGTATGAGTTCTTGTTTTTATCAATCAAGTTCAATCGTTGTATTCATGGAGTGCTTAATGCAGTCTTTGATGAATAGGGAGGATCCGCCTCTGGCTGTCCCAGAAGGATAATAAGCGTGATACGCACGAAATCCTCTTATTTTTACATCAGATTCTTTTGTCAAATGAGTTTCAGATATCAAGCATATGTCAATATTGTCGTTTCGCAGGAATACCTCTAGTTCGGTGATTTTTTGTTGGAGGCCGTTTGCGTTCCATGTTAAAATTTTTAATAACCGTTTCATGATCATGTGGGAGTTCTTTTTGTACGTGGTTTAAACTCGAGCTTGCTCAATTTGTCAAATATGGTCTTGTTAATCTTGGTTTGCTCCTCAAGTTTTGCGAGAATAATAGAGAAGACTTGCGAGATTGGGTCTACCGTAACACTAAGCGGTTTGTTTGCTTATGATACGGTTTGAGCAATCATATGCTCATATGTGCAATCATATGCAATCATATGTGCAATCATATGCACTCTTGGAGATTTTGGCTTTTCATTATTTTTTGTTAGAGGAACTTTGGTTGGGTCCCCTTTCGTCTTAGTTTTAGTGGGTTTAATTTCGTTCATAACTTTTTCCTTAATAGTTACTCGTCTTTCTTTAATCAGCTGTTCGATTTTGACTAAAGTATTCTTAAATGTATCGCGTCGTTTTTGGAGCTCCTTAGCCACTTCACAACCTTTATAGTTTGCTGGGTGGTTACCTTTGCAGTTTATGCACGTCGCCGGGGCTTGCCTATTAAAGTCACATCTTTCTGATAGGTGGTTACCAGCACATTTTACGCATTTTGGGTCTTTTTGGCACTATGCTTGGGTGTGATTGAAACCTTGGCAGCGTTTGCACTGTGGTATCGATCTTGTGTTCGTACGCATTGGTTCGATTTTAACTACGATATTTAAAATTGTTTTAATTTTGTAAATAACATCTACGTTTTCACTCCTATCGAAAGTGAGCATAAAGAGCGGGAGTCCGTTTTCTGCTTTTTTTTTTTTTAGTATATTAACTGCGTCAATAATTTTCAAACCTTTCGCTTTAAGATCTGTTATAACGTCGTCTTTAGTGCACGAAGGGTGGAGACCCCTTGCTATGACACGTAGTGGTCTTTCTGACTTATTTTCATAAGTGTACCATTGGATCTTTTCCGCGTTTAACTTCTTGGATATGGCTCGGTAGCCTTCGGGGTCAGCTACGTTAATTTTCCAAGCATTGTTTCGGAATGACGTTACCTTAAACTCCGACGTCACAGTTCCTTTGAGAAGGCGATGTAGTTCATTGTACTCCGTAATCCCGACTACGTTTATTGCAGGCGGAGGACGTAATCTATATCTCTCTTGGGCTCTTTGTAGAGAAGATCCATTTTATTAAGCTTAATACGGAGTTCATTGTTTTGCTCCTCAAAGCTTTTACATATCACTGAGTCCCTTTTTCCTTGCGCTTCCGCATCCGGCGGACTTCTTTTTCCGAAGACATTCGGTTTTGATTGTGGAGACCGAGTTACCCTTGAATTTTTCACGAAGGGATTTATTAAATGCAATAATTGGCTCTCCCCAGAATCCGTAGAGCCTACCTCCGAAGAGGGTGGATTTTCCAGTGAACCTGGACTGCCACCTAGGGTATTATGTATATCTATTTGTTTTACTCATTGCATATTATGTATACATCTTATCCCTGGTATACGAAGGGTGGATTATAGTCGCCTCTTACGACAGGCATGCCTACCTCGGGTATATACTGGCCCCTACCCGAAGGGGTTGCCTATTATAATAGGATTGTTGAAATTTACTGTACATATCATATTGTATGGCAAATCTGTCACGATTAAATCTAATATTCAAATCTTCATATGGGTATGATTTAGAATTAAGATGTACTTTAACATTGGTAATGGTAATTATTAAATTTACTAGCATCTTCATCTCTTTGATTTTTGTAAAGCGAAAATAATATACAGTGCTGATCAAAATAATAGGTAAAATGAAAAAATCCACGAAACTTGCACAAGGAAAGAACTAATCTCCTTTTCTTGTATACTAATACTAGGCTCTAAATAGTAAATACATACGTAAATCAAAATATTATTTAATTTTTTCATTTCATTATATTTTTTTTTTTATGTTTATAAAAACGACTGATCAAAAAAATAGGTAAATTAACATTACAAAAAAAAAAAAAAAAATACGATAAATAATATTTTTCTTAAAAATTCATTGTATAGTGACCAGCTTTATTTTTTAAGACTGCTTGTATTCGCCTAGGCATTAAGTCAATCAACTTGCCACGGGTTTCAACAGGAATAGCATTCCAACATCTTTCTATGGCTGACCACAATTGCTCTTTGTTTTAAAATACTTCCTTAGCCAGAGATCTCTTAAGTTCCCCCCACAAATTCTCATTCGTATTGAGATATTTTCCAAAATCTCGCAGTATATCTCCTTGGTCATGATATTATTGATGTGGAAAATAGGTCCTACACCGAAAAAAGAAAAGCACTCCCATACAATTACTGAACCGCCCCCATGTTTAACAGTCTTTTTCGTGTAACGGTTGTGAAACTCTTTTCCTTTTGGTCTTCGCACATTTCTTTTGCAATCGGAGCAAAATAAATTAATTTTCATTTCATCGCTCCACAATATGTATATTGCGAAACCGTTCTGCTGTATGGGATTGGAAATCTAGCGCAAACTGTCTCCTATTCGCAATATTTTTCCTGCTCAGTAATGGAACTTTTCTGGTAATTGACTTTGCTGTAGTCGTTTGCGCACCGTTGGCGGACTGATGACATTGGTTATTTCCGCTGCGATAGCTTTTGATGACATGAATGGATCCTTTTTTGCCAGCAATACAATTCGAGCATTCGTCACTGAGGTTGTTTTTCTAGGTCGACCTCGTGTTTCTTTGGTAGAAACAGAAATGCTTTTCAAAGCATTGGCTACAAAATTGAAATTTAAACGTTTTGCCAGCATTTCTCAAATTTTGCATGATGCGGCGTTCCTCAGCAGTGCAATGCTTACTGCGACCCATCTTTATGAAAAAACTGGCACCGTTTTACTAAAAATAATCAATGCTATAAAAAACCTAAAGAAAATCACCTTTTGCTGAATAAAAAACACTAAAAATCCCAGATGAAGAGCAGTTACCTATTATTTCGATCAAGCCGAAAATGATGTCCTTTCACACTTACTACTGTAATACTACATATGAGATTTCATGACTTTCCTTATTACCGGTACCCTTAATTAATGGAAAAAATGTCGGCAGACAGCCGATTTAAGTGTTGCCATTACTATTACAACTCATTACCTATTATTTTGATCTTAAAATATATTGTAGCTTAAAAATACTGATTTTAAATTCATCGGTTGGCGTGTAAAATGTATTCTCATCAGTTAAAACTAGCTCTTGTCTAGCATTTACCACTTTACAATTTTTTTTTATAATCTTCAGCAAATCTTAAGAGGTTTTTTAATGGTATGCAAAACTTGAAAATACCCGACGAGGGTAATATATTTTCGTTTGGTGACCAGGATGCGTTTAATCACATTTTAGTTTCATTCTCATTCAAAGTGGTATAATTTTTGAGTGTAGTTGTAATAAGGACATTTTTATTGTGATCGATTTCCACTCCATTAAGCTTCACTCTTGACGCTTGTGATGTTCCAGGTGAATTAATGTGGTTGCGTACGAATTTGTCCTTATTGTAGATCAACATTGTGCATCGGTTTCAAATGCAATCGGATAATAATAGTCTTGATCAATCAGATTCAATGTTAATGAACTGATTCGTTTGACATTCACTGGTAGATAGATCACGTTTCTTGGAACTTCTAGCTCAGTCCTACTTCGGGTGAAAATTCGTGTGCAGTGTGCGCTGATGCGTTATTGATATACGATCCTCCTGTAATGCAATCAAGTCGAATGACATTTATTTTACTTATATTTACACGTAAATCCGATATATGACCAGTATACGATTACTGAACGGATCGTTCATTATTGAAGTAGTATATTATGTCACTGGATTTAATTTTACTCTCTAAAGTATTATTATTTGCCTTAATATTTGCTACTAAAGAGCTATCGATATGAAACAGTACATCATTAATATAATCAGCAATATTGCCAATTTCAATATTGCCGGCCCTTTTTGTAGTACGCTACCCAATGTATTCCGGAGCCAGCTGAGGAGTCTAAATTAACGATTACACATTCATAGTTTTTCGCCTGAGGATGTAGGTATAACCCAAATCCTTTTCTGAACTTTTTCAAATGTAATCCATCACCCATCGCAATAGATTTAATTTTCTGGTTATGATTGCTAAAAGGCCAGCTAATAATGGTATAAGAAAGGGTAATACTCCGGCAGTTTTCGGCACTGAAATAATTCGATGATGTTTTTACTTTTAATTGTTTTCTTTGCAGCTTTAATTGCCAATTGTATAGCCTTTTTCGATATTTTTTCTTTAAAACTTTTCCAATAAAATGAACTGATTAACTAATCAAGGGTTTATCTACACTCGATTACCTACACCTAAATTAACTTTCGCCTTCATCAGATTTGTAATTAGAAGTGCATTCGATCGTTCACCTAGTCCAGCGTCTTTGGATGTAACCCTTTGCCAGGCCTTTTCAGTTAAGATTTTGTCAGCTATGTCGATCGTTTATATTTACATATATCGTGTTCTTTAAACGCTTGATCAAGTAAATTTATTCCAGGGTCACCTCTGTCCAGGCGAAATTGAAGTTATGCTCCAAGTCCACAACATTGACTTGACCAGGTACACTGAGAGACAAAAGTATTCGCAAAACCAACGTTGACGCCTTTAATTGCTCACAATTAAAAATAACACAAGTATATAATTTTTTAATTAATTTTTAATCAAAGCTTGACTCTTAACTTATAAATGTTAATTAACATAATTTAAAATATTAACTCTATTTTAACAAAAACCAAAAAAAGGAACATAGAGTCCATATTTCAATTGGACAAAAATATTCGCAACATACATAAAATATGGAAAAAAAGTGATAGTTTTGTAGTTCAATACTTTGTTTGCATTCCTTTTTGCTTAATTACTGCCTGTAATCTATTCGGCATTGAATGTACAAGTTTTTCCGTGACTTGTGGTGAAATTTGACCCCACTCGTACTGAAAGACTTCTTTGAGATGCTTATCAGAGGTAATACGATGTTGTCTTACCTTCCGATCTAAAACATCCCAAAGATAGTCAATAGGATTTAAATCCGGAGATTGAGGTGGTGTTTTCAGTTTGTGGGGGGCATTATAGAGCAACCACAAACGTACAATTTCGGCCGTATACTTGGGGTCGCTGTCTTGTTGGAAGTGGTATTCGGACCCTAAGCTTAGTTTATCAGCGCTTTTCGAAAGATTTTCCTTCAAAATGTTAAGGTAGTCTTTCTTGCGCATTTTACCATCTATAAAGACTAACTCCCCCCCCGCCTGCAGCAACCATGCACCCCCACACCAGTACTCTACCACCACTATGCTTCACTATTGTTTGCAGATTCTTTTCTTCTAAAGCTGTTCCCGCTTTTCTCCATACTTAAATGCGTCCATTAGATCGGTAAATATTAAATTTACTTTTGTCCGATATTAGTACTTTGTCCCAAAACTCGTTTGTTTTGTTTTGGTATTATTTAGTGAATTATAGCCTTTTTTGTTTATTTAGCTTTTTAATAAAGGGTTTTCTTCTTGGTGTCCTGGCCTCGTACACCTCACTTTGTAGTACTCTGCGTACGGTGCGTGGGTGAATTTCGTTTCCAGTGCTTTCTTTTATCTGCCCACTAATATAGGATGACGACGTCTTTGGATCCTTCTTTATTTTTAGGACAATTTGTCGCCTTTCCCTATCTGTCAGCTCTTTTTTAACACGTGATTGCGAATACTTTTGTCCAACTAAAATATGGACCTTGTGTTGCGTTTTCTACTTTTTTTTAACATAGTGTAAAGATTTTAAGTTTTGTTTATTTACATTTATAGATTATCAGTAACGCTTTGAATAAAGACGCATTAACAATTTCAAAGTTGGTTTTTTTGGATGTCCTGAGCAATCAAAGGGATCAACGTTGGTTTTGCGAATACTTTTGTCTCTCAGTGTAGATGCAATTCAATAGGCAAATTATTAATAAGAGAATTCCCTAAACCGTGTCCTTTTACAGACGAGGATCGACTAATTGGTTTTTTAAGAAAATCAATCATTTTTATATTGTATTATTATCCTTTTTCTAATACCTTTCGATCGTGAGGATGTCGCGCATTGCTCTGATTGCTTTAAAAATATATTATCCGTGTTTAAAGGATATTATCGGTTTTCTCAACCGGCCCCTCGTCCTAGGGGTTTCACCAAAAGGAACTGGCCCTCCAGGTTGGTTGTTGTGCCGTCCCTATCACGTAAAAAAAACACTAGTTACGAGAGAAACACTCGCCTTGGATTTAAATCGACCACCTTATACAAGATCACGACCCGGAACGTTTACGAACTACGAATTAAGAGTATGCACCTGGAACGTACGCACATTGTACAACCCTGGTGCTGCTAAAAACTAAAACCTGTCTTCACGCGGAACAAGGCACGTATTACTGCGATCCAGGAGATACGATGGATAGGATCAGGTATACAAAAATGACAAAATTGCGACATTTATTACAGCTGCCACAAAAAATTGCACATGTTAGGATGCGGATTCGTCCAACGAATTTCAAGTCGAGACCCACCACCTCTTCATCGACTTTAAAGCCGCATACAACAGCATTCATCGTCTTGATCCAGCTGTGCCGCGTGACGCTGGAAAACATACGGTGCAATGTGCAATTTGGGAACAGCATCTCTGAACTATCCTACTCACCGGATTTCGGCAAGGAGATGCGCTGTCGTGTGACTTCTTCAATCTAGTGCTGGAACAGATAGGGCGCAGGGCAGGCGTCAACATGGAAGGCACTATCTTCAATAAATCTGTCCAGCTGCTGGGATATGCAGATGACATCGACATCATCGGTCGCTCCCAGTGCGCCGTTATAGAAGCTTTCACGGCAATTGAAGAAGAGGCGAAACGAGTTAGCCTTGAAGTAAATGAGGACAAAACCAAGTACCTGTTGTCAACAAACAAAGAAACATCGGTCCACCGTTAGCAACAGTAACTTTGAGGTAGTTAGGGAGTTTACCTACCTCGGACTAAATATCAACTCCACGAACGACACCCTTGTGGAGATTCGACTTACCATAGGAAACCGCTGGTTCGGGAGCCCGTTAAGTAAGTAAGTTATGCACATTTTTTGAGAAAAATAGTGGGGAGACCATCCGGACCGGGCGAGAATTCATCCCTAAGATTTAGTAATCTATTTTCGATAAAAGTAGGGTCAAAGCGTTGAGACAGAAATAGACAAACGGAGAAGTTAGGCAGGTGTTTGAAGTAAGAGGGATCCGCTTTGAAGGAGCTGGCAGCAAAATATTGTTTGAAAAAGGTGGTAAAAAATTTGGAAATGGTATGTGAGTCGGTTGATGAGATATTTTCTAAAGACTAGGAGTGAGGGTAACCGTCCGACTTTTTACATGCACCTATACCTATAGGGCAAGTATTGCAATCGTGAAAAAAATCGAACTCGAGATTTTAATCAAACTTGACATTACTATGGTGGAGAAGTCCAAAAAAGTAGGTCCGGCAATTCCTTCTGTCTGTCTGTCAGTCTGTCAGTCTTCGATAAAATTCGATTTCGATAAAATTTGATGTGTGGGTTGGTTTGGGTATATGCTATGAGGTGGCATACCACGTTTTTCACGAAAAATTCGAATAACGGTAATATTGAAAATCAGCTGTTTCTCGGGTATTTGTGCTGTGATTGGGCTAAAAATTATTATTTGTAGGTTATAAGACAAGTGCAAAATAATGGCATACCAAATTTTGGAATGCCACGCCCACTTTTATAAAACTTATTTTTCAAAATTTTTACTAGAAATTGAGAAAAAATGATTTAAGCAAAGTAATATGCCTTAAAATTCTTTATAATTCACTCAAACACCCTATCTGGCCACGCCCACTTTTTATGGGCATTTTTATAAAAACAAACATTGAGCACTCCTACAATATTATGACTTATTATTCCATCGAAACGCGGAAGGCCACGCCTACTTTACTGGGAAGAGCAAGACTTGGACTTTAATCCTGATGAAATTTTACACTTATAGCATTACGGTGCAAGTAAGTACGTACGACCCAGTCGTGCACTTTATTTTTATAGTTGACGAATTGGAAAAAAGACTTGGGATCGTTTCTCAGATTTGTTTGCACTTTATTTAAATAGTTTTGGTAGAGAGCTGACTGAATTGAAGACAAAAACCAAGGTAGTTGGAGTAGTCAGAAAAGGAATTGGTACGAAGAAATACTGCCCATAATTTCTTTCTCTTGTTGTGTGAGGTGCGAAGTTTACGATTGTACCAAGAAGGGGGTGTAGAAGGTGTTTTATGGCGCGAGAAGGGGACAAATAAATCAATAAAACAGGGGTTGTTGTCGTCATCTCAAAAAACATTGAAAGTGGGGGGAATAACTCTTGGCTCTTTATGTCGGGAATCAAGTTAGTTCCAGGCAGGGCATAGATATCGAAAGGGAGAGTATGAGCTTGCCGCAAAAACAGCATGGGTTTTAGAGCGCAGGCCTCTTACATTTTGGTAGTAAAAAGTAAGAGGAAGATTCTTGTAAGGAGAGGTATGGGAGGGTGGTATGGTTTCAGATGGTGGTGGCAACTTATGGACGAAAAAATTTATTGTGGTCACTTCGGCTCCGTTGTAGATGTGTTATCCTTTTAGAGTGTACGTAGTGACCAAAGGCAGCAAGTTCAGCTTAAATTTTTTGGGGGGACATATTAAAAGTCTCGTGAAACCTAATATACATTTTCTTAAGACTGTTGAGTTCAATGGGTAAACCTTCTTGTTGGATGGAAACTATTACGGTCGTTTTGCTTTTTCCCTCATAGCAAACTGAATCGGATTTGTCGTGAAGATAGGCAAGAAAGAGACGTATGACATAAGAAATGAGTTTTCTACTGAAGTGTGTGATGAAACCGTAAGAAATGTGCTTCGAAAAAATAATTACAACGGTCGCGTAGCTAGGAAGAAACCCTTCATTTCGCAAAAAAATCGCGTTAGAAGGCTCGCATTCGCAAGGGAGCATTTGGACAAGCCTCAAAGCTTTTGGAATACTGTAATATTTAGAGATGAGAGCAAGTTCCACGCTTTCCAGACAAATGGAAAGGGTAAAGTATGGCGCCAACCCAATAAAGAACTGCAAAAGGAGAATCTAGCACCTACTGTTAAACATGGTGGAGGTAACGTGATGGTGTGGGGGTGTATGTCCGCCCCTGGGGTGGGAAATTTGGTGTTTATGGAATCAACCATGAACCGCTTTGTGTACCTTGACATTTAAAAAAAAAATCTCCATGAAAGTGCAGACAAATTGGGACTACATGGATCGTTTGTGTTTCAACAGGACAACGATCCCAAACACATATCTCACATTGTCAAGGAATGGTTGCTGTATAGGGTGTCTAAAGAGTTGCATAGTCCTCCACAATCACCAGATTTGAACCCCATCGAACACCTTTGGGACGAATTAGAGAGAAGAAGTCGAAAATATGATATCACTAGTAAATAAAGTGCACGACTGGGCCGTACAAACTTGCACCTAGGTATATCTAAAATTCTTGTGTGTATTTGAGGTAAAAAGAAATAAACGAATACATACCTACATAGGTTTACATATGTAAGTTGACTATTAAGAAACCCTCGTTCATCAGATTGGCCAAAAACGTTAGATATCAGCTGTAGGATTTGATAAACCTATTGAAAACCAAGCAACGTCGGAACTATGTTATTTTTCTTCAGTTTCACTCATAAATTCATTGCCTTTGAACTCCGGTGAATATGCGAAAACCCAAAGTAAGTCCCTAAAAAAGTAACAATATTTTCTTTCTCTCTCTCTGTCTTTTAACCAATGAAAATGATATTCAGACAAATCCAGTAGCACGTGCGCACCAATCAAAACCTGTATCGTAATGAAAAAAACGTTTCCATGACAACAGCTGTGTTCTAGGAAAGTTTGTTGGTATATAATTTTGAAAATCGGTTCAGTAGGAAGGAGTTGGGATAAAATTCATATCTGCCTATTAATATGATATGAAAATGGTGTTTTTGTTAACCTGGCTGTAAGAGAAGTGACATTTTAAGCAATTTTGACGAAAAACGTGGTATGCCATCTTATAGAATTTTGTAAAAGAAGACTAGATATGAAAATAAAACAGTAACGATCGAGAAAAGCGTGTTTTTATGAAGTTGGCTATAAGTAAAATACCTTTTTAAAAAGTTTTGGTCAAAAACGTTGTATGCCATCTCATAGGGTTGAAAAAGGCTTGCTCTAGTATAAAATTTAATAAAAATCGTTGGAGCCGTTTTCGAATAAATTGGCTTCAACTGCTCGATTTCGCGAAAAATACCGTTATACTAACTTTTGGCCAAAAATGTGATACAGTTCCTGATAGGATTTGAGACGTTTAATCTTATGTGAAAATTTTAATGAAATCGTTGAAGGCGTTTTCAAGCAAATCGGCTTTTAGTCACCTTGGTCCTAAGTACCGTTGTATCATACTTAGACCAAAACGTGGTACGCCATCCTGTTGCATTACTTCGTACTAGTCCGAATATTAAATTTGAATTAAATCATTGGAGCCGTTTTCCTACAAATCGACTTTTTGTCAAATTGACTATAAGTAAAGTACCATTGTTGCCAATTTTGGTAAGCAACACGATACATCATCTGATTGCAATTAACTAGACTAATTGAAATATGAAGTTTAATAAAAATCGTTGGAGCCGTTTTCGAATAAATTGGCTTCAACTGCTCGATTTCGCGAAAAATACCGTTATACTAACTTTTGGCCAAAGATGTGATACAGTTCCTGATAGGATCTGAGACTTTAATCTTATGTGAAAATTTTAATAAAATCGTTGAAGACGTTTTCAAGCAAATCGGCTTTTAGTCACCTTGGTATTAAGTACCGTTGTATTATACTTAGACCAAAACGTGGTACGCCATCATGTTGCATTACTTCGTACTAGTCCGAATATTAAATTTGAACTAAATCATTGGAGCCGTTTTCTACAAATCGACTTTTTGTCAAATTGGCTATAAGTAAAATACCATTGTTGAAAATTTTGGTAAGCAGCACGATACATCATCTGATTGCAATTGACTGCACTAATTGAAATAAGAAGTTTAATCAAAATCGTTAGACCCGTTTTCGAGAAAATCCCTTTTAACTGAAATCGGCCTTAAGTAAACTACCCTTAATTTTGAGGTTAGAATGAAAATTCCGATTTTGCCTCTAGGGATTATCACACAGACCCTATATATGAAGTTTGATCTAAATCCATCCACTCGTTTAGGCTGTAACCTCGTGCACAGACAAACAGACAGACAGACAGACAGACGGCATTGGCGGACCTACTTTTTTGGACTTCTCCATTATAGTAATGTCAAGTTTGACTAAAATCTCGAGTTCCAAATTTTGCACGAATACAATACTTGCCCTATAGGTATAGGTGCAAGTAAAAATTACTGATAGAAAAGCTGAAACAAGAATGGGACCGAATGGATTCTGCTACTACGTCTAACTTGGTGAATTCGATGCAACGACGCATGCAATCAGTGATCAACGCTAAAGGCTATCCTACCAAATACTAATATAAAGTTTGCATTGCATTGAATTGTTTTTTTAAAGGATAACCCAACGTGTACGGAGACTTTTTTGATGTATATTATGAAATTATATTTTGTATTGTTTTGTTTTTTGCTTTTATTCGCTTACTGTATATAAATTAATTAATACATATTATTTGGTAATATATGAAGTAAAATTTGGCCAAATTTTATTAATAAATTTAATCACTTAAAAAAGTTATTTCGCTTTTTCTTTGTAAGTAGGTAGTGTACGGAGACTTTTTTGATTGACTGTACATTCTCATAAACCTTTTTTTCTCTCAACTTGGAGAGTGCATAGCGACATTCAGTATCTGGTGTATCCATACTTCGCTGGGTAAGTTTAACTACAGGAGGCAAGAGGGGATCATTAGAAGGGGTTGTTAGGGGAGGGATTAAATAATAGGGAGCTCAGTTTTTCTTTCTCTTAGAATAATTTTTTCTGAAAGCGTTATTAGCTGCCATTTATTTAACGGAATCTTGTAAGCAAAATGAAGAATGCTTTCAAAAATCCGTATCCTGGCATGCAAAATTGACAAACCAAATTTTTTCGCATTTTTATCAACTTCTTTCGTTCTGGAAAGATCATTAAAATATTTCGAAGTTGCTCCACAAATATAACATTTCATTGTAGATTTAGTGTTAGTTGCTGCGTTGCAAACTTTACCATCGACCATTGTAAAAACTAACGTGTTTTTTACTTCTAATATTCTATCGCCTTCTATGAGGGGTTTTGTTCAATGTATTTATTTTGAGTTTCTTTTACAAAACTTATTTTTATTGGACGACAATAGCGTGGCGAGGATGGCGTTGGATTTTGCCAAATAATTTTGTTTGTTGAATTGCAAAGCAAACGTAAGGGCACACATGAGCATTGCAAGATGTTTGCATCTGAATCAGAGATGTTTTCAAAATTTTGTTTGAATTGCGTTTGGTGCGAACCATCACATCCCCATTTTGAAATAAATTCTAAAGAACTGCACTCGTTTTAGTTTAAAGTTTGTAGTACGTCAACCAAATACAACAATAAGCGTTCAGCTGTATGGTTTAGTAAGTCCTGTAAGTTTATCTCAGCTAAAGTTTCTGTTACAGTATATGATACTGAATACTGAATACTGTAGCAAGGAAAATGTTTTTTTTCACTAGTTCTCACTATCTTATACTGCTTTCAAGATAGATTTGTTTCAACGAAAATAGAAAGAGCTTTAAGATTACATAGTTTCTTATGTTGGAAACTATCGGACAATGCTTTCTTATACCTCTTTGCCATCCCAGGAGAGTCGATGATTTCTTTCAGTACTTTTGAAGCTTGCGATTTTCCTTTTTCACGTAGCTTCATTTGCGTAGCAAACGCAAGTTCCTCTGTTTTATTACTATTACATAGCTTTGTGTTCTTCTTCTCTTGCTCTGTACACTAAGTTATGTGAAAGTTTTCGACGGCCGGCCACGGCCATTGAAAATTGGTACCTCAAAATCTCCCTGAAGCCAAATTTAATTTTTTCTTAAAAATCTAACATTTGTCCGTTGTGAACTTAACCATCTTAACTTAAATTCATGCCTTAATATAATTAAAAAGATTGTACGTTGAAACTACCAATAAAAATAAAGTTGAGCTTAGTCTAATACATTAAACGTCTAATTTTAAGCTTAAAATCTATAAGTTTTTCCTCCGTGCAAGACGCTTTATTGAGCAAATAGCTCTGAAGGTGGATATTTAGCTTCAAAATCATTTTCTTTATACTCATTCATAACATCATATAACTGCCTTTTAGTTAAAATACCGAAGCCAGACGATCCTTCAAGCAAAAGAATTAATTTTATGATAAGCAATTGTCGAATTTTCATTAAACTAGACACACATAAGGGACGATAAAATCTAGAGGGGCAGTTATGGGCAGCAATTTTTTTTTGCTACAGCTTCCTGACATCTTTCTCTACAAGCTGATACTAAAAAAGTTACCGAATAACACCGAATTATATAGCAAAAGGTAAGGTAAGACCCACCTACACACATTTCAAATAAACCCAATATCTATTAAACTGAAGCTACAATAATTATAGAAATAGCTTCATAATAAAGTATACACCTGCAGCTGATTCTTCCATACCAAAAAAGACTGTACACAATATTAAAAACAATAAAAACTTAATTATGTAGCAGTGGTATTTTTCACACAAATCAACAGATTTACAATGTAAGCTTATGATCGATGACTTTCAACTGATGCTGTGGCAAAGTGTGTGCATGAAAACAAAAAAAAAACAATGGTTCATTGTTCAATGGGTATTAAACTACAGCTAGGAAAAAAAATACGACTCAACTCTACATTTTCAAACATAGATTTATGAGAGGTTTTTCGAGGCAAATACCCCTATGTGCGATGAGAGGTTGGGGTCAAATTAAATGAGACGCGCTTATGTGTAGGTTTCGGTTGGACAACGCCGGAGGGTTTGTTAGAAGATGTTGTTGATGGGGGATATACATATGTAGGTCGGAGGGGTGAACTTTAAGAAGATATTGGTTTTAAGACTCCAGTTAGCGCCGGATTTGTGACAGGTGTTGGGAATTGATTTTGTTTTAGGTGGTAAGGAGGGGGGTATAGTAGACTGAGGGAAAGATCTTCTAGGAGGAAATTGGATTGGGGGAAAATTTGGAAGTGTTCCCATTTTAAGACTCCAGTTAGAATGATGAATGATGGGAAGAGGTTATTTTTTGGAAGTATAGAGTTGGGAATTTGTTTTACGTTTACGTTTATTATAAATATTTTTGAAATTTAAAACCTCACCTGAAGGGTTGAGAAAGAGCCATTCATATTTATAAGGTATATTAAATTTAAATGTGTTAGACTTATTAGTTAATTTAATGCAATTATTTATTTCTATAAACAGCTTTCTTTTTTAAAATAGACTAACCAAGCTGCATCGGCATTCTGCGGTACACCTTCGATGGTAAGATGGATGCAGTTGCTATCGTTAATTTTTTCCAGCCTGTTGTTTCATTCAGGAAAAGTCCAGGTAGTTGTTGTTGAATAGTTGATAATGCGACATTTTCAGGAGATAGTTCTGATGCAGGTTCGCTAGAGCAGGCTGTGTGGCACAACATATCCAGTAATTCATCCAAAATCGATGCATTGTATTGGGGCTGGGGAATGTCGGTGGTTCTATTGAATTGCAGGGTGCATCTGATGTAATCACCTATGTCACTTAGTAACTCGGTTTGCTGTGATGTCATTGCTGAGATCGTAAATACTGTGGTTGAGTTCAGTAAAACCATAATCAGAGCTGGAGTCTTGGAAATGAATTTCCAGATCGGAAAGAAGGAATTTGAGGTGTTCTTGAGTTTTGGGAAGATTTGGATCAGTTTTTTTCTTTTTGGCTATCGCTTAAACTGGTGGTACGCGTTAAACCTTTAAGATCAGCTTTGATCGTCGAAAGGCAAGACAGATAAGGATCACTTGGCGGTTTGTTCAATAATTCGGCAATGTTCACAAGGTTTTTCTCCACGGATTTTAGTCTCGATTTACTTGAATTAGTTGACCCTTCAGTTATGTTTTGCAGTTCTTCAAACGCCTTATTGAGGTCATCGCACCTGGAAAATTGGCCAAGAGTTTTTTTGTGACACAATTTGTTTTCCGGGGTAAAGGAGGCAATTGAATCACTAACACATTTAATCGCAAGCATGATATGCGAAAGGGAAATGTTTTTGCACTCATCGCAATAAAATAAAAAGTTATAGCTAAAGTCTTTTAGATAAACAATCGCACGATTTTAGACAGATACCATTGCAGGGTAATAAGTTCGTGTTGTTGTCGTTAGAAGAGCAATTTGAATAATCGCACTGATTAGACATTATAAAATGTTGCGCTAGGTCAGTGAAAAATATTAAATATTTGTTATTAGGTTTGAAATTGCGCACTTGGGGTAACCGGTAGGGTTGAGAATTGCAACTTGGCAATTTGTAGTTCGTGAACTCGAGGTACAGAGATATTGCAAGTCGTCGGAAATTTACTTTTATTTATATTTTTTATTTTTTTTTTTTTTAATTTGTTTATGGGTGCCTCGCGAACTAAGGTTGGGAATAGCGACACAAAAAAAAGCGTCCGATCGATTGCAAGGTTGAATAATCAATAATGAAACGACTGGTACATTTTTGAGAACATTCATTCTTCCGCCGAGATTTATTTGCTTTGTGCTCAATACCTCTCTTTTTCACGTACGTAAAATCTACCCATCTCAGGCGAATGATCGTCATACCCATGAACGCTTGCCTAGACACGAAAATATGCTTCATGGTCATGAAAGCTGTTTTGACAGGCGAGGAAAGCTGAAATTCAAAACATATCGTTTTCAAAACGATCGTTGAAGTGGTAGGTCGACAGGGATGAAATTTTTTTTCAATTTAAATTCTTGGTTTTGTATGGTCTTACCAAATTAATTTTGTCCTTTATTTTAATAACTTGTTCCGGTGGGCGTCATTGGAAAATGATGATGTATTGTAAGTTTATACATTCATTTATAAAACCATTAAGTGATTTTCTCAACAGACATACAGAAAAATGAATACATGCTCTTGGCACAGTATTCATACATTCTTATTAAATAAAGTGCACGACTGGGTCGTACGTACTTGCACCGTAATGCTATAAGTGTATAATTTTATTGGGATTAAAATCCAAGTCTTACTCTTCCCAATAAAATAAGCGTGGCATTCCGCGTTTCGATGGAATAATAGTCATAACATTGTAGGAGTTTACTGAATGTTTTGTTTTTTAAAAAACACCTTTAAAAAGTGGGCGTGGCCAGATAAGGTTTTTGAGTGAATTATAGAAAATTTGAGCGCCTAAATAATTTTTTCTCAATTTCTAGTAAAAATTTTGAAAAAAAAAATATTTATAAAAGTGGGCGTGGCAATTTCAAAATTTGGTATGCCATTAGTCTGCACTTGTCTTATAACCTAGACATATTAATTTTTAACCCAATCGCCGAACAAATACACGAGAAACAGCTGATTTTCAAATTTTTCGAATTTTATTCGAATTTTTCGTGAAAAACGTGGTATGCCACCTCATAGCATATGCCCAGACTAACTTACACATCAAATTTTATCGAAATCGTTAGACCCATTTTCGAGAAAATCCCTTTTAACTGAAATCGGCCTTAAGAAACTACCCTTAATTTTGAGGTTAGAATGAAAATTCAAATTTCGCCTCTAGGGAATATCCCACAGACCCTATATATAAAGTTTGAAGCAAATCAGACAGACAGACAGACAGACAGACAGACTGACAGACTGACAGACTGACAGACTGACAGACTGACAGACTGACAGACTGACAGACTGACAGACAGACAGACGGCATTGGCGGACCTACTTTTTTGGACTTCTCCATTATGGTAATGTCAAGTTTGATTAAAATCTCGAGTTCCAAATTTTGCACGAATACAATACTTGCCCTATAGGTATAGGTGCAAGTAAAAATGTCCGTATCACTAATTAAGCGCCCTATACACTATCAATGTTACTTTTCAATATTATTTGAACGAGTCATCATTCAAGTTACATTAATCGTTTGTGTACTCTTCAACGTTTGTCAAGTAACCTTGCTACATTGATGAAAATCAAAACTGATTTAATTTCCGTCAATTTTCACTTACATTACATTGATCATTTGTTGGCTGAATCAATGTTACGTATCAATGTTTTCATTTGTGAAATAGCAATCGCAGTGACAAGATGTCTGATTTTCGACAATGTAAATGGGGATTGCACGGCAGGTCTCTGGAATTATAGTGTACTGTACCCACCAAAACAAAAAAACACAAAAGAGCATAATAGTATCAAATGACACCAAAATCAACAGTCACAAAATCAAAACACTGGATGGCACACACCAAAGTCATAAGAAGATAGGCAGAATTGGAACATAAATATTGCAATGTTCACTGCCCAAGTATTTGGACAGATGTGTGTCTTAAGTGGTATACAATATCGCAGTGCTTAACACTCTTTGACTCAGTGACTCTTTGTACGGATACAGTGTATTAAATGTTTGAAGTATATAAAGACCGATCTAAAGAAAATAAAGACAGATTCAACTAGACCACAAATAGACCTGTTTCTCATTTTTTGATCAGTTTGATCTAAATCCATCCACTCGTTTAGGCTGTAACCTCGTGCACAGACAAACAGACAGACAGACAGACAGACAGACAGACGGCATTGGCGGACCTACTTTTTTGGACTTCTCCATTATAGTAATGTCAAGTTTGACTAAAATCTCGAGTTCCAAATTTTGCACGAATACAATACTTGCCCTATAGGTATAGGTGCAAGTAAAAATTACTGATAGAAAAGCTGAAACAAGAATGGGACCGAATGGATTCTGCTACTACGTCTAACTTGGTGAATTCAATGCAACGACGCATGCAATCAGTGATCAACGCTAAAGGCTATCCTACCAAATACTAATATAAAGTTTGCATTGCATTGAATTGTTTTTTTAAAGGATAACCCAACGTGTACGGAGACTTTTTTGATGTATATTATGAAATTATATTTTGTATTGTTTTGTTTTTTGCTTTTATTCGCTTACTGTATATAAATTAATTAATACATATTATTTGGTAATATATGAAGTAAAATTTGGCCAAATTTTATTAATAAATTTAATCACTTAAAAAAGTTATTTCGCTTTTTCTTTGTAAGTAGGTAGTGTACGGAGACTTTTTTGATTGACTGTACATTCTCTGTACATTTTCTCTCAACTTGGAGAGTGCATAGCGACATTCAGTATCTGGTGTATCCATACTTCGCTGGGTAAGTTTAACTACAGGAGGCAAGAGGGGATCATTAGAAGGGGTTGTTAGGGGAGGGATTAAATAGGAGGGAGCTCAGTTTTTCTTTCTCTTAGAATAATTTTTTCTGAAAGCGTTATTAGCTGCCATTTATTTAACGGAATCTTGTAAGCAAAATGAAGAATGCTTTCAAAAATCCGTATCCTGGCATGCAAAATTGACAAACCAAATTTTTTCGCATTTTTATCAACTTCTTTCGTTCTGGAAAGATCATTAAAATATTTCGAAGTTGCTCCACAAATATAACATTTCATTGTAGATTTAGTGTTAGTTGCTGCGTTGCAAACTTTACCATCGACCATTGTAAAAACTAACGTGTTTTTTACTTCTAATATTCTATCGCCTTCTATGAGGGGTTTTGTTCAATGTATTTATTTTGAGTTTCTTTTACAAAACTTATTTTTATTGGACGACAATAGCGTGGCGAGGATGGCGTGGGATTTTGCCAAATAATTTTGTTTGTTGAATTGCAAAGCAAACGTAAGGGCACAAATGAGCATTGCAAGATGTTTGCATCTGAATCAGAGATGTTTTCAAAATTTTGTTTGAATTGCGTTTGGTGCGAACCATCACATCCCCATTTTGAAATAAATTCTAAAGAACTGCACTCGTTTTAGTTTAAAGTTTGTAGTACGTCAACCAAATACAACAATAAGCGTTCAGCTGTATGGTTTAGTAAGTCCTGTAAGTTTATCTCAGCTAAAGTTTCTGTTACAGTATATGATACTGAATACTGAATACTGTAGCAAGGAAAAAATTTTTTTTCACTAGTTCTCACTATCTTATACTGCTTTCAAGATAGATTTGTTTCAACGAAAATAGAAAGAGCTTTAAGATTACATAGTTTCTTATATTGGAAACTATCGGACAATGCTTTCTTATACCTCTTTGCCATCCCAGGAGAGTCGATGATTTCTTTCAGTACTTTTGAAGCTTGCGATTTTCCTTTTTCACGTAGCTTCATTTGAGTAGCAAACGCAAGTTCCTCTGTTTTATTACTATTACGTAGCTTTGTGTTCTTCTTCTCTTGCTCTGTACACTAAGTTGAAAATTGGTACCTCAAAATCTCCCTGAAGCCAAATTTAATTTTTTCTTAAAAATCTAGCATTTGTCCGTTGTGAACTTAACCATCTTAACTTAAATTCATGCCTTAATATAATTAAAAAGATTGTACGTTGAAACTACCAATAAAAATAAAGTTGAAATCCACCTCTGAAGGTGGATATTTAGCTTCAAAATCATTTTCTTTATACTCATTCATAACATCATATAACTGCCTTTTAGTTAAAATACAGAAGCCAGACGATCCTTCAAGCAAAAGAATTAATTTTATGATAAGCAATTGTCGAATTTTCATTAAACTAGACACACATAAGGGACGATAAAATCTAGAGGGGCAGTTATGGGCAGCAATTTTTTTTTGCTACAGCTTCCTGACATCTTTCTCTACAAGCTGATACTAAAAAAGTTACCGAATAACACCGAATTATATAGCAAAAGGTAAGGTAAGACCCACCTACACACATTTCAAATAAACCCAATATCTATTAAACTGAAGCTACAATAATTATAGAAATAGCTTCATAATAAAGTATACACCTGCAGCTGATTCTTCCATACCAAAAAAGACTGTACACAATATTAAAAACAATAAAAACTTAATTATGTAGCAGTGGTATTTTTCACACAAATCAACAGATTTACAATGTAAGCTTATGATCGATGACTTTCAACTGATGCTGTGGCAAAGTGTGTGCATGAAAACAAAAAAAAACAATGGTTCATTGTTCAATGGGTATTAAACTACAGCTAGGAAAAAAAATACGACTCAACTCTACATTTTCAAACATAGATTTATGAGAGGTTTTTCGAGGCAAATACCCCTATGTGCGATGAGAGGTTGGGGTCAAATTAAATGAGACGCGCTTATGTGTAGGTTTCGGTTGGACAACGCCGGAGGGTTTGTTAGAAGATGTTGTTGATGGGGGATATACATATGTAGGTCGGAGGGGTGAACTTTAAGAAGATATTGGTTTTAAGACTCCAGTTAGCGCCGGATTTGTGACAGGTGTTGGGAATTGATTTTGTTTTAGGTGGTAAGGAGGGGGGTATAGTAGACTGAGGGAAAGATCTTCTAGGAGGAAATTGGATTGGGGGAAAATTTGGAAGTGTTCCCATTTTAAGACTCCAGTTAGAATGATGAATGATGGGAAGAGGTTATTTTTTGGAAGTATAGAGTTGGGAATTTGTTTTACGTTTACGTTTATTATAAATATTTTTGAAATTTAAAACCTCACCTGAAGGGTTGAGAAAGAGCCATTCATATTTATAAGGTATATTAAATTTAAATGTGTTAGACTTATTAGTTAATTTAATGCAATTATTTATTTCTATAAACAGCTTTCTTTTTTAAAATAGACTAACCAAGCTGCATCGGCATTCTGCGGTACACCTTCGATGGTAAGATGGATGCAGTTGCTATCGTTAATTTTTTCCAGCCTGTTGTTTCATTCAGGAAAAGTCCAGGTAGTTGTTGTTGTTGAATAGTTGATAATGCGACATTTTCAGGAGATAGTTCTGATGCAGGTTCGCTAGAGCAGGCTGTGTGGCACAACATATCCAGTAATTCATCCAAAATCGATGCATTGTATTGGGGCTGGGGAATGTCGGTGGTTCTATTGAATTGCAGGGTGCATCTGATGTAATCACCTATGTCACTTAGTAACTCGGTTTGCTGTGATGTCATTGCTGAGATCGTAAATACTGTGGTTGAGTTCAGTAAAACCATAATCAGACCTGGAGTTTTGGAAATGAATTTCCAGATCGGAAAGAAGGAATTTGAGGTGTTCTTGAGTTTTGGGAAGATTTGGATCAGTTTTTTTCTTTTTGGCTATCGTTTAAACTGGTGGTACGCGTTAAACCTTTAAGATCAGCTTTGATCGTCGAAAGGCAAGACAGATAAGGATCACTTGGCGGTTTGTTCAATAATTCGGCAATGTTCACAAGGTTTTTCTCCACGGATTTTAGTCTCGATTTACTTGAATTAGTTGACCCTTCAGTTATGTTTTGCAGTTCTTCAAACGCTTTATTGAGGTCATCGCACCTGGAAAATTGGCCAAGAGTTTTTTTGTGACACAATTTGTTTTCCGGGGTAAAGGAGGCAATTGAATCACTAACACATTTAATCGCAAGCATGATATGCGAAAGGGAAATGTTTTTGCACTCATCGCAATAAAATAAAAAGTTATAGCTAAAGTCTTTTAGATAAACAATCGCACGATTTTAGACAGATACCATTGCAGGGTAATAAGTTCGTGTTGTTGTCGTTAGAAGAGCAATTTGAATAATCGCACTGATTAGACATTATAAAATGTTGCGCTAGGTCAGTGAAAAATATTAAATATTTGTTATTAGGTTTGAAATTGCGCACTTGGGGTAACCGGTAGGGTTGAGAATTGCAACTTGGCAATTTGTAGTTCGTGAACTCGAGGTACAGAGATATTGCAAGTCGTCGGAAATTTACTTTTATTTATATTTTTTATTTTTTTTTTTTTAATTTGTTTATGGGTGCCTCGCGAACTAAGGTTGGGAATAGCGACACAAAAAAAAGCGTCCGATCGATTGCAAGGTTGAATAATCAATAATGAAACGACTGGTACATTTTTGAGAACATTCATTCTTCCGCCGAGATTTATTTGCTTTGTGCTCAATACCTCTCTTTTTCACGTACGTAAAATCTACCCATCTCAGGCGAATGATCGTCATACCCATGAACGCTTGCCTAGACACGAAAATATGCTTCATGGTCATGAAAGCTGTTTTGACAGGCGAGGAAAGCTGAAATTCAAAACATATCGTTTTCAAAACGATCGTTGAAGTGGTAGGTCGACAGGGATGAAATTTTTTTTCAATTTAAATTCTTGGTTTTGTATGGTCTTACCAAATTAATTTTGTCCTTTATTTTAATAACTTGTTCCGGTGGGCGTCATTGGAAAATGATGATGTATTGTAAGTTTATACATTCATTTATAAAACCATTAAGTGATTTTCTCAACAGACATACAGAAAAATGAATACATGCTCTTGGCACAGTATTCATACATTCTTATTAAATAAAGTGCACGACTGGGTCGTACGTACTTGCACCGTAATGCTATAAGTGTATAATTTTATTGGGATTAAAATCCAAGTCTTACTCTTCCCAATAAAATAAGCGTGGCATTCCGCGTTTCGATGGAATAATAGTCATAACATTGTAGGAGTTTACTGAATGTTTTGTTTTTTAAAAAACACCTTTAAAAAGTGGGCGTGGCCAGATAAGGTTTTTGAGTGAATTATAGAAAATTTGAGCGCCTATTACTTTGCTTAAATAATTTTTTCTCAATTTCTAGTAAAAATTTTGAAAAAAAAAAATATTTATAAAAGTGGGCGTGGCAATTTCAAAATTTTGTTATGCCATTAGTCTGCACTTGTCTTATAACCTAGACATATTGATTTTTAACCCAATCGCCGAACAAATACACGAGAAACAGCTAATTTTCAAATTTTTCGAATTTTATTCGAATTTTTCGTGAAAAACGTGGTATGCCACCTCATAGCATATGCCCAGACTAACTTACACATCAAATTTTATCGAAATCGTTAGAGCCATTTTCGAGAAAATCCCTTTTAACTGAAATTGGCCTTAAGAAACTACCCTTAATTTTGAGGTTAGAATGAAAATTCAAATTTCGCCTCTAGGGAATATCCCACAGACCCTATATATAAAGTTTGAAGCAAATCAGACAGACAGACAGACAGACAGACAGACTGACAGACTGACAGACTGACAGACTGACAGACTGACAGACTGACAGACTGACAGACGGCATTGGCGGACCTACTTTTTTGGACTTCTCCATTATGGTAATGTCAAGTTTGATTAAAATCTCGAGTTCCAAATTTTGCACGAATACAATACTTGCCCTATAGGTATAGGTGCAAGTAAAAATGTCCGTATCACTAATTAAGCGCCCTATACACTATCAATGTTACTTTTCAATATTATTTGAACGAGTCATCATTCAAGTTACATTAATCGTTTGTGTACTCTTCAACGTTTGTCAAGTAACCTTGCTACATTGATGAAAATCAAAACTGATTTAATTTCCGTCAATTTTCACTTACATTACATTGATCATTTGTTGGCTGAATCAATGTTACGTATCAATGTTTTCATTTGTGAAATAGCAATCGCAGTGACAAGATGTCTGATTTTCGACAATGTAAATGGGGATTGCACGGCAGGTCTCTGGAATTATAGTGTACTGTACCCACCAAAACAAAAAAACACAAAAGAGCATAATAGTATCAAATGACACCAAAATCAACAGTCACAAAATCAAAACACTGGATGGCACACACTAAAGTCATAAGAAGATAGGCAGAATTGGAACATAAATATTGCAATGTTCACTGCCCAAGTATTTGGACAGATGTGTGTCTTAAGTGGTATACAATATCGCAGTGCTTAACACTCTTTGACTCAGTGACTCTTTGTACGGATACAGTGTATTAAATGTTTGAAGTATATAAAGACCGATCTAAAGAAAATAAAGACAGATTCAACTAGACCACAAATAGACCTGTTTCTCATTTTTTGATCAGTTTGATCTAAATCCATCCACTCGTTTAGGCTGTAACCTCGTGCACAGACAAACAGACAGACAGACAGACAGACATACAGACGGCATTGGCGGACCTACTTTTTTGGACTTCTCCATTATAGTAATGTCAAGTTTGACTAAAATCTCGAGTTCCAAATTTTGCACGAATACAATACTTGCCCTTAGGTATAGGTGCAAGTAAAAATTACTGATAGAAAAGCTGAAACAAGAATGGGACCGAATGGATTCTGCTACTACGTCTAACTTGGTGAATTCGATGCAACGACGCATGCAATCAGTGATCAACGCTAAAGGCTATCCTACCAAATACTAATATAAAGTTTGCATTGCATTGAATTGTTTTTTTAAAGGATAACCCAACGTGTACGGAGACTTTTCTGATGTATATTATGAAATTATATTTTGTATTGTTTTGTTTTTTGCTTTTATTCGCTTACTGTATATAAATTAATTAATACATATTATTTGGTAATATATGAAGTAAAATTTGGCCAAATTTTATTAATAAATTTAATCACTTAAAAAAGTTATTTCGCTTTTTCTTTGTAAGTAGGTAGTGTACGGAGACTTTTTTGATTGACTGTACATTCTCTGTACATTTTCTCTCAACTTGGAGAGTGCATAGCGACATTCAGTATCTGGTGTATCCATACTTCGCTGGGTAAGTTTAACTACAGGAGGCAAGAGGGGATCATTAGAAGGGGTTGTTAGGGGAGGGATTAAATAGGAGGGAGCTCAGTTTTTCTTTCTCTTAGAATAATTTTTTCTGAAAGCGTTATTAGCTGCCATTTATTTAACGGAATCTTGTAAGCAAAATGAAGAATGCTTTCAAAAATCCGTATCCTGGCATGCAAAATTGACAAACCAAATTTTTTCGCATTTTTATCAACTTCTTTCGTTCTGGAAAGATCATTAAAATATTTCGAAGTTGCTCCACAAATATAACATTTCATTGTAGATTTAGTGTTAGTTGCTGCGTTGCAAACTTTACCATCGACCATTGTAAAAACTAACGTGTTTTTTACTTCTAATATTCTATCGCCTTCTATGAGGGGTTTTGTTCAATGTATTTATTTTGAGTTTCTTTTACAAAACTTATTTTTATTGGACGACAATAGCGTGGCGAGGATGGCGTTGGATTTTGCCAAATAATTTTGTTTGTTGAATTGCAAAGCAAACGTAAGGGCACAAATGAGCATTGCAAGATGTTTGCATCTGAATCAGAGATGTTTTCAAAATTTTGTTTGAATTGCGTTTGGTGCGAACCATCACATCCCCATTTTGAAATAAATTCTAAAGAACTGCACTCGTTTTAGTTTAAAGTTTGTAGTACGTCAACCAAATACAACAATAAGCGTTCAGCTGTATGGTTTAGTAAGTCCTGTAAGTTTATCTCAGCTAAAGTTTTTGTTACAGTATATGATACTGAATACTGAATACTGTAGCAAGGAAAAAATTTTTTTTCACTAGTTCTCACTATCTTATACTGCTTTCAAGATAGATTTGTTTCAACGAAAATAGAAAGAGCTTTAAGATTACATAGTTTCTTATGTTGGAAACTATCGGACAATGCTTTCTTATACCTCTTTGCCATCCCAGGAGAGTCGATGATTTCTTTCAGTACTTTTGAAGCTTGCGATTTTCCTTTTTCACGTAGCTTCATTTGAGTAGCAAACGCAAGTTCCTCTGTTTTATTACTATTACGTAGCTTTGTGTTCTTCTTCTCTTGCTCTGTACACTAAGTTGAAAATTGGTACCTCAAAATCTCCCTGAAGCCAAATTTAATTTTTTCTTAAAAATCTAGCATTTGTCCGTTGTGAACTTAACCATCTTAACTTAAATTCATGCCTTAATATAATTAAAAAGATTGTACGTTGAAACTACCAATAAAAATAAAGTTGAAATCCAGAGGTGGATATTTAGCTTCAAAATCATTTTCTTTATACTCATTCATAACATCATATAACTGCCTTTTAGTTAAAATACAGAAGCCAGACGATCCTTCAAGCAAAAGAATTAATTTTATGATAAGCAATTGTCGAATTTTCATTAAACTAGACACACATAAGGGACGATAAAATCTAGAGGGGCAGTTATGGGCAGCAATTTTTTTTTGCTACAGCTTCCTGACATCTTTCTCTACAAGCTGATACTAAAAAAGTTACCGAATAACACCGAATTATATAGCAAAAGGTAAGGTAAGACCCACCTACACACATTTCAAATAAACCCAATATCTATTAAACTGAAGCTACAATAATTATAGAAATAGCTTCATAATAAAGTATACACCTGCAGCTGATTCTTCCATACCAAAAAAGACTGTACACAATATTAAAAACAATAAAAACTTAATTATGTAGCAGTGGTATTTTTCACACAAATCAACAGATTTACAATGTAAGCTTATGATCGATGACTTTCAACTGATGCTGTGGCAAAGTGTGTGCATGAAAACAAAAAAAAACAATGGTTCATTGTTCAATGGGTATTAAACTACAGCTAGGAAAAAAAATACGACTCAACTCTACATTTTCAAACATAGATTTATGAGAGGTTTTTCGAGGCAAATACCCCTATGTGCGATGAGAGGTTGGGGTCAAATTAAATGAGACGCGCTTATGTGTAGGTTTCGGTTGGACAACGCCGGAGGGTTTGTTAGAAGATGTTGTTGATGGGGGATATACATATGTAGGTCGGAGGGGTGAACTTTAAGAAGATATTGGTTTTAAGACTCCAGTTAGCGCCGGATTTGTGACAGGTGTTGGGAATTGATTTTGTTTTAGGTGGTAAGGAGGGGGGTATAGTAGACTGAGGGAAAGATCTTCTAGGAGGAAATTGGATTGGGGGAAAATTTGGAAGTGTTCCCATTTTAAGACTCCAGTTAGAATGATGAATGATGGGAAGAGGTTATTTTTTGGAAGTATAGAGTTGGGAATTTGTTTTACGTTTACGTTTATTATAAATATTTTTGAAATTTAAAACCTCACCTGAAGGGTTGAGAAAGAGCCATTCATATTTATAAGGTATATTAAATTTAAATGTGTTAGACTTATTAGTTAATTTAATGCAATTATTTATTTCTATAAACAGCTTTCTTTTTTAAAATAGACTAACCAAGCTGCATCGGCATTCTGCGGTACACCTTCGATGGTAAGATGGATGCAGTTGCTATCGTTAATTTTTTCCAGCCTGTTGTTTCATTCAGGAAAAGTCCAGGTAGTTGTTGTTGTTGAATAGTTGATAATGCGACATTTTCAGGAGATAGTTCTGATGCAGGTTCGCTAGAGCAGGCTGTGTGGCACAACATATCCAGTAATTCATCCAAAATCGATGCATTGTATTGGGGCTGGGGAATGTCGGTGGTTCTATTGAATTGCAGGGTGCATCTGATGTAATCACCTATGTCACTTAGTAACTCGGTTTGCTGTGATGTCATTGCTGAGATCGTAAATACTGTGGTTGAGTTCAGTAAAACCATAATCAGACCTGGAGTTTTGGAAATGAATTTCCAGATCGGAAAGAAGGAATTTGAGGTGTTCTTGAGTTTTGGGAAGATTTGGATCAGTTTTTTTCTTTTTGGCTATCGTTTAAACTGGTGGTACGCGTTAAACCTTTAAGATCAGCTTTGATCGTCGAAAGGCAAGACAGATAAGGATCACTTGGCGGTTTGTTCAATAATTCGGCAATGTTCACAAGGTTTTTCTCCACGGATTTTAGTCTCGATTTACTTGAATTAGTTGACCCTTCAGTTATGTTTTGCAGTTCTTCAAACGCTTTATTGAGGTCATCGCACCTGGAAAATTGGCCAAGAGTTTTTTTGTGACACAATTTGTTTTCCGGGGTAAAGGAGGCAATTGAATCACTAACACATTTAATCGCAAGCATGATATGCGAAAGGGAAATGTTTTTGCACTCATCGCAATAAAATAAAAAGTTATAGCTAAAGTCTTTTAGATAAACAATCGCACGATTTTAGACAGATACCATTGCAGGGTAATAAGTTCGTGTTGTTGTCGTTAGAAGAGCAATTTGAATAATCGCACTGATTAGACATTATAAAATGTTGCGCTAGGTCAGTGAAAAATATTAAATATTTGTTATTAGGTTTGAAATTGCGCACTTGGGGTAACCGGTAGGGTTGAGAATTGCAACTTGGCAATTTGTAGTTCGTGAACTCGAGGTACAGAGATATTGCAAGTCGTCGGAAATTTACTTTTATTTATATTTTTTATTTTTTTTTTTTTAATTTGTTTATGGGTGCCTCGCGAACTAAGGTTGGGAATAGCGACACAAAAAAAAGCGTCCGATCGATTGCAAGGTTGAATAATCAATAATGAAACGACTGGTACATTTTTGAGAACATTCATTCTTCCGCCGAGATTTATTTGCTTTGTGCTCAATACCTCTCTTTTTCACGTACGTAAAATCTACCCATCTCAGGCGAATGATCGTCATACCCATGAACGCTTGCCTAGACACGAAAATATGCTTCATGGTCATGAAAGCTGTTTTGACAGGCGAGGAAAGCTGAAATTCAAAACATATCGTTTTCAAAACGATCGTTGAAGTGGTAGGTCGACAGGGATGAAATTTTTTTTCAATTTAAATTCTTGGTTTTGTATGGTCTTACCAAATTAATTTTGTCCTTTATTTTAATAACTTGTTCCGGTGGGCGTCATTGGAAAATGATGATGTATTGTAAGTTTATACATTCATTTATAAAACCATTAAGTGATTTTCTCAACAGACATACAGAAAAATGAATACATGCTCTTGGCACAGTATTCATACATTCTTATTAAATAAAGTGCACGACTGGGTCGTACGTACTTGCACCGTAATGCTATAAGTGTATAATTTTATTGGGATTAAAATCCAAGTCTTACTCTTCCCAATAAAATAAGCGTGGCATTCCGCGTTTCGATGGAATAATAGTCATAACATTGTAGGAGTTTACTGAATGTTTTGTTTTTTAAAAAACACCTTTAAAAAGTGGGCGTGGCCAGATAAGGTTTTTGAGTGAATTATAGAAAATTTGAGCGCCTATTACTTTGCTTAAATAATTTTTTCTCAATTTCTAGTAAAAATTTTGAAAAAAAAAAATATTTATAAAAGTGGGCGTGGCAATTTCAAAATTTTGTTATGCCATTAGTCTGCACTTGTCTTATAACCTAGACATATTGATTTTTAACCCAATCGCCGAACAAATACACGAGAAACAGCTAATTTTCAAATTTTTCGAATTTTATTCGAATTTTTCGTGAAAAACGTGGTATGCCACCTCATAGCATATGCCCAGACTAACTTACACATCAAATTTTATCGAAATCGTTAGAGCCATTTTCGAGAAAATCCCTTTTAACTGAAATTGGCCTTAAGAAACTACCCTTAATTTTGAGGTTAGAATGAAAATTCAAATTTCGCCTCTAGGGAATATCCCACAGACCCTATATATAAAGTTTGAAGCAAATCAGACAGACAGACAGACAGACAGACAGACTGACAGACTGACAGACTGACAGACTGACAGACTGACAGACTGACAGACTGACAGACTGACAGACTGACAGACGGCATTGGCGGACCTACTTTTTTGGACTTCTCCATTATGGTAATGTCAAGTTTGATTAAAATCTCGAGTTCCAAATTTTGCACGAATACAATACTTGCCCTATAGGTATAGGTGCAAGTAAAAATGTCCGTATCACTAATTAAGCGCCCTATACACTATCAATGTTACTTTTCAATATTATTTGAACGAGTCATCATTCAAGTTACATTAATCGTTTGTGTACTCTTCAACGTTTGTCAAGTAACCTTGCTACATTGATGAAAATCAAAACTGATTTAATTTCCGTCAATTTTCACTTACATTACATTGATCATTTGTTGGCTGAATCAATGTTACGTATCAATGTTTTCATTTGTGAAATAGCAATCGCAGTGACAAGATGTCTGATTTTCGACAATGTAAATGGGGATTGCACGGCAGGTCTCTGGAATTATAGTGTACTGTACCCACCAAAACAAAAAAACAGAAAAGAGCATAATAGTATCAAATGACACCAAAATCAACAGTCACAAAATCAAAACACTGGATGGCACACACTAAAGTCATAAGAAGATAGGCAGAATTGGAACATAAATATTGCAATGTTCACTGCCCAAGTATTTGGACAGATGTGTGTCTTAAGTGGTATACAATATCGCAGTGCTTAACACTCTTTGACTCAGTGACTCTTTGTACGGATACAGTGTATTAAATGTTTGAAGTATATAAAGACCGATCTAAAGAAAATAAAGACAGATTCAACTAGACCACAAATAGACCTGTTTCTCATTTTTTGATCAGTTTGATCTAAATCCATCCACTCGTTTAGGCTGTAACCTCGTGCACAGACAAACAGACAGACAGACAGACAGACATACAGACGGCATTGGCGGACCTACTTTTTTGGACTTCTCCATTATAGTAATGTCAAGTTTGACTAAAATCTCGAGTTCCAAATTTTGCACGAATACAATACTTGCCCTTAGGTATAGGTGCAAGTAAAAATTACTGATAGAAAAGCTGAAACAAGAATGGGACCGAATGGATTCTGCTACTACGTCTAACTTGGTGAATTCGATGCAACGACGCATGCAATCAGTGATCAACGCTAAAGGCTATCCTACCAAATACTAATATAAAGTTTGCATTGCATTGAATTGTTTTTTTAAAGGATAACCCAACGTGTACGGAGACTTTTCTGATGTATATTATGAAATTATATTTTGTATTGTTTTGTTTTTTGCTTTTATTCGCTTACTGTATATAAATTAATTAATACATATTATTTGGTAATATATGAAGTAAAATTTGGCCAAATTTTATTAATAAATTTAATCACTTAAAAAAGTTATTTCGCTTTTTCTTTGTAAGTAGGTAGTGTACGGAGACTTTTTTGATTGACTGTACATTCTCTGTACATTTTCTCTCAACTTGGAGAGTGCATAGCGACATTCAGTATCTGGTGTATCCATACTTCGCTGGGTAAGTTTAACTACAGGAGGCAAGAGGGGATCATTAGAAGGGGTTGTTAGGGGAGGGATTAAATAGGAGGGAGCTCAGTTTTTCTTTCTCTTAGAATAATTTTTTCTGAAAGCGTTATTAGCTGCCATTTATTTAACGGAATCTTGTAAGCAAAATGAAGAATGCTTTCAAAAATCCGTATCCTGGCATGCAAAATTGACAAACCAAATTTTTTCGCATTTTTATCAACTTCTTTCGTTCTGGAAAGATCATTAAAATATTTCGAAGTTGCTCCACAAATATAACATTTCATTGTAGATTTAGTGTTAGTTGCTGCGTTGCAAACTTTACCATCGACCATTGTAAAAACTAACGTGTTTTTTACTTCTAATATTCTATCGCCTTCTATGAGGGGTTTTGTTCAATGTATTTATTTTGAGTTTCTTTTACAAAACTTATTTTTATTGGACGACAATAGCGTGGCGAGGATGGCGTTGGATTTTGCCAAATAATTTTGTTTGTTGAATTGCAAAGCAAACGTAAGGGCACAAATGAGCATTGCAAGATGTTTGCATCTGAATCAGAGATGTTTTCAAAATTTTGTTTGAATTGCGTTTGGTGCGAACCATCACATCCCCATTTTGAAATAAATTCTAAAGAACTGCACTCGTTTTAGTTTAAAGTTTGTAGTACGTCAACCAAATACAACAATAAGCGTTCAGCTGTATGGTTTAGTAAGTCCTGTAAGTTTATCTCAGCTAAAGTTTTTGTTACAGTATATGATACTGAATACTGAATACTGTAGCAAGGAAAAAATTTTTTTTCACTAGTTCTCACTATCTTATACTGCTTTCAAGATAGATTTGTTTCAACGAAAATAGAAAGAGCTTTAAGATTACATAGTTTCTTATGTTGGAAACTATCGGACAATGCTTTCTTATACCTCTTTGCCATCCCAGGAGAGTCGATGATTTCTTTCAGTACTTTTGAAGCTTGCGATTTTCCTTTTTCACGTAGCTTCATTTGAGTAGCAAACGCAAGTTCCTCTGTTTTATTACTATTACGTAGCTTTGTGTTCTTCTTCTCTTGCTCTGTACACTAAGTTGAAAATTGGTACCTCAAAATCTCCCTGAAGCCAAATTTAATTTTTTCTTAAAAATCTAGCATTTGTCCGTTGTGAACTTAACCATCTTAACTTAAATTCATGCCTTAATATAATTAAAAAGATTGTACGTTGAAACTACCAATAAAAATAAAGTTGAAATCCAGAGGTGGATATTTAGCTTCAAAATCATTTTCTTTATACTCATTCATAACATCATATAACTGCCTTTTAGTTAAAATACAGAAGCCAGACGATCCTTCAAGCAAAGGAATTAATTTTATGATAAGCAATTGTCGAATTTTCATTAAACTAGACACACATAAGGGACGATAAAATCTAGAGGGGCAGTTATGGGCAGCAATTTTTTTTTGCTACAGCTTCCTGACATCTTTCTCTACAAGCTGATACTAAAAAAGTTACCGAATAACACCGAATTATATAGCAAAAGGTAAGGTAAGACCCACCTACACACATTTCAAATAAACCCAATATCTATTAAACTGAAGCTACAATAATTATAGAAATAGCTTCATAATAAAGTATACACCTGCAGCTGATTCTTCCATACCAAAAAAGACTGTACACAATATTAAAAACAATAAAAACTTAATTATGTAGCAGTGGTATTTTTCACACAAATCAACAGATTTACAATGTAAGCTTATGATCGATGACTTTCAACTGATGCTGTGGCAAAGTGTGTGCATGAAAACAAAAAAAAAACAATGGTTCATTGTTCAATGGGTATTAAACTACAGCTAGGAAAAAAAATACGACTCAACTCTACATTTTCAAACATAGATTTATGAGAGGTTTTTCGAGGCAAATACCCCTATGTGCGATGAGAGGTTGGGGTCAAATTAAATGAGACGCGCTTATGTGTAGGTTTCGGTTGGACAACGCCGGAGGGTTTGTTAGAAGATGTTGTTGATGGGGGATATACATATGTAGGTCGGAGGGGTGAACTTTAAGAAGATATTGGTTTTAAGACTCCAGTTAGCGCCGGATTTGTGACAGGTGTTGGGAATTGATTTTGTTTTAGGTGGTAAGGAGGGGGGTATAGTAGACTGAGGGAAAGATCTTCTAGGAGGAAATTGGATTGGGGGAAAATTTGGAAGTGTTCCCATTTTAAGACTCCAGTTAGAATGATGAATGATGGGAAGAGGTTATTTTTTGGAAGTATAGAGTTGGGAATTTGTTTTACGTTTACGTTTATTATAAATATTTTTGAAATTTAAAACCTCACCTGAAGGGTTGAGAAAGAGCCATTCATATTTATAAGGTATATTAAATTTAAATGTGTTAGACTTATTAGTTAATTTAATGCAATTATTTATTTCTATAAACAGCTTTCTTTTTTAAAATAGACTAACCAAGCTGCATCGGCATTCTGCGGTACACCTTCGATGGTAAGATGGATGCAGTTGCTATCGTTAATTTTTTCCAGCCTGTTGTTTCATTCAGGAAAAGTCCAGGTAGTTGTTGTTGAATAGTTGATAATGCGACATTTTCAGGAGATAGTTCTGATGCAGGTTCGCTAGAGCAGGCTGTGTGGCACAACATATCCAGTAATTCATCCAAAATCGATGCATTGTATTGGGGCTGGGGAATGTCGGTGGTTCTATTGAATTGCAGGGTGCATCTGATGTAATCACCTATGTCACTTAGTAACTCGGTTTGCTGTGATGTCATTGCTGAGATCGTAAATACTGTGGTTGAGTTCAGTAAAACCATAATCAGAGCTGGAGTTTTGGAAATGAATTTCCAGATCGGAAAGAAGGAATTTGAGGTGTTCTTGAGTTTTGGGAAGATTTGGATCAGTTTTTTTCTTTTTGGCTATCGTTTAAACTGGTGGTACGCGTTAAACCTTTAAGATCAGCTTTGATCGTCGAAAGGCAAGACAGATAAGGATCACTTGGCGGTTTGTTCAATAATTCGGCAATGTTCACAAGGTTTTTCTCCACGGATTTTAGTCTCGATTTACTTGAATTAGTTGACCCTTCAGTTATGTTTTGCAGTTCTTCAAACGCTTTATTGAGGTCATCGCACCTGGAAAATTGGCCAAGAGTTTTTTTGTGACACAATTTGTTTTCCGGGGTAAAGGAGGCAATTGAATCACTAACACATTTAATCGCAAGCATGATATGCGAAAGGGAAATGTTTTTGCACTCATCGCAATAAAATAAAAAGTTATAGCTAAAGTCTTTTAGATAAACGATCGCACGATTTTAGACAGATACCATTGCAGGGTAATAAGTTCGTGTTGTTGTCGTTAGAAGAGCAATTTGAATAATCGCACTGATTAGACATTATAAAATGTTGCGCTAGGTCAGTGAAAAATATTAAATATTTGTTATTAGGTTTGAAATTGCGCACTTGGGGTAACCGGTAGGGTTGAGAATTGCAACTTGGCAATTTGTAGTTCGTGAACTCGAGGTACAGAGATATTGCAAGTCGTCGGAAATTTACTTTTATTTATATTTTTTATTTTTTTTTTTTTTAATTTGTTTATGGGTGCCTCGCGAACTAAGGTTGGGAATAGCGACACAAAAAAAAGCGTCCGATCGATTGCAAGGTTGAATAATCAATAATGAAACGACTGGTACATTTTTGAGAACATTCATTCTTCCGCCGAGATTTATTTGCTTTGTGCTCAATACCTCTCTTTTTCACGTACGTAAAATCTACCCATCTCAGGCGAATGATCGTCATACCCATGAACGCTTGCCTAGACACGAAAATATGCTTCATGGTCATGAAAGCTGTTTTGACAGGCGAGGAAAGCTGAAATTCAAAACATATCGTTTTCAAAACGATCGTTGAAGTGGTAGGTCGACAGGGATGAAATTTTTTTTCAATTTAAATTCTTGGTTTTGTATGGTCTTACCAAATTAATTTTGTCCTTTATTTTAATAACTTGTCCCGGTGGGCGTCATTGGAAAATGATGATGTATTGTAAGTTTATACATTCATTTATAAAACCATTAAGTGATTTTCTCAACAGACATACAGAAAAATGAATACATGCTCTTGGCACAGTATTCATACATTCTTATTAAATAAAGTGCACGACTGGGTCGTACGTACTTGCACCGTAATGCTATAAGTGTATAATTTTATTGGGATTAAAATCCAAGTCTTACTCTTCCCAATAAAATAAGCGTGGCATTCCGCGTTTCGATGGAATAATAGTCATAACATTGTAGGAGTTTACTGAATGTTTTGTTTTTTAAAAAACACCTTTAAAAAGTGGGCGTGGCCAGATAAGGTTTTTGAGTGAATTATAGAAAATTTGAGCGCCTATTACTTTGCTTAAATAATTTTTTCTCAATTTCTAGTAAAAATTTTGAAAAAAAAAAATATTTATAAAAGTGGGCGTGGCAATTTCAAAATTTGGTATGCCATTAGTCTGCACTTGTCTTATAACCTAGACATATTGATTTTTAACCCAATCGCCGAACAAATACACGAGAAACAGCTGATTTTCAAATTTTTCGAATTTTATTCGAATTTTTCGTGAAAAACGTGGTATGCCACCTCATAGCATATGCCCAGACTAACTTACACATCAAATTTTATCGAAATCGTTAGAGTCATTTTCGAGAAAATCCCTTTTAACTGAAATCGGCCTTAAGAAACTACCCTCAATTTTGAGGTTAGAATGAAAATTCAAATTTCGCCTCTAGGGAATATCCCACAGACCCTATATATAAAGTTTGAAGCAAATCAGACAGACAGACTGACAGACTGACAGACTGACAGACTGACAGACTGACAGACTGACAGACTGACAGACTGACAGACTGACAGACTGACAGACTGACAGACTGACAGACTGACAGACTGACAGACTGACAGACTGACAGACTGACAGACTGACAGACTGACAGACTGACAGACTGACAGACAGACAGACGGCATTGGCGGACCTACTTTTTTGGACTTCTCCATTATGGTAATGTCAAGTTTGATTAAAATCTCGAGTTCCAAATTTTGCACGAATACAATACTTGCCCTATAGGTATAGGTGCAAGTAAAAATGTCCGTATCACTAATTAAGCGCCCTATACACTATCAATGTTACTTTTCAATATTATTTGAACGAGTCATCATTCAAGTTACATTAATCGTTTGTGTACTCTTCAACGTTTGTCAAGTAACCTTGCTACATTGATGAAAATCAAAACTGATTTAATTTCCGTCAATTTTCACTTACATTACATTGATCATTTGTTGGCTGAATCAATGTTACGTATCAATGTTTTCATTTGTGAAATAGCAATCGCAGTGACAAGATGTCTGATTTTCGACAATGTAAATGGGGATTGCACGGCAGGTCTCTGGAATTATAGTGTACTGTACCCACCAAAACAAAAAAACACAAAAGAGCATAATAGTATCAAATGACACCAAAATCAACAGTCACAAAATCAAAACACTGGATGGCACACACCAAAGTCATAAGAAGATAGGCAGAATTGGAACATAAATATTGCAATGTTCACTGCCCAAGTATTTGGACAGATGTGTGTCTTAAGTGGTATACAATATCGCAGTGCTTAACACTCTTTGACTCAGTGACTCTTTGTACGGATACAGTGTATTAAATGTTTGAAGTATATAAAGACCGATCTAAAGAAAATAAAGACAGATTCAACTAGACCACAAATAGACCTGTTTCTCATTTTTTGATCAGTTTGATCTAAATCCATCCACTCGTTTAGGCTGTAACCTCGTGCACAGACAAACAGACAGACAGACAGACAGACAGACAGACAGACGGCATTGGCGGACCTACTTTTTTGGACTTCTCCATTATAGTAATGTCAAGTTTGACTAAAATCTCGAGTTCCAAATTTTGCACGAATACAATACTTGCCCTATAGGTATAGGTGCAAGTAAAAATTACTGATAGAAAAGCTGAAACAAGAATGGGACCGAATGGATTCTGCTACTACGTCTAACTTGGTGAATTCGATGCAACGACGCATGCAATCAGTGATCAACGCTAAAGGCTATCCTACCAAATACTAATATAAAGTTTGCATTGCATTGAATTGTTTTTTTAAAGGATAACCCAACGTGTACGGAGACTTTTTTGATGTATATTATGAAATTATATTTTGTATTGTTTTGTTTTTTGCTTTTATTCGCTTACTGTATATAAATTAATTAATACATATTATTTGGTAATATATGAAGTAAAATTTGGCCAAATTTTATTAATAAATTTAATCACTTAAAAAAGTTATTTCGCTTTTTCTTTGTAAGTAGGTAGTGTACGGAGACTTTTTTGATTGACTGTACATTCTCTGTACATTTTCTCTCAACTTGGAGAGTGCATAGCGACATTCAGTATCTGGTGTATCCATACTTCGCTGGGTAAGTTTAACTACAGGAGGCAAGAGGGGATCATTAGAAGGGGTTGTTAGGGGAGGGATTAAATAGGAGGGAGCTCAGTTTTTCTTTCTCTTAGAATAATTTTTTCTGAAAGCGTTATTAGCTGCCATTTATTTAACGGAATCTTGTAAGCAAAATGAAGAATGCTTTCAAAAATCCGTATCCTGGCATGCAAAATTGACAAACCAAATTTTTTCGCATTTTTATCAACTTCTTTCGTTCTGGAAAGATCATTAAAATATTTCGAAGTTGCTCCACAAATGTAACATTTCATTGTAGATTTAGTGTTAGTTGCTGCGTTGCAAACTTTACCATCGACCATTGTAAAAACTAACGTGTTTTTTACTTCTAATATTCTATCGCCTTCTATGAGGGGTTTTGTTCAATGTATTTATTTTGAGTTTCTTTTACAAAACTTATTTTTATTGGACGACAATAGCGTGGCGAGGATGGCGTTGGATTTTGCCAAATAATTTTGTTTGTTGAATTGCAAAGCAAACGTAAGGGCACAAATGAGCATTGCAAGATGTTTGCATCTGAATCAGAGATGTTTTCAAAATTTTGTTTGAATTGCGTTTGGTGCGAACCATCACATCCCCATTTTGAAATAAATTCTAAAGAACTGCACTCGTTTTAGTTTAAAGTTTGTAGTACGTCAACCAAATACAACAATAAGCGTTCAGCTGTATGGTTTAGTAAGTCCTGTAAGTTTATCTCAGCTAAAGTTTCTGTTACAGTATATGATACTGAATACTGAATACTGTAGCAAGGAAAAAATTTTTTTTCACTAGTTCTCACTATCTTATACTGCTTTCAAGATAGATTTGTTTCAACGAAAATAGAAAGAGCTTTAAGATTACATAGTTTCTTATGTTGGAAACTATCGGACAATGCTTTCTTATACCTCTTTGCCATCCCAGGAGAGTCGATGATTTCTTTCAGTACTTTTGAAGCTTGCGATTTTCCTTTTTCACGTAGCTTCATTTGAGTAGCAAACGCAAGTTCCTCTGTTTTATTACTATTACGTAGCTTTGTGTTCTTCTTCTCTTGCTCTGTACACTAAGTTATGTGAAAGTTTTCGACGGCCGGCCACGGCCATTGAAAATTGGTACCTCAAAATCTCCCTGAAGCCAAATTTAATTTTTTCTTAAAAATCTAACATTTGTCCGTTGTGAACTTAACCATCTTAACTTAAATTCATGCCTTAATATAATTAAAAAGATTGTACGTTGAAACTACCAATAAAAATAAAGTTGAAATCCACCTCTGAAGGTGGATATTTAGCTTCAAAATCATTTTCTTTATACTCATTCATAACATCATATAACTGCCTTTTAGTTAAAATACAGAAGCCAGACGATCCTTCAAGCAAAAGAATTAATTTTATGATAAGCAATTGTCGAATTTTCATTAAACTAGACACACATAAGGGACGATAAAATCTAGAGGGGCAGTTATGGGCAGCAATTTTTTTTTGCTACAGCTTCCTGACATCTTTCTCTACAAGCTGATACTAAAAAATTTACCGAATAACACCGAATTATATAGCAAAAGGTAAGGTAAGACCCACCTACACACATTTCAAATAAACCCAATATCTATTAAACTGAAGCTACAATAATTATAGAAATAGCTTCATAATAAAGTATACACCTGCAGCTGATTCTTCCATACCAAAAAAGACTGTACACAATATTAAAAACAATAAAAACTTAATTATGTAGCAGTGGTATTTTTCACACAAATCAACAGATTTACAATGTAAGCTTATGATCGATGACTTTCAACTGATGCTGTGGCAAAGTGTGTGCATGAAAACAAAAAAAAACAATGGTTCATTGTTCAATGGGTATTAAACTACAGCTAGGAAAAAAAATACGACTCAACTCTACATTTTCAAACATAGATTTATGAGAGGTTTTTCGAGGCAAATACCCCTATGTGCGATGAGAGGTTGGGGTCAAATTAAATGAGACGCGCTTATGTGTAGGTTTCGGTTGGACAACGCCGGAGGGTTTGTTAGAAGATGTTGTTGATGGGGGATATACATATGTAGGTCGGAGGGGTGAACTTTAAGAAGATATTGGTTTTAAGACTCCAGTTAGCGCCGGATTTGTGACAGGTGTTGGGAATTGATTTTGTTTTAGGTGGTAAGGAGGGGGGTATAGTAGACTGAGGGAAAGATCTTCTAGGAGGAAATTGGATTGGGGGGAAAATTTGGAAGTGTTCCCATTTTAAGACTCCAGTTAGAATGATGAATGATGAATGATGGGAAGAGGTTATTTTTTGGAAGTATAGAGTTGGGAATTTGTTTTACGTTCACGTTTATTATAAATATTTTTGAAATTTAAAACCTCACCTGAAGGGTTGAGAAAGAGCCATTCATATTTATAAGGTATATTAAATTTAAATGTGTTAGACTTATTAGTTAATTTAATGCAATTATTTATTTCTATAAACAGCTTTCTTTTTTAAAATAGACTAACCAAGCTGCATCGGCATTCTGCGGTACACCTTCGATGGTAAGATGGATGCAGTTGCTATCGTTAATTTTTTCCAGCCTGTTGTTTCATTCAGGAAAAGTCCAGGTAGTTGTTGTTGAATAGTTGATAATGCGACATTTTCAGGAGATAGTTCTGATGCAGGTTCGCTAGAGCAGGCTGTGTGGCACAACATATCCAGTAATTCATCCAAAATCGATGCATTGTATTGGGGCTGGGGAATGTCGGTGGTTCTATTGAATTGCAGGGTGCATCTGATGTAATCACCTATGTCACTTAGTAACTCGGTTTGCTGTGATGTCATTGCTGAGATCGTAAATACTGTGGTTGAGTTCAGTAAAACCATAATCAGAGCTGGAGTTTTGGAAATGAATTTCCAGATCGGAAAGAAGGAATTTGAGGTGTTCTTGAGTTTTGGGAAGATTTGGATCAGTTTTTTTCTTTTTGGCTATCGTTTAAACTGGTGGTACGCGTTAAACCTTTAAGATCAGCTTTGATCGTCGAAAGGCAAGACAGATAAGGATCACTTGGCGGTTTGTTCAATAATTCGGCAATGTTCACAAGGTTTTTCTCCACGGATTTTAGTCTCGATTTACTTGAATTAGTTGACCCTTCAGTTATGTTTTGCAGTTCTTCAAACGCTTTATTGAGGTCATCGCACCTGGAAAATTGGCCAAGAGTTTTTTTGTGACACAATTTGTTTCCGGGGTAAAGGAGGCAATTGAATCACTAACACATTTAATCGCAAGCATGATATGCGAAAGGGAAATGTTTTTGCACTCATCGCAATAAAATAAAAAGTTATAGCTAAAGTCTTTTAGATAAACAATCGCACGATTTTAGACAGATACCATTGCAGGGTAATAAGTTCGTGTTGTTGTCGTTAGAAGAGCAATTTGAATAATCGCACTGATTAGACATTATAAAATGTTGCGCTAGGTCAGTGAAAAATATTAAATATTTGTTATTAGGTTTGAAATTGCGCACTTGGGGTAACCGGTAGGGTTGAGAATTGCAACTTGGCAATTTGTAGTTCGTGAACTCGAGGTACAGAGATATTGCAAGTCGTCGGAAATTTACTTTTATTTATATTTTTTATTTTTTTTTTTTTAATTTGTTTATGGGTGCCTCGCGAACTAAGGTTGGGAATAGCGACACAAAAAAAAGCGTCCGATCGATTGCAAGGTTGAATAATCAATAATGAAACGACTGGTACATTTTTGAGAACATTCATTCTTCCGCCGAGATTTATTTGCTTTGTACTCAATACCTCTCTTTTTCACGTACGTAAAATCTACCCATCTCAGGCGAATGATCGTCATACCCATGAACGCTTGCCTAGACACGAAAATATGCTTCACGGTCATGAAAGCTGTTTTGACAGGCGAGGAAAGCTGAAATTCAAAACATATCGTTTTCAAAACGATCGTTGAAGTGGTAGGTCGACAGGGATGAAATTTTTTTTCAATTTAAATTCTTGGTTTTGTATGGTCTTACCAAATTAATTTTGTCCTTTATTTTAATAACTTGTTCCGGTGGGCGTCATTGGAAAATGATGATGTATTGTAAGTTTATACATTTATTTATAAAACCATTAAGTGATTTTCTCAACAGACATACAGAAAAATGAATACATGCTCTTGGCACAGTATTCATACATTCTTATTAAATAAAGTGCACGACTGGGTCGTACGTACTTGCACCGTAATGCTATAAGTGTATAATTTTATTGGGATTAAAATCCAAGTCTTACTCTTCCCAATAAAATAAGCGTGGCATTCCGCGTTTCGATGGAATAATAGTCATAACATTGTAGGAGTTTACTCAATGTTTTGTTTTTTAAAAAACACCTTTAAAAAGTGGGCGTGGCCAGATAAGTTTTTTGAGTGAATTATAGCGCCTATTACTTTGCTTAAATAATTTTTTCTCAATTTCTAGTAAAAATTTTGAAAAAAAAAAATATTTATAAAAGTGGGCGTGGCAATTTCAAAATTTGGTATGCCATTAGTCTGCACTTGTCTTATAACCTAGACATATTAATTTTTAACCCAATCGCTGAACAAATACACGAGAAACAGCTGATTTTCAAATTTTTCGAATTTTATTCGAATTTTTCGTGAAAAACGTGGTATGCCACTTCATAGCATATGCCCAAACTAACTTACACATCAAATTTTATCGAAATCGTTAGAGCCGTTTTCGAGAAAATCCCTTTTAACTGAAATCGGCCTTAAGAAACTACCCTTAATTTTGAGGTTAGAATGAAAATTCAAATTTCGCCTCTAGGGAATATCCCACAGACCCTATATATAAAGTTTGAAGCAAATCAGACAGACAGACAGACAGACAGACTGACAGACTGACAGACTGACAGACTGACAGACTGACAGACTGACAGACTGACAGACAGACAGACAGACAGACTGACAGACTGACAGACTGACAGACTGACAGACTGACAGACTGACAGACTGACAGACTGACAGACTGACAGACTGACAGACTGACAGACTGACAGACTGACAGACTGACAGACTGACAGACTGACAGACGGCATTGGCGGACCTACTTTTTTAGACTTCTCCATTATGGTAATGTCAAGTTTGATTAAAATCTCGAGTTCCAAATTTTGCACGAATACAATACTTGCCCTATAGGTATAGGTGCAAGTAAAAATGTCCGTATCACTAATTAAGCGCCCTATACACTATCAATGTTACTTTTCAATATTATTTGAACGAGTCATCATTCAAGTTACATTAATCGTTTGTGTACTCTTCAACGTTTGTCAAGTAACCTTGCTACATTGATGAAAATCAAAACTGATTTAATTTCCGTCAAATTTCACTTACATTACATTGATCATTTGTTGGCTGAATCAATGTTACGTATCAATGTTTTCATTTGTGAAATAGCAATCGCAGTGACAAGATGTCTGATTTTCGACAATGTAAATGGGGATTGCACGGCAGGTCTCTAGTGTAGTGTAGTGTACCCACCAAAACAAAAAAACACAAAAGAGCATAATAGTATCAAATGACACCAAAATCAACAGTCACAAAATCAAAACACTGGATGGTACACACCAAAGTCATAAGAAGATAGGCAGAATTGGAACATAAATATTGCAATGTTCACTGCCCAAGTATTTGGACAGATGTGTGTCTTAAGTGGTATACAATATCGCAATGCTTAACACTCTTTGACTCAGTGACTCTTTGTACGGATACAGTGTATTAAATGTTTGAAGTATATAAAGACCGATCTAAAGAAAATAAAGACAGATTCAACTAGACCACAAATAGACCTGTTTCTCATTTTTGGCAGATTATGATTACAATTTTCCTTTGGCAGTTACATAAGTTTATTCTCACACCTTGCACTTTTACCTTGGTTGGTTGGTTGGTTGGTTAGACCGGCCTATGAGGTGACAGATGGTGTCCTCTTCCTACTTGTCCTTACAGCGTCCGTAAAAGTCATTGTAGCGGATGCCCAATCTTTGAGCATGCCTTCCTATAGCACAGTGGTCTGTTATGGTACGAACTATCATGGAGAGGGTTCCTCTCGTTGGTTTTTTTAGTCCTGTTGTCCTAGTTTCGTTTAAACTTGGCTAGAGCAGTCTGGCAGTGTGCCAATAGCAAAGCTGATGCAATCGATGATTGGCCAGTCTTAATCCGTCGACGACGTTGGCGCCTCGATGTCGGTGACGTTTCTGCTATCTAGACCATAGGAACCTCTTCCAACCAATGTGTCAGCTTCGCGATTTCACAGCAGTGTCACAGTGACATGTCGGTGAGGTCACTGACCAGCAAAGGATGAGGTTGTACTAACCAGATATCTCGTTAAGGAATACACACCTGCCTTTCACTGCCTTTGATCTGGTAGTGCTGGATGCGAGAGAATTGATAACTGCTTGACTGTCGATGTAGATGACAATGTCCGATTCTGATATTACATTAGTCTTCAACCAATCAGCTGCTTGACAGATGGCGTAGTTTTCGTTTTTTGAAAGACGTTGCAATAGTGGGGAGGTTTAAGGAGAGGTGGATGCCTCAGAGAAAACTCCGGCTCCGACTCAGTCCTCAGTAAAAATTGACAGCGATTCGTGGTACAGGATCTCATGTTGAGTTCGATCGGTTCTTTTAAGTAGCGAGATTTTATAGCTATTATTGAAACTGTGTTCGGCGGGCAGTTGGTCCGTGACCTGTGGAAGTTGACGATACATCAATGGTATGCTGGCATGTCCTGTGGATTGATCCTTTCATTGATTAGAGCTTCTCAGCCTGATTGCTGCACAGGCAGCAAGTTTATTTCCGACGATGTCTAATTTAGAGGATATCGATTAAGCGAAGATTCTTGTTGAAAATTAGAGGACTTTAAAACCCCTGCCAGTAGCTAAAAAACGTAGAGTTGATGACAACCGATTTTTACTTGCACCTATACCTATAGGGCAAGTATTGCATTCGTGAAGAAAATCGATCTCGAGAAGTCCAAAAAAGTAAGTCCGGGAATTCCGTCTGTCTGTCTGTCTGTCCGTCTGTATGAGCGACTGCAGCCTAAAGGCTGGACGGATTTGCTTCAAACATCATATATAGGGTCTGTGGGATATCGGGATAACGGGGATAACGGCTATAACGATTTCGATAATGTGGGTTAGTTTGGGTACATGCTATGAGGTGGCGTACCACGTTTTTCGTAAATAAATCGAACAACGGTATTATTGAAAATCAGCTGGTTCTTGGGTACTTGTTCGGCGGTTGGGCTAAAAGTTAACATTTCTAGGTTATAAGGTAAATGCAAAATAATGGCGTACCAAATTTTGGAATTGCCACACCCACTTTTATAAAACTCATTTTTTTGCCACCCTTACTTTACTGGGAAGAGCAAGACTTGGACCTCAATCCTGATAAAATTGTACAGTTATAGCATTACTGTACGGCCCAGTCGTGCACTTTAGTTTTTTTAAATCAGTGGTGTTACCAGCCTCACTAATTCAATGAATACATTGTCTCCATTCTAAGAAAATGTCTGTAGTCGTCATGAAAATTAGATTGTTCTCTCGACAACGAACAAAATCTAGAAAATTTCCTTTTCAGTTTTTTTTTAACCATGCTTTATATTTTTTCATTTAATATTATTGAAGTTGCTGCAGATCCGGCTGCAAGGAGATACAAATTATTGTACATTCTCGTTGACATATATGTACATATGTATGTACATACTTATAAAACGACAAAAATATTCCCAATGTTCATTGATACGCGTGGTGGTGATCTTTCACCAATTTTACTTCACTAAAAAACAAGTCAATACTTGTTAAGTATGGTGCTTTAGAGTTTATTCGAAGGGGTGAAAATATGCATGTTTACCTTTTTTTTGGTTGGCACGAAAGAGGACACACATGAACAAAAGGTGGCTAATATGACAACAAATTATTTCAATCGCAAATAAAACTGTTCAAACCTAACCAAACCAAACAAAATCTACCAACTACTACTTACTTACTTACTTAGGTGGCGCTACAGTCCGGGGTGGACCTGGGCCTCAACCAACAAGCCTCTCCAGTTAGCGCGGTCTTTGGCTAACTGCCTCCAGTTACGCACTCCAAGTTCGTTGAGGTTCTCTTCCACTCGTGCACGCCACCTAAGGCGAGGTCTTCCTCTACTTCGTTGCCACTCCGGGATGGATTCGAAGACTCTTCAGGCCGGAGCCTTGATGTCCATCCGCTCCACATGTCCTAGCCATCTTAGACGGCTAATGCGTACTTTTCTGACTAGGTCGATGTCGCTGTACAGCTCGCAGAGTTCGCTGTTAAATCTCCTTTTCCATAGCCCGTCAACGCAAACGGGACCGAAGGATTTTGCGTTCAAAACGACCAAGGATATCTTCATCCATCTAGAGCAGGACTGGGATGATGAGGGTCTTATAAAGAGTTTCCTTGGTGCTTCTTGACAAGGCCTTACTACTCAATTGCCTTCTTAGGCCAAAGAAACAGCGATTGGCAAGAGTGATTCTTCGTTTGATCTCTTAGCTGATATTGTAGTCAGAGTTTATAGCGGAGCCGAGGTATACAAAGTCCTTAACGACCTCAAAGTTATAACTGTCTATTGTGACGTTCTGTTCAATTCGTCCGTGTTGTGTGTCCCTTCTTGTTGACAGCATATACTTGGTTTTGCCCTCACTTGGCTGGGTTCTGCCAATTATGTCAATATCGTCGGCGTACGCTAGTAGTTGCACAGACTTTTAAAAGATTGTGCCTCCGGTGTTGGCTTGTGAGTTTCGCACAATTCTTTCAAGATATATTAAAAATCCTTTTTTGACATCAAAGGTCTCGGTGAGATCGTTACCGACCTTGACGGAGCAGCGAGGATTCTCCATCGTCATCCTGCACAAGCGAACGAGTTTGGCAGGGATGCCAAAGCTAGACATGGCTCTGTATAGCTCGTCTCTATAAATGCTGTCATATGCGGGCTTGAAATCGATAAAAAGATGATGAGTAACGATTTGGACTTCTTGGGTTTTCTCCAGGATCTGGCGTAGTGTGAATATTTGATGGGTTGTAGACTTTCCGGGTCTAAAACCGCACTGATAATGGCCAATCAGCTCGTTGACAAATGGTTTCAGACGTTCACACAAAACGGCCAACAGGATCTTGTATGCGATGTTAAGGAGACTAATGTCTCCATAGTTGGCGCAATTGAGGGTGTCTCCTTTTTTGTGGATCGGGCAAACTATGCTGAGGTTCCATTCATTCAGGCATACTTTCCTCCAACCAGATTTTAGAAATGAGTTGGTATATGCTCTCTACCAAGTCATTTCCCGCTGCCTTAAATAGCTCGACCGGTAGGCCGTCCGGTCCAGCAGGCTTGTTGGACTTGACTTTGGATATTGCTATCCTCACTTCACTCTGGTCGGGTGGACGGGAGTCTCGACTTTCATCGTCCAAGTTGAATGGTTCGTTCTGCCTGACGGCGGAATTTGGGTCGTCGTCGCCGTTTAACAGTCTGCAGAAGTCGTTTTTCCATGTCCTCAACACCGACTGCGACTCAACTACGAGGTTTCCTTGTTCATCTCTACAGGCCTCTGCTCGGGTTTTATTGCTTTGACACGTTCTTTTTACCTTCTGGTAAAACTTCCGAACATTGTTCCTGGAGTAGCACCTCTCAATGTCTTCGATCGCGCGCTTCTCATGCTCTCTCTTTTTCCTTCGGAGAAGTCGATGTTCTTCCCTCCTCTTTTGCTCGTAGAGCTCACGAGCCGCTCTCGCCCTTCTGTGCACCGCCGCATTGTAGGCGAGTTGTTTTGCTGCATGTGCTTGCCGACACTCTTCATCAAACCAGGGGTTTCGTGGGGGTGGTCGGGTGAAACCCAACACCTCAGTTGCGGCGTTTCTGATGGCTTCTTGGCACCGATGCCACTGGTCTTCAGTACTTGATGTTGGCTGCATAGAGGTTGAGGGATACGCGATCGGCAAAGGTTCTGGCGGTCTGTTGCGATTGCAGCCGTTCAACGCTAAATCTTCTCACAGTATTTTCCCGATGTTGTGGCGTTTGGGATATCCGTAGACGTACCTTAGCTACAACTAGGTAGTGGTCCGAGTCAACGTTGGCCGCCCGGAATGTGCGGACGTCCGGAATACTGGAGGAGTGCCTTACGTCAATCGCAACATGATCAATTTGGTTGACGGTTTGATGATCTGGCGACCGCCATGTTTCCTTGTGAATGTCGAGGTGAGGAAACCGCGTGCTAGCTATAGTAACATTACGCCCCGCAGCAAAGTCAATTAGCCTAAGTCCGTTTCCAGACGTGGTGTCGTGTAGGCTGTGCTTTCCGATGGTGCTACAAAAGATGTCCTCCTTTCCTATTTTGGCGTTAAAATCACCTAGGACGATTTTAACGTCATACTTAGGACACTGCTCATAAGTTTTGTCTAGGAGCTCGTAGAAATAATCGTCGGTAACATCATCTTTTTTTCTGTGGGGGCGTGAGCGCATATCAGGCTGATGTTAGCGAAGTTTGCCTTGATGCGGGTTGTTATAAGGCATTCACTAACGTGTCTAAGGCTCAAGACTTCATGCCGAAGTCTGCCGCTTACAACGAATCCGCACCCAAATAGACGCTGCTTCTGTTCTCTATAGCAGTCACCGTAGTAGATGTCGCAGTTTTTCATCCTTCTTTTGCCCGGCCCATCCCACCGCACTTCCTGGATGGCGGTTATATCTTCTTTGCAGCAGTCGAGGGCCTCCGCTAATTGTTCGGCTGCACGTGGCCTATTCATGGTGGGAACATTCCACGTGTAGACTCGAACATCGGTGTCCTTTTTTCGTTTTGCAGGGTCGTCAACAGTAAATCCGTCCTTTTCCGAGGCTTGCGGTCGTTTCTGAACTGCTAAATTTTTCATGTGGTATGGAATTTACTCCGACCCACAACCCCCAACCTGGAGGGCCAGTTCCATTTTTTTACCCCTAGGACGAGGGGCCGAAATTCTCCGGAGCCAGAAACCCACTTCGGGGATATGAGCGCTGCCGTTGACCCACTAGGGGTTCATCCGCCACCAACTCTTATCCAACACCCTGGCTTAGTGTTGGAGATCCCTACAGACCTGGGATTCAAATCCGTTGAAGCAGCTCATATAGGGATACCACTAATAGTTCAACCTGACTGGAACTGTAGGCGCCACCGCCTGGATCAAGAGGAAGTGCCTTAGTGAGAAGACACTCCTCCCCCCTCTCTCGTTTGCTGCCACCAACGACCTTCCAAAGGGGTTGGTTACCCAATCTCCAGCCGAGGTACTAGGCACCCAGCAGCCACCAACGTGGAGGTGTAGAGTAGGAGTTGATAGTGAGAGGCTGGCGTGAGAGCGCTTGTGCTCCATATATTCCGCATCACTACCCATTGACCACACTCCCAACCACTAACACGTCAAAAAAAAAAATCCGCCAAAGTGTTCAGATAGGACTAACGAGTTGAGGATGCGAATATCAAAAAGATCCAGTCCGTCAATCTTGAGCATAGAGTAACTATAAGAGAGAGTCAACTTTCCATCCTCTGCCCGCTAACTCCCTCAAATGGGTGTGACCTTAATCCTCTCCCATGATCCCCTGTCGGTGAATACGTGTAAATCAACAAACTGAAGTTGCCTTCGAAAGAATAAAGTGCGACATAAATCTATGTGTGTCTTGCTGACTGATCAACAAAAAATAAAAAAGATGTTGTTGAATAAATAGAATATTTCTTTTGTGTTTCAACAGTAAAACTTTTATTATAAGTTTATCAATCAATAGTGTTTAGTTTCCCCAGTATTAATATATTTGTAAATAGAAAATTGTATTTACTATGTATACTAATGTATAATGCATAACAATAAAGAGTGCATAATAAAGTATAAATGTATTAATGTGCAAATAATAATAATGATAATAATATGGTGATAGTAAAAATATTCCTCATTCCATTACAACACTTCCTTTGAGTATTTATCACGAAAACAAGTTGCACTTACGAACTTCGGATGTAAATTTTTCTACATTCTGACATTTCACTAATTTCCAGATTTACATTTTATATCATTGGATTTATTTGCCATTCCATACGAATTCTTGAGTATATTTTGATGTGCCTCTCCTCGATCCCTACCTTGCCGTGGTGGAGGGGCTTACTCTACTTCCCTTTAACTTACGGTCTTATCAAGTGAGAAAACTACATCCTGACTGCGTCCAGCAGGATGTTTTCCCAGAAATGATTCGACCGTGAGGGGACTTAGAAACCAAAAGGTGATCACCCAAGGTAAGGTTCGACGCGCCGAGACCTGCATGGCTGAGGGGAAGCTCAGTCGCTAGCGCAAACTCTGAATACCTGGGGGCCTTCAGTTTTACTAAAATTCCCCTTACCTGCATACAGGCGGTGAGTGCAGGTGGACCTCTTCTTCCCCCTTACTCGTGGGACCCACACATGAACCAAGACCAAAAAACAATACAAAAAGCGAAGAGTGTAGCTGAATCGGGCACTTCTAGCCAAAAAAAAACCGATTTAGATACAAAAATAGAGGATGCTCTTCTCTTTGTTTCGGACGGGGAAAGCGTCGGGACAGTTGATCTGCATCTAGAAAATCTCTTTCTAGATACCAGTGACAACTGTTCCGTCGCCAGCTCGTCCTTCTCTAACTGTTCCAACAGCTCAAAGCGGTCTAGAAACTGCAAGCTGACAGTAAAGAGACTAGGGACAAAGAGATGGGATGAACTCACGGAGCTGGAAAGGAAGAGGCTCCATAATGCAAGGGCCTACTTGCAGGAGTTGTCAGCAACAGATGCTGAGCCTACTGCTAGCCCTCTGGTGGTGGCAACACCTGTAACAGACCAACGCATTGATAGGCTGATGGGACCACCCAAGTTCGCGACAAGCCATCGCCAGTCAGGACAGGGGATTGTTTCATCATCCGGTCGAAGGGAGTCTTCCACTACTGCAGGCACTATCCCAACATCAGAGCCACCTTCTACCTCAACGTTGACTGGGTTAACCCCTCCGTTGAGGAAGGAGGCGCTCTTGACAGTAGAGGCAGATAAGCTGAACCACTCCAACGCGACGAGCTACTGCTACTCGCAAGGAAGTGGGTCGGCTGATTCTGCCCCTCGGAGTGATGATAGTCCTGCTGGGTTAGGAAATTCCACTGCCCTGAGTTTCGCCACAGTAGTTAGCGCAGGTGTGCATGGTCTGGGGATAGCCCCGCCAAGCAGAGAGACTAGGCTTCCTAATGTGGAAAAAGACGACACCAAGAGGACAACTCTCCGTAACCGCCGGAGAAATGCCATCCGCCTTATCAAGCGGCTAAATCAACGTGATCCCAAGTCCTACACGGACAAGGAACGCGAGGCTCTGGACAGAGCGCGCATCATGCTGAAGGGCAATGGGTACAAAAAAGACAATAGGTTGACGAACACAGGCAGAAGAGATAAAGGGCCAGCAGTGCGGAAGATGGGAAGCCTCTTGCTCCCCACTTCCAGTGCTGCGGGACCTAAGCCAGCAGCCGATTTGAACCCCAAAGGGTCCAAGCCGGCTGCCAGCTCCTCTCAGTCTGCCCTGGAACGACGACTAGGTTCGGCAAGAGGACAAGGTAGGAATCGAACCGTGGTAAGGAAGGAATGCCTCTTGCAGTCCGCCTCAATCGCGGACGATTCCACACCTCGCGCGATCGAACTTGGCAAAGGTTCACAGCCTAAACCCAAACCGACCGCGTGTAGTTCCACTGCCGCAGAGGACGTACCTAGCGCAGGGAACTCCAAAGGAACGGTCAAAGGTCTCTTCGGTAAGAGGGCGGAAAGCCTCTTGCCATCCACCTCTACTGAAGCCACTAGAGGCCGCCCCAAAAGAGGTAGAAATGAAGATTCGATATCGCCACCGGTCGGGAAAAGCAGCAAGAAAGCTAAGCTGGCGGACAACCCCACTCCCAACCTTCAAGTGGCGATTGTCGATTTTAATAGCCCCGAAAAAAGACTAACGAAGGACCAATGGAGGCTGATGGAGCTGCGGATCTTGGAGGGTGTTAATGACTCTATTGTCAATAACTAGGGATCCTCCCCCCTTCTTCGAGCAGCTCACCACCTTCAAGGGGTTCAAACTATTAAGGTGTGACAACGAGTTCACCCTTAATTGGCTCAAATCCTTCGTGTCTAGTACGCAGGCTCCATGGGCAAACGCCGACATTCGACTAGTCGAAAAGAAGAACCTGCTTGAGTACACCAGACCGAAGGGGCGCATTTTGATCCCTGGTCCTTATATACCCAGAGAAAGGATTGAGAGAAATCTCCGTCACCTCAATCCAGAGCTTTATAGCGATAACTGGGAAGTAATAGAAATGGGCGAGCATTCAGAGCATGGAACGGAGATAGTGGTTCTTCTTAACCACAAATCCATGCCTATGCTCAGAAGGTACAGCAACAAGGTGCGTACCAGAATCACTCGCTGCAAAGTCCGTCCCTTTTTCGACGGTGCAGTGAGACGGAACAAGGATGCTGGTGCTAAGGTAAGACAATGATGAAGATTGTACAAATTAACCTCCACCATAGCATTGCAGCTAGCGCTAACCTCATCTATTTCTTAGGTACCAACAACATAGATGTTGCCTTAGTGCAAGAGCCATGGATCTCCCGTGGCAAGATCAGCGGGCTCGGACATAAAGACTTTGCCACGTATAGCGCGACTCCATGTAGCGCAGATAGTAAGAACAGAACTTGTATAGTAGCCAGGAGACATATTAACATATTTCTTCTGTCTAACTATAGTGACATGGACCACACGGTAGCAAGTAATTCGAGTTCTCTCTTAATTGAGAATTGGAAAGTTCTGGAGGTGGAATCATTCTCTGATCACAAGATTATTGAATATGTCCTTCGGTCCTCCTGTGACTCTTATAAACCATATAGGAATCCCAGGAGAACCAACTGGGACGTCTTCAATAAAATAGTGAGTAAGAGTCGACGACGCCTTCAAGAATGTAACTTGCAGTGTCCTTCCGACATAGATGAGAAAGCCGTGGAAGTCGCTAATGTCTTCAAAGAGGCTTTTAATATAGCTTGTCCGATGACCAAAGGGACAAATCACCTCCATGGTGGAACAAAGAGCTGGCAGACATCAGGAGAGCCACTAGGAGTCTCCTCAATGCTGCCAAAAGAACAAACTCAGATGCGGACTGGGGTCGATAAAAAGACAGTCAGAGAAGGTTCAAAAACGAGACGCAAAAAGCAAAGCGTCGGTCTTGGCAGAGTTTCTGTAATGACATTAACGGAACTACAGAATCTGCGAGACTTCGAAAGATCCTCTCAAGACAATCTGTGGCTATTGGATCACTTAAGGATCCCGACGGTAATTGGACTGAATCATGTTCTGAGTCACTGAAATTGCTTATTAGCACCCATTTCCCTGGGAGTGCAACTCAACCTGTCGATAGCTCAGTAAGAAATATTAACACCGAATATGAGTTACCAGCTGAATTGATCTCAGAGGAGAGAATCGAATGGGCAATAGCCTCGTTCTCACCTTACAAATCACCAGGGCTGGACGGAATCATACCGATCATGCTTCAGAGCACCTCAAGTACGGTTATTCCAGTACTCAGAGAACTATTTATCAGTAGTCTCAAACACAGACATATCCCTAGAACATGGAGAGAGGTCAAGGTGGTGTTCATACCCAAGGCTGGAAAGCCAAGCCACACCACCGCCAAAGATTTCAGGCCTATTAGCCTAACCTCCTTCATTTTGAAAACATTAGAAAGATTAGCCGATATCTACATTCGCAGCAGACTTCGTCCCGAGGTCATGTCCACAGCCCAACACGCTTATACCAAAGGAAAAAGTGTGGAAACGGCGCTACACTGCGTTGTCGGCTCTATCGAGAAGTCCTTAAAAGACAAGGAATTCACTGGACATTAAAGGTGCTTTTAACAGTGTCAAAACGGATGCGGTTCGAAGAACCCTGTTAAATCACAAGATTCACGATTCACTTACCAACTGGATTGTTGTAATTCTTGAGGAAAGACATATTATCGCAGAACACGAGGGTACAAAGATGGAAGCTTTCGCCTCCAGAGGTACCCCGCAAGGCGCAGTAATCTCCCCGCTACTATGGGTCATTGTACTAAATGAGGTGCTGCTACAACTCAGGTACAGTGGTGTTAAGGCCATTGCATATGCGGACGACATAGTACTGCTGGCCACAGGTAGATTTCTACCTACCCGAAATATTGGAGAACGCGCTTAAGATCCTAGTCACCTGGGCTGAGAAATGTGGACTAGCGGTCAATCCCCATAAGACCGAGCTGGTATTATTCACCAACAAAAGGGAAATTCCTGAGTTCACATTACCGTGGGGGTACTCCCCTCAAAATCTCGGATAGCGCTAGATACCTAGGACTCGTTCTTGATAAAAAAAAATGAACTGGAGACCTAATATCAATGAAAGAACTAAGAAAGCAACTATAGCCTTCTATACTTGTAGTAGAATATTTGGAAAGCATTGGGGTCCAAAAGCTAAAATTATTCTATGGATGTATACGGCGATAGTAAGACCTATTCTGACGTATGGTTGTCTTGTATGGTGGCCGTCCGCCAGCAAGTCCACCAACTTAGCGGCCCTCACGAGGATCCAGAGATTGGCCTGCATTGGCACCACAAGTGCCATGAGAACAACACCTACTGCAGGACTAGAGGCTATCCTCAATCTTCTACCGCTGGACATTTTCGTTAAAACCTCGGCAGCTATAAGTGCCCTAAGAATAAGTCAGTCTGATAGCTGGAATCATAATGCAACAGGTTATTCCATGATCCTGGAGCAATATCTAGGAAAAGTCTATACTACGGATTACCTAACTCCGTCCCTAGATTTTCATAGACCGTTTACTAGCTCGTTCGCAAGCAGGGAAGAATGGAAGGATGGCCAGCCTGCCAACACACGTTCCATCTCTATCTATACAGATGGATCTAAGATGGATGTAGGCGTGGGGTCTGGCATTTTTTCTGAACCGCTGGGGATATCTAGATCAGTCCGCCTTCATCACCATAGCAGTGTTTTCCAAGCGGAGGTCCTGGCAGTGGCAATAGCTGCCCGTGAGACTGCGATGAGGGCAATACCACCGGAAGGTATCACCTTTTTCATCAACAGCCAGGCGGCAATAAAAGCGATTACTACAAACGAAATAAAATCCAAGCTTGTGAAGTGCTGTCGCGAAGAACTCAAGGTTCTTGGAACACAGCACAAGGTTACACTCTGCTGGGTCCCTGGACACGAAGGTATTTCAGGCAATGACGAACTGGCAAGAAGAGGCTCTGAATCTACGTCGCAACAGGTAGACACCTCGGTGTTCATCCTGCCTTGCACATTGAAGCAAAAGGCATGGATCTTGGCCAGAAGTGAGGCCAATAGTAGATGGTCCTCCCTGGACGCTTGTGTGGTCACCAGAAGCCTATGGCCTTGCCGAAGAAGAGTAGGACCGACCGAATTATGCTAACGGATAGGAAGTCTCTTTCTGTCCTAATAGGAATTATTACGGGGCATAACTCTCTTCGGTACCACATGAGAAAGTTAAGACTCACGGATGAAGATCTATGTCGGGGATGTGGAGACGAGGAAGCTAATGAGGATACAACCCACTTTCTTTGTCACTGCCCTGGGCTTATCCACCTTAGATTCAAATTTCTAGGGCGACACTTTTTCCGTGACCTCGACGAATTAGCGAACAGACCAATAAATGAAATTTTTAGGTTCATCAAATCAACAGGATGGTTTGGTGATCCACAAGATACAAATCAGTACTAGGGTTTACCAATGGGCAAGGGACTTTTTCCCCTTTGGGTATCACAATGGGTCTGTATTGACCTGAGTGTGGCGACGTGTTCTAGTCGCCGACCCACATACCTAACCTAACCTATATTTTGATGTAAATACCACATTATTGCACTGAATTCAAAAATTAAATTGTCACTTTAGCAGCTAAAATAAAGTGCACGACTTGGCCGTACAAACTTGCACCTATATCTAAAATTCTTGTGTGTATTTGGGGTAAAAAGAAATAAACGAATATATACCTACATAGGTTTACATATGTAAGCTGACTATTAAGAAACCCTCGTTCATCAGATTGGCCAAAAACGTTAGACATCAGCTGTAGGATTTGATAAACCTATTGAAAACCAAGCAACGTCGGAACTATGTTATTTTTCTTCAGTTTCACTCATAAATTCATTGCCTTTGAACTCCGGTGAATATGCGAAAACCCAAAGTAAGTCCCTAAAAAAGTAACAATATTTTCTTTCTCTCTCTCTGTCTTTTAACCAATGAAAATGATATTCAGACAAATCCAGTAGCACGTGCGCACCAATCAAAACCTGTATCGTAATGAAAAAAACGTTTCCATGACAACAGCTGTGTTCTAGGAAAGTTTGTTGGTATATAATTTTGAAAATCGGTTCAGTAGGAAGGAGTTGGGATAAAATTCATATCTGCCTATTAATATGATATGAAAATGGTGTTTTTGTTAACCTGGCTGTAAGAGAAGTGACATTTTAAGCAATTTTGACGAAAAACGTGGTATGCCATCTTATAGAATTTTGTAAAAGAAGACTAGATATGAAAATAAAACAGTAACGATCGAGAAAAGCGTGTTTTTATGAAGTTGGCTATAAGTAAAATACCTTTTTAAAAAGTTTTGGTCAAAAACGTTGTATGCCATCTCATAGGGTTTAAAAAGGCTTGCTCTAGTATAAAATTTAATAAAAATCGTTGGAGCCGTTTTCGAATAAATTGGCTTCAACTGCTCGATTTCGCGAAAAATACCGTTATACTAACTTTTGGCCAAAAATGTGATACAGTTCCTGATAGGATTTGAGACGTTTAATCTTATGTGAAAATTTTAATGAAATAGTTGAAGGCGTTTTCAAGCAAATCGGCTTTTAGTCACCTTGGTCCTAAGTACCGTTGTATCATACTTAGAACATAACGTGGTACGCCATCATGTTGCATTACTTCGTACTAGTCCGAATATTAAATTTGAATTAAATCATTGGAGCCGTTTTCCTACAAATCGACTTTTTGTCAAATTGACTATAAGTAAAGTACCATTGTTGCCAATTTTGGTAAGTAACACGATACATCATCTGATTGCAATTAACTAGACTAATTGAAATATGAAGTTTAATAAAAATCGTTGGAGCCGTTTTCGAATAAATTGGCTTCAACTGCTCGATTTCGCGAAAAATACCGTTATACTAACTTTTGGCCAAAGATGTGATACAGTTCCTGATAGGATTTGAGACGTTTAATCTTATGTGAACATTTTAATAAAATCGTTGAAGACGTTTTCAAGCAAATCGGCTTTTATTCACCTTGGTATTAAGTACCGTTGTATTATACTTAGACCAAAACGTGGTACGCCATCATGTTGCATTACTTCGTACTAGTCCGAATATTAAATTTGAACTAAATCATTGGAGCCGTTTTCCTACAAATCGACTTTTTGTCAAATTGGCTATAAGTAAAATACCATTGTTGCAAATTTTGGTAAGCAGCACGATACATCATCTGATTGCAATTGACTGAACTAATTGAAATAAGAAGTTTAATCAAAATCGTTAGACCCGTTTTCGAGAAAATCCCTTTTAACTGAAATCGGCCTTAAGTAAACTACCCTTAATTTTGAGGTTAGAATGAAAATTCCGATTTTGCCTCTAGGGATTATCACACAGACCCTATATATGAAGTTTGATCTAAATCCATTCACTCGTTTAGGCTGTAACCTCGTGCACAGACAAACAGACAGACAGACAGACAGACGGCATTGGCGGACCTACTTTTTTGGACTTCTCCATTATAGTAATGTCAAGTTTGACTAAAATCTCGAGTTCCAAATTGTGCACGAATACAATACTTGCCCTATAGGTATAGGTGCAAGTAAAAATTACTGATAGAAAAGCTGAAACAAGAATGGGACCGAATGGATTCTGCTACTACGTCTAACTTGGTGAATTCGATGCAACGACGCATGCAATCAGTGATCAACGCTAAAGGCTATCCTACCAAATACTAATATAAAGTTTGCATTGTATTGAATTGTTTTTTTAAAGGATAACCCAACGTGTACGGAGACTTTTTTGATGTATATTATGAAATTATATTTTGTATTGTTTTGTTTTTTGCTTTTATTCGCTTACTGTATATAAATTAATTAATACATATTATTTGGTAATATATGAAGTAAAATTTGGCCAAATTTTATTAATAAATTTAATCACTTAAAAAAGTTATTTCGCTTTTTCTTTGTAAGTAGGTAGTGTACGGAGACTTTTTTGATTGACTGTACATTCTCATAAACCTTTTTTTCTCTCAACTTGGAGAGTGCATAGCGACATTCAGTATCTGGTGTATCCATACTTCGCTGGGTAAGTTTAACTACAGGAGGCAAGAGGGGATCATTAGAAGGGGTTGTTAGGGGAGGGATTAAATAGGAGGGTGCATTAGATAAGTCGGTAGGGGTAGGGTTTAATGTATGAGAACTAATGAAGTTGGGGTATTTCTCTTCCGTAGTGAGGTTGAAGTTAGATAATGTGTAGTTGGTAGGATTGGGTGGTGCTGAGACTTGTTCCGATGCACATAGGGGTATTTGCATTCAAAAACCGCTCAAAAATATTTTCTTGTCCTAAAGAAGTGATACTTGCCTGAAACAACTTTAGAAGTGTAATTGAGCTTATTTAAGTCAAATTAAGGTATAAATAAAGTATCTTTTATATATTTAGATCTTGTTTTATTAATGCCAAAAATTAGTATGGAATGAAATATGTGGCACTTTAAGTTATTCAGTGGACTCTGCCCAGGATTCTTCTTCATCAATATATTCCTCATCTGTTTTTTTCATTTTCACGTTCATTGGATACTCTCTCGTCAAAATTTTGTAAAAATAATGAATTCGGAATCCCGGAAATCAGCATTTCTAGAGCTTCTTTTTTAAATTGTTTAGTTTTTTTAACAGGCAAGGGTCTTAAACTTGTTATTAAAGGATCCGAGCTTAAAAGTAACCTGCAGATTGTATGAAAAACAGAATTATTATTTATTTTCGACTGCTGATAATGCTTTTTCAACCTGTTAAGAACATCCATGTTGCACTCTGTCCTAGAAAACTTTCTCGCAAAATTTAACCGGTATAACCTGAAATGCTTGTTCCGTGCTTCTGCTCCTTCTTCGGATAGCTGTCCAACCGGTAGGAGAGCATTTCGAATAACTTCTGATCTATGCAGAAGAATTTTGTGCATCGTTGGAGTCATGGGATGCCACGGATAGAGCTCAACATCGATTTCAAATCCACTAGAAAGTACTTCTAATATGACTTTTAATCTAAAAATAAGTTGCACGTCAACACCAGTTATTTCAGCAACTACTTCCTAATTGTTAAAAAATCTGCGGCTTGTATTGCCTTGATTAGTGTTCCCGAAACCAGATTTTGGTACATCAACAATGAGTCCTAGCCTTGTTTTAAACTTTTCTTGGAGCTCAGTTTTTCTTTCTCTTAGAATAATTTTTTCTGAAAGCGTTATTAGCTGCCATTTATTTAACGGAATCTTATAAGCAAAATGAAGAATGCTTTCAAAAATCCGTATCCTGGCATGCAAAATTGACAAACCAAATTTTTTCGCATTTTTATCAACTTCTTTCGTTCTGGAAAGATCATTAAAATATTTCGAAGTTGCTCCACAAATATAACATTTCATTGTAGATTTAGTGTTAGTTGCTGCGTTGCAAACTTTACCATCGACCATTGTAAAATCTAACGTGTGTTTTACTTCTAATATTCTATCGCCTTCTATGAGGGGTTTTGTTCAATGTATTTATTTTGAGTTTCTTTTACAAAACTTATTTTTATTGGACGACAATAGCGTGGCGAGGAAGGCGTTGGATTTTGCCAAATAATTTTGTTTGTTGAATTGCAAAGCAAACGTAAGGGCACAAATGAGCATTGCAAGATGTTTGCATCTGAATCAGAGATGTTTTCAAAATTTTGTTTGAATTGCGTTTGGTGCGAACCATCACATCCCCATTTTGAAATAAATTCTAAAGAACTGCACTCGTTTTAGTTTAAAGTTTGTAGTACGTCAACCAAATACAACAATAAGCGTTCAGCTGTATGGTTTAGTAAGTCCTGTAAGTTTATCTCAGCTAAAGTTTCTGCTACAGTATATGATACTGAATACTGAATACTGTAGCAAGGAAAAAGTTTTTTTTCACTAGTTCTCACTATCTTATACTGCTTTCAAGATAGATTTGTTTCAACGAAAATAGAAAGAGCTTTAAGATTACATAGTTTCTTATGTTGGAAACTATCGGACAATGCTTTCTTATACCTCTTTGCCATCCCAGGAGAGTCGATGATTTCTTTCAGTACTTTTGAAGCTTGCGATTTTCCTTTTTCACGTAGCTTCATTTGAGTAGCAAACGCAAGTTCCTCTGTTTTATTACTATTACGTAGCTTTGTGTTCTTCTTCTCTTGCTCTGTACACTAAGTTGAAAATTGGTACCTCAAAATCTCCCTGAAGCCAAATTTAATTTTTTCTTAAAAATCTAGCATTTGTCCGTTGTGAACTTAACCATCTTAACTTAAATTCATGCCTTAATATAATTAAAAAGATTGTACGTTGAAACTACCAATAAAAATAAAGTTGAAATCCACCTCTGAAGGTGGATATTTAGCTTCAAAATCATTTTCTTTATACTCATTCATAACATCATATAACTGCCTTTTAGTTAAAATACAGAAGCCAGACGATCCTTCAAGCAAAAGAATTAATTTTATGATAAGCAATTGTCGAATTTTCATTAAACTAGACACACATAAGGGACGATAAAATCTAGAGGGGCAGTTATGGGCAGCAATTTTTTTTTGCTACAGCTTCCTGACATCTTTCTCTACAAGCTGATACTAAAAAAGTTACCGAATAACACCGAATTATATAGCAAAAGGTAAGGTAAGACCCACCTACACACATTAGACTCCAGTTAGAATGATGAATGATGGGAAGAGGTTATTTTTTGGAAGTAAAGAGTTGGGAATTTGTTTTACGTTTACGTTTATTATAAATATTTTTGAAATTTAAAACCTCACCTGAAGGGTTGAGAAAGAGCCATTCATATTTATAAGGTATATTAAATTTAAATGTGTTAGACTTATTAGTTAATTTAATGCAATTATTTATTTCTATAAACAGCTTTCTTTTTTAAAATAGACTAACCAAGCTGCATCGGCATTCTGCGGTACACCTTCGATGGTAAGATGGATGCAGTTGCTATCGTTAATTTTTTCCAGCCTGTTGTTTCATTCAGGAAAAGTCCAGGTAGTTGTTGTTGAATAGTTGATAATGCGACATTTTCAGGAGATAGTTCTGATGCAGGTTCGCTAGAGCAGGCTGTGTGGCACAACATATCCAGTAATTCATCCAAAATCGATGCATTGTATTGGGGCTGGGGAATGTCGGTGTTTCTATTGAATTGCGGGGTGCATCTGATGTAATCACCTATGTCACTTAGTAACATTCGGTTTGCTGTGATATCATTGCTGAGATCGTAAATACTGTGGTTGAGTTCAGTAAAACCATAATCAGAGCTGGAGTTTTGGAAATGAATTTCCAGATCGGAAAGAAGGAATTTGAGGTGTTCTTGAGTTTTGGGAAGATTTGGATCAGTTTTTTTCTTTTTGGCTATCGTTTAAACTGGTGGTACGCGTTAAACCTTTAAGATCAGCTTTGATCGTCGAAAGGCAGACAGATAAGGATCACTTGGCGGTTTGTTCAATAATTCGGCAATGTTCACAAGGTTTTTCTCCACGGATTTTAGTCTCGATTTACTTGAATTAGTTGACCCTTCAGTTATGTTTTGCAGTTCTTCAAACGCTTTATTGAGGTCATCGCACCTGGAAAATTGGCCAAGAGTTTTTTTGTGACACAATTTGTTTTCCGGGGTAAAGGAGGCAATTGAATCACTAACACATTTAATCGCAAGCATGATATGCGAAAGGGAAATGTTTTTGCACTCATCGCAATAAAATAAAAAGTTATAGCTAAAGTCTTTTAGATAAACAATCGCACGATTTTAGACAGATACCATTGCAGGGTAATAAGTTCGTGTTGTTGTCGTTAGAAGAGCAATTTGAATAATCGCACTGATTAGACATTATAAAATGTTGCGCTAGGTCAGTGAAAAATATTAAATATTTGTTATTAGGTTTGAAATTGCGCACTTGGGGTAACCGGTAGGGTTGAGAATTGCAACTTGGCAATTTGTAGTTCGTGAACTCGAGGTACAGAGATATTGCAAGTCGTCGGAAATTTACTTTTATTTATATTTTTTATTTTTTTTTTTTTTAATTTGTTTATGGGTGCCTCGCGAACTAAGGTTGGGAATAGCGACACAAAAAAAAGCGTCCGATCGATTGCAAGGTTGAATAATCAATAATGAAACGACTGGTACATTTTTGAGAACATTCATTCTTCCGCCGAGATTTATTTGCTTTGTGCTCAATACCTCTCTTTTTCACGTACGTAAAATCTACCCATCTCAGGCGAATGATCGTCATACCCATGAACGCTTGCCTAGACACGAAAATATGCTTCATAGTCATGAAAGCTATTTTGACAGGCGAAATTCAAAACATAAGCGATCGTTGAAGTGGTAGGTCGACACGGATGAAATTTTTTTCCAATTTCAATTCTTGGTTCTGTATGGTTTTACCAAATTAATTTTGTCCTTTATTTTAATAACTTGTTCCGGTGGGCGTCATTGGAAAATTATGATGTATTGTAAGTTTATACATTCATTTATAAAACCATTAAGTGATTTTCTCAACAGACATACAGAAAAATGCATACATGCTCTTGGCACAGTATTCATACATTCTTATTAAAAAATGTCCGCATCACTAATTAAGCGCCCTACACACTATCAATGTTACTTTTCATTATTATTTGAACGAGTCATCATTCAAGTTACATTAATCGTTTGTGTACTCTTCAACGTTTGTCAAGTAACCTTGCTACATTGATGAAAATCAAAACTGATTTAATTTCCGTCAAATTTCACTTACATTACATTGATCATTCGTTGGCTGATCAATGTTTTCATTTGTGAAATAGCAATCGCAGTGACAAGATGTCTGATTTTCGACAATGTAAATGGGGATTGCACGGCAGGTCTCTGGAATTATAGTGTAGTGTACCCACCAAAACAAAAGAACACAAAAGAGCATAATAGTATACTGGATGGCACACACCAAAGTCATAAGAAGATAGGCAGAATTGGAACATAAATATTGCAATGTTTACTGCCCAAGTATTTGGATAGATGTGTGTCTTAAGTGGTATACTATATCGCAATGGTTAACACTCTTTGACTCAGTGACTCTTTGTACGGATACAGTGTATTAAATGTTTGAAGTATATAAAGACCGATCTAAAGAAAATAAAGACAGATTCAACTAGACCACAAATAGACCTGTTTCTCATTTTCAGCAGATTATGATTACAATTTTCCTTTGGCAGTTACATAAGTTTATTCTCACACCTTGCACTTTTACCTTGGTTGGTTGGTTGGTTAGACCGGCCTATGAGGTGACAGATGGTGTCCTCTTCCTACTTGTCCTTACAGCTTCCGCAAAAGTCGTTGTAGCGGATGCCCAATCTTTGAGCATGCCTTCCTATAGCACAGTGGTCTGTTATGGTACGAACTATCATGGAGAGGGTTCCTCTCGTGTGTTTTTGGAGTCCTGTTGTCCTATTTTCGTTTAAACTTGGCTAGAGCAGTCTGGCAGTGTTCCAATAGCCAAGTGTGATTGGCCAGTCTTAATCCGTCGACGACGTTGGCGCCTCGATGTCGGTGACTTTTCTGCTATCTAGACCATAGGAACCTCTTCCAACCAATGTGTCAACTTCGCGATTTCACAGCAGTGTCAGTGACATGTCAGTGAGGTCACTGACCAGCAAAGGATGAGGTTGTACTGACCAGATATCTCGTTAAGGAATACACACCTGCCTTTCACTGCCTTTGATCTGGTAGTGCTGGATGCGAGAGAATTGATAACTGCTTGACTGTGGATGTAGATGACAATGTCCGATTCTGATATTACATTAGTCTTCAACCAATCAGCTGATTGGATGACAGATGACGTAGTTTTCGTTTTTTGAAAGACGTTGCAATAGTGGGGGGGTTTAAGGAGAGGTGGATGCCTCAGAGAAAACTCCGTCTCCGACTCAGTCCTCAGTTTTGGACCCATCCGTAAAAATTGACAGCGATTCGTGGTACAGAATCTCATGTTGAGTTCGATCAGACGATGTCTAATTTAGAGGATATCGATTAAACGAAGATTCTTGTTGAAAATTAGAGGACTTTAAAACCCCTGCCAGTAGCTAAAAAACGTAGAGTTGATGACAACCGATTTTTACTTGCACCTATACCTATAGGGCAAGTATTGCATTCGTGAAGAAAATCGATCTCGAGAAGTCCAAAAAAGTAAGTCCGGGAATTCCGTCTGTCTGTCTGTCTGTCTGTCTGTATGAGCGACTGCAGCCTAAAGGCTGGACGGATTTGCTTCAAACATCATATATAGGGTCTGTGGGATATCGGGATAACGGGGATAACGGCTATAACGATTTCGATAATGTGGGTTAGTTTGGGTACATGCTATGAGGTGGCGTACCACGTTTTTCGTAAATAAATCGAACAACGGTATTATTGAAAATCAGCTGGTTCTCGGGTACTTGTTCTGCGGTTGGGCTAAAAGTTAACATTTCTAGGTTATAAGGTAAATGCAAAATAATGCCGTACCCTTACTTTACTGGGAAGAGCAAGACTTGGACCTCAATCCTGATAAAATTGTACAGTTATAGCATTACGGTACGGCCCAGTCGTGCACTTTAGTTTTTTTAAATCAGTGGTGTTACCAGCCTCACTAATTCAATGAATACATTGTCTCCATTCTAAGAAAATGTCTGTAGTCGTCATGAAAATTAGATTGTTCTCTCGACAACGAACAAAATCCAGAAAATTTCCTTTTCAGTTTTTTTTTAACCAAGCTTTATATTTATACTTGCACCTATACCTATAGGGAAAGTATTGCAATCGTGAAAAAAATCGAACTCGAGATTTTAATCAAACTTGACATTACTATGATGGAGAAGTTCAAAAAAGTAGGTCCGGCAATTCCGTCTGTCTGTCAGTCTGTCTGTCTTTCTGTCTGTCTGTCTGTATATTCGACTACAGCCTAAACGGCTGAACGGATTTACTTCAAACTTCATATATAGGGTCTGTGGGATATTCCCTAGAGGTGAAATTTGAATTTTCATTCTAACCTCAAAATTAAGGGTAGTTTACTTAAGGCCGATTTCTGTTAAAATGGATTTTCTCGAAAACGGCTCTAACGATTTCGATAAAATTTGATGTGTGGGTTAGATTGGGTATATGCTATGAGGTGGCATACCACGTTTTTCAAGAAAAATTCGAATAACGGTAATATTGAAAATCATCAGTTTCTCGGGTATTTGTGCGGCGATTGGACTAAAAATTATTATTTGTAGGTTATAAGACAAGTGCAAAATAACGGCATACCAAATTTTGGAATGCCACGCCCACTTTTATAAAACTTATTTTTTTTCAAAATTTTAACTAGAAATTGAGCAAAAATTATTTAAGCAAAGAAATAGGCTTAAAATTCTCTATAATTCACTCATACACCCTATCTGGCCCACTTTTTATGGGCATTTTTATAAAAACAAAACATTAAGTAAACTCCTACAATGTTAAGACTATTATTCCATCGAAACGCGGAATGCCACGCCTACTTTACTGGGAAGAGCAAGACTTGGACTTTAATCCTGATTAAATTATACACTTATAGCATTACGGTACAAGTACGTAGGACCCAGTCGTGCACTTTATTTAAAATAGACTAACCAAGATGCAGTTGCTATCGTTAATTTTGTCCAGCCTGTTGTTTCATTCAGGAAAAGTCCAGGTAGTTGTTGTTGAAAAGTTGATAATGCGACATTTTCAGGAGATAGTTCTGATGCAGGTTCGCTAGAGCAGGCTGTGTGGCACAACATATCCAGTAATTCATCCAAAATCGATGCACTATATTGGGGCTGGGGAATGTCGGTGGTTCTATTAAATTGCAGGGTGCATCTGATGTAATCACCTATGTCACTTGGTAACATTCGGTTTGCTGTGATATCATTGCAGAGATCGTAAATACTGTGGTTGAGTTCAGTAAAACCACAATTAGAGCTGGAGTTTTGGAAATGAATTTCCAGATCGGAAAGAAGGAATTTGAGGTGTTCTTGAGTTTTGGGAAGATTTGGATCAGTTTTTTTCTTTTTGGCTATCGTTTTAACTGGTGGTACGCGTTAAACCTTTGAGATCAGCTTTGATCGTCGAAAGGCAAGACAGATAAGGATCACTTGGCGGTTTGTTCAATAATTCGGCAATGTTCACAAGGTTTTTCTCCACGGATTTTAGTCTCGATTTAATTGAATTAGTTGACCCTTCAGTTATGTTTTCAGTTATTGCAGGGTAATAAGCTCGTGTTGTTGTCGTTAGAAGAGCAATTTGAATAATAGCACTGATTAGACATTATAAAGTATAGCGCTAGGTCAGTGAAAAATGTTAAATATTTGTTATTAGGTTTGAAATCGCGCACTTGGGGTAATCGGTCGGGTTGAGAATTGCAACTTGGCAATTCGTAGCTCGTGAACTCGGCGTACAGATATATTGCAAGTCGGCGGAAATTTACTTTTATTTATATATTTTATTTTTTACTTGCACCTATACCTATAAGGCAAGTATTTTATTCTTGCAAAATTTGGAACTCGAGATTTTAATCAAACTTGACATTACTATAATAGAGAAGTCCAAAAAAGTAGGTCCGCCAATGCCGTCTGTCTGTCTGTCTGTCTGTATATTCGACTACAGCCTAAACGGCTTCACGGATAACCTCAAAATTAAGGGTAGTTTACTTAAGGCCGATTTCAGTTAAAATGGATTTTCTCAAAAACGGCTCTATCGATTTCGATAAAACTTGATGTGTGGGTTAGTTTGGGCATATGCTATGAGGTGGCATACCACGTTTTTCACGAAAAATTCGAATAACGGTAATATTGAAAATCAGCTGTTTCTCGGGTATTTGCTCGGCGATTGGGCTAAAAATTATTATTTGTAGGTTATAAGACAAGTGCAAAATAATGGCATACCAAATTTTGGAATGCCACGCCCACTTTTATAAAACTTATTTTTTTTCAAAATTTTTACTAGAAATTGAGAAAAAATTATTTAAGCAAAGTAATAGGCCTTAAAATTCTCTATAATTCTCTCAAACACCCTATCTGGCCCACTTTTTATGGGCATTTTTATAAAAACAAAACATTAAGTAAACTCCTACAATGTTATGACTATTATTCCATCGAAACGCGGAATGCCACGCCTACTTTACTGGGAAGAGCAAGACTTGGACTTTAATCCTGATTAAATTGTACACTTATAGCATTACGGTGCAAGTACGTAGGACCCAGTCGTGCACTTTATTTAAAATAGACTAACCAAGATGCAGTTGCTATCGTTAATTTTTTCCAGCCTGTTGTTTCATTCAGGAAAAGTCCAGGTAGTTGTTGTTGAATAGTTGATAATGCGACATTTTCAGGAGATAGTTCTGATGCAGGTTCGCTAGAGCAGGCTGTGTGGCACAACATATCCAGTAATTCATCCAAAATCGATGCACTATATTGGGGCTGGGGAATGTCGGTGGTTCTATTGAATTGCAGGGTGCATCTGATGTAATCACCTATGTCACTTAGTAACATTCGGTTTGCTGTGATATCATTGCAGAGATCGTAAATACTGTGGTTGAGTTCAGTAAAACCACAATCAGAGCTGGAGTTTTGGAAATGAATTTCCAGATCGGAAAGAAGGAATTTGAGGTGTTCTTGAGTTTTGGGAAGATTTGGATCAGTTTTTTTCTTTTTGGCTATCGTTTAAACTGGTGGTACGCGTTAAACCTTTAAGATCAGCTTTGATCGTCGAAAGGCAAGACAGATAAGGATCACTTGGCGGTTTGTTCAATAATTCGGCAATGTTCACAAGGTTTTTCTCCACGGATTTTAGTCTCGATTTACTTGAATTAGTTGACCCTTCACTTATGTTTTGCAGTTCTTCAAACGCTTTATTGAGGTCATCGCACCTGGAAAATTGGCCAAGAGTTTTTTTGTGACACAATTTGTTTTCCGGGGTAAAGGAGGCAATTGAATCACTAACACATTTAATCGCAAGCATGATATGCGAAAGGGAAATGTTTTTGCACTCATCGCAATAAAATAAAAAGTTATAGCTAAAGTCTTTTAGATAAACAATCGCACGATTTTAGACAGATACCATTGCAGGGTAATAAGTTCGTGTTGTTGTCGTTAGAAGAGCAATTTGAATAATCGCACTGATTAGACATTATAAAATGTTGCGCTAGGTCAGTGAAAAATATTAAATATTTGTTATTAGGTTTGAAATTGCGCACTTGGGGTAACCGGTAGGGTTGAGAATTGCAACTTGGCAATTTGTAGTTCGTGAACTCGAGGTACAGAGATATTGCAAGTCCTCGGAAATTTACTTTTATTTATATTTTTTATTTTTTTTTTTTTTAATTTGTTTATGGGTGCCTTGCGAACTAAGGTTGGGAATAGCGACACAAAAAAAAGCGTCCGATCGATTGCAAGGTTGAATAATCAATAATGAAACGACTGGTACATTTTTGAGAACATTCATTCTTCCGCCGAGATTTATTTGCTTTGTGCTCAATATCTCTCTTTTTCACGTACGTAAAATCTACCCATCTCAGGCGAATGATCGTCATACCCATGAACGCTTGCCTAGACACGAAAATATGCTTCATAGTCATGAAAGCTATTTTGACAGGCGAAATTCAAAACATAAGCGATCGTTGAAGTGGTAGGTCGACACGGATGAAATTTTTTTCCAATTTCAATTCTTGGTTCTGTATGGTTTTACCAAATTAATTTTGTCCTTTATTTTAATAACTTGTTCCGGTGGGCGTCATTGGAAAATGATGATGTATTGTAAGTTTATACATTCATTTATAAAACCATTAAGTGATTTTCTCAACAGACATACAGAAAAATGCATACATGCTCTTGGCACAGTATTCATACATTCTTATTAAAAAATGTCCGTATCACTAATTAAGCGCCCTACACACTATCAATGTTACTTTTCATTATTATCTGAACGAGTCATCATTCAAGTTACATTAATCGTTTGTGTACTCTTCAACGTTTGTCAAGTAACCTTGCTACATTGATGAAAATCAAAACTGATTTGATTTCCGTAAAATTTCACTTACATTACATTGATCATTTGTTGGCTGAATCAATGTTACGTATCAATGTTTTCATTTGTGAAATAGCAATCGCAGTGACAAGGTCTCTGGAATTATAGTGTAGTGTACCCACCAAAACAAAAGAACACAAAAGAGCATAATAGTATACTGGATGGCACACACCAAAGTCATAAGAAGATAGGCAGAATTGGAACATAAATATTGCAATGTTCACTGCCCAAGTATTTGGACAGATGTGTGTCTTAAGTGGTATACAATATCGCAATGCTTAACACTCTTTGACTCAGTGACTCTTTGTACGGATACAGTGTATTAAATGTTTGAAGTATATAAAGACCGATCTAAAGAAAATAAAGACAGATTCAACTAGACCACAAATAGACCTGTTTCTCATTTTCGGCAGATTATGATTACAATTTTCCTTTGGCAGTTACATAAGTTTATTCTCACACCTTGCACTTTTACCTTGGTTGGTTGGTTGGTTAGACCGGCCTATGAGGTGACAGATGGTGTCCTCTTCCTACTTGTCCTTACAGCTTCCGCAAAAGTCGTTGTAGCGGATGCCCAATCTTTGAGCATGCCTTCCTATAGCACAGTGGTCTGTTATGGTACGAACTATCATGGAGAGGGTTCCTCTCGTGTGTTTTTGGAGTCCTGTTGTCCTATTTTCGTTTAAACTTGGCTAGAGCAGTCTGGCAGTGTTCCAATAGCCAAGTGTGATTGGCCAGTCTTAATCCGTCGACGACGTTGGCGCCTCGATGTCGGTGACTTTTCTGCTATCTAGAACATAGGAACCTCTTCCAACCAATGTGTCAGCTTCGCGATTTCACAGCAGTGTCACAGTGACATGTCGGTGAGGTCACTGACCAGCAAAGGATGAGGTTGTACTAACCAGATATCTCGTTAAGGAATACACACCTGCCTTTCACTGCCTTTGATCTGGTAGTGCTGGATGCGAGAGAATTGATAACTGCTTGACTGTGGATGTAGATGACAATGTCCGATTCTGATATTACATTAGTCTTCAACCAATCAGCTGCTTGACAGATGACGTAGTTTTCGTTTTGAAAGACGTTGCAATAGTGGGGGGGTTTAAGGAGAGGTGGATGCCTCAGAGAAAACTCCGGCTCCGACTCAGTCCTCAGTAAAAATTGACAGCGATTCGTGGTACAGGATCTCATGCTGAGTTCGATCGGTTCTTTTAAGTAGCGAGATTTTATAGCTATTATTGAAACTGTGTTCGGCGGGCAGATGGTCCGTGACCTGTGGAAGTTGACGATACATCAATGGTATGCTGGCATGTCCTGTGGATTGATCCTTTCATTGATTAGAGCTTCTCAGCCTGATTGCTGCACAGGCAGCAAGTTTATTTCCGACGATGTCTAATTTAGAGGATATCGATTAAGCGAAGATTCTTGTTGAAAATTAGAGGACTTTAAAACCCCTGCCAGTAGCTAAAAAACGTAGAGTTGATGACAACCGATTTTTACTTGCACCTATACCTATAGGGCAAGTATTGCATTCGTGAAGAAAATCGATCTCGAGAAGTCCAAAAAAGTAAGTCGGGGAATTCCGTCTGTCTGTCTGTCTGTCTGTATGAGCGACTGCAGCCTAAAGGCTGGACGGATTTGCTTCAAACATCATATATAGGGTCTGTGGGATATCGGGATAACGGGGATAACGGCTATAACGATTTCGATAATGTGGGTTAGTTTGGGTACATGCTATGAGGTGGCGTACCACGTTTTTCGTAAATAAATCGAACAACGGTATTATTGAAAATCAGCTGGTTCTCGGGTACTTGTTCGGCGGTTGGGCTAAAAGTTAACATTTCTAGGGTATAAGGTAAATGCAAAATAATGGCGTACCAAATTTTGGAATTGCCACACCCACTTTTATAAAACTCATTTTTTTGCCACCCTTACTTTACTGGGAAGAGCAAGACTTGGACCTCAATCCTGATAAAATTGTATAGTTATAGGCATTACGGTACGGCCCAGTCGTGCACTTTATTTTTTTTTAAATCAGTGGTGTTAACAGCCTCAGGAATTCAATGAATATATTTTCTCCATTCTAAGAAAATGTCAGTAGTCGTCATGAAAACTAGATTGTTCTCTCGACAACGAACAAAATCCAGAAAATTTCCTTTTCAGTTTTTTTTTAACCATGCTTTAAATTTTTTCATTTAATATTATTGAAGTTGCTGCAGATCCGGCTGCAAGGAGATACAAATTATTGTACATTCTCGTTGACATATATGTACTTATAAAACGACAAAAATATTCCCAATGTTCATTGATACGCGTGGTGGCGATTTTTCACCAATTTTACTTCACAAAAAAACAAGTCAATAATACTTGTTAAGTATGGCGCTTTTGAGTTTATTCGAAGGGGTGCAAATATGTATGTATTCCTTTTTACTTGCACCTATACCTATATAGCAAGTATTGCAATCGAGAAAAGAATCGAATTCGAGATTTTAATCAAACTTGACATTACTATGATGGTGAAGTCCAAAAAAGTAGGTCCGGCAATTCCGTCTGTCAGTCTGTCAGTCTGTCAGTCTGTCAGTCTGTCAGTCTGTCAGTCTGTCAGTCTGTCAGTCTGTCAGTCTGTCAGTCTGTCAGTCTGTCAGTCTGTCAGTCTGTCAGTCTGTCAGTCTGTCAGTTTGTCAGTCTGTCAGTCTGTCAGTCTGTCAGTCTGTCAGTCTGTCAGTCTGTCAGTCTGTCTGTCTGTCTGTATATTCGACTACAGCCTAAACGGCTAGGCGGATTTACTTCAAACTTCAAATATAGAGTCTGTGGGATATTCCCTAGAAGCGGAATTTGAATTTTCATTCTAACCTCAAAATTAAGGGTAGTTTACTTAAGGCCGATTTCAGTTAAAATGGATTTTTTCGAAAACGGCTCTAACGATTTCGATAAAATTTGATGTGTGGGTTAGTTTGGGTATATGCTATGAGGTGGCATACCACGTTTTTCACGAAAAATTCGAATAACTTTTATAAAACTTATTTTTTTTCAAAATTTTTACTAGAAATTGAGAAAAAATTATTTAAGCAAAGTAATAGGCCTTAAAATTCTCTATAATTCACTCAAACACCCTATGTGGCCCACTTTTTATGGGCATTTTTATAAAAACAAAACATTAAGTAAACTCCTATAATGTTATGACTATTATTCCATCGAAACGCGGAATGCCACGCCTACTTTACTGGGAAGAGCAAGACTTGGACTTTAATCCTGATAAAACTATAGCATTACGGTGCAAGTACGTACGACCCAGTCGTGCACTTTATTTCATTTAATATTATTGAAGTTGCTGCAGATCTGGCTGCAAGGAAATACAAATTATTGTACATTCTCGTTGACATATATGTACATATGTATGTACATACTTATAAAACGACAAAAATATTCCCAATGTTCATTGATACGCGTGGTGGCGATTTTTCACCAATTTTACTTCACTAAAAAACAAGTCAATAATACTTGTTAAGTATGGCGCTTTTGAGTTTATTCGAAGGGGTGCAAACATGTAGGGCAAGTATTGCAATAGTGAAAAAAATCGAACTCGAGATTTTAATCAAACTTGACATTACTATGATGGAGAAGTCCAAAAAAGTAGGTCCGGCAAAACCGTCTGTCTGTCTGTCTGTCTGTCAGTCTGTCTGTCTGTATATTCGACTACAGCCTAAACGGCTGAACGGATTTACTTCAAACTTCATATATAGGGTCTGCGGGATATTCCCTAGAGGCGGAATTTAAATTTTCATTCTAACCTCAAAATTAAGGGTAGTTTACTTAAGGCCGATTTCAGTTAAAATGGATTTTCTCGAAAACGGCTCTAACGATTTCGGTAAAATTTGATGTGTGGGTTAGTTTGGGTATATGCTATGAGGTGGCATACCACGTTTTTCACGAAAAATTCGAATAACGGTAATATTGAAAATCAGCTGTTTCTCGGGTATTTGTGCGGCGATTGGACTAAAAATTATTATTTGTAGGTTATAAGACAAGTGCAAAATAATGGCATACCAAATTTTGGAATGCCACGCCCACTTTTATAAAACTTATTTTTTTTCAAAATTTTTACTAGAAATTGAGAAAAAATTATTTAAGCAAAGTAATAGGCCTTAAAATTCTCTATAATTCACTCAAACACCCTATCTGGCCCACTTTTTATGGGCATTTTTATAAAAACAAAACATTAAGTAAACTCCTACAATGTTATGACTATTATTCCATCGAAACGCGGAATGCCACGCCTACTTTACTGGGAAGAGCAAGACTTGGACTTTAATCCTGATAAAACTATAGCATTACGGTGCAAGTACGTACGACCCAGTCGTGCACTTTATTTCATTTAATATTATTGAAGTTGCTGCAGATCTGGCTGCAAGGAGATACAAATTATTGTACATTCTCGTTGACATATATGTACATATGTATATACATACTTATAAAACGACAAAAATATTCCCAATGTTCATTGATACGCGTGGTGGCGATTTTTCACCAATTTTACTTCACTAAAAAACAAGTCAATAATACTTGTTAAGTATGGCGCTTTTGAGTTTATTCGAAGGGGTGCAAACATGTAGGGCAAGTATTGCAATAGTGAAAAAAATCGAACTCGAGATTTTAATCAAACTTGACATTACTATGATGGAGAAGTCCAAAAAAGTAGGTCCGGCAAAACCGTCTGTCTGTCTGTCTGTCTGTCAGTCTGTCTGTCTGTATATTCGACTACAGCCTAAACGGCTGAACGGATTTACTTCAAACTTCATATATAGGGTCTGCGGGATATTCCCTAGAGGCGGAATTTGAATTTTCATTCTAACCTCAAAATTAAGGGTAGTTTACTTAAGGCCGATTTCAGTTAAAATGGATTTTCTCGAAAACGGCTCTAACGATTTCGATAAAATTTGATGTGTGGGTTAGTTTGGGTATATGCTATGAGGTGGCATACCACGTTTTTCACGAAAACTTCGAATAACGGTAATATTGAAAATCAGCTGTTTCTCGGGTATTTGTGCGGCGATTGGGCTAAAAATTATTATTTGTAGGTTATAAGACAAGTGCAAAATAATGGCATACCAAATTTTGGAATGCCACGCCCACTTTTATAAAACTTATTTTTTTTCAAAATTTTTACTAGAAATTGAGAAAAAATTATTTAAGCAAAGTAATAGGCCTTAAAATTCTCTATAATTCACTCAAACACCCTATCTGGCCCACTTTTTATGGGCATTTTTATAAAAACAAAACATTAAGTAAACTCCTACAATGTTATGACTATTATTCCATCGAAACGCGGAATGCCACGCCTACTTTACTGGGAAGAGCAAGACTTGGACTTTAATCCTGATTAAATTATACACTTATAGCATTACGGTGCAAGTACGTAGGACCCAGTCGTGCACTTTATTTAAAATAGACTAACCAAGATGCAGTTGCTATCGTTAATTTTGTCCAGCCTGTTGTTTCATTCAGGAAAAGTCCAGGTAGTTGTTGTTGAAAAGTTGATAATGCGACATTTTCAGGAGATAGTTCTGATGCAGGTTCGCTAGAGCAGGCTGTGTGGCACAACATATCCAGTAATTCATCCAAAATCGATGCACTATATTGGGGCTGGGGAATGTCGGTGGTTCTATTAAATTGCAGGGTGCATCTGATGTAATCACCTATGTCACTTAGTAACATTCGGTTTGCTGTGATATCATTGCAGAGATCGTAAATACTGTGGTTGAGTTCAGTAAAACCACAATTAGAGCTGGAGTTTTGGAAATGAATTTCCAGATCGGAAAGAAGGAATTTGAGGTGTTCTTGAGTTTTGGGAAGACTTGGATCAGTTTTTTTCTTTTTGGCTATCGTTTAAACTGGTGGTACGCGTTAAACCTTTAAGATCAGCTTTGATCGTCGAAAGGCAAGACAGATAAGGATCACTTGGCGGTTTGTTCAATAATTCGGCAATGTTCACAAGGTTTTTCTCCACGAATTTTAGTCTCGATTTACTTGAATTAGTTGAACCTTCAGTTATGTTTTGCAGTTCTTCAAACGCTTTATTGAGGTCATCGCACCTGGAAAATTGGCCAAGAGTTTTTTTGTGACACAATTTGTTTTCCGGGGTAAAGGAGGCAATTGAATCACTAACACATTTAATTGCAAGCATGATATGCGAAAGGGAAATGTTTTTGCACTCATCGCAATAAAATAAAAAGTTATAGCTAAAGTCTTTTAGATAAACAATCGACTTTAGACGATACCATTGCAGGGTAATAAGTTCGTGTTGTTGTCGTTAGAAGAGCAATTTGAATAATCGCACTGATTAGACATAATAAAATGTTGCGCTAGGTCAGTGAAAAATATTAAATATTTGTTATTAGGTTTGAAATTGCGCACTTGGGGTAACCGGTAGGGTTGAGAATTGCAACTTGGCAATTTGTAGTTCGTGAACTCGAGGTACAGAGATATTGCAAGTCGTCGGAAATTTACTTTTATTTATATTTTTTATTTTTTTTTTTTTAATTTGTTTATGGGTGCCTCGCGAACTAAGGTTGGGAATAGCGACACAAAAAAAAGCGTCCGATCGATTGCAAGTTGAATAATCAATAATGAAACGACTGGTACATTTTTGAGAACATTCTCTCTTTTTCACGTACGTAAAATCTACCCATCTCAGGCGAATGATCGTCATAACCATGAACGCTTGCCTAGACACGAAAATATGCTTCATAGTCATGAAAGCTATTTTGACAGGCGAAATTCAAAACATAAGCGATCGTTGAAGTGGTAGGTCGACACGGATGAAATTTTTTTCCAATTTCAATTCTTGGTTCTGTATGGTTTTACCAAATTAATTTTGTCCTTTATTTTAATAACTTGTTCCGGTGGGCGTCATTGGAAAATGATGATGTATTGTAAGTTTATACATTCATTTATAAAACCATTAAGTGATTTTCTCAACAGACATACAGAAAAATGCATACATGTTCTTGGCACAGTATTCATACATTCTTATTAAAAAATGTCCGTATCACTAATTAAGCGCCCTACACACTATCAATGTTACTTTTCAATATTATTTGAACGAGTCATCATTCAAGTTACATTAATCGTTTGTGTACTCTTCAACGTTTGTCAAGTAACCTTGCTACATTGATGAAAATCAAAACTGATTTGATTTCCGTAAAATTTCACTTACATTACATTGATCATTCGTTGGCTGATCAATGTTTTCATTTGTGAAATAGCAATCGCAGTGACAAGATGTCTGATTCTCGATAATGTAAATGGGGATTGCACGGCAGGTCTCTGGAATTATAGTTTAGTGTACCCACCAAAACAAAAGAACACAAAAGAGCATAATAGTATACTGGATGGCACACACCAAAGTCATAAGAAGATAGGCAGAATTGGAACATAAATATTGCAATGTTCACTGCCCAAGTATTTGGATAGATGTGTGTCTTAAGTGGTATACAATATCGCAATGCTTAACACTCTTTGACTCAGTGACTCTTTGTACGGATACAGTGTATTAAATGTTTGAAGTATATAAAGACCGATCTAAAGAAAATAAAGACAGATTGAACTAGACCACAAATAGACCTGTTTCTCATTTTCAGCAGATTATGATTACAATTTTCCTTTGGCAGTTACATAAGTTTATTCTCACACCTTGCACTTTTACCTTGGTTGGTTGGTTGGTTAGACCGGCCTATGAGGTGACAGATGGTGTCCTCTTCCTACTTGTCCTTACAGCTTCCGCAAAAGTCGTTGTAGCGGATGCCCAATCTTTGAGCATGCCTTCCTATAGCACAGTGGTCTGTTATGGTACGAACTATCATGGAGAGGGTTCCTCTCGTGTGTTTTTGGAGTCCCGTTGTCCTATTTTCGTTTAAACTTGGCTAGAGCAGTCTGGCAGTGTTCCAATAGCCAAGTGTGATTGGCCAGTCTTAATCCGTCGACGACGTTGGCGCCTCGATGTCGGTGACGTTTCTGCTATCTAGACCATAGGAACCTCTTCCAACCAATGTGTCAGCTTCGCGATTTCACAGCAGTGTCACAGTGACATGTCGGTGAGGTCACTGACCAGCAAAGGATGAGGTTGTACTAACCAGATATCTCGTTAAGGAATACACACCTGCCTTTCACTGCCTTTGATCTGGTAGTGCTGGATGCGAGAGAATTGATAACTGCTTGACTGTGGACGTAGATGACAATGTCCGATTCTGATATTACATTAGTCTTCAACCAATCAGCTGCTTGACAGATGACGTAGTTTTCGTTTTGAAAGACGTTGCAATAGTGGGGGGGTTTAAGGAGAGGTGGATGCCTCAGAGAAAACTCCGGCTCCGACTCAGTCCTCAGTGAAAATTGACAGCGATACGTGGTACAGGATCTCATGTTGAGTTCGATCGGTTCTTTTAAGTAGCGAGATTTTATAGCTATTATTGAAACTGTGTTCGGCGAGCAGATGGTCCGTGACCTGTGGAAGTTGACGATACATCAATGGTATGCTGGCATGTCCTGTGGATTGATCCTTTCATTGATTAGAGCTTCTCAGCCTGATTGCTGCACAGGCAGCAAGTTTATTTCCGACGATGTCTAATTTAGAGGATATCGATTAAGCGAAGATTCTTGTTGAAAATTAGAGGACTTTAAAACCCCTGCCAGTAGCTAAAAAACGTAGAGTTGATGACAACCGATTTTTACTTGCACCTATACCTATAGGGCAAGTATTGCATTCGTGAAGAAAATCGATCTCGAGAAGTCCAAAAAAGTAAGTCCGGGAATTCCGTCTGTCTGTCTGTCTGTCTGTATGAGCGACTGCAGCCTAAAGGCTGGACGGATTTGCTTCAAACATCATATATAGGGTCTGTGGGATATCGGGATAACGGGGATAACGGCTATAACGATTTCGATAATGTGGGTTAGTTTGGGTACATGCTATGAGGTGGCGTACCACGTTTTTCGTAAATAAATCGAACAACGGTATTATTGAAAATCAGCTGGTTCTCGGGTACTTGTTCGGCGGTTGGGCTAAAAGTTAACATTTCTAGGTTATAAGGTAAATGCAAAATAATGGCGTACCAAATTTTGGAATTGCCACACCCACTTTTATAAAACTCATTTTTTTGCCACCCTTACTTTACTGGGAAGAGCAAGACTTGGACTTTAATCCTGATAAAACTATAGCATTACGGTGCAAGTACGTACGACCCAGTCGTGCACTTTATTTCATTTAATATTATTGAAGTTGCTGCAGATCTGGCTGCAAGGAGATACAAATTATTGTACATTCTCGTTGACATATATGTACATACGTATGTACATACTTATAAAACGACAAAAATATTCCCAATGTTCATTGATACGCGTGGTGGCGATTTTTCACCAATTTTACTTCACTAAAAACCAAGTCAATAATACTTGTTAAGTATGGCGCTTTTGAGTTTATTCGAAGGGGTGCAAACATGTAGGGCAAGTATTGCAATAGTGAAAAAAATCGAACTCGAGATTTTAATCAAACTTGACATTACTATGATGGAGAAGTCCAAAAAAGTAGGTCCGGCAAAACCGTCTGTCTGTCTGTCTGTCTGTCAGTCTGTCTGTCTGTATATTCGACTACAGCCTGAACGGCTGAACGGATTTACTTCAAACTTCATATATAGGGTCTGCGGGATATTCCCTAGAGGCGGAATTTGAATTTTCATTCTAACCTCAAAATTAAGGGTAGTTTACTTAAGGCCGATTTCAGTTAAAATGGATTTTCTCGAAAACGGCTCTAACGATTTCGATAAAATTTGATGTGTGGGTTAGTTTGGGTATATGCTATGAGGTGGCATACCACGTTTTTCACGAAAAATTCGAATAACGGTAATATTGAAAATCAGCTGTTTCTCGGGTATTTGTGCGGCGATTGGACTAAAAATTATTATTTGTAGGTTATAAGACAAGTGCAAAATAATGGCATACCAAATTTTGGAATGCCACGCCCACTTTTATAAAACTTATTTTTTTTCAAAATTTTTACTAGAAATTGAGAAAAAATTATTTAAGCAAAGTAATAGGCCTTAAAATTCTCTATAATTCACTCAAACACCCTATCTGGCCCACTTTTTATGGGCATTTTTATAAAAACAAAACATTAAGTAAACTCCTACAATGTTATGACTATTATTCCATCGAAACGCGGAATGCCACGCCTACTTTACTGGGAAGAGCAAGACTTGGACTTTAATCCTGATTAAATTATACACTTATAGCATTACGGTGCAAGTACGTAGGACCCAGTCGTGCACTTTATTTAAAATAAACTAACCAAGATGGATGCAGTTGCTATCGTTAATTTTGTCCAGCCTGTTGTTTCATTCAGGAAAAGTCCAGGTAGTTGTTGTTGAAAAGTTGATAATGCGACATTTTCAGGAGATAGTTCTGATGCAGGTTCGCTAGAGCAGGCTGTGTGGCACAACATATCCAGTAATTCATCCAAAATCGATGCACTATATTGCGGCTGGGGAATGTCGGTGGTTCTATTAAATTGCAGGGTGCATCTGATGTAATCACCTATGTCACTTAGTAACATTCGGTTAGCTGTGATATCATTGCAGAGATCGTAAATACTGTGGTTGGGTTCAGTAAAACCACAATCAGAGCTGGAGTTTTGAAAATGAATTTCCAGATCGGAAAGAAGGAATTTGAGGTGTTCTTGAGTTTTGGGAAGATTTGGATCAGTTTTTTTCTTTTTGGCTATCGTTTAAACTGGTGGTACGCGTTAAACCTTTAAGATCAGCTTTGATCGTCGAAAGGCAAGACAGATAAGGATCACTTGGCGGTTTGTTCAATAATTCGGCAATGTTCACAAGGTTTTTCTCCACGGATTTTAGTCTCGATTTAATTGAATTAGTTGACCCTTCAGTTATGTTTTCAGTTATTGCAAGGTAATAAGCTCGTGTTGTTGTCGTTAGAAGAGCAATTTGAATAATAGCACTGATTAGACATTATAAAGTATTGCGCTAGGTCAGTGAAAAATGTTAAATATTTGTTATTAGGTTTGAAATCGCGCACTTGGGGTAGCCGGTAGGGTTAAGAATTGCAACTTGGCAATTCGTAGCTCGTGAACTCGGGGTACAGATATATTGCAAGTCGGCGGAAATTTACTTTTATTTATATGTTTTATTTTTTTTTGTTAATTTGTTTATGGGTGCCTCGCGAACTGAGGTTGGGTATAGCGACAAAAAAAAGCGTCCGATCGATTGCAAGGTTGAATAATCAATGATGAAACGACTGGTACATTTTTGAGAACATTCATTCTTCCGCCGAGATTTATTTGCTTTGTGCTCAACACCTCTCTTTTTCACGTATGTAAAATCTACCCATCTCAGGCGAATGATCGTCATACCCATGAACGCTTGCCTAGACACGAAAATATGCTTCATAGTCATGAAAGCTATTTTGACAGGCGAAATCCAAAACATAAGCGATCGTTGAAGTGGTAGGTCGACACGGATGAAATTTTTTTCCAATTTCAATTCTTGGTTCTGTATGGTTTTACCAAATTAATTTTGTCCTTTATTTTAATAACTTGTTCCGGTGGGCGTCATTGGAAAATGATGATGTATTGTAAGTTTATACATTCATTTATAAAACCATTAAGTGATTTTCTCAACAGACATACAGAAAAATGCATACATGTTCTTGGCACAGTATTCATACATTCTTATTAAAAAATGTCCGTATCACTAATTAAGCGCCCTACACACTATCAATGTTACTTTTCAATATTATTTGAACGAGTCATCATTCAAGTTACATTAATCGTTTGTGTACTCTTCAACGTTTGTCAAGTAACCTTGCTACATTGATGAAAATCAAAACTGATTTGATTTCCGTAAAATTTCACTTACATTACATTGATCATTCGTTGGCTGATCAATGTTTTCATTTGTGAAATAGCAATCGCAGTGACAAGATGTCTGATTCTCGATAATGTAAATGGGGATTGCACGGCAGGTCTCTGGAATTATAGTTTAGTGTACCCACCAAAACAAAAGAACACAAAAGAGCATAATAGTATACTGGATGGCACACACCAAAGTCATAAGAAGATAGGCAGAATTGGAACATAAATATTGCAATGTTCACTGCCCAAGTATTTGGATAGATGTGTGTCTTAAGTGGTATACAATATCGCAATGCTTAACACTCTTTGACTCAGTGACTCTTTGTACGGATACAGTGTATTAAATGTTTGAAGTATATAAAGACCGATCTAAAGAAAATAAAGACAGATTGAACTAGACCACAAATAGACCTGTTTCTCATTTTCAGCAGATTATGATTACAATTTTCCTTTGGCAGTTACATAAGTTTATTCTCACACCTTGCACTTTTACCTTGGTTGGTTGGTTGGTTAGACCGGCCTATGAGGTGACAGATGGTGTCCTCTTCCTACTTGTCCTTACAGCTTCCGCAAAAGTCGTTGTAGCGGATGCCCAATCTTTGAGCATGCCTTCCTATAGCACAGTGGTCTGTTATGGTACGAACTATCATGGAGAGGGTTCCTCTCGTGTGTTTTTGGAGTCCCGTTGTCCTATTTTCGTTTAAACTTGGCTAGAGCAGTCTGGCAGTGTTCCAATAGCCAAGTGTGATTGGCCAGTCTTAATCCGTCGACGACGTTGGCGCCTCGATGTCGGTGACGTTTCTGCTATCTAGACCATAGGAACCTCTTCCAACCAATGTGTCAGCTTCGCGATTTCACAGCAGTGTCACAGTGACATGTCGGTGAGGTCACTGACCAGCAAAGGATGAGGTTGTACTAACCAGATATCTCGTTAAGGAATACACACCTGCCTTTCACTGCCTTTGATCTGGTAGTGCTGGATGCGAGAGAATTGATAACTGCTTGACTGTGGACGTAGATGACAATGTCCGATTCTGATATTACATTAGTCTTCAACCAATCAGCTGCTTGACAGATGACGTAGTTTTCGTTTTGAAAGACGTTGCAATAGTGGGGGGGTTTAAGGAGAGGTGGATGCCTCAGAGAAAACTCCGGCTCCGACTCAGTCCTCAGTGAAAATTGACAGCGATACGTGGTACAGGATCTCATGTTGAGTTCGATCGGTTCTTTTAAGTAGCGAGATTTTATAGCTATTATTGAAACTGTGTTCGGCGGGCAGATGGTCCGTGACCTGTGGAAGTTGACGATACATCAATGGTATGCTGGCATGTCCTGTGGATTGATCCTTTCATTGATTAGAGCTTCTCAGCCTGATTGCTGCACAGGCAGCAAGTTTATTTCCGACGATGTCTAATTTAGAGGATATCGATTAAGCGAAGATTCTTGTTGAAAATTAGAGGACTTTAAAACCCCTGCCAGTAGCTAAAAAACGTAGAGTTGATGACAACCGATTTTTACTTGCACCTATACCTATAGGGCAAGTATTGCATTCGTGAAGAAAATCGATCTCGAGAAGTCCAAAAAAGTAAGTCCGGGAATTCCGTCTGTCTGTCTGTCTGTCTGTATGAGCGACTGCAGCCTAAAGGCTGGACGGATTTGCTTCAAACATCATATATAGGGTCTGTGGGATATCGGGATAACGGGGATAACGGCTATAACGATTTCGATAATGTGGGTTAGTTTGGGTACATGCTATGAGGTGGCGTACCACGTTTTTCGTAAATAAATCGAACAACGGTATTATTGAAAATCAGCTGGTTCTCGGGTACTTGTTCGGCGGTTGGGCTAAAAGTTAACATTTCTAGGTTATAAGGTAAATGCAAAATAATGGCGTACCAAATTTTGGAATTGCCACACCCACTTTTATAAAACTCATTTTTTTGCCACCCTTACTTTACTGGGAAGAGAAAGACTTGGACTTTAATCCTGATAAAACTATAGCATTACGGTGCAAGTACGTACGACCCAGTCGTGCACTTTATTTCATTTAATATTATTGAAGTTGCTGCAGATCTGGCTGCAAGGAGATACAAATTATTGTACATTCTCGTTGACATATATGTACATACGTATGTACATACTTATAAAACGACAAAAATATTCCCAATGTTCATTGATACGCGTGGTGGCGATTTTTCACCAATTTTACTTCACTAAAAACCAAGTCAATAATACTTGTTAAGTATGGCGCTTTTGAGTTTATTCGAAGGGGTGCAAACATGTAGGGCAAGTATTGCAATAGTGAAAAAAATCGAACTCGAGATTTTAATCAAACTTGACATTACTATGATGGAGAAGTCCAAAAAAGTAGGTCCGGCAAAACCGTCTGTCTGTCTGTCTGTCAGTCTGTCTGTCTGTATATTCGACTACAGCCTGAACGGCTGAACGGATTTACTTCAAACTTCATATATAGGGTCTGCGGGATATTCCCTAGAGGCGGAATTTGAATTTTCATTCTAACCTCAAAATTAAGGGTAGTTTACTTAAGGCCGATTTCAGTTAAAATGGATTTTCTCGAAAACGGCTCTAACGATTTCGATAAAATTTGATGTGTGGGTTAGTTTGGGTATATGCTATGAGGTGGCATACCACGTTTTTCACGAAAAATTCGAATAACGGTAATATTGAAAATCAGCTGTTTCTCGGGTATTTGTGCGGCGATTGGACTAAAAATTATTATTTGTAGGTTATAAGACAAGTGCAAAATAATGGCATACCAAATTTTGGAATGCCACGCCCACTTTTATAAAACTTATTTTTTTTCACAATTTTTACTAGAAATTGAGAAAAAATTATTTAAGCAAAGTAATAGGCCTTAAAATTCTCTATAATTCACTCAAACACCCTATCTGGCCCACTTTTTATGGGCATTTTTATAAAAACAAAACATTAAGTAAACTCCTACAATGTTATGACTATTATTCCATCGAAACGCGGAATGCCACGCCTACTTTACTGGGAAGAGCAAGACTTGGACTTTAATCCTGATTAAATTATACACTTATAGCATTACGGTGCAAGTACGTAGGACCCAGTCGTGCACTTTATTTAAAATAAACTAACCAAGATGGATGCAGTTGCTATCGTTAATTTTGTCCAGCCTGTTGTTTCATTCAGGAAAAGTCCAGGTAGTTGTTGTTGAAAAGTTGATAATGCGACATTTTCAGGAGATAGTTCTGATGCAGGTTCGCTAGAGCAGGCTGTGTGGCACAACATATCCAGTAATTCATCCAAAATCGATGCACTATATTGGGGCTGGGGAATGTCGGTGGTTCTATTAAATTGCAGGGTGCATCTGATGTAATCACCTATGTCACTTAGTAACATTCGGTTAGCTGTGATATCATTGCAGAGATCGTAAATACTGTGGTTGAGTTCAGTAAAACCACAATCAGAGCTGGAGTTTTGAAAATGAATTTCCAGATCGGAAAGAAGGAATTTGAGGTGTTCTTGAGTTTTGGGAAGATTTGGATCAGTTTTTTTCTTTTTGGCTATCGTTTAAACTGGTGGTACGCGTTAAACCTTTAAGATCAGCTTTGATCGTCGAAAGGCAAGACAGATAAGGATCACTTGGCGGTTTGTTCAATAATTCGGCAATGTTCACAATGTTTTTCTCCACGGATTTTAGTCTCGATTTAATTGAATTAGTTGACCCTTCAGTTATGTTTTCAGTTATTGCAAGGTAATAAGCTCGTGTTGTTGTCGTTAGAAGAGCAATTTGAATAATAGCACTGATTAGACATTATAAAGTATTGCGCTAGGTCAGTGAAAAATGTTAAATATTTGTTATTAGGTTTGAAATCGCGCACTTGGGGTAGCCGGTAGGGTTAAGAATTGCAACTTGGCAATTCGTAGCTCGTGAACTCGGGGTACAGATATATTGCAAGTCGGCGGAAATTTACTTTTATTTATATGTTTTATTTTTTTTTGTTAATTTGTTTATGGGTGCCTCGCGAACTGAGGTTGGGTATAGCGACAAAAAAAAGCGTCCGATCGATTGCAAGGTTGAATAATCAATGATGAAACGACTGGTACATTTTTGAGAACATTCATTCTTCCGCCGAGATTTATTTGCTTTGTGCTCAACACCTCTCTTTTTCACGTATGTAAAATCTACCCATCTCAGGCGAATGATCGTCATACCCATGAACGCTTGCCTAGACACGAAAATATGCTTCATAGTCATGAAAGCTATTTTGACAGGCGAAATCCAAAACATAAGCGATCGTTGAAGTGGTAGGTCGACACGGATGAAATTTTTTTCCAATTTCAATTCTTGGTTCTGTATGGTTTTACCAAATTAATTTTGTCCTTTATTTTAATAACTTGTTCCGGTGGGCGTCATTGGAAAATGATGATGTATTGTAAGTTTATACATTCATTTATAAAACCATTAAGTGATTTTCTCAACAGACATACAGAAAAATGCATACATGTTCTTGGCACAGTATTCATACATTCTTATTAAAAAATGTCCGTATCACTAATTAAGCGCCCTACACACTATCAATGTTACTTTTCAATATTATTTGAACGAGTCATCATTCAAGTTACATTAATCGTTTGTGTACTCTTCAACGTTTGTCAAGTAACCTTGCTACATTGATGAAAATCAAAACTGATTTGATTTCCGTAAAATTTCACTTACATTACATTGATCATTCGTTGGCTGATCAATGTTTTCATTTGTGAAATAGCAATCGCAGTGACAAGATGTCTGATTCTCGATAATGTAAATGGGGATTGCACGGCAGGTCTCTGGAATTATAGTTTAGTGTACCCACCAAAACAAAAGAACACAAAAGAGCATAATAGTATACTGGATGGCACACACCAAAGTCATAAGAAGATAGGCAGAATTGGAACATAAATATTGCAATGTTCACTGCCCAAGTATTTGGATAGATGTGTGTCTTAAGTGGTATACAATATCGCAATGCTTAACACTCTTTGACTCAGTGACTCTTTGTACGGATACAGTGTATTAAATGTTTGAAGTATATAAAGACCGATCTAAAGAAAATAAAGACAGATTGAACTAGACCACAAATAGACCTGTTTCTCATTTTCAGCAGATTATGATTACAATTTTCCTTTGGCAGTTACATAAGTTTATTCTCACACCTTGCACTTTTACCTTGGTTGGTTGGTTGGTTAGACCGGCCTATGAGGTGACAGATGGTGTCCTCTTCCTACTTGTCCTTACAGCTTCCGCAAAAGTCGTTGTGTCGGATGACGTATGTGGAATGATCTCCCATGCTCTGTATTTCCTCATCACTTCAACCTCGAAACATTCAAAGCCAACGTGCACCGGTACCTCCTCTGTTCCTCTCTCCCCTTTTCCCAACGCCCGCGCCCTGAATCAGTATAAGGGTATTCATATCCCCTTTGGCGCGCGCAATTTATAAAAAAAAAAAAAAAAAAAAATGCCCAATCTTTGAGCATGCCTTCCTATAGCACAGTGGTCTGTTATGGTACGAACTATCATGGAGAGGGTTCCTCTCGTGTGTTTTTGGAGTCCCGTTGTCCTATTTTCGTTTAAACTTGGCTAGAGCAGTCTGGCAGTGTTCCAATAGCCAAGTGTGATTGGCCAGTCTTAATCCGTCGACGACGTTGGCGCCTCGATGTCGGTGACGTTTCTGCTATCTAGACCATAGGAACCTCTTCCAACCAATGTGTCAGCTTCGCGATTTCACAGCAGTGTCACAGTGACATGTCGGTGAGGTCACTGACCAGCAAAGGATGAGGTTGTACTAACCAGATATCTCGTTAAGGAATACACACCTGCCTTTCACTGCCTTTGATCTGGTAGTGCTGGATGCGAGAGAATTGATAACTGCTTGACTGTGGACGTAGATGACAATGTCCGATTCTGATATTACATTAGTCTTCAACCAATCAGCTGCTTGACAGATGACGTAGTTTTCGTTTTGAAAGACGTTGCAATAGTGGGGGGGTTTAAGGAGAGGTGGATGCCTCAGAGAAAACTCCGGCTCCGACTCAGACCTCAGTGAAAATTGACAGCGATACGTGGTACAGGATCTCATGTTGAGTTCGATCGGTTCTTTTAAGTAGCGAGATTTTATAGCTATTATTGAAACTGTGTTCGGCGGGCAGATGGTCCGTGACCTGTGGAAGTTGACGATACATCAATGGTATGCTGGCATGTCCTGTGGATTGATCCTTTCATTGATTAGAGCTTCTCAGCCTGATTGCTGCACAGGCAGCAAGTTTATTTCCGACGATGTCTAATTTAGAGGATATCGATTAAGCGAAGATTCTTGTTGAAAATTAGAGGACTTTAAAACCCCTGCCAGTAGCTAAAAAACGTAGAGTTGATGACAACCGATTTTTACTTGCACCTATACCTATAGGGCAAGTATTGCATTCGTGAAGAAAATCGATCTCGAGAAGTCCAAAAAAGTTAGTCCGGGAATTCCGTCTGTCTGTCTGTCTGTCTGTCTGTATGAGCGACTGCAGCCTAAAGGCTGGACGGATTTGCTTCAAACATCATATATAGGGTCTGTGGGATATCGGGATAACGGGGATAACGGCTATAACGATTTCGATAATGTGGGTTAGTTTGGGTACATGCTATGAGGTGGCGTACCACGTTTTTCGTAAATAAATCGAACAACGGTATTATTGAAAATCAGCTGGTTCTCGGGTACTTGTTCGGCGGTTGGGCTAAAAGTTAACATTTCTAGGTTATAAGGTAAATGCAAAATAATGGCGTACCAAATTTTGGAATTGCCACACCCACTTTTATAAAACTCATTTTTTTGCCACCCTTACTTTACTGGGAAGAGCAAGACTTGGACCTCAATCCTGATAAAATTGTACAGTTATAGCATTACGGTACGGCCCAGTCGTGCACTTTAGTTTTTTTAAATCAGTGGTGTTACCAGCCTCAGGAATTCAATGAATATATTGTCTCCATTCTAAGAAAATGTCAGTAGTCGTCATGAAAACTAGATTGTTCTCTCGACAACGAACAAAATCCAGAAAATTTCCTTTTCAGTTTTTTTTTAACCATGCTTTATATTTTTTCATTTAATATTATTGAAGTTGCTGCAGATCCGGCTGCAAGGAGATACAAATTATTGTACATTCTCGTTGACATATATGTACTTATAAAACGACAAAAATATTCCCAATGTTCATTGATACGCGTGGTGGCGATTTTTCACCAATTTTACTTCACTAAAAAACAAGTCAATAATACTTGTTAAGTATGGCGCTTTTGAGTTTATTCGAAGGGGTGCAAATATGTATGTATTCCTTTTTACTTGCACCTATACCTATATAGCAAGTATTGCAATCGAGAAAAAAATCGAACTCGAGATTTTAATCAAACTTGACATTACTATGATGGAGAAGTTCAAAAAAGTAGGTCCGGCAATTCCGTCTGTCTGTCAGTCTGTCTGTCTTTCTGTCTGTCTGTCTGTATATTCGACTACAGCCTAAACGGCTGAACGGATTTACTTCAAACTTCATATATAGGGTCTGTGGGATATTCCCTAGAGGTGAAATTTGAATTTTCATTCTAACCTCAAAATTAAGGGTAGTTTACTTAAGGCCGATTTCAGTTAAAATGGATTTTCTCGAAAACGGCTCTAACGATTTCGATAAAATTTGATGTGTGGGTTAGTTTGGGTATATGCTATGAGGTGGCATACCACGTTTTTCACGAAAAATTCGAATAACGGTAATATTGAAAATCAGCTGTTTCTCGGGTATTTGTGCGGCGATTGGGCTAAAAATTATTATTTGTAGGTTATAAGACAAGTGCAAAATAATGGCATACCAAATTTTGGAATGCCACGCCCACTTTTATAAAACTTATTTTTTTTCAAAATTTTTTACTAGAAATTGAGAAAAAATTATTTAAGCAAAGTAATAGGCCTTAAAATACTCTATAATTCACTCAAACACCCTATCTGGCCCACTTTTTATGGGCATTTTTATAAAAACAAAACATTAAGTAAACTCCTACAATGTTATGACTATTATTCCATCGAAACGCGGAATGCCACGCCTACTTTACTGGGAAGAGCAAGACTTGGACTTTAATCCTGATAAAACTATAGCATTACGGTGCAAGTACGTACGACCCAGTCGTGCACTTTATTTCATTTAATATTATTGAAGTTGTTGCAGATCTGGCTGCAAGGAGATACAAATTATTGTACATTCTCGTTGACATATATGTACATATGTATGTACATACTTATAAAACGACAAAAATATTCCCAATGTTCATTGATACGCGTGGTGGCGATTTTTCATCAATTTTACTTCACTAAAAAACAAGTCAATAATACTTGTTAAGTATGGCGCTTTTGAGTTTATTCGAAGGGGGTGCAAATATGTAGGGCAAGTATTGCAATAGTGAAAAAAATCGAACTCGAGATTTTAATCAAACTTGACATTACTATGATGGAGAAGTCCAAAAAAGTAGGTCCGGCAATTCCGTCTGTCTGTCTGTCTGTCTGTCAGTCTGCCTGTCTGTATATTCGACTACAGCCTAAACGGCTGAACGGATTTACTTCAAACTTCATATATAGGGTCTGCGGGATATTCCCTAGAGGCGGAATTTGAATTTTCATTCTAACCTCAAAATTAAGGGTAGTTTACTTAAGGCCGATTTCTGTTAAAATGGATTTTCTCGAAAACGGCTCTAACGATTTCGATAAAATTTGATGTGTGGGTTAGTTTGGGTATATGCTATGAGGTGGCATACCACGTTTTTCACGAAAAATTCGAATAACGGTAATATTGAAAATCAGCTGTTTCTCGGGTATTTGTGCGGCGATTGGGCTAAAAATTATTATTTGTAGGTTATAAGACAAGTGCAAAATAATGGCATACCAAATTTTGGAATGCCACGCCCACTTTTATAAAACTTATTTTTTTTCAAAATTTTTTACTAGAAATTGAGAAAAAATTATTTAAGCAAAGTAATAGGCCTTAAAATTCTCTATAATTCACTCAAACACCCTATCTGGCCCACTTTTTATGGGCATTTTTATAAAAATAAAACATTAAGTAAACTCCTACAATGTTATGACTATTATTCTGGGAAGAGCAAGACTTGGACTTTAATCCTGATAAAACTATAGCATTACGGTGCAAGTACGTACGACCCAGTCGTGCACTTTATTTCATTTAATATTATTGAAGTTGTTGCAGATCTGGCTGCAAGGAGATACAAATTATTGTACATTCTCGTTGACATATATGTACATATGTATGTACATACTTATAAAACGACAAAAATATTCCCAATGTTCATTGATACGCGTGGTGGCGATTTTTCATCAATTTTACTTCACTAAAAAACAAGTCAATAATACTTGTTAAGTATGGCGCTTTTGAGTTTATTCGAAGGGGGTGCAAATATGTAGGGCAAGTATTGCAATAGTGAAAAAAATCGAACTCGAGATTTTAATCAAACTTGACATTACTATGATGGAGAAGTCCAAAAAAGTAGGTCCGGCAATTCCGTCTGTCTGTCTGTCTGTCTGTCAGTCTGCCTGTCTGTATATTCGACTACAGCCTAAACGGCTGAACGGATTTACTTCAAACTTCATATATAGGGTCTGCGGGATATTCCCTAGAGGCGGAATTTGAATTTTCATTCTAACCTCAAAATTAAGGGTAGTTTACTTAAGGCCGATTTCAGTTAAAATGGATTTTCTCGAAAACGGCTCTAACGATTTCGATAAAATTTGATGTGTGGGTTAGTTTGGGCATATGCTATGAGGTGGCATACCACGTTTTTCACGAAAAATTCGAATAACGGTAATATTGAAAATCAGCTGTTTCTCGGGTATTTGCTCGGCGATTGGGCTAAAAATTATTATTTGTGGGTTATAAGACAAGTGCAAAATAATGGCATGCCAAATTTTGGAATGCCACGCCCACTTTTATAAAACTTATTTTTTTTTCAAAATTTTTACTAGAAATTGAGCAAAAATTATTTAAGCAAAGTAATAGGCCTTAAAATTCTCTATAATTCACTCAAACACCCTATCTGGCCCACTTTTTATGGGCATTTTTATAAAAACAAAACATTAAGTAAACTCCTACAATGTTATGACTATTATTCCATCGAAACGCGGAATGGAACGCCTACTTTACTGGGAAGAGCAAGACTTGGACTTTAATCCTGATTAAATTATACACTTATAGCATTACGGTGCAAGTACGTAGGACCCAGTCGTGCACTTTATTTAAAATAAACTAACCAAGATGGATGCAGTTGCTATCGTTAATTTTGTCCAGCCTGTTGTTTCATTCAGGAAAAGTCCAGGTAGTTGTTGTTGAAAAGTTGATAATGCGACATTTTCAGGAGATAGTTCTGATGCAGGTTCGCTAGAGCAGGCTGTGTGGCACAACATATCCAGTAATTCATCCAAAATCGATGCACTATATTGGGGCTGGGGAATGTCGGTGGTTCTATTAAATTGCAGGGTGCATCTGATGTAATCACCTATGTCACTTAGTAACATTCGGTTTGCTGTGATATCATTGCTGAGATCGTAAATACTGTGGTTGAGTTCAGTAAAACCATAATCAGAGCTGGAGTTTTGGAAATGAATTTCCAGATCGGAAAGAAGGAATTTGAGGTGTTCTTGAGTTTTGGGAAGACTTGGATCAGTTTTTTTCTTTTTGGCTATCGTTTAAACTGGTGGTACGCGTTAAACCTTTAAGATCAGCTTTGATCGTCGAAAGGCAAGACAGATAAGGATCACTTGGCGGTTTGTTCAATAATTCGGCAATGTTCACAAGGTTTTTCTCCACGAATTTTAGTCTCGATTTACTTGAATTAGTTGAACCTTCAGTTATGTTTTGCAGTTCTTCAAACGCTTTATTGAGGTCATCGCACCTGGAAAATTGGCCAAGAGTTTTTTTGTGACACAATTTGTTTTCCGGGGTAAAGGAGGCAATTGAATCACTAACACATTTAATTGCAAGCATGATATGCGAAAGGGAAATGTTTTTGCACTCATCGCAATAAAATAAAAAGTTATAGCTAAAGTCTTTTAGATAAACAATCGACTTTAGACGATACCATTGCAGGGTAATAAGTTCGTGTTGTTGTCGTTAGAAGAGCAATTTGAATAATCGCACTGATTAGACATTATAAAATGTTGCGCTAGGTCAGTGAAAAATATTAAATATTTGTTATTAGGTTTGAAATTGCGCACTTGGGGTAACCGGTAGGGTTGAGAATTGCAACTTGGCAATTTGTAGTTCGTGAACTCGAGGTACAGAGATATTGCAAGTCGTCGGAAATTTACTTTTATTTATATTTTTTATTTTTTTTTTTTTAATTTGTTTATGGGTGCCTCGCGAACTAAGGTTGGGAATAGCGACACAAAAAAAAGCGTCCGATCGATTGCAAGTTGAATAATCAATAATGAAACGACTGGTACATTTTTGAGAACATTCTCTCTTTTTCACGTACGTAAAATCTACCCATCTCAGGCGAATGATCGTCATACCCATGAACGCTTGCCTAGACACGAAAATATGCTTCATAGTCATGAAAGCTATTTTGACAGGCGAAATCCAAAACATAAGCGATCGTTGAAGTGGTAGGTCGACACGGATGAAATTTTTTTCCAATTTCAATTCTTGGTTCTGTATGGTTTTACCAAATTAATTTTGTCCTTTATTTTAATAACTTGTTCCGGTGGGCGTCATTGGAAAATGATGATGTATTGTAAGTTTATACATTCATTTATATTATATTCATTTAAGTGATTTTCTTAACAGACATACAGAAAAATGCATACATGCTCTTGGCACAGTATTCATACATTCTTATTAAAAAATGTCCGTATCACTAATTAAGCGCCCTACACACTATCAATGTTACTTTTCAATATTATTTGAACGAGTCATCATTCAATTTACATTAATCGTTTGTGTACTCTTCAACGTTTGTCAAGTAACCTTGCTATATTGATGAAAATCAAAACTGATTTGATTTCCGTAAAATTTCACTTACATTACATTGGTCATTTGTTGGCTGAATCAATGTTACGTATCAATGTTTTCATTTGTGAAATAGCAATCGCAGTGACAAGATGTCTGATTTTCGATAATGTTAATGGGGATTGCACGGCAGGTCTCTGGAATTATAGTGTAGTGTACCCACCAAAACAAAAGAACACAAAAGAGCATAATAGTATACTGGATGGCACACACCAAAGTCATAAGAAGATAGGCAGAATTGGAACATAAATATTGCAATGTTCACTGCCCAAGTATTTGGATAGATGTGTGTCTTAAGTGGTATATAATATCGCAATGGTTAACACTCTTTGACTCAGTGACTCTTTGTACGGATACAGTGTATTAAATGTTTGAAGTATATAAAGACCGATCTAAAGAAAATAAAGACAGATTCAACTAGACCACAAATAGACCTGTTTCTCATTTTCAGCAGATTATGATTACAATTTTCCTTTGGCAGTTACATAAGTTTATTCTCACACCTTGCACTTTTACCTTGGTTGGTTGGTTGGTTAGACCGGCCTATGAGGTGACAGATAGTGTCCTCTTCCTACTTGTCCTTACAGCTTCCGCAAAAGTCGTTGTAGCGGATGCCCAATCTTTGAGCATGCCTTCCTATAGCACAGTGGTCTGTTATGGTACGAACTATCATGGAGAGGGTTCCTCTCGTGTGTTTTTGGAGTCCTGTTGTCCTATTTTCGTTTAAACTTGGCTAGAGCAGTCTGGCAGTGTTCCAATAGCCAAGTGTGATTGGCCAGTCTTAATCCGTCGACGACGTTGGCGCCTCGATGTCGGTGACGTTTCTGCTATCTAGACCATAGGAACCTCTGCCAACCAATGTGTCAGCTTCGCGATTTCACAGCAGTGTCACAGTGACATGTCGGTGAGGTCACTGACCAGCAAAAGATGAGGTTGTACTAACCAGATATCTCGTTAAGGAATACACACCTGCCTTTCACTGCCTTTGATCTGGTAGTGCTGGATGCGAGAGAATTGATAACTGCTTGACTGTGGATGTAGATGACAATGTCCGATTCTGATATTACATTAGTCTTCAACCAATCAGCTGATTGGATGACAGATGACGTAGTTTTCGGTTTTTGAAAGACGTTGCAATAGTGGGGGGGTTTAAGGAGAGGTGGATGCCTCAGAGAAAACTCCGTCTCCGACTCAGTCCTCAGTTTTGGACCCATCCGTAAAAATTGACAGCGATTCGTGGTACAGAATCTCATGTTGAGTTCGATCAGACGATGTCTAATTTAGAGGATATCGATTAAACGAAGATTCTTGTTGAAAATTAGAGGACTTTAAAACCCCTGCCAGTAGCTAAAAAACGTAGAGTTGATGACAACCGATTTTTACTTGCACCTATACCTATAGGGCAAGTATTGCATTCGTGAAGAAAATCGATCTCGAGAAGTCCAAAAAAGTAAGTCCGGGAATTCCGTCTGTCTGTCTGTCTGTCTGTCTGTCTGTATGAGCGACTGCAGCCTAAAGGCTGGACGGATTTGCTTCAAACATCATATATAGGGTCTGTGGGATATCGGGATAACGGGGATAACGGCTATAACGATTTCGATAATGTGGGTTAGTTTGGGTACATGCTATGAGGTGGCGTACCACGTTTTTCGTAAATAAATCGAACAACGGTATTATTGAAAATCAGCTGGTTCTCGGGTACTTGTTCTGCGGTTGGGCTAAAAGTTAACATTTCTAGGTTATAAGGTAAGTGCAAAATAATGCCGTACCCTTACTTTACTGGGAAGAGCAAGACTTGGACCTCAATCCTGATAAAATTGTACAGTTATAACATTACGGTACGGCCCAGTCGTGCACTTTAGTTTTTTTAAATCAGTGGTGTTACCAGCCTCACTAATTCAATGAATACATTGTCTCCATTCTAAGAAAATGTCTGTAGTCGTCATGAAAATTAGATTGTTCTCTCGACAACGAATAAAATCCAGAAAATTTCCTTTTCAGTTTTTTTTTAACCAAGCTTTATATTTATGCTTGCACCTATCGAACCTATCGAACCTATCGAACTCGAGATTTTAATCAAACTTGACATTACTATGATGGAGAAGTTCAAAAAAGTAGGTCCGGCAATTCCGTCTGTCTGTCAGTCTGTCTGTCTTTCTGTCTGTCTGTCTGTATATTCGACTACAGCCTAAACGGCTGAACGGATTTACTTCAAACTTCATATATAGGGTCTGTGGGATATTCCCTAGAGGCGGAATTTGAATTTTCATTCTAACCTCAAAATTAAGGGTAGTTTACTTAAGGCCGATTTCTGTTAAAATGGATTTTCTCGAAAACGGCTCTAACGATTTCGATAAAATTTGATGTGTGGGTTAGATTGGGTATATGCTATGAGGTGGCATACCACGTTTTTCACGAAAAATTCGAATAACGGTAATATTGAAAATCAGCTGTTTCTCGGGTATTTGTGCGGCGATTGGGCTAAAAATTATTATTTGTAGGTTATAAGACAAGTGCAAAATAATGGCATACCAAATTTTGGAATGCCACGCCCACTTTTATAAAACTTATTTTTTTTCAAAATTTTTACTAGAAATTGAGAAAAAATTATTTAAGCAAAGTAATAGGCTTTAAATTCTCTATAATTCACTCAAACACCCTATCTGGCCCACTTTTTATGGGCATTTTTATAAAAACAAAACATTAAGTAAACTCCTACAATGTTATGACTATTATTCCATCGAAACGCGGAATGCCACGCCTACTTTACTGGGAAGAGCAAGACTTGGACTTTAATCCTGATTAAATTATACACTTATAGCATTACGGTGCAAGTACGTAGGACCCAGTCGTGCACTTTATTTAAAATAAACTAACCAAGATGGATGCAGTTGCTATCGTTAATTTTGTCCAGCCTGTTGTTTCATTCAGGAAAAGTCCAGGTAGTTGTTGTTGAAAAGTTGACAATGCGACATTTTCAGGAGATAGTTCTGATGCAGGTTCGCTAGAGCAGGCTGTGTGGCACAACATATCCAGTAATTCATCCAAAATCGATGCACTATATTGGGGCTGGGGAATGTCGGTGGTTCTATTAAATTGCAGGGTGCATCTGATGTAATCACCTATGTCACTTAGTAACATTCGGTTTGCTGTGATATCATTGCAGAGATCGTAAATACTGTGGTTGAGTTCAGTAAAACCACAATTAGAGCTGGAGTTTTGGAAATGAATTTCCAGATCGGAAAGAAGGAATTTGAGGTGTTCTTGAGTTTTGGGAAGATTTGGATCAGTTTTTTTCTTTTTGGCTATCGTTTAAACTGGTGGTACGCGTTAAACCTTTAAGATCAGCTTTGATCGTCGAAAGGCAAGACAGATAAGGATCACTTGGCGGTTTGTTCAATAATTCGGCAATGTTCACAAGGTTTTTCTCCACGGATTTTAGTCTCGATTTAATTGAATTAGTTGACCCTTCAGTTATGTTTTCAGTTATTGCAGGGTAATAAGCTCGTGTTGTTGTCGTTAGAAGAGCAATTTGAATAATAGCACTGATTAGACATTATAAAGTATAGCGCTAGGTCAGTGAAAAATGTTAAATATTTGTTATTAGGTTTGAAATCGCGCACTTGGGGTAATCGGTCGGGTTGAGAATTGCAACTTGGCAATTCGTAGCTCGTGAACTCGGCGTACAGATATATTGCAAGTCGGCGGAAATTTACTTTTATTTATATATTTTATTTTTTACTTGCACCTATACCTATAAGGCAAGTATTTTATTCTTGCAAAATTTGGAACTCGAGATTTTAATCAAACTTGACATTACTATAATAGAGAAGTCCAAAAAAGTAGGTCCGCCAATGCCGTCTGTCTGTCTGTCTGTCTGTATATTCGACTACAGCCTAAACGGCTTCACGGATAACCTCAAAATTAAGGGTAGTTTACTTAAGGCCGATTTCAGTTAAAATGGATTTTCTCGAAAACGGCTCTAACGATTTCGATAAAATTTGATGTGTGGGTTAGTTTGGGTATATGCTATGAGGTGGCATACCACGTTTTTCACGAAAACTTCGAATAACGGTAATATTGAAAATCAGCTGTTTCTCGGGTATTTGTGCGGCGATTGGGCTAAAAATTATTATTTGTAGGTTATAAGACAAGTGCAAAATAATGGCATACCAAATTTTGGAATGCCACGCCCACTTTTATAAAACTTATTTTTTTTCAAAATTTTTACTAGAAATTGAGAAAAAATTATTTAAGCAAAGTAATAGGCCTTAAAATTCTCTAAAATTCTCTCAAACACCCTATCTGGCCCACTTTTTATGGGCATTTTTATAAAAACAAAACATTAAGTAAACTCCTACAATGTTATGACTATTATTCCATCGAAACGCGGAATGCCACGCCTTCTTTACTGGGAAGAGCAAGACTTGGACTTTAATCCTGATTAAATTATACACTTATAGCATTACGGTGCAAGTACGTAGGACCCAGTCGTGCACTTTATTTAAAATAGACTAACCAAGATGCAGTTGCTATCGTTAATTTTTTCCAGCCTGTTGTTTCATTCAGGAAAAGTCCAGGTAGTTGTTGTTGAATAGTTGATAATGCGACATTTTCAGGAGATAGTTCTGATGCAGGTTCGCTAGAGCAGGCTGTGTGGCACAACATATCCAGTAATTCATTCAAAATCGATGCACTATATTGGGGCTGGGGAATGTCGGTGGTTCTATTAAATTGCAGGGTGCATCTGATGTAATCACCTATGTCACTTAGTAACATTCGGTTTGCTGTGATATCATTGCAGAGATCGTAAATACTGTGGTTGAGTTCAGTAAAACCACAATCAGAGCTGGAGTTTTGGAAATGAATTTCCAGATCGGAAAGAAGGAATTTGAGGTGTTCTTGAGTTTTGGGAAGACTTGGATCAGTTTTTTTTTCTTTTTGGCTGTCGTTTAAACTGGTGGTACGCGTTAAACCTTTAAGATCAGCTTTGATCGTCGAAAGGCAAGACAGATAAGAATCACTTGGCGGTTTGTTCAATAATTCGGCAATGTTCACAAGGTTTTTCTCCACGGATTTTAGTCTCGATTTACTTGAATTAGTTGACCCTTCACTTATGTTTTGCAGTTCTTCAAACGCTTTATTGAGGTCATCGCACCTGGAAAATTGGCCAAGAGTTTTTTTGTGACACAATTTGTTTTCCGGGGTAAAGGAGGCAATTGAATCACTAACACATTTAATCGCAAGCATGATATGCGAAAGGGAAATGTTTTTGCACTCATCGCAATAAAATAAAAAGTTATAGCTAAAGTCTTTTAGATAAACAATCGCACGATTTTAGACAGATACCATTGCAGGGTAATAAGTTCGTGTTGTTGTCGTTAGAAGAGCAATTTGAATAATCGCACTGATTAGACATTATAAAATGTTGTGCTAGGTCAGTGAAAAATATTAAATATTTGTTATTAGGTTTGAAATTGCGCACTTGGGGTAACCGGTAGGGTTGAGAATTGCAACTTGGCAATTTGTAGTTCGTGAACTCGAGGTACAGAGATATTGCAAGTCGTCGGAAATTTACTTTTATTTATATTTTTTATTTTTTTTTTTTTTAATTTGTTTATGGGTGCCTCGCGAACTAAGGTTGGGAATAGCGACACAAAAAAAAGCGTCCGATCGATTGCAAGGTTGAATAATCAATAATGAAACGACTGGTACATTTTTGAGAACATTCATTCTTCCGCCGAGATTTATTTGCTTTGTGCTCAATACCTCTCTTTTTCACGTACGTAAAATCTACCCATCTCAGGCGAATGATCGTCATACCCATGAACGCTTGCCTAGACACGAAAATATGCTTCATAGTCATGAAAGCTATTTTGACAGGCGAAATTCAAAACATAAGCGATCGTTGAAGTGGTAGGTCGACACGGATGAAATTTTTTTCCAATTTCAATTCTTGGTTCTGTATGGTTTTACCAAATTAATTTTGTCCTTTATTTTAATAACTTGTTCCGGTGGGCGTCATTGGAAAATGATGATGTATTGTAAGTTTATACATTCATTTATATTATATTAATTTAAGTGATGAGACATGCTCTTGGCACAGTATTCATACATTCTTATTAAAAAATGTCCGTATCACTAATCAAGCGCCCTACACACTATCAATGTTACTTTTCAATATTATTTGAACGAGTTACATTCAAGTTACATTAATCGTTTGTGTACTCTTCAACGTTTGTCAAGTAACCTTGCTACATTGATGAAAATCAAAACTGATTTGATTTCCGTAGAATTTCACTTACATTACATTGATCATTCGTTGGCTGATCAATGTTTTCATTTGTGAAATAGCAATCGCAGTGACAAGATGTCTGATTCTCGATAATGTAAATGGGGATTGCACGGCAGGTCTCTGGAATTATAGTTTAGTGTACCCACCAAAACAAAAGAACACAAAAGAGCATAATAGTATACTGGATGGCACACACCAAAGTCATAAGAAGATAGGCAGAATTGGAACATAAATATTGCAATGTTCACTGCCCAAGTATTTGGATAGATGTGTGTCTTAAGTGGTATACAATATCGCAATGCTTAACACTCTTTGACTCAGTGACTCTTTGTACGGATACAGTGTATTAAATGTTTGAAGTATATAAAGACCGATCTAAAGAAAATAAAGACAGATTGAACTAGACCACAAATAGACCTGTTTCTCATTTTCGGCAGATTATGATTACAATTTTCCTTTGGCAGTTACATAAGTTTATTCTCACACCTTGCACTTTTACCTTGGTTGGTTGGTTGGTTAGACCGGCCTATGAGGTGACAGATGGTGTCCTCTTCCAACCAATGTGTCAGCTTCGCGATTTCACAGCAGTGTCACAGTGACATGTCGGTGAGGTCACTGACCAGCAAAGGATGAGGTTGTACTAACCAGATATCTCGTTAAGGAATACACACCTGCCTTTCACTGCCTTTGATCTGGTAGTGCTGGATGCTAGAGAATTGATAACTGCTTGACTGTGGATGTAGATGACAATGTCCGATTCTGATATTACATTAGTCTTCAACCAATCAGCTGCTTGACAGATGACGTAGTTTTCGTTTTGAAAGACGTTGCAATAGTGGGGGGGTTTAAGGAGAGGTGGATGCCTCAGAGAAAACTCCGGCTCCGACTCAGTCCTCAGTGAAAATTGACAGCGATTCGTGGTACAGGATCTCATGTTGAGTTCGATCGGTTCTTTTAAGTAGCGAGATTTTATAGCTATTATTGAAACTGTGTTCGGCGGGCAGATGGTCCGTGACCTGTGGAAGTTGACGATACATCAATGGTATGCTGGCATGTCCTGTGGATTGATCCTTTCATTGATTAGAGCTTCTCAGCCTGATTGCTGCACAGGCAGCAAGTTTATTTCCGACGATGTCTAATTTAGAGGATATCGATTAAGCGAAGATTCTTGTTGAAAATTAGAGGACCTTAAAACCCCTGCCAGTAGCTAAAAAACGTAGAATTGATGACAACCGATTTTTACTTGCACCTATACCTATAGGGCAAGTATTGCATTCGTGAAGAAAATCGATCTCGAGAAGTCCAAAAAAGTAAGTCGGGGAATTCCGTCTGTCTGTCTGTCTGTCTGTATGAGCGACTGCAGCCTAAAGGCTGGACGAATTTGCTTCAAACATCATATATAGGGTCTGTGGGATATCGGGATAACGGGGATAACGGCTATAACGATTTCGATAATGTGGGTTAGTTTGGGTACATGCTATGAGGTGGCGTACCACGTTTTTCGTAAATAAATCGAACAACGGTATTATTGAAAATCAGCTGGTTCTCGGGTACTTGTTCGGCGGTTGGGCTAAAAGTTAACATTTCTAGGGTATAAGGTAAATGCAAAATAATGGCGTACCAAATTTTGGAATTGCCACACCCACTTTTATAAAACTCATTTTTTTGCCACCCTTACTTTACTGGGAAGAGCAAGACTTGGACCTCAATCCTGATAAAATTGTACAGTTATAGCATTACTGTACGGCCCAGTCGTGCACTTTAGTTTTTTTTAAATCAGTGGTGTTACCAGCCTCACTAATTCAATGAATACATTGTCTCCATTCTAAGAAAATGTCTGTAGTCGTCATGAAAATTAGATTGTTCTCTCGACAACGAACAAAATCCAGAAAATTTCCTTTTCAGTTTTTCTTTAACCAAGCTTTATATTTATACTTGCACCTATACCTATAGGGAAAGTATTGCAATCGTGAAAAAAATCGAACTCGAGATTTTAATCAAACTTGACATTACTATGATGGAGAAGTTCAAAAAAGTAGGTCCGGCAATTCCGTCTGTCTGTCAGTCTGTCTGTCTTTCTGTCTGTCTGTCTGTATATTCGACTACAGCCTAAACGGCTGAACGGATTTACTTCAAACTTCATATATAGGGTCTGTGGGATATTCCCTAGAGGTGAAATTTGAATTTTCATTCGAACCTCAAAATTAAGGGTAGTTTACTTAAGGCCGATTTCAGTTAAAATGGATTTTCTCGAAAACGGCTCTAACGATTTCGATAAAATTTGATGTGTGGGTTAGTTTGGGTATATGCTATGAGGTGGCATACCACGTTTTTCACGAAAAATTCGAATAACGGTAATATTGAAAATCAGCTGTTTCTCGGGTATTTGTGCGGCGATTGGACTAAAAATTATTATTTGTAGGTTATAAGACAAGTGCAAAATAATGGCATACCAAATTTTGGAATGCCACGCCCACTTTTATAAAACTTATTTTTTTCAAATTTTTTACTAGAAATTGAGAACAAATTATTTAAGCAAAGTAATAGGCCTTAAAATTCTCTATAATTCACTCAAACACCCTATCTGGCATTTTTATAAAAGCAAAACATTAGGTAAACTCCTACAATGTTATGACTATTATTCCATCGAAACGCGGAATGCCACGCCTACTTTACTGGGAAGAGCAAGACTTGGACTTTAATCCTGATTAAATTATACACTTATAGCATTACGGTGCAAGTACGTACAACCCAGTCGTGCACTTTATTTCATTTAATATTATTGAAGTTGCTGCAGATCTGGCTGCAAGGAGATACAAATTATTGTACATTCTCGTTGACATATATGTACATATGTATGTACATACTTATAAAACGACAAAAATATTCCCAATGTTCATTGATACGCGTGGTGGCGATTTTTCACCAATTTTACTTCACTAAAAAACAAGTCAATAATACTTGTTAAGTATGGCGCTTTTGAGTTTATTCGAAGGGGGTGCAAATATGTAGGGCAAGTATTGCAATAGTGAAAAAAATCGAACTCGAGATTTTAATCAAACTTGACATTACTATGATGGAGAAGTCCAAAAAAGTAGGTCCGGCAAAACCGTCTGTCTGTCTGTCTGTCTGTCAGTCTGTCTGTCTGTATATTCGACTACAGCCTAAACGGCTGAACGGATTTACTTCAAACTTCATATATAGGGTCTGCGGGATATTCCCTAGAGGCGGAATTTGAATTTTCATTCTAACCTCAAAATTAAGGGTAGTTTACTTAAGGCCGATTTCAGTTAAAATGGATTTTCTCGAAAACGGCTCTAACGATTTCGATAAAATTTGATGTGTGGGTTAGTTTGGGTATATGCTATGAGGTGGCATACCACGTTTTTCACGAAAAATTCGAATAACGGTAATATTGAAAATCAGCTGTTTCTCGGGTATTTGTGCGGCGATTGGACTAAAAATTATTATTTGTAGGTTATAAGACAAGTGCAAAATAATGGCATACCAAATTTTGGAATGCCACGCCCACTTTTATAAAACTTATTTTTTTTCACAATTTTTACTAGAAATTGAGAAAAAATTATTTAAGCAAAGTAATAGGCCTTAAAATTCTCTATAATTCACTCAAACACCCTATCTGGCCCACTTTTTATGGGCATTTTTATAAAAACAAAACATTAAGTAAACTCCTACAATGTTATGACTATTATTCCATCGAAACGCGGAATGCCACGCCTACTTTACTGGGAAGAGCAAGACTTGGACTTTAATCCTGATTAAATTATACACTTATAGCATTACGGTGCAAGTACGTAGGACCCAGTCGTGCACTTTATTTAAAATAAACTAACCAAGATGGATGCAGTTGCTATCGTTAATTTTGTCCAGCCTGTTGTTTCATTCAGGAAAAGTCCAGGTAGTTGTTGTTGAAAAGTTGATAATGCGACATTTTCAGGAGATAGTTCTGATGCAGGTTCGCTAGAGCAGGCTGTGTTGCACAACATATCCAGTAATTCATCCAAAATCGATGCACTATATTGGGGCTGGGGAATGTCGGTGGTTCTATTAAATTGCAGGGTGCATCTGATGTAATCACCTATGTCACTTAGTAACATTCGGTTTGCTGTGATATCATTGCAGAGATCGTAAATACTGTGGTTGAGTTCAGTAAAACCACAATTAGAGCTGGAGTTTTGGAAATGAATTTCCAGATCGGAAAGAAGGAATTTGAGGTGTTCTTGAGTTTTGGGAAGATTTGGATCAGTTTTTTTCTTTTTGGCTATCGTTTAAACTGGTGGTACGCGTTAAACCTTTAAGATCAGCTTTGATCGTCGAAAGGCAAGACAGATAAGGATCACTTGGCGGTTTGTTCAATAATTCGGCAATGTTCACAAGGTTTTTCTCCACGGATTTTAGTCTCGATTTAATTGAATTAGTTGACCCTTCAGTTATGTTTTCAGTTATTGCAAGGTAATAAGCTCGTGTTGTTGTCGTTAGAAGAGCAATTTGAATAATAGCACTGATTAGACATTATAAAGTATTGCGCTAGGTCAGTGAAAAATGTTAAATATTTGTTATTAGGTTTGAAATCGCGCACTTGGGGTAGCCGGTAGGGTTAAGAATTGCAACTTGGCAATTCGTAGCTCGTGAACTCGGGGTACAGATATATTGCAAGTCGGCGGAAATTTACTTTTATTTATATGTTTTATTTTTTTTTGTTAATTTGTTTATGGGTGCCTCGCGAACTGAGGTTGGGTATAGCGACAAAAAAAAGCGTCCGATCGATTGCAAGGTTGAATAATCAATGATGAAACGACTGGTACATTTTTGAGAACATTCATTCTTCCGCCGAGATTTATTTGCTTTGTGCTCAACACCTCTCTTTTTCACGTATGTAAAATCTACCCATCTCAGCCGAATGATCGTCATACCCATGAACGCTTGCCTAGACACGAAAATATGCTTCATAGTCATGAAAGCTATTTTGACAGGCGAAATTCAAAACATAAGCGATCGTTGAAGTGGTAGGTCGACACGGATGAAATTTTTTTCCAATTTCAATTCTTGGTTCTGTATGGTTTTACCAAATTAATTTTGTCCTTTATTTTAATAACTTGTTCCGGTGGGCGTCATTGGAAAATGATGATGTATTGTAAGTTTATACATTCATTTATATTATATTAATTTAAGTGATGAGACATGCTCTTGGCACAGTATTCATACATTCTTATTAAAAAATGTCCGTATCACTAATCAAGCGCCCTACACACTATCAATGTTACTTTTCAATATTATTTGAACGAGTTACATTCAAGTTACATTAATCGTTTGTGTACTCTTCAACGTTTGTCAAGTAACCTTGCTACATTGATGAAAATCAAAACTGATTTAATTTCCGTCAATTTTCACTTACATTACATTGATCATTTGTTGGCTGAATCAATGTTACGTATCAATGTTTTCATTTGTGAAATAGCAATCGCAGTGACAAGATGTCTGATTTTCGATAATGTAAATATGGATTGCACGGCAGGTCTCTGGAATTATAGTGTAGTGTACCCACCAAAACAAAAGAACACAAAAGAGCATAATAGTATACTGGATGGCACACACCAAAGTCATAAGAAGATAGGCAGAATTGGAACATAAATATTGCAATGTTCACTGCCCAAGTATTTGGATAGATGTGTGTCTTAAGTGGTATATAATATCGCAATGGTTAACACTCTTTGACTCAGTGACTCTTTGTACGGATACAGTGTATTAAATGTTTGAAGTATATAAAGACCGATCTAAAGAAAATAAAGACAGATTCAACTAGACCACAAATAGACCTGTTTCTCATTTTCAGCAGATTATGATTACAATTTTCCTTTGGCAGTTACATAAGTTTATTCTCACACCTTGCACTTTTACCTTGGTTGGTTGGTTGGTTAGACCGGCCTATGAGGTGACAGATAGTGTCCTCTTCCTACTTGTCCTTACAGCTTCCGCAAAAGTCGTTGTAGCGGATGCCCAATCTTTGAGCATGCCTTCCTATAGCACAGTGGTCTGTTATGGTACGAACTATCATGGAGAGGGTTCCTCTCGTGTGTTTTTGGAGTCCTGTTGTCCTATTTTCGTTTAAACTTGGCTAGAGCAGTCTGGCAGTGTTCCAATAGCCAAGTGTGATTGGCCAGTCTTAATCCGTCGACGACGTTGGCGCCTCGATGTCGGTGACGTTTCTGCTATCTAGACCATAGGAACCTCTGCCAACCAATGTGTCAGCTTCGCGATTTCACAGCAGTGTCACAGTGACATGTCGGTGAGGTCACTGACCAGCAAAAGATGAGGTTGTACTAACCAGATATCTCGTTAAGGAATACACACCTGCCTTTCACTGCCTTTGATCTGGTAGTGCTGGATGCGAGAGAATTGATAACTGCTTGACTGTCGATGTAGATGACAATGTCCGATTCTGATATTACATTAGTCTTCAACCAATCAGCTGCTTGACAGATGACGTAGTTTTCGTTTTGAAAGACGTTGCAATAGTGGGGGGGTTTAAGGAGAGGTGGATGCCTCAGAGAAAACTCCGGCTCCGACTCAGTCCTCAGTGAAAATTGACAGCGATTCGTGGTACAGGATCTCATGTTGAGTTCGATCGGTTCTTTTAAGTAGCGAGATTTTATAGCTATTATTGAAACTGTGTTCGGCGGGCAGATGGTCCGTGACCTGTGGAAGTTGACGATACATCAATGGTATGCTGGCATGTCCTGTGGATTGATCCTTTCATTGATTAGAGCTTCTCAGCCTGATTGCTGCACAGGCAGCAAGTTTATTTCCGACGATGTCTAATTTAGAGGATATCGATTAAGCGAAGATTCTTGTTGAAAATTAGAGGACTTTAAAACCCCTGCCAGTAGCTAAAAAACGTAGAGTTGATGACAACCGATTTTTACTTGCACCTATACCTATAGGGCAAGTATTGCATTCGTGAAGAAAATCGATCTCGAGAAGTCCAAAAAAGTTAGTCCGGGAATTCCGTCTGTCTGCCTGTCTGTCTGTATGAGCGACTGCAGCCTAAAGGCTGGACGGATTTGCTTCAAACATCATATATAGGGTCTGTGGGATATCGGGATAACGGGGATAACGGCTATAACGATTTCGATAATGTGGGTTAGTTTGGGTACATGCTATGAGGTGGCGTACCACGTTTTTCGTAAATAAATCGAACAACGGTATTATTGAAAATCAGCTGGTTCTCGGGTACTTGTTCGGCGGTTGGGCTAAAAGTTAACATTTCTAGGTTATAAGGTAAATGCAAAATAATGGCGTACCAAATTTTGGAATTGCCACACCCACTTTTATAAAACTCATTTTTTTGCCACCCTTACTTTACTGGGAAGAGCAAGACTTGGACCTCAATCCTGATAAAATTGTACAGTTATAGCATTACGGTACGGCCCAGTCGTGCACTTTAGTTTTTTTAAATCAGTGGTGTTACCAGCCTCAGGAATTCAATGAATATATTGTCTCCATTCTAAGAAAATGTCAGTAGTCGTCATGAAAACTAGATTGTTCTCTCGACAACGAACAAAATCCAGAAAATTTCCTTTTCAGTTTTTTTTTAACCATGCTTTATATTTTTTCATTTAATATTATTGAAGTTGCTGCAGATCCGGCTGCAAGGAGATACAAATTATTGTACATTCTCGTTGACATATATGTACTTATAAAACGACAAAAATATTCCCAATGTTCATTGATACGCGTAGTGGCGATTTTTCACCAATTTTACTTCACTAAAAAACAAGTCAATAATACTTGTTAAGTATGGCGCTTTTGAGTTTATTCGAAGGGGTGCAAATATGTATGTATTCCTTTTTACTTGCACCTATACCTATATAGCAAGTATTGCAATCGAGAAAAGAATCGAATTCGAGATTTCAATCAAACTTGACATTACTATGATGGTGAAGTCCAAAAAAGTAGGTCCGGCAATTCCGTCTGTCAGTCTGTCAGTCTGTCAGTCTGTCTGTCTGTCTGTATATTCGACTACAGCCTAAACGGCTAGGCGGATTTACTTCAAACTTCAAATATAGAGTCTGTGGGATATTCCCTAGAAGCGGAATTTGAATTTTCATTCTAACCTCAAAATTAAGGGTAGTTTACTTAAGGCCGATTTCAGTTAAAATGGATTTTCTCGAAAACGGCTCTAACGATGTCGATAAAATTTGATGTGTGGGTTAGCTTGGGCATATGCTATGAGGTGGCATACCACGTTTATCATAAAAAAATTCGAATAACGGTAATATTGAAAATCAGCTGTTTCTCGGGTATTTGTTCGGCGATTGGGCTAAAAATGAATATTTCTAGGTTATAAGACAAGTGCAAAATAATGGCGTACCAAATTTTGGAATGCCACGCCCACTTTTATAAAACTTATTTTTTTCAAAATTTTTACTAGAAATTGAGAAAAAATTAGTTAAGCAAAGTAATAGGCGTTAAAATTTTCTATAGTGCATTCAAACGCCTTATCTGGCCATGCCCACTTTTTAAAGGTGTTTTCTTAAAAACAAAACATTGAGTAAACTCCTACAATGTTATGACTATTATTCCATCGAAACGCGGAATGCCACGCCTACTTTACTGGGAAGAGCAAGACTTGGACTTTAATCCTGATAAAATTATACACTTCTAGCATTACGGTGCAAGTACGTACGACCCAGTCGTGCACTCTATTTTGGTTAGCACGAAAGGGGACACACATGAACAAAAGATGACATGACATTATATGACAACAAATTATTTCAATCGCAAATAAAACTGTTCAAACCTAACCAAATCAAACAAAACCTACCAACCACTAACACGTCAAAAAAAAATCCGCCAAAGTGTTCAGATAGGACTAACGATTTGAGGACGCGAATATTAAAAAGATCCAGTCCGTCAGTCTTGAGCAAAGAGTAACTATAAGAGAGAGTCAACTTTCCATCCTCTGCCCGCTAACTCCCTCAAATGGGTGTGGCCTTAATCCTCTCCCATGATCTCCTGTCGGTGAATGCGTGTAAATCAACAAACTGAAGTTGACATCGAATATTATAAGGTTATCAATCAATAGTCAAACACCCAGGTTAAAGAATCTTATTTCACTCCTTACATCATCTATTTTCACTCTTTGAGATCTATTTTCAACATAAGACCTAAACCAGTGAAGAATGAAACCACGAAATCCAGCTTTTTCGAATTATTTTCCTAACATGGCTAAGAAAATCGAACAATTCACCACACTCTGTTCAACATGCAAGAAGAATAAGTATGATCCTCCCCCTAACAATCCCATACTCGGCGAAACCCCCATACCAAATTACCCAGGTCACACCATACACCTGGATATTTTCTCCACCGAGAAACATTTAGTTCTCAGTTCAATAGATAAGTTCACCAAATTTGGCATTGCTAAAATAATGCGATTGAGGATGTCAGACGACCTCTCCGGGAAATCATTTTCCAATTCGGAGTTCCTCCATTTTTTATTCGACAAAGAAAAGTCCTTAAATTCAGCGTCAATTCTTTTTATGTTGAGGCATGAACTCAAAATCAAGGTCGTCACGACACCTCCATATGATGAGGTGACTTCAAGTCAAGAAGTAATGAGATGTTAAAAAAGGACGTCACTAACAGGAATTTTAGGAAACTACTTGAAAGGGTAGTCTGCGAATATAACCATTCCTTCCACACCACCACTCAAAACAGACCAGTCGATTTTTTTTTTTCGAAGAACAATTAATGCCGAACCAGAAGATTACAAGAAAAGAATACAGCCCTGGGGATGTAGTTTACGCAAAACTCAACAAAAAACTAGGTTCTAAACTGACGAAACGATATACTAAAGAAATAGTTGGGGAAACCTTAGGACTACAAATAAAACAAAATTTAGGGAAAGTAATTCACAAGAGCCATATACGAAACTAGGTCAAAGAAACCTTCCATTAACTAAGCATAGGTTAAATTATTTATATCCTTTTCTTTCCTTCTAGGCTGTACGCCGTAGGCCGCTTAGCCGATGTCCAAATCTTGGACTCTACGAACTCCCAATCAGTCTCCATCAAAGTCGGGATGACCAAGGTGCAAATCGGAAACATTAAACTAATCAACGACATTGATCTGAGAGCGTAACTGAATCTGGTAAATAACATCGCGCAAATGGTACACAACAACATAAGTAACACATATTCAAATTTATCCCTTCGTGTCCCACGAGGTATCCCAGCTCCAAACCTTACTCCAAAAACTTACCCCGAGACGAAATAAAAGATATTTGAATTTCGTTGGAAGCACGTGGAAATGGATTGCAGGAAATCCAGACCACAACATTCGGAACCAGTCGATCAGGGTCAAAGCTTCCAGACTAGGTATCAACCGAACCAAGCTGAAATCCTTGACTTGGATGTCACAGATGTGGAATACATATGTGTTATCACAGATTGATTGCAGCAAAAAAGAGGGACCAGATGGTATTCCACCCATGCTGCTAATGCAATTTTTAACGAGGATTTTTTATAAATCTCTTGCAGATAGAGCTTTTATAGGCGGATGGAAAATATCTTATATTACACCTACTTTTAAATCAGGATCCAAGCAAGATATTACCAATTATAGACCTATCGGTAAAATCTTAGCAATACCAAAATTCTTTCAAAAAATTATCTATAATAAACTATATTTTCTTGTCGAAGAACATATATCCGAATATCAACATGGTTTTGTTTCAGGAAAAACTGTGTATTTTGACTAACTTCATAGTTACAAACTTTGAAAAGGAATTGTAGACTGATATTTTGTTCACCGACTTTGCCAAGGCCTTTGATAAGGTCAACCATAAGGTATTGTTACACAAATTATCCTGCTTAGGTTTTCATTCTAGTTTTTTTAAATGGATTGAGTTCTATTGGACAAATAGGTTGAGTTCTATTGGACAAATAGAACCTAATATGTGAAAATAGATGATGGCTTAAAGTTGTATCGATCAGTGGCTTCTGTTCATCTCAATAATGATCTAGATTAGCTAGATTCTGGAGTACTGCAGTTCTGTTTGGATCCCATATTACTTAACTCATTCGGTGAGAATTGAAAGAGTCCAGAGAATAAGTATGATCCTCCCCCTAACAATCCCATACTCGGCGAAACCCCCATACCAAATTACCCAGGTCACACCATACACCTGGATATTTTCTCCACCGAGAAACATTCAGTTCTCAGTTCAATAGATAAGTTCACCAAATTCGGCATTGCTAAAATAATGCGATTGAGGATGTCAGACGACCTCTTCGGGAAATCATTTTCCAATTCGGAGTTCCTCCATTTTTTATTCGACAAAGAAAAGTCCTTAAATTCAGCGTCAATTCTTTTTATGTTGAGGCATGAACTCAAAATCAAGGTCGTCACGACACCTCCATATGATGAGGTGACTTCAAGTCAAGAAGTAATGAGATGTTAAAAAAGGACGTCACTAACAGGAATTTTGGGAAACTACTTGAAAGGGTAGTCTGCGAATATAACCATTCCTTCCACACCACCACTCAAAACAGACCAGTCGATTTTTTTTTTCGAAGAACAATTAATGCCGAACCAGAAGATTACGAGAAAAGAATACAGCCCTGGGGATGTAGTTTACGCAAAACTCAACAAAAAACTAGGTTCTAAACTGACGAAACGATATACTAAAGAAATAGTTGGGGAAACCTTAGGACTACAAATAAAACAAAATTTAGGGAAAGTAATTCACAAGAGACGTATACGAAACTAGGTCAAAGAAACCTTCCATTAACTAAGCATAGGTTAAATTATTTATATCCTTTTCTTTCCTTCTAGGCTGTACGCCGTAGGCTGCTTAGCCGATGTCCAAATCTTGGACTCTACGAACTCCCAATCAGTCTCCATCAAAGTCGGGATGAATAAGGTGCAAATCGGAAACATTAAACTAATCAACGACGTTGATCTGAGAGCGTATCGACATCTGGTAAATAACATCGCGCAAATGGTACACAACAACATAAGTAACACATATTCAAATTTATCCCTTCGTGTCCCACGAGGTATCCCAGCTCCAAACCTTACTCCAAAAACTTACCCCGAGACGAAATAAAAGATATTTGAATTTCATTGGAAGCACGTGGAAATAGATTGCAGGAAATCCAGACCACAACATTCGGAACCAGTCGATCAGCGTCAAAGCTTCCAGACTAGGTATCAACCGAACCAAGCTGAAATCCTTGACTTGGATGTCACAGATGTGGAATACATATGTGTTATCACAGATTGATTGCAGCAAAAAAGAGGGACCAGATGGTATTCCACCCATGCTGCTAATGCAATTTTTAACGAGGATTTTTTATAAATCTCTTGCAGATAGAGCTTTTATAGGCGGATGGAAAATATCTTATATTACACCTACTTTTAAATCAGGATCCAAGCAAGATATTACCAATTATAGACCTATCGGTAAAATCTTAGCAATACCAAAATTCTTTCAAAAAATTATCTATAATAAACTATATTTTCTTGTCGAAGAACATATATCCGAATATCAACATGGTTTTGTTTCAGGAAAAACTGTGTATTTTGACTAACTTCATAGTTACAAACTTTGAAAAGGAATTGTAGACTGATATTTTGTTCACCGACTTTGCCAAGGCCTTTGATAAGGTCAACCATAAGGTATTGTTACACAAATTATCCTGCTTAGGTTTTCATTCTAGTTTTTTTAAATGGATTGAGTTCTATTGGACAAATAGGTTGAGTTCTATTGGACAAATAGAACCTAATATGTGAAAATAGATGATGGCTTAAAGTTGTATCGATCAGTGGCTTCTGTTCATCTCAATAATGATCTAGATTAGCTAGATTCTGGAGTACTGCAGTTCTGTTTGGATCCCATATTACTTAACTCATTCGGTGAGAATTGAAAGAGTCCAGAGAATAAGTATGATCCTCCCCCTAACAATCCCATACTCGGCGAAACCCCCATACCAAATTACCCAGGTCACACCATACACCTGGATATTTTCTCCACCGAGAAACATTCAGTTCTCAGTTCAATAGATAAGTTCACCAAATTCGGCATTGCTAAAATAATGCGATTGAGGATGTCAGACGACCTCTTCGGGAAATCATTTTCCAATTCGGAGTTCCTCCATTTTTTATTCGACAAAGAAAAGTCCTTAAATTCAGCGTCAATTCTTTTTATGTTGAGGCATGAACTCAAAATCAAGGTCGTCACGACACCTCCATATGATGAGGTGACTTCAAGTCAAGAAGTAATGAGATGTTAAAAAAGGACGTCACTAACAGGAATTTTGGGAAACTACTTGAAAGGGTAGTCTGCGAATATAACCATTCCTTCCACACCACCACTCAAAACAGACCAGTCGATTTTTTTTTTCGAAGAACAATTAATGCCGAACCAGAAGATTACGAGAAAAGAATACAGCCCTGGGGATGTAGTTTACGCAAAACTCAACAAAAAACTAGGTTCTAAACTGACGAAACGATATACTAAAGAAATAGTTGGGGAAACCTTAGGACTACAAATAAAACAAAATTTAGGGAAAGTAATTCACAAGAGACGTATACGAAACTAGGTCAAAGAAACCTTCCATTAACTAAGCATAGGTTAAATTATTTATATCCTTTTCTTTCCTTCTAGGCTGTACGCCGTAGGCTGCTTAGCCGATGTCCAAATCTTGGACTCTACGAACTCCCAATCAGTCTCCATCAAAGTCGGGATGAATAAGGTGCAAATCGGAAACATTAAACTAATCAACGACGTTGATCTGAGAGCGTATCGACATCTGGTAAATAACATCGCGCAAATGGTACACAACAACATAAGTAACACATATTCAAATTTATCCCTTCGTGTCCCACGAGGTATCCCAGCTCCAAACCTTACTCCAAAAACTTACCCCGAGACGAAATAAAAGATATTTGAATTTCATTGGAAGCACGTGGAAATAGATTGCAGGAAATCCAGACCACAACATTCGGAACCAGTCGATCAGCGTCAAAGCTTCCAGACTAGGTATCAACCGAACCAAGCTGAAATCCTTGACTTGGATGTCACAGATGTGGAATACATATGTGTTATCACAGATTGATTGCAGCAAAAAAGAGGGACCAGATGGTATTCCACCCATGCTGCTAATGCAATTTTTAACGAGGATTTTTTATAAATCTCTTGCAGATAGAGCTTTTATAGGCGGATGGAAAATATCTTATATTACACCTACTTTTAAATCAGGATCCATCTGGTCCCTCTTTTTTGCTGCAATCAATCTGTGATAACACATATGTATTCCACATCTGTGACATCCAAGTCAAGGATTTCAGCTTGGTTCGGTTGATACCTAGTCTGGAAGCTTTGACCCTGATCGACTGGTTCCGAATGTTGTGGTCTGGATTTCCTGCAATCCATTTCCACGTGCTTCCAATGAAATTCAAATATCTTTTATTTCGTCTCGGGGTAAGTTTTTGGAGTAAGGTTTGGAGCTGGGATACCTCGTGGGACACGAAGGGATAAATTTGAATATGTGTTACTTATGTTGTTGTGTACCATTTGCGCGATGTTATTTACCAGATTTCGATACGCTCTCAGATCAACGTCGTTGATTAGTTTAATGTTTCCGATTTGCACCTTATTCATCCCGACTTTGATGGAGACTGATTGGGAGTTCGTAGAGTCCAAGATTTGGACATCGGCTAAGCAGCCTACGGCGTACAGCCTAGAAGGAAAGAAAAGGATATAAATAATTTAACCTATGCTTAGTTAATGGAAGGTTTCTTTGACCTAGTTTCGTATACGGCTCTTGTGAATTACTTTCCCTAAATTTTGTTTTATTTGTAGTCCTAAGGTTTCCCCAACTATTTCTTTAGTATATCGTTTCGTCAGTTTAGAACCTAGTTTTTTGTTGAGTTTTGCGTAAACTACATCCCCAGGGCTGTATTCTTTTCTCGTAATCTTCTGGTTCGGCATTAATTGTTCTTCGAAAAAAAAAATCGACTGGTCTGTTTTGAGTGGTGGTGTGGAAGGAATGGTTATATTCGCAGACTACCCTTTCAAGTAGTTTCCCAAAATTCCTGTTAGTGACGTCCTTTTTTAACATCTCATTACTTCTTGACTTGAAGTCACCTCATCATATGGAGGTGTCGTGACGACCTTGATTTTGAGTTCATGCCTCAACATAAAAAGAATTGACGCTGAATTTAAGGACTTTTCTTTGTCGAATAAAAAATGGAGGAACTCCGAATTGGAAAATGATTTCCCGGAGAGGTCGTCTGACATCCTCAATCGCATTATTTTAGCAATGCCAAATTTGGTGAACTTATCTATTGAACTGAGAACTAAATGTTTCTCGGTGGAGAAAATATCCAGGTGTATGGTGTGACCTGGGTAATTTGGTATGGGGGTTTCGCCGAGTATGGGATTGTTAGGGGGAGGATCATACTTATTCTCTGGACTCTTTCAATTCTCACCGAATGAGTTAAGTGATATGGGATCCAAACAGAACTGCAGTACTCCAGAATCTAGCTAATCTAGATCATTATTGAGATGAACAGAAGCCACTGATCGATACAACTTTAAGTCATCATCTATTTTCACATATTAGGTTCTATTTGTCCAATAGAACTCAACCTATTTGTCCAATAGAACTCAATCCATTTAAAAAAACTAGAATGAAAACCTAAGCAGGATAATTTGTGTAACAATACCTTATGGTTGACCTTATCAAAGGCCTTGGCAAAGTCAGTGAACAAAATATCAGTCTACAATTCCTTTTCAAAGTTTGTAACTATGAAGTTAGTCAAAATACACAGTTTTTCCTGAAACAAAACCATGTTGATATTCGGATATATGTTCTTCGACAAGAAAATATAGTTTATTATAGATAATTTTTTGAAAGAATTTTAGTATTGCTGAGATTTTACCGATAGGTCTATAATTGGTAATATCTTGCTTGGATCCTGATTTAAAAGTAGGTGTAATATAAGATATTTTCCATCCGCCTATAAAAGCTCTATCTGCAAGAGATTTATAAAAAATCCTCGTTAAAAATTGCATTAGCAGCATGGGTGGAATACCATCTGGTCCCTCTTTTTTGCTGCAATCAATCTGTGATAACACATATGTATTCCACATCTGTGACATCCAAGTCAAGGATTTCAGCTTGGTTCGGTTGATACCTAGTCTGGAAGCTTTGACCCTGATCGACTGGTTCCGAATGTTGTGGTCTGGATTTCCTGCAATCCATTTCCACGTGCTTCCAATGAAATTCAAATATCTTTTATTTCGTCTCGGGGTAAGTTTTTGGAGTAAGGTTTGGAGCTGGGATACCTCGTGGGACACGAAGGGATAAATTTGAATATGTGTTACTTATGTTGTTGTGTACCATTTGCGCGATGTTGTTTACCAGATTTCGATACGCTCTCAGATCAACGTCGTTGATTAGTTTAATGTTTCCGATTTGCACCTTATTCATCCCGACTTTGATGGAGACTGATTGGGAGTTCGTAGAGTCCAAGATTTGGACATCGGCTAAGCAGCCTACGGCGTACAGCCTAGAAGGAAAGAAAAGGATATAAATAATTTAACCTATGCTTAGAAAATATCCAGGTGTATGGTGTGACCTGGGTAATTTGGTATGGGGGTTTCGCCGAGTATGGGATTGTTAGGGGGAGGATCATACTTATTCTCTGGACTCTTTCAATTCTCACCGAATGAGTTAAGTAATATGGGATCCAAACAGAACTGCAGTACTCCAGAATCTAGCTAATCTAGATCATTATTGAGATGAACAGAAGCCACTGATCGATACAACTTTAAGTCATCATCTATTTTTACATATAAGGTTCTATTTGTCCAATAGAACTCAACCTATTTGTCCAATAGAACTCAATCCATTTAAAAAAACTAGAATGAAAACCTAAGCAGGATAATTTGTGTAACAATACCTTATGGTTGACCTTATCAAAGGCCTTGGCAAAGTCGGTGAACAAAATATCAGTCTACAATTACTTTTCAAAGTTTGTAACTATGAAGTTAGTCAAAATGCACAGTTTTTCCTGAAACAAAACCATGTTGATATTCGGATATATGTTCTTCGACAAGAAAATATAGTTTATTATAGATAATTTTTTGAAAGAATTTTGGTATTGCTGAGATTTTACCGATAGGTCTATAATTGGTAATATCTTGCTTGGATCCTGATTTAAAAGTAGGTGTAATATAAGATATTTTCCATCCGCCTATAAAAGCTATATCTGCAAGAGATTTATAAAAAATCCTCGTTAAAAATTGCATTAGCAGCATGGGTGGAATACCATCTGGTCCCTCTTTTTTGCTGCAATCAATCTGTGATAACACATATGTATTCCACATCTGTGACATCCAAGTCAAGGATTTCAGCTTGGTTCGGTTGATACCTAGTCTGGAAGCTTTGACCCTGATCGACTGGTTCCGAATGTTGTGGTCTGGATTTCCTGCAATCCATTTCCACGTGCTTCCAATGAAATTCAAATATCTTTTATTTCGTCTCGGGGTAAGTTTTTGGAGTAAGGTTTGGAGCTGGGATACCTCGTGGGACACGAAGGGATAAATTTGAATATGTGTTACTTATGTTGTTGTGTACCATTTGCGCGATGTTGTTTACCAGATTTCGATACGCTCTCAGATCAACGTCGTTGATTAGTTTAATGTTTCCGATTTGCACCTTATTCATCCCGACTTTGATGGAGACTGATTGGGAGTTCGTAGAGTCCAAGATTTGGACATCGGCTAAGCAGCCTACGGCGTACAGCCTAGAAGGAAAGAAAAGGATATAAATAATTTAACCTATGCTTAGTTAATGGAAGGTTTCTTTGACCTAGTTTCGTATACGGCTCTTGTGAATTACTTTCCCTAAATTTTGTTTTATTTGTAGTCCTAAGGTTTCCCCAACTATTTCTTTAGTATATCGTTTCGTCAGTTTAGAACCTAGTTTTTTGTTGAGTTTTGCGTAAACTACATCCCCAGGGCTGTATTCTTTTCTCGTAATCTTCTGGTTCGGCATTAATTGTTCTTCGAAAAAAAAAATCGACTGGTCTGTTTTGAGTGGTGGTGTGGAAGGAATGGTTATATTCGCAGACTACCCTTTCAAGTAGTTTCCCAAAATTCCTGTTAGTGACGTCGTTTTTTAACATCTCATTACTTCTTGACTTAAAGTCACCTCATCATATGGAGGTGTCGTGACGACCTTGATTTTGAGTTCATGCCTCAACATAAAAAGAATTGACGCTGAATTTAAGGACTTTTCTTTGTCGAATAAAAAATGGAGGAACTCCGAATTGGAAAATGATTTCCCGAAGAGGTCGTCTGACATCCTCAATCGCATTATTTTAGCAATGCCAAATTTGGTGAACTTATCTATTGAACTGAGAACTAAATGTTTCTCGGTGGAGAAAATATCCAGGTGTATGGTGTGACCTGGGTAATTTGGTATGGGGGTTTCGCCGAGTATGGGATTGTTAGGGGGAGGATCATACTTATTCTCTGGACTCTTTCAATTCTCACCGAATGAGTTAAGTAATATGGGATCCAAACAGAACTGCAGTACTCCAGAATCTAGCTAATCTAGATCATTATTGAGATGAACAGAAGCCACTGATCGATACAACTTTAAGTCATCATCTATTTTTACATATAAGGTTCTATTTGTCCAATAGAACTCAACCTATTTGTCCAATAGAACTCAATCCATTTAAAAAAACTAGAATGAAAACCTAAGCAGGATAATTTGTGTAACAATACCTTATGGTTGACCTTATCAAAGGCCTTGGCAAAGTCGGTGAACAAAATATCAGTCTACAATTACTTTTCAAAGTTTGTAACTATGAAGTTAGTCAAAATGCACAGTTTTTCCTGAAACAAAACCATGTTGATATTCGGATATATGTTCTTCGACAAGAAAATATAGTTTATTATAGATAATTTTTTGAAAGAATTTTGGTATTGCTGAGATTTTACCGATAGGTCTATAATTGGTAATATCTTGCTTGGATCCTGATTTAAAAGTAGGTGTAATATAAGATATTTTCCATCCGCCTATAAAAGCTATATCTGCAAGAGATTTATAAAAAATCCTCGTTAAAAATTGCATTAGCAGCATGGGTGGAATACCATCTGGTCCCTCTTTTTTGCTGCAATCAATCTGTGATAACACATATGTATTCCACATCTGTGACATCCAAGTCAAGGATTTCAGCTTGGTTCGGTTGATACCTAGTCTGGAAGCTTTGACCCTGATCGACTGGTTCCGAATGTTGTGGTCTGGATTTCCTGCAATCCATTTCCACGTGCTTCCAATGAAATTCAAATATCTTTTATTTCGTCTCGGGGTAAGTTTTTGGAGTAAGGTTTGGAGCTGGGATACCTCGTGGGACACGAAGGGATAAATTTGAATATGTGTTACTTATGTTGTTGTGTACCATTTGCGCGATGTTATTTACCAGATTTCGATACGCTCTCAGATCAACGTCGTTGATTAGTTTAATGTTTCCGATTTGCACCTTATTCATCCCGACTTTGATGGAGACTGATTGGGAGTTCGTAGAGTCCAAGATTTGGACATCGGCTAAGCAGCCTACGGCGTACAGCCTAGAAGGAAAGAAAAGGATATAAATAATTTAACCTATGCTTAGTTAATGGAAGGTTTCTTTGACCTAGTTTCGTATATGGCTCTTGTGAATTACTTTCCCTAAATTTTGTTTTATTTGTAGTCCTAAGGTTTCCCCAACTATGTCTTTAGTATATCGTTTCGTCAGTTTAGAACCTAGTTTTTTGTTGAGTTTTGCGTAAACTACATCCCCAGGGCTGTATTCTTTTCTCGTAATCTTCTGGTTCGGCATTAATTGTTCTTCGAAAAAAAAAATCGACTGGTCTGTTTTGAGTGGTGGTGTGGAAGGAATGGTTATATTCGCAGACTACCCTTTCAAGTAGTTTCCCAAAATTCCTGTTAGTGACGTCCTTTTTTAACATCTCATTACTTCTTGACTTGAAGTCACCTCATCATATGGAGGTGTCGTGACGACCTTGATTTTGAGTTCATGCCTCAACATAAAAAGAATTGACGCTGAATTTAAGGACTTTTCTTTGTCGAATAAAAAATGGAGGAACTCCGAATTGGAAAATGATTTCCCGGAGAGGTCGTCTGACATCCTCAATCGCATTATTTTAGCAATGCCAAATTTGGTGAACTTATCTATTGAACTGAGAACTAAATGTTTCTCGGTGGAGAAAATATCCAGGTGTATGGTGTGACCTGGGTAATTTGGTATGGGGGTTTCGCCGAGTATGGGATTGTTAGGGGGAGGATCATACTTATTCTCTGGACTCTTTCAATTCTCACCGAATGAGTTAAGTGATATGGGATCCAAACAGAACTGCAGTACTCCAGAATCTAGCTAATCTAGATCATTATTGAGATGAACAGAAGCCACTGATCGATACAACTTTAAGTCATCATCTATTTTCACATATTAGGTTCTATTTGTCCAATAGAACTCAACCTATTTGTCCAATAGAACTCAATCCATTTAAAAAAAACTAGAATGAAAACCTAAGCAGGATAATTTGTGTAACAATACCTTATGGTTGACCTTATCAAAGGCCTTGGCAAAGTCGGTGAACAAAATATCAGTCTACAATTCCTTTTCAAAGTTTGTAACTATGAAGTTAGTCAAAATACACAGTTTTTCCTGAAACAAAACCATGTTGATATTCGGATATATGTTCTTCGACAAGAAAATATAGTTTATTATAGATAATTTTTTGAAAGAATTTTGGTATTGCTGAGATTTTACCGATAGGTCTATAATTGGTAATATCTTGCTTGGATCCTGATTTAAAAGTAGGTGTAATATAAGACATTTTCCATCCGCCTATAAAAGCTCCATCTGCAAGAGATTTATAAAAAATCCTCGTTAAAAATTGCATTAGCAGCATGGGTGGAATACCATCTGGTCCCTCTTTTTTGCTGCAATCAATCTGTGATAACACATATGTATTCCACATCTGTGACATCCAAGTCAAGGATTTCAGCTTGGTTCGGTTGATACCTAGTCTGGAAGCTTTGACCCTGATCGACTGGTTCCGAATGTTGTGGTCTGGATTTCCTGCAATCCATTTCCACGTGCTTCCAATGAAATTCAAATATCTTTTATTCCGTCTCGGGGTAAGTTTTTGGAGTAAGGTTTGGAGCTGGGATACCTCGTGGGACACGAAGGGATAAATTTGAATATGTGTTACTTATGTTGTTGTGTACCATTTGCGCGATGTTATTTACCAGATTCAGTTACGCTCTCAGATCAATGTCGTTGATTAGTTTAATGTTTCCGATTTGCACCTTGGTCATCCCGACTTTGATGGAGACTGATTGGGAGTTCGTAGAGTCCAAGATTTGGACATTGGCTAAGCAGCCTACGGCATACAGCCTAGAAGGGAAGAAAAAGATATGAATAGTTTAAATTATGCTTAGTTAATGGAATGTTTCTTTGACCTAGTTTCGTATATGGCTCTTGTGAATTACTTTCCCTAAATTTTGTTTTAATTGTAGTCCTAAGGTTTCCCCAACTATTTCTTTAGTAAATCGTTTCGCCAGTTTAGAACCTAGTTTTTTGTTGAGTTTTGTGTAAACTACATCCCCAGGGCTGTATTCTTTTCTCGTAATCTTCTGGTCCGGCATTGATTGTTCTTCCAAAAAATAAATCAACTGGTCTGTTTTGAGTGGTGGTGTGGAAGTAATGGACTGCCCTTACAAGTAGTTTCCCAAAATTCCTGCTAGTGACTTCCTTTTTTAACATCTCATTACTTCTTGACTTGAAGTCACCTCCTCATATGGAGGTGTCGTGAAGACCTTGATTTTGAGAAGGACTTCTCCTTGTCGAACAAAAAATGGAGGAACTCCGAATTGGAAAATGATTTCCCGAAGAGGTCCTCTGACATCCTCAATCGCATTATTTTAGCAATGCCAAATTTGGTGAACTTATCTATTGAACTGAGAACTAAATGTTTTTCGGTGGAGAAAATATCCAGGTGTATGGTGTGACCTGGGTAATTTGGTATGGGGGTTTCGCCGAGTATGGGATTGTTAGGGGGAGGATCATACTTATTCTTCTTGCATGTTGAACAGAGTGTGGTGAATTGTTCGATTTTCTTAGCCATGTTAGGAAAATAATTGGAAAAAGCTGGATTTCGTGGTTTCATGCTTCACTGGTTTAGGTCTTATGTTGAAAATAGATCTCAAAGAGTGAAAATAGATGATGTAAGGAGTGAAATAAGATTCTTTAACCTGGGTGTTCCAAACTAAACACTATTGATTGATAACCTTATAATATTCGATGTCAACTTCAGTTTGTTGATTTACACGCATTTACCGACAGGAGATCATGGGAGAGGATTAAGGCCACACCCATTTGAGGGAGTTAGCGGGCAGAGGATGGAAAGTTGACTCTCTCTTATAGTTACTCTTTGCTCAAGACTGACGGACTGGATCTTTTTAATATTCGCGTCCTCAAATCGTTAGTCCTATCTGAACACTTTGGCGGATTTTTTTTTGACGTGTTAGTGGTTGGTAGGTTTTGTTTGATTTGGTTAGGTTTGAACAGTTTTATTTGCGATTGAAATAATTTGTTGTCATATAATGTCATGTCATCTTTTGTTCATGTGTGTCCCCTTTCGTGCTAACCAAAATAGAGTGCACGACTGGGTCGTACGTACTTGCACCGTAATGCTATAAGTGTATAATTTTATCAGGATTAAAGTCCAAGTCTTGCTCTTCCCAGTAAAGTAGGCGTGGCATTCCGCGTTTCGATGGAATAATAGTCATAACATTGTAGGAGTTTACTCAATGTTTTGTTTTTAAGAAAACACCTTTAAAAAGTGGGCATGGCCAGATAAGGCGTTTGAATGCACTATAGAAAATTTTAACGCCTATTACTTTGCTTAACTAATTTTTTCTCAATTTCTAGTAAAAATTTTGAAAAAAATAAGTTTTATAAAAGTGGGCGTGGCATTCCAAAATTTGGTACGCCATTATTTTGCACTTGTCTTATAACCTAGAAATATTCATTTTTAGCCCAATCGCCGAACAAATACCCGAGAAACAGCTGATTTTCAATATTACCGTTATTCGAATTTTTTTATGATAAACGTGGTATGCCACCTCATAGCATATGCCCAAGCTAACCCACACATCAAATTTTATCGACATCGTTAGAGCCGTTTTCGAGAAAATCCATTTTAACTGAAATCGGCCTTAAGTAAACTACCCTTAATTTTGAGGTTAGAATGAAAATTCAAATTCCGCTTCTAGGGAATATCCCACAGACTCTATATTTGAAGTTTGAAGTAAATCCGCCTAGCCGTTTAGGCTGTAGTCGAATATACAGACAGACAGACAGACTGACAGACTGACAGACTGACAGACGGAATTGCCGGACCTACTTTTTTGGACTTCACCATCATAGTAATGTCAAGTTTGATTGAAATCTCGAATTCGATTCTTTTCTCGATTGCAATACTTGCTATATAGGTATAGGTGCAAGTAAAAAGGAATACATACATATTTGCACCCCTTCGAATAAACTCAAAAGCGCCATACTTAACAAGTAATATTGACTTGTTTTTTAGTGAAGTAAAATTGGTGAAAAATCGCCACTACGCGTATCAATGAACATTGGGAATATTTTTGTCGTTTTATAAGTACATATATGTCAACGAGAATGTACAATAATTTGTATCTCCTTGCAGCCGGATCTGCAGCAACTTCAATAATATTAAATGAAAAAATATAAAGCATGGTTAAAAAAAAACTGAAAAGGAAATTTTCTGGATTTTGTTCGTTGTCGAGAGAACAATCTAGTTTTCATGACGACTACTGACATTTTCTTAGAATGGAGACAATATATTCATTGAATTCCTGAGGCTGGTAACACCACTGATTTAAAAAAACTAAAGTGCACGACTGGGCCGTACCGTAATGCTATAACTGTACAATTTTATCAGGATTGAGGTCCAAGTCTTGCTCTTCCCAGTAAAGTAAGGGTGGCAAAAAAATGAGTTTTATAAAAGTGGGTGCGGCAATTCCAAAATTTGGTACGCCATTATTTTGCATTTACCTTATAACCTAGAAATGTTAACTTTTAGCCCAACCGCCGAACAAGTACCCGAGAACCAGCTGATTTTCAATAATACCGTTGTTCGATTTATTTACGAAAAACGTGGTACGCCACCTCATAGCATCTACCCAAACTAACCCACATTATCTAAATCGTTATAGCCGTTATCCCCGTTATCCCGATATCCCACAGACCCTATATATGATGTTTGAAGCAAATCCGTCCAGCCTTTAGGCTGCAGTCGCTCATACAGACAGACAGACAGACAGACAGACAGACGGAATTCCCGGACTTACTTTTTTGGACTTCTCGAGATCGATTTTCTTCACGAATGCAATACTTGCCCTATAGGTATAGGTGCAAGTAAAAATCGGTTGTCATCAACTCTACGTTTTTTAGCTACTGGCAGGGGTTTTAAAGTCCTCTAATTTTCAACAAGAATCTTCGCTTAATCGATATCCTCTAAATTAGACATCGTCGGAAATAAACTTGCTGCCTGTGCAGCAATCAGGCTGAGAAGCTCTAATCAATGAAAGGATCAATCCACAGGACATGCCAGCATACCATTGATGTATCGTCAACATCCACAGGTCACGGACCATCTGCCCGCCGAACACAGTTTCAATAATAGCTATAAAATCTCGCTACTTAAAAGAACCGATCGAACTCAACATGAGATCCTGTACCACGAATCGCTGTCAATTTTTACTGAGGACTGAGTCGGAGCCGGAGTTTTCTCTGAGGCATCCACCTCTCCTTAAACCTCCCCACTATTGCAACGTCTTTCAAAAGCAGCTGATTGGCTGAAGACTAATGTAATATCAGAATCGGACATTGTCATCTACATCCACAGTCAAGCAGTTATCAATTCTCTCGCATCCAGCACTACCAGATCAAAGGCAGTGAAAGGCAGGTGTGTATTCCTTAACGAGATATCTGGTTAGTACAACCTCATCCGTTGCTGGTCAGTGACCTCACCGACATGTCACTGTGACACTGCTGTGAAATCGCGAAGCTGACACATTGGTTGGAAGAGGTTCCTATGGTCTAGATAGCAGAAACGTCACCGACATCGAGGCGCCAACGTCGTCGACGGATTAAGACTGGCCAATCACACTTGGCTATTGGCACACTGCCAGACTGCTCTAGCCAAGTTTAAACGAAAATAGGACAACAGGACTCCAAAAACACACGAACAAGTACAAGTACAAGTACAAGTACAAGTACAAGTACAAGTACCCGAGAACCAGCTGATTTTCAATAATACCGTACCACTACCGTAGCACTACCAGATCAAAGGCAGTGAAAGGCAGGTGTGTATTCCTTAACGAGATATCTGGTTAGTACAACCTCATCCTTTGCTGGTCAGTGACCTCACCGACATGTCACTGTGACACTGCTGTGAAATCGCAAAGCTGACACATTGGTTGGAAGAGGTTCCTATGGTCTAGATAGCAGAAACGTCACCGACATCGAGGCGCCAACGTCGTCGACGGATTAAGACTGGCCAATCACACTTGGCTACTGGAACACTGCCAGACTGCTCTAGCCAAGTTTAAACGAAAATAGGACAACAGGACTCCAAAAACACACGAACAAGTACAAGTACAAGTACAAGTACAAGTACAAGTACCCGAGAACCAGCTGATTTTCAATAATACCGTACCACTACCGTAGCACTACCAGATCAAAGGCAGTGAAAGGCAGGTGTGTATTCCTTAACGAGATATCTGGTTAGTACAACCTCATCCTTTGCTGGTCAGTGACCTCACCGACATGTCACTGTGACACTGCTGTGAAATCGCGAAGCTGACACATTGGTTGGAAGAGGTTCCTATGTTCTAGATAGCAGAAACGTCACCGACATCGAGGCGCCAACGTCGTCGACGGATTAAGACTGGCCAATCACACTTGGCTATTGGAACACTGCCAGACTGCTTTAGCCAAGTTTAAACGAAAATAGGACAACAGGACTCCAAAAACACACGAGAGGAACCCTCTCCATGATAGTTCGTACCATAACAGACCACTGTGCTATAGGAAGGCATGCTCAAAGATTGGGCATCCGCTACAACGACTTTTGCGGAAGCTGTAAGGACAAGTAGGAAGAGGACACCATCTGTCACCTCATAGGCCGGTCTAACCAACCAACCAACCAAGGTAAAAGTGCAAGGTGTGAGAATAAACTTATGTAACTGCCAAAGGAAAATTGTAATCATAATCTGCCGAAAATGAGAAACAGGTCTATTTGTGGTCTAGTTGAATCTGTCTTTATTTTCTTTAGATCGGTCTTTATATACTTCAAACATTTAATACACTGTATCCGTACAAAGAGTGACTGAGTCAAAGAGTGTTAACCATTGCGATATAGTATACCACTTAAGACACACATCTATCCAAATACTTGGGCAGTGAACATTGCAATATTTATGTTCCAATTCTGCCTATCTTCTTATGACTTTGGTGTGTGCCATCCAGTATACTATTATGCTCTTTTGTGTTCTTTTGTTTTGGTGGGTACACTACACTATAATTCCAGAGACCTGCCGTGCAATCCATATTTACATTATCGAAAATCAGACATCTTGTCACTGCGATTGCTATTTCACAAATGAAAACATTGATACGTTACATTGATTCAGCCAACAAATGATCAATGTAATGTAAGTGAAATTTTACGGAAATCAAATCAGTTTTGATTTTCATCAATGTAGCAAGGTTACTTGACAAACGTTGAAGAGTACACAAACGATTAATGTAACTTGAATGATGACTCCTTCAGATAATATTGAAAAGTAACATAGGGCGCTTAATTAGTGATACGGACATTTTTTAATAAGAATGTATGAATACTGTGCCAAGAGCATGTATGCATTTTTCTGTATGTCTGTTGAGAAAATCACTTAATGGTTTTATAAATGAATGTATAAACTTACAATACATCATCATTTTCCAATGACGCCCACCGGAACAAGTTATTAAAATAAAGGACAAAATTAATTTGGTAAAACCATACAGAACCAAGAATTGAAATTGGAAAAAAATTTCATCCGTGTCGACCTACCACTTCAACGATCGCTTATGTTTTGAATTTCGCCTGTCAAAATAGCTTTCATGACTATGAAGCATATTTTCGTGTCTAGGCAAGCGTTCATGGGTATGACGATCATTCGGCTGAGATGGGTAGATTTTAGATACGTGAAAAAGAGAGGTGTTGAGCACAAAGCAAATAAATCTCGGCGGAAGAATGATTGTTCTCAAAAATGTACCAGTCGTTTCATCATTGATTATTCAACCTTGCAATCGATCGGACGCTTTTTTTTGTCGCTATACCCAACCTCAGTTCGCGAGGCACCCATAAACAAATTAACAAAAAAAAATAAAACATATAAATAAAAGTAAATTTCCGCCGACTTGCAATATATCTGTACCCCGAGTTCACGAGCTACGAATTGCCAAGTTGCAATTCTTAACCCTACCGGCTACCCCAAGTGCGCGATTTCAAACCTAATAACAAATATTTAACATTTTTCACTGACCTAGCGCAATACTTTATAATGTCTAATCAGTGCTATTATTCAAATTGCTCTTCTAACGACAACAACACGAGCTTATTACCTTGCAATAACTGAAAACATAACTGAAGGGTCAACTAATTCAATTAAATCGAGACTAAAATCCGTGGAGAAAAACCTTGTGAACATTGCCGAATTATTGAACAAACCGCCAAGTGATCCTTATCTGTCTTGCCTTTCGACGATCAAAGCTGATCTTAAAGGTTTAACGCGTACCACCAGTTTAAACGATAGCCAAAAAGAAAAAAACTGATCCAAATCTTCCCAAAACTCAAGAACACCTCAAATTCCTTCTTTCCGATCTGGAAATTCATTTCCAAAACTCCAGCTCTAATTGTGGTTTTACTGAACTCAACCACAGTATTTACGATCTCTGCAATGATATCACAGCAAACCGAATGTTACTAAGTGACATAGGTGATTACATCAGATGCACCCTGCAATTTAATAGAACCACCGACATTCCCCAGCCCCAATATAGTGCATCGATTTTGGATGAATTACTGGATATGTTGTGCCATACAGCCTGCTCTAGCGAACCTGCATCAGAACTATCTCCTGAAAATGTCGCATTATCAACTTTTCAACAACAACTACCTGGACTTTTCCTGAATGAAACAACAGGCTGGACAAAATTAACGATAGCAACTGCATCCATCTTGGTTAGTTTATTTTAAATAAAGTGCACGACTGGGTCCTACGTACTTGCACCGTAATGCTATAAGTGTATAATTTAATCAGGATTAAAGTCCAAGTCTTGCTCTTCCCAGTAAAGTAGGCGTGGCATTCCGCGTTTCGATGGAATAATAGTCATAACATTGTAGGAGTTTACTTAATGTTTTGTTTTTATAAAAATGCCCATAAAAAGTGGGCCAGATAGGGTGTTTGAGTGAATTATAGAGAATTTTAAGGCCTATTACTTTGCTTAAATAATTTTTTCTCAATTTCTAGTAAAAATTGTGAAAAAAAATAAGTTTTATAAAAGTGGGCGTGGCATTCCAAAATTTGGTATGCCATTATTTTGCACTTGTCTTATAACCTACAAATAATAATTTTTAGTCCAATCGCCGAACAAATACCCGAGAAACAGCTGATTTTCAATATTACCGTTATTCGAATTTTTCGTGAAAAACGTGGTATGCCACCTCATAGCATATACCCAAACTAACCCACACATCAAATTTTATCGAAATCGTTAGATCCGTTTTCGAGAAAATCCATTTTAACTGAAATCGGCCTTAAGTAAACTACCCTTAATTTTGAGGTTAGAATGAAAATTCAAATTCCGCCTCTAGGGAATATCCCGCAGACCCTATATATGAAGTTTGAAGTAAATCCGTTCAGCCGTTTAGGCTGTAGTCGAATATACAGACAGACAGACTGACAGACAGACAGACAGACAGACGGTTTTGCCGGACCTACTTTTTTGGACTTCTCCATCATAGTAATGTCAAGTTTGATTAAAATCTCGAGTTCGATTTTTTTCACTATTGCAATACTTGCCCTACATGTTTGCACCCCTTCGAATAAACTCAAAAGCGCCATACTTAACAAGTATTATTGACTTGGTTTTTAGTGAAGTAAAATTGGTGAAAAATCGCCACCACGCGTATCAATGAACATTGGGAATATTTTTGTCGTTTTATAAGTATGTACATACGTATGTACATATATGTCAACGAGAATGTACAATAATTTGTATCTCCTTGCAGCCAGATCTGCAGCAACTTCAATAATATTAAATGAAATAAAGTGCACGACTGGGTCGTACGTACTTGCACCGTAATGCTATAGTTTTATCAGGATTAAAGTCCAAGTCTTGCTCTTCCCAGTAAAGTAAGGGTGGCAAAAAAATGAGTTTTATAAAAGTGGGTGTGGCAATTCCAAAATTTGGTACGCCATTATTTTGCATTTACCTTATAACCTAGAAATGTTAACTTTTAGCCCAACCGCCGAACAAGTACCCGAGAACCAGCTGATTTTCAATAATACCGTTGTTCGATTTATTTACGAAAAACGTGGTACGCCACCTCATAGCATGTACCCAAACTAACCCACATTATCGAAATCGTTATAGCCGTTATCCCCGTTATCCCGATATCCCACAGACCCTATATATGAAGTTTGAAGCAAATCCGTCCAGCCTTTAGGCTGCAGTCGCTCATACAGACGGACAGACAGACAGACAGACGGAATTCCCGGACTTACTTTTTTGGACTTCTCGAGATCGATTTTCTTCACGAATGCAATACTTGCCCTATAGGTATAGGTGCAAGTAAAAATCGGTTGTCATCAACTCTACGTTTTTTAGCTACTGGCAGGGGTTTTAAAGTCCTCTAATTTTCAACAAGAATCTTCGCTTAATCGATATCCTCTAAATTAGACATCGTCGGAAATAAACTTGCTGCCTGTGCAGCAATCAGGCTGAGAAGCTCTAATCAATGAAAGGATCAATCCACAGGACATGCCAGCATACCATTGATGTATCGTCAACTTCCACAGGTCACGGACCATTTGCCCGCCGAACACAGTTCCAATAATAGCTATAAAATCTCGCTACTTAAAAGAACCGATCGAACTCAACATGAGATCCTGTACCACGAATCGCTGTCAATTTTTACTGAGGACTGAGTCGGAGCCGGAGTTTTCTCTGAGGCATCCACCTCTCCTTAAACCCCCCCACTATTGCAACGTCTTTCAAAACGAAAACTATGTCATCTGTCAAGCAGCTGATTGGTTGAAGACTAATGTAATATCAGAATCGGACATTGTCATCTACATCCACAGTCAAGCAGTTATCAATTCTCTCGCATCCAGCACTACCAGATCAAAGGCAGTGAAAGGCAGGTGTGTATTGCGTAACGAGATATCTGGTTAGTACAACCTCATCCTTTGCTGGTCAGTGACCTCACCGACATGTCACTGTGACACTGCTGTGAAATCGCGAAGCTGACACATTGGTTGGAAGAGGTTCCTATGTTCTAGATAGCAGAAACGTCACCGACATCGAGGCGCCAACGTCGTCGACGGATTAAGACTGGCCAATCACACTTGGCTATTGGAACACTGCCAGACTGCTCTAGCCAAGTTTAAACGAAAATAGGACAACAGGACTCCAAAAACACACGAGAGGAACCCTCTCCATGATAGTTCGTACCATAACAGACCACTGTGCTATAGGAAGGCATGCTCAAAGATTGGGCATCCGCTACAACGACTTTTGCGGAAGCTGTAAGGACAAGTAGGAAGAGGACACCATCTGTCACCTCATAGGCCGGTCTAACCAACCAACCAACCAAGGTAAAAGTGCAAGGTGTGAGAATAAACTTATGTAACTGCCAAAGGAAAATTGTAATCATAATCTGCTGAAAATGAGAAACAGGTCTATTTGTGGTCTAGTTGAATCTGTCTTTATTTTCTTTAGATCGGTCTTTATATACTTCAAACATTTAATACACTGTATCCGTACAAAGAGTCACTGAGTCAAAGAGTGTTAACCATTGCGATATAGTATACCACTTAAGACACACATCTATCCAAATACTTGGGCAGTGAACATTGCAATATTTATGTTCCAATTCTGCCTATCTTCTTATGACTTTGGTGTGTGCCATCCAGTATACTATTATGCTCTTTTGTGTTCTTTTGTTTTGGTGGGTACACTACACTATAATTCCAGAGACCTGCCGTGCAATCCATATTTACATTATCGAAAATCAGACATCTTGTCACTGCGATTGCTATTTCACAAATGAAAACATTGATACGTTACATTGATTCAGCCAACAAATGATCAATGTAATGTAAGTGAAATTTTACGGAAATCAAATCAGTTTTGATTTTCATCAATGTAGCAAGGTTACTTGACAAACGTTGAAGAGTACACAAACGATTAATGTAACTTGAATGATGACTCGTTCAAATAATATTGAAAAGTAACATTGATAGTGTGTAGGGCGCTTAATTAGTGATACGGACATTTTTTAATAAGAATGTATGAATACTGTGCCAAGAACATGTATGCATTTTTCTGTATGTCTGTTGAGAAAATCACTTAATGGTTTTATAAATGAATGTATAAACTTACAATACATCATCATTTTCCAATGACGCCCACCGGAACAAGTTATTAAAATAAAGGACAAAATTAATTTGGTAAAACCATACAGAACCAAGAATTGAAATTGGAAAAAAATTTCATCCGTGTCGACCTACCACTTCAACGATCGCTTATGTTTTGAATTTCGCCTGTCAAAATAGCTTTCATGACTATGAAGCATATTTTCGTGTCTAGGCAAGCGTTCATGGGTATGACGATCATTCGGCTGAGATGGGTAGATTTTACATACGTGAAAAAGAGAGGTGTTGAGCACAAAGCAAATAAATCTCGGCGGAAGAATGAATGTTCTCAAAAATGTACCAGTCGTTTCATCATTGATTATTCAACCTTGCAATCGATCGGACGCTTTTTTTTGTCGCTATACCCAACCTCAGTTCGCGAGGCACCCATAAACAAATTAACAAAAAAAAATAAAACATATAAATAAAAGTAAATTTCCGCCGACTTGCAATATATCTGTACCCCGAGTTCACGAGCTACGAATTGCCAAGTTGCAATTCTTAACCCTACCGGCTACCCCAAGTGCGCGATTTCAAACCTAATAACAAATATTTAACATTTTTCACTGACCTAGCGCAATACTTTATAATGTCTAATCAGTGCTATTATTCAAATTGCTCTTCTAACGACAACAACACGAGCTTATTACCTTGCAATAACTGAAAACATAACTGAAGGGTCAACTAATTCAATTAAATCGAGACTAAAATCCGTGGAGAAAAACCTTGTGAACATTGCCGAATTATTGAACAAACCGCCAAGTGATCCTTATCTGTCTTGCCTTTCGACGATCAAAGCTGATCTTAAAGGTTTAACGCGTACCACCAGTTTAAACGATAGCCAAAAAAAAAAAAACTGATCCAAATCTTCCCAAAACTCAAGAACACCTCAAATTCCTTCTTTCCGATCTGGAAATTCATTTTCAAAACTCCAGCTCTGATTGTGGTTTTACTGAACTCAACCACAGTATTTACGATCTCTGCAATGATATCACAGCTAACCGAATGTTACTAAGTGACATAGGTGATTACATCAGATGCACCCTGCAATTTAATAGAACCACCGACATTCCCCAGCCCCAATATAGTGCATCGATTTTGGATGAATTACTGGATATGTTGTGCCACACAGCCTGCTCTAGCGAACCTGCATCAGAACTATCTCCTGAAAATGTCGCATTATCAACTTTTCAACAACAACTACCTGGACTTTTCCTGAATGAAACAACAGGCTGGACAAAATTAACGATAGCAACTGCATCCATCTTGGTTAGTCTATTTTAAATAAAGTGCACGACTGGGTCCTACGTACTTGCACCGTAATGCTATAAGTGTATAATTTAATCAGGATTAAAGTCCAAGTCTTGCTCTTCCCAGTAAAGTAGGCGTGGCATTCCGCGTTTCGATGGAATAATAGTCATAACATTGTAGGAGTTTACTTAATGTTTTGTTTTTATAAAAATGCCCATAAAAAGTGGGCCAGATAGGGTGTTTGAGTGAATTATAGAGAATTTTAAGGCCTATTACTTTGCTTAAATAATTTTTTCTCAATTTCTAGTAAAAATTGTGAAAAAACATAAGTTTTATAAAAGTGGGCGTGGCATTCCAAAATTTGGTATGCCATTATTTTGCACTTGTCTTATAACCTACAAATAATAATTTTTAGTCCAATCGCCGCACAAATACCCGAGAAACAGCTGATTTTCAATATTACCGTTATTCGAATTTTTCGTGAAAAACGTGGTATGCCACCTCATAGCATATACCCAAACTAACCCACACATCAAATTTTATCGAAATCGTTAGAGCCGTTTTCGAGAAAATCCATTTTAACTGAAATCGGCCTTAAGTAAACTACCCTTAATTTTGAGGTTAGAATGAAAATTCAAATTCCGCCTCTAGGGAATATCCCGCAGACCCTATATATGAAGTTTGAAGTAAATCCGTTCAGCCGTTTAGGCTGTAGTCGAATATACAGACAGACAGACTGACAGACAGACAGACAGACAGACGGTTTTGCCGGACCTACTTTTTTGGACTTCTCCATCATAGTAATGTCAAGTTTGATTAAAATCTCGAGTTCGATTTTTTTCACTATTGCAATACTTGCCCTACATGTTTGCACCCCTTCGAATAAACTCAAAAGCGCCATACTTAACAAGTATTATTGACTTGGTTTTTAGTGAAGTAAAATTGGTGAAAAATCGCCACCACGCGTATCAATGAACATTGGGAATATTTTTGTCGTTTTATAAGTATGTACATACGTATGTACATATATGTCAACGAGAATGTACAATAATTTGTATCTCCTTGCAGCCAGATCTGCAGCAACTTCAATAATATTAAATGAAATAAAGTGCACGACTGGGTCGTACGTACTTGCACCGTAATGCTATAGTTTTATCAGGATTAAAGTCCAAGTCTTGCTCTTCCCAGTAAAGTAAGGGTGGCAAAAAAATGAGTTTTATAAAAGTGGGTGTGGCAATTCCAAAATTTGGTACGCCATTATTTTGCATTTACCTTATAACCTAGAAATGTTAACTTTTAGCCCAACCGCCGAGCAAGTACCCGAGAACCAGCTGATTTTCAATAATACCGTTGTTCGATTTATTTACGAAAAACGTGGTACGCCACCTCATAGCATGTACCCAAACTAACCCACATTATCGAAATCGTTATAGCCGTTATCCCCGTTATCCCGATATCCCACAGACCCTATATATGAAGTTTGAAGCAAATCCGTCCAGCCTTTAGGCTGCAGTCGCTCATACAGACGGACAGACAGACAGACAGACGGAATTCCCGGACTTACTTTTTTGGACTTCTCGAGATCGATTTTCTTCACGAATGCAATACTTGCCCTATAGGTATAGGTGCAAGTAAAAATCGGTTGTCATCAACTCTACGTTTTTTAGCTACTGGCAGGGGTTTTAAAGTCCTCTAATTTTCAACAAGAATCTTCGCTTAATCGATATCCTCTAAATTAGACATCGTCGGAAATAAACTTGCTGCCTGTGCAGCAATCAGGCTGAGAAGCTCTAATCAATGAAAGGATCAATCCACAGGACATGCCAGCATACCATTGATGTATCGTCAACTTCCAAAGGTCACGGACCATCTGCCCGCCGAACACAGTTCCAATAATAGCTATAAAATCTCGCTACTTAAAAGAACCGATCGAACTCAACATGAGATCCTGTACCACGAATCGCTGTCAATTTTTACTGAGGACTGAGTCGGAGCCGGAGTTTTCTCTGAGGCATCCACCTCTCCTTAAACCCCCCCACTATTGCAACGTCTTTCAAAACGAAAACTATGTCATCTGTCAAGCAGCTGATTGGTTGAAGACTAATGTAATATCAGAATCGGACATTGTCATCTACATCCACAGTCAAGCAGTTATCAATTCTCTCGCATCCAGCACTACCAGATCAAAGGCAGTGAAAGGCAGGTGTGTATTCCTTAACGAGATATCTGGTTAGTACAACCTCATCCTTTGCTGGTCAGTGACCTCACCGACATGTCACTGTGACACTGCTGTGAAATCGCGAAGCTGACACATTGGTTGGAAGAGGTTCCTATGGTCTAGATAGCAGAAACGTCACCGACATCGAGGCGCCAACGTCGTCGACGGATTAAGACTGGCCAATCACACTTGGCTATTGGAACACTGCCAGACTGCTCTAGCCAAGTTTAAACGAAAATAGGACAACAGGACTCCAAAAACACACGAGAGGAACCCTCTCCATGATAGTTCGTATCATAACAGACCACTGTGCTATAGGAAGGCATGCTCAAAGATTGGGCATCCGCTACAACGACTTTTGCGGAAGCTGTAAGGACAAGTAGGAAGAGGACACCATCTGTCACCTCATAGGCCGGTCTAACCAACCAACCAACCAAGGTAAAAGTGCAAGGTGTGAGAATAAACTTATGTAACTGCCAAAGGAAAATTGTAATCATAATCTGCTGAAAATGAGAAACAGGTCTATTTGTGGTCTAGTTGAATCTGTCTTTATTTTCTTTAGATCGGTCTTTATATACTTCAAACATTTAATACACTGTATCCGTACAAAGAGTCACTGAGTCAAAGAGTGTTAAGCATTGCGATATTGTATACCACTTAAGACACACATCTATCCAAATACTTGGGCAGTGAACATTGCAATATTTATGTTCCAATTCTGCCTATCTTCTTATGACTTTGGTGTGTGCCATCCAGTATACTATTATGCTCTTTTGTGTTCTTTTGTTTTGGTGGGTACACTAAACTATAATTCCAGAGACCTGCCGTGCAATCCCCATTTACATTATCGAGAATCAGACATCTTGTCACTGCGATTGCTATTTCACAAATGAAAACATTGATCAGCCAACGAATGATCAATGTAATGTAAGTGAAATTTTACTGAAATCAAATCAGTTTTGATTTTCATCAATGTAGCAAGGTTACTTGACAAACGTTGAAGAGTACACAAACGATTAATGTAACTTGAATGATGACTCGTTCAAATAATATTGAAAAGTAACATTGATAGTGTGTAGGGCGCTTAATTAGTGATACGGACATTTTTTAATAAGAATGTATGAATACTGTGCCAAGAACATGTATGCATTTTTCTGTATGTCTGTTGAGAAAATCACTTAATGGTTTTATAAATGAATGTATAAACTTACAATACATCATCATTTTCCAATGACGCCCACCGGAACAAGTTATTAAAATAAAGGACAAAATTAATTTGGTAAAACCATACAGAACCAAGAATTGAAATTGGAAAAAAATTTCATCCGTGTCGACCTACCACTTCAACGATCGCTTATGTTTTGAATTTCGCCTGTCAAAATAGCTTTCATGACTATGAAGCATATTTTCGTGTCTAGGCAAGCGTTCATGGGTATGGCGATCATTCGACTGAGATGGGTAGATTTTACGTACGTGAAAAAGAGAGGTATTGAGCACAAAGCAAATAAATCTCGGCGGAAGAATGAATGTTCTCAAAAATGTACCAGTCGTTTCATTATTGATTATTCAACCTTGCAATCGATCGGACGCTTTTTTTTTGTCGCTATACCCAACCTCAGTTCGCTAGGCACCCATAAACAAATTAACAAAAAAAAATAAAAAATATAAATAAAAGTAAATTTCCGCCGACTTGCAATATATCTGTACGCCGAGTTCACGAGCTACGAATTGCCAAGTTGCAATTCTCAACCCGACCGATTACCCCAAGTGCGCGATTTCAAACCTAATAACAAATATTTAACATTTTTCACTGACCTAGCGCAATACTTTATAATGTCTAATCAGTGCTATTATTCAAATTGCTCTTCTAACGACAACAACACGAGCTTATTACCCTGCAATAACTGAAAACATAACTGAAGGGTCAACTAATTCAATTAAATCGAGACTAAAATCCGTGGAGAAAAACCTTGTGAACATTGCCGAATTATTGAACAAACCGCCAAGTGATCCTTATCTGTCTTGCCTTTCGACGATCAAAGCTGATCTTAAAGGTTTAACGCGTACCACCAGTTTAAACGATAGCCAAAAAGAAAAAAACTGATCCAAATCTTCCCAAAACTCAAGAACACCTCAAATTCCTTCTTTCCGATCTGGAAATTCATTTCCAAAACTCCAGCTCTAATTGTGGTTTTACTGAACTCAACCACAGTATTTACGATCTCTGCAATGATATCACAGCAAACCGAATGTTACTAAGTGACATAGGTGATTACATCAGATGCACCCTGCAATTTAATAGAACCACCGACATTCCCCAGCCCCAATATAGTGCATCGATTTTGGATGAATTACTGGATATGTTGTGACACACAGCCTGCTCTAGCGAACCTGCATCAGAACTATCTCCTGAAAATGTCGCATTCTCAACTATTCAACAACAACTACCTGGACTTTTCCTGAATGAAACAACAGGCTGGAAAAAATTAGCGATAGCAACTGCATCCATCTTGGTTAGTCTATTTTAAATAAAGTGCACGACTGGGTCCTACGTACTTGCACCGTAATGCTATAAGTGTATAATTTAATCAGGATTAAAGTCCAAGTCTTGCTCTTCCCAGTAAAGTAGGCGTGACATTCCGCGTTTCGATGGAATAATAGTCATAACATTGTAGGAGTGCTCAATGTTTGTTTTTATAAAAATTAATAAAACATTTCAAGGCCTATTACCTTGCTTAAATCATTTTTTCTCAATTTCTAGTAAAAATTTTGAAAAAAAATAAGTTTTATAAAAGTGGGCGTGGCATTCCAAAATTTGGTATGCCATTATTTTGCACTTGTCTTATAACCTAGAAATAATAATTTTTAGCCCAATCGCCGCACAAATACCCGAGAAACAGCTGATTTTCAATATTACCGTTATTCGAATTTTTCGTGAAAAACGTGGTATGCCACCTCATAGCATATACCCAATCTAACCCACACATCAAATTTTATCGAAATCGTTGGAGCCGTTTTCGAGAAAATCCATTTCAACAGAAATCGGCCTTAAGTAAACTACCCTTAATTTTGAGGTTAGAATGAAAATTCAAATTTCACCTCTAGGGAATATCCCACAGACCCTATATATGAGGTTTGAAGTAAATCCGTTCAGCCGTTTAGGCTGTAGTCGAATATACAGACAGACAGACAGAAAGACAGACAGACTGACAGACAGACGGAATTGCCGGACCTACGTTTTTGAACTTCTCCATCATAGTAACGTCAAGTTTGACTAAAATCTCGAGTTCGATTTTTTTAACGATTGCAATACTTTCCCTATAGGTATAGGTGCAAGTAAAAATATAAAGCATGGTTAAAAAAAAACTGAAAAGGAAATTTTCTGGATTTTGTTCGTTGTCGAGAGAACAATCTAATTTTAATGACGACTACAGACATTTTCTTAGAATGGAGACAATGTATTCATTGAATTCCTGAGGCTGGTAACACCACTGATTTAAAAAAAACTAAAGTGCACTACTGGGCCGTACCGTAATGCTATAACTGTACAATTTTATCAGGATTGAGGTCCAAGTCTTGCTCTTCCCAGTAAAGTAAGGGTGGCAAAAAAATGAGTTTTATAAAAGTGGGTGTGGCAATTCCAAAATTTGGTACGCCATTATTTTGCATTTACCTTATAACCTAGAAATGTTAACTTTTAGCCCAACCGCCGAACAAGTACCCGAGAACCAGCTGATTTTCAATAAAACCGTTGTTCGATTTATTTACGAAAAACGTGGTACGCCACCTCATAGCATGTACCCAAACTAACCCACATTATCGAAATCGTTATAGCCGTTATTCCCGTTATCCCGATATCCCACAGACCCTATATATGATGTTTGAAGCAAATCCGTCCAGCCTTTAGGCTGCAGTCGCTCATACAGACAGACAGACAGACAGACAGACGGAATTCCCGGACTTACTTTTTTGGACTTCTCGAGATCGATTTTCTTCACGAATGCAATACTTGCCCTATAGGTATAGGTGCAAGTAAAAATCGGTTGTCATCAACTCTACGTTTTTTAGCTACTGGCAGGGGTTTTAAAGTCCTCTAATTTTCAACAAGAATCTTCGCTTAATCGATATCCTCTAAATTAGACATCGTCGGAAATAAACTTGCTGCCTGTGCAGCAATCAGGCTGAGAAGCTCTAATCAATGAAAGGATCAATCCACAGGACATGCCAGCATACCATTGATGTATCGTCAACTTCCACAGGTCACGGACCATCTGCCCGCCGAACACAGTTCCAATAATAGCTATAAAATCTCGCTACTTAAAAGATCCGATCGAACTCAACATGAGATCCTGTACCACGAATCGCTGTCAATTTTTACTGAGGACTGAGTCGGAGCCGGAGTTTTCTCTGAGGCATCCACCTCTCCTTAAACCCCCCCACTATTGCAACGTCTTTCAAAACGAAAACTACGTCATCTGTCAAGCAGCTGATTGGTTGAAGACTAATGTAATATCAGAATCGGACATTGTCATCTACATCGACAGTCAAGCAGTTATCAATTCTCTCGCATCCAGCACTACCAGATCAAAGGCAGTGAAAGGCAGGTGTGTATTCCTTAACGAGATATCTGGTTAGTACAACCTCATCTTTTGCTGGTCAGTGACCTCACCGACATGTCACTGTGACACTGCTGTGAAATCGCGAAGCTGACACATTGGTTGGCAGAGGTTCCTATGGTCTAGATAGCAGAAACGTCACCGACATCGAGGCGCCAACGTCGTCGACGGATTAAGACTAGCCAATCACACTTGGCTATTGGAACACTGCCAGACTGCTCTAGCCAAGTTTAAACGAAAATAGGACAACAGGACTCCAAAAACACACGAGAGGAACCCTCTCCATGATAGTTCGTACCATAACAGACCACTGTGCTATAGGAAGGCATGCTCAAAGATTGGGCATCCGCTACAACGACTTTTGCGGAAGCTGTAAGGACAAGTAGGAAGAGGACACCATCTGTCACCTCATAGGCCGGTCTAACCAACCAACCAACCAAGGTAAAAGTGCAAGGTGTGAGAATAAACTTATGTAACTGCCAAAGGAAAATTGTAATCATAATCTGCTGAAAATGAGAAACAGGTCTATTTGTGGTCTAGTTGAATCTGTCTTTATTTTCTTTAGATCGGTCTTTATATACTTCAAACATTTAATACACTGTATCCGTACAAAGAGTCACTGAGTCAAAGAGTGTTAAGCATTGCGATATTGTATACCACTTAAGACACACATCTATCCAAATACTTGGGCAGTGAACATTGCAATATTTATGTTCCAATTCTGCCTATCTTCTTATGACTTTGGTGTGTGCCATCCAGTATACTATTATGCTCTTTTGTGTTCTTTTGTTTTGGTGGGTACACTACACTATAATTCCAGAGACCTGCCGTGCAATCCCCATTAACATTATCGAAAATCAGACATCTTGTCACTGCGATTGCTATTTCACAAATGAAAACATTGATACGTAACATTGATTCAGCCAACAAATGACCAATGTAATGTAAGTGAAATTTTACGGAAATCAAATCAGTTTTGATTTTCATCAATATAGCAAGGTTACTTGACAAACGTTGAAGAGTACACAAACGATTAATGTAAATTGAATGATGACTCGTTCAAATAATATTGAAAAGTAACATTGATAGTGTGTAGGGCGCTTAATTAGTGATACGGACATTTTTTAATAAGAATGTATGAATACTGTGCCAAGAGCATGTATGCATTTTTCTGTATGTCTGTTAAGAAAATCACTTAAATGAATGTATAAACTTACAATACATCATCATTTTCCAATGACGCCCACCGGAACAAGTTATTAAAATAAAGGACAAAATTAATTTGGTAAAACCATACAGAACCAAGAATTGAAATTGGAAAAAAATTTCATCCGTGTCGACCTACCACTTCAACGATCGCTTATGTTTTGAATTTCGCCTGTCAAAATAGCTTTCATGACTATGAAGCATATTTTCGTGTCTAGGCAAGCGTTCATGGGTATGACGATCATTCGGCTGAGATGGGTAGATTTTACATATGTACGTGAAAAAGAGAGGTGTTGAGCACAAAGCAAATAAATCTCGGCGGAAGAATGAATGTTCTCAAAAATGTACCAGTCGTTTCATCATTGATTATTCAACCTTGCAATCGATCGGACGCTTTTTTTTTGTCGCTATACCCAACCTCAGTTCGCTAGGCACCCATAAACAAATTAACAAAAAAAAATAAAATATATAAATAAAAATAAATTTCCGCCGACTTGCAATATATCTGTACCCCGAGTTCACGAGCTACGAATTGCCAAGTTGCAATTCTTAACCCTACCGGCTACCCCAAGTGTGCGATTTCAAACCTAATAACAAATATTTAACATTTTTCACTGACCTAGCGCAATACTTTATAATGTCTAATCAGTGCTATTATTCAAATTGCTCTTCTAACGACAACAACACGAGCTTATTACCCTGCAATAACTGAAAACATAACTGAAGGGTCAACTAATTCAATTAAATCGAGACTGAAATCCGTGGAGAAAAACCTTGTGAACATTGCCGAATTATTGAACAAACCGCCAAGTGATCCTTATCTGTCTTGCCTTTCGACGATCAAAGCTGATCTTAAAGGTTTAACGCGTACCACCAGTTTAAACGATAGCCTAAAAGAAAAAAACTGATCCAAATCTTCCCAAAACTCAAGAACACCTCAAATTCCTTCTTTCCGATCTGGAAATTCATTTTCAAAACTAAAGCTCTGATTGTGGTTTTACTGAACTCAACCACAGTATTTACGATCTCTGCAATGATATCACAGCTAACCGAATGTTACTAAGTGACATAGGTGATTACATCAGATGCACCCTGCAATTTAATAGAACCACCGACATTCCCCAGCCCCAATATAGTGCATCGATTTTGGATGAATTACTGGATATGTTGTGCCACACAGCCTGCTCTAGCGAACCTGCATCAGAACTATCTCCTGAAAATGTCGCATTATCAACTATTCAACAACAACTACCTGGACTTTTCCTGAATGAAACAACAGGCTGGAAAAAATTAACGATAGCAACTGCATCTTGGTTAGTCTATTTTAAATAAAGTGCACGACTGGGTCCTACGTACTTGCACCGTAATGCTATTAGTGTATAATTTAATCAGGATTAAAGTCCAAGTCTTGCTCTTTCCAGTAAAGTAGGCGTGGCATTCCGCGTTTCGATGGAATAATAGTCATAACATTGTAGGAGTTTACTTAATGTTTTGTTTTTATAAAAATGTCCATAAAAAGTGGGCCAGATAGGGTGTTTGAGTGAATTATAGAGAATTTTAAGGCCTATTACTTTGCTTAAATAATTTTTTCTCAATTTCTAGTAAAACTTTTGAAAAAAAATAAGTTTTATAAAAGTGGGCGTGGCATTCCAAAATTTGGTATGCCATTATTTTGCACTTGTCTTATAACCTAGAAATAATAATTTTTAGCCCAATCGCCGCACAAATACCCGAGAAACAGCTGATTTTCAATATTACCGTTATTCGAATTTTTCGTGAAAAACGTGGTATGCCACCTCATAGCATATACCCAATCTAACCCACACATCAAATTTTATCGAAATCGTTAGAGCCGTTTTCGAGAAAATCCATTTTAACAGAAATCGGCCTTAAGTAAACTACCCTTAATTTTGAGGTTAGAATGAAAATTCAAATTTCGCCTCTAGGGAATATCCCACAGACCCTATATATGAAGTAAATCCGTTCAGCCGTTTAGGCTGTAGTCGAATATACAGACAGACAGACAGAAAGACAGACAGACTGACAGACAGACGGAATTGCCGGACCTACTTTTTTGAACTTCTCCATCATAGTAATGTCAAGTTTGACTAAAATCTCGAGTTCGATTTTTTTCACGATTGCAATACTTGCCCTATAGGTATAGGTGCAAGTAAAAATATAAAGCTTGGTTAAAAAAAAACTGAAAAGGAAATTTTCTGGATTTTATTCGTTGTCGAGAGAACAATCTAATTTTCATGACGACTACAGACATTTTCTTAGAATGGAGACAATGTATTCATTGAATTCCTGAGGCTGGTAACACCACTGATTTAAAAAAACTAAAGTGCACTACTGGGCCGTACCGTAATGCTATAACTGTACAATTTTATCAGGATTGAGATCCAAGTCTTGGTCTTCCCATTAAAATAAGGGTGGCAAAAAAATGAGTTTTATAAAAGTGGGCGTGGCAATTCCAAAATTTGGTACGCCATTATTTTGCATTTACCTTATAACCTTGAAATGTTAACTATTAACCCAACCGCCGAACAAGTACCCAAGAACCAGCTGATTTTCAATAATACCGTTGTTCGATTTATTTACGAAAAACGTAGTACGCCACCTCATAGCATGTACCCAAACTAACCCACATTATCGAAATCGTTATAGCCGTTATCCCCGTTATCCCGATATCCCACAGACCCTATATATGATGTTTGAAGCAAATCCGTCCAGCCTTTAGGCTTGTCTTATAACCTACAAATAATAATTTTAGCCCAATCGCCGAGCAAATACCCGAGAAACAGCTGATTTTCAATATTACCGTTATTCGAATTTTTCGTGAAAAACGTGGTATGCCACCTCATAGCATATGCCCAAACTAACCCACACATCAAATTTTATCGAAATCGTTAGAGCCGTTTTTGAGAAAATCCATTTTAACTGAAATCGGCCTTAAGTAAACTACCCTTAATTTTGAGGTTATCCGTCCAGCCGTTTAGGCTGTAGTCGAATATACAGACAGACAGACAGACAGACGGCATTGGCGGACCTATTTTTTTGGACTTCTCTATTATAGTAATATCAAGTTTGATTAAAATCTCGAGTTCCAAATTTTGCAAGAATACAATACTTGCCTTATAGGTATAGGTGCAAGTAAAAAATAAAATATATAAATAAAAGTAAATTTCCGCCGACTTGCAATATATCTGTACGCCGAGTTCACGAGCTACGAATTGCCAAGTTGCAATTCTCAACCCGACCGATTACCCCAAGTGCGCGATTTCAAACCTAATAACAAATATTTAACATTTTTCACTGACCTAGCGCAATACTTTATAATGTCTAATCAGTGCTATTATTCAAATTGCTCTTCTAACGACAACAACACGAGCTTATTACCCTGCAATATCTGAAAACATAACTGAAGGGTCAACTAATTCAATTAAATCGAGACTAAAATCCGTGGAGAAAAACCTTGTGAACATTGCCGAATTATTGAACAAACCGCCAAGTGATCCTTATCTGTCTTGCCTTTCGACGATCAAAGCTGATCTTAAAGGTTTAACGCGTACCACCAGTTTAAACGATAGCCAAAAAGAAAAAAAACTGATCCAAATCTTCCCAAAACTCAAGAACACCTCAAATTCCTTCTTTCCGATCTGGAAATTCATTTCCAAAGCTCCAGCTCTAATTGTGGTTTTACTGAACTCAACCACAGTATTTACGATCTCTGCAATGATATCACAGCAAACCGAATGTTACTAAGTGACATAGGTGATTACATCAGATGCACCCTACAATTTAATAGAACCACCGACATTCCCCAGCCCCAATATAGTGCATCGATTTTGGATGAATTACTGGATATGTTGTGACACACAGCCTGCTCTAGCGAACCTGCATCAGAACTATCTCCTGAAAATGTCGCATTCTCAACTATTCAACAACAACTACCTGGACTTTTCCTGAATGAAACAACAGGCTGGAAAAAATTAGCGATAGCAACTGCATCCATCTTGGTTAGTCTATTTTAAATAAAGTGCACGACTGGGTCCTACGTACTTGCACCGTAATGCTATAAGTGTATAATTTAATCAGGATTAAAGTCCAAGTCTTGCTCTTCCCAGTAAAGTAGGCGTGGCATTCCGCGTTTCGATGGAATAATAGTCATAACATTGTAGGAGTGCTCAATGTTTGTTTTTATAAAAATTAATAAAACATTTCAAGGCGTATTACCTTGCTTAAATCATTTTTTCCAATTTCTAGTAAAAATTTTGAAAAAAAATAAGTTTTATAAAAGTGGGCGTGGCATTCCAAAATTTGGTATGCCATTATTTTGCACTTGTCTTATAACCTACAAATAATAATTTTTAGCCCAATCGCCGCACAAATACCCGAGAAACAGCTGATTTTCAATATTACCGTTATTCGAATTTTTCGTGAAAAACGTGGTATGCCACCTCATAGCATATACCCAAACTAACCCACACATCAAATTTTATCGAAATCGTTAGAGCCGTTTTCGAGAAAATCCATTTTAACTGAAATCGGCCTTGAGTAAACTACCCTTAATTTTGAGGTTAGAATGAAAATTCAAATTTCACCTCTAGGGAATATCCCGCAGACCCTATATATGAAGTTTGAAATAAATCCGTTCAGCCGTTTAGGCTGTAGTCGAATATACAGACAGACAGACAGACAGACTGACAGACAGACAGACAGACAGACGGTTTTGCCGGACCTACTTTTTTGGACTTCTCCATCATAGTAATGTCCAGTTTGATTAAAATCTCGAGTTCGATTTTTTTCACTATTGCAATACTTGCCCTATAGGTAGGTGCAAGTAAAAAACTCTTCTTGAATTTAACAGACTAACAGTAGATCCTGTATCTATCAGAACAATACAAATTGTATTTTTCTCCGAGGCTAGTTTGTAAAAAACTCATTTTCAAATAACTCATTAACTTCGTTCCTACTTACGGCGTTGTGTGATGTGTCATTGATAATGTTCCCATAGTTCGACAAAACATGAATATGAAACAGTTACTCAAGATACTAACATGGAACGCAAACGGCCTTCTGAAAAAATTGACGAACTAGAAGTATTTCTACGGAAAAACGGTATTGATATATGCCTGATATCAGAAAACCACCTAAAAAAGGGACCTGGACCCAAAATAAAAGGATGCAGTGATTATCACGCACATCATCCTTCGGAAAATGCGAGAGGCGGATCTTCTCTTTACATCAAAGACTGCATCAAGCACTCCGAAAACATAAAAATAGAACTCGACTCTATGCACATAAGTTCAGTCTCCGTAAAAATAAATCACTTAGACTACCACATCGGATCTAGTTACTTTCCTCCGGGATATAGGCTAGTAGGCGACGACCTCGTTCGCCTCTTTGAATCACTCGGGCCTAATTTTATCATCGGTAGTGACTTTAACGCGAAACACACCTTCTGGGGTTCAAGATGTAATTCAACGAAAGGGAGGCTACTGTACAAAGTCAGTATGAAGCGTGGTGTTAAGTTTTTTTCGACGGGAAAGCCAAAGTATTGGCCAACTGACAAAAATAAAATCCCTGACCTCGTCGACTTTTTTATCGCAAAAGGGCTAGCTAAAGATCTGACGGAAGTCGAAGAATGCTGTGATCTATGCTCAGATCACTCAGCAGTCACTCTAAAAATAGGTGGAAACCTAGATACGAAAGAAGGACCGCCCAGGTTAACTAGTAACAAAACTAACTGGGACGCCTTTAGAAAAGACTGCACGGAAAATGTTGCTTTAAACGTGCCGCTAAAGACACCGACCGAAATAGAAGACGAAATTGACAAACTTGTGGAAGTCATTCAGAGTGCAGCGTGGAAAAACACTCCTTTCCGGAAGACAGTAACGCAGAACAACAAAGTTAAATTCCAGTCGGAAATTGAAGACCTCATACGAGAAAAGAGGAGAGCGCGCAGGAGATGACAACAATCCCGCGCGCCCACAGATAAAACTTATCTGAACCATCTTTGCAACAAATTGAAAAATGTGCTACAGGATTTAAGAAATCGCGAGACTTGTACTTACCTCGAGGGCTTGACTGCTAAAAAGAGCTCGAACTATTCACTATGGAAAGCTTTGAAGTCCGTAAGAAAACCCGTAATGCACTCATTAACCATCGTAGCAACGTCCGCAGATGATACGGCTATCCTCGCAACGGACGAGTCAGTTGAATCATCAACGGGTAAACTACAACGGGCTCTAAATAAAGTATGTGAATGGACAAAGGCCTGGCGAATCGTCCTTATTGAGACCAAGTCAACGCATGTCAATTTTACGTACAAAAAGGCAAACCACTTACCTATTTCCATTAACTCGGTACAAATACCATACGCAAACGAGGCAAAATATCTAGGAATGACCCTAGACGCAAAACTTAAGTGGAAGTCACACGTTAAAAAAAAGCGCGACGAGCTAGAAATCAGACTAAGAGACATGCATTGGCTACTCGGAAGATACTCGAAGCTGAGCGTATATAACAAACTGCTTCTGTATAAGCAAGTGCTAAAACCATCTTTGACATATGGAATACAACTCTGGGGTTGTACGAAACCAAGCAATATGGCTATACTGCAAACATTTCAAAACAAAGCTCTACGAGCAATCGTTAATGCTCCGTGGTATAGAGAAAGCAGAACAAATTCTATAATAAATAAAGTGCACGACTGGGCCGTACAAACTTGCACCTATATCTCAAATTCTTGTGTGTATTTGAGGTAAAATATATATAAGTAGGTAAGATACATAAGTAGGTAAGCATATGTAAGTTGACTATAAGTAAACCATCGTTCTAAGCAGATTGGAAAAAATTCAAAAGCGATTCACGAAATTTGTTCTCCGGAGAATGAATTGGGGCAATAATATGTCATCATATGAAGCAAGATGTGCGCTTATTAATTTAAAACCACTCTTTAATAGAAGAATTTTTTATTCTGTACTTTTTGCTCACGATGTAATGACCGGTCACATTATTTCTTCGATTTTATTATCATTATTTAATATATATGCTCCTTCTCGCATTCTGTGACCTAGAGAACAGTTTTTCTTTGTTTCTAGACACAGAACGAACTATGTACCTAATGATGTTATTACTACATTTTGTGTTAACTAGAATTTATATACAAACGCAGTTGATTTCATTTTCTAGATTAATTTGTAGAAGTACTATTCTGAACTCTTTATCATTTTTTTTTATACTTAGAATTTTCTTAAGAAAAGTATTGAATGTATAGTTTTAATAGATAATAGTCTTAAACGAGTGTGTAACTAATAAGACGAAATAAATAAATAAATTTCATCAAAACTGACAGGTTGTATTATTTGATGCATAATAATATCCCTTCGGGTAGGGGCTAGAATATACCCGAGGTAGGCATGTCTGAAGTAAGAGGCGACTAAAATCCAATCTCCGTATACCGAGTGTATAGCGTATACAAAAACATGCAATGGAAAAAACAAAAAGATTAACTACCCCAGGTGGCAGCCCAGCTATGCTGGAAAATCCACCCTCTTCGGAGGTAGGCTCTATGGATTCTGGGGAGAGCCTTTTATTGCACAAAAATCCCTTTGAAAAAAGGACAAAGATATGTCGATCTCCACCACCTAGATCGAATGTCTCCGGGAAAAGAAGTCCGCCGGTTAATCAGGACTCAGTGATAACAAAATGCTACGTTAAAGAGAACAACGAGCTAAGAGCTAAAATAAGTGAAATGGAGCGACTCTTCCAAGAGTTGAAAGAGGAAGTTTCTTCTCTGCGAAAAGAAAACGAGAAACTCAAGAACTCTCGTGTACCGAAAGATTCCGAGACAACGCCAAACCGTCCAGTAATTCAATATGTTACGGACGAGGAAGAACTTGCTCGCGAAACCAATCCGGGGTCTAAAAAAAGGCCAAGCAAAAAGCGTAAGGCTGTTACTTCACCCGAAGTCTCACAAAAGTGGGATAACCACGCTATATTAAAGCAGGCAAAAATCCAAGCGAAACCTCGCCCACCACCCGCAATAAATGTCGTCGGGATAGCAGATTACGGAAAAATTCGTAATCTTCTTGTAAATACGTTGAGGATAAGGCATAATATAACCTCGCGCCAAAACAACGAGTGGAAAATTAACGTAGATGATGCCGATTCCTACCGAGCACTGTCTCAAAAATTAAACGCCGAGAATATCCAATGGTATACATATGAAAATAAATATGAAAAACCGCTGAGAGTTTTTGTTAGGGGACTCCACCCAACATGCGAAAAAGAAGACATTATGGAAGACGTGCAAACCCAAGGGCTCAGAATTCTTGACGCGGTGAATATTCTTAAGAAGGAAAAGCAACTTACAGAAGGAGACAAAGATACCGTAGTCAAACGCGGTCTCCCACTCTTTATGCTTACCTTTGATAGGACCGAGAATGTGGACGACATTTTTAAAATTAAAACGATCTTAAACATAAGGGTTAAAATCGAGCCCATGCGTAAAGGCAAGAGAACGATACCTCAGTGCAAAAGATGCCAAGGTTTTAACCACACTCAGGCATACTGCCAGAAAGAACCACGGTGCGTAAAATGTGCTGGTACACATCTCTCGGGAGAGTGCAAAGAAAATAAACAGGTCCCAGCGGTTTGCGCCAATTGCAAGAGAAACCACCCAGCGAATTATCGAGGTTGTGAAGTCGCCAAAGAACTCCAAAAAAGACGCGATACTCTCAAGAAACCGGTACTCCCGAATACTAGCCTAAAATATCCTAAAACCGATAAGCCTAAGATTGTTAAGCCAGTCAAAAAGACGAGACCAATAAAGGACAATATAAAAATTGCCAAAGAAAGTGGCGCTGGTCAAAGTACAACCGCCTCTGGTAGGCGCGAGATCGTACGCGCAAGTCGCATCACATGAACCCAATTCAAGACCAGCCACAATCGATCCGGTCTGCCAACTATTATCCGTGATATTAGAAAAACTTGAGGAGCAAACTAAGATAAATCAAGTCATATTTGACAAATTGAGCAAGCTCGAAATTAAGCCTCGCAAGACTTTTTTATCGCAAAAGGGCTAGCTAAAGATCTGACGGAAGTCGAAGAATGCTATGATCTATGCTCATATCACTCAGCAGTCACTCTAAAAATAGGTGGAAACCTAGATACGAAAGAAGGACCGCCCAGGTTAACTAGTAACAAAACTAACTGGGACGCCTTTAGAAAAGACTGCACGGAAAATGTTGCTTTAAACGTGCCGCTAAAGACACCGACCGAAATAGAAGACGAAATTGACAAACTTGTGGAAGTCATTCAGAGTGCAGCGTGGAAAAACACTCCTTTCCGGAAGACAGTAACGCAGAACAACAAAGTTAAATTCCAGTCGGAAATTGAAGACCTCATACGAGAAAAGAGGAGAGCGCGCAGGAGATGACAACAATCCCGCGCGCCCACAGATAAAACTTATCTGAACCATCTTTGCAACAAATTGAAAAATGTGCTACAGGATTTAAGAAATCGCGAGACTTGTACTTACCTCGAGGGCTTGACTGCTAAAAAGAGCTCGAACTATTCACTATGGAAAGCTTTGAAGTCCGTAAGAAAACCCGTAATGCACTCGCCGCCAATAAGGAAAATTAACGCCGAATGGGCAAAAGAAGACAAGGAGAAAGCGGAATTATTTGCCGAGCATTTAGAAGGAACGTTCAAACCGTTCGATGGACAACCATAGATCGACGACCCGAATGTTAACACGGCACCCGACAACTTCAAAGTAAAAATCGTATCTCTGTCCGAACTTCGAATGACAATAGGAAGGCTGAAAAATAACAAGGCTCCAGGATATGATTTAATCACTGGCGAAATTTTGAAGGAGCTACCAACAAAGGCATTAGTTAAGCTGCTCTACATTATAAACGCCTCTTTGAGACTTTTATATGTTCCAAGGCAATGGAAAGTCGCCGAAGTCATTATGGTCCAGAAACCGGGAAAATGCGCAAACGATAAGAAATCATATAGACCCATTTCGCTTCTGCCGATAACATCTAAGGTCTTTGAGAAACTTCTGATTAAACGATTACAACCAGTAATTGAAGAAAGACACTTGATCCCGGATCATCAGTTCGGCTTTCGGGTCAAACATTCCACAATCGATCAGGTGTATCGTATAACGAATGAAATCGAAGAAGCTCTAGAAGCGAAAAAGATATGTTCTAGAGCTTTTCTCGACGTATCGCAAGCCTTCGACAAGGTATGGCACGAAGGTCTAAGGTATAAGCTAAGGCTAATCCTACCGAAAAAATTTTGTAGAATACTGGGATCTTACCTTGAAAACAGGCTCTTTCGGGTTAGACACGGTACCGAATACTCAGAATTCATGGAAATCCACGCCGGCGTTCCGCAAGGAAGCGTACTTGGTCCAATGCTATTCCTGCTCTACACAAGAGACATGCCACAAGATGAAGGAACCGTCGTAGCAACGTTCGCAGATGATACGGCTATCCTCGCAATGGACGAGTCAGTTGAATCATCAACGGGTAAACTACAACGGGCTCTTAATAAAGTATGTGAATGGACAAAGGCCTGGCGAATCGTCCTTATTGAGACCAAGTCAACGCATGTCAATTTTACGTACAAAAAGGTAAACCACTTACCTATTTCCATTAACTCGGTACAAATACCATACGCAAACGAGGCAAAATATCTAGGAATGACCCTAGACGCAAAACTTAAGTGGAAGTCACACGTTAAAAAAAAGCGCGACGAGCTAGAAATCAGACTAAGAGACATGCATTGGCTACTCGGAAGATACTCGAAGCTGAGCGTATATAACAAACTGCTTCTGTATAAGCAAGTGCTAAAACCGTCTTTGACATATGGAATACAACTCTGGGGTTGTACGAAACCAAGCAATATGGCTATACTGCAAACATTTCAAAACAAAGCTCTACGAGCAATCGTTAATGCTCCGTGGTATATAAGGAATAGTGATATTCACAGAGATCTAGGAATTGCTACTGTGAATGACGAAGTAATGAACTTAGCTCGCAAACTTCGTACTCGTCTTTACGCTCATTGCAATAATGAAATAATCCGTACTATAGACGTGACAAACATCGAGCGCCGACTACAAAGAACAAGACCGTTCGACCTAGCGCCGTAAGGAAAACCGCATTTAATGACGGTATTAGTAGGTGCCTTCGCTGGAAGGCTACCTACCTAACGCGATTAATACTACAGAAGCATAAACTACTTGTTAAGGGAACTTAGTCGTAGTCATGAAACAATGAAGAAATGAGAGGATTAAAGCTGTACTACTATGAGCACGCGCGACCGGTTTCTCATAGTGCCTCTCTGAGGGGTGAGGTTTAGCCCGTAGGCATATACTGACTGACACTAATGACATGGACAGGTCAGGTATATGAATCGGGCATGGTACGGACCATTGGTATCTTTTGAAGATTCCTCACCTCCAGGCGCAACCAAAAAAAAAAAAAAATAATAATATCTATCGGATATGGTAAATTTTTTAATTATAGAATTTGTTCCGCTTTTGTTTTACAATTATTGAAATTTACTAAATAGTTTCTTTTATTGCAATTTTGTATTTTGTTGTCGTTTTATGTACATATTAATTAATAAAACAGATTCATCATCTGGTTTTTTTATACTGGTTACTGGTTATCAATTGTAAATCTACGACTAAATAATTGACTGGTATTTTTATTGCAAATATTAAACAATTATCTTTATAATTCATTACTCCAGCTTTTCTAAGCTTTCTAACTCTTGCATCGTTAACATACTTGGATGTATCAGGTAATTTTTGGTTGCCATAATGTTATTCAGTATTTGATTCACTTTTTTTTCCAAATATCTTACTTTGGTCTCCTGATCCAAAAATAAAACTTTGTAATTCAATTCCTTAACCTTTCTATACCCACGTCAAAAAAAAAATAACATGTATACCCGCGCACGGTCTCTGGGACCGAAACTCAAGACCCCGTACTGTCTCTTCTACTCCGAATATTTTTATGAAATTTATTTTAATCAGTAGAGTGATATATTGCTAACGAAATAAAACTAGTTTGTATTAGTTATTGTATTTAAGAAATAAATGGCAGTCTTTTTATTAAGCCTATTAAAAAAAGTACTTTTTTATATAGGGAACAAAAACTTGAACAAAAAATTTTTTTCTTTAAAAAAACAAAAACAAAATCTTCATAAGCTTAAAGCTAAAATGCAAAGGAACAATAAAAAATATTATCATTCACCATCAGAGGTTTTTTCATGGCAGTCGGGACAAACCATTTTTGCATGTTCCAAACAAAAATAAGTCTTGCAAGAAACACGTATCGTGTCTTTCGATTTTTCTTGTTGACGAACAATAACAATTTGAGTACTATCAGCTAATGTAGTAGTCTGCAGGGTTTTCTGCAACTTCTTCATCGCTATCAGAATCATCATCTTGCGCAGTGTCAAGTTCTGTCAACTGCCGTTCAACCAGGTCCTCCACATCGCTGTCATTTTCGTCTTCGTAATTCGAATCCGAATTTTCTTCCTCAAGCATCAACCTTATACTTTCTAGATCCATTTTTAATATTCGATATAGTATACAGCTATATACAATCCCATTTATAAATATATGCATACAAAAAATACCTACCTATATCGTGGTGGGTATATGTACAATCTGGAATTTATCTGCTCATTTGTCGTTATTTTTATTTCGTGAACAATACTTTTAGTATTTGTAAGTATATCCCCTTCTTTGTAGAACAATCGATTGTATTTGTGTAATAATTTCTTTAACCCTCGTTTTTCTTCTACATTTAAATGATCTAGCCCCATATTTCCAGGTTCACTCACTTCTAACGCATTAACCTCGTTTTGAACAATTTTATACAAAAATAGTAGCCTTATACAATTGTTTACTAATATTTCTTGATTTTCGATATCTATAATTTTTACGTTTTTATCTATCCAGTCCATTCCTTGCAAAAAATCGTATTCTTTTTCTAATTCAGATTTAACCCATTTTATTCAAGCTTTTCCTGGTTGACCGAATTCAGCTGGACATACAGATTTCACATATTCTATACCCTTTTTAACCTGCCCTTCTATTGTGGTAAGTCCTTTTTGCCCTGCTATTCTTTCATACATATTATTCGTTACTCTTCGGGTTAGGGGCTAGAATAGAATATACCCGAGGTAAGGAATGCCTGTCGTTAAAGGCGACTAAAATCCAAAACGTTTAAACTTTTCGCAAAAGTTAAAAAAAAAAAAAAAAACATGGTGGTAGGCCAGTTGAACTGGTTCCAAAACTCCCTTTTTGGAGGTCGGTCCCACGGATTCTGGGGGGAACCATTTATTGCACAAGGAAGACCCTACCGGAAAATGTAAAAGTGTAGAGAGAACACCCCCATATCGTATAACAGATGAAAAACAAGTTCTGGAGGCTAAATATTCAAAAGCCTGCGAAGAAAGAGATGGGTTTAAGCAACTCAATGAAACATTGCTTAGAGAAATTAATAATCTAAAGCAGGAGTTGCAAGCGTTGAAACATCAATTCAACAGCGAAAATAAAAATAAAGTTAAAATTAAAGTAGACGAGTTCTCAACAGATGAAGAAGAACTACTTAAGGAGACAGAAGGAAGTCTGAAAAAGAGGGGAATCTAAGTAAAAAACGAAAAATGAGTACATCCCCATAAGTCTCATCTCCAAAAGAAAGCAGCCAAGTTGCGGATAATACTCCTAACAAAGAAAGAAATCAGAAGCCAATTAATCCTCCGCATATTACTGCACTGCAAATAATAAAGTATGAAAGCCTAATTAAGGTATTAGAGGAAAATAAAATTAAAGCAAATACAATGTTAATAAATAACAATGATATTATAATTAATGTAGGTGGAGAAGATTCTTATAGAAAACTTACCAAAATACTTAACCAATAAAAAGCTCAATGGTACTCTTATGAGAACAAGCAAACAAGACCAATTAAGGTTGTTGTAAAAAAATTACACTTTTCATGCTCCCCAGAGAGTATAGTTAAAGACTTAAAAAGTAAAAGCTTTAAAATATTGGAAGCTGTCAATATGCTAAAATTTAAAAGCAAAGTACCGCTTCCTATTTTTATGCTTACTTTTGAGCACGACGAAGATATCAAAAAGATACACGAAATTAAAGATATCCTTGGAATGAAAGAAGATATTCATGCCTTAAGGAAATTAAAACTACTCCCATAATGCAAGAATTGCCAAAAGTATGGACATACGCATAAATACTGCAGCTCTAACCTGAGATGCGTTAAGTGCGCAGGAAACCACCGTACTAAGGACTGTATGAGGAAAATAGAAAAACCTCCAAAATGTGCCAACTGCAACGAAAAGCATCCAGCTAACTACAGAGGCTGTTCGGTTGCAAAGCAGATTCAACTGGCAAAAGAGAAAAACGTAAAAAAAATAGAACCTACTTAATTCTAAAAAGGACGCACCTAAAGTCAGCAAGGACTTAAAACCAAAAACGCCAAAAAAAAGTACCCAAAATCCGAGAAATTGTCAAAAAAGACCTAAAACCAAAGACAGCGTGGTACAGAAATGACTTATGCACAAGCTTCATCAAAAAATGTTGAAAAAGCAACTAACACAACAAAAACAAAACCAATTACTAATATGGAAACCTTCATGCAAAAAATCCTAAATAGAATGGAAAGCATGGAATAAAGTAATAAAGTTACATATGTATATTAGAAAGAATATCGTTCCTTGAAAGGCAAAGCAGCAACAAAAAGGCTGCACTTCAAAAACAAACATGATGGATAATATAAAAATCCTGGAATGGAATGCTAATGGTATCTAGAATCGTAAAGAAGAAATTTAAGTAATTCTCGACATAAACCAAATAGATACATATGTATATGTCTTGTGTCAGAGACGCACTTTAGATTTGAAACAAATTTCAAACTGCATGGGTACGAGTTATATCACTCCCCACATCCCCATAATTTTGCAAAAGGAGGAGATGCAGATATAATAAAGAAGACGATCGATCACCATATAGAAGCTAAATTCCAATCATGTGCGATTCAAGGAATATCAATAAATATAAGAACAAAAAGCGGACAAATATCAGTTGCATCAATTTACTGTTCTCCCAGTTTTAAAAGCCTCGTTCGCATATTCTGCAATAGATTTATCACAGGAGGAGATTTTAATGCCAACAACAAGTATTGCGAATCTAGATTATAAAATACGAGAGGAAGAGAACTATATGAAACAATAAGAGAAATTGGCGGAAAATATCGCTCAACGGGAAAACCCACCTATTGGCCAACAGAAAGGAATAAAATCCCAGATCTTGTCGACTTTTTCGTAACAAAGAATATCTCGTCAAATGCTATAAAAATAGAAGAGGGGCCAGATCTTGACTCAGATCATTCTACAATACTCTTAACACTTGGCGACAAAGTCATTATCAAAGAAAATGCCCCACGATTAGCTAATCAACTGATTGATTTGAACTACTTCAGAAAGAACTTGGAGGAAAGTATCCAACTTTCAGGGATAATTGACACAGAAAACCAATTAGATGAGGCTGTGCAGATATTTACAACTAATATACAAAAAGCTGCATGGGCTGCAACACCTAAAATTAAACCAAAAATCCAACAAAACTCCTATCCAAAAGAAATACATACGTGAAATTATTACAGAAGAGAGAAGAGATAGAAAACGTTGGCAACAATCAAGGGCGCCAAGTGACAAAACCATGCTTAATAAGCTAAGCAGTAAACTTAAAAAATCGATAACAGAATTTAAAAATGAGTCTCTTATAATATACCTTACCAATCTTACGAATGATGCTAGTACCGAATATTCTCTCTGGAAGGCAACAAAGAAAATGAAGAGCCCACATTCCACCAGTTAAAAACAGAGAAGGTAACTGGGCAAAAAGCAACCAAGAGAAAGCGAATTTATTTGCTGAGTATCTCGCAAAAGTCTTCCAACCTTTTGAAAATAAAAATTATGGAGAAACGGAAGAATTGTGCGAAGAAGAGAGATATATTCAACCGGTAACGGCGAACGAAATTGCCAAAGAAATTAAAGAAGGCATCAATACTAAAAAAGCCCCGGGATTTGATTTGATAACTGGAGAAATCCTAAAACAATTCCCAAAAAAAGGTTTTAAGAAACTAGCACAGATTATAAATGCTGCATTTAGGTAAAGGTATGTACCAAGCATGTGGAAAGTTGCGGAGGTAATTATGATACCAAAACCAGGCAAACCACCTAGTGAAGTTACCTCCTATCGTCCAATATCGATACTGCCTATATTGTCCAAGCTATTCGAAAAAATGTTGATTAATCGTCTGCATAAAATAATCGAAGAAAAATCGCTAATTCCAAACCATCAATTTGACTTTAGAACAAAGCATTCCACGATTGATCAGGTGCATAGAATAACGGAAGGAATCGAAAAAGCATTTGAAGAGAAAAAGACATACTCTGCTATATTCCTTGATATAGCACAAGCTTTCGATAAAGTCTGGCACAAAGGTCTGATCCATAAATTGCAAAAGCATCTACCAAAGCAATATTCAGATATTTTAGAATTAAACAAGGGGATGAGTACTCCACATTGAGAGAAATAGAAGCTGGTGTACCACAAGGCAGTGTGCTAGGCCCTGTATTATATCTTTTATTTACCAGCGATCTACCAGAAAGTGAAGAAATAACTATGGCAACATTTGCAGATGATACGCTGTACTGTAAATGCACCATGGTACATAAGAAACTCTGATCTGCATAGAGATCTAGAAATTGACTTGATTGAAGATGAAGTCAAAAAAGTAGCTAATAGGCATAAACTTAGGCTTCTCAACCACCTCAATTTAGAAATGACGCAACTTCTTCATGCTGCCAATCTGACTAGGAGATTACAAAGAATAAAACCCTTTGAACTAGCTAGATAATAAAAAAAACAAAAAAAAGTAACATACACACATATACATTTGTAGGATGATCACAGGAAATAAAGTGCACGACTGGGTCGTACGTACTTGCACCGTAATGCTATAAGTGTATAATTTAATCAGGATTAAAGTCCAAGTCTTGCTCTTCCCAGTAAAGTAGGCGTGGCATTCCGCGTTTCGATGGAATAATAGTCATAACATTGTAGGAGTGCTCAATGTTTGTTTTTATAAAAATTAATAAAAAATTTTAAGGCCTATTACTTTGCTTAAATCATTCTTTCTCAATTTCTAGTAAAAATTTTGAAAAAAATAAGTTTCATAAAAGTGGGCGTGGCATTCCAAAATTTGGTACGCCATTATTTTGCACTTGTCTTATAACCTACAAATAATAATTTTTAGTCCAATCGCCGAACAAATACCCGAGAAACAGCTGATTTTCAATATTACCGTTATTCGAATTTTTCGTGAAAAACGTGGTATGCCACCTCATAGCATATACCCAAACTAACCCACACATTAAATTTTATCGAAATCGTTAGAGCCGTTTTCGAGAAAATCCATTTTAACTGAAATCGGCCTTGAGTAAACTACCCTTAATTTTGAGGTTAGAATGAAAATTCAAATTTCACCTCTAGGGAATATCCCGCAGACCCTATATATGAAGTTTGAAATAAATCCGTTCAGCCGTTTAGGCTGTAGTCGAATATACAGACAGACAGACAGACAGACTGACAGACAGACAGACAGACAGACGGTTTTGCCGGACCTACTTTTTTGGACTTCTCCATCATAGTAATGTCCAGTTTGATTAAAATCTCGAGTTCGATTTTTTTCACTATTGCAATACTTGCCCTATAGGTAGGTGCAAGTAAAAAACTCTTCTTGAATTTAACAGACTAACAGTAGATCCTGTATCTATCAGAACAATACAAATTGTTTTTTTCTCCGAGGCTAGTTTGTAAAAAACTCATTTTCAAATAACTCATTAACTTCGTTCCTACTTACGGCGTTGTGTGATGTGTCATTGATAATGTTCCCATAGTTTCTAGACTGTTGACTTCCATAGTTGTTATTAAAAGTAGCCCTAGCTTGTCTCGAAGTATTATTAAAATTACGGTTATAATGGTGATCATTATTTTGGTTATTTCTTTGTGGCCGAAAATTATTTGGTATTTGTGATACGATTTGTTTCTTAACAATATGAGTCGATTTAATGTCTTTCAAATTAAAATTGTCCTGCCCTACATATATATTTATTCAGGATAAGTCGGATTTCCTCTAATCTGAATTTGTCACATAACTCGGCTTCTAGAGCCCCTGCTGTTATATCTTTAATTTTTAGTAGTAAATAGCTACTTAAATTATTTACAATTAACTCTTGATGATCACTAAAAATTGCACACTCGTGAATGTCGCTAATGATTACTCTAACTCTATTACATAATTCATGAACTTACTTTTCAAAAGCTGATTTCTTTCATAATCAGTCTCTGGTCCTTCGTTGCTTTGTACTGGAGGTTTAGCTTCTGCTTGCAATTCTCCCAGGTCAGTGGTAGCGATGTTTTTAGGTAGGTCGTTGCTGATCCGATGATTTTTTCATTGTAGATCACGGTGTAAACATCAGTCCTTTGGGTTTCTTCGTGTTCTCCTAAGGCTCTCTCTACTGATGATATGAAGGCTGGTAAAGTTCCAGGACTCCCATCAAAGACAGGAAGATACCCCAGTTCCTTTTTCTAATCTCATCGAAATTTCTGTTTCTTCGAGTCTTTCTTTCCAGAATGTTTATACATTATGTACTGTGTTTGTTTCTACGTAACCCACTAAATTTCGGCTTAGGTTACTTCGTTTCACACTTTTGTTGTTTTTACTTGCACCTACATATATAGGGCAAGTATTGTATTCGTGAAAAAAAATCTAACTTCATTTTTACTTTAGTTAAGGGGTAGTTCGTTTCACTGGATTCTAATTCTTCCGAAAAGAATCCTACCGACTGCGCCAGTTAAGTTTTTACTTGAACCTACCGATAGGGGAAGTATTGCAATCGTGAAAAAAATCGAACTCGAGATTTTAATCAAACTTGACATTACTATGATGGAGAAGTCCAAAAAAGTAGGTCCGGCAATTCCGTCTGTCTGTCTGTCAGTCTGTCTGTCTGTCTGTCTGTATATTCGATTACAGCCTAAACTGCTGAACGGATTTACTTCAAACTTCATATATAGGGTCTGTGGGATATTCCCTAGAGGCGAAATTTGAATTTTCATTCTAACCTCAAAATTAAGGGTAGTTTACTTAAGGCCGATTTTAGTTAAAATGGATTTTCTCGAGAACGGCTCTAACGATTTCGATAAAATTTGATGTGTGGGTTAGCTTGGGCATATGCTATGAGGTGGCATACCACGTTTTTGACGAAATATTCTAATAACGGTAATATTGAAAATCAGCTGTTTCTCGGGTATTTGTTCGGCGATTGGGCTAAAAATTAATATTTCTAGGTTATAAGACAAGTGCAAAATAATGGCGTACCAAATTTTGGAATTGCCACCCCCACTTTTATAAACCTTTTTTTTTCAAAATTTTTATAATTAATAGGCGTTAAAATTTTCTATAATTCACTCAAACACCTTATCTGGCCACGGCCACTTTTTAAAGGTGTTTTTTTTTTTTAAAACAAAACATTGAGTAAACTCTTACAATGTTATGACTATTATTCCATCGAAACGCGGAATGGCACGCCTACTTTACTGGGAAGAGCAAGACTTGGACTTTAATCCTGATAAAATTATACACTTATAGCATTACGGTGCAAGTACGTACGACCCAGTTGTGCACTTTATTTTTATTCCGCCGCAATGAAATCAAATAAAACAAGAAATCGATGGATTTCTGTGATGCTTCTGATGGGGCATACGCAGCTGTTGTATATGCAAGACGTCAAAGACGTATTGCTGACGTCAAAGGCAAAGGTTACACCCATCAAAAACAAACTTACGACACCTAAGCGGGAACTGTGCGGAACGCACTTATTGTCAAAACTTCTCAAAGAAGTGAAGCAGATATTCGGGACGCAGATCGTTAAGGTGTTTGCATGGACGGACTCAACAATTGTATTGTCATCGATTACGAAAAATGCATCCAATGAGAAGATTTTCATTTCCAACAGAGTAGAGTCAAATCAGGTATTGTGGTTAAGTCGGGTAATGTGGTATATATGTGCATATCTCGATTAACGTTATTTTAAAGCTCTTGAATAATACTGCCCTTTGAAGAGTGGAATTTAATGAAACAAAATTGAATTTTTCAATCGTTGGGTAAGTTATTTTTTAAAAAATATTTTTGCACAAAAAGAAACAATTGGGTAATGTGGTAGAGTTGAAACCGGGTAATGTGGTATAGTGACCACATTAAACGATACTATTTGATTGGGAGATTTTTCGAAATTGGTACACTTGTTAATCCTAGATAACCATGCCTAAAAAAGGAGAAATCAGGAAATGGGAAAGAGGTGATATGGAGAAGGCCATTAAAGCAGTCAGAGACATTGAGACATGGGCATATTGCTCGCATGGAAAACACTTTTAGTTCCACTCACGACGCTGCAGAGACTGGCCAGGAGTGAAAAACCCATTGACCATCTGTTTTTAAGCAAAATGGGTCGAAAGCCAGTATTTAATGAAGCTATTGAAAATCAGCTTGTAGACTATGCACTCGATTGGAAGCTCGTTTCTGGGGCCTTACAAGAGGCGACATAAGACTACTAGCATTTCAAATGGCGAAGGTAAATAAAATAACCAACATGTTCTCTATTTTGAAGGAGTGCTCTGGGAAAGACTGGTTTTTGGATTTTGGCGAAGACATAAAGGGAGGTTAAGTTTGCGAACGCCGACAGGTACATCTTTTGATACAGCTAAAGGGGTTGATCGCAAAAACGTGGACATATTTTATAATTTGCTCGAGCAGGATTATGAAAAATGTAACTAGCGCAGGTGGAGGTTCCATCCAACCATATTTTAACTTTCCGAGAATAAATCACCATCCTCTTCTGATGAAAGAAGCAACTCCTGGCGCGAAGCCTTTATGTCATATATCTGGTTATGTCCCCATATTGGAGTATGTCGTTTGATTTAATGATTTAAAGATTTTAATGCAATATTTTTTGGAAGTTTTAGATAGTTAAACAGCTAAACCACATTTGACTACCCGTGTATACCACATTACCCACCCACTTCTTAAGATCCTACTTTTCTCGTCGTGCCTCTTTTATAGCACATTTTATTTATTGAAAATGTGAATGTTAAAACTTAAGCAGGATATGGTGAGTAATACTTAATTTTTTTAGTATGCACACTTTCTTTGAAATCGGCAGAATAGTTTGCCTCTCATATTCATACAAGTAACATGTATGTATACCACAATACGCGATTGTACTCTACTTCAAATCCGAGAAACAACGGATCCAAAATCATGGCGACACATCAGATCCGCAGAAAATCCCGCAGACTGCGCATCAAGAGGCTTACCTCCAACACAACTTAACCACCACTCTCTTTGGTGGAATGGACCAGAATAGCTTAGCAGTAGCATTGGCCGAAATCGAGCAGATTACTTTGACACCCCAGACAGTTGAATCAAGAGTTACGCTAACATTGGTGACAAAGATGGATACCATAATGGATAAATTTTCCTTGTACACGAAACTGATAAGAACATTAGCCTACTGCAAACGATTTGTGTTCGCACATCAAGGAAAGAAGAGGCGGACAGGAAATCTAACAATCAACGAATTTGAAGAAGCAAATGTGATTCATTCAGTGCAATTGGATGCATTTCCGGAGGAAATGAGATACTTACAGGATAGACATGACACTCAAAAAAAAGAGTAAAATATTATCTTTGAATTCCCGTCTGGACCACAACAAAATGTTAGTCGTTGGTGGTCGTCTAGAGCACGCCAACATAAGTGCCAACAAGAAAAAGCCCTATATGTTACCGTACAACAGCGTGTTTACCAAATTACTAGCAGAACACGTGCACCAGATCACGCTCCATGAGGGGGTTTATTTGAAAAAGAGAATTGCCACTTCACTTATACAGCGATAATGGGACAACATTTGTTGGAGCCAATAAAAAACTTCAAACGTTAAGAACTCGCAGTATCAATCAAGCGGAAAGAGATGCTTCAACCAGACTAATTACCAATGGAATACAGTGGCATTTCATACCGCCTGCAGCACCACACTTCGGTGTTGAATCCATAAAATATCACCTTAAAAGGTAAAGTTATACAAGTTTAACATTTGAGGAACTATCCACTCTTTTATCGCAGATAGAGCACTGAATCGAATGTCAACGTTGGCGATATCGCCTTGGTTATGGAAGAGCGGTTACCCCCAACAAACTGGCTGATGGACCGCATTACCGAAACACATCCTAGGAAGGATAATCATCTTCGAACTGCAACTATCTACTGCAATAAAAAGTACACCAAGACACCAATTGCAAAACTATGCCCATTACCAATGGAAAACACAAGGATAGTGCGAAACGAGGCTCCAGCAAATATATACTTTGGACAAATTTCCGGCAATTCCAAAACTTGGTCGAAAACAAGAAACTTAGAACCAACGAAGCAGCTCAAACGACGACACACGTGACCGAAAACTCACACAAGTCAAGAAGTAAGGAGGAAATGACTTGTAGACTGACACCATTAAGGTTCTGGGACAGGGTCACACAATGGCGTTTGGCGAAGAAAATAATCCCGTAAAAATTACTCCGTTCGAAAACCGTCCATGGATTTACTTTGAGCAGATTGGCAGTGTGAATTTAATAATCAGTGACTGGAAAATAATTGTCCTTTTTTGACCTGACCAATTATTGGCGAGATTTTAAAGGATTCCGAGAACTTATGATGGAAATGAATGAGTTTTGTAAAATGCAGTCTGACATAATGACTTGACTCATAATGTAGTTGATCAGTTCAATCATCAGTTGGCGATCATAACAAGCAACAACGACTTGCTGCTTAGCCAAGGAACCGGAAAATCACTCGAGGTGAGAATAAAACGATCCCCATTCGACATTTCTGGTACAGTAGAAAACAAACTGTTCGGAGTATTAGACGAATCTTACGCAGAACACTATGAGCAACAAATTCAGGATCAAATGAAAATCACCTGCTCGAACTGATGAAAAATCAGACATCGGTAGCGGAATTAAGTAATATATTACAGAAAAATACTGAAACTATTACTGCACAACTGCAAGCGTTCCAAAACGACTTAGAGAAGCTAAAGAGCATTTCCGCCAATTCAAACAACCAGAAGGATGCAGAGCAGATGTTTTTAGCATTATTAGCTGATAAGAAACCAATTACCTCCTACTCTGTAGCAAGAGGCGAAACCCATTCAAGTTTGTTAGGATGGTACAAACTTTTATGGGCTAGAGGATTCGACATATGTAAAAGTGCCGTTAATCAACACAGAGGACTTTGACCTATTCAAGCTAAAACCCGTTATGACAGATAGAGGTCCAGACTGAGGAACTCCCACCAATATTTACAACTAGACGTTTTACTGCAACCGACTTCGGAGTGGCTTGATAGGTGGCCCCAACATATCATGTTGATGACACCAGACAAAAATCGTATTTGTTTATTGTAATTTGTATTTTCCTTTCTCCCGACTCTAATGTCTATAATGTCATTTTTCACAATATACCACTGTTCCACTGCCATTTGGATATATTTTGTTAATAACAATGGTACTTTTTCTCAGAATTGTTTTGATACTTTCTTTTTTCTGTCGAGACATTTTTTCTCAAAGCTTAGCAGCAATACTGCTGTGTGAATGTGGAAAGAGTCAAGTACAATACATACATATTCTACGGTACACTATACTGCACTTGTATTTCCGTAAATGCTTATATTATTATGATATGTATTGACTTATTTTTAAACCACTATTTTACCTTTGTTATTAATCTGGCCTCAAACTATAAAATAGGACCATATCTGTGGGGCATTGTTATATAATCTTAAAAATTCGGTTCAGGAGGAAGAAGTAGTGGTGAAATTCATTTTTGCATATTAATAATATGATAAGAAAAAGTGGTTTTGTTAAGTTGGCTGTAAGTAAAGTGTAGGGAATCCTCGTTTGTCCTACGTCTGATTTTTCTTTTATTCATTTATTTTTTTTTTCAAAAACAAAGGTTGTAGGAGCTCTGTTTTAAATAGGTTGTGAATGAACCCAAATTTAGTTCAACCAAAAAACAAAGCTGAGGTCCGTGGTGCGGTTGAGATCGGGTGTGGTGCAAATCCTTACTGAGCGGGTTGATTCCCACTGTTGCAGGGTTTTCGTGGATGTGGTTGTCGAAAAGGATGGAGCTACCACAATGGCGCTATTATTCACTGTAGTGGCGGAAAAAGTGACACTGATGGAAAAAAAAAATTGGATCCAACACGAGTTTGAACCCATGTCGGGATGGCCAGAGAAGAAAGTTTCTACCTTCAGACCTTCGTCCTTGGATGAGTGAAATATATACAGAAGAGATGATGACGAAATTATAAAAATGTACTGGGAGTCCGTATTCGGCAAGATTTTATTGGGAAAACTATTTTTGATATGCATGTATATATGAAATTGGCCAAAAATCATGTCCACGTTATGTATGTATATATATTTCCCAATAAAATCCTGTCAAATACAGGGCACCCGGAAATAACACACCACCCGAATGCATAGAAATAGTGGGTGGCATCACGCACCGCATAGCTCCCTATAAAAGGCAAAGCGCAGTTGCACTCGATCTCTTAGTCTGGTTTCAAGTGCGGTTGATATTGGTAGTGGCGGGACGATTTCCTCAAAAAAGGAGTACGGGAAACGCGAGTGTGGTCAAGGGTAAAAATTCAAATCTGGATTTAAATTAATTAATTTAATTAATTAAATTAAACAATTTTTCGTCGTTTTTTTTTTTTTTTTAAATAAAAGAAATAAAGAAACGAAGTTAAAACAAATTAAAACAAACATATAACAACATTTATTACAGTTTTGCCGTACTTTGCCCTTAACACGTAAAAAAAAGTAATTGCTCCACACGCGCCCCTAAAAGCCCTCTAAAACTACAACAAGTGTAATAAAGTACACGACTGGGCCGTACAAACTTGCACCTATATCTCAAATTCTTGTGTGTATTTGAGGTAAAAAGAAAAAAAACGATTATATACAGAAGTAAGTAAGCATATGTATGTTGACTATAAGTAAGCCATCGTTCGAAAGCAGATTGGCCAAAAACGTCAGATATCATCTGTAAGATTTGATAAAGCTCTTGAAAATTAAGCAACGTCGTTGCTTTTCCTTCAGTTTCACACATGAATTCATTGCCTTTGAACTTCGGTGAATATGCGAAAACCCAAAGTAAGGCTCTAAAAAAGTAACAATATTTTCTTTCTCTCTCTCTCTGTCTTTTAACCAATGAAAATGAAATTCAGACAAATTCAGTAGCACGTCCGCACCTATCAAAGCCTGTATCGTAAGGAAAAAACGTTTCCATGACAAAAGCTGTGTTCTAGAAAAATCTTTCGCAATGGTATATAATTTTGAAAATTGGTTCAGTAGGAAGAAGTAGGGACAAAATTCATGTTTGCATATTAATATGATATGAAAAGCGCTTTTTTGTTAAACTGGCTTAAAGTAGAATTTTAGGCAGTTTTAACCAAAAACGTGGTATGCCATCTTATAGAGTTTTGAAAAAGAAGCTTAGATATGAAAATAAAACAGTAACAATAGAGAAAAGTTTTCGAGAAAAGCGTATTTTTATGAAGATGGCTATAAGTAAAGTACCTTTTAAGACAGTTTTGGTCAAAAACGTTGTATGCCATCCCATAGGATTTGAAAAGCCGTGCTCTAATATAAAATTTAATAAAAATCGTTGGAGCCGTTTTCGAATAAATTGGCCCCAACTGCTCGATTTCGCGAAAAATACCGTTATAGTAACTTTTGGCCAAAAATGTGATACAGTTCCTGATAGGATTGGAGACGTTTAATCTTATGTGAAAATTTTAATAAAATCGTTAAGGCGTTTTCAAGCAAATCGGCTTTTAGTCACCTTGGTCCTAAGTACCGTTGTATCATACTTAGACCATAACGTGGTACGCCATCATGTTGCATTACTTCGTACTAGTCCGAATATTAAATTTGAACTAAATCATTAGAGCCGTTTTCCTACAAATCGACTTTTTGTCAAATTGGCTCTAAGTAAAGTACCATTGTTGCCAATTTTGGTAAGCAGCACGATACATCATCTGCTTGCAATTGACTAGCCTAATTGAAATATGAAGTTTAATCAAAATCGTTAGAGCCGTTTTCGAGAAAATCCCTTTTAACTGAAATCGGCCTTAAGTAAACTACCCTTAATTTTGAGGTTAGAATGAAAATTCCGATTTCGCCTCTAGGGATTATTACACAGACCCTATATATGAAGTTTGATCTAGATCCATGCACTAGTTTAGGCTGTAGCCTCGTGCACAGACAGACAGACAGACAGACGGTATTGGCGGACCTACTTTTTTGGACTTCTCCATTATAGTAATGTCAAGTTTGATTAAAATCTCGAGTTCCAAATTTTGCACGAATACAATACTTGCCCTATAGGTATAGGTGCAAGTAAAAAAAGTAAGTCAACCAGCTACCCGAAAAGAAAGAAAAAAAAGAGAAAAGAAAAACTCACCATGCCACCCGCCAAACCCCTTTACAAAAAGTATAAAAAAAGTAAAAGTCAAAACAGCCACCCGAAAAGAAAGAAAAACTTACCACGCAACCCACCAAACCCTTGTGAAAAAAAAAAATATTCACCGCAGTCCGCGCGACAATTGTATTGTCATCGATTACGAAAAATGCATCCAATGAGAAGATTTTCATTTCCAACAGAATAGAGTCAAATCAGGTATTGTGGTTAAGTCGGGTAATGTGGTATCTATGTGCATATCTCGATTAACGTTATTTTAAAGCTCTTGAATAATACTGCCCTTTGAAGAGTGGAATTTAATGAAACAAAATTGAATTTTTCAATCGTTGGGTAAGTTATTTTTTAAAAAATATTTTTGCACAAAAAGAAACAATTGGGTAATGTGGTAGAGTTGAAACCGGGTAATGTGGTATAGTGACCACATTAAACGATACTATTTGATTGGGAGATTTTTCGAAATTGGTACACTTGTTAATCCTAGATAACCATGCCTAAAAAAGGAGAAATCAGGAAATGGGAAAGAGGTGATATGGAGAAGGCCATTAAAGCAGTCAGAGACATTGAGACATGGGCATATTGCTCGCATGGAAAACACTTTTAGTTCCACTCACGACGCTGCAGAGACTGGCCAGGAGTGAAAAACCCATTGACCATCTGTTTTTAAGCAAAATGGGTCGAAAGCCAGTATTTAATGAAGCTATTGAAAATCAGCTTGTAGACTATGCACTCGATTGGAAGCTCGTTTCTGGGGCCTTACAAGAGGCGACATAAGACTACTAGCATTTCAAATGGCGAAGGTAAATAAAATAACCAACATGTTCTCTATTTTGAAGGAGTGCTCTGGGAAAGACTGGTTTTTGGATTTTGGCGAAGACATAAAGGGAGGTTAAGTTTGCGAACGCCGACAGGTACATCTTTTGATACAGCTAAAGGGGTTGATCGCAAAAACGTGGACATATTTTATAATTTGCTCGAGCAGGATTATGAAAAATGTAACTAGCGCAGGTGGAGGTTCCATCCAACCATATTTTAACTTTCCGAGAATAAATCACCATCCTCTTCTGATGAAAGAAGCAACTCCTGGCGCGAAGCCTTTATGTCATATATTTGGTTATGTCCCCATATTGGAGTATGTCGTTTGATTTAATGATTTAAAGATTTTAATGCAATATTTTTTGGAAGTTTTAGATAGTTAAACAGCTAAACCACATTTGACTACCCGTGTATACCACATTACCCACCCACTTCTTAAGATCCTACTTTTCTCGTCGTGCCTCTTTTATAGCACATTTTATTTATTGAAAATGTGAATGTTAAAACTTAAGCAGGATATGGTGAGTAATACTTAATTTTTTTAGTATGCACACTTTCTTTGAAATCGGCAGAATAGTTTGCCTCTCATATTCATACAAGTAACATGTATGTATACCACAATACGCGATTGTACTCTACTTCAAATCCGAGAAACAACGGATCCAAAATCATGGCGACACATCAGATCCGCAGAAAATCCCGCAGACTGCGCATCAAGAGGCTTACCTCCAACACAACTTAACCACCACTCTCTTTGGTGGAATGGACCAGAATAGCTTAGCAGTAGCATTGGCCGAAATCGAGCAGATTACTTTGACACCCCAGACAGTTGAATCAAGAGTTACGCTAACATTGGTGACAAAGATGGATACCATAATGGATAAATTTTCCTTGTACACGAAACTGATAAGAACATTAGCCTACTGCAAACGATTTGTGTTCGCACATCAAGGAAAGAAGAGGCGGACAGGAAATCTAACAATCAACGAATTTGAAGAAGCAAATGTGATTCATTCAGTGCAATTGGATGCATTTCCGGAGGAAATGAGATACTTACAGGATAGACATGACACTCAAAAAAAAGAGTAAAATATTATCTTTGAATTCCCGTCTGGACCACAACAAAATGTTAGTCGTTGGTGGTCGTCTAGAGCACGCCAACATAAGTGCCAACAAGAAAAAGCCCTATATGTTACCGTACAACAGCGTGTTTACCAAATTACTAGCAGAACACGTGCACCAGATCACGCTCCATGAGGGGGTTTATTTGAAAAAGAGAATTGCCACTTCACTTATACAGCGATAATGGGACAACATTTGTTGGAGCCAATAAAAAACTTCAAACGTTAAGAACTCGCAGTATCAATCAAGCGGAAACAGATGCTTCAACCAGACTAATTACCAATGGAATACAGTGGCATTTCATACCGCCTGCAGCACCACACTTCGGTGTTGAATCCATAAAATATCACCTTAAAAGGTAAAGTTATACAAGTTTAACATTTGAGGAACTATCCACTCTTTTATCGCAGATAGAGCACTGAATCGAATGTCAACGTTGGCGATATCGCCTTGGTTATGGAAGAGCGGTTACCCCCAACAAACTGGCTGATGGACCGCATTACCGAAACACATCCTAGGAAGGATAATCATCTTCGAACTGCAACTATCTACTGCAATAAAAAGTACACCAAGACACCAATTGCAAAACTATGCCCATTACCAATGGAAAACACAAGGATAGTGCGAAACGAGGCTCCAGCAAATATATACTTTGGACAAATTTCCGGCAATTCCTAAACTTGGTCGAAAACAAGAAACTTAGAACCAACGAAGCAGCTCAAACGACGACACACGTGACCGAAAACTCACACAAGTCAAGAAGTAAGGAGGAAATGACTTGTAGACTGACACCATTAAGGTTCTGGGACAGGGTCACACAATGGCGTTTGGCGAAGAAAATAATCCCGTAAAAATTACTCCGTTCGAAAACCGTCCATGGATTTACTTTGAGCAGATTGGCAGTGTGAATTTAATAATCAGTGACTGGAAAATAATTGTCCTTTTTTGACCTGACCAATTATTGGCGAGATTTTAAAGGATTCCGAGAACTTATGATGGAAATGAATGAGTTTTGTAAAATGCAGTCTGACATAATGACTTGACTCATAATGTAGTTGATCAGTTCAATCATCAGTTGGCGATCATAACAAGCAACAACGACTTGCTGCTTAGCCAAGGAACCGGAAAATCACTCGAGGTGAGAATAAAACGATCCCCATTCGACATTTCTGGTACAGTAGAAAACAAACTGTTCGGAGTATTAGACGAATCTTACGCAGAACACTATGAGCAACAAATTCAGGATCAAATGAAAATCACCTGCTCGAACTGATGAAAAATCAGACATCGGTAGCGGAATTAAGTAATATATTACAGAAAAATACTGAAACTATTACTGCACAACTGCAAGCGTTCCAAAACGACTTAGAGAAGCTAAAGAGCATTTCCGCCAATTCAAACAACCAGAAGGATGCAGAGCAGATGTTTTTAGCATTATTAGCTGATAAGAAACCAATTACCTCCTACTCTGTAGCAAGAGGCGAAACCCATTCAAGTTTGTTAGGATGGTACAAACTTTTATGGGCTAGAGGATTCGACATATGTAAAAGTGCCGTTAATCAACACAGAGGACTTTGACCTGTTCAAGCTAAAACCCGTTATGACAGATAGAGGTCCAGACTGAGGAACTCCCACCAATATTTACAACTAGACGTTTTACTGCAACCGACTTCGGAGTGGCTTGATAGGTGGCCCCAACATATCATGTTGATGACACCAGACAAAAATCATATTTGTTTATTGTAATTTGTATTTTCCTTTCTCCCGACTCTAATGTCTATAATGTCATTTTTCACAATAAACCACTGTTCCACTTTCTTTTTTCTGGCGAGACATTTTGTCTCAAAGCTTAGCAGCAATACTGCTGTGTGAATGTGGAAAGAGTCAAGTACAATACATACATATTCTACGGTACACTATACTGCACTTGTATTTCCGTAGATGCTTATATTATTATGATATGTATTGACTTATTTTTAAACCATTATTTTACCTTTGTTATTAATCTGGCCTCAAACTATAAAATAGGACCATATCTGTGGGGCATTGTTATATAATCTTAAAAATTCGGTTCAGGAGGAAGAAGTAGTGGTGAAATTCATTTTTGCATATTAATAATATGATGAGAAAAAGTGGTTTTGTTAAGTTGGCTGTAAGTAAAGTGTAGGGAATCCTCGTTTGTCCTACGTCTGATTTTTCTTTTATTCATTTATTTTTTTTTTCAAAAACAAAGGTTGTAGGAGCTCTGTTTTAAACAGGTTGTGAATGAACCCAAATTTAGTTCAACCTAAAAACAAAGCTGAGGTCCGTGGTGCGGTTGAGATCGGGTGTGGTGCAAATCCTTACTGAGCGGGTTGATTCCCACTGTTGCAGGGTTTGCGTGGATGTGGTTGTCGAAAAAAATGGAGCTACCACAATGGCGCTATTATTCACTGTAGTGGCGGAAAAAGTGGCACTGATGGAAAAAAAAAATTGGATCCAACACGAGTTTGAACCCATGTCGGGATGGCCAGAGAAGAAAGTTTCTACCTTCAGACCTTCGTCCTTGGATGAGTGAAATATATACAGAAGAGATGATGACGAAATTATAAAAATGTACTGGGAGTCCGTATTCGGCAAGATTTTATTGGGAAAACTATTTTTGATATGCATGTGTATATGAAATTGGCCAAAAATCATGTCCACGTTATGTATGTATATATTTTTCCCAATAAAATCCTGGCAAATACAGGGCACCCGGAAATAACACACCACCCGAATGCATAGAAGGAGTGGGTGGCATCACGCACCGCATAGCTCCCTATAAAAGGCAAAGCGCAGTTGCACTCGATCTCTTAGTCTGGTTTCAAGTGCGGTTGATATTGGTAGTGGCGGGACGATTTCCTCAAAAAAGGAGTACGGGAAACGCGAGTGTGGTCAAGGGTAAAAATTCAAATCTGGATTTAAGTTAATTAATTTAATTAATTAAATTAAACAATTTTTCGTCCTTTTTTTTTTTTTTTTAAATAAAAGAAATAAAGAAACGAAGTTAAAACAAATTAAAACAAACATATAACAACATTTATTACAGTTTTGCCGTACTTTGCCCTTAACACGTAAAAAAAAGTAATTGCTCCACACGCGCCCCTAAAAGCCCTCTAAAACTACAACAAGTGTAATAAAGTACACGACTGGGCCGTACAAACTTGCACCTATATCTCAAATTCTTGTGTGTATTTGAGGTAAAAAGAAAAAAAACGATTATATACAGAAGTAAGTAAGCATATGTATGGTGACTATAAGTAAGCCATCGTTCGAAAGCAGATTGGCCAAAAACGTCAGATATCATCTGTAAGATTTGATAAAGCTCTTGAAAATTAAGCAACGTCGTTGCTTTTCCTTCAGTTTCACACATGAATTCATTGCCTTTGAACTTCGGTGAATATGCGAAAACCCAAAGTAAGGCCCTAAAAAAGTAACAATATTTTCTTTCTCTCTCTCTCTGTCTTTTAACCAATGAAAATGAAATTCAGACAAATTCAGTAGCACGTCCGCACCTATCAAAGCCTGTATAGTAAGGAAAAAACGTTTCCATGACAAAAGCTGTGTTCTAGAAAAATCTTTCGCAATGGTATATAATTTTGAAAATTGGTTCAGTAGGAAGAAGTAGGGACAAAATTCATGTTTGCATATTAATATGATATGAAAAGCGCTTTTTTGTTAAACTGGCTTAAAGTAGAATTTTAGGCAGTTTTAACCAAAAACGTGGTATGCCATCTTATAGAGTTTTGAAAAAGAAGCTTAGATATGAAAATAAAACAGTAACAATAGAGAAAAGTTTTCGAGAAAAGCGTATTTTTATGAAGATGGCTATAAGTAAAGTACCTTTTAAGACAGTTTTGGTCAAAAACGTTGTATGCCATCCCATAGGATTTGAAAAGCCGTGCTCTAATATAAAATTTAATAAAAATCGTTGGAGCCGTTTTCGAATAAATTGGCCCCAACTGCTCGATTTCGCGAAAAATACCGTTATAGTAACTTTTGGCCAAAAATGTGATACAGTTCCTGATAGGATTGGAGACGTTTAATCTTATGTGAAAATTTTAATAAAATCGTTGAAGGCGTTTTCAAGCAAATCGGCTTTTAGTCACCTTGGTCCTAAGTACCGTTGTATCATACTTAGACCATAACGTGGTACGCCATCATGTTGCATTACTTCGTACTAGTCCGAATATTAAATTTGAACTAAATCATTAGAGCTGTTTTCCTACAAATTGACTTTTTGTCAAATTGGCTCTAAGTAAAGTACCATTGTTGCCAATTTTGGTAAGCAGCACGATACATCATCTGCTTGCAATTGACTAGCCTAATTGAAATATGAAGTTTAATCAAAATCGTTAGAGCCGTTTTCGAGAAAATCCCTTTTAACTGAAATCGGCCTTAAGTAAACTACCCTTAATTTTGAGGTTAGAATGAAAATTCCGATTTCGCCTCTAGGGATTATTACACAGACCCTATATATGAAGTTTGATCTAGATCCATGCACTAGTTTAGGCTGTAGCCTCGTGCACAGACAGACAGACAGACAGACGGTATTGGCGGACCTACTTTTTTGGACTTCTCCATTATAGTAATGTCAAGTTTGATTAAAATCTCGAGTTCCAAATTTTGCACGAATACAATACTTGCCCTATAGGTATAGGTGCAAGTAAAAAAAGTAAGTCAACCAGCTACCCGAAAAGAAAGAAAAAAAAGAGAAAAGAAAAACTCACCATGCCACCCGCCAAACCCCTTTACAAAAAGTATAAAAAAAGTAAAAGTCAAAACAGCCACCCGAAAAGAAAGAAAACCGCGGACAGGAAATCTAACAATCAACGAATTTGAAGAAGCAAATGTGATTCATTCAGTGCAATTGGATGCATTTCCGGAGGAAATGAGATACTTACAGGATAGACATGACACTCAAAAAAAAGAGTAAAATATTATCTTTGAATTCCCGTCTGGACCACAAGGTGCAAATCACCACACCTGATCTCGCCACCTCAACACCTCATGCGGACACCAGCCAGCTACCCAGTAGCAGCCCCAACAACACAGCGCCCATTTGCAACAGTCCCATCAGCAGCAGATTAACTCCCCCCTACCCCAGGTGTCTGACCATCTTCCTCTTAGTCTCCCAAATCGAAACCCCCTTCCCCTCTAGTTTTAGTTAGTGAGCGTATATAGTTCGGTACAGCCAGTAAACAAAAAAAATATATACATACATATATATGTACATATATATACATATGTATAAATATAAATATATAAATATATAAAAATATATAAATATATATAAACATATAAATATATAAAAAAAAAGAGAAAATAATTGTACATACATATCTACATACATATGTACTTACATATATTTCGTCAAATTAAAAAAAGTTAGTTCTGTGTCTCAAGTGTTCTAGATATTCTTACTACAGATCCTGCTATGCTGTGCACACCATCCGGATACAATTACAAAATACAATACAAGTACAAAACTATCGAACGAAACACCTGCTTTTTTTTTGTTTAATATATCCATATACGTATGGATACTTCGAGTCCCCTTCAAAATATTTACGGACAACTCCTTCACGTCCAGGCATGAAAATATGTAACAACCGTCCGTCGCGGCTGCAGCAAGATCCCCCCCATTCCGGTGAGCTAGTTACTGGCGGGAGCAAGCATGCCTACAGCTGCAAAGGCGCGCACACCCTTTCGTCCTGGCTGCCGGACTGGCCCAAGAAGTCCTGTAGTCTTGGGTCATAACGGTAGCGTAAAGGGCGAAAGGTTCTGAGGTAAGGTTGTGTGTTCTTTAGCCCAACTCTCCTTGTGGTCCCAGCTTTTATGGCAGATGAACCTTTTGCCACATCGGCCCTATGCCAGGATATGGGTGATCACACTGGTGGGTTGGGGCACGTAACCAACTCTTTTCCGTTGCAAAAGTACCATTTTAGGCAATTTTGACCAAAACCGTGGTATGTCATTTTATAGAATTTTGTAAAAGTAGCTTAAATATGAAAACAAAAAAATAACGAGCGGCAACCTTTCGAGAAAATCCTACTTGTATGAAATTGATTGTAACCAAATTACCTTTCAAAACAGTTTAAGCCAAAAACGTAGTGCACCATCTTATAGGGTTATAAGAGATTATAGTTAATATAAAATTTAATCGAAATCGTTGGAGCTGAGAAAATCCATTTTTATTGAAATCGGCCTTAAGTAAAGTACCCTCAAGTTTAAGGTTAGAGAAATTTAGTTTTGTTCAGTTTATTGCATTTACAAATACAAGTTTCTGCAATAAAATGAACTAAATTCAATCTTGTCCATGTATTTACATGTACTTGAACGATCGACGTTGTCTTCCATATTTAATGGGAATGTCTGTTCTGGTGCCGTGAAATAAGGCCAAATGTTTAAATATGGCCTTATTACGCTTTGGGCTCAGTTACAAATGAACTGGGTTTAAAATGAAACAAATTTGCTTCAATATATTGAGAAAAATGAAAATATATTTTTTCCGTATTCCGTATGTGTTATTCATGAGCACATAAATGTAAGGGCAGATCTGTAATAAGCATTTCTTCTTAGTACAAAGTTCTATTCAAATTCAATTTTTAGGTATATCTATGAACAAAATTAATACTTACATTCATATATGTACAAGTGTATGTATATAATATTTTAAAAATTTAATGCTGAGACATTTGAAACATTTTAACATTAGAGCAATTTATGCCATGTAAACGCAATTTGCAATTTTTTTTCTCTTTGACGTTTTGTTTGATTAACTGTTCAACAAAGGATAATATTGTAAAAACTTTAACATAAATCTGTTACTGACATAACATTCTTAGGTCTTAGCAATAAAAATGGGAAAAGTACAGTTAGTTTTGTTGTTACAGAAGAAAATGTGAGCTTGCCAACTATGAAGCTGTGCAAAACATATTAAAGTTTTTTTTATTTCTTGCACATTTCTGTTTTAACTTCCGGGATATGTTAGGTTAGTAAAATAGTGTTCTTTATCATAAAATTTATGTTCATAGGCAGTTTTTTATTTAGTTTTCACTAAATTTCCGTTTAAAAAATTACTGGGAAAAAGTATGATACCCGAACAAAGTAGCTCGTAATCTAGGCTTTTAAAAACTGATCGAAGCAAATTGAGATAGCTGAATGATTCAAGATTCATGAATCCCCGGATAATTACAAAGTTTCGACAAAATGTATCAATTGCAACGCTTCACTTTGGTGGTCGTCCCCGAAAAACAGACGCGCGAACTGATAAGAAAATTTTAAATATTATCCGGCGATATCCTTTCCGGACCTCAACTGCAATTGTTAAGGACTTAAACTTGCCTATTGATGCAAGCACAGTTCGTAGGCGCGCAAAAGAAACCAATTTGAGGGCATACTGAGCTGTTGAGAAGCCTCTATTATTTGACAAAAAATTGCTTCTAATTTCATATTATTTAGATTCAATTTGCTCATAAATATTCAACTTGGTCAGTGAAACAGTGGAGAACCGTTTTATTTAGTGACGAGAGTAAGTTCAATAACTTGTCCACCGATTGTATTGCTTACGTTCGTCGAGAGCCAGGTACACGATTAAATCGGGGAAACATCCGAGCTAGTGTGAAGCATGGGGGCGGTTTCATTTGGGGATGCTTTTCGGCTCAACCATGTAGTCCCTTACACCAAATAACGGGAAATCTGGGCTGTTTTGTTTATAAATATATCATCGATACTGTCATACTTCCATACGCTGAGGAAGAGATGCCGTTGTTGTAGAGGTTTCAACAAGACATCGATCCGAAGCACACCTCAAAGTTTGTTAAAGAATTTTTAGAAGATCGGGGAGTTAATGTTTTAGATTGGCCTCCACAATCCCCCGACTTAAACCCAATAGAAAACTAAAGGGGTATCCTAAAACAGAAGATAAAGGGACAACGGTTTACTTCACAAAAGCATCTTTATGACGCGTTAAAGGATGAGTGAGAAAAAAATTCATTGTAAGTTAATAAACTCTCTTATTGCTCACCAAATTGCCAAACCAAATATTGAGAGATAAAAAAATTGTATATGTTTTGCACAGCTTCAAATTGAATTAACTCGTTATTTTTTGTATTACAAAATATCAAAAGTACATCTTTTGGATTTTTTTGTTTCTTTTTAAATATTGAACTGTAAGTAACATTTTTGACTAAAGATTTCATTCTAATTATTTCGTTAGAGTATTTAATAAAGGAAATTATTGTATTTGAAAAAAAAAAATGCAAATGTTTTGCACACTACTGTATATATTGCGCTGTTTATGTATTTACATAAGGCCAAATTTGGTCTTATTTCACTCACTGGTTTGGCCTTATTTCGCTTTGTGAAAGTGAACCTTAATGTGGCCTTATTTCGCTGCACCGTTTGCCCTTACTAATAAAGCCATAATACATTAAATTTAATTTTGTTCATTGTTACCAGGAGGGTCAGCACGATGGCGGATAGCTAAACGACCTATATAATAGATTAGCTGCGAATAACCAATAAGCAGTACCCGACCAAGAACGGCAAAAACGGAGGTCGTGACGGAAAAAACACATACATATGCCCAAGGCAAGGCATTATGCGACCCATGCCGAGGCCTGAATGGTGCTGGGGACAAAACATTCCTTCCAGCACCGCTAATGGAGTCCTCTGGTTGTAATGTAGCCCTACCACATTACAGAGGTCTCTGAAGTGGTGGTATTTTCTTTCCCCCATACAGCACTTTTGAAGAATTCCAGGTCATGTTGGATGGACTCGTGGATGATGCTAAAGGCCATAGCCCAATAATCATGGCTGGGGATTTCAACGCATGGGCCACTGATTGGGGCAGCACTCGAAGCAATAGAAGAGATGAGGCACTACTCACAGCTTTATCGTCACTAGATGTAATACTGCTCAATACGGGGAGCGAGTACACCTTTAGCAGAAATGACATAGATTCCGTAGTTGACATCACTTTCGTAACTAGTTCCCTAGCGAGAGGCTCCAAGTGGAGGGTAAGTAAACAGTACACTCACAGCGACCACCTGGCCATCCTGTTTGTAATAGAACAGAAAAGAGCCAAGCAGGAACTCCCACCAAAAGGCACAACGAATGGGGTGGACAATACGCACACTGGGCGATGAATCGTTTACCCTCTCCTTTCGAGAATCTACAATAAGGCCAGGTACTGCAAATGCTATGACTGCTGAGATTACTAAACAAGTATGGAGAGCATGCGAAGCATCCATGGTCCGGAAAACGTCAACAAATCGCCGTAGACCAGTACATTGGTTGAACCAAGAGATAGCAGAGCTACGCAGCAAGTGCCATAGAGGGAGAATATGTACTGTTACAGCGATCCAGAGGTTTGGCCTCCCATCAGAACCTACAGATACAATACAAGGATAGGCGTGGATATCTGAAAGGCAATTCAGAGAGGCAAAACTGACTAAGAACTCTGCCACCAAGCAGATGTAAATTCTTGAGGTACCGCATATAAAACAGTTATGGTAAAACTCATACTCTTTGCTAATGCAAAGCGTATACCAGCACCCCAGGAAATACATGAAATCGCCAAGGTCACGGAAACAGAACTTTGGCAGTGTGCAAACAGTTCGATGACAATAAGTCATTTGGGTTGGATAGGATACCGAACAAAACCCTTAAGCTAGCCATAAACACAAATACGGAACCGTTCCAAAAAATGCAGAACAAGTGTCTGACCAAAAGGGTCTTTCCAGACCAATGGAAAGAACAACGGCTACTGCCTAAAGGAATAAAAACACCAGATGAGCCTTCGTCATACCGTCCCATATGCCCGTTAGACACAATGCGTAAAATACTGGAAAGAATTAAATGCACTGGACTGGAAGTGGCAATAAATGAAGCTGCGGGACTTTCAAACGATTGAGACAAGCCAGTTCTACAATCGATGCAATACGGAGGGTAATCATTATTTTGGAAGATGCTATCCACGGCAAAAGATGGAGAGGAGACGCAAAGAAATACGGTGCTCTAATAACACTGAACGTCAAAAACGCGTTCAATTCTGCAAACTGGGGACATATTTAAAGAAATGATGGTGCCAGGGTTCCTCATCAAAATAATATTAAATTATTTCGAGAAACAGTGCCTGTTTTACGATACCGACGATGGGGTAAGACATCCCCAAAAGAAGCAAATCCCAAAGAAGCAAAAATCATAGGCTTTTGCCGATGATATCGCAATTGAACTGACAGCGACACACCTGGAAGAAATAGAGAACATTGGGAATAAATGTATCTGAAAAGTGAAACGGTGGATGGCAGCAGTCGGGTTAGAACTCGCCGAACATAAAACGGAAGCCGTACTAGTATGCAGCCGCAAGAAATGAGAAACAATCACCATCAGGGTAGGCGACCAAAAAATAACGTCAAAACCGGTGATCAAATACCTAGGTGTGATGATTGACGCTGGGGTCGCTTACAAGGAATACCTTGAAATAACGTGCGGCAAAACTGCAGAATAATGACAAATATTGGAGGAACCAAACAACAAAGGAGACTAATTTTGTCAAGAGTTGCGCAGTCAAAAATTATGTATGCGGCACCAATATGGGCAGTGAAAATTAAGTCTCACTCAAGAAGAGTTAATTCCGTAGTTGCGCTCTTCGGACGGGATCAGATGAAACTAGTTATGTTATTGCGGGAATGATACATCTTGGCTATTGAGCTAATCTTGAGATGGACTTACGATGCCAAAATGCAGGAATCCCTTGCTCCAGTGAAAGATTGAGCTGGCAGAAAGACAGCGAAGAATGGGAACATGGCAGGAAAGACGGAATCAGTCAAGAAAGGAAGGTGAACCCATCGACTTATGCCTGATATTCATAAATGGATGAACCACAGAGAAGTGGATTTTTATCTTATCTAGTTCTTAACCGGATATGGCTGCCTCAGAGCTTATTTAAGCAAGCTTGTGCTTGATGAATCTCCGAATTGCTCAAACTGTGCCCACATTTTCGCCCAGAACGCTGAGGTCTTGAGGAAATAATTGAAGAAATACCTCCCGAGAACATCGTAAACCATATGTTCACATCGAATGCAGTATGGGATGCAGTGAAACAAACAGCAGCTATAATCCGAAAGGAACTTCGGCGCTTGAAAGACTCTGGGATAGCAACCAAACCCAACCGGAAACACCCTCAGAACAAGGAACGTCAAGCAGAGTAAAAAGAGCATAAAGTGCTAACCAGCCCCACGAAGTAATACCTAACGGTGGGTTAGTACGTAGGTGTATTCCTAGCATCGAGTATTAAGGTTTGCGAACCGTGCATCCCTGGGTTACTAGTGCCTTTAGAAGATTACACATCCGTTGGAGCAACCAACAAAAAAACGCTCTTGGGGGCTTGAAGAAGATCAATAAAAATGAACTATGGACATTACACATTTGGGGATCTGCATGGCGATTGATCGGGAAACTACTGACTGCCCAAAACATGGATTGGGCCAGTACCGCAACAATCAAGTTCGTAATGTAGTGCTTGCTTTACCTCCTCGCGGTGGTCCCCGGGCAACTACATGTATAAAGCCTCATACATGCAGGCAAAAATTGCAAGTGTAAGTAAGGATGAGATTATTACCGCGATCAGAGCACTGAAAACTAATAAGGCGGTAGGACTTGACGGCATTCCCGCGGAGCTTTTACGAGCTGCGCCAACTGCATCGGCAGATGTATTGTTCCCACTTGTTCCTCCTGTGTCGACCACATCAACACCCTGCGGATCATTATCGAGCAATGTGTTGAATATCGATCGCCACTTCACCTGCTGTTCATCGATTTTGAAAAAGCGTTTGATAGTGTCAATCGGGAATTTATTTGGCGTTCCTTGCGCAGGAGAGTCATTCCTGATAAACTAATAGCAATTATCAAGGCTACATATGATGGGTCCACATGTCACGTATTGCACAGAGGAAGGCTGTCAGAGGAATTCGAATTCCAAAGTGTGGTTCGGCAAGGCTGCATACTCTCACCAATACTATTTTTATTGGTGATTAGCGACGTGCAGGAAACGGAGGAATTCGATAGACTCTGACATCTGAACTCAAACACCTCGACTACGCCGACAACGTATGCCTACTGTCACATAGAATTATGGACCTTCACCAAATGACAACAAACGTGGAGAGAGAGGCAGCCGTCGTCGGGCTGAAAATTTACTCGGCAAAAACAAAAATGATCAGCCTAGGACTGAGCTCATCAGCTCATGTATACATTGCTGGACAAACGGTTGAGAGAGTTGAGAGTTTTCAATACCTTGGAAGTATTTTCTCAACCGATGGCGGAACCGAACTGGATGTAGCCAACCGAATAGGCAAAGCAAAATCTGCGTTTGGGATGCTATCTACAGTTTGGCGTAGCAATGCGATTAGCTTAACCACCAAGCTACGACTGTTCCGTTCCAATGTAGAATCCGTGCTGCTATATAGATGTGGTACCTGGAGGGTAACCGCCACTATCACGAGAAAGCTGCAAACGTTCGTCAATATGTTCTTACGTCATATCTTTACGATTTTCTGGCCAAACCGTATCTCTAACAACCAACTCTATTAGAGAACGGGACATGAACCTATAGCGACAGCAATACGACGATAAAAGTGGCAGTGGATTGGACATACTCTCCGAAAGGGTGACAGGTCCATAGCTAACCACGCGATGCAATGGAACCTGCTAACTCAGGATGGCAAAATACGCGGGGCTCCTAGGAGTACGTGGCGCAGAACAGTTGAGAAGGAAGCACGGCAACTAAAATTATTAAAATGTGAACTGGGCAAAGATAATTTTAAGACAAAAACAATAAATAGTAATAAGTTACGTTTAAGAAGAATGAGAATGACTGTAACAAATTCTAAGGAATGGTGTTTTTTTTTTTTTATTCTTGTGGAAATTTTGCATAAAAACAAATTTTTACTAAGTGGGTAGGACAATTCCAAAAGTTAATACCCCATTACCCTTATAACCATCAAGTATTACTAATTTTTACGAAAAAAACGTGGTATGCCATCTGTTAGCATATACCCAAACTGACCCTGTTGTGATCCCGATTTACGAGTTGATTAATCGTCCGACTTTAATGAGGGAAATTCAAAGAAAATCAAAATATAAGAGAATAAAAAACGCACGCGTGGTTGAAAGATCGAATGGGAGAGAAAATGCGAAATTGCAACAAACAGCAAACGTCAGTCGCTGTGATTCCCCTACTGCTCAGCTGGGGTGGGTCGTGGGTAAATACAATGGTAAGATAATGGGCGACAGGTAACCATTTACAGGAAAAGAATGTAAAATCATAACAAGCAACAACGACTTGCTGCTTAGCCAAGGAACCGGAAAATCACTCGAGGTGAGAATAAAACGATCCCCATTCGACTTTTCTGGTACAGTAGAAAACAAACTGTTCGGAGTATTAGACGAATCATACGCAGAACACTATGAGCAACAAATTCAGGAAACACTATTAAATGAAAATCACCTGCTCGAATTGATGAAAAACCAGATATCGGTAGCAGAATGAACAAGTAATATATTACAGAAAAATACTGAAACTATTACTGCACAACTGCAAGCGTTCCAAAACGACTTAGAAAAGCTAAAGAGCATTTCCGCCAATTCAAACAACCAGAAGGATGCATAGCAGAAGTTTTTAGCATTATCAGCATATGCGACCTTAGCAATGTCAAATTACCAACAAACATCTTGCTAAAATAAATCCTCTAGTGATAACACCCGGCCAACTTCGATCGCACCTAACGCTGATAAGAAACCACTTACCTCCTACTCTGTAGCAAGAGGCGAAACGCATTCAAGTTTGTTAGGACTGTACAACCTTTTATGGGCTAGAGGATTCGACACATGTAAAAGTGCGTTTAATCAACTGGATTCAGCTAAGCGATGGAAACAGTTGGATCTACGTCCTGGACAGGATGTATACTTTTAACGCGGTTTGTGGTAAACAGGTCAAGGAGCTTTCACTGCAGGATGACGGGATATTAACACTACAACAAAACTGTATACTTCAACAAGATTCGATGACCATCACCTCACCTAGCAGCAGTTCCAACAGCAGTAATGCAGCATTCATACCAGTTACAAACATTACAGAGGTGTTGTCTGAAAGCCCTAGGAACATATTTAAGCCACTTGTCATTCGACACATCACACTCAAATCGAACCACAAAGACATCAAAGTTCTAAAGAAATGGATGACATACATACAAAATGAGGAGCATTTGTCAGCAGTACATCCCCTACATCATGGCTTAACATATAGCCTAATTCCCGCAATATTTCTTCTGATTACTTCCTATGTTATATGGCGATGCTGTAAGAGGAGCAAGAAAATTATGCAGATAGAGGTCCAGACTGAGGAACTCCCACCAATACCTTCAACTAGACATTTTACCGCAACCGACTTCGGAGTGGCTTGATAGGTGGCCCCAACTTATCATGTTGATGACACCAGAAAAAATCATATTTTTTTATTCTAATTTGTATTTTCCTTTCTAACGACTCGAATGTCTATAGTGTCATTTTTGTTTCCATCTAAGTCAGCAAAGATAAATACACCTGCTTGTAATTGCTGACTTAGCATCTGATTTCAACAATTGTACAAAATGCAGCGACCCAGTCGTCAACAAAAATTTTAGTGTTTTAGTTAGACTTCCCCCCACCAATGATGAGGACTTTAACAACAATTCTCAAATCAACAGATGTAATAGCATCTCCTTATAACATTTTTGCAATATACCACTGTTCCAGTGCCATTTGGATATATTTTGTTAATAACAATGGTACTTTTTCTCAGAATTGTTTTGATACTTTCTTTTTTCTGGTGGGACATTTTTTCTCAAAGCTTAGCGGCAATACTGCTGTGTGAATGTGCCGAACATGCACCAGAAGTGCATTAACCACAGGAAACCCATTTGAGTAGTCAACTTCACTTACACATAGTGTTCAGAATGTTTGTGCCCTCTGCTGTGCTGGCTTTCTGACTTCCTAATCAATTAAACACAAAAATAAAAATTGCCCATGTTTAGGGGGGTGTAATCGACTGACTATGAATTGTCGAACAGTCTGCAATAAATTTTAACTGAGAATCGTTCTGCAAATATCACAAGTAAATGCTTTTATTATTATGATATGTATTGACTTATTTTTAAACGACTATTTTACCTTTGTTATTAATCTGGCCTCAAACTATAAAATAAGACCATATCTGGGGGTAATTGTTATACAGGTTAAGGAGGAAGAAGTATTGGTGAAATTCATTTTTGCATATTAATAATGTGATATGAAAAAGTGGTTTTGTTAAGTTGGCTGTAGTAAATTACCATTTTAGGCAATTTTGACCAAAACCGTGGTATGCCACTTTATAGAATTTTGTAAAAGTAGATTAAAAATGAAAACAAAATAAATTGCACGACTGGGTCGTACGTACTTGTACCGTAATGCTATAAGTGTATAATTTTATCAGGATTAAAGTCCAAGTCTTGCTCTTCCCAGTAAAGTAGGCGTGGCATTCCGCGTTTAATGGAATAATAGTCATAACATTGTAGGAGTTTACTCAATGTTTTGTTTTTATAAAAATGCCCATAAAAAGTGGGTGTGGCCAGATAGGGTTTTTGAATGAATTATAGAGAATTTGAAGGTCTATTACTTTGCTTAAATAATTTTTTCTCAATTTCTAGTAAAAATTTTGAAAAAAAATAAGTTTTATAAAAGTGGGCGTGGTATTCCAAAATTTGGTAAGCCATTATTTTGCACTTGTCTTATAACCTACAAGTAATAATTTTTAGCCCAATCGCCGAACAAATACCCGAGAAACATCTGATTTTCAATATTACCGTTATTCGAATTTTTTGTGAAAAGCATGGTATGCCACCTCATAGCATATGCCCAAACTAACCCACACATCAAATTTTATCGAAATCGTTAAAGCCGTTTTTGAGAAAATCCATTTTAACTGAAATCGGCCTTAAGTAAACTACCCTTAATTTTGAGGTTAGAATGAAAATTCAAATTCCGCCTCTAGGGAATATCCCACAGACCCTATATATGAAGTTTGAAGTAAATCCGGTCAGCCGTTTAGGCTGTAGTCGAATATACAGACAGACAGACTGACAGACTGACAGACTGACAGACTGACAGACTGACAGACAGACGGAATTGCCGGACCTACTTTTTTGGACTTCTCCATCATAGTAATGTCAAGTTTGATTAAAATCTCGAGTTCGATTTTTTTTACGATTGCAATACTTGCCCTATAGGTATAGGTGCAAGTAAAAATAACGAGCGGAAAGCTTTCGAGAAAATCGTACTTGTGTGGAATTGGCTGTAAGCAAATTATCTTTCAAAACAGTTTAAGCCAAAAACGTAGTGCACTATCTTATATGGTTATAAGAGATTATAGGTAATTTAAAATTTAATCGAAATCGTTAGAGCTGAGAAAATCCATTTTTATTGAAATCGGCCTTAAGTAAAGTACCCTCAAATTTGAGGTTAGGGAAATTTAATTTTGTTCAGTTTATTGCTTTTACAAATACAAGTTTCTGCAATAAAATTAACTAAATTCAATTTTGTCCACGTATTTACATGTTCTTGAACGATCGACGTTGTCTTCCATAATTAATGGGAATGTTTGTTCTGGTGCCGTGCCAAATGTTTAAATATGGTCTTATTACGCTTTGGGCTCAGTTACAAATGAACTAAGTTTAAAATAAAACAAATTTGCTTCAATATATTGAGAAAATGAATATAGATTTTTTCCGTATTGTTATTCATGAGCACATAAATGAATGGGCAGATCTGAAAAAAGCATTTCTTCTTAGTACAAAATTCTATTCAAATTCAATTTTTAGGTATATCTATGAACAAAATTAATACTTAATATTTTAAAAATTTAATGCTGAGACATTTGAAACATTTTAACATTAGAGCAATTTATGTCACTTATGTAAATGCATAAACAGCGCAATATGTATGGGGGCATGCTGCCCACCTGCAGCCCTCCTGCTTGGGGTCACTGTTGGATTTTGGGTAGGTGCAAGATGGTATATGCAAAGTTTCATGGGTATAAAGAAAGTGTGCAAACACCCAACTTCTGAACTACCCTAAATCCATCAGTACATACAGTAGTGTGCAAAAGATTTGCAATTTTTTTTTTCTTTCTTTGAAGTTTTATTTGATTAATTGTTCAACAAAGGATAATATTGTAAAAACTTTAACATAAATCTGTTACTGACATAACATTCTTAGGTCTTAGCAATAAAAATGTTAAACATATTAAAGTTTTTTTTATTTCTTGCACATTTCTGTTTTAACTTCCGGGATATGTAGATCAGGTTAGTAAAATAGTGTTCTTTATCATAAAATTTATGTTCATAGGTGAAACGGTGGATGGCAGCAGTCGGGTTAGAACTCGCCGAACATAAAACGGAAGCCGTACTAGTATGCAGCCGCAAGAAATGAGAAACAATCACCATCAGGGTAGGCGACCAAAAAATAACGTCAAAACCGGTGATCAAATACCTAGGTGTGATGATTGACGCTGGGGTCGCTTACAAGGAATACCTTGAAATAACGTGCGGCAAAACTGCAGAATAATGACAAATATTGGAGGAACCAAACAACAAAGGAGACTAATTTTGTCAAGAGTTGCGCAGTCAAAAATTATGTATGCGGCACCAATATGGGCAGTGAAAATTAAGTCTCACTCAAGAAGAGTTAATTCCGTAGTTGCGCTCTTCGGACGGGATCAGATGAAACTAGTTATGTTATTGCGGGAATGATACATCTTGGCTATTGAGCTAATCTTGAGATGGACTTACGATGCCAAAATGCAGGAATCCCTTGCTCCAGTGAAAGATTGAGCTGGCAGAAAGACAGCGAAGAATGGGAACATGGCAGGAAAGACGGAATCAGTCAAGAAAGGAAGGTGAACCCATCGACTTATGCCTGATATTCATAAATGGATGAACCACAGAGAAGTGGATTTTTATCTTATCTAGTTCTTAACCGGATATGGCTGCCTCAGAGCTTATTTAAGCAAGCTTGTGCTTGATGAATCTCCGAATTGCTCAAACTGTGCCCACATTTTCGCCCAGAACGCTGAGGTCTTGAGGAAATAATTGAAGAAATACCTCCCGAGAACATCGTAAACCATATGTTCACATCGAATGCAGTATGGGATGCAGTGAAACAAACAGCAGCTATAATCCGAAAGGAACTTCGGCGCTTGAAAGACTCTGGGATAGCAACCAAACCCAACCGGAAACACCCTCAGAACAAGGAACGTCAAGCAGAGTAAAAAGAGCATAAAGTGCTAACCAGCCCCACGAAGTAATACCTAACGGTGGGTTAGTACGTAGGTGTATTCCTAGCATCGAGTATTAAGGTTTGCGAACCGTGCATCCCTGGGTTACTAGTGCCTTTAGAAGATTACACATCCGTTGGAGCAACCAACAAAAAAACGCTCTTGGGGGCTTGAAGAAGATCAATAAAAATGAACTATGGACATTACACATTTGGGGATCTGCATGGCGATTGATCGGGAAACTACTGACTGCCCAAAACATGGATTGGGCCAGTACCGCAACAATCAAGTTCGTAATGTAGTGCTTGCTTTACCTCCTCGCGGTGGTCCCCGGGCAACTACATGTATAAAGCCTCATACATGCAGGCAAAAATTGCAAGTGTAAGTAAGGATGAGATTATTACCGCGATCAGAGCACTGAAAACTAATAAGGCGGTAGGACTTGACGGCATTCCCGCGGAGCTTTTACGAGCTGCGCCAACTGCATCGGCAGATGTATTGTTCCCACTTGTTCCTCCTGTGTCGACCACATCAACACCCTGCGGATCATTATCGAGCAATGTGTTGAATATCGATCGCCACTTCACCTGCTGTTCATCGATTTTGAAAAAGCGTTTGATAGTGTCAATCGGGAATTTATTTGGCGTTCCTTGCGCAGGAGAGTCATTCCTGATAAACTAATAGCAATTATCAAGGCTACATATGATGGGTCCACATGTCACGTATTGCACAGAGGAAGGCTGTCAGAGGAATTCGAATTCCAAAGTGTGGTTCGGCAAGGCTGCATACTCTCACCAATACTATTTTTATTGGTGATTAGCGACGTGCAGGAAACGGAGGAATTCGATAGACTCTGACATCTGAACTCAAACACCTCGACTACGCCGACAACGTATGCCTACTGTCACATAGAATTATGGACCTTCACCAAATGACAACAAACGTGGAGAGAGAGGCAGCCGTCGTCGGGCTGAAAATTTACTCGGCAAAAACAAAAATGATCAGCCTAGGACTGAGCTCATCAGCTCATGTATACATTGCTGGACAAACGGTTGAGAGAGTTGAGAGTTTTCAATACCTTGGAAGTATTTTCTCAACCGATGGCGGAACCGAACTGGATGTAGCCAACCGAATAGGCAAAGCAAAATCTGCGTTTGGGATGCTATCTACAGTTTGGCGTAGCAATGCGATTAGCTTAACCACCAAGCTACGACTGTTCCGTTCCAATGTAGAATCCGTGCTGCTATATAGATGTGGTACCTGGAGGGTAACCGCCACTATCACGAGAAAGCTGCAAACGTTCGTCAATATGTTCTTACGTCATATCTTTACGATTTTCTGGCCAAACCGTATCTCTAACAACCAACTCTATTAGAGAACGGGACATGAACCTATAGCGACAGCAATACGACGATAAAAGTGGCAGTGGATTGGACATACTCTCCGAAAGGGTGACAGGTCCATAGCTAACCACGCGATGCAATGGAACCTGCTAACTCAGGATGGCAAAATACGCGGGGCTCCTAGGAGTACGTGGCGCAGAACAGTTGAGAAGGAAGCACGGCAACTAAAATTATTAAAATGTGAACTGGGCAAAGATAATTTTAAGACAAAAACAATAAATAGTAATAAGTTACGTTTAAGAAGAATGAGAATGACTGTAACAAATTCTAAGGAATGGTGTTTTTTTTTTTTTATTCTTGTGGAAATTTTGCATAAAAACAAATTTTTACTAAGTGGGTAGGACAATTCCAAAAGTTAATACCCCATTACCCTTATAACCATCAAGTATTACTAATTTTTACGAAAAAAACGTGGTATGCCATCTGTTAGCATATACCCAAACTGACCCTGTTGTGATCCCGATTTACGAGTTGATTAATCGTCCGACTTTAATGAGGGAAATTCAAAGAAAATCAAAATATAAGAGAATAAAAAACGCACGCGTGGTTGAAAGATCGAATGGGAGAGAAAATGCGAAATTGCAACAAACAGCAAACGTCAGTCGCTGTGATTCCCCTACTGCTCAGCTGGGGTGGGTCGTGGGTAAATACAATGGTAAGATAATGGGCGACAGGTAACCATTTACAGGAAAAGAATGTAAAATCATAACAAGCAACAACGACTTGCTGCTTAGCCAAGGAACCGGAAAATCACTCGAGGTGAGAATAAAACGATCCCCATTCGACTTTTCTGGTACAGTAGAAAACAAACTGTTCGGAGTATTAGACGAATCATACGCAGAACACTATGAGCAACAAATTCAGGAAACACTATTAAATGAAAATCACCTGCTCGAATTGATGAAAAACCAGATATCGGTAGCAGAATGAACAAGTAATATATTACAGAAAAATACTGAAACTATTACTGCACAACTGCAAGCGTTCCAAAACGACTTAGAAAAGCTAAAGAGCATTTCCGCCAATTCAAACAACCAGAAGGATGCATAGCAGAAGTTTTTAGCATTATTAGCATATGCGACCTTAGCAATGTCAAATTACCAACAAACATCTTGCTAAAATAAATCCTCTAGTGATAACACCCGGCCAACTTCGATCGCACCTAACGCTGATAAGAAACCACTTACCTCCTACTCTGTAGCAAGAGGCGAAACGCATTCAAGTTTGTTAGGACTGTACAACCTTTTATGGGCTAGAGGATTCGACACATGTAAAAGTGCGTTTAATCAACTGGATTCAGCTAAGCGATGGAAACAGTTGGATCTACGTCCTGGACAGGATGTATACTTTTAACGCGGTTTGTGGTAAACAGGTCAAGGAGCTTTCACTGCAGGATGACGGGATATTAACACTACAACAAAACTGTATACTTCAACAAGATTCGATGACCATCACCTCACCTAGCAGCAGTTCCAACAGCAGTAATGCAGCATTCATACCAGTTACAAACATTACAGAGGTGTTGTCTGAAAGCCCTAGGAACATATTTAAGCCACTTGTCATTCGACACATCACACTCAAATCGAACCACAAAGACATCAAAGTTCTAAAGAAATGGATGACATACATACAAAATGAGGAGCATTTGTCAGCAGTACATCCCCTACATCATGGCTTAACATATAGCCTAATTCCCGCAATATTTCTTCTGATTACTTCCTATGTTATATGGCGATGCTGTAAGAGGAGCAAGAAAATTATGCAGATAGAGGTCCAGACTGAGGAACTCCCACCAATACCTTCAACTAGACATTTTACCGCAACCGACTTCGGAGTGGCTTGATAGGTGGCCCCAACTTATCATGTTGATGACACCAGAAAAAATCATATTTTTTTATTCTAATTTGTATTTTCCTTTCTAACGACTCGAATGTCTATAGTGTCATTTTTGTTTCCATCTAAGTCAGCAAAGATAAATACACCTGCTTGTAATTGCTGACTTAGCATCTGATTTCAACAATTGTACAAAATGCAGCGACCCAGTCGTCAACAAAAATTTTAGTGTTTTAGTTAGACTTCCCCCCACCAATGATGAGGACTTTAACAACAATTCTCAAATCAACAGATGTAATAGCATCTCCTTATAACATTTTTGCAATATACCACTGTTCCAGTGCCATTTGGATATATTTTGTTAATAACAATGGTACTTTTTCTCAGAATTGTTTTGATACTTTCTTTTTTCTGGTGGGACATTTTTTCTCAAAGCTTAGCGGCAATACTGCTGTGTGAATGTGCCGAACATGCACCAGAAGTGCATTAACCACAGGAAACCCATTTGAGTAGTCAACTTCACTTACACATAGTGTTCAGAATGTTTGTGCCCTCTGCTGTGCTGGCTTTCTGACTTCCTAATCAATTAAACACAAAAATAAAAATTGCCCATGTTTAGGGGGGTGTAATCGACTGACTATGAATTGTCGAACAGTCTGCAATAAATTTTAACTGAGAATCGTTCTGCAAATATCACAAGTAAATGCTTTTATTATTATGATATGTATTGACTTATTTTTAAACGACTATTTTACCTTTGTTATTAATCTGGCCTCAAACTATAAAATAAGACCATATCTGGGGGTAATTGTTATACAGGTTAAGGAGGAAGAAGTATTGGTGAAATTCATTTTTGCATATTAATAATGTGATATGAAAAAGTGGTTTTGTTAAGTTGGCTGTAGTAAATTACCATTTTAGGCAATTTTGACCAAAACCGTGGTATGCCACTTTATAGAATTTTGTAAAAGTAGATTAAAAATGAAAACAAAATAAATTGCACGACTGGGTCGTACGTACTTGTACCGTAATGCTATAAGTGTATAATTTTATCAGGATTAAAGTCCAAGTCTTGCTCTTCCCAGTAAAGTAGGCGTGGCATTCCGCGTTTAATGGAATAATAGTCATAACATTGTAGGAGTTTACTCAATGTTTTGTTTTTATAAAAATGCCCATAAAAAGTGGGTGTGGCCAGATAGGGTTTTTGAATGAATTATAGAGAATTTGAAGGTCTATTACTTTGCTTAAATAATTTTTTCTCAATTTCTAGTAAAAATTTTGAAAAAAAATAAGTTTTATAAAAGTGGGCGTGGTATTCCAAAATTTGGTAAGCCATTATTTTGCACTTGTCTTATAACCTACAAGTAATAATTTTTAGCCCAATCGCCGAACAAATACCCGAGAAACATCTGATTTTCAATATTACAGTTATTCGAATTTTTTGTGAAAAGCGTGGTATGCCACCTCATAGCATATGCCCAAACTAACCCACACATCAAATTTTATCGAAATCGTTAGAGCCGTTTTTGAGAAAATCCATTTTAACTGAAATCGGCCTTAAGTAAACTACCCTTAATTTTGAGGTTAGAATGAAAATTCAAATTCCGCCTCTAGGGAATATCCCACAGACCCTATATATGAAGTTTGAAGTAAATCCGGTCAGCCGTTTAGGCTGTAGTCGAATATACAGACAGACAGACTGACAGACTGACAGACTGACAGACTGACAGACTGACAGACTGACAGACTGACAGACTGACAGACTGACAGACAGACGGAATTGCCGGACCTACTTTTTTGGACTTCTCCATCATAGTAATGTCAAGTTTGATTAAAATCTCGAGTTCGATTTTTTTTACGATTGCAATACTTGCCCTATAGGTATAGGTGCAAGTAAAAATAACGAGCGGAAAGCTTTCGAGAAAATCGTACTTGTGTGGAATTGGCTGTAAGCAAATTATCTTTCAAAACAGTTTAAGCCAAAAACGTAGTGCACTATCTTATATGGTTATAAGAGATTATAGGTAATTTAAAATTTAATCGAAATCGTTAGAGCTGAGAAAATCCATTTTTATTGAAATCGGCCTTAAGTAAAGTACCCTCAAATTTGAGGTTAGGGAAATTTAATTTTGTTCAGTTTATTGCTTTTACAAATACAAGTTTCTGCAATAAAATTAACTAAATTCAATTTTGTCCACGTATTTACATGTTCTTGAACGATCGACGTTGTCTTCCATAATTAATGGGAATGTTTGTTCTGGTGCCGTGCCAAATGTTTAAATATGGTCTTATTACGCTTTGGGCTCAGTTACAAATGAACTAAGTTTAAAATAAAACAAATTTGCTTCAATATATTGAGAAAATGAATATAGATTTTTTCCGTATTGTTATTCATGAGCACATAAATGAATGGGCAGATCTGAAAAAAGCATTTCTTCTTAGTACAAAATTCTATTCAAATTCAATTTTTAGGTATATCTATGAACAAAATTAATACTTAATATTTTAAAAATTTAATGCTGAGACATTTGAAACATTTTAACATTAGAGCAATTTATGTCACTTATGTAAATGCATAAACAGCGCAATATGTATGGGGGCATGCTGCCCACCTGCAGCCCTCCTGCTTGGGGTCACTGTTGGATTTTGGGTAGGTGCAAGATGGTATATGCAAAGTTTCATGGGTATAAAGAAAGTGTGCAAACACCCAACTTCTGAACTACCCTAAATCCATCAGTACATACAGTACAATTTTTTTTTCTTTCTTTGAAGTTTTATTTGATTAATTGTTCAACAAAGGATAATATTGTAAAAACTTTAACATAAATCTGTTACTGACATAACATTCTTAGGTCTTAGCAATAAAAATGTTAAACATATTAAAGTTTTTTTTATTTCTTGCACATTTCTGTTTTAACTTCCGGGATATGTAGATCAGGTTAGTAAAATAGTGTTCTTTATCATAAAATTTATGTTCATAGGCAGTTTTTTATTTAGTTTTCACTAAATTTCCGTTTAAAAAATTACTGGGAAAAAGTATGATACCCGAACAAAGTAGCTCGTAATCTAGGCTCTTAAAAACTGATCGAAGCATTGAGATAGCTGAATGATTCAAGATTCATGAATCAACTGTTCCCCGGATAATTACAAAGTTTCGACAAAATGTATCAATTGCAACGCTTCATTTTGGTGGTCGTCCCCGAAAAACAGGCGCGCGAACTGATAAGAAAATTTTAAATATTATCCGGCGATATCCTTTCCGGACCTCAACTGCAATTGTTAAGGACTTAAACTTGCCTATTGATGCAAGCACAGTTCGTAGACGCGCAAAAGAAACCAATTTGAGGGCATACTGAGCTGTTAAGAAGCCTCTATTATTTGACAAAAAATTGCCTCTAATTTCATATTATTTAGATTCAGTTTGCTCATAAATATTCAACTTGTTCAGTGAAACAGTGGAGAACCGTTTTATTTAGTGACGAGAGTAAGTTCAATATCTTGTCCACCGATTGTATTGCTTACGTTCGTCGAGAGCCAGGTACACGATTAAATCGGGGAAACATCCGAGCTAGTGTGAAGCATGGGGGCGGTTTCATTTGGGGATGCTTTTCGGCTCAACCATGTAGTCCCTTACACCAAATAACGGGAAATCTGGGCTGTTTTGTTTATAAATATATCATCGATACTGTCATACTTCCATACACTGAGGAAGAGATGCCGTTGTTGTAGAGGTTTCAACAAGACATCGATCCGAAGCACACCTCAAAGTTTGTTAAAGAATTTTTAGAAGATCGGGGAGTTAATGTTTTAGATTGGCCTCCACAATCCCCCGACTTAAACCCAATAGAAAACTAAAGGGGTATCCTAAAACAGAAGATAAAGGGACAACGGTTTACTTCACAAAAGCATCTTTATGACGCGTTAAAGGATGAGTGAGAATAAAATTCATTGTAAGTTAATAAACTCTCTTATTGCTTACCAAATTGCAAAACCAAATATTGAGAGATAAAAAAATTGTATATGTTTTGCACAGCTTCAAATTGAATTAACTCGTTATATTTTCTATTACAAAATATCAAAAGTACATCTTGGGGATTTTTTTGTTTCTTTTAAATATTGAACTGTAAGTAACATTTTTGACTAAAGATTTCATTCTAATTATTTCGTTAGAGTATTTAATAACGGAAATTATTGTATTTGAAAAAAAAAATGCAAATGTTTTGCACACTACTGTATATATTGCGCTGTTTATGTATTTACATAAGGCCAAATTTGGTCTTATTTCACTCACTGGTTTGGCCTTATTTCGCTTTTGTGAAAGTGAACCTTAATGTGGCCTTATTTCGCTGCACCGTTTGCCCTTACTAATAAAGCCATAATACATTAAATTTAATTTTGTTCATTGTTACCAGGAGGGTCAGCACGATGGCGGATAGCTAAACGACCTATATAATAGATTAGCTGCGAATACCCGACCAAGAACGGCAAAAACGGAGGTAGTGACGAAAAAAACACATACATATGCCCAAGGCAAGGCATTATGCGACCCATGCCGAGGCCTGAATGGTGCTGGGGACAAAACATTCCTTCCAGCACCGCTAATGGAGTCCTCTGGTTGTAATGTAGCCCTACCACATTACAGAGGTCTCTGATGTGGTGGTATTTTCTTTCCCCCATACAGCGCTTTTGAAGAATTCCAGGTCATGTTGGATGGACTCGTGGATGATGCTAAAGGCCATAGCCGAATAATCATGGCTGGGGATTTCAACGCATGGGCCACTGATTGGGGCAGCACTCGAAGCAATAGAAGAGACGAGGCACTACTCACAGCTTTATCGTCACTAGATGTAATACTCCTCAATACGGGAAGCGATGAATCGTTTACCCTCTCCTTTCGAGAATCTACAATAAGGCCAGGTACTGCAAATGCTATGACTGCTGAGATTACTAAACAAGTATGGAGAGCATGCGAAGCATCCATGGTCCGGAAAACGTCAACAAATCGCCATAGACCAGTACATTGGTTGAACCAAGAGATAGCAGAGCTACGCAGCAAGTGCCATAGAGCGAGAATTTGTACTGTTACAGCGATCCAGAGGTTTGGCCTCCCATACAGATACAGATACAATACAAGGATAGGCGTGGATATCTGAAATTAGCAATTCGGAGAGGCAAAACCGACAAAGAACTCTGCCACCAAGCAGATGTAAATTCTTGAGGTACCGCATATAAAACAGTTATGGTAAAACTCATACTCTTTGCAAAGCGTATACCAGCACCCCAGAAATACATGAAATCGCCAAGGTCACGGAAACAGAACTTTTGGCAGTGTGCAAACAGTTCGATGACAATAAGTCATTTGGGTTGGATAGGATACCGAACAAAACCCTTAAGCTAGCCATAAACACAAATACGGAACCGTTCCAAAAAATGCAGAACAAGTGTCTGACCAAAAGGGTCTTTCCAGACCAATGGAAAGAACAACGGCTACTGCCTAAAGGAATAAAAACACCAGATGAGCCTTCGTCATACCGTCCCATATGCCCGTTAGACACAATGCGTAAAATACTGGAAAGAATTAAATGCACTGGACTGGAAGTGGCAATAAATGAAGCTGCGGGACTTTCAAACGATTGAGACAAGCCAGTTCTACAATCGATGCAATACGGAGGGTAATCATTATTTTGGAAGATGCTATCCACGGCAAAAGATGGAGAGGAGACGCAAAGAAATACGGTGCTCTAATAACGCTGAACGTCAAAAACGCGTTCAATTCTGCAAACTGGGGACATATTTAAAGAAATGATGGTGCCAGGGTTCCTCATCAAAATAATATTAAATTATTTCGAGAAACAGTGCCTGTTTTACGATACCGACGATGGGGTAAGACATCCCCAAAAGAAGCAAATCCCAAAGAAGCAAAAATCATAGGCTTTTGCCGATGATATCGCAATTGAACTGACAGCGACACACCTGGAAGAAATAGAGAACATTGGGAATAAATGTATCTGAAAAGTGAAACGGTGGATGGCAGCAGTCGGGTTAGAACTCGCCGAACATAAAACGGAAGCCGTACTAGTATGCAGCCGCAAGAAATGAGAAACAATCACCATCAGGGTAGGCGACCAAAAAATAACGTCAAAACCGGTGATCAAATACCTAGGTGTGATGATTGACGCTGGGGTCGCTTACAAGGAATACCTTGAAATAACGTGCGGCAAAACTGCAGAATAATGACAAATATTGGAGGAACCAAACAACAAAGGAGACTAATTTTGTCAAGAGTTGCGCAGTCAAAAATTATGTATGCGGCACCAATATGGGCAGTGAAAATTAAGTCTCACTCAAGAAGAGTTAATTCCGTAGTTGCGCTCTTCGGACGGGATCAGATGAAACTAGTTATGTTATTGCGGGAATGATACATCTTGGCTATTGAGCTAATCTTGAGATGGACTTACGATGCCAAAATGCAGGAATCCCTTGCTCCAGTGAAAGATTGAGCTGGCAGAAAGACAGCGAAGAATGGGAACATGGCAGGAAAGACGGAATCAGTCAAGAAAGGAAGGTGAACCCATCGACTTATGCCTGATATTCATAAATGGATGAACCACAGAGAAGTGGATTTTTATCTTATCTAGTTCTTAACCGGATATGGCTGCCTCAGAGCTTATTTAAGCAAGCTTGTGCTTGATGAATCTCCGAATTGCTCAAACTGTGCCCACATTTTCGCCCAGAACGCTGAGGTCTTGAGGAAATAATTGAAGAAATACCTCCCGAGAACATCGTAAACCATATGTTCACATCGAATGCAGTATGGGATGCAGTGAAACAAACAGCAGCTATAATCCGAAAGGAACTTCGGCGCTTGAAAGACTCTGGGATAGCAACCAAACCCAACCGGAAACACCCTCAGAACAAGGAACGTCAAGCAGAGTAAAAAGAGCATAAAGTGCTAACCAGCCCCACGAAGTAATACCTAACGGTGGGTTAGTACGTAGGTGTATTCCTAGCATCGAGTATTAAGGTTTGCGAACCGTGCATCCCTGGGTTACTAGTGCCTTTAGAAGATTACACATCCGTTGGAGCAACCAACAAAAAAACGCTCTTGGGGGCTTGAAGAAGATCAATAAAAATGAACTATGGACATTACACATTTGGGGATCTGCATGGCGATTGATCGGGAAACTACTGACTGCCCAAAACATGGATTGGGCCAGTACCGCAACAATCAAGTTCGTAATGTAGTGCTTGCTTTACCTCCTCGCGGTGGTCCCCGGGCAACTACATGTATAAAGCCTCATACATGCAGGCAAAAATTGCAAGTGTAAGTAAGGATGAGATTATTACCGCGATCAGAGCACTGAAAACTAATAAGGCGGTAGGACTTGACGGCATTCCCGCGGAGCTTTTACGAGCTGCGCCAACTGCATCGGCAGATGTATTGTTCCCACTTGTTCCTCCTGTGTCGACCACATCAACACCCTGCGGATCATTATCGAGCAATGTGTTGAATATCGATCGCCACTTCACCTGCTGTTCATCGATTTTGAAAAAGCGTTTGATAGTGTCAATCGGGAATTTATTTGGCGTTCCTTGCGCAGGAGAGTCATTCCTGATAAACTAATAGCAATTATCAAGGCTACATATGATGGGTCCACATGTCACGTATTGCACAGAGGAAGGCTGTCAGAGGAATTCGAATTCCAAAGTGTGGTTCGGCAAGGCTGCATACTCTCACCAATACTATTTTTATTGGTGATTAGCGACGTGCAGGAAACGGAGGAATTCGATAGACTCTGACATCTGAACTCAAACACCTCGACTACGCCGACAACGTATGCCTACTGTCACATAGAATTATGGACCTTCACCAAATGACAACAAACGTGGAGAGAGAGGCAGCCGTCGTCGGGCTGAAAATTTACTCGGCAAAAACAAAAATGATCAGCCTAGGACTGAGCTCATCAGCTCATGTATACATTGCTGGACAAACGGTTGAGAGAGTTGAGAGTTTTCAATACCTTGGAAGTATTTTCTCAACCGATGGCGGAACCGAACTGGATGTAGCCAACCGAATAGGCAAAGCAAAATCTGCGTTTGGGATGCTATCTACAGTTTGGCGTAGCAATGCGATTAGCTTAACCACCAAGCTACGACTGTTCCGTTCCAATGTAGAATCCGTGCTGCTATATAGATGTGGTACCTGGAGGGTAACCGCCACTATCACGAGAAAGCTGCAAACGTTCGTCAATATGTTCTTACGTCATATCTTTACGATTTTCTGGCCAAACCGTATCTCTAACAACCAACTCTATTAGAGAACGGGACATGAACCTATAGCGACAGCAATACGACGATAAAAGTGGCAGTGGATTGGACATACTCTCCGAAAGGGTGACAGGTCCATAGCTAACCACGCGATGCAATGGAACCTGCTAACTCAGGATGGCAAAATACGCGGGGCTCCTAGGAGTACGTGGCGCAGAACAGTTGAGAAGGAAGCACGGCAACTAAAATTATTAAAATGTGAACTGGGCAAAGATAATTTTAAGACAAAAACAATAAATAGTAATAAGTTACGTTTAAGAAGAATGAGAATGACTGTAACAAATTCTAAGGAATGGTGTTTTTTTTTTTTTATTCTTGTGGAAATTTTGCATAAAAACAAATTTTTACTAAGTGGGTAGGACAATTCCAAAAGTTAATACCCCATTACCCTTATAACCATCAAGTATTACTAATTTTTACGAAAAAAACGTGGTATGCCATCTGTTAGCATATACCCAAACTGACCCTGTTGTGATCCCGATTTACGAGTTGATTAATCGTCTGACTTTAATGAGGGAAATTCAAAGAAAATCAAAATATAAGAGAATAAAAAACGCACGCGTGGTTGAAAGATCGAATGGGAGAGAAAATGCGAAATTGCAACAAACAGCAAACGTCAGTCGCTGTGATTCCCCTACTGCTCAGCTGGGGTGGGTCGTGGGTAAATACAATGGTAAGTTAATGGGCGACAGGTAACCATTTACAGGAAAAGAATGTAAAATCATAACAAGCAACAACGACTTGCTGCTTAGCCAAGGAACCGGAAAATCACTCGAGGTGAAAATAAAACGATCCCCATTCGACTTTTCTGGTACAGTAGAAAACAAACTGTTCGGAGTATTAGACGAATCATACGCAGAACACTATGAGCAACAAATTCAGGAAACACTATCAAATGAAAATCACCTGCTCGAATTGATGAAAAACCAGATATCGGTAGCAGAATGAACAAGTAATATATTACAGAAAAATACTGAAACTATTACTGCACAACTGCAAGCGTTCCAAAACGACTTAGAAAAGCTAAAGAGCATTTCCGCCAATTCAAACAACCAGAAGGATGCATAGCAGAAGTTTTTAGCATTATCAGCATATGCGACCTTAGCAATGTCAAATTACCAACAAACATCTTGCTAAAATAAATCCTCTAGTGATAACACCCGGCCAACTTCGATCGCAGCTAACGCTGATAAGAAACCACTTACCTCCTACTCTGTAGCAAGAGGCGAAACGCATTCAAGTTTGTTAGGACTGTACAAACTTTTATGGGCTAGAGGATTCGACATATGTAAAAGTGCGTTTAATCAACACAGAGGACTTTGACCTATTCAAGATCAAACCCGTTCCGACTCCACATAAAAATGAAAACGTGTTTATTGAGCCGTCTCTAGATTATCGTACGGTGAATCTATTACGAGAATCCTACTATGAAATGACAAGGAAGGAGCTAAACAAGTGCACAAAGAACTACCGAAGAATATTTGTGCCAGCAACAGTATCCAATGTTTAATCGCCAGTCAGCAGATGTGAATTGGAGCTACTGGACGCACCGAACTGAGTTGTCATCCTATTGTAAGCTGCGCAGTATCAAAGCATCCCTTATTTGGATTCAGCTAAGCGATGGAAACAGTTGGATCTACGTCCTGGACAGGATGTATACTTTTAACGCGGTTTGTGGTAAACAGGTCAAGGAGCTTTCACTGCAGGATGACGGGATATTAACACTACAACAAAACTGTATACTTCAACAAGATTCGATGACCATCACCTCACCTAGCAGCAGTTCCAACAGCAGTAATGCAGCATTCATACCAGTTACAAACATTACAGAGGTGTTGTCTGAAAGCCCTAGGAACATATTTAAGCCACTTGTCATTCGACACATCACACTCAAATCGAACCACAAAGACATCAAAGTTCTAAAGAAATGGATGACATACATACAAAATGAGGAGCATTTGCCTAATACGTCAGCAGTACATCCCCTACATCATGGCTTAACATATAGCCTAATTCCCGCAATATTTCTTCTGATTACTTCCTATGTTATATGGCGATGCTGTAAGAGGAGCAAGAAAATTATGCAGATAGAGGTCCAGACTGAGGAACTCCCACCAATACCTTCAACTAGACATTTTACCGCAACCGACTTCGGAGTGGCTTGATAGGTGGCCCCAACTTATCATGTTGATGACACCAGAAAAAATCATATTTTTTTATTCTAATTTGTATTTTCCTTTCTAACGACTCGAATGTCTATAGTGTCATTTTTGTTTCCATCTAAGTCAGCAAAGATAAATACACCTGCTTGTAATTGCTGACTTAGCATCTGATTTCAACAATTGTACAAAATGCAGCGACCCAGTCGTCAACAAAAATTTTAGTGTTTTAGTTAGACTTCCCCCCACCAATGATGAGGACTTTAACAACAATTCTCAAATCAACAGATGTAATAGCATCTCCTTATAACATTTTTGCAATATACCACTGTTCCAGTGCCATTTGGATATATTTTGTTAATAACAATGGTACTTTTTCTCAGAATTGTTTTGATACTTTCTTTTTTCTGGTGGGACATTTTTTCTCAAAGCTTAGCGGCAATACTGCTGTGTGAATGTGCCGAACATGCACCAGAAGTGCATTAACCACAGGAAACCCATTTGAGTAGTCAACTTCACTTACACATAGTGTTCAGAATGTTTGTGCCCTCTGCTGTGCTGGCTTTCTGACTTCCTAATCAATTAAACACAAAAATAAAAATTGCCCATGTTTAGGGGGGTGTAATCGACTGACTATGAATTGTCGAACAGTCTGCAATAAATTTTAACTGAGAATCGTTCTGCAAATATCACAAGTAAATGCTTTTATTATTATAATATGTATTGACTTATTTTTAAACGACTATTTTACCTTTGTTATTAATCTGGCCTCAAACTATAAAATAAGACCATATCTGGGGGCAATTGTTATACAGGTTAAGGAGGAAGAAGTATTGGTGAAATTCATTTTTGCATATTAATAATGTGATATGAAAAAGTGGTTTTGTTAAGTTGGCTGTAGTAAATTACCATTTTAGGCAATTTTGACCAAAACCGTGGTATGCCACTTTATAGAATTTTGTAAAAGTAGATTAAAAATGAAAACAAAATAAATTGCACGACTGGGTCGTACGTACTTGTACCGTAATGCTATAAGTGTATAATTTTATCAGGATTAAAGTCCAAGTCTTGCTCTTCCCAGTAAAGTAGGCGTGGCATTCCGCGTTTAATGGAATAATAGTCATAACATTGTAGGAGTTTACTCAATGTTTTGTTTTTATAAAAATGCCCATAAAAAGTGGGTGTGGCCAGATAGGGTTTTTGAATGAATTATAGAGAATTTGAAGGTCTATTACTTTGCTTAAATAATTTTTTCTCAATTTCTAGTAAAAATTTTGAAAAAAAATAAGTTTTATAAAAGTGGGCGTGGTATTCCAAAATTTGGTAAGCCATTATTTTGCACTTGTCTTATAACCTACAAGTAATAATTTTTAGCCCAATCGCCGAACAAATACCCGAGAAACATCTGATTTTCAATATTACCGTTATTCGAATTTTTTGTGAAAAGCGTGGTATGCCACCTCATAGCATATGCCCAAACTAACCCACACATCAAATTTTATCGAAATCGTTAGAGCCGTTTTTGAGAAAATCCATTTTAACTGAAATCGGCCTTAAGTAAACTACCCTTAATTTTGAGGTTAGAATGAAAATTCAAATTCCGCCTCTAGGGAATATCCCACAGACCCTATATATGAAGTTTGAAGTAAATCCGGTCAGCCGTTTAGGCTGTAGTCGAATATACAGACAGACAGACTGACAGACTGACAGACTGACAGACTGACAGACTGACAGACTGACAGACAGACGGAATTGCCGGACCTACTTTTTTGGACTTCTCCATCATAGTAATGTCAAGTTTGATTAAAATCTCGAGTTCGATTTTTTTTACGATTGCAATACTTGCCCTATAGGTATAGGTGCAAGTAAAAATAACGAGCGGAAAGCTTTCGAGAAAATCGTACTTGTGTGGAATTGGCTGTAAGCAAATTATCTTTCAAAACAGTTTAAGCCAAAAACGTAGTGCACTATCTTATATGGTTATAAGAGATTATAGGTAATTTAAAATTTAATCGAAATCGTTAGAGCTGAGAAAATCCATTTTTATTGAAATCGGCCTTAAGTAAAGTACCCTCAAATTTGAGGTTAGGGAAATTTAATTTTGTTCAGTTTATTGCTTTTACAAATACAAGTTTCTGCAATAAAATTAACTAAATTCAATTTTGTCCACGTATTTACATGTTCTTGAACGATCGACGTTGTCTTCCATAATTAATGGGAATGTTTGTTCTGGTGCCGTGCCAAATGTTTAAATATGGTCTTATTACGCTTTGGGCTCAGTTACAAATGAACTAAGTTTAAAATAAAACAAATTTGCTTCAATATATTGAGAAAATGAATATAGATTTTTTCCGTATTGTTATTCATGAGCACATGATCTGAAAAAAGCATTTCTTCTTAGTACAAAATTCTATTCAAATTCAATTTTTAGGTATATCTATGAACAAAATTAATACTTAATATTTTAAAAAAATTTAATTTAATTGAAACATTTTAACATTAGAGCAATTTATGTCACTTATGTAAATGCATAAACAGCGCAATATGTATGGGGGCATGCTGCCCACCTGCAGCCCTCCTGCTTGGGGTCACTGTTGGATTTTGGGTAGGTGCAAGATGGTATATGCAAAGTTTCATGGGTATAAAGAAAGTGTGCAAACACCCAACTTCTGAACTACCCTAAATCCATCAGTACATACAGTACAATTTTTTTTTTCTTTCTTTGAAGTTTTATTTGATTAATTGTTCAACAAAGGATAATATTGTAAAAACTTTAACATAAATCTGTTACTGACATAACATTCTTAGGTCTTAGCAATAAAAATGTTAAACATATTAAAGTTTTTTTTATTTCTTGCACATTTCTGTTTTAACTTCCGGGATATGTAGATCAGGTTAGTAAAATAGTGTTCTTTATCATAAAATTTATGTTCATAGGCAGTTTTTTATTTAGTTTTCACTAAATTTCCGTTTAAAAAATTACTGGGAAAAAGTATGATACCCGAACAAAGTAGCTCGTAATCTAGGCTCTTAAAAACTGATCGAAGCATTGAGATAGCTGAATGATTCAAGATTCATGAATCAACTGTTCCCCGGATAATTACAAAGTTTCGACAAAATGTATCAATTGCAACGCTTCATTTTGGTGGTCGTCCCCGAAAAACAGGCGCGCGAACTGATAAGAAAATTTTAAATATTATCCGGCGATATCCTTTCCGGACCTCAACTGCAATTGTTAAGGACTTAAACTTGCCTATTGATGCAAGCACAGTTCGTAGACGCGCAAAAGAAACCAATTTGAGGGCATACTGAGCTGTTAAGAAGCCTCTATTATTTGACAAAAAATTGCCTCTAATTTCATATTATTTAGATTCAGTTTGCTCATAAATATTCAACTTGTTCAGTGAAACAGTGGAGAACCGTTTTATTTAGTGACGAGAGTAAGTTCAATATCTTGTCCACCGATTGTATTGCTTACGTTCGTCGAGAGCCAGGTACACGATTAAATCGGGGAAACATCCGAGCTAGTGTGAAGCATGGGGGCGGTTTCATTTGGGGATGCTTTTCGGCTCAACCATGTAGTCCCTTACACCAAATAACGGGAAATCTGGGCTGTTTTGTTTATAAATATATCATCGATACTGTCATACTTCCATACACTGAGGAAGAGATGCCGTTGTTGTAGAGGTTTCAACAAGACATCGATCCGAAGCACACCTCAAAGTTTGTTAAAGAATTTTTAGAAGATCGGGGAGTTAATGTTTTAGATTGGCCTCCACAATCCCCCGACTTAAACCCAATAGAAAACTAAAGGGGTATCCTAAAACAGAAGATAAAGGGACAACGGTTTACTTCACAAAAGCATCTTTATGACGCGTTAAAGGATGAGTGAGAATAAAATTCATTGTAAGTTAATAAACTCTCTTATTGCTTACCAAATTGCAAAACCAAATATTGAGAGATAAAAAAATTGTATATGTTTTGCACAGCTTCAAATTGAATTAACTCGTTATATTTTCTATTACAAAATATCAAAAGTACATCTTGGGGATTTTTTTGTTTCTTTTAAATATTGAACTGTAAGTAACATTTTTGACTAAAGATTTCATTCTAATTATTTCTTTAGAGTATTTAATAACGGAAATTATTGTATTTGAAAAAAAAAATGCAAATGTTTTGCACACTACTGTATATATTGCGCTGTTTATGTATTTACATAAGGCCAAATTTGGTCTTATTTCACTCACTGGTTTGGCCTTATTTCGCTTTTGTGAAAGTGAACCTTAATGTGGCCTTATTTCGCTGCACCGTTTGCCCTTACTAATAAAGCCATAATACATTAAATTTAATTTTGTTCATTGTTACCAGGAGGGTCAGCACGATGGCGGATAGCTAAACGACCTATATAATAGATTAGCTGCGAATAACCAATAAGCAGTACCCGACCAAGAACGGCAAAAACGGAGGTAGTGACGAAAAAAACACATACATATGCCCAAGGCAAGGCATTATGCGACCCATGCCGAGGCCTGAATGGTGCTGGGGACAAAACATTCCTTCCAGCACCGCTAATGGAGTCCTCTGGTTGTAATGTAGCCCTACCACATTACAGAGGTCTCTGATGTGGTGGTATTTTCTTTCCCCCATACAGCGCTTTTGAAGAATTCCAGGTCATGTTGGATGGACTCGTGGATGATGCTAAAGGCCATAGCCGAATAATCATGGCTGGGGATTTCAACGCATGGGCCACTGATTGGGGCAGCACTCGAAGCAATAGAAGAGACGAGGCACTACTCACAGCTTTATCGTCACTAGATGTAATACTCCTCAATACGGGAAGCGATGAATCGTTTACCCTCTCCTTTCGAGAATCTACAATAAGGCCAGGTACTGCAAATGCTATGACTGCTGAGATTACTAAACAAGTATGGAGAGCATGCGAAGCATCCATGGTCCGGAAAACGTCAACAAATCGCCATAGACCAGTACATTGGTTGAACCAAGAGATAGCAGAGCTACGCAGCAAGTGCCATAGAGCGAGAATTTGTACTGTTACAGCGATCCAGAGGTTTGGCCTCCCATACAGATACAGATACAATACAAGGATAGGCGTGGATATCTGAAATTAGCAATTCGGAGAGGCAAAACCGACAAAGAACTCTGCCACCAAGCAGATGTAAATTCTTGAGGTACCGCATATAAAACAGTTATGGTAAAACTCATACTCTTTGCAAAGCGTATACCAGCACCCCAGGAAATACATGAAATCGCCAAGGTCACGGAAACAGAACTTTTGGCAGTGTGCAAACAGTTCGATGACAATAAGTCATTTGGGTTGGATAGGATACCGAACAAAACCCTTAAGCTAGCCATAAACACAAATACGGAACCGTTCCAAAAAATGCAGAACAAGTGTCTGACCAAAAGGGTCTTTCCAGACCAATGGAAAGAACAACGGCTACTGCCTAAAGGAATAAAAACACCAGATGAGCCTTCGTCATACCGTCCCATATGCCCGTTAGACACAATGCGTAAAATACTGGAAAGAATTAAATGCACTGGACTGGAAGTGGCAATAAATGAAGCTGCGGGACTTTCAAACGATTGAGACAAGCCAGTTCTACAATCGATGCAATACGGAGGGTAATCATTATTTTGGAAGATGCTATCCACGGCAAAAGATGGAGAGGAGACGCAAAGAAATACGGTGCTCTAATAACACTGAACGTCAAAAACGCGTTCAATTCTGCAAACTGGGGACATATTTAAAGAAATGATGGTGCCAGGGTCCTCATCAAAATAATATTAAATTATTTCGAGAAACAGTGCCTGTTTTACGATACCGACGATGGGGTAAGACATCCCCAAAAGAAGCAAATCCCAAAGAAGCAAAAATCATAGGCTTTTGCCGATGATATCGCAATTGAACTGACAGCGACACACCTGGAAGAAATAGAGAACATTGGGAATAAATGTATCTGAAAAGTGAAACGGTGGATGGCAGCAGTCGGGTTAGAACTCGCCGAACATAAAACGGAAGCCGTACTAGTATGCAGCCGCAAGAAATGAGAAACAATCACCATCAGGGTAGGCGACCAAAAAATAACGTCAAAACCGGTGATCAAATACCTAGGTGTGATGATTGACGCTGGGGTCGCTTACAAGGAATACCTTGAAATAACGTGCGGCAAAACTGCAGAATAATGACAAATATTGGAGGAACCAAACAACAAAGGAGACTAATTTTGTCAAGAGTTGCGCAGTCAAAAATTATGTATGCGGCACCAATATGGGCAGTGAAAATTAAGTCTCACTCAAGAAGAGTTAATTCCGTAGTTGCGCTCTTCGGACGGGATCAGATGAAACTAGTTATGTTATTGCGGGAATGATACATCTTGGCTATTGAGCTAATCTTGAGATGGACTTACGATGCCAAAATGCAGGAATCCCTTGCTCCAGTGAAAGATTGAGCTGGCAGAAAGACAGCGAAGAATGGGAACATGGCAGGAAAGACGGAATCAGTCAAGAAAGGAAGGTGAACCCATCGACTTATGCCTGATATTCATAAATGGATGAACCACAGAGAAGTGGATTTTTATCTTATCTAGTTCTTAACCGGATATGGCTGCCTCAGAGCTTATTTAAGCAAGCTTGTGCTTGATGAATCTCCGAATTGCTCAAACTGTGCCCACATTTTCGCCCAGAACGCTGAGGTCTTGAGGAAATAATTGAAGAAATACCTCCCGAGAACATCGTAAACCATATGTTCACATCGAATGCAGTATGGGATGCAGTGAAACAAACAGCAGCTATAATCCGAAAGGAACTTCGGCGCTTGAAAGACTCTGGGATAGCAACCAAACCCAACCGGAAACACCCTCAGAACAAGGAACGTCAAGCAGAGTAAAAAGAGCATAAAGTGCTAACCAGCCCCACGAAGTAATACCTAACGGTGGGTTAGTACGTAGGTGTATTCCTAGCATCGAGTATTAAGGTTTGCGAACCGTGCATCCCTGGGTTACTAGTGCCTTTAGAAGATTACACATCCGTTGGAGCAACCAACAAAAAAACGCTCTTGGGGGCTTGAAGAAGATCAATAAAAATGAACTATGGACATTACACATTTGGGGATCTGCATGGCGATTGATCGGGAAACTACTGACTGCCCAAAACATGGATTGGGCCAGTACCGCAACAATCAAGTTCGTAATGTAGTGCTTGCTTTACCTCCTCGCGGTGGTCCCCGGGCAACTACATGTATAAAGCCTCATACATGCAGGCAAAAATTGCAAGTGTAAGTAAGGATGAGATTATTACCGCGATCAGAGCACTGAAAACTAATAAGGCGGTAGGACTTGACGGCATTCCCGCGGAGCTTTTACGAGCTGCGCCAACTGCATCGGCAGATGTATTGTTCCCACTTGTTCCTCCTGTGTCGACCACATCAACACCCTGCGGATCATTATCGAGCAATGTGTTGAATATCGATCGCCACTTCACCTGCTGTTCATCGATTTTGAAAAAGCGTTTGATAGTGTCAATCGGGAATTTATTTGGCGTTCCTTGCGCAGGAGAGTCATTCCTGATAAACTAATAGCAATTATCAAGGCTACATATGATGGGTCCACATGTCACGTATTGCACAGAGGAAGGCTGTCAGAGGAATTCGAATTCCAAAGTGTGGTTCGGCAAGGCTGCATACTCTCACCAATACTATTTTTATTGGTGATTAGCGACGTGCAGGAAACGGAGGAATTCGATAGACTCTGACATCTGAACTCAAACACCTCGACTACGCCGACAACGTATGCCTACTGTCACATAGAATTATGGACCTTCACCAAATGACAACAAACGTGGAGAGAGAGGCAGCCGTCGTCGGGCTGAAAATTTACTCGGCAAAAACAAAAATGATCAGCCTAGGACTGAGCTCATCAGCTCATGTATACATTGCTGGACAAACGGTTGAGAGAGTTGAGAGTTTTCAATACCTTGGAAGTATTTTCTCAACCGATGGCGGAACCGAACTGGATGTAGCCAACCGAATAGGCAAAGCAAAATCTGCGTTTGGGATGCTATCTACAGTTTGGCGTAGCAATGCGATTAGCTTAACCACCAAGCTACGACTGTTCCGTTCCAATGTAGAATCCGTGCTGCTATATAGATGTGGTACCTGGAGGGTAACCGCCACTATCACGAGAAAGCTGCAAACGTTCGTCAATATGTTCTTACGTCATATCTTTACGATTTTCTGGCCAAACCGTATCTCTAACAACCAACTCTATTAGAGAACGGGACATGAACCTATAGCGACAGCAATACGACGATAAAAGTGGCAGTGGATTGGACATACTCTCCGAAAGGGTGACAGGTCCATAGCTAACCACGCGATGCAATGGAACCTGCTAACTCAGGATGGCAAAATACGCGGGGCTCCTAGGAGTACGTGGCGCAGAACAGTTGAGAAGGAAGCACGGCAACTAAAATTATTAAAATGTGAACTGGGCAAAGATAATTTTAAGACAAAAACAATAAATAGTAATAAGTTACGTTTAAGAAGAATGAGAATGACTGTAACAAATTCTAAGGAATGGTGTTTTTTTTTTTTTTATTCTTGTGGAAATTTTGCATAAAAACAAATTTTTACTAAGTGGGTAGGACAATTCCAAAAGTTAATACCCCATTACCCTTATAACCATCAAGTATTACTAATTTTTACGAAAAAAACGTGGTATGCCATCTGTTAGCATATACCCAAACTGACCCTGTTGTGATCCCGATTTACGAGTTGATTAATCGTCTGACTTTAATGAGGGAAATTCAAAGAAAATCAAAATATAAGAGAATAAAAAACGCACGCGTGGTTGAAAGATCGAATGGGAGAGAAAATGCGAAATTGCAACAAACAGCAAACGTCAGTCGCTGTGATTCCCCTACTGCTCAGCTGAGGTGGGTCGTGGGTAAATACAATGGTAAGTTAATGGGCGACAGGTAACCATTTACAGGAAAAGAATGTAAAATCATAACAAGCAACAACGACTTGCTGCTTAGCCAAGGAACCGGAAAATCACTCGAGGTGAAAATAAAACGATCCCCATTCGACTTTTCTGGTACAGTAGAAAACAAACTGTTCGGAGTATTAGACGAATCATACGCAGAACACTATGAGCAACAAATTCAGGAAACACTATCAAATGAAAATCACCTGCTCGAATTGATGAAAAACCAGATATCGGTAGCAGAATGAACAAGTAATATATTACAGAAAAATACTGAAACTATTACTGCACAACTGCAAGCGTTCCAAAACGACTTAGAAAAGCTAAAGAGCATTTCCGCCAATTCAAACAACCAGAAGGATGCATAGCAGAAGTTTTTAGCATTATCAGCATATGCGACCTTAGCAATGTCAAATTACCAACAAACATCTTGCTAAAATAAATCCTCTAGTGATAACACCCGGCCAACTTCGATCGCAGCTAACGCTGATAAGAAACCACTTACCTCCTACTCTGTAGCAAGAGGCGAAACGCATTCAAGTTTGTTAGGACTGTACAAACTTTTATGGGCTAGAGGATTCGACATATGTAAAAGTGCGTTTAATCAACACAGAGGACTTTGACCTATTCAAGATCAAACCCGTTCCGACTCCACATAAAAATGAAAACGTGTTTATTGAGCCGTCTCTAGATTATCGTACGGTGAATCTATTACGAGAATCCTACTATGAAATGACAAGGAAGGAGCTAAACAAGTGCACAAAGAACTACCGAAGAATATTTGTGCCAGCAACAGTATCCAATGTTTAATCGCCAGTCAGCAGATGTGAATTGGAGCTACTGGACGCACCGAACTGAGTTGTCATCCTATTGTAAGCTGCGCAGTATCAAAGCATCCCTTATTTGGATTCAGCTAAGCGATGGAAACAGTTGGATCTACGTCCTGGACAGGATGTATACTTTTAACGCGGTTTGTGGTAAACAGGTCAAGGAGCTTTCACTGCAGGATGACGGGATATTAACACTACAACAAAACTGTATACTTCAACAAGATTCGATGACCATCACCTCACCTAGCAGCAGTTCCAACAGCAGTAATGCAGCATTCATACCAGTTACAAACATTACAGAGGTGTTGTCTGAAAGCCCTAGGAACATATTTAAGCCACTTGTCATTCGACACATCACACTCAAATCGAACCACAAAGACATCAAAGTTCTAAAGAAATGGATGACATACATACAAAATGAGGAGCATTTGCCTAATACGTCAGCAGTACATCCCCTACATCATGGCTTAACATATAGCCTAATTCCCGCAATATTTCTTCTGATTACTTCCTATGTTATATGGCGATGCTGTAAGAGGAGCAAGAAAATTATGCAGATAGAGGTCCAGACTGAGGAACTCCCACCAATACCTTCAACTAGACATTTTACCGCAACCGACTTCGGAGTGGCTTGATAGGTGGCCCCAACTTATCATGTTGATGACACCAGAAAAAATCATATTTTTTTATTCTAATTTGTATTTTCCTTTCTAACGACTCGAATGTCTATAGTGTCATTTTTGTTTCCATCTAAGTCAGCAAAGATAAATACACCTGCTTGTAATTGCTGACTTAGCATCTGATTTCAACAATTGTACAAAATGCAGCGACCCAGTCGTCAACAAAAATTTTAGTGTTTTAGTTAGACTTCCCCCCACCAATGATGAGGACTTTAACAACAATTCTCAAATCAACAGATGTAATAGCATCTCCTTATAACATTTTTGCAATATACCACTGTTCCAGTGCCATTTGGATATATTTTGTTAATAACAATGGTACTTTTTCTCAGAATTGTTTTGATACTTTCTTTTTTCTGGTGGGACATTTTTTCTCAAAGCTTAGCGGCAATACTGCTGTGTGAATGTGCCGAACATGCACCAGAAGTGCATTAACCACAGGAAACCCATTTGAGTAGTCAACTTCACTTACACATAGTGTTCAGAATGTTTGTGCCCTCTGCTGTGCTGGCTTTCTGACTTCCTAATCAATTAAACACAGAAATAAAAATTGCCCATGTTTAGGGGGGTGTAATCGACTGACTATGAATTGTCGAACAGTCTGCAATAAATTTTAACTGAGAATCGTTCTGCAAATATCACAAGTAAATGCTTTTATTATTATAATATGTATTGACTTATTTTTAAACGACTATTTTACCTTTGTTATTAATCTGGCCTCAAACTATAAAATAAGACCATATCTGGGGGTAATTGTTATACAGGTTAAGGAGGAAGAAGTATTGGTGAAATTCATTTTTGCATATTAATAATGTGATATGAAAAAGTGGTTTTGTTAAGTTGGCTGTAGTAAATTACCATTTTAGGCAATTTTGACCAAAACCGTGGTATGCCACTTTATAGAATTTTGTAAAAGTAGATTAAAAATGAAAACAAAATAAATTGCACGACTGGGTCGTACGTACTTGTACCGTAATGCTATAAGTGTATAATTTTATCAGGATTAAAGTCCAAGTCTTGCTCTTCCCAGTAAAGTAGGCGTGGCATTCCGCGTTTAATGGAATAATAGTCATAACATTGTAGGAGTTTACTCAATGTTTTGTTTTTATAAAAATGCCCATAAAAAGTGGGTGTGGCCAGATAGGGTTTTTGAATGAATTATAGAGAATTTGAAGGTCTATTACTTTGCTTAAATAATTTTTTCTCAATTTCTAGTAAAAATTTTGAAAAAAAATAAGTTTTATAAAAGTGGGCGTGGTATTCCAAAATTTGGTAAGCCATTATTTTGCACTTGTCTTATAACCTACAAGTAATAATTTTTAGCCCAATCGCCGAACAAATACCCGAGAAACATCTGATTTTCAATATTACCGTTATTCGAATTTTTTGTGAAAAGCGTGGTATGCCACCTCATAGCATATGCCCAAACTAACCCACACATCAAATTTTATCGAAATCGTTAGAGCCGTTTTTGAGAAAATCCATTTTAACTGAAATCGGCCTTAAGTAAACTACCCTTAATTTTGAGGTTAGAATGAAAATTCAAATTCCGCCTCTAGGGAATATCCCACAGACCCTATATATGAAGTTTGAAGTAAATCCGGTCAGCCGTTTAGGCTGTAGTCGAATATACAGACAGACAGACTGACAGACTGACAGACTGACAGACTGACAGACTGACAGACTGACAGACTGACAGACAGACGGAATTGCCGGACCTACTTTTTTGGACTTCTCCATCATAGTAATGTCAAGTTTGATTAAAATCTCGAGTTCGATTTTTTTTACGATTGCAATACTTGCCCTATAGGTATAGGTGCAAGTAAAAATAACGAGCGGAAAGCTTTCGAGAAAATCGTACTTGTGTGGAATTGGCTGTAAGCAAATTATCTTTCAAAACAGTTTAAGCCAAAAACGTAGTGCACTATCTTATATGGTTATAAGAGATTATAGGTAATTTAAAATTTAATCGAAATCGTTAGAGCTGAGAAAATCCATTTTTATTGAAATCGGCCTTAAGTAAAGTACCCTCAAATTTGAGGTTAGGGAAATTTAATTTTGTTCAGTTTATTGCTTTTACAAATACAAGTTTCTGCAATAAAATTAACTAAATTCAATTTTGTCCACGTATTTACATGTTCTTGAACGATCGACGTTGTCTTCCATAATTAATGGGAATGTTTGTTCTGGTGCCGTGCCAAATGTTTAAATATGGTCTTATTACGCTTTGGGCTCAGTTACAAATGAACTAAGTTTAAAATAAAACAAATTTGCTTCAATATATTGAGAAAATGAATATAGATTTTTTCCGTATTGTTATTCATGAGCACATAAATGAATGGGCAGATCTGAAAAAAGCATTTCTTCTTAGTACAAAATTCTATTCAAATTCAATTTTTAGGTATATCTATGAACAAAATTAATACTTAATATTTTAAAAATTTAATGCTGAGACATTTGAAACATTTTAACATTAGAGCAATTTATGTCACTTATGTAAATGCATAAACAGCGCAATATGTATGGGGGCATGCTGCCCACCTGCAGCCCTCCTGCTTGGGGTCACTGTTGGATTTTGGGTAGGTGCAAGATGGTATATGCAAAGTTTCATGGGTATAAAGAAAGTGTGCAAACACCCAACTTCTGAACTACCCTAAATCCATCAGTACATACAGTAGTGTGCAAAAGATTTGCAATTTTTTTTTTCTTTCTTTGAAGTTTTATTTGATTAATTGTTCAACAAAGGATAATATTGTAAAAACTTTAACATAAATCTGTTACTGACATAACATTCTTAGGTCTTAGCAATAAAAATGTTAAACATATTAAAGTTTTTTTTATTTCTTGCACATTTCTGTTTTAACTTCCGGGATATGTAGATCAGGTTAGTAAAATAGTGTTCTTTATCATAAAATTTATGTTCATAGGCAGTTTTTTATTTAGTTTTCACTAAATTTCCGTTTAAAAAATTACTGGGAAAAAGTATGATACCCGAACAAAGTAGCTCGTAATCTAGGCTCTTAAAAACTGATCGAAGCAAATTGAGATAGCTGAATGATTCAAGATTCATGAATCAACTGTTCCCCGGATAATTACAAAGTTTCGACAAAATGTATCAATTGCAACGCTTCATTTTGGTGGTCGTCCCCGAAAAACAGGCGCGCGAACTGATAAGAAAATTTTAAATATTATCCGGCGATATCCTTTCCGGACCTCAACTGCAATTGTTAAGGACTTAAACTTGCCTATTGATGCAAGCACAGTTCGTAGACGCGAAAAAGAAACCAATTTGAGGGCATACTGAGCTGTTAAGAAGCCTCTATTATTTGACAAAAAATTGCCTCTAATTTCATATTATTTAGATTCAGTTTGCTCATAAATATTCAACTTGTTCAGTGAAACAGTGGAGAACCGTTTTATTTAGTGACGAGAGTAAGTTCAATATCTTGTCCACCGATTGTATTGCTTACGTTCGTCGAGAGCCAGGTACACGATTAAATCGGGGAAACATCCGAGCTAGTGTGAAGCATGGGGGCGGTTTCATTTGGGGATGCTTTTCGGCTCAACCATGTAGTCCCTTACACCAAATAACGGGAAATCTGGGCTGTTTTGTTTATAAATATATCATCGATACTGTCATACTTCCATACACTGAGGAAGAGATGCCGTTGTTGTAGAGGTTTCAACAAGACATCGATCCGAAGCACACCTCAAAGTTTGTTAAAGAATTTTTAGAAGATCGGGGAGTTAATGTTTTAGATTGGCCTCCACAATCCCCCGACTTAAACCCAATAGAAAACTAAAGGGGTATCCTAAAACAGAAGATAAAGGGACAACGGTTTACTTCACAAAAGCATCTTTATGACGCGTTAAAGGATGAGTGAGAATAAAATTCATTGTAAGTTAATAAACTCTCTTATTGCTTACCAAATTGCAAAACCAAATATTGAGATAAAAAAATTGTATATGTTTTGCACAGCTTCAAATTGAATTAACTCGTTATATTTTCTATTACAAAATATCAAAAGTACATCTTGGGGATTTTTTTGTTTCTTTTAAATATTGAACTGTAAGTAACATTTTTGACTAAAGATTTCATTCTAATTATTTCGTTAGAGTATTTAATAACGGAAATTATTGTATTTGAAAAAAAAAATGCAAATGTTTTGCACACTACTGTATATATTGCGCTGTTTATGTATTTACATAAGGCCAAATTTGGTCTTATTTCACTCACTGGTTTGGCCTTATTTCGCTTTTGTGAAAGTGAACCTTAATGTGGCCTTATTTCGCTGCACCGTTTGCCCTTACTAATAAAGCCATAATACATTAAATTTAATTTTGTTCATTGTTACCAGGAGGGTCAGCACGATGGCGGATAGCTAAACGACCTATATAATAGATTAGCTGCGAATAACCAATAAGCAGTACCCGACCAAGAACGGCAAAAACGGAGGTAGTGACGAAAAAAACACATACATATGCCCAAGGCAAGGAATTATGCGACCCATGCCGAGGCCTGAATGGTGCTGGGGACAAAACATTCCTTCCAGCACCGCTAATGGAGTCCTCTGGTTGTAATGTAGCCCTACCACATTACAGAGGTCTCTGATGTGGTGGTATTTTCTTTCCCCCATACAGCACTTTTGAAGAATTCCAGGTCATGTTGGATGGACTCGTGGATGATGCTAAAGGCCATAGCCGAATAATCATGGCTGGGGATTTCAACGCATGGGCCACTGATTGGGGCAGCACTCGAAGCAATAGAAGAGACGAGGCACTACTCACAGCTTTATCGTCACTAGATGTATGTAATACTCCTCAATACGGGAAGCGATGAATCGTTTACCCTCTCCTTTCGAGAATCTACAATAAGGCCAGGTACTGCAAATGCTATGACTGCTGAGATTACTAAACAAGTATGGAGAGCATGCGAAGCATCCATGGTCCGGAAAACGTCAACAAATCGCCATAGACCAGTACATTGGTTGAACCAAGAGATAGCAGAGCTACGCAGCAAGTGCCATAGAGCGAGAATTTGTACTGTTACAGCGATCCAGAGGTTTGGCCTCCCATACAGATACAGATACAATACAAGGATAGGCGTGGATATCTGAAATTAGCAATTCGGAGAGGCAAAACCGACAAAGAACTCTGCCACCAAGCAGATGTAAATTCTTGAGGTACCGCATATAAAACAGTTATGGTAAAACTCATACTCTTTGCAAAGCGTATACCAGCACCCCAGGAAATACATGAAATCGCCAAGGTCACGGAAACAGAACTTTTGGCAGTGTGCAAACAGTTCGATGACAATAAGTCATTTGGGTTGGATAGGATACCGAACAAAACCCTTAAGCTAGCCATAAACACAAATACGGAACCGTTCCAAAAAATGCAGAACAAGTGTCTGACCAAAAGGGTCTTTCCAGACCAATGGAAAGAACAACGGCTACTGCCTAAAGGAATAAAAACACCAGATGAGCCTTCGTCATACCGTCCCATATGCCCGTTAGACACAATGCGTAAAATACTGGAAAGAATTAAATGCACTGGACTGGAAGTGGCAATAAATGAAGCTGCGGGACTTTCAAACGATTGAGACAAGCCAGTTCTACAATCGATGCAATACGGAGGGTAATCATTATTTTGGAAGATGCTATCCACGGCAAAAGATGGAGAGGAGACGCAAAGAAATACGGTGCTCTAATAACACTGAACGTCAAAAACGCGTTCAATTCTGCAAACTGGGGACATATTTAAAGAAATGATGGTGCCAGGGTTCCTCATCAAAATAATATTAAATTATTTCGAGAAACAGTGCCTGTTTTACGATACCGACGATGGGGTAAGACATCCCCAAAAGAAGCAAATCCCAACGAAGCAAAAATCATAGGCTTTTGCCGATGATATCGCAATTGAACTGACAGCGACACACCTGGAAGAAATAGAGAACATTGGGAATAAATGTATCTGAAAAGTGAAACGGTGGATGGCAGCAGTCGGGTTAGAACTCGCCGAACATAAAACGGAAGCCGTACTAGTATGCAGCCGCAAGAAATGAGAAACAATCACCATCAGGGTAGGCGACCAAAAAATAACGTCAAAACCGGTGATCAAATACCTAGGTGTGATGATTGACGCTGGGGTCGCTTACAAGGAATACCTTGAAATAACGTGCGGCAAAACTGCAGAATAATGACAAATATTGGAGGAACCAAACAACAAAGGAGACTAATTTTGTCAAGAGTTGCGCAGTCAAAAATTATGTATGCGGCACCAATATGGGCAGTGAAAATGAAGTCTCACTCAAGAAGAGTTAATTCCGTAGTTGCGCTCTTCGGACGGGATCAGATGAAACTAGTTATGTTATTGCGGGAATGATACATCTTGGCTATTGAGCTAATCTTGAGATGGACTTACGATGCCAAAATGCAGGAATCCCTTGCTCCAGTGAAAGATTGAGCTGGCAGAAAGACAGCGAAGAATGGGAACATGGCAGGAAAGACGGAATCAGTCAAGAAAGGAAGGTGAACCCATCGACTTATGCCTGATATTCATAAATGGATGAACCACAGAGAAGTGGATTTTTATCTTATCTAGTTCTTAACCGGATATGGCTGCCTCAGAGCTTATTTAAGCAAGCTTGTGCTTGATGAATCTCCGAATTGCTCAAACTGTGCCCACATTTTCGCCCAGAACGCTGAGGTCTTGAGGAAATAATTGAAGAAATACCTCCCGAGAACATCGTAAACCATATGTTCACATCGAATGCAGTATGGGATGCAGTGAAACAAACAGCAGCTATAATCCGAAAGGAACTTCGGCGCTTGAAAGACTCTGGGATAGCAACCAAACCCAACCGGAAACACCCTCAGAACAAGGAACGTCAAGCAGAGTAAAAAGAGCATAAAGTGCTAACCAGCCCCACGAAGTAATACCTAACGGTGGGTTAGTACGTAGGTGTATTCCTAGCATCGAGTATTAAGGTTTGCGAACCGTGCATCCCTGGGTTACTAGTGCCTTTAGAAGATTACACATCCGTTGGAGCAACCAACAAAAAAACGCTCTTGGGGGCTTGAAGAAGATCAATAAAAATGAACTATGGACATTACACATTTGGGGATCTGCATGGCGATTGATCGGGAAACTACTGACTGCCCAAAACATGGATTGGGCCAGTACCGCAACAATCAAGTTCGTAATGTAGTGCTTGCTTTACCTCCTCGCGGTGGTCCCCGGGCAACTACATGTATAAAGCCTCATACATGCAGGCAAAAATTGCAAGTGTAAGTAAGGATGAGATTATTACCGCGATCAGAGCACTGAAAACTAATAAGGCGGTAGGACTTGACGGCATTCCCGCGGAGCTTTTACGAGCTGCGCCAACTGCATCGGCAGATGTATTGTTCCCACTTGTTCCTCCTGTGTCGACCACATCAACACCCTGCGGATCATTATCGAGCAATGTGTTGAATATCGATCGCCACTTCACCTGCTGTTCATCGATTTTGAAAAAGCGTTTGATAGTGTCAATCGGGAATTTATTTGGCGTTCCTTGCGCAGGAGAGTCATTCCTGATAAACTAATAGCAATTATCAAGGCTACATATGATGGGTCCACATGTCACGTATTGCACAGAGGAAGGCTGTCAGAAGAATTCGAATTCCAAAGTGTGGTTCGGCAAGGCTGCATACTCTCACCAATACTATTTTTATTGGTGATTAGCGACGTGCAGGAAACGGAGGAATTCGATAGACTCTGACATCTGAACTCAAACACCTCGACTACGCCGACAACGTATGCCTACTGTCACATAGAATTATGGACCTTCACGAAATGACAACAAACGTGGAGAGAGAGGCAGCCGTCGTCGGGCTGAAAATTTACTCGGCAAAAACAAAAATGATCAGCCTAGGACTGAGCTCATCAGCTCATGTATACATTGCTGGACAAACGGTTGAGAGAGTTGAGAGTTTTCAATACCTTGGAAGTATTTTCTCAACCGATGGCGGAACCGAACTGGATGTAGCCAACCGAATAGGCAAAGCAAAATCTGCGTTTGGGATGCTATCTACAGTTTGGCGTAGCAATGCGATTAGCTTAACCACCAAGCTACGACTGTTCCGTTCCAATGTAGAATCCGTGCTGCTATATGGATGTGGTACCTGGAGGGTAACCGCCACTATCACGAGAAAGCTGCAAACGTTCGTCAATATGTTCTTACGTCATATCTTTACGATTTTCTGGCCAAACCGTATCTCTAACAACCAACTCTATTAGAGAACGGGACATGAACCTATAGCGACAGCAATACGACGATAAAAGTGGCAGTGGATTGGACATACTCTCCGAAAGGGTGACAGGTCCATAGCTAACCACGCGATGCAATGGAACCTGCTAACTCAGGATGGCAAAATACGCGGGGCTCCTAGGAGTACGTGGCGCAGAACAGTTGAGAAGGAAGCACGGCAACTAAAATTATTAAAATGTGAACTGGGCAAAGATAATTTTAAGACAAAAACAATAAATAGTAATAAGTTACGTTTAAGAAGAATGAGAATGACTGTAACAAATTCTAAGGAATGGTGTTTTTTTTTTTTTTATTCTTGTGGAAATTTTGCATAAAAACAAATTTTTACTAAGTGGGTAGGACAATTCCAAAAGTTAATACCCCATTACCCTTATAACCATCAAGTATTACTAATTTTTACGAAAAAAACGTGGTATGCCATCTGTTAGCATATACCCAAACTGACCCTGTTGTGATCCCGATTTACGAGTTGATTAATCGTCTGACTTTAATGAGGGAAATTCAAAGAAAATCAAAATATAAGAGAATAAAAAACGCACGCGTGGTTGAAAGATCGAATGGGAGAGAAAATGCGAAATTGCAACAAACAGCAAACGTCAGTCGCTGTGATTCCCCTACTGCTCAGCTGGGGTGGGTCGTGGGTAAATACAATGGTAAGTTAATGGGCGACAGGTAACCATTTACAGGAAAAGAATGTAAAATCATAACAAGCAACAACGACTTGCTGCTTAGCCAAGGAACCGGAAAATCACTCGAGGTGAAAATAAAACGATCCCCATTCGACTTTTCTGGTACAGTAGAAAACAAACTGTTCGGAGTATTAGACGAATCATACGCAGAACACTATGAGCAACAAATTCAGGAAACACTATCAAATGAAAATCACCTGCTCGAATTGATGAAAAACCAGATATCGGTAGCAGAATGAACAAGTAATATATTACAGAAAAATACTGAAACTATTACTGCACAACTGCAAGCGTTCCAAAACGACTTAGAAAAGCTAAAGAGCATTTCCGCCAATTCAAACAACCAGAAGGATGCATAGCAGAAGTTTTTAGCATTATCAGCATATGCGACCTTAGCAATGTCAAATTACCAACAAACATCTTGCTAAAATAAATCCTCTAGTGATAACACCCGGCCAACTTCGATCGCAGCTAACGCTGATAAGAAACCACTTACCTCCTACTCTGTAGCAAGAGGCGAAACGCATTCAAGTTTGTTAGGACTGTACAAACTTTTATGGGCTAGAGGATTCGACATATGTAAAAGTGCGTTTAATCAACACAGAGGACTTTGACCTATTCAAGATCAAACCCGTTCCGACTCCACATAAAAATGAAAACGTGTTTATTGAGCCGTCTCTAGATTATCGTACGGTGAATCTATTACGAGAATCCTACTATGAAATGACAAGGAAGGAGCTAAACAAGTGCACAAAGAACTACCGAAGAATATTTGTGCCAGCAACAGTATCCAATGTTTAATCGCCAGTCAGCAGATGTGAATTGGAGCTACTGGACGCACCGAACTGAGTTGTCATCCTATTGTAAGCTGCGCAGTATCAAAGCATCCCTTATTTGGATTCAGCTAAGCGATGGAAACAGTTGGATCTACGTCCTGGACAGGATGTATACTTTTAACGCGGTTTGTGGTAAACAGGTCAAGGAGCTTTCACTGCAGGATGACGGGATATTAACACTACAACAAAACTGTATACTTCAACAAGATTCGATGACCATCACCTCACCTAGCAGCAGTTCCAACAGCAGTAATGCAGCATTCATACCAGTTACAAACATTACAGAGGTGTTGTCTGAAAGCCCTAGGAACATATTTAAGCCACTTGTCATTCGACACATCACACTCAAATCGAACCACAAAGACATCAAAGTTCTAAAGAAATGGATGACATACATACAAAATGAGGAGCATTTGCCTAATACGTCAGCAGTACATCCCCTACATCATGGCTTAACATATAGCCTAATTCCCGCAATATTTCTTCTGATTACTTCCTATGTTATATGGCGATGCTGTAAGAGGAGCAAGAAAATTATGCAGATAGAGGTCCAGACTGAGGAACTCCCACCAATACCTTCAACTAGACATTTTACCGCAACCGACTTCTAACCGACTAATTTGTATTTTCCTTTCTAACGACTCGAATGTCTATAGTGTCATTTTTGTTTCCATCTAAGTCAGCAAAGATAAATACACCTGCTTGTAATTGCTGACTTAGCATCTGATTTCAACAATTGTACAAAATGCAGCGACCCAGTCGTCAACAAAAATTTTAGTGTTTTAGTTAGACTTCCCCCCACCAATGATGAGGACTTTAACAACAATTCTCAAATCAACAGATGTAATAGCATCTCCTTATAACATTTTTGCAATATACCACTGTTCCAGTGCCATTTGGATATATTTTGTTAATAACAATGGTACTTTTTCTCAGAATTGTTTTGATACTTTCTTTTTTCTGGTGGGACATTTTTTCTCAAAGCTTAGCGGCAATACTGCTGTGTGAATGTGCCGAACATGCACCAGAAGTGCATTAACCACAGGAAACCCATTTGAGTAGTCAACTTCACTTACACATAGTGTTCAGAATGTTTGTGCCCTCTGCTGTGCTGGCTTTCTGACTTCCTAATCAATTAAACACAAAAATAAAAATTGCCCATGTTTAGGGGGGTGTAATCGACTGACTATGAATTGTCGAACAGTCTGCAATAAATTTTAACTGAGAATCGTTCTGCAAAATATCACAAGTAAATGCTTTTATTATTATGATATGTATTGACTTATTTTTAAACGACTATTTTACCTTTGTACTACCTCATACTATAAAATAAGACCATATCTGGGGGTAATTGGTATACAGGTTAAGGAGGAAGAAGTATTGGTGAAATTCATTTTTGCATATTAATAATATGATATGAAAAAGTTTTTTTGTTAAGTTGGCTGTAGTAAATTACCATTTTAGGCACTTTTGACCAAAACCGTGGTATGCCACTTTATAGAATTTTGTAAAAGTAGATTAAAAATGAAAACAAAATAAAGTGCACGACTGGGTCGTAGGTACTTGCACCGTAATGCTATAAGTGTATAATTTTATCAGGATTAAAGTCCAAGTCTTGCTCTTCCCAGTAAAGTAGGCGTGGCATTCCGCGTTTAATGGAATAATAGTCATAACATTGTAGGAGTTTACTCAATGTTTTGTTTTTATAAAAATGCCCATAAAAAGTGGGTGTGGCCAGATAGGGTTTTTGAATGAATTATAGAGAATTTGAAGGTCTATTATATTTTGAAAAAAAATGAGTTTTATAAAAGTGGGCGTGGCATTCCAAAATTTGGTATGCCATTATTTTGCACTTGTCTTATAACCTACAAATAATAATTTTTAGCCCAATCGCCGAACAAATACCCGAGAAACAGCTGATTTTCAATATTACCGTTATTCGAATTTTTCGTGAAAAACGTGGTATGCCACCTCATAGCATATGCCCAACCTAACCCACACATCGAATTTTATCGAAATCGATAGAACCGTTTTTGAGAAAATCCATTTTAACTGAAATCGGCCTTAAGTAAACTACCCTTAATTTTGAGGTTAGAATGAAAATTCAAATAGGGAATATCCCACAGACCCTATATATGAAGTTTGAAGAAAATCCGTTCAGCCGTTTAGGCTGTAGTCGAATATACAGACAGACAGAAAGACTGAGAGACTGACAGACTGACAGACTGACAGACTGACAGACTGACAGACTGACAGACTGACAGACTGACAGACTGACAGACTGACAGACTGACAGACTGACAGACAGACTGACAGACAGACTGACAGACAGACTGACAGACAGACTGACAGACAGACTGACAGACAGACTGACAGACAGACTGACAGACAGACTGACAGACAGACGGAATTGCCGGACCTACTTTTTTGGACTTCTCCATCATAGTAATGTCAAGTTTGATTAAAGTCTCGAGTTCGATTTTTTTCACGATTGCAATACTTGCCCTATAGGTATAGGTGCAAGTAAAAATAACGAGCGGAAAGCTTTCGAGAAAATCGTACTTGTGTGGAATTGGCTGTAAGCAAATTATCTTTCAAAACAGTTTAAGCCAAAAACGTAGTGCACTATCTTATATGGTTATAAGAGATTATAGGTAACATAAAAATTAATCGAAATCGTTGGAGCTGAGAAAATCCATTTTTATTGAAATCGGCCTTAAGTAAAGTACCCTCAAATTTGAGGTTAGGGAAATTTAGTTTTGTTCAGTTTATTGCTTTTACAAATACAAGTTTCTGCAATAAAATTAACTAAATTCAATTTTGTCCACGTATTTACATGTTCTTGAACGATCGACGTTGTCTTCCATAATTAATGGGAATGTTTGTTCTGGTGCCGTGAAATAAGGCCAAATGTTTAAATATGGCCTTATTACGCTTTGGGCTCAGTTACAAATGAACTAGGTTTAAAATAAAACAAATTTGCTTCAATATATTGAGAAAAATGAAAATAGATTTTTTCCGTATTGTTATTCATGAGCACATAAATGAATGGGCAGATCTGAAATAAGCATTTCTTCTTAGTACAAAATTCTATTCATATTCAATTTTTAGGTATATCTATGAACAAAATAAATACTTAATATTTTAAAAATTTAATGCTGAGACATTTGAAACATTTTAACATTAGAGCAATTTATGTCACTTATGTAAATGCATAAACAGCGCAATATGTATGGGGGCATGCTGCCCCCTGCAGCCCTCCTGCTTGGGGTCACTGTTGGATTTTGGGTAGGTGCAAGATGGTATATGCTAAGTTTCATGGGTATAAAGAAAGTGTGCAAACACCCAACTTCTGAAATACCCTAAATCCAACAGTACATACAGTAGTGTGCAAAAGATTTGCAATTTTTTTTTTCTTTCTTTGACGTTTTATTTGATTAATTGTTCAACAAAGGATAATATTGTAAAAACTTTAACATAAATCTGTTACTGACATAACAGTCTTAGGTCTTAGCAATAAAAATGGGAAAAGTTAGTTTTGTTGTTACAGAAAAAAAAGGTTAGCTTGCCAACTATGAAGCTGTGCAAAACATATGCAAGTTTTTTATTTTTTGCATATTTCTGTTTTAATTTCCGGGATATGCATATCAGGTTAGCAAAATAGTTTTCTTTATCATAAAATTTATGTTCATAGGCAGTTTTTTATTTAGTTTTCACTAAATTTCCGTTTAAAAAATTACTGGGAAAAAGTATGATACCCGAACAAAGTAGCTCGTAATCTAGGCTCTCAAAAACTGATCGAAGCAAATTGAGATAGCTGAATGATTCAAGATTCATGAATCAGCTGTTCCACGGATAATTACAAAATTTCAACAAAATGTATCAATTGCAACGCTTCATTTTGGTGGTCGTCCCCGAAAAACAGGCGCGCGAACTGATAAGACAATTTTAAATATTATCTGGCGATATCCTTTCCGGACCTCAACTGCAATTGTTAAGGACTTAAACTTCCCTATTGATGCAAGCACAGTTCGTAGACGCGCAAAAGAAACCAATTTGAGGGCATACTGAGCTGTTAAGACGCCTCTATTATTTGACAAAAAAATTGCTTCTAATTTCATATTATTTAGATTCAGTTTGCTCATAAATATTCAACTTGGTCAGTGAAACAGTGGAGAACCGTTTTATTTAGTGACGAGAGTAAGTTCAATATCTTGTCCACCGATTGTATTGCTTACGTTCGTCGAGAGCCAGGTACACGATTAAATCGGAGAAACATCCGAGCTAGTGTGAAGCATGGGGGCGGTTTCGTTTGGGAATGCTTTTCGGCTCAACCATGTAGTCCCTTACACCAAATAACGGGAAATCTGGGCTGTTTTGTTTATAAATATATCATCGATACTGTCATACTTCCATACGCTGAGGAAGAGATGCCGTTGTTGTAGAGGTTTCAACAAGACATCGATCCGAAGCACACCTCAAAGTTTGTTAAAGAATTTTTGGAAGATCGGGGAGTTAATGTTTTAGATTGGCCTCCACAATCCCCCGACTTAAACGCAATAGAAAACTAAAGGGGTATCCTAAAACAGAAGATAAAGGGACAACGGTTTACTTCACAAAAGCATCTTTATGACGCGTTAAAGGATGAGTGAGAAAAAAATTCATTGTAAGTTAATAAACTCTCTTTTTGCTTACATGCCTAAAAGAAAAAATGGTTTTTGAACCAAATATTGAGAGATAAAAAAATTGTATATGTTTTGCACAGCTTCAAATTGAATTAACTCGTTATTTTTTGTATTACAAAATATCAAAAGTACATCTTGGGGATTTTTTTGTTTCTTTTATATATTGAACTGTAAGTAACATTTTTGACTAAATTTTTTATTCTAATTATTTCGTTAGAGTATTTAATAAAGGAAATTATTGTATTTGAAAAAAAAAATGCAAATGTTTTGCACACTACTGTATATATTGCGCTGTTTATGTATTTACATAAGGCCAAATTTGGTCTTATTTCACTCACTGGTTTGGCCTTATTTCGCTTTGTGAAAGTGAACCTTAATGTGGCCTTATTTCGCTGCACCGTTTGCCCTTACTAATAAAGCCATAATACATTAAATTTAATTTTGTTCACTGTTACCAGGAGGGTCAGCACGATGGCGGATAGCTAAACGACCTGTATAATAGATTAGCTGCGAATAACCAATAAGCAGTACCCGACCAAGAACGGCAAAAACGGAGGTCGTGACGGAAAAAACACATACATATGCCCAAGGCAAGGCATTATGCGACCCATGCCGAGGCCTGAATGGTGCTGGGGACAAAACATTCCTTCCAGCACCGCTAATGGAGTCCTCTGGTTGTAATGTAGCCCTACCACATTACAGAGGTCTCTGATGTGGTGGTATTTTCTTTCCCACATACAGCACTTTTGAAGAATTCCAGGTCATGTTGGATGGGCTCGTGGATGATGCTAAAGGCCGTAGCCCAATAATCATGGCTGGGGATTTCAACGCATGGGCCACTGATTGGGGCAGCACTCGAAGCAATAGAAGAGATGAGGCACTGCTCACAGCTTTATCGTCACTAGATATAATACTGCTCAATACGGGAAGCGAGTACACCTTTAGCAGAAATGACATAGATTCCGTAGTTGACATCACTTTCGTAACTAGTTCCCTAGCGAGAGGCTCCAAGTGGAGGGTAAGTAAACAGTACACTCACAGCGACCACCTGGAGATCCTGTTTGTAATAGAACAGAAAAGAGCCAAGCAGGAACTCCCACCAAAAGGCACAAAGAATGGGGTGGACAATACGCATACTGGGCGATGAATCGTTTACCCTCTCCTTTCGAGAATCTACAATAAGGCCAGGTACTGCAAATGCTATGACTGCTGAGATTACTAAACAAGTATGGAGAGCATGCGAAGCATCCATGGTCCAGAAAACGTCAACAAATCGCCGTAGACCAGTACATTGGTTGAACCAAGAGATAGCAGCAAGTGCCATAGAGGGAGAATATGTACTGTTACAGCGATCCAGAGGTTTGGCCTCCCATACAGATACAGATACAATACAAGGATAGGCGTGGATATCTGAAATTAGCAATTCGGAGAGGCAAAACCGACAAAGAACTCTGCCACCAAGCAGATGTAAATTCTTGAGGTACCGCATATAAAACAGTTATGGTAAAACTCATACTCTTTGCTAATGCAAAGCGTATACCAGCACCTCAGGAAATACATGAAATCGCCAAGGTCACGGAAACAGAACTTTTGGCAGTGTGCAAACAGTTCGATGACAATAAGTCATTTGGGTTGGATGGGATACCGAACAAAACCCTTAAGCTAGCCATAAACACAAATACGGAACCGTTCCAAAAAATGCAGAACAAGTGTCTGACCAAAAGGGTCTTTCCAGACCAATGGAAAGAACAACGGCTACTGCCTAAAGGAAAAAAAACACCAGATGAGCCTTCGTCATACCGTCCCATATGCCCGTTAGACACAATGCGTAAAATACTGGAAAGAATTAAATGCACTGGACTGGAAGTGGCAATAAATGAAGCTGCGGGACTTTCAAACGATTTAGACAAGCCAGTTCTACAATCGATGCAATACGGAGGGTAATCATTATTTTGGAAGATGCTATCCACGGCAAAAGATGGAGAGGAGACGCAAAGAAATACGGTGCTCTAATAACACTGAACGTCAAAAACGCGTTCAATTCTACAAACTGGGGACATATTTAGAGAAATGATGGTGCCAGGGTTCCTCATCAAAATAATATTAAATTATTTCGAGAAACGGTGCCTGTTTTACGATACCGACGATGGGGTAAGACAGTACTACATATCTGCCGGAGTATCAGAAGGATCGGTACTAGGTCCTATCCTGTGGAACCTTATGCATAATTGGGTTCTGAGGCTTGAAATCCCCAAAGAAGCAAAACTCATAGGCTTTTGCCGGTGATATCGCAATTGAGATGACAGCGACATACCTGGAAGAAATAGAGAACATTGGGAATAAATGTATCTGAAAAGTGAAACGGTGGATGGCAGCAGTCGGGTTAGAACTCGCCGAACATAAAACGGAAGCCGTACTAGTATGCAGCCGCAAGAAATGAGAAACAATCACCATCAGGGTAGGCGACCAAAAAATAACGTCAAAACCGGTGATCAAATACCTAGGTGTGATGATTGACGCTGGGGTCGCTTACAAGGATCACCTTGAAATAAAGTGCGGCAAAGCTGCTCGGGTGTGTACTGCCTTATCCAGAATAATGACAAATATTGGAGGAATCAAACAACAAAGGAGACTAATTTTGTCAAGAGTTGCGCAGTCAAAAATTATGTATGCGGCACCAATATGGGCAGTGAAAATTAAGTCTCACTCAAGAAGAGTTAATTCCGTAGTTGCGCTCTTCGGACGGGTTCAGATGAAACTAGATATGTTATTGCGGGAATGATACATCTTGGCTATTGAGCTTCGATGGACTTACGATGCCAAAATGCAGGAATCCCTTGCTCCAGTGAAAGATTGAGCTGGCAGAAAGACAGCGAAGAATGGGAACATGGCAGGAAATGGAATCAGTCAAGAAAGGAAGGTGGACCCATCGACTTATGCCTGATATTCATAAATGGATGAACCACAGAGAAGTGGATTTTTATCTTACCTAGTTCATAACCGAATATGGCTGCTTCAGAGCTTATTTAAGCAAGTTTGTGCTTGATGAATCTCCAAATTGCTCAAACTGTGGAGAGGCCAGAGAAGATGCAGAGCATATACTTTTCAGTGCCCACATTTTGCCCAGAACGACATAATTGAAGAAATACCTCCCGAGAACATCGTAAACCATATGTTCACATCGAATTTAGTATGGGATGCAGTGAAACAAACAGCAGCTATAATCCGAAAGGAGATTCGGCGCTGGAAAGGCTCTGGGAGAGCAACCAAACCCAACCGGAAACACCCTCAGAACAAGGAACGTCAAGCAGAGTAAAAAGAGCATAAAGTGCTAACCAGCCCTACGAGGTAATACCTAACGGTGGGGTGTGAGTTAGTACGTAGGCGTATTGCTAGCATCGAGTTTTAAGGTTTGCGAATCGTGCATCCCTGGGTTACTAGTATCTTTAGAAGATTACACATTCGTTGGAGCTACCAAAAAAAAAAAAACTTTCTTGGGGGATTGAAGAAGATCAATAACAATGGAATATAGACATTACACAAATGATCGAACAAATGATATCAAAAAAAACAAAACTAAAAGAAATCAGCAACCTGAGACTAGACAAAATATCGGCACACCAATAATCGGCACAATATAAAATAGAAATATAGTGCCGACTAGAAAAAAAACACCAGCAATAAGATTTTTCAAAGAATATTGTCCTCTAAAATGTATTTATTTATTTATTTTTTTTTTATTTATTTTTATTCATTCCAACTTAAACTATAATTTTACAATGTTCATTACAAAAATTCAAGTTCATTAAGAGAGAAGATAATCCTTCTTTAACTATGACAGATTGTGTTGAATGATATAAAAATTATACAATTCAAACTAATATAAAGTGGGGTAAGTACTACATAATATGTGGTGAAGGATATAAGTACATATTCCATAGAAAGAATTCAAAAACAACTATTTAGACTGCATAGTGGTGATAGAATAAGAGTAGTTAGTTTCAATGCACACATCGAAAGATAGCATCAATGTTCATATAATCAATATTAAAAAGCCAATCCTTAACTTTCTTTAGAAATTAATGAAAAGTATTAGTTTGTCTTATCACAATAGGTAGTTAATAAAAACATCTGGCAGCAGTAATAGTAAAAAAGTGAGCAAATTTGGTTTTATGTGCGACAGGAACATTTAGACGTTCTATACAGAATGTTACCGCTACGCTTGAAAAATTCTCTAAGAACTTTGAAAATGTAAAGATGCCTTAATGGAAGAATGTGTAAGTCTTTGAAAAGCGGCCAACAATGAGTTAAGCGATTTTTATCGCAAATTATTCTAATTAGACATTTTTGTGTTTTAAATAAGGGATCAAAAGTGTTATTATAAGCCCCTCCCCAACTTGTAATCATAGTTAGTGTTTGCTTAGAACAGTATGGTTTTAAGAGATACAATTTTCATATTACCTGCATCATATTCGATTTTATAGCTTGTACATGTGCTTTCCAATTTGACTTTGAATCAATTAAAACACCCAAATACCTGTATTCACTAACGGATTTAATTTGAAAACACTTATCTGAACATGGAAGCGTATCATTATTGTGGTCTGGCACAATTATGAGACTGAAATGAGAGTCAAATGCCATGCTAAGATCAAGATTATTATTACATCATAAGTTTAGTTTTAGTACTGACCACTAGCTTGATTATTTTGATTATTAAAATGTGAACTGGGCAAAGATAATTTTAAGACTAAAACAATAAATGGTAATAAGTTACGTTTAAGAAGAATGAGAATGACTGTAACAAAGTTAAGGAGCTTCTAAGTGAAATAGGCATTTTTCGTATACCCATAAAGATGATAAATTGCAGTCATTTCTAGTTAAGGGTTTTAGCGTTGGATACAGTCCAAAAGACGAGCTGAAAAAAAATTAACATAGAGAACCTAAACTTATGCACGCTTTCAGATACGTTACGGCGAAGTCTAGATGTGATAATAGAGTTCTATCGATTATTGCGGGACAGTTATCTCCGTCTATCAGAGTAAATAAAGTGCACGACTGGGCCGTACGTACTTGCACCGTAATGCTATAAGTGTATAATTTTATCAGGATTAAAGTCCAAGTCTTGCTCTTCCAGTAAAGTAGGCGTGGCATTCCGCGTTTAATGGAATAATAGTCATAACATTGTAGGAGTTTACTCAATGTTTTGTTTTTATAAAAATGCCCATAAAAAGTGGGTGTGGCCAGATAGGGTTTTTGAATGAATTATAGAGAATTTGAAGGTCTATTACTTTGCTTAAATAATTTTTTCTCAATTTCTAGTAAAAATTTTGAAACAAAATAAGTTTTATAAAAGTGGGCGTAGCATTCCAAAATTTGGTATGCCATTATTTTGCACTTGTCTTATAACCTACAAGTAATAATTTTTAGCCCAATCGCCGAACAAATACCCGAGAAACATCTGATTTTCAATATTACCGTTATTCGAATTTTTTGTGAAAAGCGTGGTATGCCACCTCATAGCATATGCCCAAACTAACCCACACATCAAATTTTATCGAAATCGTTAGAGCCGTTTTTGAGAAAATCCATTTTAACTGAAATCGGCCTTAAGTAAACTACCCTTAATTTTGAGGTTAGAATGAAAATTCAAATTTCGCCTCTAGGGAATATCCCACAGACCCTATATATGAAGTTTGAAGTAAATCCGTTCAGCCGTTTAGGCTGTAGTCGAATATACAGATAGACAGACTGACAGACTGACAGACAGACAGACGGAATTGCCGGACCTACTTTTTTGGACTTACAATGCCAAAATGCAGGAATCCCTTGCTCAAGTGAAAGATTGAGCTGGCAGAAAGACAGTGAAGAATGGGAACATGGCAGGAAATGGAATCAGTCAAGAAAGGAAGGTGGACCCATCGACTTATGCCTGATATTCATAAATGGATGAACCACAGAGAAGTGGATTTTTATCTTACCTAGTTCATAACCGAATATGGCTGCTTCAGAGCTTATTTAAGCAAGTTTGTGCTTGATGAATCTCCAAATTGCTCAAACTGTGGAGAGGCCAGAGAAGATGCAGAGCATATACTTTTCAGTGCCCACATTTTGCCCAGAACGACATAATTGAAGAAATACCTCCCGAGAACATCGTAAACCATATGTTCACATCGAATTTAGTATGGGATGCAGTGAAACAAACAGCAGCTATAATCCGAAAGGAGCTTCGGCGCTGGAAAGGCTCTGGGAGAGCAACCAAACCCAACCGGAAACACCCTCAGAACAAGGAACGTCAAGCAGAGTAAAAAGAGCATAAAGTGCTAACCAGCCCTACGAGGTAATACCTAACGGTGGGGTGTGAGTTAGTACGTAGGCGTATTGCTAGCATCGAGTTTTAAGGTTTGCGAATCGTGCATCCCTGGGTTACTAGTATCTTTAGAAGATTACACATTCGTTGGAGCTACCAAAAAAAAAAAAACTTTCTTGGGGGATTGAAGAAGATCAATAACAATGGAATATAGACGTTACACAAATGATCGAACAAATGATATCAAAAAAAACAAAACTAAAAGAAATCAGCAACCTGAGACTAGACAAAATATCGGCACACCAATAATCGGCACAATATAAAATAGAAATATAGTGCCGACTAGAAAAAAAACACCAGCAATAAGATTTTTCAAAGAATATTGTCCTCTAAAATGTATTTATTTATTTATTTTTATTCATTCCAACTTAAACTATAATTTTTTACAATGTTCATTATAAAAATTCAAGTTCATTAAGAGAGAAGATAATCATTCTTTAACTATGAAAGTTTGTGTTGAATGATATAAAAATTATACAATTCAAACTAATATAAAGTGGGGTAAGTACTATATAATATGTGGTGAAGGATATAAGTACATATTCCATAGAAAGAATTCAAAAACAACTATTTAGACTGCATAGTGGTGATAGAATAAGAGTAGTTAGTTTCAATGCACGCATCGAAAGATAGCATCAATGTTCATATAGTCAATATTAAAAAGCCAATCCTTAACTTTCTTTAGAAATTAATGAAAAGTATTAGTTTGTCTTATCACAATAGGTAGTTAATAAAAACATCTGGCAGCAGTAATAGTAAAAAAGTGAGCAAATTTGGTTTTATGTGCGACAGGAACATTTAGACGTTCTATACAGAATGTTACCGCTACGCTTGAAAAATTCTCTAAGAACTTTGAAAATGTAAAGATGCCTTAATGGAAGAATGTGTAAGTCTTTGAAAAGCGGCCAACAATGAGTTAAGCGATTTTTATCGCAAATTATTCTAATTAGACATTTTTGTGTTTTAAATAAGGGATCAAAAGTGTTATTATAAGCCCCTCCCCAACTTGTAATCATAGTTAGTGTTTGCTTAGAACAGTATGGTTTTAAGAGATACAATTTTCGTATTACCTGCATCATATTCGATTTTATAGCTTGTACATGTGCTTTCCAATTTAACTTTGAATCAATTAAAACACCCAAATACCTGTATTCACTAACGGATTTAATTTGAAAACACTTATCTGAACATGGAAGCGTATCATTATTGTGGTCTGGCACAATTATGAGACTGAAATGAGAGTCAAATGCCATGCTAAGAACAAGATTATTATTGCATCATAAGTTTAGTTTTAGTACTGACCACTAGCTTGATTATTTTGATTATTAAAATGTGAACTGGGCAAAGATAATTTTAAGACTAAAACAATATATGGTAATAAGTTACGTTTAAGAAGAATGAGAATGACTGTAACAAAGTTAAGGACCTTCTAAGTGAAGTAGGCATTTTTCGTATACCCATAAAGATGATAAATTGCAGTCATTTCTAGTTAAGGGTTTTAGCGTTGGATACAGTCCAAAAGACGAGCTGAAAAAAAATTAACATAGAGAACCTAAACTTATGCACGCTTTCAGATACGTTACGGCGAAGTCTAGATGTGATAATAGAGTTCTATCGATTATTGCGGGACAGTTATCTCCGTCTATCAGAGTAAATAAAGTGCACGACTGGGCCGTACGTACTTGCACCGTAATGCTATAAGTGTATAATTTTATCAGGATTAAAGTCCAAGTCTTGCTCTTCCAGTAAAGTAGGCGTGGCATTCCGCGTTTAATGGAATAATAGTCATAACATTGTAGGAGTTTACTCAATGTTTTGTTTTTATAAAAATGCCCATAAAAAGTGGGTGTGGCCAGATAGGGTTTTTGAATGAATTATAGAGAATTTGAAGGTCTATTACTTTGCTTAAATAATTTTTTCTCAATTTCTAGTAAAAATTTTGAAACAAAATAAGTTTTATAAAAGTGGGCGTGGCATTCCAAAATTTGGTATGCCATTATTTTGCACTTGTCTTATAACCTACAAGTAATAATTTTTAGCCCAATCGCCGAACAAATACCCGAGAAATACTATACCTATAGGGCAAGTATTGTATTCGTGCAAAATTTGGAACTCGAGATTTTAATCAAACTTGACATTACTATAATGGAGAAGTCCAAAAAAGTAGGTCCGCCAATGCCGTCTGTCTGTCTGTCTGTCTGTCAGTCTGTCAGTCTGTCAGTCTGTCAGTCTGTCAGTCTGTCAGTCTGTCTGTCTGTCTGTATATTCGACTACAGCCTAAACGGCTGAACGGATTTACTTCAAACTTCATATATAGGGTCTGTGGGATATTCCCTAGAGGCGAAATTTGAATTTTCATTCTAACCTCAAAATTAAGGGTAGTTTACTTAAGGCCGATTTCTGTTAAAATGGATTTTCTCGAAAACGGCTCCAACGATTTCGATAAAATTTGATGTGTGGGTTAGTTTGGATATATGCTATGAGGTGGCATACCACGTTTTTCACGAAAAATTCGAATAACGGTTATATTGAAAATCAGCTGTTTCTCGGGTATTTGTGCGGTGATTGGGCTAAAAATTATTATTTGTAGGTTATAAGACAAGTGCAAAATAATGGCATACCAAATTTTGGAATACCACGCCCACTTTTATAAAAATTATTTTTTTTCAAAATTTTTACTAGAAATTGAGAAAAAATTATTTAAGCAAAGTAATAGGCCTTAAAATTCTCTATAATTCACTCAAACACCCTATCTGGCCACGCCCACTTTTTATGGGCATTTTTATAAAAAGAAAACATTGAGTAAACTCCTACAATGTTATGACTATTATTCCATCGAAACGCGGAATGCCACGCCTACTTTACTGGGAAGAGCAAGACTTGGACTTTAATCCTGATAAAATTATACACTTATAGCATTACGGTGCAAGTACGTACGACCCAGTCGTGCACTTTATTTTTTTTATTCCTGCGAACATTTTGCATGAAAATAAATTTTTATAAAGTGGGTAGGACAATTCCAAAAGTTAATACCCCATTACCTTTATTTTTTTTTACGAAAAGGTTTCCAAGGTTATTAACAATGAACTGTTTCTGGCCCCTGTCTTTCTGGTGGGGAACTGTAATGGTGTTGGTGGAGACTCTCTTACGGCTTCGAGTCCTCGGTCTAACTCCACTCTATTCGTTTATACATTTTAGTGATTGCAGGGCTAATTATAAAACTAATTATAAAACTAGTCAAATGACCCAAAGAAAAAGGATAAGTTAACCCCGGAACTATGTACCTATCGCGTAAACCATGGTGTAGTCATTACATCCCAATCCAGAGAATTGGGAGCAACATATCCTTTTTGAGTTCTCTTTTTAGAGATTTATAATTATGTTTTTTGCCGAAGAAAACAATCAATTGGGTTTAAAGTGGGCCTCCTGGCCTAATACTTTGGGCGGCAGATTTCATTGGTAAGTAGGAGCCTTTTCTTGACCTCTTTGTAGAATTACTCGTTTCGGATGAGTCTCCAGGCGGTCTACCTAGCTCTTCCTGCTTCAGACTCGTTCGTCTGGCCTGAGATACCAGCTTTCTTATCCCCTTCGAGTATATGAGAGAGAGGGCGTACTGAGTTGGAAATCAACCCAGGAGCGCTCAGTTAACCATAGCTCATAGCAACAACAAATAAAAGAGAAAAAGCAAGGCGAAAACTCTGGATGGGTGAGAATGGGTAGGATGGAGTGGACAAGGACTTCTGTGCGTTATTTGAACGCAACAACCCAAATATCAAATTTTATCGAAATCGTTTTTGAGAAAATCCATTTAAACTAAAATTAAGTACCCTTAGTTTTGAGGTTAGAATAAAAATTCGGATTTCGCCTCGATTTGTGGCCCACAGACCCCTGATATAAAATTTGAAGCAAATCCTTCCACCCGTTTAGATTGCAGTCGAGCGTACAGACAGACAGAATTGGCAGACTCACTTTTTTTTAACTTCTTTAGCATAGTAATGCCAAATTTAATTCAAATCTCGAGTTCGAAAAGTTTCAGGAAGTTTCTGATATCGATATACGGGATTGATGAATTATTATACAAATTTTTGCGATATGAATTCCCAAATATGTAGTAAAGATGATAATATCTATGGTGTACGAAATGAAATACGAAATAAATGACAGTTACTACGCCGCTTCTCTTTAACATCTATATTTCTGAAATGTTAAGGGGATTGGGTAATTCGACAGCGTTTGCTGACGACGTTATTCTGTATATAAGTGACTCAAAAATCAGGTATACAAAATGTTCCTATACTATACTGTTCCGGACCCCAATAAGACGTGGTAATTCAGATTTGAGACAAAACTAGAAACATCTCCGAATAACGAGTCTTAATGGTTTCCATATCGAGTCAAAGTTCTTGTACTATGAGTACATAAATACGCAGCTGCAGAAAGCAAGAACTGCAATTATGTCCCTTTAAAATTTACTCTATAGGGGATTGGGTAATTCGATAGCGTTTGCTGACGACGTTATTTTGTATACAAGTGACTCAAACATCAGCTATACAAAATGTTCCTATACTATACTGTCCCGCACCCCAATAAGACGTGGTAATTCAGATTTGAGACAAAACTAGAAACATCTCCGAATAACGAGTTTTAATGGTTTCCATATCGAGTCAAAGTTCTTGTACTATAAGTACATAAATACGCAGCTGCAAAAAGCAAGAACTGCAATTATGTCCCTTTAAAATTTACTCTATTCCAGCTATCTGAGATCCGATGTGAACATTATATGTTATCAAGCCTGCGTTCGACTTATGCGAGTCCATAAGGCCGCCTTACATGGAAAAAACCGACTTTCGGCATTACGTCTTGACAATGTTATTCTGGATACCATCGACATTAAGGCTGAACCTAGTAAGGTCCTAATTATGGCATACGGGAAACGAATTGGAATAGACTACTAGAAGGGCGAGACTGGTAGTATTCTGTTACCTGAGTAGGTAGGTGAAATCTGATTGAAATTGCGTGCAGGCTAGTACTGCGAGCGCCCCCGCCCTGTTAAAACTTTGGCATGCCTTAAAAACCGTTCAATGTTTTGTCGGCATTGTAGGTCCCAGTAGCATTCCGGCGCAGCACCCGATAAGGGTCTGTGTCAACCCTCGCAACCCACTGAAAAGATTTCTTACAACAAAACACCAAAGAGAAACGATGAGAACTCCCTTCCTTAGGATTTCAGAAGTTTCCACATCACCAACAAGAGAGAGGGCAACTGTGAATGAAACTGGAAACTAAAAGGAAGACTCCTACAAATTAGAGGTGGAGGCGCTGGAAAGTCAACGACCCAAACACCATCTGGTCTGATCCAAAATCCGGGCCTAAAACAAAGAAGCAGAAAATAAGTGGAATTACGTACCTACATATATCTATTTTCTAGAATCAGGGAGAGCAGATTAAGATTCTAGTGGATAAGACGGAGGATGGAAAAAAAATGCATGATTGACCAATTAATGCGAGACACCATCGACAAAATCGAAGCATTGCACGCTATCAGCGATATAAATCCACGATGATAGAGCAAAGAAGGTGATATGGAAAAATATTGCCTCTCAAAACATCGCCATGGCGGAAAGTAGGTCAGGATGGAAAGAGAAAACCGGAGCCAGTGGCCGAAATACCGAGCTCCAAACGACAACAAAAGTCCAGCCCCATCGACGGGAAAAGAGATTTGCACATGAGCCAAGAGAAACCCGATGAGGCGAAAAACGTCCCGAAAGACCAGCAACTCGCCAGCAAAGAGACCTGATAGAAGATTGTGAGAAAGAGTCTAAGACAAAAAGCAATTGGAGAACAGCGGCAGCAAGACCCTAAAGAAACACAGAAAGTCAGATGTTATTGTGATCGCGGAAACAGGAGAAATCTACTCGAACATACTTACAAAGATGAGAGCGAATCCTGATCTTAAGGAGCTTGAAGAAAAGATAAACAAGATCTGGAAGACAGTCAAGGGCGAGCCGCTTTCGTAATGGACGCGAGTTTAAAACCACGGTTGAACTATGCGAACTGGACTAACCAACCGTCATTGGTAACCGACGCGTAGCCATGTGTGAACAACTCTTGGTAAAAAGAAGCACGGTTAAAGTCACTATCAAGTCCATGAGAGTAACAAGGGGTGGAAAACAATCCACCCGTCCACTTGCTGAGGACGTACGAGTATACAAGTCGGGTGAGTCGGGTGCAGAGTACGTGAGCACATCACCCCTAGAAGATGCTATCAATGCCTGTAAGATAGCTATATCGGGGAAAATTAAGTAGATTGCGCAGAAACATGCCTATGCTGTGGAAACAAGGGGCACATAGCGTAATAGTGCACTCCAGAGCCTAAGTGTGTCATCACATATAGGGGAGTTGCAAAGGTGGAAACCATTACGCTATTCAGATGCGTCGCATACAAAAAGATACCATAAAATGGATCCAGATAAATCGTAATCATTGCGAAGCCGCACAAGATTTGGTTGCACAAATAGTCAAAGAGAAAAAAGTATATGCGAGCAGTGTAAAACCCCACGCCTTCACTCAATGACTAGGTGCAAAAGCTAGGCTGAAAAAGTAGCAACCTATTTAAAGAGATGCTCGACTACTGGCTGAGTAACAGGAAACTCCCAGGGACACAACTGAAGAACAAGCCAAATAGATGATTATCTCCCTCACAAGAGGATGCGATGCACGATTGCATCAGTAAGCTGAGAGCAGACCCTCAAAATGCGAAGATGATAGCAACGACCACGATAAAGACAGAGAGAAGACTTTGATGAGCTATGAAGCGAATTCTTAAGAAGAAGAAAGGAGCTTCGGAAATTGATCAAAAAGAATAAAACCGGATCTTTCCAAATGCTAAGACAAGTACTACAACATAACCTGTGAGGAAGTGCCTCTAAGATAGTTATGGTCAAATTTTGGCCAACCTATTCAGCGGACTTATTCCAGGGTATTCTAGTGCATCTCTTCCGGTAAGGTATGATTCAAACTTTTATTTTTTTTTATAAAACTACTTAAACCCTTTGCATTTCTCTCTACTTATAGAACTTATTCTAGTTGACTCAGATGCAGAGCTGCGGGAACCTTGACAATATCCATATCATATTATTTTCAAGCATAGAAGGCTAATCAATGAAGTTGTGTTATGTTTAATGTTTAACTTTTGTTATAATTTGTAATGTAAATAATCATCAACTATAGGTTCACTCGTAAAACCTCATATTTAGTAATAACATGTTGAAAGCGTTGCCAATGTCCAAATAATATTACTTTTTTTTAAATTTTTCTTAAATTGTAAGACTGAGAATCGGAGAAAGTATTTCACTGCACGAAACTAAAATCAAGTAAAAAAATATGTAAAATGATAAAAATAAAATCTAGAAATAAAATAGTACAAATTCGCGATAGCAATTAATTGCCTGAGAGTTGTGGACTTAAATATAAAGGAGCTTCCAAAAAGGACCGACATTTTTCTAGACAAGTCGTTGTAAATGCGCTCATGATAGTGGCCAAGGTGAATGCTCGCTAGGATATTGACGAGAAGCTGCCCTCCGCTGTTGTGTTCGTTGCCCCCGCTACTATATTTGTTCTGCCGTCCACTTCTGTGCCAATGTCCGTTCATCAGTTCTGACTGTAATAATCGTCCCGTCGATCGTTTTTGCACGATGTGGTGGCTGTCGGGTCCACTTATATATGCAAATATGATAACACAGTAACTTAAACTATTTCAGTCCTGATTTTGCTTCCAGTAGCGCTCAGACTTAAAAAAAAAATAAACGTTGGGCGAGACGATAGTAGTAGAGTTTCATGAAGCACATTACAGGCGATAACAGGAGATTTGTCCTCAACTTAAATAAGGCCGCAAAAAAGTCCTTGTGATCCGGTAGGAGAAATTTTTCTTTCAACTGAAATCAAGTACTCTGATGCAAACGGGTTCCTGTGTGAGTTAAGTGGTAGGTATGAAGTCCATTATGATTTGGTTCATCGTGTGGATCACTACGAATAACGCCGAGTTATAAATGTCCGCAAAACGGTTGTTTACTATTCCACTATCAAGCCCAAACCAATTACCATTCGTGATACGCAAAAAGTCGCTGAGACCTTCAGGTTCCTGTTTTACGTGTCATCAGATGGGGTATACATACATGAACTCACAGTTGCCGCGCTGTGGAGTTAGCAGGAGTCACCCCTGATGTCGATGCAAGTAAGGAATTCACCGAAGCTGTTCGAATTATCCAAAGGGTAAGGATATCGTCTTCAAGATTTCTCGGCCTTGGCAGACGACAAATATATACTTACGGTATTATATCATATTTAATCAAATTTCTTAATGATCTAAAAGAAATTAATTTCCTAGTTACGTACATACTTACATCTAATGGAACATCTTTAATTTTCTAATGCGATTTTATGAAAGCCTTTAAAATTATTTTGATTAAAATAAAAACTGAAAATGAAGTGTCACTTAATTTACATCTTGTGCATCTGGTATGATTAACTCAGATGAAGTACTTAGTGTAGGGAGAAAACTAGGCAAATGTCAGTTGCTTCAATTCCCGACTGCTCAGCTGAGGTGGGTCCGAGGTGTTGAGGTAGATTAAGAAAATGTTAGAGCTGTGTATGTCAATCGTGCAAGTTTGAAAACCGAATCAAGAATTGGCCTGAAAAATAATTCGATCATTTCAATCAATCATTCAAACATTCATTGACAGAGGCAGAGATATTGTATCTGTCCCATAATTTAATTAATCATTCAATCCCAAATATCTATCTCACTGTTTGTATTGGATTGGTTTGCCAATCGTTCGTTCGTGAACGAAATTTTTTTTAATTCGATTTGAGTCATTACTTTTGTTTCGTTCGTTCCCACATGTGTGAGATATGTACGTATTGACTTGGCGATCGATTGGTTTGGCGCTGTATCATTACAATAATCAACACATTTGAGTGAACGGATCAAATTGATTGGGGAGAGTACGATATCTTTGGCGCCAAAAATTGATAACGGTTTTCGATAGAGGGGTCAAAAACAATAATTTGCTACTTCGGGATGGGAGGGATATCTCCCCCCCGCTTAAAAGGTAGGGGCAATATTAGAAAAAAAAAAATATGAAAAAACAACGGAAACACTTAAAGGCAAAGTAATATAACGGTTTTGAAAGTCAAAAACCTGCTCTTTAATCCTAACTTTAAATTAAATTATTTATGTTAATAGTTTTTGAAAAATTTGCATGTAAACTCTAAATTTTGATAAAAAAAAGTATAGACCAGTTTTTTTTCAAAATTGTGAAATGAAGTGCTAAATTAGCTTTTTGTGGTCATTGTTTATATCAAATCTGAATCGAACATATGTAAATAACCAAATGGTTTTATGTCTTCTAGTTTTTGAGAAATAACAAGCCAAATTCAGCACTTCATTTCACAATTTTGAAAAAAAAAAAATGGTCTAAGGTTTTTTTTTATTTTTTTTATCAAAATTTTGAGTTTGCATTCGAATTTTTCAAAAACTATTAACATAAATAATTTAATTTAAATTTAGGATTAAAGAACAGGTTTTGGCTTTCAAAGTATAGTACTTTATTATAAGTGTTGCCGTAGTTTTTTATTTTTAAGTCATTTTTTCTGAAATTGCCCCCAACTCCCAAGTGGGGACCCCCCCCCCTCCCATAGTAAAAAATGCTTGTTTCTGACCCCTCTAAAAAAAAACCGTTATCAATTTTTGGCGCCAAAGTTATCGTACTCGTGCCAAATGATTGAATCAATCATGTTCCGTACCTATAGGGTAAAGTCATTGGACGATCCCTGCCTCCAACGGCTCTCATGCTAAAGATGCTACCCAAAATCAGGACAATCTGCTGCTGGCTTTGTGCCTCTCGTGTTGTCCTGGATGTATGGTAGTGGAATCAGAAAAAGAGCCGTCTAAAGTGAGCAACAATGAATAGTAAACCCCATTACTAAATTCCGATGGATGCATGGTTTAGAGGGTGCTTATGTTGCAGGTATGTGGACTCCAGATGAGACTGATGCATCACCACCACCACGGGTTCTACTTGCTGTCGAGCAGCCGAACTCCCCCGAGAGTTTGGAAAGCGTTGCCACATTGGCCCCCGTCTGAACCTTCCATTGATGTCAGAACCGGGGTAGCGAAATCTGCCACATCTAATTCCGACACGTCCACTTTCATTGATCCCTGAAGCATTATCTCAGAGAAATTCGGTTGTTCTTCTATTGGGCAGATGTTAGATGATCTACAGATTATGCAGCAAAAGGATTCATTGACCTCAGTTCAAAACAAAGACGGCGGTTTTACCACGCGCTGGCAAGAGTAGAGAGACCGATTTCGCTTTCGCAAGGGTTGCCCTTAGCACCTCTACTCACCCTGAAGCCATGGGTGTTAGATCTGACAGAATCGGTTGCCAAGAAAGTCATGGCAAGACCTGCACCTGATATTCCCACTTTTAGTCAAGTGGCGAGTACTGTCAGGTTATTGAGCCAATGGCACTTTTTCAACAGTCGGTTATAGACAACTCAATTGAGATGAGAAAAAATGGTGTGTGGCCACACTTTTCTGGCTCACATTACAAATCGGGGTAGCTAGTTTTTATATGCTCAGACAGTGCGACTGCTGAGTGGATGCGCTCGAATTCCGAGAGGATCAAATCCAAAAGAGGACTGAATGTGTGAAGAATTCAATAACAAAAGCTTTCAGTACCAAAAATATCAATTATTTCACCAACTAATGGATTAGAGCCATGCTTACAAGTCAGATCATAACTTCCTCCTATAGAGCAGTGTCTGTGAACACAGTTACAGGTTGACCCTAGGTAGGTGTCTTTTTCCTTCTTTTGTGGTCACTATTTATTGAAACACTTCTATGGGCTACCGTATGGGTGGGCCAAACACAAGTTTCTTTCTAATCCAATAAAATGAACAAAATTATATTTTTCCATGTATTATGACTTTATTAGTAAGAGGAAACATTCCCATCAATTATGAAATAAAACGTCGTTCAAGTGGTAGTCTCAGCTGGCTTAGCAGTAGTGTATTCTGTCTCTCCAATTTTCCAAGACCTTGTTGGTGGTTTCTGGTTGTAGCTCACAAAGTGCTTAAATCGTTTACGGATTGTTGGCATAACAGCGGTCGTTCACGGTTCCCCACAAAAAAAAGGCCAAAGGCGTTAAATCGCAGCACCGAATAGGCCAAATGACATCGCCAAGACGGCTCATAACACGATTTGGGAATTTAGTGCCAAAAAGATCGATTGTGGCATAGGCTGTGAGTCATGACGCGCCATCCTGCATGAACCAGAGGTCGTCTCTGTGGATGCATCGACTTATCGACAAAAACACTCGGGTTTGCCGCCGAGATGAAAATGCGTCTCGTCAGAAAAGATGATTTTTCGCCCAAAATCATTGTCCAATTCAAGCTGCTCTAAGGCCCAAACTGAGAAGCGATAACGGAGCGGATGGTCCCTCGCCTTCAATTGCTGAGTCAATTGGACCTTGTAAGCGAATAATCCAGATCTTTGTGCAGAATTGATGGAAGATGGTGAGTTGATGTTCGTAAATTGAGTCTCACACTTTCGGCTACAGCAGCCACATTCTCGTCTGTGCGTAACGTACCGTACAACGATGGGGACCATGAGTGTTGTCGACAAGCATACCAGTCTTACGAACTTTTTGCATAAACTTGCGTACAGCAGACGCGGTGGGTGTTTCATTTCGGCCAAAACTTATTTTCAAATAACACACTTTTTGGGCTACACAGCACTCATTTTGGAAATAAGTTTTCAATATTTCCCAACGTTGTTCAATCGTAGGAGCGACCCATTTCGTTACGCGAAGGAATGATACTGACTTCTTGTCAAGATTTCGAGCGGAAGCAGCTGTCAGTGTCAAAATAACCTATGATTGGAAAAGACACCTCTAGATGGCCCACCCTTTATTATTTGGGAGTGGCCGTATATGGCCCTCAACCGAATTAAAGAGAACTTAAAAGCCTATGAATTTTTCCTTACCATATTTTTTCTATATCTAGTGAAAATTTTGCAATAAAATAAATTTTTAAAAAGTGAGCATGGCGATGCCTTCTGATCATTACAAAATTATCATCAGCGCAGAAAAAGGAGCAGCTGGAACTAATGCTCCCACAAGTGCTGAAATGTGGAATGCGACATAGTCCTTAACGGACAGTTTCAAAGCTTCATCGAGACTCAGCGGTCATACAACATGCATTGCTGGGTACCATGTCAAATTAAAATGGTAACTCAATTCACATTACCGCCGCAATACTCGACAACGAGCCGTAATTTTATGAAATTGTAACTACGCTGCTGCCATGCATATCCACATTCACTTCTTGAAGAGACAATCACTGGCAACGACGGATACCAATTGCAACAGCGATGATCACCAGATGTCAATAAAAGTGAAAAAGAAAGATGTCTTCGTGGGTGGGTATATGACAGGTTATCTTGTGGGACACATGAAAATTCTTGATTCAATCCCATAAAGAGATATGTTCTGCACTATTCCCGTCATTATGGTCAGGAAATAGTGTTTCAGTAGGTTATTTGAGGTTAAAATGTTAGACCGCGCAGACTGGTGTTCTGGCATTGGACCTTAGGGATCTGATCTAGTTCACCGACAGATCAAAAATTAACTCTACATCAGTTATTTGCTGTTACGGTGCACAACAATTTCTTGCTAGACAGAACAGGTATCGGATGGATTCCAGATCATGAAGGGATTATAGGCAACGAATGTGCAGATGACCTAGCTAGGATCTGAACCTTACTGTGGTGTCAACTGGGCTGCAACCACAACGCTTATAAACTAATGGGAACACAAACTTCGTTTAACTCACCCCGAAAATGTTTCGGGGTTAAGGAAGTCCAAAAGATTAATCAATCCTTATTCGCACAAGGAAATTCTTAGGTTAGACATACACAGATAGCATAAGGAAGTTGGTGAGCTTTTAACAAGTCACTGTGGCTTGTGAAGTGAAGGTGAAGTATCACCCCCACACACATAGAATGTTGGTTTTGCTCGGAAGATGACGAATTGATCACGTTCTCTGTGAATCCCTGACTTTGCATTGGTTGAGGTGGCGCATTTTCTTCAAGGTGCCAGCAGATATTAAAAACTCTTTGACTAAGGACGTACTTTCCTTCATTAGGTTAGTGACACGACTCTTAGAGTAAATATCCAGCTACAATAGATCTTTTAAGATCACAGTATCAGCCATATGGGCTAGGGTCTAAAGAAAATAAAGTGCACGACTGGATCGTACTAATGCTATAAGTGTATAATTTTATTAGGATTAAAGTCCAAGTCTAGCTCTTCCCAGTAAAGTAGGATGTGGTACATTCCCCGTTTCGATGGAATTGTAGGAGTTTACTCAATGTTTTGTTTAAAAAAAAACACATTTAAAAAGTGAGCGCGGACAGATAAGATGTTTGAGTGAATTATAGATAACTTTAACGCCTATTACTTTGCTTAAATAACTTTTTCTCAATTTCTAGTAAAAATTTTGAAAAAAAAAGTTTTATAAAAGTGGGCGTGGCAATTCCAAAATTTGGTAGAAATATTAATTTTTAGCCCAATCGCCGAACAAATACCTGAGAAACAGCTGATTTTCAATATTACCGTTATTCGAATTTTTCGTGAAAAACGTGGTATACCACCTCATAGCATATGCCCAAACTAACCCACACATCAAATTTTATCGAAATCGTTAGAGCCGTTTTCGAGAAAATCGAGAAATCGGCCCTAAGTAAACTACCCTTAATTTTGAGGTTAGAATGAAAATTCAAATTTCGCCTCTAGGGAATATCCCACAGACCCTATATATGAAGTCTGAAGCAAATCCGTCTAGCCGTTTAGGCTGCAGTCGCATATTCAGACAGACAGACAGACAGACGGACGGAATTGCCGGACATACTTTTTTGGACTTCTCCATCACAGTAATGTCAAGTTTGGTTAAAAACTCGAGTTCGAATTTTTTCACGAATGCAATACTTGCATCCACCAGCATCGAAGTGGTGCATCAATGGGTCACATGGATCCATTGAGTCCATGTCATCCAAAGCTAATTCAAGAGTGTTACGTTGATAAGAATTGTGAAATAATTGCTGTTAAAGGGGATTTATATTTAAAATCGTGATGACAAGATAAAAGAAACCCTGAATAGATGAGAAACTAGCCTGTTTACGCGATGTCGATAGATGGTAAGAACAACCCTAATCCACTCTATATATATATATATGTGCCTAAAGGAATGCATGAAGAAATTGATCATCTAGGAATTGAGAAATGTTAGTATGGATGTATTGTTTATACGGCACCAGTCAGTGTAGAAAATTAAGCATATTTTGATTGTAACTGATAATTTTACGAAATTTGTTGGGTTATAACCGGTCAATTGTACCCTGAATAAATATTCTAGTATTATTTCTAACCGAGTATCTTGTTTTACCTCGCGCGACTATAGTAGTTTTCTGCTGACAAAAAAAAATTCATCATGTGAAAGTTGCAGTGGTTCATACCAGGCCAATGGCCGAGTGAAACGGGTTAATCGAGTCCTTAGCCCTATTCTCAGTAAGCTGGTCAAACCTATTTACCATGCAAATTGGTCAATTGAATGAAGTTAAATACGCCAAATGATTGAATCAATCATGTTCCGTACCTATAGGGTAAAGTCATTGGACGATCCCTGCCTCCAACGGCTCTCATGCTAAAGATGCTACCCAAAATCAGGACAATCTGCTGCTGGCTTTGTGCCTCTCGTGTTGTCCTGGATGTATGGTAGTGGAATCAGAAAAAGAGCCGTCTAAAGTGAGCAACAATGAATAGTAAACCCCATTACTAAATTCCGATGGATGCATGGTTTAGAGGGTGCTTATGTTGCAGGTATGTGGACTCCAGATGAGACTGATGCATCACCACCACCACGGGTTCTACTTGCTGTCGAGCAGCCGAACTCCCCCGAGAGTTTGGAAGCGTTGCCACATTGGCCCCCGTCTGAACCTTCCATTGATGTCAGAACCGGGGTAGCGAAATCTGCCACATCTAATTCCGACACGTCCACTTTCATTGATCCCTGAAGCATTATCTCAGAGAAATTCGGTTGTTCTTCTATTGGGCAGATGTTAGATGATCTACAGATTATGCAGCAAAAGGATTCATTGACCTCAGTTCAAAACAAAGACGGCGGTTTTACCACGCGCTGGCAAGAGTAGAGAGACCGATTTCGCTTTCGCAAGGGTTGCCCTTAGCACCTCTACTCACCCTGAAGCCATGGGTGTTAGATCTGACAGAATCGGTTGCCAAGAAAGTCATGGCAAGACCTGCACCTGATATTCCCACTTTTAGTCAAGTGGCGAGTACTGTCAGGTTATTGAGCCAATGGCACTTTTTCAACAGTCGGTTATAGACAACTCAATTGAGATGAGAAAAAATGGTGTGTGGCCACACTTTTCTGGCTCACATTACAAATCGGGGTAGCTAGTTTTTATATGCTCAGACAGTGCGACTGCTGAGTGGATGCGCTCGAATTTCGAGAGGATCAAATCCAAAAGAGGACTGAATGTGTGAAGAATTCAATAACAAAAGCTTTCAGTACCAAAAATATCAATTATTTCACCAACTAATGGATTAGAGCCATGCTTACAAGTCAGATCATAACTTCCTCCTATAGAGCAGTGTCTGTGAACACAGTTACAGGTTGACCCTAGGTAGGTGTCTTTTTCCTTCTTTTGTGGTCACTATTTATTGAAACACTTCTATGGGCTACCGTATGGGTGGGCCAAACACAAGTTTCTTTCTAATCCAATAAAATGAACAAAATTATATTTTTCCATGTATTATGACTTTATTAGTAAGAGGAAACATTCCCATCAATTATGAAATAAAACGTCGTTCAAGTGGTAGTCTCAGCTGGCTTAGCAGTAGTGTATTCTGTCTCTCCAATTTTCCAAGACCTTGTTGGTGGTTTCTGGTTGTAGCTCACAAAGTGCTTAAATCGTTTACGGATTGTTGGCATAACAGCGGTCGTTCACGGTTCCCCACAAAAAAAAGGCCAAAGGCGTTAAATCGCAGCACCGAATAGGCCAAATGACATCGCCAAGACGGCTCATAACACGATTTGGGAATTTAGTGCCAAAAAGATCGATTGTGGCATAGGCTGTGAGTCATGACGCGCCATCCTGCATGAACCAGAGGTCGTCTCTGTGGATGCATCGACTTATCGACAAAAACACTCGGGTTTGCCGCCGAGATGAAAATGCGTCTCGTCAGAAAAGATGATTTTTCGCCCAAAATCATTGTCCAATTCAAGCTGCTCTAAGGCCCAAACTGAGAAGCGATAACGGAGCGGATGGTCCCTCGCCTTCAATTGCTGAGTCAATTGGACCTTGTAAGCGAATAATCCAGATCTTTGTGCAGAATTGATGGAAGATGGTGAGTTGATGTTCGTAAATTGAGTCTCACACTTTCGGCTACAGCAGCCACATTCTCGTCTGTGCGTAACGTACCGTACAACGATGGGGACCATGAGTGTTGTCGACAAGCATACCAGTCTTACGAACTTTTTGCATAAACTTGCGTACAGCAGACGCGGTGGGTGTTTCATTTCGGCCAAAACTTATTTTCAAATAACACACTTTTTGGGCTACACAGCACTCATTTTGGAAATAAGTTTTCAATATTTCCCAACGTTGTTCAATCGTAGGAGCGACCCATTTCGTTACGCGAAGGAATGATACTGACTTCTTGTCAAGATTTCGAGCGGAAGCAGCTGTCAGTGTCAAAATAACCTATGATTGGAAAAGACACCTCTAGATGGCCCACCCTTTATTATTTGGGAGTGGCCGTATATGGCCCTCAACCGAATTAAAGAGAACTTAAAAGCCTATGAATTTTTCCTTACCATATTTTTTCTATATCTAGTGAAAATTTTGCAATAAAATAAATTTTTAAAAAGTGAGCATGGCGATGCCTTCTGATCATTACAAAATTATCATCAGCGCAGAAAAAGGAGCAGCTGGAACTAATGCTCCCACAAGTGCTGAAATGTGGAATGCGACATAGTCCTTAACGGACAGTTTCAAAGCTTCATCGAGACTCAGCGGTCATACAACATGCATTGCTGGGTACCATGTCAAATTAAAATGGTAACTCAATTCACATTACCGCCGCAATACTAGACAACGAGCCGTAATTTTATGAAATTGTAACTACGCTGCTGCCATGCATATCCACATTCACTTCTTGAAGAGACAATCACTGGCAACGACGGATACCAATTGCAACAGCGATGATCACCAGATGTCAATAAAAGTGAAAAAGAAAGATGTCTTCGTGGGTGGGTATATGACAGGTTATCTTGTGGGACACATGAAAATTCTTGATTCAATCCCATAAAGAGATATGTTCTGCACTATTCCCGTCATTATGGTCAGGAAATAGTGTTTCAGTAGGTTATTTGAGGTTAAAATGTTAGACCGCGCAGACTGGTGTTCTGGCATTGGACCTTAGGGATCTGATCTAGTTCACCGACAGATCAAAAATTAACTCTACATCAGTTATTTGCTGTTACGGTGCACAACAATTTCTTGCTAGACAGAACAGGTATCGGATGGATTCCAGATCATGAAGGGATTATAGGCAACGAATGTGCAGATGACCTAGCTAGGATCTGAACCTTACTGTGGTGTCAACTGGGCTGCAACCACAACGCTTATAAACTAATGGGAACACAAACTTCGTTTAACTCACCCCGAAAATGTTTCGGGGTTAAGGAAGTCCAAAAGATTAATCAATCCTTATTCGCACAAGGAAATTCTTAGGTTAGACATACACAGATAGCATAAGGAAGTTGGTGAGCTTTTAACAAGTCACTGTGGCTTGTGAAGTGAAGGTGAAGTATCACCCCCACACACATAGAATGTTGGTTTTGCTCGGAAGATGACGAATTGATCACGTTCTCTGTGAATCCCTGACTTTGCATTGGTTGAGGTGGCGCATTTTCTTCAAGGTGCCAGCAGATATTAAAAACTCTTTGACTAAGGACGTACTTTCCTTCATTAGGTTAGTGACACGACTCTTAGAGTAAATATCCAGCTACAATAGATCTTTTAAGATCACAGTATCAGCCATATGGGCTAGGGTCTAAAGAAAATAAAGTGCACGACTGGATCGTACTAATGCTATAAGTGTATAATTTTATTAGGATTAAAGTCCAAGTCTAGCTCTTCCCAGTAAAGTAGGATGTGGTACATTCCCCGTTTCGATGGAATTGTAGGAGTTTACTCAATGTTTTGTTTAAAAAAAAACACATTTAAAAAGTGAGCGCGGACAGATAAGATGTTTGAGTGAATTATAGATAACTTTAACGCCTATTACTTTGCTTAAATAACTTTTTCTCAATTTCTAGTAAAAATTTTGAAAAAAAAAGTTTTATAAAAGTGGGCGTGGCAATTCCAAAATTTGGTAGAAATATTAATTTTTAGCCCAATCGCCGAACAAATACCTGAGAAACAGCTGATTTTCAATATTACCGTTATTCGAATTTTTCGTGAAAAACGTGGTATACCACCTCATAGCATATGCCCAAACTAACCCACACATCAAATTTTATCGAAATCGTTAGAGCCGTTTTCGAGAAAATCGAGAAATCGGCCCTAAGTAAACTACCCTTAATTTTGAGGTTAGAATGAAAATTCAAATTTCGCCTCTAGGGAATATCCCACAGACCCTATATATGAAGTCTGAAGCAAATCCGTCTAGCCGTTTAGGCTGCAGTCGCATATTCAGACAGACAGACAGACAGACGGACGGAATTGCCGGACATACTTTTTTGGACTTCTCCATCACAGTAATGTCAAGTTTGGTTAAAAACTCGAGTTCGAATTTTTTCACGAATGCAATACTTGCATCCACCAGCATCGAAGTGGTGCATCAATGGGTCACATGGATCCATTGAGTCCATGTCATCCAAAGCTAATTCAAGAGTGTTACGTTGATAAGAATTGTGAAATAATTGCTGTTAAAGGGGATTTATATTTAAAATCGTGATGACAAGATAAAAGAAACCCTGAATAGATGAGAAACTAGCCTGTTTACGCGATGTCGATAGATGGTAAGAACAACCCTAATCCACTCTATATATATATATATGTGCCTAAAGGAATGCATGAAGAAATTGATCATCTAGGAATTGAGAAATGTTAGTATGGATGTATTGTTTATACGGCACCAGTCAGTGTAGAAAATTAAGCATATTTTGATTGTAACTGATAATTTTACGAAATTTGTTGGGTTATAACCGGTCAATTGTACCCTGAATAAATATTCTAGTATTATTTCTAACCGAGTATCTTGTTTTACCTCGCGCGACTATAGTAGTTTTCTGCTGACAAAAAAAAATTCATCATGTGAAAGTTGCAGTGGTTCATACCAGGCCAATGGCCGAGTGAAACGGGTTAATCGAGTCCTTAGCCCTATTCTCAGTAAGCTGGTCAAACCTATTTACCATGCAAATTGGTCAATTGAATGAAGTTAAATACGCCAAATGATTGAATCAATCATGTTCCGTACCTATAGGGTAAAGTCATTGGACGATCCCTGCCTCCAACGGCTCTCATGCTAAAGATGCTACCCAAAATCAGGACAATCTGCTGCTGGCTTTGTGCCTCTCGTGTTGTCCTGGATGTATGGTAGTGGAATCAGAAAAAGAGCCGTCTAAAGTGAGCAACAATGAATAGTAAACCCCATTACTAAATTCCGATGGATGCATGGTTTAGAGGGTGCTTATGTTGCAGGTATGTGGACTCCAGATGAGACTGATGCATCACCACCACCACGGGTTCTACTTGCTGTCGAGCAGCCGAACTCCCCCGAGAGTTTGGAAGCGTTGCCACATTGGCCCCCGTCTGAACCTTCCATTGATGTCAGAACCGGGGTAGCGAAATCTGCCACATCTAATTCCGACACGTCCACTTTCATTGATCCCTGAAGCATTATCTCAGAGAAATTCGGTTGTTCTTCTATTGGGCAGATGTTAGATGATCTACAGATTATGCAGCAAAAGGATTCATTGACCTCAGTTCAAAACAAAGACGGCGGTTTTACCACGCGCTGGCAAGAGTAGAGAGACCGATTTCGCTTTCGCAAGGGTTGCCCTTAGCACCTCTACTCACCCTGAAGCCATGGGTGTTAGATCTGACAGAATCGGTTGCCAAGAAAGTCATGGCAAGACCTGCACCTGATATTCCCACTTTTAGTCAAGTGGCGAGTACTGTCAGGTTATTGAGCCAATGGCACTTTTTCAACAGTCGGTTATAGACAACTCAATTGAGATGAGAAAAAATGGTGTGTGGCCACACTTTTCTGGCTCACATTACAAATCGGGGTAGCTAGTTTTTATATGCTCAGACAGTGCGACTGCTGAGTGGATGCGCTCGAATTTCGAGAGGATCAAATCCAAAAGAGGACTGAATGTGTGAAGAATTCAATAACAAAAGCTTTCAGTACCAAAAATATCAATTATTTCACCAACTAATGGATTAGAGCCATGCTTACAAGTCAGATCATAACTTCCTCCTATAGAGCAGTGTCTGTGAACACAGTTACAGGTTGACCCTAGGTAGGTGTCTTTTTCCTTCTTTTGTGGTCACTATTTATTGAAACACTTCTATGGGCTACCGTATGGGTGGGCCAAACACAAGTTTCTTTCTAATCCAATAAAATGAACAAAATTATATTTTTCCATGTATTATGACTTTATTAGTAAGAGGAAACATTCCCATCAATTATGAAATAAAACGTCGTTCAAGTGGTAGTCTCAGCTGGCTTAGCAGTAGTGTATTCTGTCTCTCCAATTTTCCAAGACCTTGTTGGTGGTTTCTGGTTGTAGCTCACAAAGTGCTTAAATCGTTTACGGATTGTTGGCATAACAGCGGTCGTTCACGGTTCCCCACAAAAAAAAGGCCAAAGGCGTTAAATCGCAGCACCGAATAGGCCAAATGACATCGCCAAGACGGCTCATAACACGATTTGGGAATTTAGTGCCAAAAAGATCGATTGTGGCATAGGCTGTGAGTCATGACGCGCCATCCTGCATGAACCAGAGGTCGTCTCTGTGGATGCATCGACTTATCGACAAAAACACTCGGGTTTGCCGCCGAGATGAAAATGCGTCTCGTCAGAAAAGATGATTTTTCGCCCAAAATCATTGTCCAATTCAAGCTGCTCTAAGGCCCAAACTGAGAAGCGATAACGGAGCGGATGGTCCCTCGCCTTCAATTGCTGAGTCAATTGGACCTTGTAAGCGAATAATCCAGATCTTTGTGCAGAATTGATGGAAGATGGTGAGTTGATGTTCGTAAATTGAGTCTCACACTTTCGGCTACAGCAGCCACATTCTCGTCTGTGCGTAACGTACCGTACAACGATGGGGACCATGAGTGTTGTCGACAAGCATACCAGTCTTACGAACTTTTTGCATAAACTTGCGTACAGCAGACGCGGTGGGTGTTTCATTTCGGCCAAAACTTATTTTCAAATAACACACTTTTTGGGCTACACAGCACTCATTTTGGAAATAAGTTTTCAATATTTCCCAACGTTGTTCAATCGTAGGAGCGACCCATTTCGTTACGCGAAGGAATGATACTGACTTCTTGTCAAGATTTCGAGCGGAAGCAGCTGTCAGTGTCAAAATAACCTATGATTGGAAAAGACACCTCTAGATGGCCCACCCTTTATTATTTGGGAGTGGCCGTATATGGCCCTCAACCGAATTAAAGAGAACTTAAAAGCCTATGAATTTTTCCTTACCATATTTTTTCTATATCTAGTGAAAATTTTGCAATAAAATAAATTTTTAAAAAGTGAGCATGGCGATGCCTTCTGATCATTACAAAATTATCATCAGCGCAGAAAAAGGAGCAGCTGGAACTAATGCTCCCACAAGTGCTGAAATGTGGAATGCGACATAGTCCTTAACGGACAGTTTCAAAGCTTCATCGAGACTCAGCGGTCATACAACATGCATTGCTGGGTACCATGTCAAATTAAAATGGTAACTCAATTCACATTACCGCCGCAATACTAGACAACGAGCCGTAATTTTATGAAATTGTAACTACGCTGCTGCCATGCATATCCACATTCACTTCTTGAAGAGACAATCACTGGCAACGACGGATACCAATTGCAACAGCGATGATCACCAGATGTCAATAAAAGTGAAAAAGAAAGATGTCTTCGTGGGTGGGTATATGACAGGTTATCTTGTGGGACACATGAAAATTCTTGATTCAATCCCATAAAGAGATATGTTCTGCACTATTCCCGTCATTATGGTCAGGAAATAGTGTTTCAGTAGGTTATTTGAGGTTAAAATGTTAGACCGCGCAGACTGGTGTTCTGGCATTGGACCTTAGGGATCTGATCTAGTTCACCGACAGATCAAAAATTAACTCTACATCAGTTATTTGCTGTTACGGTGCACAACAATTTCTTGCTAGACAGAACAGGTATCGGATGGATTCCAGATCATGAAGGGATTATAGGCAACGAATGTGCAGATGACCTAGCTAGGATCTGAACCTTACTGTGGTGTCAACTGGGCTGCAACCACAACGCTTATAAACTAATGGGAACACAAACTTCGTTTAACTCACCCCGAAAATGTTTCGGGGTTAAGGAAGTCCAAAAGATTAATCAATCCTTATTCGCACAAGGAAATTCTTAGGTTAGACATACACAGATAGCATAAGGAAGTTGGTGAGCTTTTAACAAGTCACTGTGGCTTGTGAAGTGAAGGTGAAGTATCACCCCCACACACATAGAATGTTGGTTTTGCTCGGAAGATGACGAATTGATCACGTTCTCTGTGAATCCCTGACTTTGCATTGGTTGAGGTGGCGCATTTTCTTCAAGGTGCCAGCAGATATTAAAAACTCTTTGACTAAGGACGTACTTTCCTTCATTAGGTTAGTGACACGACTCTTAGAGTAAATATCCAGCTACAATAGATCTTTTAAGATCACAGTATCAGCCATATGGGCTAGGGTCTAAAGAAAATAAAGTGCACGACTGGATCGTACTAATGCTATAAGTGTATAATTTTATTAGGATTAAAGTCCAAGTCTAGCTCTTCCCAGTAAAGTAGGATGTGGTACATTCCCCGTTTCGATGGAATTGTAGGAGTTTACTCAATGTTTTGTTTAAAAAAAAACACATTTAAAAAGTGAGCGCGGACAGATAAGATGTTTGAGTGAATTATAGATAACTTTAACGCCTATTACTTTGCTTAAATAACTTTTTCTCAATTTCTAGTAAAAATTTTGAAAAAAAAAGTTTTATAAAAGTGGGCGTGGCAATTCCAAAATTTGGTAGAAATATTAATTTTTAGCCCAATCGCCGAACAAATACCTGAGAAACAGCTGATTTTCAATATTACCGTTATTCGAATTTTTCGTGAAAAACGTGGTATACCACCTCATAGCATATGCCCAAACTAACCCACACATCAAATTTTATCGAAATCGTTAGAGCCGTTTTCGAGAAAATCGAGAAATCGGCCCTAAGTAAACTACCCTTAATTTTGAGGTTAGAATGAAAATTCAAATTTCGCCTCTAGGGAATATCCCACAGACCCTATATATGAAGTCTGAAGCAAATCCGTCTAGCCGTTTAGGCTGCAGTCGCATATTCAGACAGACAGACAGACAGACGGACGGAATTGCCGGACATACTTTTTTGGACTTCTCCATCACAGTAATGTCAAGTTTGGTTAAAAACTCGAGTTCGAATTTTTTCACGAATGCAATACTTGCATCCACCAGCATCGAAGTGGTGCATCAATGGGTCACATGGATCCATTGAGTCCATGTCATCCAAAGCTAATTCAAGAGTGTTACGTTGATAAGAATTGTGAAATAATTGCTGTTAAAGGGGATTTATATTTAAAATCGTGATGACAAGATAAAAGAAACCCTGAATAGATGAGAAACTAGCCTGTTTACGCGATGTCGATAGATGGTAAGAACAACCCTAATCCACTCTATATATATATATATGTGCCTAAAGGAATGCATGAAGAAATTGATCATCTAGGAATTGAGAAATGTTAGTATGGATGTATTGTTTATACGGCACCAGTCAGTGTAGAAAATGAAGCATATTTTGATTGTAACTGATAATTTTACGAAATTTGTTGGGTTATAACCGGTCAATTGTACCCTGAATAAATATTCTAGTATTATTTCTAACCGAGTATCTTGTTTTACCTCGCGCGACTATAGTAGTTTTCTGCTGACAAAAAAAAATTCATCATGTGAAAGTTGCAGTGGTTCATACCAGGCCAATGGCCGAGTGAAACGGGTTAATCGAGTCCTTAGCCCTATTCTCAGTAAGCTGGTCAAACCTATTTACCATGCAAATTGGTCAATTGAATGAAGTTAAATACGCCATTAAAATTAACATTCATAGTAAAAAAATTTATTTTCAGCGCGACATATCGACGGATACCAATTGCAACAGCGATGATCACCAGATGTCAATAAAAGTGAAAAAGAAAGATGTCTTCGTGGGTGGGTATATGACAGGTTATCTTGTGGGACACATGAAAATTCTTGATTCAATCCCATAAAGAGATATGTTCTGCACTATTCCCGTCATTATGGTCAGGAAATAGTGTTTCAGTAGGTTATTTGAGGTTAAAATGTTAGACCGCGCAGACTGGTGTTCTGGCATTGGACCTTAGGGATCTGATCTAGTTCACCGACAGATCAAAAATTAACTCTACATCAGTTATTTGCTGTTACGGTGCACAACAATTTCTTGCTAGACAGAACAGGTATCGGATGGATTCCAGATCATGAAGGGATTATAGGCAACGAATGTGCAGATGACCTAGCTAGGATCTGAACCTTACTGTGGTGTCAACTGGGCTGCAACCACAACGCTTATAAACTAATGGGAACACAAACTTCGTTTAACTCACCCCGAAAATGTTTCGGGGTTAAGGAAGTCCAAAAGATTAATCAATCCTTATTCGCACAAGGAAATTCTTAGGTTAGACATACATAGATAGCATAAGGAAGTTGGTGAGCTTTTAACAAGTCACTGTGGCTTGTGAAGTGAAGGTGAAGTATCACCCCCACACACATAGAATGTTGGTTTTGCTCGGAAGATGACGAATTGATCACGTTCTCTGTGAATCCCTGACTTTGCATTGGTTGAGGTGGCGCATTTTCTTCAAGGTGCCAGCAGATATTAAAAACTCTTTGACTAAGGACGTACTTTCCTTCATTAGGTTAGTGACACGACTCTTAGAGTAAATATCCAGCTACAATAGATCTTTTAAGATCACAGTATCAGCCATATGGGCTAGGGTCTAAAGAAAATAAAGTGCACGACTGGATCGTACTAATGCTATAAGTGTATAATTTTATTAGGATTAAAGTCCAAGTCTAGCTCTTCCCAGTAAAGTAGGATGTGGTACATTCCCCGTTTCGATGGAATTGTAGGAGTTTACTCAATGTTTTGTTTAAAAAAAAACACATTTAAAAAGTGAGCGCGGACAGATAAGATGTTTGAGTGAATTATAGATAACTTTAACGCCTATTACTTTGCTTAAATAACTTTTTCTCAATTTCTAGTAAAAATTTTGAAAAAAAAAGTTTTATAAAAGTGGGCGTGGCAATTCCAAAATTTGGTAGAAATATTAATTTTTAGCCCAATCGCCGAACAAATACCTGAGAAACAGCTGATTTTCAATATTACCGTTATTCGAATTTTTCGTGAAAAACGTGGTATACCACCTCATAGCATATGCCCAAACTAACCCACACATCAAATTTTATCGAAATCGTTAGAGCCGTTTTCGAGAAAATCGAGAAATCGGCCCTAAGTAAACTACCCTTAATTTTGAGGTTAGAATGAAAATTCAAATTTCGCCTCTAGGGAATATCCCACAGACCCTATATATGAAGTCTGAAGCAAATCCGTCTAGCCGTTTAGGCTGCAGTCGCATATTCAGACAGACAGACAGACAGACGGACGGAATTGCCGGACATACTTTTTTGGACTTCTCCATCACAGTAATGTCAAGTTTGGTTAAAAACTCGAGTTCGAATTTTTTCACGAATGCAATACTTGCATCCACCAGCATCGAAGTGGTGCATCAATGGGTCACATGGATCCATTGAGTCCATGTCATCCAAAGCTAATTCAAGAGTGTTACGTTGATAAGAATTGTGAAATAATTGCTGTTAAAGGGGATTTATATTTAAAATCGTGATGACAAGATAAAAGAAACCCTGAATAGATGAGAAACTAGCCTGTTTACGCGATGTCGATAGATGGTAAGAACAACCCTAATCCACTCTATATATATATATATGTGCCTAAAGGAATGCATGAAGAAATTGATCATCTAGGAATTGAGAAATGTTAGTATGGATGTATTGTTTATACGGCACCAGTCAGTGTAGAAAATTAAGCATATTTTGATTGTAACTGATAATTTTACGAAATTTGTTGGGTTATAACCGGTCAATTGTACCCTGAATAAATATTCTAGTATTATTTCTAACCGAGTATCTTGTTTTACCTCGCGCGACTATAGTAGTTTTCTGCTGACAAAAAAAAATTCATCATGTGAAAGTTGCAGTGGTTCATACCAGGCCAATGGCCGAGTGAAACGGGTTAATCGAGTCCTTAGCCCTATTCTCAGTAAGCTGGTCAAACCTATTTACCATGCAAATTGGTCAATTGAATGAAGTTAAATACGCCATTAAAATTAACATTCATAGTAAAAAAATTTATTTTCAGCGCGACATATCTATGGGACTCAGGGCCTAGCTTCTCACAATCATTAGTATTGTGGGTGTTACACGAACAAAAAAGGCCTATTCTTTAATTTTTTTTTTTTTTTTTTTTTTTAAGGCCGGTGGAAAGCATTGAAAGCCGGAGTGTGGGACTTTAACCCAAACTAAAACCACCTCTGCTTCCAACCCCATTTCCCATCCGGGGGGGTCTTCAGCCGTGGATAAGATAGTATGGGAAAGCATCCCAAACAGAAAACACCTTCTGTCGTTACAACTGAGAGGAAGTCTCATCCAGTAACTTTTCTCTGATATATTACAATCGTTTTTAAAGGGGTGAAGCTCAGCCGCTGGCCCCGAGAATAATAATAAAATATTGTTTTAAGACACATGTGTATGTATATGTATACATATGACGCATTTATGCTTTTATATACAATTTTCGTTAAGAAATTAAGTCATACGGCCTTAATCTTTTAAGCCGCCTAATGGTATTCCTGTTATCTTCCACCATGTATTGTATTTCAGGATTTACATGGTCTTGAAGTTGTTGGTAATGTTTAAGTGCATATTTTTTAACAATATCACTAACATTCTCTACTTGTAAGTCCCTATGTAGGTTGTCATTTCTTGCATACCAAGGCGCATTAACGATGCCTCTTAGTACTTTGTTTTGGAATGTTTGTATCATTCTTAAATTTGTCTTTTTGGTACAGCCCCAGAGCTGTATCCCATACGTCCAAACAGGCCTCAGTACTTGCTTGTATAAAAGCAGTTTGTTGTCAATTGATAGCTGGGAATTCCTTCCCATTAACCAATGCATTTGTCTGAGTCTAATATTTAACTCTTCTTTTTTCTTTTTGACATGCTCCTTCATCTGAGCTTGGCGTCGAGTGTTATACCCAAATATTTGGCAGTATTTGCGTACGGAACTTCATTTCCATCAATATTAACTCTTACGGTATTTATTTTTCTGTTAGTAAAGTTAACATGGATAGATCGTGAAGCTTTATTCTCCACTTTTTTGTCCAATCACTTACAGATTTAATTGCCTTCTGTAATTTGTTCGCTGCTTCATCTGCATTGTCGCCAATAGTCATAATTGCGGTGTCATCTGCGAAAGTCGCTAAGCTAGCTTCTTCAGGCTGAGGAAGGTCTCTTGTATATAGGAGATAGAGGATCGGTCCCAAGACACTTCCTTGTGGAACTCCTGCAGATATTTTTCTTAGATTGGAGTATTCATCGTCATATCTTACCCGAAAGTAACGATCTGATATATACGATTTTAGAATTAAGAAGAACTCTTCGGGGAGATCTCTTTTCAGTTTAAATTCTAGGCCTCGGTGCCAGACTTTGTCAAACGCTTGTGCTACGTCAAGAAAGATGGCTGAACAGACTTTTTTGTTCTCAAGTGCTTTTTCTATTGTACTCGCAAGTCTATGCACTTGTTGTACAGTAGAGTGTCTTTCCCTAAATATAAATTGGTGGGAGGGTACAAGATTTCTTTCTTCTATTATTGGCTTCAATCTTTTTAAAAACAGTTTTTCGAATAGTTTTGACATTACGGGTAGGAGCGAAATTGGTCTATACGATTTCTTTTCATTTGGTGACTTATCCGGTTTCAGAATCATGATTACTTCTGCCACCTTCCATTGCCTCGGAACATACTTTAGCCTGAGTGCTGCATTAATTATATGTAATTCTTTATTCTTTAATACCATGCCCGAAGGGTACTTTGTTATCTGAAAAGCTTTTTTATGACAGCTATACTCTTAGATGTTTTTTAGACGTTCGCGAGAGGTGGGGCCGTGAAAAACCTTTTAGTTGTTTTGGCTGGGATTCGCTCCCCTTGCTCCGTAGTCCAATGCACTAATCACTTGAGTCATGGAGTCCACTAATTCCACTATAAAGGAAACTCCGAGTCGACTCTTATTCGGAGTCAATCAAAAACGCAATATAGACGACAAATTTGACTTGAAAGGGGAATGTCATAAGGAAGAACAACGCCACATGGAGGGAAACCAGTCCAAGGCTTTAGACCCCATCCACAGGTCACAGGTCATAGGATGGTCGGATGCTGTAGGAACAGGGTAGGTTTCAACTTGGCGACGTCCAGTGCTATAACTGTTACTACGCATCAATTGTGCTTATTTTAGCTCCAAGTGGTAGCCATCAGGTACTGGTTGATGTCCATCCAGACGCGACTTGCTGAACTTATAAGCGCGAGTGTTGAACAAGAGAAAATTGCAGCACTATAAACACGACAGCGGACGAGCGAAAGCAGAAACTCACTTTATCCGGGCTACTTTCACATCCTCGGAGCCTAGGTCGGTAAGGATTTCCAAAAATAGGTCAGGTTTTTGGAAAATTAACGGTGGCGGACGAGCCTTTAATATGCCTACGGCAGCGCTCACATCCACGCAGCGGGTTTCTGACATCGGCTTTTCTCAACCAGCCCCTCGTCCTAGGGGTTTCACCAAAAGAAACTGGCCCTCCAGGTTGGGGGTTGTGCCGTCGGGGTCTCTTCCCTACAACGTAAAAAAACACTAGTTACGAGATAAACTCGCGCCTCGGATTTAAATCGACCACCTTATATAAGACCACGACCCGGAACGTTTACGGACTACGAATTAAGAGTATGCACCTGGAACGTACGCACATTGTACACCCCTGGTCCCTGGTGCTGCTCAAAAACTTGAATTTGTCTTCACGCGGTACAAGGCAGATATTATCACGTTCCAGGAGATACGATGGGTAGGATCAGGTATACAAAAACGACAAAGTTACGACATTTATTACAGCTGCCACAAAAGACTGCACCTGTTAGGATACGGATTCGTCGTGGGAAATCGGTTAGGCTCAATGATAATTGACTTCAAGCCGATCCGCGGGCGCCTCGCTGTGATCCGCATCAAAGCCACATTTCAGAACACCAGCATAGTATGTATGTGCACACGCCCCTACCGACGAAGCTGAAGACTCTATCAAGGAGGAGTTTTATGACTTCCTGGACGGTGCCTACGGAGCTTGTCCGGAGTATGATGTCAAAATCGTACTCGGAGATTTCAATGCCAAAATCGGTAAGGAAAACATCATTGGAGGATTAGTCGGAAAGTACAGCCTCCACGATACAAGAACAGACAACGGCTTCCGACTAATCGACTTTGCAGCAGCTCGTAATACGGTGATAAGTAGCACTAGGTTTCAAAGACTCCGAATCCACACAGCAACCCGGCTATCTCCAGATGGTCGAACCGCCAACCAAATCGACCACGTGCTAATCGCACGCATCCAGCATTCTAAATGTGCAAACGTTTAGAGGGGCAAATGTTGACTCTGACTATTATCTTGAGAAGAACCTGCGAAATGCCCAGAAAAAGAAATTCAACGTTGGAAGCCTTAGCATGACTGGAGTAACCAGAGTCTACAGAGAGCGTCTGAGTGAGAAACTCTCCGCTGTGCATTCACCTTCCACAAATGCGAACAATCAGTGGAACCAGTACCGCGACATCATCAAAGAGGTAGCCGAGACCACCATAGGTTATCAACCACCACCTAAGAGGAGCCCTTGGTATCATGATGAATGCGTACGTCGGAAAAAGGTGACAGAAAATGCACACCTACAAATGCTGCAGCGGAAAAAAAGCAGCATGGGAAGAGTATCGAGCCAGAAGAAGGGAGGAGAAAAAGATCCTGCGTAAAAAGAAAAGGGCCCACTTAGTCTCCCAGTTCAAGGGTATCGAAGAGTCTCGCAACAGGAACAACACCTAGATGCTTTTCAAGAAAGCCAAGCAGCTGGCAGCTGGCAGCTGACTTTAAGCCCGGAACGCAGGCTCTTCGAAATAGTGAGGAAACCTAGTCACCGAAGCACAGGGAATAGTAGATGTATTTAAGGAGCATTTCCAGCTACTACTTAATGGGCATCAAATGGAAAGACTGATAGGGCAAGAAGAGAACCCACGTCCAATCAATGAAGAAGCCATCCCCCTTCCCAGTTTTGAAGAAGTTGGCTCAGCTGTCAAAAAGCTGAAGAACAACAAAACCGCTGGCTCTGATGGTCTACCAGCAGAGCGTTTCAGACATGGTGGTGATGTTTTGGTAGGGTGCATGCCCCAAATCATCAACCAAGTATGGGTGGATGAAGCCATGCCCAATGACTGAGCTATCAGCACCATATGCCGCATCTTTAAGAAAGGCGATCCTATGTCTTGCAAAAATTACCGAGGCGTATCCCTGTTATGTGTCGCGCATAAAATCCTATCCAATGTGCTGTATGAACTTCTGAAACCTTTCTGCAACATACTAATCAGCACGTACCAGTGTGGCTTCCGGCCCGGCAGATCGACGATCGACCAAGTCTTCACGCTAAGGCAAGTATTGGAAAATACCAACGAGTTTCAATTCGAGACCCACCACCTCTTCGACTTTAAAGCCGCATACGACTACATTCATCGTCTTGAGCTCTGCAAGGCGATGGCTGAATTCGGGGTCCCGGCAAAACTGATCCAGCTGTGCCGCGTGACGCTGGAAAATACACGGTGCAAAGTGCAATTTGGGAACAGCCCCTCTGAACTATTCCAAACTTGCACCGGAGTTCGGGAAGGAGATGCGCTGTCGTGTGACTTCTTCAATCTAGTCCTGGAACAGATAGTGCGCAGGGCAGGTGTCAACACGGAAGGCACTATCTTCAATAAATCTGTCCAGCTGCTGGGATACGCAGACGACATCGACATCATCGGTCGCTCCCAGCGAGCAGTTATAGAAGCTTTCATGGCAATTGAAGAAGAGGCTAAACGAGTTGGCCTTGAAGTAAATGAGGACAAAACCAAGTACCTGTACAAACAAAGAAGCATCGGTCCACCGTCTAGGACAAAACGTCATTGTTTGCAACAGTACCTTTGAAGTAGTTTACTTACATACCTCGGAGTAAATATCAACTCCACGAACGACACCCTAGTGGAGATTCGACGAAGACTTACCCTAGGAACCGCTGCTACTTCGGTTTGGCGAAACAAATGGGTTCAAAACTCTGGACGATAAGCAGGAAAGCAGAGCACATTTTGGGCTCTTACAAAGAAAAATTCTTCGTCGAATGTTCGGTCCCGTATGCGAGGAGAGCGAATGGTGGAGAAGATATAACCGCGAACTCTATGAGCTGTACCAAGATGTGGATGTAGTCCAAAAAGCCAAAATACATCGATTACACTGGCTCGGCCACATCGAACGAATGGACAATAATGCTCCAGCAAAGAGGACCTTCGACTCACGGCCCCCAGGTTCGAGATGAAAAGAAAGACCGAACCTCCGTTTTAAAGACCAAGCTATCACGGTTGCCAGAGCGCTTGGTCTGGATAACTGGAGGCAGCGTGCCCGGGATCGAAAGGAATGGAAGGCTACCGTGTCTCAGGCAGGGACTCTTCAGGGGTCGGGAACCTGTAAAGTGCAAGTGTAAGTGTAAGTGTCATAAGTCACAGGAGTATAGTTAAGAGTTCTTAGGCACAGTTGGACCGCAAGTACGTATTCGGCTGGTGGTATTCGTAGTTCCTAGATACATTGATACTTTTCCAGGGCAAATAAAAATACAGAGACACGTAGATGATTTAGAAAGTATTGTCCTATGATCGTTATATAATAAAGGACGTAGATGACTGTCAGTTAACTAACAAACCGTGGTCATATGGAAGCGAAGAAATTATGTAAATGGGTGAAAACAACCACACGAAGCTATATTAAACTGAATGTCAGAGGAGCAAGTTAGTCTTGATTGAGTTCCAACAATTTCCAGATCGGCCGAGATGCTTTAACTTAAGCTAATTGAAATTCTCAGTTAACAAAACTTCAAACTACATGAATTGCATAAATCGAAGATACCGAAAAGAGCTAATGTTCTTCGTTTTCGCTGCAACCGTTTTTGGTGTCTTTAAATCAGAATCTACTTCCCCTAGACTCGAGAGTGAATGAATCAGATTTCTTCTTCGCATATGTATTGACAGGTCCTATCGGTTAGTTTATTTTTCATCATCTATCCTCTCTGGGAAAACGCAAGGTAGTTGCGAAGACCATTTCTGCGGTAGAAATCTTCCTTTAAAAAGAGCTAACACACCAGAGCGGTACGGGTATGTTTAATACCCTTTAGAAGTATTGGCATCAGAAATCTGGAAAATCTATCTATGATGGTAAGACCAAATCTATAACCTCTTACCTTTGGCATCAGGTACATCGATCTTGTTGGGCATCATTTTGTTGCGTTTGTGGATTTTCGCTAATGACAAGAAATACATTCTCTTTACCACCGCAGTGCATATTTTCGGATGTTTGGCCAAATGTATTTTTATTTGAGTTGCCGGCATGTAACTCGACCACTTGGATGAGCTATGGAACTATGGACAGAGTTGAAGGTGGTTTGTCGAAGAGATGCTGGAATATATGATCGAATAAACCCTGTTGAAATGACACAGAGTTATTGCAACCTTAGTGAAGTTTCAACGCGGAGAATATCTTTAAGTTCATCGCCGTTTTGTTGCTCTTCAAAGGTTTTTTAGGGACTGAAAATAGTCGGCATCGAGATGGAATGGATTCGTGATAGCGGATCGGAGTTGTCACTGCCGTCTTTTTAATATCGTTTACGTTCATTCGAATTTGGTGATATGCAGGAGTGAGGTCCAGTCTTGAGAAGATAGTTTTTCCATGAAGTTTCTCGAACAGGTCCGAAATTAAACTAGGTAAGTAGCGGTCAGGAACGGTCAGGAACGGTCAGGAACGGTCAGGAACGGTTTGAGAATTTAGAATTGAGTTCAGTCATGATGGACGAATAATATCGCTTTCGAGGAGAAAGTCTATTTCAGCCCTAGCAGCTCATAATTTCTCACCAGAATGTTTCCATGGGCGCCCAGCATCAGCCTGATAATGTAACATGTTAAACAACAAAGATGTTGTCGTGAATAGGTCTCAGGTTTTGTACTTGCGATGAAATCGTTCAGAATGCAATGAAAATCTTTTTGTCCATCTAGTGTTGCAGTGTTCCTTATGTGCAGTGATGTGTTTGAGTCCAGAAGTTTTCTGTTTTTTTGGTCAACCATATGGACCATATTGAATTAAAAAATTGACTCCGATTATTGAGGAGAGACTATTTGAAAGAAAAAGGCAAACCAAGATCGACGATAATTATTTTGTTACCGTAAGTCTTGATGATTGAATTATTGACAGCAAACAGTGACATTTCTTCAAAAGTCTGTGCAACTACCACAAATCACCTACAGTCAGTCACAAAAGTAAGTACTCAGTAGCAATCCATACAAATAGTGTTAAAAAACACTGTTTATTTTTATTCATATTACGCTAAAAATATAAAAAAAAAGACCGTAAGCCAAGCAATATGTAATCGATTCCCAAAAGCTTACAGCAGGGTGCGAATTCATATCACAAAAGTAAGTACACAGGCATCGCATACTGAGTTAAAACTTTGAGTAAGAAAGACGTATTGCGAAAATTGAGCACGTATTTCTCGAGATTACCTTTTCTTCGAAATTCAGTATTGGAATTATTCAAAAAATTTTGTTTTAAAAGAAATATTTTCGAAATGGCACCTCACGGAAAGCAACTTTCACAGGATATAAAGGATTTAATTATAAAATACCACTGTTTATTTTTATTCATATTACGCTAAAAATGCGTTTACATCCTGATTGAATATCTGCGCAGTTGGGGAATATAAAAAAAAAGACCGTAAGCCAAGCAATATGTAATCGATTCCCAAAAGCTTACAGCAGGGTGCAAATTCATATCACAAAAGTAAGTACACAGGCATCGCATACTGAGTTAAAACTTTGAGTCAGAAAGACGTATTGCGAAAATTGAGCACATATTTCTCGAGATTACCTTTTCTTCGAAATTCAGTATTGGAATTATTCAAAAAATTTTGTTTTAAAAGAAATATTTTCGAAATGGCACCTCACGGAAAGCAACTTTCACAGGATATAAAGGATTTAATTATAAAATACCACAAAGAACAAAAAAGCATTCGGGAAATTGCTAAAATTGTGGATACAAGTCCCTTACAATACAAAAAATAATAAAAAAAAAAGTATGAATTTACAGGCACAACAGAAAACAAACGTCGAAATGGACGTCCTCGAACGTTTACAGCCCATGACACTAACTTTATAGTGAGCAAAATGAAACATGGCCCCAAATTAAACGCTCCCAAAATTCAAAAAGAGATAGGCAATGAAATTGGCAAAGAATGCAACCGTCAGACCATTCACCGTGTCCTTAATAGTGCTGGTTATAACGGTCGAGCTATGAAGAAAAAGCCCTTTATCAACAGAGTCAATCGCCTAAAAAGACTAGCATTTGCAAAAGAGCATCTGAAATGTGACACCGCTTTTTGAAAAACCATTATTTTTACCGACGAGAGTAAATTTAACATCCATGGCTCAGATGGAGGCGGTAAAGTTTGGAGAAAATCAAACGAGGAGCTAGATGCGAAAAATGTGGCTGGTACTGTTAAGCACAGCGGTGGATCGGTTTTTTTTTTTTTTTAATGCATTTTTATTTATTAATTCATTAACTCTTACATGCTAGACAAAATTGCTTAAAACTAGCTTAACTAACTTAAATATGTTATACATACTAACTTACTGGCCCTACTGGCGAGCGCTCTAAGCTAAACTTAATTCTTAACCTATGTCTTTCGACGTAATCTAACTCAATAATTAATTATTAATTCATGTTTTTTTATTTTTGTATTACTTTTATTTTAATCCTAACAAAGAAAATTTTGTTTCTTTAAAACTTTGTAAATGTACTTTTTTTTTTGTTTATTGTTTTTATATAAAACCTTATTCTACCTTAAAATAAATGTAAATCTATCTACTTAACCTACATATGCTAAAAACGTAGTTAAATACGTACGTACGTACGTGTTGGCGATACATTAAAACTTACAGCTACAACACCTACAACCTAGACCTACAACTACCTTAAAACTATGTAAGCCGGCCAGGCTAAATATAAATAAAACAAACACATAAATAGAAAGGCCAGCTTGCCCTACAAGGGCTAGCCAGGATTAAGAGGGATCGACGAGGGAGTTCCCTCTTCGTAAAGCCACCAAAACGTTTGGTGCTGCAGTTCTCCGTCTTTCATATCTCGTCCCGATACCGACCTACTGAATCGGAGACGATCCTCAGTTGTCTGTGCTACGCCTCGGTCGTAGTTGAGTCGCCTATCCACAGCTTTTCTGGCGGCGTGGTAGATTAACGGCGTACCCGTTCTTTCTTGGACTAGACCTTGTCTATCGAAATAGAGGAACGCCCCTGGGGGGACAAAGCCGTTAAGGCGCACTCTCTCGTGGTACATATCATTGGGGTAGTAAGCCCCAAAGACCAGGCTATTGGTCGAGTTCATTGCTCTTGCAATATGACCGCGAATCAACTTCACCAGGAAATTGTCCACTCTGATCAGATTCGCCCTGTTATAGAGGACCTCATTGGAGTAGAATTTTTTGTACTCGGACTCTGGTGTTCTGTATAAATTAAGGCAAGCCCGAAGACAAGCCCTCTCAAACACCCGAATCCTTTCCATCAAGCTTGCTCCCACGTTGAACCACACTGGACAGCCATAGGTGAGCATTGGCCGTATGAGGGCCGTGTAGCAGATTACCTTCACCCTCGCATCGAGTTGGCTGCTATAAAGTCTCTTTGTGAGGGCAAAAGCAGCTCGGGCTCTGGCCAAAGCAGCATCTATATGTTTGTTAAAATATAGATACTGGTCTAGCCAGATCCCAAGGTACCTGATTACACTCCTACTCGCCAATGGGCGTCCGTTAGGTCCCACGATAGAGAACTTTCGCCAATTCTTTCTGGTGTCCCTTGAGGCCCCAGATAACGGCGTTCTGAACAGGATGGTTTCCGATTTCTGAAAGTTGATCTTTAACTTCCAGTCATCGCAATATCGCTGGATATTGTCGAAGTCACAAGAGAGTTGCAATGACCTCGACCTTAGGACCTGACCTGTACGCAATCAAGTCGTCTGCATACGCAATAGCGTGGTGAAAAGAACCTATCAAATCACTTGTGTAAATGTTGAACAGGATAGGCGAATTAACCGCACCCTGTTGCAGACCGTTTTTAATTTGAAACGTACCAGCAGAAGTCACGTTGCCATTTTTCACAACGAACTGTCTACTGGTGAGCATATTACAGATAATGTACAGTAGTGGTTTTCTGATACCCAGCCTGCTCAACTTGTAGAAGAGCCCCTCCAACCATACGGTATCGATGGCTTTCTCCAAGTCAACCAGACAGGCACCAGTGCATTGATTCTTGGTTTTATTCCATTGGACGTCCGACACCAGTTTAGACGCGGCATGTAGGGTATCATGCCCCGCCTTAAAACCGAATTGGTTGTCCGGAATTATGTGTTTGTCCTCAACCCACTTATTTAGGGCTCTATGAAGCTGGTGTTCGGAAGGAGACTTATCGACCGGAGATTTGCCGGATTTCAAGTGTCTTCCCCTTTTGGGAATGGGCTGCACCACTGCTGTCTTCCAATGCGCCGGATAATGTGCATTATTTAGCGCATTGTTAAACAGGGTGGTGTATATGTCTACCGCTTCTAGAGGGAGGTGTCTGAGCACAATGTTCGGAATTCCGTCAATTCCCACGGATTTCTTATTCCTCAATGAGACGAAGATTGCTTGGAGTTCTACCTTCGATATGAACGGGGGGTGAACCCTGTCATTGGCGATGGCATTATTTGCCTTGTTCCCTTCATTGAACACGGTGAAACCAGTGTTCTCAGATCGCCATTCTTGCATATCATTTCGAAGGTAGAAGTTGTGCACAAGGACGCGGTTTTCCAGGTCATGGTTCGGGTGAACGCTATCATTCACCTTGTACACTTCCTGGAAAGTCGCTCCTATAGCATCTACTTTCTCCTGCGGATCTTCTATCACAAAGAAGTCGTCATCCTCGACAGCGTTATCTGGATCTATGCCTGCTGTTGTAAGTATTCGTTCGTTGTTCGTTGTTCGGGGTATTTTAAGACACGGAAGGTCGTTGATGTTCTTTCTCCGAAACACCTTATTGATCTGTGGAAAATGCTTGGATTATTGGCTCTTATGGCCGAAATCTTCCCGTTCCAATGCGCATTAACCGTCATTCTGTAGTTCTCTTTGATCAATTTTTGGAGATTTTTGATCAACGACTTCAGTGTCCTAACCTCCGAGTTGTGTCTGTCAGCAAACTGCCTGTACAAGGTTTTTAATCTTGACAGGAGTCTACTTTTCTGTCGGTGTAGTGCGTCTATTGTCGCGTTGCGAAATATGTCGACGTTGTCAGTATGTTTATACCGAGGTATCGTACTGTCCATCGTTTGTTTGATTGTCTCGTCCAATTGTTTCAGGTATCTGTCAATCTCCTCGTTTAACAGGTTCCTGTTGGACGGTGGGTAGAGCGAGTTCGAGGAGAGTGCTCTAGTCAGTACTCGGGAGAAGCGAGTCCAGCGCGTCCTACTGTAGTTGTAGGTGTGCGTTTAAACAAACTCTTCCAGTTCCGCAATCTCGTTGGGAATCGTTATTTCGGCACTAAGTCCGCAATGTACGCAAAAGTGTGCAAACAGTTCATCGTTTGTCGGTCCGTGTCGGTCAGTTGTAGCCGTACGTCGAACAGCATGAGATCCAGATAAGAGCCGCCTCTGGGAAAGGACGGAATATCCGATGCTTTCACATCGAGTCTAAACTCGACATTGTGCTGACCCCACCAATTGAGTAGTAGGTTCCCTCTAGGATTTGGCGTATTATTTCCCCAATCCCCATGCTTCGCGTTTAAATCTCCGGCCATGAGATAATAATTCTCATCCGACTCCAGCCTTAGGATTCGAAAAAGTGATTCGAGTTCTGAAATAAATAAAGAAGGTTGAGTAGCTTCAGGTGCATAGACCGAGACCACGTACATCTTCTTTCCACTATGGAGAGGGATGCACACGATGCACGCTTCCAGCACCTGTAACCTTCGCACTTCACCACTGTACACTGTCTTGTGACGTAGCTCTTTACGTACGAAGATCGCGACACCACCTCCTTGGGTGGAGTTGGGCCGGTCTCTTCTTATTATATTATATTTATTGTTCCTTAATTTATGTCTCTGAGTTAGCTTAGTTTTGCTAATGAGAAGCAAATCAGGATTTTTATCGTCTAACAACTTAAAAAGTGAGTTCCTACGTTCTATCCTTATCAGTGAATTCACCGAGTCTCCGCCGTGGTACCCATTACGACTAGAGGTGCGCTAGGCCCGGCAGAAGCGCGTAGATTTGGTCCACCCGCGTCGCCTGCTCTTGTATCTGACGTTGAAGTTGACCCATCTGCCCTTGAATTGAGAGCAAGATAGCCATCAGATCAGTTTGCGCCTCAGGTGCTTTAGGCACTGACGCCTTTGGAGCAGCCTTTGGCAGTTGTTTTTGCGTCTTGCCCTGACCCGACGCCATTTGGGCGTAGGTCAATTGGAGTGTGACGGCTTGGGAGATTAGAACGGGACCAGGTGGACGTTTCACCTCGATCTTCTGCTGACGAACCAGATTTACTTTCTTAATAAATTGGAACTTAGGGCAACCCCGATAGTTAGCGGTATGCCCCGTGTTCCTGCATAGAGCACACGAAAGTTGCTCCTTTCCAACGGCCCTATCCTTACCTAGAGGGCATTCTTCTGCCTTGTGGTCTTTGCTACACTTAACGCATCGAGGCTGCATGTCGCAGTTCGACGCGGCGTGCCCGAACCTCTGGCAGCGAACGCATTGTAAGATGCTTTCGCTCCTTCTTAATTTATCCCACCGTACAACCTGGTGGTCGAGGACTTTAATGCCTCTTAGACCATCCAGTTTGCTGCTTGGAGACGGCTGAACAAGGAAGAACGGTAACTCCCGGTTCTCCCTCTTCGCCTTTGCCGTGATAAATGGCTTGACCCCTACGAAATCGAGGCCATCGCACTGTTTATCCTTTAGCAACTTAAGGATCTCCTCCGGCTCGGTAGACGGTTCCAACCCCTTCAAAAGCACCGTTTGGAGCTTTCCCCCTTTCGGGGTGAAGGAGAAGAACTCCGTCGTCGAGTCCCTCAACAAATTCTGAATTTTTTGATAGTCTATTAGATTTTCACACTTTATAGCGTGCCTATCGTTAGAGTACCTAATAATAGTAAAATGATTACCTATGGCCGACTTACATGGATCCTTGGTCTCCTTTAGTTCCATTTTGTAGGTATTGATTGGTGGAACTCGTTGCTTTGTTGTTTTTTCCTGCTGTTGTTGTTGCTGTTGTGTCTGCTGCTGCTGTTGTCTCTGCTGCTGCTGCTGCTGTTGTAGTGACGGCTGCTGTTGTCTCTGAGGCTGCTGCTGCTGCTTTTGCTGCTGTTGTTTCTTTGGCTGCTGCGCCTTCTGCTGCTGTTGCTTTGCCAGCGGTTGTTTTTGCTGCTGTGGTGGCTTTTGTTGTTGCTGCTTGGTTTGCTGCAGCTGTTGCCCTTGTTGTTGTTGTTTTAGCTGCTGGCGTTGCAGCTCTTCTTGGCGCTCTTTCTGCCTTCTGGCCGTTTGTTTGGCCTTAATCAGCATGACCTTTTGCTGCAGCAGTTGAATGGTGCTGCACAGGTTCGCCAGTGTCTCGTCGTCCTCGTCCTCAGAATCCGACGTCGCTAATTTGCCGAAACTATTATTTTCGGATGATTCTAGCTGCATTGATGACGTTGGCGCCCCCCCCTTTGCTTCTGCAGGCAGCTTCACTGCAGAGCGTGTCAGAGACGGGCGCTTAACCAAGTTAGGAGTTGGCTTTACTTTCCTCCTCCTTTTCTCCGTACCTTCGCTGGCTACGACGGCTGAGTAGCCGGACGTAGATGCCGTATTTTCATAGGCAGATGTTTGTTTGTCCGCACCTCCCGCTATTGGGAGTGCGGACCGTTGACTCTCGTCCATCGCGTGACACTTGTTGTGGTTTGATTCACTGTCTTTATTTATTGATTTTTTTTTTTTAAATTAAAAAAACAAAAAGTACTTATGCTTTTGCCACTGGCCGGAATTGAACCAGCGCTGGTCCGATCACTTGCACTACGCCAATTAGGCTCTCGTGCCACTGTAGATTTTTTGTGTACTTAATGAACACTACTTATTCACTGTGGAGGCCGAAACACGTCTTTATCGCACTATGGTCTGTGAACGACTGGCGGTGGATCGGTTATGGTCTGGGGGTGCATGGCAGCTTCTGGAGTGGGTAATTTGATGAAATTGAAATTTATTGATGAAATAATGGATCTATTTGTTTATCAGGATATTCTGAAAAGCAACCTGCATCAGAGTGTCGAAAAATTAGGTTTAGAGGGATCGTTTATTGTTAAGATAGGTCAGTTCCCACCACCAGCAGCGAGCGGCAACACCAGCAAGCCAACGACCGCACATTGAAACAAGAAACCTATTTTATACCTTGCTTTTAATTTTTTTGTACTTTAATTTTCTTTTCATTATTTTCATTCAACCGACGTCAGCATTTCCTGTTGAAGCGTGTAATTTTACCTTTGCAATGTCATCAATATTGTTATATTAGTATTAAGCCTATTACTTTTGTTTCTGTTATTCTTAATATTGTTAGTTTATGCTAAATAAGCAATTTAGATGTATAAATAGCTTGAAATAAATATCAGCGATCACTTGTGATCAGACAGCTAACCAAGACTTTTATTTTATTCCAAGTGAGTCTGCTTGGAAAGCTGTTCAATTTTTGGTGTTCTAGTTTATGTACTGGTAATACCACTGGTAGTCACGGTACAAGAACCGTGATCTATCCTACAACTATACAGTAAAAGCACTGTATACATTTATCTTCCAGCAAGATAACGACCCCAAGCACACTTCGCTCTTGGTTAAGGAATTGTTGCTATACAATGTTCGAAAACAGCTGCGAACGCCACCCTAGTCGCCTGATTTAATTCCTATTGAGCATTTATGGGAACATCTAGAACGAAAAATTAGAAAGTATGACATTAAGTCAAAGAATGACCTGAAATGTGTCTTGCAGGAAGAGTGGTCAAAGATCGGCCCAGACATTACCTCAAACCTGGTAAATTCAATGCCTTCCAGGATGTCTGCCGTCACCAAGACAAACGGGTACCCAACAAAGTACTAATTTTTAAATAATGTATAATATTTCTCATTTTTATCACATTTTTCTTTGTTTTACTTCTTTGTGTACTTACTTTTGTGATATATATTCTCTAATATAATTACTAAAACAGAATACATTTAATTTTTTTATCGAAATTCTGTTCAAATTTGTTTATTGTTTATTGAACATCATACTAGAGGCTGTGTACTTACTTTTGTGACTAACTGTATATACATATAGTCGTCTTCGAGGGGGTCTTCTCTTTTACCCTACAAGCTCGACGGACCTGGTGAACAAGAATGTATCGCTGAATTTGCAGGCAACCTCACGCACACATTCAAATTCACTGGGCCCGTGACATCTGTCACATGGGCGCGGCCATCTTGGACAGAATAGTGTCAAAAATTGATGAACTGTGGAGGGGAATGCTGTGTTCAAAAAGTAACTTCCAAAAATATTCTTCAATTCGTGGGGAATTTTAAGAAATACGTTACATTCAAAATTATTACATTTCAAATATAACGTATTTCTTGAAATACTTATACCAAATAAATAGAGTGCACGACTGGGCCGTACAAACTTGCACCTATATCTAAAATTCTTGTGTGTATTTGAGGTAAAAAGAAATAAACGAATATATACCTACATAGGTTTACATATGTAAGTTGACTATTAAGAAACCCTCGTTCATCAGATTGGCCAAAAACGTTAGATATCAGCTGTAGGATTTGATAAACCTATTGAAAACCAAGCAACGTCGGAACTATGTTATTTTTCTTCAGTTTCACTCATAAATTCATTGCCTTTGAACTCCGGTGAATATGCGAAAACCCAAAGTAAGTCCCTATAAAAGTAACAATATTTTCTTTCTCTCTCTCTCTGTCTTTTAACCAATGAAAATGATATTCAGACAAATCCAGTAGCACGTGCGCACCAATCAAAACCTGTATCGTAAGGAAAAAAACGTTTCCATGACAACAGCTGTGTTCTAGGAAAATTTGTTGGCATATAATTTTGAAAATCGGTTCAGTAGGAAGGAGTTGGGATAAAATTCATATCTGCCTATTAATATGATATGAAACTGGTGTTTTTGTTAAGCTGGCTGTAAGAGAAGTGAAATTTTAAGCATTTTTGACGAAAAACGTGGTATGCCATCTTATAGAACTTTCTAAAAGAAGACTAGATATGAAAATAAAACAGTAACGATCGAGAAAAGTTTTCGAGAAAAGCGTGTTTTTATGAAGTTGGCTATAAGTAAAATACCTTTTAAAACAGTTTTGGTCAAAAACGTTGTATGCCATTTCACAGAGTTTAAAAAGGCTTGCTCTAATATGAAATTTAATAAAAATCGTTGGAGTCGTTTTCGAATAAATTGGCTCCAACTGCTCGATTTCGCGAAAAATACCGTTATACTAACTTTTGGCCAAAAATGTGATACAGTTCCTGATAGGATTTGAGACGTTTAATCTTATGTGAAAATTTTAATGAAATCGTTGAAGGCGTTTTCAAGCAAATCGGCTTTTAGTCACCTTGGTCCTAAGTACCGTTGTATCATACTTAGACCAAAACGTGGTACGCCATCATGTTGCATTACTTCGTACTAGTCCGAATATTAAATTTGAATTAAATCATTGGAGCCGTTTTCCTACAAATCGACTTTTTGTCAAATTGACTATAAGTAAAGTACCATTGTTGCCAATTTTGGTAAGCAACACGATACATCATCTGATTGCAATTAACTAGACTAATCAAAATATGAAGTTTAATCAAAATCGTTAGAGCCGTTTTCGAGAAAATCCATTTTAACTGAAATCGGCCTTAAGTAAACTACCCTTAATTTTGAGGTTAGAATGAAAATTCAAAGTTCGCCTCTAGGGAATATCCCACAGACTCTATATATGAAGCTTGAAGGAAATCCGCCCAGCCGTTTAGGCTGTAGTCGAATATACAGACAGACAGACAGACAGACAGACGGAATTGTCGGACCTACTTTTTTTAACTTCTCCATCATAGTAATGTCAAGTTTGATTAAAATCTCGAGTTCGATTTTTTTCACGATTGCAATACTTGCCCTATAGGTATAGGTGCAAGTAAAAAAGTGCGACAATATCTAAGTACAATTTCGAATTCAGTGCAATAAATCGAATTAAATGGCATAAACAAAAAATTAAATAGGTGTCTAATATCAGAAATATTTTTATCCATTTTCGACCGAAAATGTTCATCAATGGCAACTACTACAGTACGCGGACGACATTGATATTATTGGCCGAACACAGCGGCTTGTCATTGAAACGAAAGCTGCCAAAATGGATTTGGTGATAAACAAGGGTAAAATCAAATTACAACAAAAAGGTACACACAATATCGACGAATCGGATAGAACATCACAATCGACAGTTATAACTTTCGGGTACTAAGGGTCTAATTCGACTCTGCTATAAATTGGAGAAACAGCACCTCAGCAGAAATAAAACGAAGAATAACTTTTGTTAATCGCTGTGTCTTTGGGCTGAAAAGGCAATTTAGTACTAGAACCCTATCCCGAAGAACTAAGGAGACTCAATATAAGACCTTGAGTCTTATAGTCCAGCTTTATGGCACTGAAGCACGGAATCTGTCTAAAGCGAATAAAAATATCGTCAGTCGCTTCGAAAGAAAGACGTCGTATTTCCAGTCCCGTTTGCGTTGACGGGCTTTGGAGGAAAAGATTTAACGAAAAACTATACAACCTGTACAGCGACATCGACCAAGTCAATGAACTGAGTATCAGTCGTTATAGACCAAGAACCCGCCGCAATCAACATCGGAGTGAGATGTAACCTGAAGATTTGCATATGAATGTAAGCCTTTGAAATGTGTTAAATGAAATATGAGCGTCTGGCACCATTTTGTTGGGTCTAAAGTTAATAATGCTATGTTGAAAATGGAGTTTTTTTCCAAAATGTGGATCGTTGGTATAACCACTTGAATTTAGTATCAAACAGAACAATAGAACGGTTGGAATACAAATATAAATGTACCAGTCGATTTATATGGTGCATTCTCTTTGCCAGACGTACTATTTAATAGTATGTGAAATATCAGATTTTTTAATAAAAGGTTTAACCACTTACTGATTATTGTAAATTGATGATATGAGCTTCCTGATCACGAATATGTAGGTCCCAGACGATTCATATGGTGCATTTTCTTTGCCAGACGCACCAAACACTTTTCCGTAAGTACAAATTTTGTCATATAAAGGGTGGGCCATCTAGTGGTTTCTTTTTAAATTATAGGTTATTTTTGTAATGAAACTGTTTCCCACTGACAATCTTAACAGAAAGTCAGAATTATACCTCCGCGGAACTAATGATACGCTTGAACAGCTTTGGGAAATATTGAAAACTTATTTCCAAAGGGAGCGCTGTGTAACCCAAACAGTGTATGCAAGTTCGTAAGACTGTAAAGAAGGCTTAATTGGAAAAATAGACGATAATGAAAACACGGTCTCTTTATTTTTTTTTTTAGAAATTCCGCTTCATTTAAAACAAATGTAAAATGTAATGTAAAACAAATAAAAAAACTTCACATATTGATCAAATAATCATATTCTCTGAATCCCAGTCGGAACACCTAAAAGTTTTTCACGGTCCCACCTCTCGCGACCGTCTGACAAACATCCAAGAGTACAACTGTCCTGAGAAAGCTTCTCAAATAACAAATTGCTCTTCGGGCACGGCATTAAGATTTTAAGTGAAGCAGAATTTTTAAAAAAAATAAAGAGTCCTTGTTTTCATTAACGTCTATGTTTTTACAACTTCCTTTTCACACAAATACATTGACAAGATCAATCCACACTTTATTGAAAGTCCAAACTGGAACGACAGATGAAATATCACCTACCTAGAACTCGGAATGCCTTGACAAATCTCGGTCATCGCTGTTTAAAGTTTATATTCAACAATTAAAAAACGTTGCATAGCCCTTAAACAGCGGCTGAAGAGTAACCACTGATAACCTATTACTACTATAGTCTGTGAGAGTAACAACAAATCATAGAGAAACTATAGTCTGCGCAACAAATAGAGAGAAATGAACCATGAAATGCCCATGCGGCTACACAAGAAAAGATACTTCAGGAAAATGAAAGCTATTTTGACAGCTGGGGCACGCTGAATGGAATTTCTTCTATTAACCTCGAACTCTGCTCTCCTCTCAAGTCCTTGTACACATCCTATTGTACTTATTTTCTCAACGTTCAATCACCAAATGAGAGGTAAATATCCAAAATTTACGAAACGATTCATTTAATGGTGCTCGTTGTATAGCTAAGAAATAAAACCCGCAAGAAAAAGTAAAAACTCCTTAATATGTTATAACAGAAGACCTCTTTCTCTTTATTATCTTACAATTATATAATCCAATTTGTATATAATAAATTTGACGTTTTATGTTCTTGGCACATGCAGATTTAGCACTTGGGTGGTCGTTGATGACAGATACATATGTTTATTCATCTTTTCGGATGTACTTTAGCACCGAACATTCTCCCTCGCCGCCGCACAGTGTTGTGTCTAGAACATGCTAACTGGACAAAATTATTTTTTAATGTTTATCTCTCATTATGGTCATTACTTACTATAATAAATGATTTTTACATAGTTCAATCGATGTTTGTGGGTTTTTCTTGACAATTAAAGGAAAATAGCTGCTAACAATAAAGTGCACGACTGGGTCGTACGTACTTGCACCGTAATGCTATAAGTGTAAAATTTCATCAGGATTAAGGTCCAAGTCTTGCTCTTTCCAGTAAAGTAGGCGTGGCATTCCGCGTTTCCATGGAATAATAGTCCTAACATTGTAGGAGTTTTCATAAGACTTTGTTTTTATAAAAACGCCCTTAAAAAGTGGGCGTGGCCATATAGCACCTTTGGGTGAATTATAGAAAATTTTAAGGCCTATTACTTTGCTTAAATAATTTTTTCTTATTTTCTAGTAAAAATTTTGAACAAAAATAACTTTTATAAAAGTGGGGGTGGCAGTTCCACAATTTTATACGCCATTATTTTGCCTTTGTCTTATAACCTATAAATATTAATTTTTAGCCCAATCGCCGAACAAATACCCGAGAAACAGCTGATTTTCAATTTACCGTTATTCGAATTTTTTCGTGAAAAACGTGGTACACTTAAACACTTACCCACATATCAAATTTAATCGAAATCGTTAGAGCCGTTTTCGAGAAAATCCATTTTAACTGAAATCGGCCTTAAGTAAACTACCCTTTATTTTGAGGTTAGAATGAAAATTCCATATTATATACAGACCCGATATATGAAGTTTGAAGCAAATCTGTCCAGCCTTTAGACAGACGGAATTGCCGGACCAACTTTTTTGGACTTCTTCATCATAATAATGTCAAGTTCGATTAAAATGTCGAGTTTGATTTTTTTCACGAAAGCAATACTTGCCCTATAGGTATATACATATACCTATAAGTAGGTGCAAGTAAAAACATACTTGTACCGAGTTGTGCAGGCTACGGGAGGTAATAAAATGAAGTTTACTAACATAGCTACCACATATATTAAATATAGCCCGGATACATCGGGATACATTTAGTTAAAACTCTACCGAAGAAGAGTTTTTCTCAGAACTTTTCAATTTCGACAGATTCTTTCAGGTTTTTTCCGATCGTCGGTGTTCCATTTTCAAAAAATTCCTTTTCGTCGGAGAATCAAAATCATCCGGAAGACGGAAAGTAGAGTGCGTAGGAGTTTGAAGTAGTGCGCATGCTGGTTTTGTTGCTGTTGAACATCTGATGCTAATGAAATGTGTGATTTTTTTACTTGCACCTACCTATAGGGCAAGTATTGCAATCGTGAAAAAAAATCGAACTCGAGATTTTAATCAAACTTGACATTACTATGATGGAGAAGTTCAAAAAAGTAGGTCCGGCAATTCCGTCTGTCTGTCTGTCAGTCTGTCTGTCTGTCTGTCATTCTGTCTTTATATTCGACTACAGCCTAAACGGCTGAACGGATTTACTTCATATATAGGGTCTGTGGGGCGAAATATGAATTTTCATTCTAACCTCAAAATTAAGGGTAGTTCACTTAAGGCCGATTTTAGTTAAAATGGATTTTCTCGAAAACGGCTCTAACTATTTCGATAAAAATTTGATGTGTGGGTTAGCTTGGGCATATGCTATGAGGTGGCATGCCACGTTTTTGACGAAAAGTTCGAATAACGGTAATATTGAAAATCAGCTGTTTCTCAGGTATTTGTTCGGCGATTGGGCTAAAAATAAATATTTCTAGGTTATGAGACAAGTGCAAAATAATGGCGTACCAAATTTTGGAATTGCCACGTCCACTTTTATAAAAGTTATTTTTTTTCAAAATTTTTACTAGAAATTGAGAAAAAATTATTTAAGCAAAGTAATAGGCTTTAAAATTTTCTATAATTCACTCAAACACCTTATCTGGCCACGCCCACTTTTTAAAGGTGTTTTTTTTTTTTTAAAACAAAACATTGAGTAAACTCCTACAATGTTATGACTATTATTCCATCGAAACGTGGAATGGCACGCCTACTTTACTGGGAAGAGCAAGACTTGGACTTTAATCCTGATAAAATTATACACTTATAGCATCACGGTGCAAGTACGTACGACCCAGTCGTGCACTTTATTTAATACGCAAAGCGAAGAATTCATTGATTCATTAACGATCATTCCCATAACAATGTGGCCAGGCAGATAAACCTTTTTCTCCTTATTGACAACCCTGGTGACTTCTTCATTTTCAATTGTCTCATATAAAGAGAAAAGAGTGGGCGCGCTCTAAATTCTAGGCCGCCTTTTTGACAACGGCAAACTGACTAAAAAAGTAGGCGACATTTGAAGTGACACACATCGGTTCTTCACTTCCAGTTTTGACTTTGGATAAAGTGTGAAGTGTGCTTGTCAGAAAAAAAAATACAGTGCGTCAATTCTGTGTGTACAGGCTCCAGTTTTCGTAATATGTTAACCCGATTATGTATATGTAGAGTCGAACCTAGGTTGAAACCGGATAAATATACGTATATATGTGGTGGTCGAGTTCAAACCGACTGAACTTGACTCCACTATTTTAACTTGGTCGAGTCCAAAATTTGTGTAACTACCTGATTATTTTGTATTTATTTTTTGGAAATGTAAATTGTCTAATACCTGTGACACACTGATGGTATGGATACTATAGTACGGGTACCATAGTATTCACAATACTGTGCAAGGCGACACACATTCTGTGTAGTATGCGTTGACAAAACTGTTAATAATTGTCATTATTAATTTTTAAATTAAATGTCAAAATCGAAAAATACAACTGAAATATATTTATTAAGTGTTTTAGTGTCGAATAATATAAAATTATTGTATTTTATAAGAAAAAGAAAATTTTGTCTACGACTGGCGCTGATAGCAAAATATAAAAGCAATATATTTACTGTCAATGAGACACCAAACTGTAGTTTGAAGAAGATTCACTAAGAAGAATGGAGTTGAGATCTTTGGATAGTTGAGAATACCACCGTAAAAACCCAAGTATCAATACCAAACTAATACCAGGTTGCTCGTGTGGTATTACCATGGTAATGCCATACACATAGATGGTATATCCCCATATTATAGTATCCATACCATCAGTGTGTCACAGGTATAAATGATATGGACGAAATACGCGGTTGGTCAGTATGACAGATTTTTACTGACTAAAACCAATACCCCTTAATATCCATTTTCTATACCCCGCGATACTTTACCGTGTATTCCTTCGCGGGGTGGGATTTACCAATGTTTGCTTTCTTTCAAATTCTTTCCCGCTCCACCCATCTAAGTTCAATCGAGATGTATTTTGTGGACATGTCTATTACATCCCACTTTGCTTGCGACTGTAGCATGTGATCTACTGTGTTTTCAGGGTTTGGTATTTCTTCCAATTCCCTATGTAGGATTTCTGTCTGAACCTGGAATCCACATGCTCAGCGCTTTCATGTTTACCATCGAAAGACAGAAGATACCTGGGTCGAGGAGTCGAACTGACAGATGATCCTTGATTGTTTTTTTTTGCACTAAGTTCAACTATATTTCAAACCAATTTGAACTCAAAAAGTCGACTCGGTGTGTGCAACTATCCCAATCGAAATCTCGACTCAGTTTCGACACGACCTTTCGATCCTGCATATAAACGGGGTAGTTGACTTTGTGCGAGTTCAACCTAGACAGTTCGTAGTACGACGTTACCTTTGTTTTACTGCCCGAACACAAGCTGCAGCAGTACGAGTTGTCAAAAGTAGAATAAACACGAACTCAATGTTGCGAGCACAATGTGTTGCTGAAGTTGAAGTATGAAAAGTAGCTGCAGCACAAGTTGAGTCAACTTTTATCTGCCTAAACATAATGGAAAATCGCTGCAGTACAAATTGTCAAAAAAGTCATTCACTGAAGTAGTAATGTACATACTTACGTATGTTCACAATGACCAGCGCAGCAACGGTTCTTGTACTTCAGAAGCTTCGAAGAAATGTAGCACATCTGCAGCATCAATGCAATAAATGCAATTTCTTCTTCCTCGGTCATTACGATATAACAAATTTACAAAAAATAAAAATAAAACATTTACGACAAACTGCGAAATGATTTGTCTTCTTTGACAGCAAACACAGTTGCTGCGCTGTTCAATGTCGACATGCATTATTACTTCAGTGAATGATTTTTTTGATAATTTGTTCTGCAGCGACTTTATCTGCTGCAGCGATTTCCCATTGTGTTCAGGCAGTCATTGTGTTCGGTAAACAGTACATGTACACGTTGGAAATATGCACTACAGCTGCAGAGTGTGTGAGTTTTCCGTTTAATTTCTTCTGGCTTTAATACATTGACAGAGTATTACCGCTGACAGTGTTATCTCAAACATCTACGAGTAGGTTTTTGTCCTCTTGTAATATAGTTCATCTGCGTTTTCAACATAGCGTATGCCTGATTGTCTGAGGACTGTGTCGAAATTTTTGTTCTTTCTCTTTGAAAAGTGTTTAAAGTCTTGTATTATTGTTGAGTTCAAAAACTAAAAAAGCGAGGTTGATTTATACAGGTAAAATAATTTTTTAATATTAAAATTTAACTTTAAATCCCAATTAATTTGTATTGTTATTCTTGATTATTGGTAACCTCATATGTAACTGGGATTTCCAAAGCGATTAAAAATTTGTCTTTACACTGGTTTCATCTTCGAAAAGATATGTTCCTCAAATACTTTAAAGGTATTGGGTGAAGCAGGAGTGTAGATGATAATCACAGTAGAAACGATGTGAACAAATATCAATTGTATTCATAGTTGTTTACGAAATAAACAACTACCCGTCGTACGAGTATGCATGTGTAAGAAATTCACTAGCTAACCAAGTTGCATTAGGTTGAATTTATTGAATGCCTTTTTTTAGTTTTTAAATCTATGATTAGCAACTATAAATTTGCAAAATTTCATATTTCCTTGTTTTAAGTGAATACAAAAGTTGCTCAAATCGGATTGGGCTTAAACATTTTATTTTACATTCTCAAATATGTATTTGAATTTATGCGTCGTGATCACAAAAGTCAGAAAAACACTTCCAGTCGCCTTTCTGATAAGCGTAACGCGCTCTCGAATGTCAAAAAACCCTAAAGACATATCCTAATTGTAATAGCTGAGTCATGTAATTTGGCAATACGTTTTTAGAAAAATGATTTAATAAATAAAACAATTGCATTAAAATGAATATGTGGAAATACGCGGTAATTAAAAAATACGACTAGATTTTACTTTACGGGAATATTTTAATTTGTTTTCTTTTTTTGTTTTGTTTAATTAGCTTGCAGTGATTGCAAAAGTAAACAAATTGTGGCCTTAGCCTTCCTGAGAGGCGGCACACATCAACAAAGTTGAGAAAAGTTACCAAAATGGAACATGGACTGCTAGTGACGATCAGAGTTCGGAGCGGAACAAATCGGAGGCAAAAATGCCCGCCACTTCCAGGATACTAGAGACAACTATTATCTCTGAATTCATTTATTTAGTAATACTGTCAAAATTCAAATAGTTGCGGGCATCCTTTCAGATGATGCCAACAAAATTTTAATGGAAACTTATTTACATATGTACATATATATGTATGTATGTGTTTACGGCTTTACCGTAGGGTTGATTACATTACAAAAATTATGCAACATATTAGTTTGCCTATTTTCGGCCAAAACTCAAAGTAATTAAGTGTATAATCGATTTATACATCCAACCTCAAAAAAAGTGTGAGTTTCCAAAATTGTCTGCTCCGATCGCTAGTTCTAATGCTGAAACCGGTGCGAAGTAGGTTCTTGGCAAGTGTAGTATGTTAATGGCATCAAGCAAATCCCCAAGCAGACATAATACTAATTGTTTTTATTATGTTCAAAAAAAGTTTTCAATTCTATTTTTCTGTCCGGTTTTTTACTTCCCAGCGGAAATGCGAATTTGTGTTTTCGGAACTCTGTAAATACCTACCACAAATTTTGCAGACTACTGTAGGGCAAGTATTGTTTTCGTGAAACATTTCATATTCGAGATTTTAATCAAACGATATTGCTTTTAAACTTAATATGAAGTCCTATAAGATGCCATACCATGCTTTTGGCAAAAAATTGTTAAATTTTCTTGAAAACGGCTTTAATGATATTGCTTGGTTTTTAAATTGTACTAGACCAACTTAATGCTTCCTTTGAATGATACTTTACTCAGTCTTAGTTAAGAGGCCTCTTCCCAAAATGTCGAACTTATATTTGAACATACACTTATTTAGAGAACAACCAAATTCGTTAAAACATAAGATAGACAATATATTTTTTGAAATTAAAATATTTGAAATATTCTATTCTAAATTATTTTTTAGTATTTGCCTATTATGCCTAAAGAGATATTCAACTTTCCCTCCAAAACCCATTTGTTTACATTGTTTTTGTTGTAATTTCCTTCTCGTCTGTGAATATGTGTGAGCATTGGCAAAAACCTTTGGAGCTTATCTAAACTACTCTCAATAGATGTTAGCACTCAAAAATGAATATGGCTGAATTAAAACGGAAGCATTCAACATAAATTTACTAGAAATATTGTTCATTGGAAAGAATTCTGGAAAATCAATTCGAAATAAAAAAAATATAAGCATTTAAATGATAGTTTTAACATGATAAAGGTAAAGGATTTCAATAAACGTAAGAATATTTAGCTCGTTTTTGTTTTTGTTAGGGTCTGCAGGTAAAAATACGAACGCTTGACACAGCGAATGCTAGCTATTCTAAAACGTCTACAGCAAAAAGTTTTGTGACAGCGAAAATGTTTTACCCTGTTTTGTTCTCTCCCTTTTATGATTTTCTTGTGTAAGGGAAAGGAGTTAGATAAGGAATCTAACGTTCGAATTCTTACGATTTTTAGAGTACAAGTACATACAAATATAGACAATTTGCGCATACATTCGAGATTTTATATTAGGTAAGTTTAGCTATGTTCTCAACAACTGATACTCAAATTTTTCTCGTGTTTTACTGAAAAATAAAAATTTAAATATTTGTAACATCTAGTGAATGGCCCCAAAATACTTTCCAGCTCCTTCCATAAATTCAAAATTCGGTTGTCATCGCCCGTCAAATTACTAGTTGTTGTGATTTAAGGTGAAATTGACCGATTTGTTGTTGTAATTTAGGGGTGAATTCACCAAGTCCGGGCTGAATTCACCAAGTGTGAAAATGTAACAATATGGGTGAAAATAGCTTGTAGGCAACTGAAAAAAGCCGGGAAAGCTTAATATCTCGTTCAATGATTTCTGGTGGCAAACTGACTGGTTATAGAAGGGTATAGCCCTTTACTCAATTTTTCTTTATATTGGCGTTGCTGGGCAAAAATATTAGTATAGTAGTAGTGTAGGGCGTATTAGGACGACTTTTAATTGAGTGTGTTTTGATTTTGCCTCACAGGAAATAATTAAAAATTGAATTTTTGTCTTTTTATGAAAAATTTCATAAATTGCTAATCTGATTCGACCGTTAAAAACCGGTAGAATACTACAGTAGTAACGTTTTTTGTTTGCAACGTATTTTTTGGTTTTCAAACAGGTTCGAAATATAAAAAGAAACGGTAAATCTTTTTAATTTATATAATGGCAGTAGTAAAAATTAGCTCTTGCAGAGGGACTCGTTTGTTTTTTTCTCTTTTTCGTCACATAATTTACCTTTCTATTTATTATAAGTAATATTTTTTATTAATAAGTAATTTTCTAAAATGTACTTTAAGTTGAAGAGAAAACATAGTCCTAACGAACATAACCATTTATTTGATTTGCACCAATGAACCAAATTGGTTATGAATGATTAAAAAGTTAATATTACATAGTCACAGGAAATACATACATTGAAAACTATCCATCTGTGTAAATGCCGAATAGTTGACCCCAAATATTAGTGCGTCCATATTGTTCACATTAGAAACAGTTGTTATTGAGTTTTGAATAACTTTCAATGACACACCGTACAGAACTCTTGACCATGACATAATTCCTTTGAATCATGATGTTATTTATCCGCAAATAATTCGATCGGCTTCCAAACTGATAAATGCATTTATTGATCTGGCCGTGGCTCAAGTGGTTAGTGCAAGGGGTTCCATTCAATCCCCAGTCAACGTCTAACATATTTTTCACGGTCTCATCTGTCGAAGCGTCTCACAAACATCCGATAGTACAACTGTCATTAAAACGCTTCTTAAATAACAAATTTCTAATAGAGCATTAAAAATAAAGTAAAGAATATAACACTCACAACACTCATGGTTGTGAAAAGCTAGATCTTGAGTCCCATAGACCTGTTCCGGCAAGTTATAATGCATTCAAGTCTATTGTGCTGATAATGATTTGATTAAATTAAATCTGTAGTTCTATAAAATCTGCATGTGTACATAAATTTACATGAGTATACGCCAGTAAGCATATTAAATATCCCTGATTCCTGATCTCCACATGATTTCGTTGATTTTGAAGAGTTAAGTATTTATGTAAATATTAAAATGGTATACAGTTACAGCAAATGCAGTGACCAAACTATGAGAGATATGAATAAGATCATAGCTTCTCGAACCATTGCTCAGGAAATCCGCCCAGAAGTACAATAGACCAAATCTAAAACACACTTCTCGTCAAAATACCCTTACCCCTGTCAATATCTTACAATACAATTATGTTCGCCACATGCAATGAATTGTGGTACATATACTTGAGTTCTTGAGAGTTCAATTAGTTTGTCAATAAATACATACACATACATATGTAAATATGTACATATGTAAATATGTACATATGTAAATATGTATGTCGAGACGCTTTCGGGTAGGGGTTAGAATATACCCGCGGTAGGCATGCCTGTCGTAAGAAGCGACTGAAATCCAACCTCCGTATACCGAGTGAACAGTGTATACAAGAAATGCAATGAACAAAACGAAAAAATTTAATACCCCAGGTGGCAGTCCAGTTTTACTGGAAAATCCACCGTCTTCGGCGGTCGGCTCTACGGATTCTGGGGAGAGGCACTTATTGCAATCCAATGACCCTTTTATAAAAAGTTCAAGGGTATCTCGATCTCCTCCACCAAGATCGAATAACGTCGGAAAAAGAAGTCCACCGGGAGGACTCAGCAAAATATAAAAGCTTTGAGGAAGAAAACAAAGCACTCCGAATCAAGCTTAATGAAATGGATCTTCTCTATCAAGATCTTAAGAAAGAGATAGACATATTAAAAAATGGAAATAAGGTTCTAAGGGACACACATTTGCAAAAAGAACGCAATTGTACTCCACCGCGGTTAGCTAGTCAGGAATACCGCACCGACGAAGAAGAGCTAGCACGATAAACGAATCGGGTCTCTAAGAAAAGATATAGTAAGAAACGGAGAGCCGGTTCTTCGTCCGAAGTCCAGCCCCTAAAAGAAAAAAAGAAAAGAGAACAGCAAGATAAACAACTTCGAGCCCAATTTCGTCTACCGCCACCTATAAACGTCGTCGGGATAACAGAATATAAGTTGCATAGCCTCCTTAAAGGTACGATAACATCGAAATTTAAACTTACATCTTTGAAGAATAATGCGTGGAAAATTAACGTTGATGACCACAACGACTACCGAGCAGTGTCCCAAAAGCTAAATACCGAGAAGATCCAGTGGTATACTTTCGAAATAAAGTCAGAAAGGCCGCATCGGGTTATAGCAAGGGGACTGCACCCCTCATGCACCAAAGAAGAAGTTATAAACGGCCTCCAAGCCAAAAGCTTTAAAATTCTTGATGCCGTTAATATCATCAAGAAGGAGAAGCTACAAACGGTAATAGATCCACACTGATGAGGCGTCGACTTTACTAAAAAAATCGAGCACATGCGTAGAAATTCAAAAATTATTCCACAGTGCAAACGTTGCCAAGAATTTAATCATACGCAAATGTATTGCAAAACAGAACCACGATGTATGAAATGCGCCGGAACTCACCTCTCCCAAGACTGTGGAGTAAACAGACCCAGCAAGACTGTGGAGTAAGCACCCAGCAATTTACAGAGGATGTGAAGTAGCTAAGGAGTTGCAAAAACGGAGAGATGCACTCCTTAAGCCTCAAAATGCACCAAAGTCAAAACAACCGCTAACTAAGACAAAGCTTAAGAACGCCCAAGAGATAGCAGGCAATCTAAAACCACCGGGTCCAGAGCGTAAAAAGGTGAGAGAAAGAGTAATACTAGATAAGTCTACTACCTCTGTAGCAAATAGATTGATTATTGACCCTCGAACAGCTAGAGTGCTAGCATACGCTCGGGCCGCGGGATTCGAAGAACCGAAAAACGTTGAAATTTCGACGGACCCTGTTTCTCATGTTTTTTCCGTTATTCTCACAAAACTTAAAGAACAAAGCAAAATAAATAAAGCTATCCTCGATAGGTTGGTTAAGCTCGAAAATAATTCACAGAAAACGCGTACTTCAAATAAAATATGAATGAAAAACGAATGTTAAAAATATGCACTTGTAATGCAAACGGACTTTTACAAAAACTTGACGAATTGGAAATATTCGCGAAAAAGATATTGACATTTGCTTGATTTCTGAAACCCACGTAAAAAAGGAATTGCATCTAAAAATTAAAGGCTATAATGATTTCCACGCTTGTCACCCTTCGGGTATAGCGAGAGGTGGATCATCCTTATTTATTAAAGACTGCATCGAACAATCCGAAGACCTGAAGATAGAACTTGAAACTTTGCAGCTGCGCACGATTTGAGTAAAAAATACACAGTGTGTACTTAAAATCTCATCTATCTACTGTCCACCCCGTTTGAAAAAAGTGATTTTACTAACTTGTTTAGATCGCTAAAATCTAATTTCATTATTGGTGGCGATTTTAACGCGAAACATACGTTCTGGGTCTCTAGATATATCTCGCAAAAAGGTAGAATGCTTTATGGGGCAGGTATGGAGTACAGTTGTGATTTTCACTTGACCGACAAACCTACTTACTGGCCAGCTGATACTTTGAAAATACCTGACCTCATCGATTTTTTCGTTGTGAAAGGAGTATCCACCACCAACATAAAAGTTGAAGAGAGCTTTGATCTGTCGTTTGATTATTCTCCAGTCATTCTGACTGACGAAAAACTCATCCATAACACAGAGCCAGCGAGATTAACTGGTAGAACAACTAACTCGGAAGGGTTTGAGAACGAAATTAAAGATAACATTGAACTGAGCGTTTCACTTACGACACCCTATGAACTCGAAATTGAAGTCGATCGCTTCGTTAAGATCGTACAGTACGCCTCTTCGAATAATACGCCTAAACCAAAGAAAACGCCGAGCAAATACGGTTTACGATATTGGTCAAAGAAAAGAGAAATGCGCGTAAAATTGGCAACAGAGCCGTGTTCCGCAACATAAAGGCACTTTGCTCCTGGTTACGATTTGATTATCGGGGAAGTTCTCAAAGTTCTACATAGAAAAGCATTAATTAAACTTCTCCATAAATGCTGCGCTCAGATTAAAACACGTGCCGAGCCAATGGAAAGTTGAGAAGTCTTAATGGTTTTAAAATTAGGAAAACCGCCAAATGAGGTAAAATCGTACAGACCAATTTCGCTTCTTCCAGTCATATCCAAAATCTTTGAGAGGGTATTACTAAGGCGTATACAACCGGTTATAGAAGACAATAATCTTATCCCTTACCATCAAAAGTAAGTATTCGACAATTGACCAGGTGCACAGAATTACTGACGTAATCTAGGCAGCTTACTTACTTAGGTGGCGCTACAGTTCGGGGTGAACCTGGGCCTCAACCAACAAGCCTCTCCAGTTAGCCCGGTCCTTAGCTAACTGCCTCCAGTTGCGCACTCCAAGTCGGTTGAGGTCCCCTTCTACTTGTACGCGCCACCTAAGGCGATGTCTACCTCTACTGCGTTGTTCCTTTCGGGTTTGATTCGAACACTCTACGGGCCGGAGCATTGGTGTCCATTCGCTCTACATGCTCCTAGCCATCTTAAACGACTGATGCGCATTTTTCTGACCAGGGCGATGTCGTGGTACAGCTCGTATAGTTCGTCGTTGAATCTTCTCCTCCAAAGTCCATCAACGCAAACAGGATCGAAAATTAGACGAAGAATCTTTCTCTCGAAGCGACTGAGGATCTCTTCATCCCCTTTAGATAGAGTCCATGCTTCAGCGCCATAAAGTAGGACTGGTATGATCAGGGTCTTATAGAGAGTCTCCTTGGTTTTTCGGGATAGGTCTTTGCTACTCAATTGCCTTCTTAGCCCAAAGAAACAGCGATTGGCAAGAATTATTCTTCGTCTTATTTCTGCTGAGGTGTTATTTTGAGAGGTTATAGCAGAGCCGAGGTAGACGAAGTCTCTTACTACCTTAAAGTTGTGGTTGTCCATTGTGACGTTCTGTCCAATTCGTCGATGTTGTGTGTCCCTTCTCGTTGACAGCATATACTTTGTTTTGCTCTCGTTTACTGCTAAACCCATTTTGGCAGCTTCCGTTTCAATACTAGTGAACGCTCCGGTGACAGCCCGCTGAGTTCTTCAAATAATGCCAATGTCATCAGCGTACGCTAGAAGTTGCACGGACTTTTGAAAGATTGTGCCTCTGGTGTTTGCTTGTGAGTTTCGCACAATTCTTTCAAGTACAATGTTTGAAAAAATCACATGACAGCGCTTAATCTTGTCTAAATCCTTTTTTGACATCAAAGGTCTCGGTGAGATCGTTACCGACCTTGATGGAGCAGCGAGAATTCTCCATCGTCATCCTCCACAATCTGACAAGCTTGGCAGGGATGTCAAAACTAGACATGGCTCTGTATAGCACGTCTCTATTTTTTTTTTTCGGACCCTTAGCCGAAATTTTACTCTGAGAGACGTACCACCTCCCTAATGAAGGAAAGCACGTCCTTAGTTGAAGAGGTTCTAATATCTGCCGGCGAGCATGTTACCTTGCGGAAGATGCGCCACCTCAACCAATGCAGAGCTGGGCATTCATAGAGAATGTGCTCAGAATGTGCTTGTGAGCAGAACCTGCATTCTATGTCTGGGCATAGATTGAGTTTGTTGAGGTGATATCTCAGGCCACATTGACCTCTTAGAAAACTCACCAGCTATTGTTTTCTTTGTCTAAACTTCGAATTTCCAGATTCGTTGCCTGCAATCCCCTGATGACCTGGAACCCATCCGAGTACCACACTGTCCACTAAGTTGGACGACAGCGCTCTGATAGCTGCCTGACTAACTGAGAAGATATAAATTTTAGCGCCCTTGATTCCCTTAAAATAAAAAAATAAAATAAATACTTGGCGCTACAGGTCGATGGGACCCAGGGCCTAGCTTCTCACAACCATTCGTGTTGTGCGTGTTATATTCTTTACACGAATGCAAGAGGCCTACTGTTTAATGGCAGTTTGTTATTTGAGAAGCTTTCTCAGGACAACTGTACTCTCGGATGTTTGTCAGACGCTCGCGAGAGGTTGGGCCGTGAAAAACTGTTTAGGTGTTCCCCGACTGGGATTCGATCTCAAACCTTGCTCCATAGTCCAACGCACTAACCACTGAGCCACGGCGCCCACCTTGAATCTTTTACTAAGGTTTAACCTGTCGCAGATCTCAATGGCATGGAGTTCAGCCTGGAAAACCGTGGGACACATACCTATAGGTATTGAGACTTTGGTGTTGGGTCCAAAAACACCAGAACCCCCTCCAGAGTCCATCTTTGATCCGTCTGTGAACCATATCAGACCTCTAGGGTCCAGTGTTGGAACACCATTAGACCAGTCTGCACGGTCTAATATATTAGCCTGAAATAACCTACCGAAACAGTATTCCCTGACCATAACGTCGGGGACAGTGCAGAACATGTCTCTTTGTGAGATTGAGTCAAGAATCTTCAGGTGTCCCACGTGGTCACCTGCCTTAAACTTGTATTCTAGCTGCAACTTGATAGCGCATCTAGCAGCCGTTTTCCTAATGAAGATTTGTAGAGGTGTGAGCCCAACGATGCCTTCTAAAGCTGCCGTAGGGTAGGTACGCATGTCACCTGAGATACCGAGACAGGCTATTCTTTGTAGCTTCTGAAGCTTGCCGTTGTCCGTTTTAAGTACTTTTGGCCACCATACGATGGCCGCGTACGTGATAACATCTCACTAACATTGTACAGCCTTGGCCAAATGTATTAGGCACCCCCTAAAATTTTCTGTATCTACAAAACACAAAAGTTTAAATGAAATAAAAGGATGCAGATATGATAAATAATTGATTTTATTGATTATTATTAATATTTAGTTGGACCTAATGCCTAATGCCGTTTTTACTGCAGCGATTCTTTTGGACATAGTGCTGACTAGCTTCCGACACTCTTCCGAAGTAATATTACTCCACTCTTGCTGTAACACATTTTTGAGTGCTTCTTTCGATGTAATCTAGTGCTCCTTGATCCTACGCTTTAGAATACTCCATAGATATTCTATGGGGTTGAGATCTGGGGACAGCGCCACGAGGAGGACTATGTTGTTCTCCTCAAACAACCTCATAGTTAGGGCTGATTTGTGACAGGGTGCATTGTCTTGCTGGAATTTGACATTTTCCATGTTGGTGTCTCCGAAAATTTTGGAAAAGGAAAGTTGAAGTACATTTTTCAACACATTTATGTAGTGTGAGGAGGCCATCCGACCATCACACACATGCATTTCACCCACACCGCTGGCAGCCATGCATCCCCAGATCATAATACTGCCTCCACTGTGCTTAACAGTCGGTACCACGCATTCTAGTTTGTACTCTTCTCCAACCCTTCGTCTCCCAAGTCACACCAAGGCTGCCAAATATCAGAAAGGTGCCAAGGTGCATTGATGACCTTTCTTAAAATTTAAAAGTCGTTTACAACCTCCTATAGTGATGCCATAATTTATACAATTTAAACGAATTACTTCCGGGAAAGGATTTGGCAGCCATTGAAAAAAGAAGGGGGTGCCTAATACATTTGGCCAAGGCTGTATATATTCAATGAATCATTTTTGGATTGAGACCCCAAGTTCTACCATAGAGGCGTCTTCTGGCCCACATGGCCCTGGTAAGCTAATGTGGTGCCTTTTATGGTGATAGGTCTCAGATTGACCAATCATTTGTGAGTAAAAGGCACTACAATGGCTTTGCTAGGGTTAATGGAAAGACCCTCGCTATTACACCATTCTAAAACGTGTAGTAAAGCACCCTGCGTGACGATAGAAATAGTCGTGGCGTGTATATAACCAATGGCGAAGTAGCCTGTCCTACATATATAGATCTGCTAGAAGTTTGTCGATAACTAGTGACCACAGAAGTGGAGAAAGGACGCCTCCCTGGGGGCAACCTTTAACTGCGTTCACAGATACAGACACTCCTCCGGAGGAGGAAGTAATGTTCCGACTTTCGAGCATGGCTTTAATCCATTGGTTGGTTGAATCTTCGATACCTCTGCTACTAAAAGCTCTTGTTATTGAATCGTAGCCAGTGTTATCGAAAGCACCCTCAATATCCAAGAATGCACATAGGGCTATTTCCTTGGAACGTAAGGTTCCTTCTATCTTTTTGACAAGATAGTGAAAGGCGCCTTCGGTTGATTTACCTTGTCTGTATGCAAATTAACTTGAATGTAGAGGGATGGACAGATCTACTCGGCCTCTAATATGAACATCACTAAGTCTCTCCATAGTTTTGAGAACAAAAGATGGTAGACTAATGGGTCTATATGATTTAGGCAGCTCACTAGCCCTATTGCCTTGTTTCGGTATGAAGATTACATTCACCTGCCTCCAGGTAAACGGAATGTAACCCCAGTTGTAGCTGGCTCTAAATAAAGCGATAATGGCCGGCAGGATGAGATCGATTGCCTTCTGCAGGAGAGCTGGAAAAAATCCCATCACCGCCGGGGGCTTTGAATAGTTTGAAAGAGCCTACCTTATCCGGACTGAATATTTTACCAGATAAACTTTTAACTCTACTGGCGATACAGACCCTATGGTCAGATGCATTCGAGTGTGTGCGGAATGCACAGGTGGTCGAACCTGGGAAGTGAACCTGAAGTAGGGTTCTGAGTGTATCCATTTGGTCCGACGTGTAGGTACCATCGGTCTTTTTGAGTAAACCTACACTATTTGCGTGATCCTTTACAAGTGCTTTATGGATACGTGCTGCTACTGGCATGTCAGTAATGTTTTCACAGCATTTTCTCCATGTAGCGCGTTTGGATCGTCTTAATTCTGAATTGTATTCAGTGAGAGCGAACCTATATTCGTCCCAACTCTTCGTGCGTCTAGCAGGGTTGAAGAGTCTTCTTACTTTTTACCTAAGCTTAACAAGTTGGTCATTCCACCAGGGAACCTTACGTTTACACACACTGGTTTTGGGGACAAAACTGCTATGATAGGAAGTAAGCAACACATCGTTTAATTAATTAGCTGCTTCATCTAGGTCCTACGTGGACGCAATAGATGGGATTAGCATATCTAATTTTGAGAGGACAAGTCATCGATACAAATTCCAGTCCGTGGATTTGGGATCGTATCTAGAACAACCACGTTTCAGTCTGCCCGGAATGTCGAACCTTATGTGCAAGTTGTCGGACAGCGAGGCTTCATCAGACACATGCCAGTTTTCGTCTCTATAGATGCTGTCATATGCTGCCTTAAAGTCGATAAAAAGATGGTGCGTGTCGACTTGGACTTCTTGGGTTTTCTCCAAGAACTGCCTAAGTGTGAAGATTTGGTCGATTTTGGACTTTCCTGGTCTGAAACCACACTGATAGGGACCAATCAGGTTGTTGACGACAGAATGACAGATAAGATCTTATACGCTATGTTAAGGAGACTGATACCCCTGTAATTGGTGCAGTTGTGGGGGTCTCCTTTCTTATGGATCGGGCAAACAGTGTTGAGGTTTCATTCATCAGGCATACACTCATCTGCTGCCTTGAACAGTTCGGCTGGTAAGCCGTCAGGTCCAGCAGCCTTGTTAGCTTTCAGTTTGGATATTGCTATCCTCACTTCATTTTGATCTTCTAAGTTGAATGGTTATTTCTGCCTGACAGCGGAATGTTGACCTTCGTCGCCGTTATACAGTCTGCAGAAATAGTTTTTCTATATTCTCAGCACCGACCTCAGGACTACGAGGTTTCCATCTTCATCTCTACAGGCTGCTGTACGGGTCTTGTTACCCTGACACGTTCTTTTTACCTGTTGGTAAAACTTCCGTACATTATTCCCGGAGTATAATCTCTCAATATCCTCGATCGCGCGCTTCTCATGCTCTTTCTTTTTTCTCCGGAGAAGCCGATGTTCTTCCCGTCTCTTCTACTCGTAGAGCTCACGAGCAGCGCTCGTCCTTCTTTGCAGCGCCGCTTTGTATGCCTCTTGTTTAGCTGCATGTGCGTGCCGGCATTCGTCGTCAAACCAGGGGTTTCTTGGTGGTGGTCAGTTGAAACCCAGCACATCAATTACGGCACTTCTGATGGCATGTTGGCAGCGTTGCCACTGGTCGTCGATACTTGATGTTGGCGTCATAGGACTCGTTAGGAGATTTCGGGTAACGCCATCGGCAAAGGTTCTGGCGGTCTCTTGCGATTGCAGCTTATCGACGTTAAATCTTCTCACAGTAGTTCTTCTCTGTTGTGGCGTTTGGGATATCCGCATTCGTACCTTAGCTGCAACAAGGTAATGATCCGAGTCGATGTTAGCTGCTCGGAAGGTTCGGACATCCAGAATACTGGAGGCATGCCTTGCGTCGATCGCAATATGATCAATCTGGTTGACTGTTTCATGATCAGGAGATCGCCATGTCCCCTTATGAATATTGTGATGAGCAAGCCGTGTGCTTGCTATTGTGACATTACGCCCCGCTCAAAGTCAATAAGCCTAACTCCGTTGCCAGGTTATATGGTGTCGTGTCCTCCTTCCCTATCTTAGCGTCGTACTTAGGGCAATGCTCGTAGGTTTGGTAGAGGAGCTCGTAGAAACATTCTTTGGTGGTGTCGTCCTTGTCCTCTGTGGGGGTATGAGCGCGTATTAGGCTTATGTTGGGGAATTTAGCCTTGGTGCGGATTGTCTTAAGACGCTCACTTACGTGTCGAAAGCTCAAGACTTCTTGCCTAAGCCTGCCGCTTACAACAAATCCGCATCCGAGTATGCGCTGTTTCTGTTCTCTAAAGCAGTCACCGCAATATATGTAAGTTTTTCATCCTCTTTTTGCCCGGCCATCACATCGCACTTCTTGGATGGCGGTAATATCTGCTTTATAGCAGTCTAGGGCCTCTGCTAATTGTTCGGCTGCACGTGGTCTGTTAAGGGTACGAACATTCCACGTGCAGATCCGAAGGTCGTTGTCCTTGTTTCGTTTGCTGGGGTCGTCAACAATAGGGTCATCCTTATCCGAGGCTATTGGTATTGGTAACTATTTATTTTTTACGTGGTAGGGAAGTTACCCCGTCGCACAACCGCCAACCTGGAGGGCCAGTTCCACTTAATACCCCTGGGACACGGGGCCGGATATTCCGGAGTCAGTACTGCGCTTCGGGTGTGCGAGCGCTGCCGGTGGCCCGTTAAAGGTTCATCCGCCACCAACTCTTTTCCAATACCCTGACTTAGTATTGGAGATCGCTATAGACCTGGGGTTCAGATAAGCCGATGTAGCTCATTGAGGGATAAACACTAGTAGTTCGACCTAACTGGAACTGGTAGACGCCACCGTTGATTTCATCTAGGGAGTTCGTCCACTGCCGCCTGTATTGAGAGGAAGTGCTCTATGGAGAAAGCACTCATCCCCCCTCTCTCTTTTGCTACCACCAACAACCTTCCAAAGCGGTTGGTTACCCAATCTCCAGTGGAGGTACTAGGTATTCAGCAGCCACCACGTGAAGGTGTAGAGTAGGAGTTGATAGTGAGAGGCTTCGTGTTAGCGCTTGTTCTGCCATATACTCGCATTACTACCCTTCGGCTATCAATCGAGACAGCACTCGAAGAAAAAAAGATATGCTCAAGCATATTTCTTGACGTCTCGCAAGCCTTTGATAAGATGTGGCACGAAGGATTAAAATACAAATTAAGACAAGTTCTTCCCGTATGCATATGCGATGTTCTAGAATCGTATCTCGGGAATAGACTCTTCCGAGTTAGACATGGAAATGAATAATCGGAGCTTAAATAAATTTCGGCTGGTGTACCGCAAGGAAGCGTGCTTCCGTGATATACCGAAAGAAGATGGCTACGTTTGCTGATGTCACCGCTATCCTATCAGTAGGTAAAACAATCGAAGAAATGACTGCAAAACTACAAAACGCAGTGATTGAAGTAAATGAATGGACGAGGGACTGGCGGATCGCCCTCAACGAAACTAAATCTGTTCACGTCAATTTTAAATATAAGATAACTATTGACTTGCCTATCTACCTAAACTTGGCCCGAATTCCTTTTGCGAACGAAGGCGAATACCTGAGAATGACAATCGACGCAAAACTGAAATGGAATTCGCACGTGAAAATGAAACGTACTTGGTTACTTGGAAAACATTCCCAGCTGAGTACCGAGAAAAAACTGCTTTTATATAAGCAAGTGCTAAGACCGGTGTGGACCTACGGTATACAACTTTGGGGTTGTACCAAGAAAACAAATGCCAACATTTTACAAACTTTTCGAAATAAAGTGTTTAGAGAAATTGTCCAAGCACCGTGGTATAGTAGAAACGACGATATCCATAGAGATCTCGGAATTAGTAAAATCGAGGCTGAAACTAGAGACTTCGCGCGAAAGCATAAAAATCGACTATTTGTCCATTGTTGTTTGTTTCTTCCAACTCCAAAGGGGGGTTAGAAGCAACTCTTATGTGTTTTCTTTTTCTGGGCATTTCCAAGAATTCGTTGTTATCATTTTCAGCGACTGAAACTCATTTCTTGAAATTTACTAAATAAAAATAAATAATAAGACAACTGTCAAAGTCACTTTATTATTCACAATAACGTATTCCTCTATCGATTGAGTTACACAATACCGTAGTTAAAATCAATCGACTCAATCGACTATTATCGTGTCGATTGCTGATAGACAATCGCAATAAGGGCCATTATTTTTCTAAAATAAGTGCCATAATGATAAAAATTTGAATCAAAACTTAATTTTTCGTTAAAAAAGTGAAATTTACGTTAAAAAATAGTGTTATAAAATGCGGTGGGTATCATTAACTATTAGATACATGAAATGCAGCTGACATGTTACCGGAAAACATTGTTGAATTTAACAAATTTTTCAAACACTAATATCTCGAAAATGAAAAAAAATAAAGGGCACGACTGGGTCGTACGTACTTGCACCGTAATGCTATAAGTGTATAATTTTATCAGGATTAAAGTCCAAGTCTTGCTCTTCCCAGTAAAGTAGGCGTGGCATTCCGCGTTTCGATGGAATAATAGTCATAACATTGTTGGAGTTTACTCAATGTTTTGTTTTTATAAAAATGCCCATAAAAAGTGGGCGTGGCCAGATAGGGTGTTTGAGTGAATTATAGAAAATTTTAAGGCCTATTACTTTGCTTAAATAATTTTTTCGCAATTTCTAGTAAAAATTTTGAAAAAAAATAAGTTTTATAAAAGTGGGCGTGGCATTCCAAAATTTGGTATGCCATTATTTTGCACTTGTCTTATAACCTACAAATAATAACTTTTAGCCCAATCGCCGCACAAATACCCGAGAAACAGCTGATTTTCAATATTACCGTTATTCGAATTTTTCGTGAAAAACGTGGTATGCCACCTTATAGCATATACCCAAACTAACCCACACATTAAATTTTATCGAAATCGTTAGAGCCGTTTTCGAGAAAATGCATTTTAACTGAAATCGGCCTTAAGTAAACTACCCTTAATTTTGAGGTTAGAATGAAAATTCCAATTTCACCTCTAGGGAATATCCCACAGACCCTATATATGAAGTTTGAAGTAAATCCGTTCAGCCGTTTAGGCTGTAGTCGAATATACAGACAGACAGACAGACTGACAGACAGACGGAATTGCCGGACCTACTTTTTTGAACTTCTCCATCATAGTAATGTCAAGTTTGATTAAAATCTCGAGTTCGATTTTTTTCACGATTGCAATACTTGCCCTATAGGTATAGGTGCAAGTAAAAATTAAAATTTTGTTCGCTCACATTGGAGAAATATTCATTACCTTTCCAAAGAGTCTAATTTTATATTACACCAACGATGTTTTAATATAGTAAAATGGGAAACCGATTCACAATATAGTGCAAAAAAGCAAAAGTTGGTCGGTCACATTGCAGATAAAACTTAATTCTTTTACATGCGACACACCATTTACATCGGTTCTGAATTTGCCGAATGGCATGGGAAACCGATTGTTATTTTTTCGTGTTTTTTGGGTAGAGGTACCAGGTATTCCTTTAAGTGGAGATTGCCAAAGTGCGGGCGAATAAAAGGTTGTATGGCAAGGGGTCTATTCTCATTCCATTTAAAATTATATCCTGCCGGAGTGGAACACCTACGATATAACCAATGGTATAACTTCTGAACTGTGGGTGCCGTGGCTCAGTGGTTAGTGCGTTGGACTATGGAGCAAGTGGTTCGAGATCGAATCCCAGTCGGGGAACACCTAAAAAGTTTTTCACGGCCCCACATTCGAGAGTACAACTGTCTCGAGAAAGCTTCTCAAATAACAAATTACCCTTCGGACACGGCATTAAACAGTAGGCCCCTTCCATTCGTGTAAAGAATATAACACGCACAACACGAATAGTTGCGAGAAGCTAGGCCTTGGGTCCCATCGACCTGTTGCGCCAAGTATTTATTTTTTTTTTTTTATAACTTCTGAACTATTATAGCAACATCTATCTACATATGTATATACGTTTGATACATAGTTTGTAAGAGAAAAATAATCCAGATAGACATTATAATAGCACGTATATCCGTGATAAAGAAAACGATTGAGCCATGTTCGTCCGCAGGCCGTATGTCACCAGTTTTTTGGCCTTAAATTTTGAGCTAGGAGGGTGAAATTTGATATATGAGTCTTTTTAATAACTTCACTATTTTGTATGCAATCGAAACATTTAATAAACACAAGATATATAGATATTTGAATTCTCTACAATTCGTCCATATATCATATGTAGCCACGCGTTTAGAGAGTGTTTAAAAAAAAACCGATTGTGATGAAATTATGCATTATACATCAACAAACAATAAAAGATATCGTTGTAATTTGACAAAAAAAAGTCGTGCGACCACGTACATACAGTTACGGACAATAAAATAGGGTCACCAGCGTTCTTTGCGTAATATACTAAAAAAAAGTCTGCAAAATCATTGTAATTATATTAAATTTATTTTTTGTTTTAAGTTTAAATATTAAGCTAAGAAAAGGTTACAAAAAAAACCAAATAATTTCATTCAGTAAATTTAAAATAATAAAAACATAATACGAGAGCATTTTTTTGAAGGCCAATAAAATAGGGTCACAACGTTAAAGTAATAAAAAAAAATAAACATATGAATAAAACTGGTAAGTAAAGATAAGAAATTTTAATTTGGACTTAGTACTTTGTCCAATGGCCCTTTTGATCTAATACAGCCTTACATCTAGAGGGCATTGAACTTACCAAAGCCCTACAACTACTTTTTGGTATAGCATACCAAGCCGACTGCACTTTTTGCCACAATTCTTTCTTGGACTTTGGTTTCATTGGTCCTATTTGTTCCTTAACAATCCCCCATCAATTCTCAAATGGATTAAAGTCGGGGGGATTGCGCAGGCCAAGTCATGGGATGTACACCGTTGTCAGAAAACCATTTCTGAGCTAGACCCGAAGTGTGTTTCGGGTCATAGTCTTGTTGAAATTCCCAAGACAGTGATATTTCCCACTCGGGGCAAGACAGAATTATATCTTTAAGTATACTAACGTACATAACGTACAAAAAGAGATCCGACTCCATACCACGAGAAGCAGCCCCACACCATTATATTACGAATATTGTACGCGAAATCGCTCCTGAATTGGGATAGGTCAGTTAATGGGAGGAAGTGGCGTAAAATCTTGCGGTCTGACTAATCAAACATAAATATGATTGGTAACGATGGCAGACCTTGCGTAAGGAGGCCAAAAAACGCCGAGCTGAACGCTCACTATAACACTATGACTTTTAAACATGGTCGTTGTATGGGGTCGGGTCTCTTTTTTGATCCAAGGGTACAATGGACATGCAGATGTACGTTAGTATACTTGAAGATATAATTCTGCCTTACGCCGAGTGAAAAATGTCACTGTCTTGGGAATTTCAACAAGACTATGACCCAAAACACACTGCGGGTCTAGCTCAAAAATGGTTTTCCGACAACGGTGTACATCTTATGACTTGGCCTGCGCAATCCCCCCGACTTAAATCCAATTAAGAATTGATGAGGGATTGTTAAGGAACAAATAGGACCAATGAAACCAAAAACCAAGAAAGAATTGTGGCAAAAAGTGCAGTCGGCTTGGTATGCTATACCAAAAAGTAGTTGTAGGGCTTTGGTAAGTTCAATGCCCTCTAGATGTAAGGCTGTATTAGATCAAAAGGGCCATTGGACAAAGTACTAAGTCCAAATTAAAATTTCTTGTCTTTACTAACCAGTTTTATTAATTTGTTTATTTTTTTTATTACTTAACGTTGTGACCCTATTTTATTGTCCTTCAAAAAAATGCTCTCGTATTATGTTTTTATTATTTTAAATTTACTGAATGAAGTTATTCGGTTTTTTTTGTTACCTTTTCTTAGCTTAATATTCAAACTAAAAACAAAAAATAAATTTAATATAATTACAATGATTTTGCAGACTTTTTTTTAGTATACTACGCAAAGGATGCTGGTGACCCTATTTTATTGTCCATAACTGTACATACATTTCATGAGGGCTGTTTGGGAAAGATGATAGGGTATTATACTATCCGTTTTAATCAAATTGTAGCTTTCCTATATGTTTAAGTTTGATACAGGGTTTATAACAAATAAATAATAGTGATTACTATAAAATATACATATTCGCGATCAGCATCAATAGTGAAGACGATTGAGCCATGTCCGTCCATCTGTATGACACCAGTTTTTGGGCCTTTAATTTTAAACTAAAAGGGTGAAATCTTAGGTCTTGTCTGGGCTTCACAGGAAAAAGCTGTATTAGTTTAAAAATTAGTTTTAAAATTCGTTCAGTGCCCATTTTTTACTTGCACCTATACCTATAGGGCAAGTATTGCATTCGTGAAAAAAATCGAACTCGAGATTTTAATCAAACTTGACATTACTATGATGGAGAAGTCCAAAAAAGTAGGTCCGGCAATTCCGTCTGTCTGTCTGTATATGCGACTGCAGCCTAAACGGCTAGACGGATTTGCTTCAAACTTCATATCTGCGGTCTGTGGCGAAATTGGAATTTTCATTCTAACCTCAAAATTAAGGGTAGTTTACTTAAGGCCGATTTCAGTTAAAATGGATTTTCTCGAGAAAATGGCTCTAACGATTTCGATAATGTGGGTTAGTTTGGGCATATGCTATGAGGTAGCATACAACGTTTTTCACGAAAAATTCGAATAACGGTAATATTGAAAATCAGCTTTGTTGGCGATTGGGCTAAAAATTATTATTTGTAGGGCATAAGACAAGTGCAAAATAATGGCGTACCAAATTTTGGAATTGCCACGCCCACTTTTATAAAACTTTTTTTCACATAGTTTTAACACAACAATTAATTAAATTAACACATAACATAAATGCACATGAAAAAAGTCTGCGTACATATAAAAAAAGATATTAAAATAAAAAAATAAGTGTTCCTTAATACTTTGTTAGGTACCCACGCTTGAATTATACTTCTTTGAACCACCTTCCCACTGAATCTACTAAACCCTTCGTGTCTTCTGGACGTATCTAAGACCTTTCGTCCAGTAGCTTCTTTGAAGTTATGGTGTATTGACTGATATGCCGTTCCAACAGATCCCATAAAAGTTCTATGGGGTTAAGGTCAGATGATTGTGGGGGTGTATGTAACTGTTTCGGAACATTATACAGACGCCAAAGCTTAACAATCTGAGCTATATGCTTGGGACCATTATCTTGCTGGAACATGAAATGACTACCCAAGCCGAGTTTTGTAGCACTTTCAGGGATATGTTTTTTAATAACATTAAATACTGAAGTTCGATAAATTCCAAATTTCCGACACCATTTGATGCAATACACCCCCAAACCATCACCCCACCACCGATGTGCTTTACTGTAGGAAATAGGTTTTCTTTATTCTATTCAGTTGCTCGTTTTCTCCACACAATCCCGCGTTCGTTCATTCCGAAAATGCAAAATTTGCTTTCGTTCGAAAATTCCAAAAACTTTGGGCCTTGTCGACATAGTCTCTGGCGAAAGCAACGCGCTTTTTTTTTGAAGGTTTTCGAAATTAATGTTTTTTTCTGCAAGATCGTCCATGGTAGTCTGCTTTTCGGAGTACATTTCTAATGGTACTAGTGCATATTTTTTTTCAAATTTTTCCCTCACTTTCATTACTATTTTCGGAACATTTGTTTGTGGATTCGCTTAATAAAGAGAGCGTTTTTATCATTTTGGGAGCACCTGGGCTCTGCCTAATTTGTACTTTGAGGTTAAATTTCCAGTTGCTACGTAGTTTTCTAAAACTCTTTGGACAGAAGAATGTGATCTATCAACAATCTGTCCTATTACTCTCAAAATTTTGCTCTCTGATCCCAGTTTTATTATTAGTTTTCGAATGTCCACTGAAATTTCTGGTTACTATAGTAAAACTTAACAAATATAACCAAATATTAACAGAAAAACAGCACACTCTACGACTCCTATACTTGAAATAACAAAGTTCGCAAAAATAAATAGTATTCGTAAAGTAAAAATAACGAAAAACTTTTAAAATAAAGTGCACGACTGGGTCGTACGTACTTGCACCGTAATGCTATAAGTGCATAATTTTATCAGGATTAAAGTCCAAGTCTTGCTTATCCCAGTAAAGTAGGCGTGGCATTCCGCGTTTCGATGGAATAATAGTCATAACATTGTAGGAGTTTACTCAATGTTTTTTTTTTAAAAAACACCTTTCAAAAGTGGGCGTGGCCAGAAAAGATGTTTGAGTGAATTATAGAAAATTCTAACGCCTATTCTTTGCTTAAATAATTTTTTCTCAATTTCTAGTAAAAATTTAAAAAAAAAAGTTTAATAAAAGTGGGCGTGGCAATTCCAAAATTTGGTACGCCATTATTTTGCACTTGTCCTATAACCTACAAATATTAATTTTTAGCCCAATCGCCGAACAAATGCCCGAGAAACAGCTGATTTGCTATATTACCGTTATTCGAATTTTTCGTGAAAAACGTGGTACGTCACCTCATAGCATATGCCAAAACTAACCCACACATCAAATTTTATCGAAATCGTTAGAGCCGTTTTCGAGAAAATGCATTTTAACTGAAATCGGCCTTAATTTTGAGGTTAGAATGAAAATTCAAATTTCGCCTCTAGGGAATATCCCACAGACCCTATATATGAAGTTTGAAGCAAATCCGTCCAGCCGTTTAGGCTGCAGTCGAATATACAGACAGACAGACAGACAGACAGACTGTGGGATATTCCCTAGAGGCGAAATTTGAATTTTCATTCTAACCTCAAAATTAAGGGTAGTTTACTTAAGGCCGATTTCAGTTAAAATGGATTTTCTCGAAAACGGCTCTAACGATTTCGATAAAATTTGATGTGTGGGTTAGTTTGGGTATATGCTATGAGGTGGCATACCACGTTTTTAACGAAAAATTCGAATAACGGAAATATTGAAAATCAGCTGTTTCTCGGGTATTTGTTGGGCGATTGGGCTAAAAATGGATATTTCTAGGTCATAAGACAAGTGCAAAATAATGGCGTGCCAAATTTTGGAATTGCCACGCCCACTTTTATAAAAAAAAAATTTTACTAGAAATTGAGAAAAAATTATTTAAGCAAAGTAATAGACCTTCGAATTTTCTATAATTCACTCAAACACTATCTGGCCACGCCCACTTTTTATGGGTGTTTTTATAAAAACAAAACATTGAATAAACTCCTACAATGTTATGACTATTATTCCATCGAAACGCGGAATGCCACGCCTACTTTACTGGAAAAGCAAGACTTGGACTTCAATCCTGATAAAATTTTACACTTATAGCATTACAGTGCAAGTACGTACGACCCAGTCGTGCACTTTATTCGCGATTGCAATACTTGCCCTATAGGTATAGGTGCAAGTAAAAAGTAACGCAAAACATCCTGTACGCAGACTTTTTGTGCTTGAATTTCAGTGGTGTGCTCAGAGTTCATGGATATGAAAGATTAGATAAAAGTTATACATATTGAATAAGCACCCCTGATGTTATTTTTTCATAAAAATATATTAATTTTTATTTATAATTAAAGAGTTTTACATATTTTTCTAAAAGAGTATGTTATGTACGCAGACTTTTTACACTGAATGTATGTACATATGTATATATGCATATTTTCAGGTCACGCTGTACACATATATGTACATATGTACACTTATGGACAAAAAAATAAATACACCCAGGTATATTAACATTAAGTCCGCTTTTTCTGTCAATGACTATATTTAGTCCCTGTTTTGCATACCCACTGATAACTAGTTGGGGACGTGTATATTGTACCGTTACTCAGATGAATAAGTTCGCTGTATTTATTTTGAAATTTAACAAACTGTCAAGAAAAATGCATTTTCCTGTGGCCAAAAAAATAAATACATTCAACTTTTCAATACGATAAATAAAGTTAGTCACTTTTCCAATTCGAATTGAAGTGAAGTTGATTAAGTAATAAATAATAGTGATCTTTTTTCCAATATTCTAAACAAAGCTTCAATTTTAATGCAAAAAAATGAGTGGTAAGAAGCATTGCACCTTTGAAGGAGAAATTATAGCAAAAATGAAAAACTATGGTTTAGGTTACAGAAAATTTGCTACAACTGTTGACTGTTCCTTGGGTAGAGTACAGAATGCAATTAAAAATAAAAAAAAACTTAAGAAAAAAGGGGAAGAGCTCGAAAAACGACCAAAAAAATTGACCGAAGGATTGGCTCTGAAGCCAAGAAGAATCCATTTGTCTCAACAGGCGCCATTTTGGAAAAGCAAAATCCAAATGTATCATTAAGGACAGTAAGGAGAAGATTGGTAGAATGCAATGTATCAGCCAAATAGCCAAGAAAGGTACCACTCCACAACAAGAGACACTTGAGAAACAGAATGGATTTCGCTATTCAGCACCAAAATTGGTCTGGTGTTGAGACCCAAAAAAAATGGAGAAATATATTTTGGACTGCCAGTACAAATTCAATTTGGTTAGGTCTGATGGTAGACGATTTGTAAGATACTTTCCCAATTTTACATATGATCCCCGCTACCCGAAAAAGACAGTGAAACACGGCGGCGGGAACATAATGGGTTAGAAAGGATTTTCCTGCTACGTTGTCGGTCCCATTTGTTTAATAGAGGGAACAATGATGAAAGAAGATTACATAAACATATTGGATAGTGTTCTTCTTCCATATGCAGAAGAAAATTTTTCCCCAATTTGGGCATTACAGGCAGATAATGATCCAAAACATACCGCTAAAGCTTCAAAAACATGGATTACTTCAAAACGAATAGGAGTTCTTATGTGGCCGTCACAGTCACTGGATCTTAATCCATTGGAAAAGTTGTGAAAACAAGTGAAAGATGCTGTAGCCAGAACAAGACCTAGAAATAGAACCGAATTTCAGCAGGAGGTAATGGGAGCGTAGGAGTCTATTCCGTTGACCATGTGTAAAAAGTTAGTAGGCTCTATGCCAAAGAGATGTGCAGCAGTAATAAAAAACAAAGGTCACGCGACCAAATACTAAGATAATAATTATTTATACCAACAAAAAAATTAAAAAAATTAAAAATTTCAATGAATATTATCATACATCCGCATCCGTATTTATTTTATTGTCCACCGAAAAACACACCAATTTCAACATTTTGTTTAATTGTGCAAGTAGTACAGCCAAATTCTATATCTAGCTAATGGTACAAAGTACACGCCTTTCGCTACTATAACATAGACCATAAAAGTGGACACTATGTTAAGACACATGCCTGTATTTATTTTTTTGCCCATAAGTGTACATATATAAGAGCTCTTACCCGACATAAAGCACCTTTTCTAATCTTAACACAATTTTTTGATCTGTTAAGTATCAAATACTACCACGTGTATGTAGACACATCTCTCGTACCTAAGTTTCGAGAGTTTTTTCAATGCAACACTATGTGTTCCACTACCGGCGACATCAAAATTTTCTATTTCCTCTGTTACGTTTCATACTCAACTTCATTTTCTCGGTCCCGAATACGACTTAAATCGAAGCCGTTTTGTATCAAGATATCACACTTTCCAAAAGAAATAGTCGTCAAAGTAATATGGATACCAGAGCTCTCTCTTAGCGCAGACTCCAGAGCGTGCGGTTGTGCGAAATACATACAGTCCACAAAGCAAACAATAATAAAGCGATTTATTATTCAAGGGATTATTTATTTATTACGAGTTATTGAACAATCGAGCCAGATAATAATTAGCGCGCATAAAAATAAATAAAAATAAATTTAATTTAAATAAATTTACTAATTTAGTGCAAGTCACTGAACTGAATTTGCGAGTATTTTATTTATTTCTTTTTTTTTGGGCATATAGAGCCAATCGCTCGATTTTTTGCTCGTTCGTAGCTATTCCCGAAGGGTCGACCTGAATTTCGGTGTTGCGGCAGAGCGATAGCCAAGACAAGAAACCAAAGGCACGAACGATGGGTGACCTAGCGCGGCGAAATGTTTTCCGCTCAACCCTGATTCGGCTCTCCAAATTTACTACGACGGACGAATTCGAAAGGGTGGACGAGGCGTTGCTTCAAACCAAGCTGGAGGCAGCCGACAGGGCTTACGAGAGGTTGGTTTCGGAGAATATGCCGCTGGTGGAGAAAGCAGCGGGGGAAGAAGAGGCAGAGGCACATGGGAACTACTTGGCAGCGGTGGAAGACAATTACCACATGGCAGTTGCAAAATTGCGGATGCGTATTGCAGAGCTGGGGCGTCAAGATGCGGCTAGAGCAGCCGCGACAACCGCTTCAAACTTGCCGCCGAGCATAATCCAGGTACGCCAAGAGTGGCCCCCAAAGCTAATCATTTTTAGGGGCGACTATACAAAGTGGCGAGAATTCCGTGACCAATTTCTTACCGAGGTGCACAACAACGCTACGATGGCGAGGGTAACAAAAATCCGTGAGCTGAGGCTTGCGTTGGATGGTGCTCCGGTGCGTCCTATCAGCAGATGGCCGACCACGGAAGCGAATTACGAGGCGACCTGGTCGAAGCTCAACGAAGTCTTCGACAACAAACAAAACATCGTGGATGCGCATTTGAATGCCTTGCATGCCATTCCCAAGGTGAGTCAAGAATCATCGAGAGCTCAAGGGATTCGCGACCTGGTGAATGAAGCGAATGTTCACCTCAGCTCATTATGTGCACTCGGTCTCGACATCGCATCGTGGGACCCAATCATCGTCAATATGCTCAGGGCGCGACTCGATGGTGAAACAAACAACCCATGGCAGATTTCAACTATTAAAGAGTTCTTCCAATTTTTGAAGCGACGGGCGAGTGCATTGGACTCAGCCTTTTACGATCAATGTGAGAAATACAAACATGTAACGAGGCCGGCCGAGCAGAAGAAGGAAAAGAGCAACGTTGCCGGAGCTGCAGGAAGCAGAGCAGCGGCACTACCCAAGTGCCCACTATGCAAGTCACAGCACCCGCTATACCGCAGGACAAGCATCTGGGCAGGATAGTATTTGAGCAGCCGCAGCCATACCAAGAGCAAGAGATCAGAGTAATGGTTACAGCAACGGTGTCACCGGAAACTCAACTCAGTGAGCAGCTGAGGAAGTTTTGGGGACTTGAGAAGCTGAGCGGAGCAGCCACAGTATCGCCTGACAATCAATGGGTTGTAGATCACTTCAGGAACACACATTGTCGAGACTCATCCGACAAGAGCGGCAATGGTATATCGCTCAACGACATCCAATTTCATGGTCCGAAACTTCAAGATGTCGTGGCAGAAATTATCACTCCTTTCCGGTACTTCAAGGTTGCAGTAACTGCCGAAGATGATGCAAGAAGATGTTCCGTCAAGTGCGGGTCGATCCAGAGTAGTGGGATCTCCAGACAATATTCTGGCGAGAGAGCCCGAACGACCAGCTGCACGAATACAGGCTAACCGTGGTGACATATGGCATGACATCCATCAGTTACAACGCAGTGAGGGCAATGCACCAATGCGATTACGACAACAAGGATACACATCCGTTGGCATATGAGGCTATAACAAACAACTTTTACATGGATGACATGTTAGCCGGAGCAGATAGTGAAGTGCGAGCACTAGCCTTGATCAAGGAGAAAGTCTTATCACTAGGCCCGGGTGGTTTCGAGCTGAGCAAATTTATGTCGTCAAACGAGAAGGTGTCATTAGAGCTGCGAGGAGCAAGGCCCAGCGGAAAGGAGCTATCTTTAGCAGAAGACCATGCCACTTCAATATTGGGTCTGGTCTAGGATTCATCAACGGATGACATGTTTCAGGTACACCTAGACGAGGCGCACCTGCCCTTGACCAAGCGAGAGGTCATCAGCACAATTCCGAAGCTATACGATCCATGTGGGTATCTTGCCCCGGTGATCATAATGGCAAAGATGTTCATACAGGACTTGTGGCGTTCCGGGGCGCAGTGGGACAAGCGGATACCCGCTGGCATGGCACCCGCATGGACACAGTTCTATGAGCAGCTACCCATCTTAGCATCAGTGCGAGTTCCGAGATGGGTGGGCACCGAGAAAACGAGCAAGTTGCAACTCCACAGATTGGCGGACGCATCTGATAATTGATAAACTTTTATTTCATCTATAATATTTTTTTACAATTTTCAGACCTGCGAAGCCATGAGGCTTGTCTGCAGGAGATTGGTTACATGATCGTTCAATTATTTTGTTTCAATCATCATGAGGTGTAATATGTAATATGCTTGAAAATTAATTTTTACTTGCACCTATACCTATAGGGCAAGTATTGTATTCGTGCAAAATTTGGAACTCCAAAAAAGTAGGTCCGCCAATGCCGTCTGTCTGTCTGTCTGTCTGTCTGTCGGTCTGTCTGTCTGTGCACGAGGCTACAGCCGAAACGAGTGGATGGATTTAGATCAAACTTCATATATAGGTTCTGTGTGATAATCCCTAGAGGCGAAATCGGAATTTTCATTCTAACCTCAAAATTAAGGGTAGTTTACTTAAGGCCGATTTCAGTTAAAAGGGATTTTCTCGAAAACGATTTTGATTAAACTTCATATTTCAATTAGTCTAGTCAATTGCAAGCAGATGATGTATCGTGCTGCTTACCAAAATTGGCAACAATGGTACTTTACTTATAGCTCAAATGATTTAGTTCAAATTTAATATTCGGACTAGTACGAAGTAATGCATCATGATGGCGTACCACGTTTTGGTCTAACTATAATACAACGGTACTTAGGACCAAGGTAACTAAAAGCCGATTTGCTTGAAAACACCTTCAACGATTTTAGTAAAATGTTCACATAATATTAAACGTCGCAAATCCTATCAGGAACTGTATCACATTTTTGGCCAAAAGTTAGTATAACGGTATATTAAGACGAAAATGATTTTTATTAAATTTGATTAGGCGTACAACGTTTTTGACCTAAACTGTTTTAAAAGGTACTTTACTTATAGCCATCTTCATAAAAATACGCTTTTCTCGAAAACTTTTCTCTATCGTTACTGTTTTATTTTCATATCTAAGCTTCTTTTTCAAAACTCTATAAGATGGCTTACCACAGTTTTCGTCAAAATTGCCGAAAATTCCACTTTACTTACAGCCAGCTTAACAAAAACACGATTTTCATATCATATTAATAGGCCAACATGAATTTTATCGCAACTTCTTCCTACTGAACCGATTTTCAAAATTATATACCATTGCAAAAGCTTTTTCCACAGATACTCCTTACTTAATAGTTTAAGGCCAAATTGATAACAATGGTACAATAGCTTTTTAAGGATAAGTCAATACATGTGCATTTACGGAAGTACGCGCACACTATAGTGAACCAAAAAATATGTATGTATTGTACTTGACTTCTTGCACCATCACACCGCAGTGTTGCTGCCAAGGTTTGAGAAAAAAATTTCGCTAGGAAGGAAAAAGCGTACCTAAAGTATCAAAATACAAATTGTGTATAATATTGCCATTATTACTAACAAAATATATCCCAATGGCAGTGGAACTATGTTGCAGAATCAAAAAGTTGGAAATTGTTATAAAGATACTCTTTTATGGCATCTGTAGTCGAAAGTGAAACTATGAACACAGCCATTTTTAAGAAAACGAAGCATCACATTTAAATTAATAATCACTTTTGATATCTATTATCTATTACTTGGCAACACTCTAGAACACAGCTGTCATGGAAACGTTTTTTTTTCCTTACGATACAAGTTTTGATTGGTGCGCACGAGCTACTGGATTTTTCTAAATTTAATTTTCATTGGTTAAAAGACAGAGAGAGAGAAAGAAAATATTGTTACTTTTTAGGGACTTACTTTGGATTTTCGCATATTCACCGGAGTTCAAAGGCAATGAATTTAAGAGTAAAACTGAAGGAAAAGTAACGACGTTGCTTAATTTTCAAGAGCTTTATGAAATCCTTCAGCTGATATTTGACGTTTTTGGCCAGTCTGCTTAAAACGATGGTTTACTTATATTCAACTTACATATGCATACCTATGTATATATTCGTTTATTTCTTTTTACCTCATATCCACAGAAGAATTTGAGATATAGGTGCAAGTTTGTACGGCCCAGTCGTGCACTTTATTTGATACAAGTACGTAATAAAAATTATATTACGATAAAAGGAACAAAAAACAAAAAAAAAAAAAAGAGAAAAAAGTATTCAGAATTTAAAATTATTTTAAATACAAGAAAAACAATTTCACTAAAAGATAGACGTAAATGATTGAGAATTACTGATATTAGGTATTGTGTCTAAAACATATCTTTTTAATTTTCTTTTTCTAGCATTAGGTTGTGCGAGATTTCTTAATTGGATGGGTAGAGTGTTGAAAATTCTTGGAACAGTATACATCAACTATTCGTTGATGATTGGTGGTAGCTGATATAGTCCTTCTGCTCTCCTGCGCATTTCAAAACGATGGCTTATTGGCAACCGCAAAGTTTTGATCGTCATAAAATTCTAGCACAGCACTCATCTCAAATATTTGTTTTACTGTGAGAACTTTTACTTCTGTGGTGCCATTTCTTTCTGCGAGTCTTGGATGTTTTGCAGCTTCTCTATATGTGTTTGCGACGCTCCTCCCCATGCAAGTATACCGTACCTCAACCTTGATTCGATGAGAGCGTGGTATACCAGTTTTTGTACGCAAGTTGGTAATTTGTACTGCAGATAGGACAGAGCGAACAGAGATCCCCGCAGCTTGTTTCGCAAGTCATTTACATGCGGCTCCCACAGAAAATGGCAATCTATGGTGACCCCTAGACACTTGTATGTATTTACCACCTAGATATTTTTGCAGCTTTTCGAATTGGCGCATCTAAAAACTTTTTAAAACGATGGGCGAATCTGGGTACCTTGGACTTGTCATGACACCATCTTCCTACAGCGTTAAACTCAGATTGCATCACACTTGCTGTTTCTTCTAGTGATGGGCGGCACACAACGATTGCCGTGTCGTCTGCATAGGCAAATGGAGCACTTTCCTTGATACACTTTAACATTTCGTTTGTGTATAATATAAACAGCAGGGGGCCAAGTTTAGATCCTTGAGGAACTCCATGTAGTACTTCATATTCATTGCTACAAGAGCATTTGCTGCAGTCATTTACCTGCGGGCTACATCAAGCGAGGGTACGACGAAGCGGGTTCTATTAGCGTCAAAAACCAGGGTTACACCACTCAAGACGGTTTCGGTGCCAAGGTTGGAGCTGTGTGCAGCCGCACTAGTATCCAAATTGATGGGCAAGGTAATCAAGGCGTGCAGACTTCAGGATGTGGAGAGAACTTACTGAAGCGACTCCATGGTAGTACTACATTGGATTAGCAAACTACCATTCGAATTAAAGACCTTCGTTTCCAACCGAGTCAGTTCCATCCAGGAGTTAACTGGGGATCATCCTTGGAAACACGTTGCATCAACCGATAATCCACCCGACTTAGGATCAAGGGGAGTAGCAGCAGCGCAGATATAGAAGCTGAGCCTATGGTGGGAAGGAAAGCATTGGCTTAAAAGTTCAGAGCAGAACTGGCCGAAATCACAGGCAACTATGAGCGCGCAGCAGCGAGCATGAGCAACTTCGGAGCAGAAAATAGCAATCATCGGGAAGGTAACGGACCTAACAGCAACCAATGTGACCATCGACGACGTAAGCCTTTTAGAGCGCAAATCAACCTTGCAAAGCATTCTTCGGGTGACGGCGTTAGTGCTGAGGTTCGTGCGGAAGGCAAGGAAGGATAACCAGGCGATGCGGACTGGGCCCCTGACATCATCAGAGCGAGAGGACGCATTAATCTACTGGGTCAATGCCACGCAGCAGGAAGGTTATCAACAGGAGCTTGAGCATTTTGGATCCCTACGCTCAGACATGCGTTAAAATGTCTACAACAACAAAAAAAAAACTGCCACGGCAACACAGGCAGCAACAGCATCGACAAAGGAAATTTCCATCATCCTGCTTAGCGGTTGACTGCTTGGCAACGGTAAAGTGCAAGCGCAGCTGGCAAACATATACACAGCTGCGCAATAGCACATAGAGCTCTCTCTTAGCGCAGAGTCCAGAGCGTGCGGTTGTGCGAAATACATACAGTCCACAAAGCAAACAATAATAAAGCAGTTTATTACGAGTTATTGAACAGTAGGTATGTTTATACACAAAGTGTGCTATATATTTCACTGGACCTGCATATGAAGTTATGCGAATGGAAGTTATAAATATGCAGAGTCGAACCTAGATTCAAACCGGATCGAAATGCATATACATATGTATACGTAGGTCGAGTCCAAGCCGAGTCGAATGTACTCGACTCTATTATTTTAGCTGGGTCGAGTCCAAAGTGTGTGTAACTCCCTGGGTCGAGGAGTCGTACTGACAGATGGTCGTTGTTTGTTTTTTTTCTTTTACAAAAACAAAAAACTAATTTGTTTTATTTATGTTGGTTTGGCATGCGATTGGTGTGCAGGTCATCCATTCTCTTTTTCGTTTTCTTCCGTTTACTGATTTTTTACTTGCATTTATACCTTCATACATATGTATAGGGCAAGTATTGTAATCGTGAAAAAAATCGAACTCGAGATTTTAATCAAACTTGACAAGTCCAAAAAAGTATGTCCGGCATTTCCGTCTGTCCGTCTGTCTGTATTAGCGACTCCAGCCTAAACGGCTGGACGAATTTGCTTCAAACTTCATATCAGTGGTCTGTGTGTTCACACCTCGAGTCGAAATCGGAATTTTCATTCTAAGGTCAAAGCCCATTTCAATTAAAATGGATTTTCTCTAAAACGGCTCTAACGATTTCGATAAAACATGTGGGATATTTTGGCCATATGGTATAAGGTGTTACGTTTTTTGCGAAAAATTCGAATAAAGGTAATATTGTTTCTCTGGTATTTGTTCGGCGATTGGATGGAATTGCCACGCACACTTTTATACATTTTTTTTTTCAAAATTTTTGCTAACAATTGAGAAAAAAATTATTCAAGCCAACATCCTATCTGGCCACGCGCACTTATTAAAGGAGTTTTTTGTAAAAACAAAACATTGTGTAAACTCTACAAAGTTATGACTATGATTCCATCGAAACGCGGAATTCCACGCCTACTTTACTGGGAAGAGCAAGACTCGGACTTCAATCCTGATACAATTCTACACTTATAGCATTACGGGGCAAGTTCGTACTTTATTTTTTGTAGAGTTTGGGATAGTGCTTAGCTGTCAGTTCACCTAAATTTCAAACCAATTTGGACCCAATCTGTCGGCTCGATGTGTGCAACTACCTATGTCGAAATCTTGACTCAGTTTCGACTCGACCTTCATATATCCCGTATAACGTAACAAAATGAAATACCTTTAACCCCCGAAAAGTACCAACGAAGTAATGTTTCAATTTTCGGGTATACCTTGTGTTTTTAATTACCTCATATTCCGCCTATTCTGGACAGATTTTGATAAAACTGATGCTCTATTATACTCTATAAAAATAAAATAAATACTTGGCAACCCCTTGCTCTATAGTCCAACGGCCTAACCACTGAACCACGGCGCCCACATTTCTATTATAATTACAAAAAATTAAATTCTTATTATAATTACAAAAGCTCTTTACTTGATAATGTTATATTCTTTGCATTGCAAAAAGGAACTGTTTTCCAGACCAGACCGCCGCGACTCTTTGTTTTTTTTTTTTGATTGACTTCTATTACCACCCATGTTCCTTAAGGTGGATATATTTGTTAAGGTGGATTCTACCTTAGGTCGCTGTTTAAAGCGATTTCTCGTAAGGGAATTTCTGTAGGAAAAAACGAATCAAAAGAATATTTGAATACAAAAAAAACTGATTTCGACATGTTTTACCTCTTGAAAGGTTGGTACAAGAAGAAAGTTAGTTTGTTCGGAAGAGGAAATGCTTGTTAGAAAAGTATTTATGTAATAAACTATGAACTAAATTATTATTATTATTATTATTATAATTTATTAACATAAAAATGCAAAGATTATATGCTAAATATTAAAGAGCACTAGCTGCAAAAGCTTTCCACTCAAAGTATAAATATATTGGCTTAGATAGCTAATTTGTTAATAGTAAGATATTTATGGATTTTTAAAATATTTTCGATATTGATAATGTTTAAAAATGAAAAAATATTTTGATTTGAAGGCAAGATGGTATTGATTTTTTTGGAGATACTGCATGTAGAGAGGCCAATTAAGTGTGAAATGGTCACCGCACTGTTACAGATATGAACTAAATTCTTTCATTAATACCTCTTGCTAAGTTCGTTGAGATACTTGTTCTTCCATCGCACGCAAATGCCATAGTAGTAATATCAATCTTCCCCATCTCTTGATGCTAGGTAAAGATTTCTCGTTCCAGTGGAGTAAAAGAAGGGGTACCAGTGGAAAAATGTCCTGGGGTTAGTAGGTTAAGTCATCGACATTTTCCGAGACTGGAGGTATTGAGTTAACGCAACCCTCTATTTTCACCAAAAGAGTGAAGAACGCTTTCCTGTAAATTTATGGTCGCCTGCGATCTTACGAAAATATGTTTAGAAGCTTTTAACGGCAGTCTCCCATATATCACCCTTATGGAATCATTTTCCATTCAACTCTATGACCTTTATACCTCTCAGATGCATATGAGATAAAGGTTTTAAGAAACAGCTTTCGAAGCGCCTACGAAGTTAGTATCATTGTCCGAATAGGAAACTTTCGGTAAACCTTGTCAGGAAATGAATCTGTGTAGGCTTGGAATTACGGCAGTGATTTTCAATAATTTCCAAACGTAACTTGTTCGTGAACTTTATCATAATAAAAATGTGGAGTTTGACTGACGATTTCACATTGAGAAATTATTAAAAAGGTTTACCAGTGTGTTTGTATTAAAGTACAAAATTGGTATTCCCCTACGGAAAAACTTTTCTCAGATATAAATAAAAAAAGTTCTCCATACTTTCCCATGAATGCCAAACTCGTCCTCTTCCTTCGTCACCCATCCAACACAACAATACCAATTGTTTTTCGAAAAGTATGAATTAAAGTTGTGAACAATTACAAATTACCAAATTCCATTCATATAATACAGCCATTTGTACATTTTCTAAAACCTAGGCTAGGTTAGCTACTTGGATAGGCAACTAGAAAAATGTTCACATCGACACACTCAGGTCAGTATAGACTTATTCTCAGTGCACTCATTGCTGCCGAGGTTTGAACGAAAATGTCCAGCGGTAGCAGATTGAGGATTGAGGAAGTCGGGATCTTTGAGTGATCCTATAGCACAGTTTGTCTGGATAGGATCTTTCTAAGTCTCGCAGATTCTATAGTTCCGTTTGTGTCATCACGGAATCACTGCCAAGATCGACGTTTAGCTTTTTGCGTCTCGCTTTTGAACCTTCTCTGACTGTCTTTATAGTGATTCCAGTCTGCATCTGATTTCGTCCTTTTGGCAGCATTGAGGAGATTCCTTATTATTCTCCTGATGTCTCCCAGCTCTTTGTTCCACCATGGAGGTGACTTCTCGCTCTTCCCTTTCGTCACCGGACATATTATATTGAAAGCCGCTTTGAAGACATTGACGAATTCCTGGGCTTTGCTATCTATGTCAGAGGGACTCTGCAAGTTACATTCTTGAAGGTGTCGGCAACTCTTAACCACTATTTCATTGAATTTCATTGGTCCTCCTGGGATTCCTATACGGTGGTTAGTGCGTTTGACTATGGGGCGAAGGGTTCGAGGTTTGAATCCCAGTCTTAACACCTACAAATTTTTCACGGCCCCAACTCTCGCGAGCGTCTGACAAACATCCGAGAGTACAACTGTCCTGAGAAAGCTTCTCAAATAACAAATTGCCCTTCGGATACGGCATTAAACAGTAGGCCCCTTCTATTCGTGTAAAGAATATAACACGCACAACACGAATGGTTGTTAGAAGCTAGGCCCTGGGTCCCATCGACCCGTTGCGCCAAGTATTTTTTTTAAGAGCACTAGCTGCAGAGGCTTACGGCTCAATAGAAAATTAGAAGTAGGTTAGTATAAGTACATAAATAATGTTTTAGCTTAAATTTCTAGATTAAGTTTATTTACATAGTTATTAATTTTGAGAATATTTTCGCGAATTGGATTTCTTAGCAAGTCGTAGGGTGATGAGTTTGTGTTAAGCAGTTGGCTCGACATTCATCAAATCCTAGGATATGATTTATGTTGATTTGGGAATTGGAAGTTTCGCACAATGGGGGAGTTTCTCTTCTAAGGAGATGTTGGTGGGTAAAAGATGTGTGTCCCAATCGCAACCTTACGAAAGTCGTGCTCATGTGTTTTGAAGTTGAGGTGGGGTAGATTGCCTGTGATCCGTCGGTATTGATAGTAGATTAATGGAGCTGGTAGTTATGCCAATCCAAAATTTGTCCCGATACAAACTTATGTTTGATGGTTCGTATCATGTCTAGTTTGGTGTAGAATGCAAATTTGTGAACTGGAGCATTGTGTGCAAGGTTTGCAGCGGTACCAGCGTGTTCATTACCTGGGATTCCTATGTAGCTGGGGACCCACATTAGTTTTATCTTGTTGGGGGTTTTTATGAGATAGTCTCTGATTATGTTAACACTCGCCGTACTATGATTTGGATTTTTTATTGCATTGAGCACCGATAGGCTATCTGAGCATATTACATATTTGCTGTTTAAATTGGCAGCTATTGTTGTGGTTTTTTTGGATAGCGAAAGCTTCTGCGGTGTACATACATACATATGTAGATACTTTTGTGGGTAAAAATTCTATACTCGTCAAAGAATCGCCTTCATGTGTAGGTAGCTGCGAGGATATACTGTTATTGTTTTTGGAGCCATCTGTGTATAGGAATTTCCAAGCACAAGATTTGAATTGTGTGGAAATGCTGAGAAGTAAAGTGAGAAATGTGTCTTTGTTGGTATTTGTTTTGCTATACCCAGCCAAGTCCATGATGAAAAATGTCTATTTTATGCACCACGGTGGATATAGTGGCCTATGTACAAAACTTCTGTCTATCGGGGGATCAAATTCTTTGGCAAAGGTCAGAGCGAGGGAAATAGCGAATGGAATGCGCTTAGCAGTTTTCATATTTAAAGCAGAAGTGATGTCTTTGTCGATGATTGATCCGTTTGAGAATAGCAGTTTGATGTAACTCTGGTTACTTCTATGCGATGTAGGAAGACCGGTTTCTACCAGCATGTTCTTTACGGTGCTTGTTGGAAAACCGTTAATGCTCCTACGTGCAGCTTGATGATGCCAATTGTAGATTTAGGACAATTTCGGTAGATAAGTAGACCGTAATCAATCTTGCTAAGAAACAATCGATTTTGCAATTAAACATAAAGTGTTGATATGTGTATTACATCTCTTACTGCCTAAATAACTTATTATATTGGCTCTTGCAGCTGGGCTTTTTTTAAGTTTTATACAATGGTCTTTCCCATTATACTTATTGTTAACTATTCGCCCTAGAATACTTAAGCTCTTTACAAGTTAAACCGCTACATGAAGTTTTGCGGCAGACATTTTAGAATGTCTTGGAATGCGTTTGTTAGTAAGGTTTTAAACATGATGTATATATCGTCTGCATAAATACAGTCATAAATTTGTTTATGTTTAAGTATAATTTTACTTATACCTATCATCAAAAGCGATGATAAAGAGCACAACCGATAGTGGGAAGCCTTGGGGGGATTCCATTGAATAAAACAGTGGTTTGCTTTTACACAAATATTTCTATTTGTGAGGAAAGATTTGACGTAGGAAAAGATCTTTGGGCTAATGTGCCATTTTTTAAGTTTATTAACCACCGAATGGATACCTATCTTAACGAAAGCCTTTTCGAAGAAGAGAGAGAGGATTGTGGCATGATTGCGAGCTGAGAGGGCATTGGAAATGAAGAAGTCCAGGTAGAGAAGTGCGTCAGTGCAACCTTTACTTGGTTAAAACGCCACTTGGTTTGGGGTTAATAATTTTTTTTTAATTTATGTACCAAGGCAGTCTCTTAGCGACAATTTTCTCAAGAAACTTTGACATACAGGGAATAAGTTTTATTTTTATTGGGTTTGTTAAGAGGCAAAATAGTTTCTAACTTCCAGTTTTGCGGGATGAGCCCAGCATTGAGGATGTTGTTGTAAAGATGTATAAGTCTTAGTTTAGTTGATGGTGGGAGGTTCTTTAACATAGGGTATGATATTCTGTCCCTGCTAGAAGTTTTCCCTTTAAGTCTATTTAAACAGGTTTTGAGCTCTAGTTTGGTAATTGGGCTTTCGATGTGTTTTGCAGATGAAGAGATTAATGTACTATCTGAGGTGATATTGTGAGAATTAACTTACTTGCTTTGAAACCGTCCGAGAAGTTGTTGGATAAGTTTGACTAAGTGCGAGCTATTGGGCTTTCAGAAGTTTCTATCAACTTTATCCATTGTGACGTGTACTTACGAGTTATGCAGCGGATATTGTGCCAGATTTTTCCCGTAGATGTATTTGGATTATGTGTAGAGGTGAAGTCGATAAGACTTTTAGCTTTGCTGGTTTTTACATCTCTACGAAATTTAGGGTTGGATTTTTTGAACAGGATTAAGTTATTGGTGTTCGGAGTTTTTTTTAAAGTTCGCCAGGCTTTTGTTTTCTCATATCTTAGAGTGTTTAACTCTGAATTCCACCAGGGAACCACTCGCTTTTGAGTATAAGGGGTACTTTGGGGTTGGGGATCCGTCATTTAGAATTGTAGGATTTGAGTCGTTGAGAAAGTTTTCCAGTTTCGCCCCTCTGAGGTTAGTAGTGGGGGGCCCTTACAGAACGCTCCAAGAGTTAACGTCACCGACAAATATTACGGGGGTGTGGATCTGGTTCAGAAAAATATACATTTACGCGATCTATAGATCACCTAAGCTAAGTGCAGTTGAATTTATGGAAGAGTTGGATCATCATGTTAACAATGAAAGACAATTATCGCCTTAGGTGAGGCAAATATCAACTTAAATAAAATCATCGACCCTCAAGTGAACAAGTATCTAGAAGTAATTGCATCAAAGGACTTAATGAATGTTGCAAAGCAGTCTACGCGGGCTAATATTGTTGAAAATACTTCAACAATTATCGATCACATATTTGTTAGTATCACCAAAGAAGACATTGAGTCGGCTGAGCGTAACAGACTGTCAAAGTTTATGTGAGGAATCTGACTTTGAAAGCCTGTACAATAATTTTGTCAACAAAATAATCGACATATACACGAAATCTACTAATTGTGAGAAGCTAGACCCTGGGTTACATCGACCTGTTGCGCCAAGTATTTTTTTTTTTTAATTCATTTTTGTTTATTAATTCATTAACTCTTACATGCTAGACAAAATTGCTTAAAACTAGCTTAACTAACTTAACTATGTTATGACTAACTTACTGGCCCTATGCGGGCGCTATAAGCTAAACTTAATGCTTAATCTATGTATGTCTTTCGACGTAACCTAGCTAAAACAATTAATTGTTTCTTATTTTATTTATTATTTACTTAATTCTAATTTAAACAAAGAAAATTGTTTTTTCTTGAAAACTTTGTAGCTGAACATTTTTTTTTTTCTGGTTTTACGTAAAACTTAAAATACCTTAAAATAAATTTAAATCTACTTAAGCTAAAAACGTAATTATATACGTTCTTTTTTTTGTATTTTTTTTTTAATTTTTTTTTTTAGTCTACTGGCGCTATTTTATTTATTCATTTTTTTTTTTTCGTATAAGCCGACTGCTGTGTTATAAATATATAAATAAAACTTATGACTACAGCACCTACAATCTAGACCTTCAACTACCTTAGAACTATGTAAGCCGGCCAGGCTAGATATAAAAAAAATAAATAAATAAAATGGCCAGCTTGCCGTACAAGGGCTAGCCAGGATTAAGAGAGATCGACGAGGGAGTTCCCTCTTCGTAAAGCCACCAAAACTTTTGGTGCTGTCGTTCTACGTCTTTGATATCTCGTCCCGATACCGACCTACTGAATCGGAGACGATCCTCAGTTGTCTGTGCTACGCCTCGGTCGTAGTTGAGTCGCCTGACCACAGCTTTTCTGGCGACGTGGTAGATTAACGGCGTACCCGTTCTTTCTTGGACTAGACCTTGTCTATCGAAATAGAGGTACGCCTCTGGGGGGACAAAGCCGTTAAGGCGCACTCTCTCGCGGTACCTATCATTGGGGTAGTAAGCCCCAAAGATCAGGCTGTTGGTCGAGTTCTTTGCTCTTGCAATATGACCGCGAATCAACTTCACCAGAAAATTATCTACTCTAATCAGATTCGCCCTGTTATAGAGGACCTCATTGGAGTAGAATTTTTTGAACTCGGACTCTGGTGTTCTGTATAAATGAAGGCAAGCCCGAAGACAAGCCCTCTCAAACACCCGAATCCAAGCTTGCTCCCACGTTGAACCACACCGGACAGCCATAGGTGAGCATTGACCTTCACCCTCGCATCGAGTTGGCTGCTATAAAACAGTCTCTTTGTAAGGGCAAAAGCAGCTCGGGCTCTGGCCAAAGCAGCATCTATATGTTTGTTAAAATATAGATACTGGTCTAGCCAGATCCCAAGGTACCTGACTACACTTCTACTCGCCAATGGGCGTCCGTTAGGTCCCACGATAGAGAACTTTCGCCAATTCTTTCTGGTGTCCCTTGAGGCCCCAGATAACGGCGTTCTGAACAGGATGGTTTCCGATTTCTGGAAGTTGATCTTTAACTTCCAGTCATCGCAATATCGCTGAATATTGTCGAAGTTACATTGCAAGAGAGTTGCAATGACCTCGACCTTAGGACCTGACCTGTACGCAATCAAGTCGTCTGCGTACGCAATATCATGGTGAAGGGAACCTATCAAATCCCTTGCGTAAATGTTGAACAGGATAGGCGAATTAAGCGCACCCTGTTGCAGACCGTTTTTAATTTGAAACGTACCAGCAGAAGTCACGTTGCCATTTTTCACAACGAACTGTCTACTGGTGAGCATATTACAGATAATGTACAGAAGTGGTTTGCTGATACCCAGCCTGCTCAACTTGTAGAAGAGCCCCTCCAATCATACGGTATCGAAGGCTTTCTCCAAGTCAACAAAGCAGGCACCCGTGCATTGTTTTTTGCTTTTATTCCATTCTCCTTTCTCCTCTACTTCCTGGAAAGTCGCTCCTATAGCCTCTACTTTCTCCTGCGGATATTCTATCACAAAGAAGTCGTCATCCTCGATAGCGTTATCTGGATCTATGCCTGCTGTTGTAAGTATTTGTTCGTTGTTCGGGGTATCTTAAGACACGGAAGGTCGTTGATGTTCTTTCTCCGAAACATCTTATTGATCTGCGGGAACATGCTTGGATTATTGGCTCTTATGGCCGAAATCTTCCCCTTCCAATGCGCATAACCCGTCATTCTATAGTTCTCTTTGATCAATTTTTGGAGATTTTTGATCAACGACTTCAGTGTCCTAACCTCCGAGTTGTGTCTGTCAGCAAACTGCCTGTACAAGGTTTTTAATTTTGACAGGAGTCTGCTTTTCTGTCGGTGTAGTGCGTCGATTGTCGCGTTGCGGAATATGTCGGCGTTGTCAGTATGTTGATACCGAGGTATCGTACTGTCCATCGTTCGTTTGATTGCCTCGTCCAATTGTTTCAGATATCTGTCAATCTCCTCGTTTGACAGGTTCCTGTTGGACGGTGGGTAGAGCGAGTTCGAGGAGAGTGCTCTAGTCAGTACTCGGGAGAAGCGAGTCCAGCGCGTCCTACTGTAGTTGTAGGTGTGCGTTTGAACAAACTCTTCCAGTTCCGCAATTTCGTTGGAAATCGTTATTTCGGCACTAAGTCCTCAATGGTCACTGTCGTACACAAAAGTGTGCAAACAGTTCATCGTTTGTCGGTCCGTGTCGGTCAGTTGTAGTCGTACGTCGAACAGCATGAGATCCAGATAAGAGCCGCCTCTGGGAAAGGACGGAATATCCGATGATTTCGAGTCTAAACTCGACATTGTGCTGACCCCACCAATTAAATAGTAGGTTCCCCCTAGGACTCCTCCGACTCCAGCCTTAGGCATCGGAAAAGTGATTCGAGCTCAGAAATAAATAGAGAAGGTTGAGTAGCTTCAGGTGCATAGACCGAGACCACGTACATCTTCTTTCCACTATGGAGAGGGATGCACACGATGCACGCTTCCAGCACCTGGAACCTTCGCACTTCACCACTGTACACTGTCTTGTAACGTAGCTCTTTACGTACGAAGATCGCGACACCACCTCCTTGGGTGGAGTTGGGCCGGTCTCTTCTTATTATATTATATTTATTGTTCCTTAATTTATGTCTCTGAGTTAGCTTAGTTTCGCTAATCAGAAGCAAATCAGGATTTTTATCGTCTAACAACCTAAAAAGTGAGTTCCTACGTTCTATCCTTATCAGTGAATTCACATTCACCGCAAGGATCTTTAAGGGAGTCTCCGCCGTGGTACCCATTACGACTAGAGGTGCGGTAGGCCCGGCAGAAGCGCGTAGATTTGGTCCACCCGCGTCGCCTGCTCTTGTATCTGACGTTGTAGCTGGCCCATCTGCCCTTGAATTGAGAGCAAGATAGCCATCAAGTCAGCTTGTGCCTCAGGTGCTTTAGGCACTGACGCCTTTGGAGCAGCCTTTGGCAGTTGTTTTTGCGTATTGCCCTGACCCGACGCCATTTGGGCGTAGGTCAACTGGGGTGTGACGGCTTGGGAGATTAGAGCGGGACCAGGTGGACGTTTCACCTCGATCTTCTGCTGTCGGACCAGATTTACTTTCTTTATGAATTGGAACTTAGGGCAACCCCGATAGTTAGCGGTGTGCCCCGTGTTCCTGCATAGAGAGAGTTGCTCCTTGTGAACAGCCCTATCCTTACCTAGAGTGCAATCTTCTGCCTTGTGGTCTTTACTACACTTGACACATCGAGGCTGCATGTCGCAGTTCGACGCGGTGTGCCCGAACCTCTGTACGCATTGTAAGATGCTTTCGCTCCTTCTTAATTTGTCCCACCGTACAACCTGGTGGTCGAGGACCTTAATGCCTCTTAGACCATCCAGTTTGCTGCTGAGAGACAGCTGAACAAGGAAGAACGGTAACTTCCGGTTCTCCCTCTTCGCCTTTGCCGTGATAAATGGCTTGACCCCTACGAAATCGAGGCCGTCGCACTGTTTATCCTTTAGCAACATAAGGATCTTCTCCGGCTCGGTAGACGGTTCCAGCCCCTTCAAAAGCACTGTTTGGAGCTTTTCCCCTTTCGGGGTGAAGGAGAAGAACTCCGTCGTCGAGTCCCTCAACAGGTTTTTGATCTTGTGATAGTCTACCAAATTTTCACACTGTATAGCGTGCCTATCATTAGTAAATCTAATAATTGTGAAATTATGACCTATGGCCGACTTACACAGTTCTTTGGTGTCTTTTACCTCCAATTTGTAGGTGTTGATTGGTGGCACTCGTTGTTTTGTTGTCTTCTGTTGCTGTTGTTGTTGCTGTTGTGTCTGCTGCTTCTGTTGTGTCTGCTGCTTCTGTTGTGTCTGCTGCTTCTGTTGTGTCTGCAGCTGCTGTTGCCTCTGCTGCTGTTGAGGTTGTTGTACCTGTTGCTGTTGTTGTTGCTGTTGCTGCTTCTGCTGTGTCGATTGCTGTAGCAGCTGTTTTTGTTTTGGCTACTGCGCCTTCTGCTGCTGTTGCTTTGGCAACTGCTGTTTTATCTGCTGCTGTTGTTGCGATAGTTTTTGTTGTTGTTGCTGATTGGTTTTTTGCAGCTGTTGCTCTTGTTGTTGTTGTTTTTTCAGCTGCCGACGCTGCAGCTCCTCGTCATGGTCCCTTTGCCTTCTGGCCGTTTGTTTGGCCTTGATTTGCATGACCTGTTCTCCAGTGTTTCGTTCTCGTCCTCTGAGTCGGAGGTGGCTAATTTACCAAAGGTGTTATTATCACCCATGTAACGTCCTTCCCCGCCGTCGGAGACGTATGGGAAATTCTCTTCCTCGTCAGTGGTTTCAAGCTGCCTTGCTGATGATGTTGAAAAAATTAACACCCTCTAGATTCCGCAGTTCTATCCAGAGCCTCGTGTTCCCTGCCCGTGATAGACCTGGGGTCACGTTGCTTCAGCCGTTTCATTAGGCGAATCGCGTTTCTCTTCCGGTGAGATGTCGTCTTCTCGATGTTGTCTGCTGTCAGAAGCCTGGTCGCTGTGCTTGGCAATGGTGGGAATAGTCCCAGACCACGCACACCCGAAGAGTCCCCATTTCTGGCATGACTCGCATCACCAGGCGAAGCAGAATCCGCCGTCCAACTTCTCCGCGAGTAGCAGTGGCTCGTCGCGTTGGAGTCGTCCAGCTGATCTGCCTCTGCTTCAGGAAGCACCTTCTTCCTCAACGGAAGGGTTAACCCAGTCAATGTTGAGGTGGCGTAGTATCTACCGTCGACCCCTAGGACGAAGGTATCCTGAATCTATCGCATTGTTAATCATATAAGTGCATACAATATAAATAAATTAATAGATTTACTCAGCATTGTAAAATTTAAAAAAAATTTAACCACTATATATAATTAGATCTGTCAACGATTTATCAAATCTAATACATTTATTCTATGTTAGAAATCCGAAAATAACTAATTTAAATAAACTTAAGATCTTTTGATAAATATTTATAACAGATTACAATGTCCTTATATGGAAAAATTGCACATTAGTAGGCCGTAGAACCCTTGTGACCGGGTGATGAGACGGCCCCCTGTCCTGACTGGCGATGGTTTACGGCGAACTTGGGTGGTCCCATCAGCCCATCAATGCGCCGGTCCATTGCAGGTGCAGTCATCACCGGAGGGTTAGCAATATGTTTACCATCCGACGATGACAACTCTTGCAAGTAGACCCTCGCATTATGGAGTCTTTTCCTCTACAGCTCTGTGAGTTTATCCCACTTCTTTGTCCCTAGTCTCGTAACCGTCAGCTTGCAGTTCCAAGCTTGGTGCTGTGAGAGCAGCTAGAGAAGGACGAGCTGGCGACGGAACTGCTGTCACTGGTGTCCGGAAAGAGGTTTTCTAGATGAAGGTCCACTGTACCGACGCTTTCCCCGTCCGAAACAAGAAGCAGAGCTTCCTCTGTACTTTTGCTAGAATCGGTTTTTTTCAGAGCTAGGAGTGCCCGATTCGATCACACTCTGTTAATTTGGTTTTGGTTCGTATTGCATCCCACGAGTAAGGGGGAGGAAAAGGTTTACCTGGGGAATTAAAATAAAACAGAAGGCCCCCAGGTGTTCAGAGTTTGCGCTAGCGACTTAGCTCCCCCCAACCATGCCCCTCACGGTCGAATCAATACTTGTTAAAACACGCAGCTGGGCGCAGATACGATGTAGTTTTCTCACCTAAGACAGTAAGTTAATGGGAAGTAGAGTAAACTTCTCCATCACGGCGAGGTAAGGATCAGGGAGAGATTCTAAAACCTAGTAAGCCATATCATTTTTGAACGTAAAATCCTTCTGACTCAAAATTTAGCACCCAAAAAGTGGTAACATACGGAAAACGGACGGATATATACAGTGGTGGCAAAAGTGGCAAGTGGTGGCAAGACGACTAAAAAAATATTTTTTTTATTTGCTCCTAAATGCCTTCCATCTATTTTTTTTATGGAATATTCATTTGTACAGTTAAACGTCGTCATACTCCTTTCCGCGAATGCGATCTTCATTTTAACATAAAAACGAAATATGTGCTTTAACCTCTTGCTAGGGCTGGAAAAAATAATAGGGACAAATGAAATATTTTCAATTAATTTCAATATTACTTATGTTATGTACACCAAATCTTTGTTTTTTCAATGTTTAGTGGTCCGTCCTTTGTTCTTTAGTACACCAAGACATTTTCGTGGCATAAAACCGACAAGTGCACTGCATGTTTCGATTAGAATAGCATTCCAAGTTTCTTGAACCTTCCAACGTTGAATTTCTTTTTCTGGGCATTTCGCAGCTTCTTCTCGTTGGATAGTCGAGCTCTGAATTTGGCTGCAACAAGATAATGGTCAGAGTCGACATTTGCCCCTCTAAACGTTTGCACATTTAGAATGCTGGATGCCGGATTTGAAATGTGGCTTTGATGCGGATCACAGCCAGGCGATCGCTGATCGGCTTAAAGTCAATTATTATTGAGCGTAGCCGATTTCCCACGACGAATCCGCATCCTAACGTGTGCAGTCCTTTGTGGCAGCTGTAATAAACATCGCAATTTTGTCGTTTTTGTATTCCTTATCCTATCCATCGTATCTCCTGGATCGCGGTAATATCTGCCTTAATTCGTAGTCCGTAAACGTTTCGGGTCGTGATCTTGTATGAGGGGGTCGATTTAAAACCGGGGCGCGTATCTCTCTCGTAACTAGATTTTTTTTAATTGGTAGGGAAGTTACCCCGATGGTACAACCCCCAACCTGGAGGGCCAGTTCCTTTTGGTGAAATCCCTAGGACGAGGGGCCGGTTGAGAAGACCGATGTCAGTAACCCGCTTTGGGGATGTGAGCGCTGGCGTTGGCCTATTGAAGGCTCGTCCGCCACCGTTTCTTTTCCAAAAACCTGGCATATTTTTGGAAATTCTTAACGGTCTGGGCTCCGAGGATGTCGAAGTAGCCCGGGTAAAGTGAGTTTCTGCTTCCGCTTGAAGCTCTGACGCCACCGTTGACCCCATCGAGAGAGTTCGTCCGCTGTCGTGTTTATAGTGCTGCAATTTTCTCTTGTTCAACACTCGCGCTTATAAGTTCAGCAAGTCGCGTCCGGTTGTCATCAACCAGTACCCGATGGCTACCACTTGGAGGTAAAATACGCACAATTGATGCGTAGTAACAGTTACAGCACTTGACGTCGCCAAGTTGACGTCAATCAGTACCTACCCTATTCCTATAGCATCCAGCCATCAAAATGACAATACTGCAATACTTCTATTGAAGACTCGAAATCAGGGATTCCGGTCTTTTGTCATTCCACTTCATCATTCCAAGTAATAACATTACTTTTTATCTTACACGATCATTATTAATATTTTCAAGCAATGAAAGAACTAGTGGTGGCAAACGGACTTGGTTTATTCGTTTTCTCTATTGATTCTGATCATTAATATGTATATGTATAGTTTATAGATCTATCTTGATTTGTGCACCCATTTCCTAAGGGTATATTAAGGTCGATACATAGCTTGTGACATAGAGAAATTGAGTATAATTGAAATAGACCCTATATGTACATATGCATATTTCTCATCAGCATGAATAGAGAAAACGATTGAACCATTTGATAATCGGATTTCTGAGAAATATAAGTGTAAACATTTTTGAAATCCGCTCACTGCCATGCCCACTTTTTCATAACTTTACTATTTTGTGTGAAATCGAAAAATGTTATTAAAATAAAATATTTTGATGAAATCTTGCATGAAACTTCAACACATTCGAAGATGAATGTAGTGTGGCCACGCCTTTTCTATATGTTCTCTATTGGTGCTGAATACGAATGCATATGTACATACCTACGTATGTATTTTATAGGATCTATTTTAATAATTTTGATATGTTTTTTTCTATGTTGTAAACTTTGTGTTTAACTTTATATAATCTTAAGATAGAGTATAATCAAAAAGCTCTACTTTAATCATAGATTATAACAATAATTTAGACTCCTCACCCCTAAGAGCTGTAAGCTGTTGCAAATAGTGTTCGCCCAAACATTGTTAGCATATTCAATTAAAATTTGTTAATATGTATATGACTAATTAAATTTAACTTAATTTATCTAAAATAAGAGTTTCGTTTTTTAGAATGTCTTGCTATATACGGCTCCGTGGACTTCCCTGGTCAGTAACACATCAGGAAATTCTAGATTTTCTTAAAAATGTCAATGTTGTTAACGGTACAAAAGGCATCCATTTGGTACTAAGCCGCTGGGATGGAAAGAATACCGGAGAAGCTTTTGTTGAACTTGCAAGTGGATATGATGAAAAGGAAGCATTTAAACTAAATAAACTTACTCTTGGACATCGCTATATTGAAAGTAGTTTCTTTAAAGATTTTAATTAAATTTTACCTAATGTTATTCTTCTGTATTTAAAGTTTTTTCAGCAACAAACGAGGAAGCTCAACATGCACTTAAAAATCCTGGCTCCGTCTCTTCAAATGTGGTCAAATTACGCGGTCTTCCGTACGCTATTACAGAGGAAATGATAGAGGATTTCTTTAGCGGTAAATATAAATATATACAATTGATATGATCGTAATCTGTATGTGTTAGAAATCATACGCCCGATTGAAGCTTAATTTATACTCACTTCATAGTCGAACAAATTATTTCAATCACAGTACCGTGAGTCACAGTAATTATGGCTGATTCATATGCTGTACATACTTTACAGCGTTATTAAGAGTGTCTTCACGATGAATTCTTAGCTGTCACTTCTTATACAAAGAAAGAAAGATAGATTGCCATAAAATTTAGGGAAGGCATTTTCTAGCCTATTGTTTCATTCGTGAGAATGTCGCAAAGTAAAGCATTTTGATGTGTTCTTAAAGGAATTGAAAAAGTTGGTAAAAGAACCGCGGAAAAGAAAACATTCACCAAAAACACCAAACCAAAAATAAAACCCATATATGCATATGTATGTATCTTTAGCAAACTATGAGTTGAGCGATACATAGAATACAATTTTTCATAGAATTTGTACTTTCTGCGAGCAATTCCCATAGAACGCCTTATTCCATTCTTTGAAATATTGCCTGTGGAAACATGGTTAATAATAGAGTTCTTACAAAGGAGAGCCCTATTATTAAATGGGGAATCGCATCGAATGTTTTTAAGTTGTGAGAAACAAATCACAAGCAGGAAAAATTAATCGAATGCGACGCTATTGAAAAAAGAATCATTCAACTTGAAGCTGCAAAGATTGAAATCGTTCCAGTAGTTTTAAAATAGCAACAACGATTATTAAAGGCAACGCGAGTTAGAAAGAAAGGTAGAAAGAAAGGCTAACGATAGCTTCTGCAGCGAAAACGTTGCAGGTAAAGGTTCAATGTGTGAACATTGCAGTGACATTGAACATATTAGAGCAAAATATGCAATTTAATAATTAAAAGCTGACTGGAGAAATGTTCGGGGGACGGAACACTTCTTCGAGGTCAATTAATTTAATTTTCAGATAGAATAAAGTAAACGCTCTTAAGAGTAAGAGCTGAATCGATGTTCTGTTTTGTGTTTTATTTTTCTCATAGTTGATTTTAAAATCAATAAATGTCAGTGGCGCAGTCGCTCTTGAACCTAAACGTTAAATTGTTTTTGTAGACCAATAGTGACAAATAATAATTATAAAAACAAGTGATTAAAGAAAAAAAAGTAAAAAGTGTATTTTTGTGCTGAGCAAATCAAATAAACTTTTCGACAGCAGCAGACGTAATCTTAGTGAAGTGAATATGGAATATGGAGAGCGAAGTTTATCAATTACTAAAAACTGTAATGCAACACGAGCAACAGTTAAGTCAATGTAATGAACAGCTTCAGCAACAACAACAACAGCAGCTACAACAATCTACACAACCGATTTCTAAACCAGCAGCAACAACATCAATAGCATCCGCTAACGTTGCAATTAAGCCCAGAAAGTGTATTGAATCAATTCAGGCACCTAAAGGTATTCAAGGGAACAGATGAGTACCCCTTATCATAATTTATAAGATCAGTGGAGACAACGTTATTGCTATGAAACAACGACAATCAAATAAAATACTTTGAACGAAAGAATTCAGGGAGAAGCTGGAAGATGTATTCGACAGCTAGGACTTAACTGAGGCAACATAGCATAACAACTTAACTGAGGCAACATTTTCAACGTAGTAGCTACTCAGAACTATTTAATTATTGCCGGGCTGTAAAGGTTATGAAATAAATGAATTGTACGAATTTGATGAAAAGCAACCAGAAATGTGTAAACCGAAAAACGTATGTAGATAGGGACCTTAATGAAATAATAATGAAAAAAAAGGATGCAAATTTTAGGGCTCATATAACCGATAGAAATTTGATAGAAATTTTAAACAAATATGCTAAGCTTAGACTATTGGATGACTTTAGAAATAGATATAGATCTTAATCATAGGAAATACAAACCAAAAAAAAAACTCGTTTTTATAACTCTGGTCATATTTCAAACCCAAATAACCAGAATAGCAATCGATATACAAATCAATGGAACTCCTTCCAAAACTCAAGAGTTTACCAAAGAGAAAATTATAATAATTCGAGACAGTTTCAAAGACAACCAACTTCTAACAATAACTCAAACCAGTACAGAACACAGATAAATTCCTTTAATAACTCAAGACAAACTCGACAGACAACTAACAACAATACAGAAGAAATGATGGAAATCGGCAATGTTCAGGGAGCCGAAGTAAATTTTCTAAACGTGCCTCAGAACATAGCCTCCCCATGATTTACTTAAGTATAGATAATCAGATAATACAGGTTCGACCACAGGCATTATTCGACCAGGTTAACTTAACAATTTTTCCGAAATAAGTGGAAAAGCCATTGCTCTATTCAACCATTAGTGGAATCAACAGGGTAAGGAATAAAATAATTACTCCTATTCCGAAAGAATTTAACACGATTCGGACCTTTTCTTGGAAAGCGCTAGATTTGAACGGTAGAAACTACTACGCAATCATAGGACAAAATGCTTTAACCCCCATGAAAAAAAAAAATTTTTGACCATAGGTACCTTGAAATTAAAGGAAATAGAATAATGTTTATCTATAAGGCTTATCCATTTGATATACATATATAGTATTCACATATATTCTCCAACAAGTTAGAAAACATTTTGTTGACAAAATAAGTTTAGACCATATAAATTCAGAAGAAAGAAAGGAAATAGTAAAACTCTTAAAGGATTATAAATATTTATTTTACAAAGACGGAGATCAATTAACCTTTAAATAAATAAATACTTGGCGCAACAGGTCGATGGGACCCAAGGCCTAGCTTCTCACAACCGTGTTCGTGTTGTTCGTGTTATATTCTTTACACGAATGGAAGGGGCCTACTGTTTAATGCCGTGTCCGAAGGGCAATTTGTTATTTGAGAAGCTTTCTCAGGACAGTTGTACTCTCGGATGTTTGTCAGACGGCCGCGAGAGGTGGAGCCGTGAAAAACGTTTAGGTGTTCCCTGACTGGGATTCGGTCTCGAACCCCTTGCTCCATAGTCCAACGCACTAACCACTGAGCCACGGCGCCCACCCACGTACGACTCTGTGGTTGATTAAAATCTCGAGCTCAAAAAAGGCATATAACATCTTCCTCGCTAACAGTGATTGAATGATCATTGCAAAAGGGATACGGTATTTTTCATTTACGTTTTATTATTGTAATTCATGAAAACCTTAAGCTAGATAAATGTACTTAAAACTAGCTTAACTAACTTAACTATGTATGTTGTTTAATACTAACTTACTAAACCACAGACAAGAGAAATATACCAAAAACCAGCATCTATTATACAATACCTCGTATGAAATGTCTGCAACATAAAGGAAATCAAAGAATCAATTTCCTTTTATCTGTTTCAGTTGACCTTGTGTGATGTGGATGTTGTAATTGTGCCGGTGTTTGTGGTTCCAATAGTTTTGTTTCGTATTAAGAAAACTGGTTCTTATTTTTAGTGTAATAAATACCTACAATACTTCGAGGATGGAAACCACTTTTTGGCGATCTTACAAAATATCTAGGCGGCTGACAATTAGAAATTTTTTTAGCAGTAGGACCGCCCACAAATTTAAATATATTTTTGAACTTCTCATGTAGAAAACGATTCGACTATACTAGAGAATCTCAAAACGGTAGGTCCGACCGATTGTGTTTACAATATTCTTTATATGTTTATTAAATTTTCAAGTCGTTTGTTCTGAGTCTTACCTTTTTGGACTGATTTATTAGCATTTTTGGTAGTCCAAATACAATTTTTATTCAATAACACAACGATCATAAAAGAAAAAACTTTAAACCGGTGCTCACCACAAATTGGGCCTTCAAACCATTCAGAACAAAACATCTCTGTTTTTTAACCCACATGGATACTATTTGTGATTTGATGTTAATAATTTCTGGGGTAAAGCTTGCAAATTTCAAAGAACTTATTCGGAGGTGAAAATAATTTTCCAAAGTCGGTTTCTGAGTTTAAGTATGCCTTGTGGTGAATAAGAAACTCTGAGTTTTCTGTTAAGATTTTATACGTTTTAATCAATGTTTGAGCACAATTTTGACAGGGTTCTTTCATAGTCTTAAATAGCTTATAACAGCAGTACCCTGAAAAGTATCGAATAGACATACATACATTTGACAGTCATTGAAACAGATGACTGTTCAACCAATTCGACAACACCTAGCGTGTCACAGTAAGAGCTTGATATTGTAGCTGATTTACAAGTATCGACCATCAAAAGTGACTCTTCAGCTGTAGTACTCAAAATCGCCGACCAGTCAACATCAAGCAATTCATCGGAGTCTTTTTCACAATTAGCAAATTTTGTTGTACATAGTAGATTCTGTGAAATAATTTTGGCATTAGGGTTTCTTTTATTTGCGTTTCGGGCACGACGAACATGTGAAAAAAAAATGTTCAATCGGATCTTGGTTCATTTTATTTAAGTATAAATAAAAATAGAGTGCACGACTGGGTCGTACAAACTTGCAACTATATCTAAAATACTTGTGTGTATTTGAGGTAACAAGAAATAAACGAATATTTACCTACATAGGTTTACATATGTAAGTTGACAATAAGTAAACCTTCGTTCTAAGCAGATTGGCCAAAAACGTTAGATATCATCTGTAGGATTTGATAAAGCTCTTGAAAATCAAGCAACGTCGTTACTATGTCATTTTTACTAAACATTTTCGTGTTTTTGTTAAGCTGGCTCTAAGGAAAGTAGAATTTTAGGCAATATTGACGAAAAACGTGGTATGCCATCTTTTAGAGTTTTGTAAAAGAAGCCTAGATATGAAAATAAAGCAGTAACGAGAAAAGTTTTTGAGAAAAGCGTATTTTTATTAAGTTGGCTATAAGTAAAGTACCTTTTAAAGCAGTTTCTGTCAAAAACGTTGTATGCCATCTCATAGGGTTTAAAAAGGCTTGCTCTAATATAAAACTTAATAAAAATCGTTGGAGCCGTTTTCGAATAAATTGGCTCCAACTTCTCAATTTCGCGAAAAATACAATTATACTAACTTTTGGCCAAAAATGTGATACAGTTCCTGATAGGATTTGAGATGTTTAATCAAATGTCAAAATCTTAATAAAATCGTTGAAGGCACTTTCAAGCAAATCGGCTTTTAGTTCCCATGGTCGTAAGTACCGTTATATCATACTCAGACCAAAACGTGGTACGCCATTGTGTTGCATTACTTACTAGTTGCATTAATTACTAGTTCAAATATGAAATTTGAAGCCGTTTTCTCGCAAATTGACTTCTCGCCAAATTTGCTATAAGTAAAGTACCATTGTTGCCAGTTTTGCTAAGCAGCACGATACATCATCTGATTTCAATTGACTAGACTAATTCAAATATGAAGTTTATTCAAAATCGTTAGAGCCGTTTTCGAGAAAATCCATTTTAACTGAAATCGGCCTTAAGTAAACTACCCTTAATTTTAAGGTTAGAATGAAAATTCCGATTTCGCCTTTAGGGATTATCACACAGACCCTATATATAAAGTTTGATCTAAATCCATCCACTCGTTTAGGCTGTAGCCTCGTACACAGACAGACAGACAGAGATATAGACGGCATTGGCGGACCTACTTTTTTTCACTTCTCCATTATAGTAATGTCAAGTTTGATTAAAATCTCGAGTTCCAAATTTTGCGCGAATACAATACTTGCCCTATATGTAGGTATAGGTGCAAGTAAAAATCTGAATGATCCGTAAAAAGGTCATCGGCCAAAGAAAGAAAAGATGTAATGGTCATTACCAACTCCTTAAGGCAATGAACTGTTGTCTTCTTGCAGAGTTTTAGGGACGAACATAACTCTTTCATTTCAACCAAAAATTCCATATTTATGCTGTTTCTTATTTATGGTGGATGTCCATTTAAAATGTCAAACAGTTTATCGATTTTTTAAAAAAAAATTGACGGCTTTACTCTCAACATTTTTTGAAAAAAACTGAAGATTTCAGCATTGGCATAATTGCTGAAGAAACACTATGTAAAAATACTTGTGTTGCTAATCCTACAGCCATTTTTTGAAAATTTGTGGGATCCACGTGTGCTTGGCTGATTTTTGGACACGCTCTTACGAGATTTTGAGAATCAATACTATATAATTCCCTTAACACGTCCTAGCTGACAATATCTCCATTAGAAAAACAACAGTCCGAAGATATCAAATTTGTTCTAATGGATTTCACTAAATAAGGTACATCAAAACAGAGATAGATCATTTTGCCTTCGTAAATAAACCAGTTATTGGTACAGATTTTTTGTAACTTTTTCTTCGTCTAAATTACAAGCGTCACGCCATTTTTTTAAAAAAAACTTTCTCCCGTGCTGGGAATTTAAAAAAATTTCTTCCCAAATTTTCCTGCCGCTTGGCGCCATAAGAACTTTTTCAACATTTAATACAGTACCCGTATTGTTTAGTTTTAAACATTTTTCCTTTAATGAAACTGAAAAGTGCAAAAAAAGCAATAGTCTTTAAAAAAAACTTCTTAGCATGCATCCGCAACCAGAGCTAAGCGCTACCAAAACTTGATTTGCACTAAACGCGAAAATTGAATCAAATAAATTCAACTTTTTCGATAGAGTGTTTTGTATTTTGCTTTATCCTTTCCTCATACTTGTTGGGACAGAGAAAAAAATGCGAAAATTCACACAAACGTTCACTGACTTTACCCGTCTGAATACAGACAGAATAGCAACAAAAACACAAAAAAGCAAAATAAAATCGGTTCTTTACGGTTCCCCATAAAAAAAAGTCGAAAGAGGTCAAATCGCAGCTCCTAGGCATTGACATCGCCAACACGGCTGATAACACGATTTGGGAAATTGGTGCGCAAAAGATCGATTGTGGCATGTAAAAAAAAGTTGGTTAACATGGCTCTGTAACGCCCACCGTTGACCAAAACGTTGTTCCCAGCCTCATTTTCGAAGAAAAATCCTCCAATGATGCCACCACTCCACAATCCGCAATAAACTGTCACTCTCTGTGGATGCATCAGCTCCGCGACAATAAAGTGCGGGTTTTCCGTGCTCCAAATGCTGTAATTTTGTTTGTTCTGTAATCTCGTTCTGACTCTGACTATCAATCAAATCTAATTTCTGACCCTAAGCGTTTTTATCATTTCATAAATTTGAAATGTAAATCCGACAGCTATCCATCTACCCTCAAACTTGCCAACACCTCCTCGTCGGATCTGTTGCAAACCTATTTGCTCACTTTTTTAGCCAGTCGTTTACTGACCACACCCCCGAACCTGACCTTAACTACTTCTCTTACATGGATAACTGCGCTCAAACATCCTTAGTCTCGGTCAATATCACTTCGCAACTTGTCACGGAGAAGATTAACAATCTTAAGGATGACTACTCCCGCGGTCCTGACGGGTTGCCCGCTATTGTCTTAAAAAATGTGTGGCACACTTGGCGAAACCCTTGACCTCTATTTTTCTCATGTCCATTTCTCAAGAATATTTTCCTTTGCCATGGAAAAAATCATTTATCATACCCATTCATAAGAAAGGCCCAAAAAACGATATAATCAACTATCGACCTATAGCCAAACTGTCATCCATACCCAAACTCTTTGAGAGCATTGTATACGATACAATGTTTTTTCATTATAAATCGTTATTCTCCACCAAGCAACACGGTTTCCTCAAAGGTAGATCGACAACCACCAACCTAACAGAATTTGTTTCTCAGGCGCTGTGTGCATTTGAAGATGGTTGCGAAATTGATGTACATAATAGCTACTGACTTCAGTAAAGCAAAATCTCACATCCAATTATTACTCTGAAGCTGAAAGCTCTCGGTTTTCCACCAGGTTTTATCAGATGGATCCAATCATGCCTCGAAAATCGGCAGTACGAGGTTATTTTTAGATTCTCTGTCTCTAACCGCTTTACGGCCATATCAGGCGTCCCTCAAGGCAGTCACCTGGGTCCCTTAATGTTTGTCCTTACCACTAACGATGTCGAATGCATTATCAAAGACTCCTATCTTTCCATCTATGCCGATGATAAGAAAATCTTCAAATTCATATCTTACACCACGCACTCTCGCTTTCTCCAAGACGACCTAAACAGATTTTATACCTGGTGTAAAAAAATCATCTCGAACTTAATACCAGCAAATGTCAATACATGACGTACTCCCGTAAACGCCTTCCACCACACCATAGGAATTACTTTCTGTGCAACGAACCTGTCCATTCAGTCTCATATTTGCGCGACTTAGGTGTCATCTGCGACAGGGAGCTTAATTTCCGTTCGCATATTGACAACATTATATGTAGAGCCAACTCTGCGCTTGGCTTGTGAAACGTTGGTCTAAGGAATTTTCAGACCCCTACGTTACCAAATCGCTCTACATCACCTTCGTCAGACCCATCGTTGAATATGGCAGCCAAGTTTGGTCCCCTCATTATGCTGTCCACGTCCGACGTATTGAAGCTGTCCAACGCAGGTTTATACGTTTTGCCCTCCGTGGTCTTCCCTGGGTTGATAGTTTCAATTTGCCTCCCTACAATGAACGCCTGAAACTGATCAATCTACAGTCCCTCGAAAACCGCCGCGTAAATGCCGACATTCTATTTCTACATCATTTAATATCTGGTCACATCGATTCCCCATCGCTTCTTGCATCGGTCTCATTCAATACCAACTCCTGGTGCCTGAGGTCTACTCCCCTTTTCCGACTCAGAACTCACCGCACCAATTATGGTTATAATGCACCTCTCCCTAGACTGCTTCGTTCGGCTAACAATATGGATAGCTCCTTTGATTTTCATTATAGCAGAGCCACCCTTCGGAATTTCCTTCACCGTCGTCCCAATTCCGCCTAACCACTTTCTCACATCTCCTCTCTTCTAACCCTACCCCCTCTTTTTTCTCTTGATAGTTTGTAAGTTTAGTTTGTTTAAGTTTAAGTACTCATGAGTACGAAATAATTTTTGAGACTAATTGGACACCACCTATGAGGTATGATTTATACAATGCGTTTCATATAAGTCAACAATACCGTTGTGTATTTTTACGTTTCGTATTTATAACCCATTTCACAATAAACTCATGTGGCGAGAACTAGAGATCGTGTAACTCGGTAATTGGTGTCGTATGTTGTTGTTTGTTATTAATCCCACGTGATTCGCCATTGTCAGGTATTGGAAAATGTAAATCGTTATTATTACAAGCAGAAAACCATAGAATCAGCGCAATAAGAGTAGTCTGCCATCGGAGTCGTCCTGATATAAATCATTTTTTTAAATATCTCGATTCTTACGGAACTTTTAAATAAACAGTAACAAATCTTTCTGGAAGAGATGAGCAAAAGATTACTTGAGCGGCTAGTAATTCGACCTTGATGTGCCCGAAACTCACTGTCTGGGTGAATCAAAAATGTCAAAAACCGGACTAAAAACCTTTCTTGTTCACGTTTCTTAGGTTATTATAAAATAGCCAGGTGTATATATACATCTATGCATGTATGTATATATATATAAAATTTGGAAATATTTAAAAAACTCCATGTGGGTTATATATATAATGTATGTAACGCACTGTAGTACGTTTTTATATAGCACATCCAAGGTTATATGTGTTAAGTTTGGTAACTAGTTTGTAACAGAGAAATGATTGAGATAGACCCTATGAAGAATATATATTCGTGATCAGTATCAATAGCGAAGCCGGTGGACCATGTTTGCCCGTCTGTCTGCTCGTATGTCACCACTTATAAATATCTACTGCACGGGGAACATGGCTCAAGTGATAAGTGCGTTCGACTATGGAGCAAATGGTTAGAAGTTCGAGTCCCACCCAAAAATACGTAATATTTTTTCCACCGCCCCACCTCTCGCGAGCGTCTTACAAACATCCGAGAGTATAACTGTCATGAAGAGACTTCTTAAATAACAAATTGCTCTTCGGACACGTCATTAAACAGTAAACCTCTCTCATTGGGGTAAAGACTATAAGATGCACAACACGCTGTCATAAGCTAAGCCATAGGTCTCATAGACTTGTTGCGCCAAAAATTTGTATTTGTATCTTCGGCATGACTTATACGAGACTGAAGACATATGTAGCTTCAACAATGCTCCCGGTAGCTAGATACCTTAACGTAACTATCAGCCTTTCTTGCACAGATAAACTTTCCCTCATGGTAGTATTTCCTAGTTAAAATTATACTATAGTATAGCAAGCAATGTTTTTTTCTTCGAATACATTGCCGGTACTTATGCGAAATCAGCTTGTCTCTCGCTGAACAGCCAATTAATACTAAAGTAAGTATTGACATTAATATTGATCGTGTATGGTTAAAAAGTAGTGATGGAGTAATGATCAATCCAGTTAATAAGTAAGACAATATTATTGAACGTGTAGGGTTTGTTATAGAACGTTACTTAAGATGTTTGGATAGTAGTCGGAGATGGACCAGTTGCATGTTTTTGGTTAAGATTCTTCAGTATTAATTACATAGGCGTATTGGTCTCTGCTCATTATTTTGTCAACAAAATATATTGGACCAGGGGCTCAATTCCCGATCTGTGAAGTTGTGAAGTGAACATTTTTTTCACATCTTCACACACAATCCGATTCTCGAAATGTGAAAAAGTGTCAAAACTTTTTCATATGAACATTTTTTTATCACAGTCAGCACATTCTGTGAAGAGCTGTAAAGAAAAAATGGAAAACCAAAATAAATGCGGACAAAATGTATCGGAGACCCAAAAAGGCCATTTAATTCAATATTAAGACGAGAAACTGGGTAACCGAAGGGTAGTGATGCGAATATATGGCAGCACAAGCGCTAACACGCTTGGGGAGGTGCAGCGCAACGCACATCGAAAAGCTACAAAAGATCCAAGACAGGGCGTTAAAGTTGATGTCGAAAGGCCACGTAACAACCAACATCGTACGCGTTCTTGAAGTGAGGCAGATCTTTAAGATGAGTGCAGCCCTGGAGTACTATGATGATCCAAGTTTCCGAACGCCAATTGCTCACCAGGTGAACACAAGGAGACGAGCTGAGGGTCTACTTCAACTTCCAGCGATCATAAATGAGTACGGCAGAAGAAGACTGGAGTACTCGTGCCAAACGTACTCAACAATCTACCTCAACATCTTCGCAACATAAATCAAATAAATGTTAGAAAACGAAAAATTAAACAATATTTTCTAGAATGGATTCTTATTACCTAGAGTTCATAACTGAGAACAATTAAATAATTAAATTAAACTTAATATATTTATATCTATTTTCACTAAAACTAAAATATGTAGATACTATTATACAATTTAGCTCAGTTTTGTTTTTTAAATTAACGCATAAATCAAAAATTTCTTACTACTAAATATTTACATGTACAAATGCATTAACTTTGATGATTAACAGATATGTACATAGCATAGGTACTCAATCTCCTGCAGATAAGCCATTAGGCTTCGCAGGTAAATAAATAAATGAATAAATAAAAAAAAAAAAAAAAATAAATAAAAAACGAAGCCTCTGACTATCAACTCCTACTCTACACCTCCGCGTAGTGGTTGCTGCTTGTCCTAGGGGTATTAAATGGAACTGACCCTCCAGTTTGGAGGTTGTGCGTCGGGGTAACTTCCCTACCTCGGAAAAATTCGGTAGTTACGAAGCAACCAATAGCCTCGGATAAGGATGACCAACAAACGAAACAAGGACAACGACCTATATTTTCTAAACATATACATATTTTGAACTAATTTAATTCACAGACTCGTAACGGCCGACGTTGCTCATTGTTTAATTTCACCTATCCGACGTTCTTGAAAAACAAAACTAAATAATAATGAATTTTCAGCAAAAAAAAAAAAAGCCAAAATGACACATAAGTGATAGTACTTTTTAGTACACACTCTGACAGATGTTCTTCATATTGACTACGAGAATCGCGTAAGATATTTTTGTGAAGTGATAAAATAAAAATTGCTATGAAACCGAAAATGAAAATTTTTGTATCACTTCACAGCTTCACAGATCGGGAATTGACCCCCAGGACACTCTGATGATTTGCAGCTGCAAACTATAACTGATGACTTATATTTAACCATTTTGACTGTGCTTTTTGTTTTTAAGGCTCATGTGGCCTTCTTTGTACGAATTTTACCATTTTAGTTAAGGCGTCAAGGCGGCATTCATATGAATATGACCTTAAAATGAGGAACAAAAAAGGATTTAAAAAGGATGCACAAGTTTGCAGTCGAAAAATAATATGAAAGAGGTCTTACTTTATTTTAATAATTCATTTCATAACTGCGATATATAAATATACCGCTGCTTTATCATCATTTTGGCAAGTTTTAGCTTTTTTTGCAGGCGCCTGCATTTTAAATAGATAGATGCATTTTAAAGAGATAACCAAAGCATCGTCACGCAGTGGCTTTGAAATCTCTCCACCTGGTTTTCTCCTATCCTCTAAGCCCATTTTCACTACTTTTGGAATTGAACTGTCCGAAAATTTGTGTTTTCTGTTCAAACTCTTAAAACGTACATTGCCAACCTTTCGAATTTTGGCTATATTTGCCACTGTTGCTTTCGTTTTTTGGCAATATCTTCTTAAGTTAAGTGTCCAAAATCGAGATATGTAATTTTCTTTCAAAATATATTTTTGGGACCCATTTTAGAAAAAAACACCCCAGTTCTGTATTTTTGAATATTTTCTTAAAAACAATAATTAGTTAATTGATATTTGTAGGATTCAAAGGTTAAATAGTTCCAAACACTTCAAAAACGATTAAAAATGCAAAACGACGAAAATAATGTTGACACGGTCAAAACAGAATGCAGTAAGAAAATATATTTTTTATAACTGTGCATAGCGCTGTTTTATTTATTGCTAAGCGTCTCCTGAAACCCAATACTTATCCCCCAGACGGATTGGCAAGAACAAAGCAAATATCATAGCGTAAGAAGAAATTAGTGTATGTTTACCCAACAAGCACCTTTTTTTGGCAAAAAAAAAAAATAAAACCAAGGTAGTGTTCATCATTTTTGGCGGGGTATTGTATATTGGGAAAAGTGAAGTTGATTACATTGTAAGATGTGACACTGAAACTGATATTAATGTTGGCTTTAGATCCGACATTATTATTATATGGTCATTGAGTTTATCTTATATCTCATTTAGCGGATTGATATGTTTATACTTGCTGGAATAAAACTCCAGGGTGGGGTTCTTTGATGCAAAATTAAGTGCCGATTTTAGTTAAAATGAAGCAATAGTAAGGATTGTTTTTTTTTGTCTGTGTACAAATTAGATTGAATTTTTAAATTCGAGTTTTAGTTATTCAGTAGTTCAGATTTATTGTCTTGTTAGGGGTTCGTAGGTGTAGGGGAAGTAACCACCCTATTTTTTTACGAATTGTTCAATGTTTCACGCAAGCGGGATAATTTCCCGATTGGTCGTTTAAGTGCGGCTGTTTGAGTTTTTTGAGACCGGACCGGGATGTACATAGTTCCATCACTCGCTTGAGGACGTTTAGGTGCGGGTGCATTTGGAGCCATTCAGGTCATTGCTGCAGAAGATGGATGTACGAGATTCTTCATTGCTTCCAAAACTCATGCATAAGGAGCTGAATGTATCTCCATTTATCAAAGCTGCTGATATTTTTGTCGCAAAGGTTTATTTCAGAAGAGTGTGTAATGGCGTCAGGACCGTCAAATCAACAGGATTTGAGGACATTGGGCACAGTGGTTAAAGGGAGGTTGAAGTGGCATGTTGTGGCACTTTGACAACTGCAACGGACGAGAAGATTTTACTATCTCTCTTCATTTCGTTGTATGCCCCCTTGAAATTTGTACTACAATCGCTAAATATGTTTTTGCAGGTACCTCGTCTAGCGACAAATCTTCTAAAGAAGAAGACTGCGGCAGTTAGGTCGCTAACAAGCCACATGTGAATAGCTTTCATAGATTTTGTTGCATCGTACTTTCCATAACTTTATTTCGATGGTGAATGGTCTGGAGCAAATGACCCTCTCAGTTGGGAGACTTCCCATGTGCTGTTGCTGTATTATCGCTTTATGCCGGTGACATCTAATGCCTTTATGGATTGTGGATTTCACCAGTCTTTTCTTGTTTGTTATCAAATATACCTTCCGTATCTCTGACATCATCATTTGTAGACCGCAATGAAATGTATGCTGATGCATGTCGCTGACAATTAACCTTTAATATTAAAGGATGCAAAGAGTTCGTTAATCGACCTCCAACTCGCAATAATCCTTAAGCGTACAGAAAAGAATATAAATTAAGAATTTTACTTCCCATTGAAATAGTGTTATTTTTTGTCAATGTCTTGATGTCTTCGGCAAATAACTGTTCCTGTACTATTTTAGTAACTCCATCATCTAATTCCCAGAACCTTTTTAATTGCGCGTCCAAGGAGTTTTGTATTGTTATCTTACTAGACTGACTGAATATACAGAATTTTTTTTTTAAAAACTAGGCCCTGGGTCCCACCGACCTGAGGCGCCAAGTATTTATTTTTTTGACATCACTATGATGGTGAAGTCCCAAAAAGTATGTCTGGCAATTTCGTCTGTCTGTCTGTCTGTCTGTCTGCCTGTATGAGCGACTGCAGTCTAAACGGCTGGACGGATTTGGTTTAAACTTCATATCTGTGGTCTGTGGGATAATTCCTAGAGGAGAAATTGGAATTTTCATTCTAACCTCAAAATTAAGGGTACTTTACTTAAGGCCGATTGCAGTTAAATTAGATTTTCTCGAAAACGATTTCGATAAAATTTGATATGTGTGTTGGTTTGGACATATGCTATGAGGTGGAGTACCACGTTTTTCGCGAAAAATTCGAATAACCGTAGTATTGAAAATCAGCTGCTCTTCGGGTATTTGTTCGGCAATTGACCTAAAAATTAATATTTCTAGGTTATAAACCAAAGGCAAAATAATGGCGTAACAAATTTTGGAATTGCCACCCCCACTTTTATAAAAATAATTTTTTTCAAAATTTTTACTAGAAATTGAGAAAAAATTATTAAAGTAATAGACCTTAAAATTTTCTATAATTCACTCAGACACCCTTTCTGGCCACGCCCACTTTTTAAGGGCGTTTTCATAAAAACAAAACATTGAGTAAACATGTTTTGACTATTATTATAGCAAGACTTGGACTTCATTCCTGATAAAATTTTACACTTATAGCATTACAGTGCAAGTACGTACGACCCAGTCGTGCACGTTATTTACATTTCGAGAATACATGGGTTATTATTAGTGTTCTATTTAGCGATTAATGCCCCCTATTTGGGTGTAGAAGTAATAATTTCATAATGCATTGACTGTTTGTCGGTAATCTAATAATATTATTGATCGAAGGGAGATAATTATTCATCTCGTTTATAATTTGGCATACGTCAGAGGGAGAAGATACATTATGAGGATTGTTTAGTTTTAAGAAAACATAAGTATTAAATGACGTTCAACTTGTGAACCTTAAACTGCAGTCAATCAATAAAAAACTTGCTAGCCAGACGGTAACTCTCAGTTCAATATTTAAAATTTTCCTTTGTCCTTTGTCAGCAACTATTAACCTTGAACATTATTTTGTCACATTGTAGTCAATAAGAGATTATGTTTCCATTGCGCATTTTTTCATTTATGTAGACAAACCAATATTTTGTTAAATAAGATATTACAGTTCCGTCGTGCATTCTGTCATTTACGTAGAGTACGCAATATAGTTAACCAAGACTTATTTTTCTGAGTCTTGAAGGTTTTGAGTTTGCTTGAAGGTCTGAGCCAATATATGATGAATTGCAGCTGCAAACTATAACTGATGACTTATATTTAACCATTTTGACTGTGCTTTTTGTTTTTAATGCTCATGTGGCCTTCTTTGTACGAATTTTACCATTTTAGTTAAGGCGTCAAGGCGGCATTCATATGAATATGACCTTAAAATGAGGAACAAAAAAGGATTTAAAAAGGATGCACAAGTTTGCAGTCGAAAAATAATATGAAAGAGGTCTTACTTTATTTTAATAATTCATTTCATAACTGCGATATATAAATATACCGCTACTTTATCATCATTTTGGCAAGTTTTAGCTTTTTTTGCAGGCGCCTGCATTTTAAATAGATAGATGCATTTTAAAGAGATAACCAAAGCATCGTCACGCAGTGGCTTTGAAATCTCTCCACCTGGTTTTCTCCTATCCTCTAAGCCCATTTTCACTACTTTTGGAATTGATCTGTCCGAAAATTTGTGTTTTCTGTTCAAACTCTTAAAACGTACATTGCCAACCTTTCGAATTTTGGCTATATTTGCCACTGTTGCTTTCGTTTTTTGGCAATATCTTCTTAAGTTAAGTGTCCAAAATCGAGATATGTAATTTTCTTTCAAAATATATTTTTGGGACCCATTTTAGAAAAAAACACCCCAGTTCTGTATTTTTGAATATTTTCTTAAAAACAATAATTAGTTAATTGATATTTGTAGGATTCAAAGGTTAAATAGTTCCAAACACTTCAAAAACGATTAAAAATGCAAAACGACGAAAATAATGTTGACACGGTCAAAACAGAATGCAGTAAGAAAATATATTTTTTATAACTGTGCATAGCGCTGTTTTATTTATTGCTAAGCGTCTCCTGAAACCCAATACTTATCCCCCAGACGGATTGGCAAGAACAAAGCAAATATCATAGCGTAAGAAGAAATTAGTGTATGTTTACCCAACAAGCACCTTTTTTTGGCAAAAAAAAAAAATAAAACCAAGGTAGTGTTCATCATTTTTGGCGGGGTATTGTATATTGGGAAAAGTGAAGTTGATTACATTGTAAGATGTGACACTGAAACTGATATTAATGTTGGCTTTAGATCCGACATTATTATTATATGGTCATTGAGTTTATCTTATATCTCATTTAGCGGATTGATATGTTTATACTTGCTGGAATAAAACTCCAGGGTGGGGTTCTTTGATGCAAAATTAAGTGCCGATTTTAGTTAAAATGAAGCAATAGTAAGGATTGTTTTTTTTTGTCTGTGTACAAATTAGATTGAATTTTTAAATTCGAGTTTTAGTTATTCAGTAGTTCAGATTTATTGTCTTGTTAGGGGTTCGTAGGTGTAGGGGAAGTAACCACCCTATTTTTTTACGAATTGTTCAATGTTTCACGCAAGCGGGATAATTTCCCGATTGGTCGTTTAAGTGCGGCTGTTTGAGTTTTTTGAGACCGGACCGGGATGTACATAGTTCCATCACTCGCTTGAGGACGTTTAGGTGCGGGTGCATTTGGAGCCATTCAGGTCATTGCTGCAGAAGATGGATGTACGAGATTCTTCATTGCTTCCAAAACTCATGCATAAGGAGCTGAATGTATCTCCATTTATCAAAGCTGCTGATATTTTTGTCGCAAAGGTTTATTTCAGAAGAGTGTGTAATGGCGTCAGGACCGTCAAATCAACAGGATTTGAGGACATTGGGCACAGTGGTTAAAGGGAGGTTGAAGTGGCATGTTGTGGCACTTTGACAACTGCAACGGACGAGAAGATTTTACTATCTCTCTTCATTTCGTTGTATGCCCCCTTGAAATTTGTACTACAATCGCTAAATATGTTTTTGCAGGTACCTCGTCTAGCGACAAATCTTCTAAAGAAGAAGACTGCGGCAGTTAGGTCGCTAACAAGCCACATGTGAATAGCTTTCATAGATTTTGTTGCATCGTACTTTCCATAACTTTATTTCGATGGTGAATGGTCTGGAGCAAATGACCCTCTCAGTTGGGAGACTTCCCATGTGCTGTTGCTGTATTATCGCTTTATGCCGGTGACATCTAATGCCTTTATGGATTGTGGATTTCACCAGTCTTTTCTTGTTTGTTATCAAATATACCTTCCGTATCTCTGACATCATCATTTGTAGACCGCAATGAAATGTATGCTGATGCATGTCGCTGACAATTAACCTTTAATATTAAAGGATGCAAAGAGTTCGTTAATCGACCTCCAACTCGCAATAATCCTTAAGCGTACAGAAAAGAATATAAATTAAGAATTTTACTTCCCATTGAAATAGTGTTATTTTTTGTCAATGTCTTGATGTCTTCGGCAAATAACTGTTCCTGTACTATTTTAGTAACTCCATCATCTAATTCCCAGAACCTTTTTAATTGCGCGTCCAAGGAGTTTTGTATTGTTATCTTACTAGACTGACTGAATATACAGAATTTTTTTTTTAAAAACTAGGCCCTGGGTCCCACCGACCTGAGGCGCCAAGTATTTATTTTTTTGACATCACTATGATGGTGAAGTCCCAAAAAGTATGTCTGGCAATTTCGTCTGTCTGTCTGTCTGTCTGTCTGTCTGCCTGTATGAGCGACTGCAGTCTAAACGGCTGGACGGATTTGGTTTAAACTTCATATCTGTGGTCTGTGGGATAATTCCTAGAGGAGAAATTGGAATTTTCATTCTAACCTCAAAATTAAGGGTACTTTACTTAAGGCCGATTGCAGTTAAATTAGATTTTCTCGAAAACGATTTCGATAAAATTTGATATGTGTGTTGGTTTGGACATATGCTATGAGGTGGAGTACCACGTTTTTCGCGAAAAATTCGAATAACCGTAGTATTGAAAATCAGCTGCTCTTCGGGTATTTGTTCGGCAATTGACCTAAAAATTAATATTTCTAGGTTATAAACCAAAGGCAAAATAATGGCGTAACAAATTTTGGAATTGCCACCCCCACTTTTATAAAAATAATTTTTTTCAAAATTTTTACTAGAAATTGAGAAAAAATTATTAAAGTAATAGACCTTAAAATTTTCTATAATTCACTCAGACACCCTTTCTGGCCACGCCCACTTTTTAAGGGCGTTTTCATAAAAACAAAACATTGAGTAAACATGTTTTGACTATTATTATAGCAAGACTTGGACTTCATTCCTGATAAAATTTTACACTTATAGCATTACAGTGCAAGTACGTACGACCCAGTCGTGCACGTTATTTACATTTCGAGAATACATGGGTTATTATTAGTGTTCTATTTAGCGATTAATGCCCCCTATTTGGGTGTAGAAGTAATAATTTCATAATGCATTGACTGTTTGTCGGTAATCTAATAATATTATTGATCGAAGGGAGATAATTATTCATCTCGTTTATAATTTGGCATACGTCAGAGGGAGAAGATACATTATGAGGATTGTTTAGTTTTAAGAAAACATAAGTATTAAATGACGTTCAACTTGTGAACCTTAAACTGCAGTCAATCAATAAAAAACTTGCTAGCCAGACGGTAACTCTCAGTTCAATATTTAAAATTTTCCTTTGTCCTTTGTCAGCAACTATTAACCTTGAACATTATTTTGTCACATTGTAGTCAATAAGAGATTATGTTTCCATTGCGCATTTTTTCATTTATGTAGACAAACCAATATTTTGTTAAATAAGATATTACAGTTCCGTCGTGCATTCTGTCATTTACGTAGAGTACGCAATATAGTTAACCAAGACTTATTTTTCTGAGTCTTGAAGGTTTTGAGTTTGCTTGAAGGTCTGAGCCAATATATGATGAATTGCAGCTGCAAACTATAACTGATGACTTATATTTAACCATTTTGACTGTGCTTTTTGTTTTTAATGCTCATGTGGCCTTCTTTGTACGAATTTTACCATTTTAGTTAAGGCGTCAAGGCGGCATTCATATGAATATGACCTTAAAATGAGGAACAAAAAAGGATTTAAAAAGGATGCACAAGTTTGCAGTCGAAAAATAATATGAAAGAGGTCTTACTTTATTTTAATAATTCATTTCATAACTGCGATATATAAATATACCGCTACTTTATCATCATTTTGGCAAGTTTTAGCTTTTTTTGCAGGCGCCTGCATTTTAAATAGATAGATGCATTTTAAAGAGATAACCAAAGCATCGTCACGCAGTGGCTTTGAAATCTCTCCACCTGGTTTTCTCCTATCCTCTAAGCCCATTTTCACTACTTTTGGAATTGATCTGTCCGAAAATTTGTGTTTTCTGTTCAAACTCTTAAAACGTACATTGCCAACCTTTCGAATTTTGGCTATATTTGCCACTGTTGCTTTCGTTTTTTGGCAATATCTTCTTAAGTTAAGTGTCCAAAATCGAGATATGTAATTTTTTCAAAATATATATACAGAATTTTTTTTTTAAAAACTAGGCCCTGGGTCCCACCGACCTGAGGCGCCAAGTATTTATTTTTTTGACATCACTATGATGGTGAAGTCCCAAAAAGTATGTCTGGCAATTTCGTCTGTCTGTCTGTCTGTCTGTCTGCCTGTATGAGCGACTGCAGTCTAAACGGCTGGACGGATTTGGTTTAAACTTCATATCTGTGGTCTGTGGGATAATTCCTAGAGGAGAAATTGGAATTTTCATTCTAACCTCAAAATTAAGGGTACTTTACTTAAGGCCGATTGCAGTTAAATTAGATTTTCTCGAAAACGATTTCGATAAAATTTGATATGTGTGTTGGTTTGGACATATGCTATGAGGTGGAGTACCACGTTTTTCGCGAAAAATTCGAATAACCGTAGTATTGAAAATCAGCTGCTCTTCGGGTATTTGTTCGGCAATTGACCTAAAAATTAATATTTCTAGGTTATAAACCAAAGGCAAAATAATGGCGTAGCAAATTTTGGAATTGCCACCCCCACTTTTATAAAAATAATTTTTTTCAAAATTTTTACTAGAAATTGAGAAAAAATTATTTAAGCAAAGTAATAGACCTTAAAATTTTCTATAATTCACTCAGACACCCTTTCTGGCCACGCCTACTTTTTAAGGGCGTTTTCATAAAAACAAAACATTGAGTAAACATGTTTTGACTATTATTATAGCAAGACTTGGACTTCATTCCTGATAAAATTTTACACTTATAGCATTACAGTGCAAGTACGTACGACCCAGTCGTGCACGTTATTTACATTTCGAGAATACATGGGTTATTATTAGTGTTCTATTTAGCGATTAATGCCCCCTATTTGGGTGTAGAAGTAATAATTTCATAATGCATTGACTGTTTGTCGGTAATCTAATAATATTATTGATCGAAGGGAGATAATTATTCATCTCGTTTATAATTTGGCATACGTCAGAGGGAGAAGATACATTATGAGGATTGTTTAGTTTTAAGAAAACATAAGTATTAAATGACGTTCAACTTGTGAACCTTAAACTGCAGTCAATCAATAAAAAACTTGCTAGCCAGACGGTAACTCTCAGTTCAATATTTAAAATTTTCCTTTGTCCTTTGTCAGCAACTATTAACCTTGAACATTATTTTGTCACATTGTAGTCAATAAGAGATTATGTTTCCATTGCGCATTTTTTCATTTATGTAGACAAACCAATATTTGTGTTAAATAAGATATTACAGTTCCGTCGTGCATTCTGTCATTTACGTAGAGTAAGCAATATAGTTAACCAAGACTTATTTTTCTGAGTCTTGAAGGTTTTGAGTTTGCTTGAAGGTCTGAGCCAATATATGATGATTTGCAGCTGCAAACTATAACTGATGACTTATATTTAACCATTTTGACTGTGCTTTTTGTTTTTAATGCTCATGTGGCCTTCTTTGTACGAATTTTACCATTTTAGTTAAGGCGTCAAGGCGGCATTCATATGAATATGACCTTAAAATGAGGAACAAAAAAGGATTTAAAAAGGATGCACAAGTTTGCAGTCGAAAAATAATATGAAAGAGGTCTTACTTTATTTTAATAATTCATTTCATAACTGCGATATATAAATATACCGCTACTTTATCATCATTTTGGCAAGTTTTAGCTTTTTTTGCAGGCGCCTGCATTTTAAATAGATAGATGCATTTTAAAGAGATAAGCAAAGCATCGTCACGCAGTGGCTTTGAAATCTCTCCACCTGGTTTTCTCCTATCCTCTAAGCCCATTTTCACTACTTTTGGAATTGATCTGTCCGAAAATTTGTGTTTTCTGTTCAAACTCTTAAAACGTACATTGCCAACCTTTCGAATTTTGGCTATATTTGCCACTGTTGCTTTCGTTTTTTGGCAATATCTTCTTAAGTTAAGTGTCCAAAATCGAGATATGTAATTTTTTCAAAATATATATACAGAATTTTTTTTTTAAAAACTAGGCCCTGGGTCCCACCGACCTGAGGCGCCAAGTATTTATTTTTTTGACATCACTATGATGGTGAAGTCCCAAAAAGTATGTCTGGCAATTTCGTCTGTCTGTCTGTCTGTCTGCCTGTATGAGCGACTGCAGTCTAAACGGCTGGACGGATTTGGTTTAAACTTCATATCTGTGGTCTGTGGGATAATTCCTAGAGGAGAAATTGGAATTTTCATTCTAACCTCAAAATTAAGGGTACTTTACTTAAGGCCGATTGCAGTTAAATTAGATTTTCTCGAAAACGATTTCGATAAAATTTGATATGTGTGTTGGTTTGGACATATGCTATGAGGTGGAGTACCACGTTTTTCGCGAAAAATTCGAATAACCGTAGTATTGAAAATCAGCTGCTCTTCGGGTATTTGTTCGGCAATTGACCTAAAAATTAATATTTCTAGGTTATAAACCAAAGGCAAAATAATGGCGTAGCAAATTTTGGAATTGCCACCTCCACTTTTATAAAAATAATTTTTTTCAAAATTTTTACTAGAAATTGAGAAAAAATTATTTAAGCAAAGTAATAGACCTTAAAATTTTCTATAATTCACTCAGACACCCTTTCTGGCCACGCCCACTTTTTAAGGGCGTTTTCATAAAAACAAAACATTGAGTAAACATGTTTTGACTATTATTATAGCAAGACTTGGACTTCATTCCTGATAAAATTTTACACTTATAGCATTACAGTGCAAGTACGTACGACCCAGTCGTGCACGTTATTTACATTTCGAGAATACACGGGTTATTATTAGTGTTCTATTTAGCGATTAATGCCCCCTATTTGGGTGTAGAAGTAATAATTTCATAATGCATTGACTGTTTGTCGGTAATCTAATAATATTATTGATCGAAGGGAGATAATTATTCATCTCGTTTATAATTTGGCATACGTCAGAGGGAGAAGATACATTATGAGGATTGTTTAGTTTTAAGAAAACATAAGTATTAAATGACGTTCAACTTGTGAACCTTAAACTGCAGTCAATCAATAAAAAACTTGCTAGCCAGACGGTAACTCTCAGTTCAATATTTAAAATTTTCCTTTGTCCTTTGTCAGCAACTATTAACCTTGAACATTATTTTGTCACATTGTAGTCAATAAGAGATTATGTTTCCATTGCGCATTTTTTCATTTATGTAGACAAACCAATATTTGTGTTAAATAAGATATTACAGTTCCGTCGTGCATTCTGTCATTTACGTAGAGTAAGCAATATAGTTAACCAAGACTTATTTTTCTGAGTCTTGAAGGTTTTGAGTTTGCTTGAAGGTCTGAGCCAATATAATATTTATTTTTTGGTGTTCTAGAGCTTTCACTAGCAATACTGCCTCCAGTCACGGTACAAGTATCGTCATCTGGTCAACGACCGATAAAAGAATCGTTTATATATTTGGTGAACTCGACGTGATTGCTATTCATTACATTACGAATTCATTACAAGCGTTCGCTTTGGTGATTTCAGTTGATAAGAAACATAGCATTGGCAGATGAGCTAGCTAAGCTCAAGGTAAATATCAAGGGCATTTTGTGAACTGAAGATAGGGAGCAAACACAATCATTGGCTGGAGTTAAAAGAGATTCACTATCAGATAGGAGAATCATAAAGTAATCCCCTCGCATTGGGGTACAATATGAAGGAATACGTAGAATTGGAGAAAAGAACTAAAGAATGCTTAGTCGAATGGTCCACACATACAAAGGGACGAATTGAGTGCTCAGCTGACTACACTGCCACCAAGATTCACGTTGCCGAGATTCAACGACAATTATCTTGAATGGCTTCAATTTCGTAATCTCTTTACGAAATTGAATTATAAGCAACAAATCCCACAGTGCCAGAAAATGTTTTATTTGAAGACAACCCTCACAGGCGAGGCCGAGCCGCTTATCCGTTATTTCACAACGTCTGATAGCCATTATAGTGCAGGATGGAAGATCATTACAGACCGTTATGAAAATAAACGACTACTTGTAACAACGCTCCTTAATAAACTGATGTCACAGCCAGTGATTCAAACCGAAGGGTCGTCTTAGAACAAGAGACACTTCACGACACAACCCAAGAATGTTTCCTGACTCTACAAGCGCTTGACGTGGACACAACAAACGGGGATCCCTTTTCGTTGCATAGACTATTAAATAGGTTGGACCGCAACACACAACCCTGTGGGAACAGTCCTTAAAGGAGCCGAAATCATTGCCCACATTAAACGATTTCATGTTATTTTTGGAAACCCGCTTTCTGTCATTAGAGGCATTAGGAGAAAAGAATGGCAAAATCAACTCAAAAGAAACACGTGAACGACAATCATTCTCAAGGGCATTGACAGTAACTACACCAGTGAGATCAACGTGCATATCTTGCAAATGCACCCATCAGCTGTTCAATTGCCCAAAGTTTCTGCTACTAAGTCTAAAGGATCGACTAAATGTTGTAAGATCTGCAAACAACTGCATAAACTGTCTCAAAGATGGGCATTTCGCCTCCAAATGCTCCGCAGGTGGTTATAAATAATGCAGTAAAAAGCACAACACGCTATTGCATCTAGAGCAGATTAGATTTTACTGCAGTAGTATTTACTGCAAGTACATCCTCATCATCCTCTGACGTTATGATAAAGGATCAGTCGACTTCCTTGACAACTCAAGGAACCTGTGTAAGTCAGGGGTATGTTTTCCTCTCAAATGCTATCATCAACCTTACTAACCATCATGGAAAAACCATTAAGTACCATGATGCGCAAGTTAGAAATTTCATCTGCACATAGCCCAATGATGATAAATGATATTGGACAATCAAGGCGAAATTCACATCGTAGAACTAACATCAAGATATGTACCTTCTGAAGCAACACATTTCTCAACTACACTGGAGGCAGTCATTATGCCACAAATAGTGTGTCCTCAACCTTCAGACACGTTTGTCGTATCCACATGGCAAATACCAGGAAACATTAAATTAGCCGACGCACAATTCAACAAGCCAAATTAAATTGACCTACTTATTGGAGCAGAGCAGTATCACTAGCTTCTGAGTATCGGACAAATAAGATTGGGAGAGAGCCTGTCACTACTGCAAAACACCGTTCTTGGGTGGATAGTTACCGAAAAGGTTAGTGGAACATCTTCGTTAACTGCGACGTTGTGCATCTACATATATGAAAGACGAGTCTCTTGAGCAATCCATGGAAAGGTTTTGGGAACTAGAAAAGCCACCGGAAGTTAAGACGAAACACACAATGGCAGAACAACGATGCGAAGAACTATTCAATGCCACCGTTGAACAAGATATGACCGGAAGATTCGTTATAAGGTTAACGTCTGCAGAAGATCAGAAATAGCGAAACTCTTTGACCCTCTTGCAATTTTGGCTCCAGTAGTAGTCGTTGCTAAATTATTTTTCCAAGAACTTTGGGAACTAAAATACAATTGGGATGCCACTTTGCCAATAGAAATGTCTACAAGATGGAGCAAGTATCGTGAAGGCTTACAACATCTGGACCAATTTCGACTTCAACGTCATGTTTTGGCACAATACGTGCCTATATCAAGACAAATTCATACATTTCCGGACGCTTACGCATACATTCGATCAACCACTAAGGATGGAAAATTAATAGTCCGATTATTGTGTTCCAAGTCACGGGTGGCACCAGTGGGAAAAGCATCATCTGGAATAAATTCATTAACAATACCTCGTCTCGACTTATGTGCAGCCTTGTTAACCGCGGAACTTTCTAATCGGGTACATTCAGATCTTAAAATTAATGATACAATTTGTCATATTTGGACAGATTCTGAAATCGTACTTAGCTGGATTAATTCAAGTCCAGAATCATTTCTAACATTCGTGGGTCGTCGAGTTCCAGCAATTCAGCGTCTTTCTTGCAGCAGACGTGTCAAGAGGAATAAGCTCAGAGAAGCTACGGAATAACAATTTATGGTTCTACGGTCCAATCTTCTTAAATTATAAGGAATTCATATATCCACCATTCAAACATCCTGATCAAACTGACATTGAGAAAAAAATACATCATTATTACTTACGACAAACCGTTGAGTTTCATCGAAGGATTTAACCATTCAAATTCTTTTCGCAAACTTCAGTGCATAACATCTTACTATCTAAGATTTGTGGATCTAATTAAAATTGGATCATACAAGCCACAATGTAGCAGAAACAGCGTCATTTATGGCCTACGACAATAACAGAATTGGACAAGGCTCTTCGAACTATACTTAAATACGGTCAAGAATGCGAATTCAAAACAGACATCAATCACCTAAAGAAATATCAGGATCTAGACAAAAAAGCGCATTAATTGAACTCGCCGTATTTCTGGATGAACTGTTGCATGTGAGGGGCAGATTCCAAGCAGCCAATTTATCATATCCCTTTGTAAAAATGTATGTTGACGGTCATACACATCGAAAATTTACACGTTGGACACTATTAGCTATAACTAGACAATGTTTTTGACCAATCAAGCGAAAGAATATAGCACGTTCAATTGTCCAGCAATACACACACTGCATCAATGCTAAGCCTAAGATGCACTCGCAGATGATGTGTAATATACCACACAGAGTGCAGCCACAAAAGAGTTAACTTTTAATATTCTGCTGCTTTAGTACGAAGGCCGCACACATTCAAGATCAGATATCAACCAATTGTAGCTCGAGGGGAATAGAGTTCCATTTTATTCCTCCATTTTATTCGGAGGTCTATGGGAAGCGTGATGACATGAGGCTGATGTTTGACATTCGGTGTCGTGTTTTGTTTTTCGTCTCGTTGTGGTAGGCCTTTTAAATCTTTTGTGGCATTAATGGTCCTTGATCTGGGTCGGAATTTTGTGTTGGGAACCAATATAGTCTGATTTTACATAAATTTCACTCTTTCAAAGAATCTACTACTTTTTCATTGAATCTACTACATGCATTGGTTTGACGTCGAAATAAAATGACGAAATTTGAAATAAATACAATCAGTTCAGATTGTTTTCTTCGTTTGTACATATAAAAAAAGTGAATCCAATGTAGCTAAGCTAATAATCTTTGTTGTTTCCTTTCCATGATGTCTAACTGCCCTTTGGGTTCACTGACGCTAAATGTCGTGCCTCCGAAGTTGAAGTTGGAGATCTAGTTACTTTTGAATGTGTGTTTTCGTCTTTCTTTTTTTACGTACATATGTACATATGTTAATTATTTAATTATTGATTTATCTGCGCAAGCAGAATATGCACAGCCAGAGTGGTTCTTTAGTTTTCCGAAAGCGAATGTTTTAAGTTGTTGTTTAGAGTTATGGTGTTCAGAGATCAAACAGATTTGCCCTGCGATGATGTTAGTAAGATCATCCACTCAGCACCGACGGGTAGACTGTATAGGATACATACATTTGATATTACTGTGACCGGTCTGTCGATGAATTTTGGTAATTCTCTTGAATGGACAGTGGGCATAACCTCACGATGGGGCGTTTGAAAAAACTTATAGGTTTTTCCGCTGGGATTCGAACCTCGAACATTGCTCCACAGTCTAACTCACTTACTACTTAGCAACTATAGCCTTCTATACTTGTAGTAGAATATTTGGAAAGAACTGGGGTCCAAAACTTATAAGCTATAAGTGCCGTAAGAATAAGTCAAGTAGCTGGGATCATAATGCAACAGGTCATTCCATGATCCTGGAGAAATATCTAGGAAAAGTCTACACTACGGATTACATCACTCCGTTCCTATATTTTAAAAGACCATTAACTAGCTCGTTCCCAAGCAGGGAAAAATGGAAGGATGGTCAGCTTGCCAACACACGTTCCATCTCTATCTATACTGATGGATTTAAGATGGATGTAGGCGTAGGGTCTGGCATTTTTTCTGAACCGCTGGGGATATCTAGATCAATCCGCCCTTCCGAACCATAGCAGTGTTTTCCAAGCGGAGGTCCTGGCAGTGACAATATGCCCGTGAGACTACGATGAAGGCAATACCACCGGAAGGTATCACCTTTTTCATCGACAGTCAAGCGGCAATAAAAGCGATTACTGCAATCAAAATAAAAGCTTGTGAAGTGGTGTCGCGAAGAACTCAGGGTTCTTGGAACATAGCACAAGGTTGCCCTCTGCTGGGTCCCTGGACGAATTGGCAAGAAGAGGCTCTGAATCTACATCGCAACAGGTCGGTGTTCATCCTGCATTGCACATTGAAGCACAATGCATGTATTATGACCAGAAGTGAGGTCATATCTGTGTGATCACCAGAAGCCTATGGCCTTGCTTTGACAAGAATAGGACCGACCGAATTATGCTAAAGGATAGGAAGTCCCTTTCTGTCCTTATAGGAATTATCACGGGGCATAACTCTCTTTGGTACCACATGAGAAAGCTAAGACTCACAGATGAAGATTTATGTCGGGGATGAGGAGACGAGGAAGCTAATGAGGATACAACCCACTTTCTCTGTCACTACCCTGGGCTTATCCACCTTAGATTCAAATTTCTATGGTCACACTTTTTCTGTGATCTTGAAGAATTAGCAAATAGACCAATCAATAAAATTTTTAGGTTCATCAAATCCACAGGATGGTTTGGTGATTCACAAGATGTAAATTAATGCGAGGGTTTACCAATGGGCAAGGGACTTTTTCCCCTTTGGGTATCACAATGGGTCTGTAATGACCTGAGTGTGGCGATATGATATTTATTTTAGTCGCCTACCCACATACCTAACCTAACCTAACCTACTACTGAGCCACGATGTCCACCATGCCCACCATGCGTGTCCATAGTTTCTGTAATATAATTTTTGCTGATATGATTACAGGATGAAGGCACACTAATGGGTCAAAAAGACGTGCAATAGTGGATAAAATCGAGCGGTTAGTGGACGAGTCGAGGGCAATTTCGACATCTAGTTTGAATTTAAATCCGTCGATGCAGGAATCCAAATAAGACCTAAAGTCTTTGTAACATCTGCTGATTTAAATTTAAGCATACCATAGGTATGTTGGTTTTCCGGAAGGATATTGTCCAACAATAAAGAATTATTTCGTGCCCACTTTCGCAATTCGAAAGACACGTTCCGATGACTTCCTCTTCAAAGTCCTCAATTCTTCGTCATCAGAACCAGACGAAATGTCATTGACGTACATTTGCTGCACTATCATTTCCGGAGCCAACAGATAATGACTTCCTTCTGAAAGTGATTGTCGAACAATAGTACTTTCAATTGGCAGATGCTTCCTCAAAAGTTTACGCTGATCCAGAGCATCTTCTTCATGATTGATATTTGGGTTAGTTAAATACATGCTAAAAGATGCCATACCACGTTTTGCGCGAAAAAAATCGAATAATGGTGATATTTAAAATCAGCTGTATCTCGGGTATTTCTTCGTTTAAAAATAATTTTTTTTGCTAAAATTTATAGGCTTGAAGGTTTTTTTTAATTCGCTTGAGGACCATATATGGGTACGCTCACTTTTTTAGAGTATTTACAAAAAAAAGCAAAAATAATTCCTTCTAATACGTGCACTTGATTTCTATATCTGCCATACAAACATATTTTGGCATGCGTCAGGTTCGATAGGATGGCAGATAAATCCTTCTTATGGGCTGGTCCTATGGTCAAGATACAATTCAGATGCGTCGAAAACAATGCGGACCCTTGTGCTTGTTGAAGAGTCTTTTACAACTGGATAGTGAGGAAGATCGTAGCAAGTGTAACGCGACTTCTTTAATCCTTGTCTCATTTTTAAATATTTGTTAATTGATTCAACGTATGTGTCACTCAAACCCTCGTCCTTCAACAGTCGCCTTTTAAAATCCACAACGCGCTTTAAGGCCACGGCCCTTGACCTGCGCATGAACTCTGTAGAATGAATTTCTGTCTTCAAGGGTAATCGCACGAAATATTTTGCATTTTTCAACCACTCGTGTGTTTCGCTATAGTGGCTTTTTAACAGATGATCGATTTCGAATTTGGTATGTAAAGAGATGATAAGATAGAAGATGATAGAAACTCCCAGTCGTCTCCATGATACGACATAACCGAACTTATACACACTCATCGTACAAGTCACTACATAATAGAACATCAATAGCTTGCGGCTCAAAATACCTTGGATCTACTAAATTTAAATTCTATAGAACGTGCATTTCTGGAAAATACCTTAGGGAACAGAAGTGCCACCACATGATAATTTACTACAGCATCTAACCTAGAACGAATTGATATTTTTCCGCTTTATCACGGAATCCAATAATATCCTCAACTGATGTAACACCGACTTGATGGTAATAACAGCTGTTCAACATGGATAAGTATGTTTTTCTCCACAGATTCCACAGTCAATGTATCCAAGGCAGTTAAAAGAAAGTTTGAAGTGTACCACCGCAGTTCGTGAACTAATTCGTTTTCGTAGAGAGTGATGCCACTCATTCGGTAACTTTTTGGTTAAGAAATACACAAGCAGCTAATAATCGATATTCACACCAATATTTTCAATGGAGCTTCAACATGAACGAAACGTCTGTGCAAACGCTTTACAGCGGTGGAATCATCACGAACCAGCTTCGAGTGATGATCTAAGACTTTCATATAATGCGAGGGGCCAATGTGTTGAACATCTTGTGAAGCATCGCCCCCTAATGATGCCTTATAGTGAAACTATTCTATATTTCTTTGAAGGGAGGCCATTCGATATGATTCCCAACACCATTTCTAGAGAGAGATCTCTGAGGAAATTGTTCGAAATTTCGTTTATTCCCACGGATATCTTACTTCTTAATGAGATTAAGATCACTTGGAGTTCTACCTTGGATATGAACGAGGAATGAACCCTGTTATGGGCGTTGGCATTGCTGTTCCCAGTGTTCTCAGATGGCTTTTCCTGCATATCATTTTGAAGGTAGAGGTAGGCTAAAAATACTCGTTTATTGTACGTCATTTGGGGTAGCTTAAGACACGGAAGATCGTTGAGTTTATTTTTCTGAAAAACTTCATTGATCTGCGGGAACAAGTTCTAATCGCCGAAATCTAACCCTTCCAATGTGCATTAGCCGTCATTCTATAGTTCTCTTTGATCAATTTTGGAGATTTTTGATTAATGACTTCAGTGTCCTAACTGTACAAAGTTTTTTAATTTGAAGGAGTTAATTTTTCTGACTGTGTAATGTGTCGAAAGTCGCGTTGCGAAATATGTCTGCGTTCGTTTGATTTTTTCGTCGTTGGAAGTGTGTCCAATGCTTGCTATTGTAGTTGTAGATGTGCTTTTGAACAAATTCTTCCAATTCCGCGATTTTGTTCGGAATCGTTATTTCGGCACTTAGTCCGTAATGATTGCTATCGTACACAAAAGTGTGTAAAGAGTTCAGTTCCGTGTCGGTCAGTTATAGCCATTCATCGAACAGCATGAGATCCAGTTAAGAGCCGCCTCTGGGAAATAACGGAATATGCGATGGTTTCACATCGAGTCTACACATTGTGCTGTAGGTTCGTAGGTTCCCTTTGAGATTTGGTGTATTATTTCCCCAATCTCCAGCTTCGCACTTAAATCCACGGCCTTGAGATAATAGTTCTCGTGCGACTCTGGTCTTAGGATGCGGCCGCTCGTCGCTCACTGCGTGGCCGCAGTCTTAGGCATCGGAAAAGTGATTCGAGCTTAGAAACTAGTATTTTCGACCCTTTTTGCATTGTCTTGTTTTCCATAAAAAAAATCATCTTCGAACCCTCCGAGGATCAGCAGTTCACCTGCTCACCTCCCAAATGCAGACCTGAAGACATACTCCAGGTGGTGCTGGGTAGATTTATTATTCGTTTATTATATTATTTATTGATATATCTATAGTTAATACAAAAGGCCGTAAAAGTAAGATGGATTAAGGATTAAACGAATCCCAACTCAAAGGGGTTGGGGTAAAAGAAATGAACAAAAGAATAAAAGAAAGTAAAAAGAAATGCCCACAGAGGGTAGCTCCGGATTCTCACGGTAAACACTACGGGGTGGGTCGCGAACAGTATTAATAAACGGAATAAACCTTCGGTTATTAAAAAAACGAACGGGGTTATGGCTTACGCGAATAAACTTGGAGTGGTTAAGGACTTTTATGCGTTTAATGAAGCAAAAAACCCCACCCTTTTCTCCTAAAAGAATGGAGTTGTCACTTCGTAAGAAATGCAGAAGTAAACTAATACAAATCCGAACTGGATTGCCCCAGGCCGACGACACAACAAAGGAAAACAAATAACAAAGGATAACTTTCTTTTGAATAAAGAAGGGACCAATGTATTTTGGTGCCAGCTTGGCAGCGTAATAGTTCGCCGCCTCGGAGAGTGCGAAATTCCTTCGCCATACAATCTCATTCGGGAAATACTGAAAATCTCTGAGCCTGAGATTGTAGGCCCTACTCGCCTTCTTAGGGCCACCCTCCAGGCTGGAAAAGCTAAAGGATTCGACTCTATTTTCGTGATCATCTTAACGATCTAAAGATCTGAAGTTTGCTCATCTATTTCCGCCACAACCGCAGCGTTCCTAGAGAGCATATCGGGAACTACATGGTCCATTCCCTTCCGATGCACGATTTCGAAATCGAACTGCTGAAGCCTCACCGCCCAGCGCGCTAACCTACCAACTACATCCTTGAGATTGCTCAGCCACACTAGGGAATAGTGATCCGTCACGACCGTGATCGAACCCCTTCGATATACGGACGCAATTTCTCAACCGCCCACAATACGGCTAAGCACTCCTTCTCCGTGGTTGAATAGTTCTTGTTACTATTCAACGACCTACTCAAATAGCAAATAACCTTTTCCCCATCGTTAAATGTCTGACTGAGTACTGCTCCAACCCCATAGTCGGAAGCGTCTGTTTGCATGACAAACTTTCGTTCAAAATCCGGGCAGGTCAGAATCGGAACAGTTCACCAGGCACTCCTTTGCCTTTTGAAAACATAAATAAATGTAACATATTTGGATCATTAAGTTTACAAAGTATGTAAACATCGTCAGCGTAAACACAATGCTCCAGATACCTATGTCTGGCTATGATTTTGTTTATTTCGTCAAATGCGATTGAAAAGAGTAGCACCGATCCTTGAAGGATTCCGTGAAATAGTGGAAAAATTAAATTTATTTTAAAACAAATTAAATTTAAATAAACAAAAATATTTTGATTGAGTTTTAGCCAAAAATAGTGTTCTTCCGTTGGATTTTGCAGCTCCAGAATTTTGTAACAATACACTAGTCGGCATAAGTACTTTGGCGAAACCTTTTTGTGACTATTGAACCCAGTTTTGCTTAGCATCGTTAAATAATGGTGCGAAAATGATGCGCAAAACAAAGAATCTATTTTTAGCTCTATCCATGCCAAATTTTATATTGCAATATGTTAGTACCCTAAATGATAATGCCTTTCCTTCCTGAGGTATGGTAATTGGGGAATAATTTATCCTGCAACAAGATAATGCCCCATGCCACAAAGCTCGGATGGTAACTATTTTTTTAAATGATATTGGTGTTACCACTATGGACTGGCCAACCAGAGAGGAGACAATTTCTGAGGTCACATTCCTTCGGAAAATTTAGTGGAGTCAGTACCGCGGCGCATTCAAAAGTTATTGAGGCCAACATTTTACTAAATTCTTCTTCATTTCTTTAGTTTTGTTAAGTTCAAACTTTGTTTTCTTAGTATTACATACTTGTCAAAATACTTATGCCAACACATGAAATTATTAATTAATTTTTATCTCTTTAGGTTTCTATGAAAAAATATTTATTTTCTTATTTTTGAGTTTGTATTAGTTATACATATATAAAAAGGAAAAAAATAAACAAAAATTCTTTATAAAGCCATTTAAAAGTTAAACTCAAAAATGCCCGATTTTTATTTCGTCAAAATACTTTTGCCGACAAGTGTACTTTATAGGTTCTATCTCGATTATTTTGTGTGTTACAAACTATGTATCATACTTAATGTACTCGGGTATAAAGATAAACTTAAAACCAGTTCCTATTTATAAGTATAAAATAAAAAAAGTAGTAGTTATGCAACTAATATTTATATTTCTTCTGACTTTTATTATTATTTTATTATTCATTGCCTAGGTCTAAACTTGAAACGTAATCGAGAAGGCATTTTAATTGTAATGGATAGGAGAGGTCGAGCGACAGGAGAAGCATATGTTCAATTTGATACAGTGGATGATACCGAGCAAGCACTGCTCCGCAATAGAGAAAAAATTGGTCATAGGTGAGTACTGTGTGGAGTTAATGTACCTAGTCATTATAATACTAATACGCGGATAAGAACACACTGGGCTTACCAACAACGAATCATTAGTTGTCACTTGTTAAAGGTGTCGAATTAAATATTAATATACACTTCATTCAGTTTTAATATTTATTGTTATTATTTTGTACTTAGTTGTCATATGTACTTTTAAATTAATCATGGGTTTCTGTATATTCTTATTTGTAGTGCCATACTAATAATAAAGATGATTTTTAGTACAACAATTTTGCAATACTTTAAAATTATGCTTTAAGCTGCACACTTAATTTGGTTGTCAGTAAGGCCCTAAGCGGGTAAATGTTCTCACATAAATCCAAAAGATTTCAGACCAGTTCAGATCATTATTTCTCTTAAAAACATTATACTAGATACACACGAGGCAACCGTTGCAGCAACCCAGCCATGTTGCCGCAACCGTTGCTTTGTGTGTGTATATAATTGTTTACTGCATTTACTCGTTCAGTTCGTCGGAAACAAGCGAGTAAGAAGGTTCGTGCGGAGTAAAATTATAAAATGGCAATTCCTTTTTCTTCTACTTAATTTTGCAAATAATGAAAATTATGTTAATTTTACTAACGAATATAAAAAATTGAGAGAGCTGTAACTTGTGATTGAAAGAGGATATAACTTGTTAAAAATATAAAAATAAAAATTTGAGAAAAAAAGCATACGAACAATTAAATTCGTCAGTTCGTCAATTATAATAATTGCAGTGATCACACGTATTACAGCACTCAATCCAAAAATTTAATTTTACTTTTCTTCCGCTTGTGTCTTTTCTGTACAACACACAGTACAGTGTGTTGCTTTAGAGTGGTTTATACACATCCACTTACGGAGCAGTATCGAGATGAATTTACTGTTAGCGCCCCAACAAGCGTATTGCAAAAGTAAATCAGTAGAAAAGTGCATCACACTCTCTAGTGCGAAAATCGTGTTGTACACGATCGTTGCATTCTTAGACATGGAAAGAGCAGTTGGTTTTGAAGGTTGACAACTCATGTTGGGAATTGATCAATCTACTGCTTTATGGTTCGATTATCAATTTCAGGGTGTGTGTGTCGACTAGAAGATCTATTATCAGAGGCGCTCCCCAAGATGGTGCACTAACCCCACTTTATAATTTTGTGGGGAATGAACTATTGATAATCCTGGAAGACGAGGGATGCACACCGATAACTTATGGAGATGACATTGGTATAGTTGCCTTGGAAAGACGCCTAAATACTCTGAAAGCGCTTTTGTGAAACGGTTACGAAACTTCGTACATACCTATTACTGGCCTCGGCTAGCGAGAGACGACTGATTAATCAACAATAATAGACAGTGAGCAAAAGTTCTTTGCAGTTTTTTTGTCTTACATCCATTCACTTATAAAATACCCCGGGATTTCTTGCTTTTGTAAATGAACATTTGATGGGTAGAGAAAATTTAACTTGGAAAAATATTGCCAAGATGGGTTTTTTTGGCTGTTGGAGTAGAAAGAGAAATATTTTCGTTCGAGGGAGCCTTTTTGTTGTTTGTAGGCGACAAAATAAGCCTGCGAAGATAAGTTTATTGTGTGATGTATGTTTCCCTTTTGCGGTGAAAGGTATTGTCCGTATCCAATTACAGTGAAACCTCTTTAATTTGGAATGGTTGGGGGGAAGGTCAGTCCGAATAAACGAATTTTCCTAATTAATGATTTTTTTTATGCACTAAAACGCTTGCCTATTGATGAAAAAATGCAAGAACTTAAAAGGTAAAATTATATTATTGCATTATTGCAAATATGTACATAAAATGTATTATAATTCATTTTTGTAACTAAAAACAAAAAAAAATATAAACATAAACTAATCAAAAAATGCAAGAAATGAATAACATAAAAAACATCATATTTAGTACAACATACATATGTATGAACATATTTTGAACCGTTATTACATATTACATACTATCAATATGAATATTCAATTCAACTGGTTTAAAAAATGTATCAATATGACTTTGTTTAATGTTAGTTGTTTGCACATTCAAGAACTTCTAATTTTTGTTTTAAGTTTTATAATTTGTATAAACCTGTATTTTTTGATTGTTTAACTGACATTTTTACCTGAATTATAATTAATTTTAATTTATGCAGAAATATGTATCAACTTTGTGCTTAAGGACTACGATTTACATATATCACCAACTTAAACTGTACTGGAATTTTCCCAAATAACATCTAAATGTGAATTTTCGGGACTCCCCCAATAGACATTTTGATGATTTGTTCAGATTTCTACATATTTGAGATCTATTTGCTACCTATACGTGTTCAATCATTTCGTTATTTAGGTTTTGCTAATTTAATTTAATTTTTAATTAAAAAATTGAGAACCGACTCGGAAAACTCTCTTTTATTCGGAAAAAAAAATGTTTTCCGAATTAAAGAACACTGCACGTCTTAATTTTTAAGCTACACTGAGAGCAATGACAAATTTTATATTCCCCTTATTTTTGGAGAAGACATATACGAAACATGTAAACGTTCTCTATTTGCTGTTAATTCTTGTAAAAGGTCCATGCAAATTTAAAATAAGACACCCAGTAATAAATAGTGTCTGATTCCGTTTCCTATTACCATAGATGTCCTCCTTATTTAACTTGGCGTTAAAATACGATTTTAACGTTGTATTTAGGACACTGTTCGTTCTATTAAGAGGCCTCTACCCAAAAAACACGAAAAAACCGAAAAATGAGCAATCGGTTTCCCATGCCATTTGGCGAATTCTGAACCGATTTGAATGGTATTTATCACATTTTAAAGAATAGGGTTTTATCTGCAATGTGGTCGAACAGATTTTTGTTGCTGTAATATTTGAAAATTTCGCAGCCAACTTTCGCTTTTTTGCACAAAATTGTGAATCGGTTTCCCATTTTACTATAAGAAAGCATCATTGGTGTAATATGAAATTAGACTCTTTGAAAAGCTAATGAATAGATCTCCAATGTGGTAGAGCAGAATTTAGAAATTTTTCTTCTTTTCCGAGATATTAGTGCTTGAAAATTGATAAAATTTGTCAAATTAAGACATTATTTTCGTGTAATGATGCCAATATTTTTAAACAAAATTTTCGGTAACATGTTAAAAGCACATTTCATGTATCTGATAAAGGTGAAAAACAAAGCATTTACTCTGTAGTTAATGATAACCACTGCATTTTATAACACTCTTTTTTAACGTAGATTTCATTTTTTTAGCGAAATATTCAGTTTTTGATTCAAATTTATATCACTAAGGGCGCTTATTTCAGAAAAATATCATTTTCGATTTCGAAAATATTTTATAAGGGTTTGGTTGATTGTGACAAATATGAGTACTATGTCGGTGTTTTTTTTTTTTTTAAATGCATTTTTATTTGTTGTAATTCAGAAAAACTTACATGCTAGACAAAAGTGCTTAAGACAAGCTTAACTAACTTAACTATGTTATGACTAACTTACTGACCCTATGCGGGCGCTCTAAGCTAAACTTAATGCTTAATCTATGTCTTTCGACGTAACCTCGACGTATCGCTGGATATTGTCGAAGTCACATTGCAAGAGAGTTGCAATGACCTCGACCTTAGGACCTGACCTGTACGCAATCAAGTCGTCTGCGTACGCAATAGCATGGTGAAGAGAACCTATCAAATCACTTGTGTAAATGTTGAACAGGATAGGCGAATTAACCGCACCCTGTTGCACACCGTTTTTAATTTGAAACATACCAGCAGAAGTCACGTTGCCATTTTTCACAACGAACTGTCTACTGGTGAGCATATTACATATGATGTACAGTAGAGATTTGCTGATACCCAGCCTGCTCAACTTGTAGTAGAGCCCCTTCAACCATACGGTATCGAAGGCTTTCTCCAAGTCAACCAGGCAGGCACCCGTGCATTGATTCTTGCTTTTATTCCATTGGACGTCCGACACCAGTTTAGACGCGGCATGTAGGGTATCATGCCCCGCCTTAAAACCGAATTGGTTGTCCGGAATTATATTTTCGTCCTCAACCTACTTATTCAGGGCTCTATGAATAACTTTTTCGAATACCTTGCTGATGTTCGGAATGAGACTTATCGACCGGAGATTTGCCGGATTGGATGTATCTTTTCCCTACTATGTCGGTGTGCCATGATGTGAATGTATTTCAGATTGCTATACTTTGTTGTTTGGGGTGAAAGTACGTATTATATCTTCACATATGTGTGTGTATTTATTGAAAAAATATTTTAACTCTCATGAAAAGTTTTTTTTTCTTATGAATTTTAGATTTCATGTTATATTTCAATGAAATGTTTGAAAGTGTTGACAAACTTGAAGGTATTTTGGTGAGAAGTTAATTTTTGATCTAAATATCAGACAATAAGACCTCAATACTTTCCTATTCATTATCATAATATATACAAGATGGATTTATTTGTACATTCCGTCCATATTGTAACTATGTACTATGTACTTAAATATTTAACTCTAAACAATTCACGAATTTGTAAGACTGTAAGACTGATTTTATTTCGATGTTAACCAAATTATGTTTTCTACCATTATGCCCTTACTTGGTGATTTAATTGTCTGTTTATATCTACATATGTACGTATCTTGATCTTTAATCAAATCATTATGCTCAGAAACAATAATATATCCGAATTGAAATTGTTGTTAGATATTAGAAAGAACAACTCGCGATAAGCAGATATTTAGCTTGTTCAAGTTCAAGTGGTAGTGCTTTGAAAAATAGTGAAATGGGAAATGGGAAAAAACGTAAAATCTATTCGCTGTGAAATTATGAAGAAAAAGTTAGTTGGATTATGATTGAAGAAATTTTAATTTCCTTTTACATACATGTATATGTATATTTTTCCCCAATACCCTCTTGTAGAATTATAGCAAAAAAATAAACATTAATATTCGGCACAGAAGTTCTATGGGACCCAGGCCTTCGCTTCTCATTACTATTTTTGTTGTGCGTATTGTATTACTTAAACGGATCAAGAGGGCCTATGATTTATGTCATATCGGAAGGCTAATCTTTAATCTTGGCTTTAGTCTAGGCTGTTTTTGAGAATTTCGCACAAGGTGTTCTCTAGGTGTTATGGAACGTGGAACCTCTTACTTCGTAGTGTGAAGCAGCGAGGTCCTCTACAAAGAAAGTCTTGTGTGTATTTGAAATAAAGTTACTGTTATAAGTTATGAAATCGTTAGATCTAATATGGGGAATACCTTTTTTTATCGAAAATTAAGTCTAAGTAAGAAACTTGCGTCATCGTAAGGTGCGCCCAGATGAGAATGTGGCTGCTGTAGCCGAAAGTATGAGACCCGATCAACTCGCCATCGATCTCAACAGCTCAACGTTTCACGAACTAGGCTGAGGAGAATTCTGCACAAAAAGATAACGGATTATTTGCTTACAAGGTCCAATTGAATTAGCAATTGAAGGCTCCATCCGATTCGTTATCGCTTCGCAGTTTGGGACTTATATCAGCTTGAATTGGACAACGATTTTGGGCGAAAAATCATCTTTTCTGACGAGGTGCATTTTCATTTTGGTGGCTACGTTAACAAACAAAATTGCCGCATCTGGGGCTCGAAAAACCCGCACGTTATTGTCTAGAAGCCGATGCATCCACAGAGAGTGACAGTTTGGTGCGGATTGTGGAATGGTGGCATCATTGGACCATGTTTCTTCAAAAATGAGGCTGAGAACAACGTTTTGGTCTACGGTGGGCTTTACAGAGTCATATTAACCGATTTTTTTTATTGAAATTGAAAACATGAATTTGGACGACCTCTGGGTACCAAATTTCCAAATCGCGTTATCAGTCGTCTTGGCGATTCCAATTGGCCGCCTCGGAGCTGCGATTCAACCGCTTTGGACTTTTTTTGGAAGCTCTTGCAAAATTGGAGTGACAGAATGTGCTGCTGCTAAGCCAGCCGAGGCAGCCACATGAACGACGTTGTGTAATGGGAATGTTCACTCTTACTAATAAAGTACATGGAAAAAATGTGCACTTGTATTTGGCCATAAGTACATAGAAGCATTTTCTTATAGAATATTTTTCCTAATTTTTCGGTAAAGTCATCGTTCGAATCGTGAGTTGTGGTCATCAGTTCATACAAAATGTTTTCCGAATTTTCCAGTTTTCCGGGCAACTTTCGTCCTATTACGCACATTTAAAAAAAAATTGACCAAATCGATCCAGCCATTCTCAAGTGATGCTATGACCAACGAACATCATTTAATTTGTATTTATACAAATAAATTTAATATCTACAAGTTAACAGTGAAAGGTCGAGCAATATTTGCAACAGTCTAAATTATAGTATTTGATTCAAGTAGTAGTTTATTGATTTTTTGTAAGTTGTCGAAGTTAGTGTCGTTTAGAAATTCGTATATTGCCTGGTTGTTGAATGTCATAGGATGAGGTTAGATTAGGTTAGGTACATATGTGGGTAGGCGACTAGAATAAATATCATATCGCCATACTCAGGTCATTACAGACCCATTGTGATGCCCAAAGGGGAAAAAGTTCCTTGCCCATTGGTAAACCCTCATATTAATTTACATCTTGTGAATCAACTAACCATTTTTTTTTTTTTTTAAATTCATTTTTATTTGTTGTAATTCAGAAAAACTTACATGCTAGATAAAAGTGCTTAAGACTAGCTTAACTAACTTAACTATGTTATGACTAACTTACTGACCCTATGCGGGCGCTCTAAGCTAAACTTAATGCTTAATCTATGTCTTTCGACGTAACCTAACTAAAACAATTAATTGTTTCTTATTTATTTACTATTAACTTAATTCTAATTGAAACAAAGAAAATGTTTTTTTTTTAAAAAAATTTGTAGCTGAACTATTTTTTTTTGTTTTTATACATAAAACTTAAGTCTACCTTAAAATAAATCTTAAACTACTTAACCTACTTAAGCTAAAAACGTAATTAAATACGCTGTTTTTTTTTCTTTTTTTTTTCATATTTTTATTTTTTTTTTTTTAGCCGACTGCTGCTATTTCCTTTTTTTTTTTTTATTAAGCCGAGTGCTGTGCTCTACAACTACCTTATAATTAGGACACCTACAAAAAACACCTACGACTACCTTAAAAACTATGTATGCCGGCCAGGCTATGTATAAAAAAAATAAATAAAGTGGCCAGCTTATAAAAGGGCTAGCCAGAAATAAGCGAGTTCGACGAGGGAGTTCTCACTTCGTTAAGCCACCAAAATTTCTGGTGCTGTCTTTCTACATCTTTACGATCACGCCCCGAAACCGACCTACTGAATCGGAGACGATCCTCAGTACTCTGTGCTACGCCTCGCTCGTAGCTGAGTCGCCTATCCACAGCTTTTCTGGCGACGTGGAAGATAATCGGAGTACCCGTTCTATCCTGTGTCAGACCTTGTCTGTCAAAATAGAGAAACGCCTCTGGGGGGATAAAGCCGTTGAGGCGCACATTTTCGTGGTACATGTCATTGGGGTAGTAAGCCCCAAAGATCAGGCTATTGGTCGAGTTCATTGCTCTTGCAATATGACCGCGAATCAACTTCACCAGGAAATTGTCCACTCTGATCAGATTCGCCCTGTTATAAAGGACCTCATTAGAGTAGAATTTTTTGTACTCGGACTCTGGTGTTCTGTATAAATGAAGGCAAGCCCGAAGACAAGCCCTCTCAAACACCCGAATCCTTTCCATCAAGCTTGCTCCCACGTTGAATCACACCGGACAGCCATAGGTGAGCATTGGCCGTATGAGGGCCGTGTAGCAGATTACCTTCACCCTCGCATCGAGTTGGCTGCTATAAAACAGTCTCTTTGTAAGGGCAAAAGCAGTTCGGGCTCTGGCCAAAACAGCATCTATATGTTTGTTAAAATATAGATACTGGTCTAGCCAGATCCCAAGGTACCTGACTACACTTCTACTCGCCAATGGTCGTCCGTTTGGTCCCACGATAGAGAACTTTCGCCAATTCTTTCTGGTGTCCCCTGAGGCCCCAGATAACGGCGTTCTGAACAGAATGGTTTCCGATTTCTGGAAGTTGATCTATAACTTCCAGTCATCGCAATATCGCTGGATATTGTCGAAGTCACATTGCAAGAGAGTTGCAATGACCTCGACCTTAGGACCTGACCTGTACGCAATCAAGTCGTCTGCGTACGCAATAGCATGGTGAAGAGAACCTATCAAATAACTTGTGTAAATGTTGAACAGGATAGGCGAATTAACCGCACCCTGTTGCAGACCGTTTTTAATTTGAAACGTACCAGCAGAAGTCACGTTGCCATTTTTCACAACGAACTGTCTACTGGTGAGCATATTACATATGATGTACAGTAGTAGTTTGCTGATACCCAGCCTGCTCAACTTGTAGAAGAGCCCCTCCAACCATACGGTATCGAAGGCTTTTTCCAAGTCAACCAGGCAAGCACCCGTGCATTGATTCTTACTTTTATTCCATTGGACGTCCGACACCAGTTTAGACGCGGCAAGTAGGGTATCATGCCCCGCCTTAAAACCGAATTGATTGTCCGGAATTATATTTTTGTCCTCAACCCACTTATTCAGGGCTCTATGAATAACTTTTTCGAATACCTTGCTGATGTTCGGAATGAGACTTATCGACCGGAGATTTGCCGGATTGGATGTATCTTTTCCCTACTATGTCGGTGTGCCATGATGTGAATGTATTTCAGATTGCTATACTTTGTTGTTTGGGGTGAAAGTACGTATTATATCTTCACATATGTGTGTGTATTTATTGAAAAAATATTTTAACTCTCATGAAAAGTTTTTTTTTCTTATGAATTTTAGATTTCATGTTATATTTCAATGAAATGTTTGAAAGTGTTGACAAACTTGAAGGTATTTTGGTGAGAAGTTAATTTTTGATCTAAATATCAGACAATAAGACCTCAATACTTTCCTATTCATTATCATAATATATACAAGATGGATTTATTTGTACATTCCGTCCATATTGTAACTATGTACTATGTACTTAAATATTTAACTCTAAACAATTCACGAATTTGTAAGACTGTAAGACTGATTTTATTTCGATGTTAACCAAATTATGTTTTCTACCATTATGCCCTTACTTGGTGATTTAATTGTCTGTTTATATCTACATATGTACGTATCTTGATCTTTAATCAAATCATTATGCTCAGAAACAATAATATATCCGAATTGAAATTGTTGTTAGATATTAGAAAGAACAACTCGCGATAAGCAGATATTTAGCTTGTTCAAGTTCAAGTGGTAGTGCTTTGAAAAATAGTGAAATGGGAAATGGGAAAAAACGTAAAATCTATTCGCTGTGAAATTATGAAGAAAAAGTTAGTTGGATTATGATTGAAGAAATTTTAATTTCCTTTTACATACATGTATATGTATATTTTTCCCCAATACCCTCTTGTAGAATTATAGCAAAAAAATAAACATTAATATTCGGCACAGAAGTTCTATGGGACCCAGGCCTTCGCTTCTCATTACTATTTTTGTTGTGCGTATTGTATTACTTAAACGGATCAAGAGGGCCTATGATTTATGTCATATCGGAAGGCTAATCTTTAATCTTGGCTTTAGTCTAGGCTGTTTTTGAGAATTTCGCACAAGGTGTTCTCTAGGTGTTATGGAACGTGGAACCTCTTACTTCGTAGTGTGAAGCAGCGAGGTCCTCTACAAAGAAAGTCTTGTGTGTATTTGAAATAAAGCACTGTTATAAGTTATGAAATCGTTAGATCTAATATGGGGAATACCTTTTTTTATCGAAAATTAAGTCTAAGTAAGAAACTTGCGTCATCGTAAGGTGCGCCCAGATGAGAATGTGGCTGCTGTAGCCGAAAGTATGAGACCCGATCAACTCGCCATCGATCTCAACAGCTCAACGTTTCACGAACTAGGCTGAGGAGAATTCTGCACAAAAAGATAACGGATTATTTGCTTACAAGGTCCAATTGAATTAGCAATTGAAGGCTCCATCCGATTCGTTATCGCTTCGCAGTTTGGGACTTATATCAGCTTGAATTGGACAACGATTTTGGGCGAAAAATCATCTTTTCTGACGAGGTGCATTTTCATTTTGGTGGCTACGTTAACAAACAAAATTGCCGCATCTGGGGCTCGAAAAACCCGCACGTTATTGTCTAGAAGCCGATGCATCCACAGAGAGTGACAGTTTGGTGCGGATTGTGGAATGGTGGCATCATTGGACCATGTTTCTTCAAAAATGAGGCTGAGAACAACGTTTTGGTCTACGGTGGGCTTTACAGAGTCATATTAACCGATTTTTTTTATTGAAATTGAAAACATGAATTTGGACGACCTCTGGGTACCAAATTTCCAAATCGCGTTATCAGTCGTCTTGGCGATTCCAATTGGCCGCCTCGGAGCTGCGATTCAACCGCTTTGGACTTTTTTTGGAAGCTCTTGCAAAATTGGAGTGACAGAATGTGCTGCTGCTAAGCCAGCCGAGGCAGCCACATGAACGACGTTGTGTAATGGGAATGTTCACTCTTACTAATAAAGTACATGGAAAAAATGTGCACTTGTATTTGGCCATAAGTACATAGAAGCATTTTCTTATAGAATATTTTTCCTAATTTTTCGGTAAAGTCATCGTTCGAATCGTGAGTTGTGGTCATCAGTTCATACAAAATGTTTTCCGAATTTTCCAGTTTTCCGGGCAACTTTCGTCCTATTACGCACATTTAAAAAAAAATTGACCAAATCGATCCAGCCATTCTCAAGTGATGCTATGACCAACGAACATCATTTAATTTGTATTTATACAAATAAATTTAATATCTACAAGTTAACAGTGAAAGGTCGAGCAATATTTGCAACAGTCTAAATTATAGTATTTGATTCAAGTAGTAGTTTATTGATTTTTTGTAAGTTGTCGAAGTTAGTGTCGTTTAGAAATTCGTATATTGCCTGGTTGTTGAATGTCATAGGATGAGGTTAGATTAGGTTAGGTACATATGTGGGTAGGCGACTAGAATAAATATCATATCGCCATACTCAGGTCATTACAGACCCATTGTGATACCCAAAGGGGAAAAAGTTCCTTGCCCATTGGTAAACCCTCATATTAATTTACATCTTGTGAATCAACTAACCATTTTTTTTTTTTTTTAAATTCATTTTTATTTGTTGTAATTCAGAAAAACTTACATGCTAGATAAAAGTGCTTAAGACTAGCTTAACTAACTTAACTATGTTATGACTAACTTACTGACCCTATGCGGGCGCTCTAAGCTAAACTTAATGCTTAATCTATGTCTTTCGACGTAACCTAACTAAAACAATTAATTGTTTCTTATTTATTTACTATTAACTTAATTCTAATTGAAACAAAGAAAATGTTTTTTTTTTAAAAAAATTTGTAGCTGAACTATTTTTTTTTGTTTTTATACATAAAACTTAAGTCTACCTTAAAATAAATCTTAAACTACTTAACCTACTTAAGCTAAAAACGTAATTAAATACGCTGTTTTTTTTTCTTTTTTTTTTCATATTTTTATTTTTTTTTTTTTAGCCGACTGCTGCTATTTCCTTTTTTTTTTTTTATTAAGCCGAGTGCTGTGCTCTACAACTACCTTATAATTAGGACACCTACAAAAAACACCTACGACTACCTTAAAAACTATGTATGCCGGCCAGGCTATGTATAAAAAAAATAAATAAAGTGGCCAGCTTATAAAAGGGCTAGCCAGAAATAAGCGAGTTCGACGAGGGAGTTCTCACTTCGTTAAGCCACCAAAATTTCTGGTGCTGTCTTTCTACATCTTTACGATCACGCCCCGAAACCGACCTACTGAATCGGAGACGATCCTCAGTACTCTGTGCTACGCCTCGCTCGTAGCTGAGTCGCCTATCCACAGCTTTTCTGGCGACGTGGAAGATAATCGGAGTACCCGTTCTATCCTGTGTCAGACCTTGTCTGTCAAAATAGAGAAACGCCTCTGGGGGGATAAAGCCGTTGAGGCGCACATTTTCGTGGTACATGTCATTGGGGTAGTAAGCCCCAAAGATCAGGCTATTGGTCGAGTTCATTGCTCTTGCAATATGACCGCGAATCAACTTCACCAGGAAATTGTCCACTCTGATCAGATTCGCCCTGTTATAAAGGACCTCATTAGAGTAGAATTTTTTGTACTCGGACTCTGGTGTTCTGTATAAATGAAGGCAAGCCCGAAGACAAGCCCTCTCAAACACCCGAATCCTTTCCATCAAGCTTGCTCCCACGTTGAATCACACCGGACAGCCATAGGTGAGCATTGGCCGTATGAGGGCCGTGTAGCAGATTACCTTCACCCTCGCATCGAGTTGGCTGCTATAAAACAGTCTCTTTGTAAGGGCAAAAGCAGTTCGGGCTCTGGCCAAAACAGCATCTATATGTTTGTTAAAATATAGATACTGGTCTAGCCAGATCCCAAGGTACCTGACTACACTTCTACTCGCCAATGGTCGTCCGTTTGGTCCCACGATAGAGAACTTTCGCCAATTCTTTCTGGTGTCCCCTGAGGCCCCAGATAACGGCGTTCTGAACAGAATGGTTTCCGATTTCTGGAAGTTGATCTATAACTTCCAGTCATCGCAATATCGCTGGATATTGTCGAAGTCACATTGCAAGAGAGTTGCAATGACCTCGACCTTAGGACCTGACCTGTACGCAATCAAGTCGTCTGCGTACGCAATAGCATGGTGAAGAGAACCTATCAAATAACTTGTGTAAATGTTGAACAGGATAGGCGAATTAACCGCACCCTGTTGCAGACCGTTTTTAATTTGAAACGTACCAGCAGAAGTCACGTTGCCATTTTTCACAACGAACTGTCTACTGGTGAGCATATTACATATGATGTACAGTAGTGGTTTGCTGATACCCAGCCTGCTCAACTTGTAGAAGAGCCCCTCCAACCATACGGTATCGAAGGCTTTTTCCAAGTCAACCAGGCAAGCACCCGTGCATTGATTCTTACTTTTATTCCATTGGACGTCCGACACCAGTTTAGACGCGGCAAGTAGGGTATCATGCCCCGCCTTAAAACCGAATTGATTGTCCGGAATTATATTTTTGTCCTCAACCCACTTATTCAGGGCTCTATGAATAACTTTTTCGAATACCTTGCTGATGTTCGGAAGGAGACTTATCGACCGGAGATTTGCCGGATTGGATGTATCTTTTCCCATTTTGGGAATGGGCTGCACCACTGCTGTCTTCCAATGCGCCGGATAATGTGCATTATTCAGCGCATTGTTGAACAGGGTGGTGTATATGTCTACCGCTTCTAGAGGGAGGTGTCTGAGCACAATGTTCGGAATTCCGTCGATTCCCACGGATTTCTTACTCCTCAGTGAGACGAAGATCGCTTGGAGTTCTACCTTCGATACGAACGGAGGGTGAACCCTGTCATTGGCGATGGCATTGTTTGCCATATTCCCTTCATTGAACAGGGTGAAACCAGTGTTCTCAGATCGCCATTCCTGCATATCATTTCGAAGGTAGAAGTTGTGCACAAGGTTGATGTTTTCCAGGTCATGGTTCGGGTGAACGCTATCATTCACCTTGTACACTTCTTGAAAAGTCGCTCCAATAGCCTCTACTCTCTCCTGCGGATCTTCTATCACGAAGAAGTCGTCATCCTCGACAGCTTTATCTGGGTCTATGCCTGCTGCTATTAGTACTCGTTCGTTGTTCGTTGTTCGGGATAACTTAAGACACGGAAGGTCGTTGATGTTATTTCTCCGAAATACCTTATTGATCTGCGGGAACATGCTTGGATTATTGGCTCTTATGGCCGAAATCTTCCAGTTCCAATGCGCATTAACCGTCATTTTATAATTCTCTTTGATCAATTTTTGGAGATTTTTGATCAACGACTTCAGTGTCCTAACCTCTGAGTTGTGTCTGTCGGCAAACTGTCGGCCTGTACAAGGTTTTTAATCTTGACAGGAGTCTACTTTTCTGTCGGTGTAGTGCGTCGATTGTCGCGTTGCGGAATATGTCGGTGTTGTCAGTATGTTGATACCGAGGTATCGTACCGTCCATCGTTTGTTTGATTGTCTCATCCAATCGTTTCAGATATCTGTCAATCTCCTCGTTTGACAGGTTCCTATTGGACGGTGGGTAGAGCGAGTTCGAGCAGAGTGCTCTAGTCAGTATTCGGGAGAAGCGTGTCCAGCGCGTCCTACTGTAGTTGTAGGTGTGCGTTTGAACAAACTCTTCCAGTTCCGCAATCTCGTTGGGAATCGTTATTTCGGCACTAAGTCCGCAATGGTCACTGTCGTACACAAAAGTGTGTAAACAGTTCATAGTCTGTCGGTCCGTGTTAGTCAGTTGTAGCCGTACGTCGAACAGCATGAGATCCAGATAAGAGCCGCCTCTGGGAAAGGACGGAATGTCCGATGCTTTCACATCGAGTCTAAACTCGACATTGTGCTGACCCCACCAATTGAGTAGTAGGTTCCCGCTAGGATTTGGCGTATTATTTCCCCAATCCCCATGCTTCGCGTTTAAATCTCCGGCCATGAGATAATAGTTCTCATCCGACTCTAGCCTTAGGATTCGAAAAAGTGATTCGAGTTCTGATATAAATAAGGAAGGTTGAGTAGCTTCAGGTGCATAGACCGAGACCACGTACATCTTCTTTCCACTATGGAGAGGGATGCACACGATGCACGCTTCCAGCACCTGGAACCTTCGCACTTCACCACTGTACACTGTCTTGTAACGTAGCTCTTTACGTACGAAGATCGCGACACCACCTCCTTGGGTGGAGTTGGGCCGGTCTCTTCTTATTATATTATATTTATTGTTCCTTAATTTATGTCTCTGAGTTAGCTTAGTTTCGCTAATCAGAAGCAAATCAGGATTTTTATCGTCTAACAACCTAAAAAGTGAGTTCCTACGTTCTATCCTTATCAGTGAATTCACATTCACCGCAAGGATCTTTAAGGGAGTCTCCGCCGTGGTACCCATTACGACTAGAGGTGCGGTAGGCCCGGCAGAAGCGCGTAGATTTGGTCCACCCGCGTCGCCTGCTCTTGTATCTGACGTTGTAGCTGGCCCATCTGCCCTTGAATTGAGAGCAAGATAGCCATCAAGTCAGCTTGTGCCTCAGGTGCTTTAGGCACTGACGCCTTTGGAGCAGCCTTTGGCAGTTGTTTTTGCGTCTTGCCCTGACCCGACGCCATTTGGGCGTAGGTCAACTGGGGTGTGACGGCTTGGGAGATTAGAGCGGGACCAGGTGGACGTTTCACCTCGATCTTCTGCTGTCGAGCCAGATTTACTTTTTTTATGAACTGGAACTTAGGGCAACCCCGATAATTAGCGGTGTGCCCCGTGTTCCCGCATAGAGCACACGAAAGTTGCTCCTTGTCTACAGTCCTATCCTTCCCTAAGGGGCATTCCTCTGCCTTGTGGTCTTTACTGCACTTTACGCATCGGGGCTGCATGGCGCAGTTCGACGCGGCATGTCCGAACCTCTGGCAGCGAACGCATTGCAAAATTTTATTGCAAAATGCGTTCGCTCCTTCTTACTTTTTCCCACCACACAACTTGATAGTCGAGGACTTTAATGCCTCTTAGACCATCAAGTTTGCTATTGGGTGACATCTTAACTAGGAAGAACGGTAACTTCCGATTCTCCCTTTTCGCCTTTGCTGTGATAAATGGCTTGACCCCTACAAATTCGAGGCCGTCGCACTTTACTCTTTTGAGTAGGTTGAGGATCTCCTCCGGATCGGCAGACGGTTCTAGTCCCTTCAGGAGCATCGTTTGCAACTTTTCCCCTTTCGGGGTAAAGGAAAAGAACTCCGTCGTCGAGTCCCGTAATAAATCTTTAATTATATGGTAATTATCCACTGTATTGCAGTGGATAGCATGCCTATCTACACTAAGTCTATTAATGTAAAAATTATTGCCTATGGCCGACTTACATAGCTCAATGGTGTCCTTCAGTTCCAATTTGTAGGTGTTTATTGGAGGCACCCTCTGTTTTATTGTCTTCTCTTGTTGCGGTTGTATCTGCTGCTGCTGTTTCTGCTGCTGTTTCTGCTGCTGCTGCTGTTGTTTCGGTTGCTGCTGCTATTGTTTCGTTTGCTGCTGTTGTGGTTTCTGTACCTTTTGTTGTTGTTGCAGCTGTTTCTGCTGTGGCTGGTGCTGGTTCTGCTGGTGTTGTTTCGGCTGCTGCTGCTTTGCCTGCTGTGCTTGTTTTTGCTGCTGCTGCTGTTGTGGCTTTTGATTTTGTTTTTGTGGGTTGTTTTGATGCCCTTCTTCGCCTTGTTGTTGTTGATGCTGCTGGCGCTCGAGTTCAGCCTTCCGCTCCTTCTCCCTTCTGGCCATTTGCTTGGCCCTTATTAGGAGCACCTTTTGCTGCAGTTATATGATGCTGCTGTTGAGGTTGTCTAGGACGTCCTCCTCGTCCTCTGACTCAGAGGCGGCTAATCGGGCAAAGGCGTTGTTATCGCCCGTATATCTTCCTTCTCCACCGTCGGAGACGTATGAGAAGGTGTCATCATCGTCAGTTGTGTCCAGCTGTGTTTGTGTTGTTGTTGAATTTACGCACTATTTAACAGAAAGAAGTCGAAACACGTCTTTCGTCAATGAAGGTCTGTGAACGACTGTGAATTAACTAACCATCCTGTTGATTTGATGAACCTACAAATTTTATTGATTGGTCTATTTGCTAATTCTTCAAGATCACAGAAAAAGTGTGACCCTAGAAATTTGAATCTGAGGTGGATAAGCCCAGGGCAGTGACAGAGAAAGTGGGTTGTATCCTCATTAGCTTCCTCGTCTCCACATCCCCGACATAAATCTTCATCTGTAAGTCTTAGCTTTCTCATGTGGTGCCAAAGAGAGTTATGCCCCGTGATAATGCCTATAAGGACAGAAAGGGACTTCCTATCCTTTAGCATAATTCGGTCGGTCCTATTCTTGTCAAAGCAAGGCCATAGGCTTCTGGTGATCACACAGGGGTCCAGGGAGGTCCATCTGCTATTGACCTCACTTCTGGTCGTAATACATGCCTTTTGCTTCAATGTGCAATGCGGAATGAACACCGAGGTGTCTACCTGTTGCGATGTAGATTCAGAGCCTCTTCTTGCCAATTCGTCCAGGGACCCAGCAGAGGGCAACCTTGTGCTGTGTTCCAAGAACCCTGAGTTCTTCGCGACAGCACTTCACAAGCTTTTATTTTGATTGCAGTAATCGCTTTTATTGCCGCGTGACTGTCGATGAAAAAGGTGATACCTTCCGGTGGTATTGCCTTCATCATAGTCTCACGGTCAGCTATTGTCACTGCCAGGACCTCCGCTTGGAAAACACTGCTATGGTTCGGGAGGCGGATTGATCTAGATATCCCCAGCGGTTCAGAAAAAATGGCAGACCCTACGCCTTCATCCATCCTAGATCCATCAGTATAGATAGAGATGGAACGTGTGTTGGCAGGCTGACCATCCTTCCATTTTTCCCTGCCTGGGAACGAGCTAGTAAATGGTCTATGAAAATCTAGGAACGGAGTGAGGTAATCCGTAGTATAGACTTTTCCTAGATATTTCTCCAGGATCATGGAATGACCTGTTGCATTATGATTCCATCTGTCCGACTGACTTATTCTTAGGGCACTTATAGGTGCAGAGGTTTCAACAAAAATGTCCAGCGGTAGAAGATTGAGGATAGCCTCTAGTCCTGCAGTAGGTGTTGTTCTCATGGCACTTGTGGTGCCAATGCAGGCCAATCTCTGGATCCTCGTGAGGGCCGCTAAGTTGGTAGACTTGCTGGCGGACGGCCACCATACAAGACAACCATACGTCAGAATAGGTCTTACTATCGCTGTATACATCCATAGAATAATTTTAGGTTTTGGACCCCAGTTCTTCCAAATATTCTACTACAAGTATAAAAGGCTATAGTTAATTCTTTCATTGATATTATGTCTCCAGTTCATTTTTTTTTATCAAGAACGAGTCCTAGGTATCTTGCGCTATCCGAGTACCCCCAATGGACGGTAATGTGAACTCAGGAATTTTCCTTCTGTTGGTGAATAATACCAGCTCGGTCTTATGGGGATTGACCGCTAGCCCACATTTCTCAGCCCAGGTGACTAGGATCTCCAATATTTCGCTAAGGGTAGGTAAAAATCTACCTGTGGCCAGCAATACGATGTCATCTGCATATGCAATGGCCTTAACACCACTGTACCTGAGTTGTAGCAGCACCTCATTTAGTACAATGACCCATAATAGCGGGGAGATTACTCCGCTTTGAGGGTTACCTCTGGAGGCGAATGCTTCAATCTTTGTACCCTCGTGTTCTGCGATAATATGTCTTTCCTCAAGAATTGCAACAATCCAGTTGGTGAATGAATCGTGAATCTTGACAAGACAGGGTTTTTCGAAACGCAACCGTTTTGACATTGTTAAAAACACCCTCAATGTCCAAGAATGCGGCTTGTCCTTGTGTTTTAAGGACTTCTTGATTGAGCCGACTACGCAGTTTAGCGCCGTTTCCACACTTTTCCCCTTGGTATAAGCATGTTGGGCCGTGGACATGTCTTCTGGGCGAGGTCTGCTGCGAATGTAGAAATCGGCTAACCTCTCGAAGGTTTTCAGAATGAAGAAGGTTAGGCTAATAGGCCTCAAATCTTTGGTGGTGGTGTGACTTGGCTTTCCAGCTTTGGGTATGAACCTCTCTCCATGTTCTTGTGATATGTCTGTGTTTATGACTGCTAATAAATAGTTCCCCCATAAATAGTATGCCCCATCTTCAAGAAACGCGATCTTTCGTCCTATACGCATCTATAGTCAACTCAGCTGCTCTCGTCGCGCTTATTTTCTTATCTCCTTATACACCGTTCAATCCAAAACAACTCTTTCTTTCTCCTTTTCTCACACCATTCAGTACAAACCGCTAATCCATCGCGTGTGTAGTGCTTTTTCATAAATACCACATGGCCCCAGGGCCAAAAATGAAACCTGGGAACCGTTTTGACGGACTCTCTGAAGTCTCGCTATCGGGTCCAAGTGCAAAAAAAAAACATAAAATGAATACACCATTCGATAATTTCCCTTTACTCCCAAGTAAAACCCCGTGTAGTAATCCACGTTTCATCGTAATTTCCCCTGGAAGTGTAAATCAACCACTTACATCAATAAGCATGTTCGCCCTCAGAAAAGCAATAGACGCAATTAGCACTGAATACGAACAAATTTCTCAACTTAGAGATGGCAAAATCCTTATTTTGACTAAAAATCAAAAAGTTGCAGATAAATTCGTGTCAAAAAAAAATCTCGCGGGGTTATGTCCGGTTGAAATCACATTGCACAATCAACTTAATGCCTCAAAAGGCATATGCACCATGTCTCATAAATGTGCCTGAATCAGACATCGTCTCCGAAATGAAATACCAAAACGTCACAGATGTATACAAGTTCACTAAAACTGTCGATTCCAACCGCAAACCAACTGGTTTGATGCTCTTTACTTTCGATTCATTCCGGCCACCTGCGACGGTGGAAATAGGTTGGTACAAGGCCAAAGTGTCCGAATACTTCCCTAATCCGATGCGTTGTCGGAACTGCCAAATTCTAGGCCATACTACAAAAAAATGCATTAACCCCATTCCAGTATGCAACATATGCAACTTGCCCCTACATGCAGATTCTGCTTGTACTAGACAAATGTATGCCAATTGCCTCGCCCCCCATCCATCTAAATTCTAAAGATTCTAAAGATTGCCCCAAATATATCCAAATGAAGGAAATATTAAAAATTAAAACAAAGAAAAAGTGTACCATGGCTGACGCCAAGCGTTTTTACAACGAACAAAACCCCATACAATCAAACCTCAATCAAACTTCCTTTGCAAAAGTAGCTTGCGCTAATTTAACTAAATCACCACCCAAAAGCACAAACCTTCTCCAACCTTCTCAAAGCAATAGCACAATAGTCACTCCCACCCCGTCAACCTCCAACAACATCAACAACAAAACCCCCTCACAACCAGAATCGGAATCAATTCCACCAATAACACATTCTGCATCCAGCACAACCAATAATGTAAACTATACACATTTAAATTCAAATAAACATCACTCTCAACCAATAAACCTCCCCTCAAGTAACATACAAAGCACCAATCTAAACGTCAATACACAAACAAATATGCCAATAACCTCTACAAAATCTAAAACCATCTCAAACTTCTCACCTATTTCGCAAACTATACACAATCTTCTCCAAACTCACGACTATTATATACCCAACACCGAAAATGATGATGATGAATCTATATAAAACACAAAACTGTAACTCCAACCCTTACTCTGCTGGCTTGAGGTTGAATCACTCTGGCTCCTCAAGGAGCCTCGGTGCTTCAACTTCCAGACAGCAGAGTCACGCAACCTACCACCCTCAAATAACAAACAATAAATCTTCTGTAATTCCAAACTTTTTTAAAGCTCTCCAGTGGAATATGCAAGGATATTCTAATAACTTCGACGAGCTTAATTTGCTAATAAAAGAAAGATCGCCATGTGCTTTATCTCTCCAAGAGACACATTGTGCGTTTCAATCTACCCCAATCATTCCGAAATCTTATTCTGGCTATTTTTGCAACTCTCCCCAAAACTTAACCGGGAAACAAGGCATATGTCTTCTTATTAAAAATAACATACCCCATGTTCAAATAAATATCAATTCAACCATCTTAACACTTGCTTTACAAGTAAATTTAGCAATTAAATTCACTATCGTCTCTATTTACATTTTGCCCAAACAAACATTTTCCCGATCTGACCTTGAAAACATCATAAATCAAATACATACACCTATATTATTGTGTGGCGATGTTAACTCGTGGAGCGTCCTATGGGGCTCTCCCACTTCTAACCACCGTGGAACTATAATCGAAGAATTCTTACTGAATTCCGACCTGATGCTTTTAAATGACGGCTCTCCAACACATTTCTCAACACACAACACCTTCACCCATATTGATATATCATGCTGTTCACCCACCCTTTATCCCCTTACCTCCTGGAATATATTAGAAGACCTTCATAATAGTGATCACTATCCTATTATAATACAGATACAAATTAGCCCAAACAAGCACAAAATTTCTCCTAGCCCAAAATTTAAAACCGATTTAGCTGATTGGGACCTTAACTTAAATGATAAAACTCCATCTTCCAACACAAACAAAGAAGCAGCCATTCTACTAAAATCAATTCGGCACGCAGCCAACATTTCAATTCCTCAAAGCTCTCCCACCTCCACTACCAGAACAGTTCCCTGGTGGAACCCTGTCCTCAAGAAGCTGAGAGATGAAAAAATGAGACTCTGGCGACATTTCAAAAAGCACCCTATGCTCTCTAACCTTTTAGCTTACAAAAAATCAAATGCTCTTTTTAGGAGAGAAATGAAAATAAGCAAAGCCAAATCTCTAGCCGAATTTACCTCAACGATCAATCCTAACTCCCCCACCGCTAAAATCTGGCATAATATCCGCTGCCTCACTGGTAACTATGTTCCTCGCTCAATAAAATGTGTAGTAACACCCACGGGTCCAATCTTCTCGCCCTTAGACATTGGTAACTTTTTCGCTTCCTCTTGGTCCAAACTCTCAAAAGATAACAATTTCTCAAAATCTTTCAAGGACTCAAAAGACGACAGCCTTTCCAATACTCCACCTCTAACTCCTGGCAACACATTAGCGGAACAAATTGAAGTTCCTATAACGCATATTGAGTTTGAATGCTGCTTAAGCGTTCTAAAAGGTAAAACCCCAAGTAGGGACCGCATTTCCTATCCTATGATTAAAAACCTACCACCTTATGTTAAATCTAGGCTACTTGTATTATACAACGAAATACTAAAAACCGGCATCATCCCACAATCTTGGAAAATTGCGACTATTATCCCCTTATCTAAACCAAACAAGCCAATAGACTCTGTAGATGGATACCGTCTAATTTCCCTCATTCCATGTATGTCCAAAGTCTTGGAAAAAATTGTTGCTAAACGCCTTTATTGGTTCCTAGAAACAAAGAAAATAATCAGCACAAACCAAGTTGCTTTCAAACCAAAAAAGGGCTGTTCGGACGCTTTACTACATATCGATCATTACATATCAAATGCTCTGTCTTCGCGTAATCATGTATCGATACTCTCATTGGATTTCATGAAAGCTTCCGATAGGATAGGGATTCATTTAATTTTGAACAAACTCGTCAATTGGGGCATTGGCCCCAAAATATATGGATTTATCAAATCGTTTCTGTCGAACAGAAAAATATCTGTTAAAATTAATAATTCTTTTTATTCTATCCATCCACTTGACAATGGCATACCACAAGGATCACCTTTGTCGGTAGTGCTATTTCTAATTGCTTTTAATGACATCAGTGGTATTATTGATAAATACAATCGTCTAGACCATTGCATTTACGCTGATGACGTTTACATCATATGTAAATTCAATGATTTAGAATACACAAAAAATACGTTCTTAAAAGTTATAAAAGATATTATTGATTGGTGTAATAACTCTGGAGCTAATCTTTCTCTCAACAAATGTAAATTTTTACACATATGCCGTAAATTATCATGTCCTAAACTCCAGTTAGCTATAAACAATGTTAATATGGAAAACGTAGAAAACTTAGACATTTTAGGCTTAAGATTTAATTGTAAATTCAATTGGAAACAGCACTGCGTAAAACTTAAAAAGAGCCTAGCCGCAAGAAGCAATATTATAAGCTACTTATCTAATAAAAAACTTAATGTTCATGTTAACAGCTTATGTAACATAACTAAATCTCTTGTAGTAGCCATAAAATAGATTATGGCCTTTTTATTTATGGGAAATGTCCTAGGACTACTTTGAATCTTCTGAAATCTCCATATCACCAGTCGGCAAGAAGAAGTATCAACGCCTACCGCACGACCAGAATTGACAACATCATGGCGGAAGCTGGCCTTCCCACTTTGGAACAGCGGCAATCCGAAAGTATCCTGAAAATCATCACAAAACTTATCTTTTCCAATGACTCCATCATTGGTAAAGATATCGACCTAACTAGCAAGTCAAAAATGAATAAGCTTCTTCCATCCACAATCAACACGGCTTTATTAAAAGCCAAAGAAATGGACTTACCCTTCAAACGTGTTAAAGATCACTCCACAACTCTCCCTCCTTGGAACATAAGCAGAAAATCATTTGTACTTAACCTTACAGTGTACAATAAAGACAACACGCCCAGAAGAGCCTACTACTCTACTTTTGTAGAAATAATGGAAACCTTTAAACTTGAAGGTTGGACTCCTTTGTTTACAGATGGTTCAAAATCCGCTTATAACACTTACTTTGCTGTAACCGAAGAAAATGGCACCTTGCTGAAAGCTGGAATATTATGGGAATTCTCATCAGTTTTTACTGCTGAAGCGATAGCCATCCTGATTGCTGCTAAAATGTCTCCGCATTTGACCTCTAAATTACTTATTTGCACCGACAGCCTTTCAGTTCTCCGAGCCGTCTCCAACTCAAACCACAATAGCAGGCTAATTAACAAAATACGGGACCTTCTTATAAAAAACCCCAACAGACTTAAACTTATGTGGGTGCCAAGCCACATTGGTATATCAGGGAACGAATATGCCGATAAAGCCGCAAAGTCTTGTAATAAATTACCTGTCTTCACGTTTGACATATTTTCGAGAAAGGACCTGCAAAGACACATTGACGAATTCATCAAGAAGAACAAAATTCTAAAAATTAACACAGATCTACGCACTCCTATCTACCCACCGTGTATATCCAGAGCTGCGGTATCAAATTTCATCCGACTTCGTCTGGGGCATACTTCCTTAACCCACCAACACATTTTAAGGAAAGAGAATCCCCCACTGTGTCCAATCTGTAACAGTGCGGTGACCATTTCACACTTAATTGGCCTCTCTACATGCAGTATCTCCAATAAAATCAATACCATCTTGCCTTCAAATCAAACTATTTTTTCATTTTTAAACATTATCAATATCGAAAATATTTTAAAAATCCATAAATATCTTACTATTAACAAATTAGCTATCTAAGCCAAACTTTGAGTGGAAAGCTTCTGCAGCTAGTGCTCTTTAATATTTAGCATATAATCTTTGAATTTTTATGTTAATAAATTATAATAATAATAATAATATGTCTTGCAAGAACTACCGAGGCATATCCCTGCTAAATGTCGCGTATAAGATCCTATCCAATGTACTGTGTGAACACTAATCGGCACGTACCAGTGTGCCAAGTTTTCACGCTAAGGCAAATCTTGGAAAAGACCAACGAATTTCAAGTCGAGACCCACCACCTCTTCATCGACTTTAAAGCCGCATACGACAGCATTCATTGTCTTGAGCTCTACAAGGCGATGGCCAAATTCGGGATCCCGGCAAAATTGATCCAGCTGTGCCGCGTGACGCTGGAAAACAAGCGGTGCAATGTGCAAATTGGGAACAGCTCCTCTGAACTATTCCAAACTTGCACCGGATTTCGGCAAGGAGATGCGCTGTCATGTGACTTCTTCAATCTAGTGCTGGAACAGATAGTGCGCAGGGCAGGTGTCAACACACGATAAATCTGTCCAGCTGCTGGGATATGCAGACGACATCGACATCATCGGTCGCTCCCAGCGTGCCGTTATAGAAGCGTTCACGGCAATTGAAGAAGAGGCGAAACGAGTTGGCCTTGAAGTAAATGAGGACAAGACCAAGTACCTGTTGTCAACAAACAAAGAAGCATCGGTCCACCGATGGACAAAACGTCACTGTTGGCATCAGTAACTTTGAGGTAGTTAGGGAGTTTACCTACCTCGGAGTAAATATCAACTCCACGAACGACCCCCTTTTAGGAGATTTGACGAAGACTTACCATAGGAAACCGCTGCTACTTCGGTGTGGCAAAACAAATGGGTTCAAAACCCCTATGCTCTTCAAAACTTTGATTCTGCCAGTTCTGCTATATGGAGCCGAGTGCTGGACGATAAGCACGAAAGCAGAGCACATGTTGGGCGCTTTCGAGAGAAAAATTCTTCGTCGAATTTTCGGTCTCATATGCGAGAAGGGCGAATGGAGGAGAAGATATAACCGCGAACTCTATGAGCTGTACCAAGATGTGGATGTAGTCCAAAAGCCAAAATACGTCGACTACACTGGTTCGGCCACATGGAGCGAATGGACAATAATGCTCCAGCAAAGAGGATCTTCGACTCACAGCCCCCAGGTTCAAGACGACAAGGAAGACCGAACCTCCGTTTTAAAGACCAAGCTATCGCAGCGTGCCCGGGATCGAAGAGAATGGAAGGCTATCGTGTCTCAGGCAGGGACTCTTCACGGGTCGGCAGTACGTTAATGAATGAATGAATAAATAGTTCTCTGAGTACCGGAATAACCGTGCTTGAGGTGCTCTGAAGCATGATCGGTATGATTCCGTCCAGGCCTGGTGATTTGTAAGGTGAGAATGAACCTATTGCCCACTTAATTCTCCTCTGAAATCAGGTCAGCTGGTAACTCATATTCTGTGTTTATACTTCTTACTGAGCTATCTACAGGTTGAGTTGCACTCACAGGGAAGTGGGTGTTAATAAGCAATTTAAGTGACTCAGAACAAGATTCAGTCCAATTGCTGTCGGGATCCTTAAGTGATCCAATAGCCACAGATTGTCTTGAGAGGATCTTCCTGAGTCTCGCAGATTCTGTAGTTCCGTTTATGTCATTACAGAAGCTCTGCCAAGACCGACGCTTTGCTTTTTGCGTCTCGCTTTTGAACCTTCTCTGACTGTCTTTATATCGACCCCAGTCTGCATCTGAGTTCGTCCTTTTGACAGCATTGAGGAGACTCCTAGTAGCCTCATGTCTGCCAGCTCTTTGTTCCACCATGGAGGTGATTTCTTGCACTTCCCTTTGGTCACGGGACAAGCTATATTAAAAGCATCTTTGAAGACATTTGCGACTTCCACGGCTTTATTATCTACTTTACTTACTATTTTATTGAAGACGTCCCAGTTGGTTCTCCTGGGATTCCTATACGGTTTATAAGAGTCACAAGAGGACCGCAGGACATATTCAATAATCTTGTGATCAGAGAATGATTCCACCTTTAGAACTTTCCAATTCTCAATTAAGAGAGAACTTGAATTACTTGCTAGGGTTATATCTATTACTTCTTGCCTATTTCTAACTACGAAGGTAGGTTCACTACCGCTATTAGCTATTATTAAGTTATTTTCTATAATGAACTCAAATAAGGACTCACCGCGGTGGTTAGTATCACTGCTGCCCCATTGCACATGGTGCGAGTTAGCGTCGCATCCCAAGATTAGGTACCATCCTTCGTCTCTAGCCCTCTGTACTAGTTCGCGGGTTAATGTGGATGGTGGGAGGGTGATCACGTCGTAAGGCATGTAGACGGCTGATAAGGCATGTGAGGGCCAGGGATCAAAATACGCCCCTTCGGTCTAGTGTACTCAAGCTGGTCCTTATTTTCGACTAGTCGAATGTCGGCCCATGGAGCCTGCGTACTAGAAACGAAGGATTTGAGCCAGTTAAGGGCGAACTCGTTGTCGCACCTTAATAGTTTGAACCCCTTGAAGGTGGTGAGCTGCTCGAAGAGGGGGAGGCTCCCTTGTTATTGACAATAGTGTCATTAACACGCTCCAAGATCCGCAGCTCCATCAGCCTCCATTGGTTCTTTGTTAATCTCTTTTCGGGGCTATTGAAATCGACAATCGCCACCTGAAGGTTGGGAGTGGGGTTGTCCCCTTTATCTCTTCTGCCAGCGTTCGTCGACCTAGTGTCTTTTTTTTACCCTTTGCCTTTCAGCGTGATGCACGCTCTATCCAGAGCCTCGCGTTCCATGTCCGTGTAGGACTTGGGGTCACGCTGCTTCAGCCGTTTAATTAGGCGAGTAGCATTTCTCCGCCGGTTACGGAGAGTTGTCCTCGTTTCGTCTTTTTGTTTTACTTTCGGAAGCATAATCTCTGTGCTTGACCCACCTCCTCGCGAGTAGCAGTGGCTCGTCATAGGATTAAGGGAGAATACAATTAGAGAAACTTTTTGGCCAAGGCATTTAATACAGATAGGAGTTGAATCTTTTTGTAGGAGATGTTGATGCCAGTTTAGTCTAAGCGAAGGCACTTAACAAATAACCGATCCTTATTGACATTAATGTAAAGGTGTTTATGGTTTTGCCAGTTGTAGAGGCGGTTTCTTTTTGTGCGAATATTGACTAGGGGTTGAAGGTCGATTTTGGAGTATGTGTTGAAAAGAAGTGGTGGTGTACGTATGCATTTCTTTGCTGTGGTATGCGGTTGTGGCTTGGGGTCACACATTATTATTCGGGTTCGGCTGTAAAGTTGGATGCCCAGCCTGGTAATAGTGCTTATTTTATGACTCTCCCATGCTCGTAAACAATCGAGAACTATGTTCTTTGCTCTATTTTGGAGTCATCCGGAAAGATGAATAGTCAACCTTGTGTCTCATGTTGCTTACACCTAATTTCAATTCCGTTTGGAAAACAGATGGTGTTTGTGTTTAATTGTATTAGATGAGAGTCAGGACGAAAGAGGAGCACTGAATTTTCTTTGTAGGATAAGGATTTAAAATTTTTTTTATTCGACACTGAAGAGTAACCAGGACAGGACAATATACACCTTATCTAATCAAAATCATGTGTACTGACTCTGAAACTATCACCGACCCCAATAAAATTTGTGAATATCTCGCCAAAACCTGGTTCGACTACTCCAGTGACTCTAATTTTTCCCCCGAATTCCTACATGCCAAAATTTCCGCAATAAACAACCCTACCCCTTTAAGCACTACTAGCTCCTCGGCAAAATAAATTGAAAAATCAATAAACCAGCTAGAATTTGATAGTTGCCTAGAAGCGGTGAAAGGAAAAACCCCTGGCTACGACCGAGTCTCCTACCCAATGCTAAGAAATGCCCCACTGTCCGCAAAACGAAGAATCTTAAGATTATACAATCTAATCTTCGACCAAGGCATATTTCCACAAACATGGAAAACTGCTGGCGTCGTCCCGATCCCGAAACCTAAAAAGCAACCAACAGATGCAAACGGTTATAGACCTATATCCTTGCTCCCATGCCTAAGTAAAGTATTGGAAAAAATTATATCCAGGAGACTTCTTTGGTATGTTGAAAAAAGGAAATCTGTTAAATCCAAATCAAGTGGCATTTAAACACGGGCGAAGCACGATGGATTCTTTACTTCACGTAGATGAATATGTTGCATCTGCACTCTCTGCAAAAAATCACGTCTCGATCCTTTCACTGGATTTCGAGAAAGCCTTTGACCGAATCGGCATCCATGTAGTCCAAAATAAACTCCTTAAATGGAAGGTCGGACCTAAAATATATTCCTATATAAAAGCTTTCCTAACAAACAGAAAGTTTAGGGTCAAAGCCCTATAATTGATGACGCCAAAAAAATCCTTAAGCGCAACAGAACATCGGGTAGAAGCTCCCTCATTTGCACCGACAGCCTCTCTACGGTTAATCCAATCCGGAACATGAACAACCGCACCTCAATCATCACAAAAATTCGGGATAACATCATCCGAAACTCACCGAATCTCCTTGTAGTCTGGATTCCTGGCTATTCGGGCATTCGCGGCAATGAACTAGCAGACATCGAAGCCCGTAATATCACCACACAACCAAACACAACATTGCACCCACCATCGAAAAAAGACCTCATCAAGCGACTTAACACATACTGGCATTTGAGGAGAAAACATTCTTGGAGAGAATACACACACCACTACTACAAGATTAATCCAACCGGCGTATCTTTCTCCTACCCAACAAACACCTCCTGCAAAATGAACAGGTGTTTCTTGAGGCTGAGACTCGGGCATACTCAATTGACACACAGTCATCTCCTCATGAGAGACAACCCTCCTACCTGTCATCTTTGTCAATCGGGCGCTGTCCTGTCAACCGAATATCTAATACTCGTTTGCCCTGTAGTCAATCATCACTGTAACAATTTATTTCACAAAAAACTCTTAGACCTATTACTAACCCCCTCTTCCCAAAATATTAAAGACGTCTACAAACTACTATTAAACCTTAAACTCGATAATTCCATCTAACTAAAACAAACATGTACCTTAAATCTAGCCGATAGCCCTGGTAGCTAGTGCTGTACCCTAGATATTAAGATGTAAATTTATTTATGTTTTAATGAATAATAATAATAATAATAATAATACATTTTTTTGTATAAGAATTGCTAGCTAACGTAGTTGTTATTGCCGACGGAATTACCTATAAAAACCTAGGCCAGATGATATTTTGCCTTAAACTAGAACTTGTGTAATATTTCATAATGTATTTACATGAACATTTAGTTTCTCACTGGCTTAACTTATATCGTTAGAAGGTGCAGCTAGGTGTTTTCTTAAATTGTTACAGTGTAGTTTCCATTTAAACAGTTCAGGTTTGAAGAACCGACGTGAGGGGGAAGACTGCAAGATTCACATGATGACAAATTTTGGCACCGTTTTTTCGTGTGGCCCAGAGATGGCAGTTAGGACAACGCATCGGGTTGGGAAAGTATTCCGACACTTTCACATTATATCATACAATGTTAAATGAACTTGGGTGGTGGAAGAAATCGAACGTAAATAACAGTGTTATTTACCAGTGTTTCTTAGGTTATTTTTTCTTATTTTTGAACTTATAAACATCGATTACACCCTAATCGACAGTTTGACAGAAATTAGGCAAATATTTGAAAGTGTTTTTTTTTTTTCACAAATAAATAGGTTAACCACTTGTGAGGATTAATAAATTACCATTGCGTAGTTGTGAGATGAACAACTGATATTGTCTATTGCTTTTTTAACTAGGGAACGATTGAGTAAAGATAGGCGTTTGTTTTGGTCTGTAAAAGAGATTAATGTAAATTCTGGGTTGTTGGAGGTGTTAGAAGAGGGGAATATAATTTGTTCAGTAATTATCGGATAACTTTTTTTTTGTTTTCTTTTTTTAATATCGGGTAGTTCAAGGGGCCATGATAAGTTATGTAGTTTTGTCACACTCACTAGCACTCTCGTTTCAAGGTTCGTAGGGAGCAAACGAGAAGAAAGAGAGGTAACGTGATTGATAGGATGAGAACACACAACCAAGAGTACAAACTGTTAAGAGATGTTTACGGTTTAAAGATCAGTCGATGACTGTTTTGTGAAATTATTTAAACAAATATGTATGTAAATTTTCTATGCCATTTTTTGAGGGTATAATATAGTGTGATGCATAGTTTGTAAGGTAAAAAATAAATGAGATATACTCTATAAAGTATATACATATTTACATATACATATTCGTGATCACGATCATAGAGACAACGATTGAGCCATGTACGACCGTACTTCCGTATGTCACCAGTTTTTGAGTCTTAATCTGGGCTTCTGAGAAATAGAAGTACAAATATAAAACCTTTTTTTTAAATCCGCCCATTGCCAGGCCCTCTTATTCATAACTTTACTATTTTGTATAAAAGCGAATTCTCGAAAGTCGTTCATACATCAGTTTGTCGGGCTATTAAGAGCTCTATAGTAGGGAGGTAAGGTATCATGCTATCCGTTCCAGACATATTGTAACTTCCTTATATATTATAAGTATTGAGATAGAGCATGGTTAATGCAAAAAATGGTATAAAAATATAGTAAATTAAGTTTTTTTGTAACATTGTACTTATATTATTATTATTTATTAAAATTACATGTTGATATGAAATATTTGACAAACCTAGACTACTATAGTTATTAAATGGTAATAATCGTTTTGTTAAGAAATTCAGTTATAAGCTCAATGTTTGTAATATGTACACATATACATATATATAATTGTTGTCTCTTAGTAAATCGTAAATAGTTTTGTTTTTAGATAGGTTTTTAATAATAGGGATATTACGGGGCAGTTTTTTAATATGTATACTAAATTCAAACTTGTGTTACAGAAGTCGGAGATTGGTGGGATGTTAGAAGGTGTTGATCCTTGTGTCCAAATCTTAAGCGAACGAAATGAGATATTTTGTGTTTAGGAACATTTATAAGGTATATAAATGAGCCTTTCAGAGTTAACTTTTTTGTAGTGATGGTGGTAAAGGCACCAATCATGTTTTAAATTAGATGTGATTTTTTGTATTAATTACTTGCACCTATACTTATAGGGCAAATATTGTATTCGTGGAAAATTTCAAACTCGAGATTTTAATCAAATTTGACATTCTGTCTGTCTGTCTGTGCTGGAGGCTACACCTAAACGGGTGGATGGATGTAAATTGAACTTTATATATGGTGTCGGTGGGATAATCCCTAGAGCTGAAATAGAATTTTTTGTCTTAGCCCTAATATAAACGGTGCTTTACTTAAGACCAATCTTACAAAAAGACAATTTTCTTAAAAAGGGCTCTAACGAGTTTTTTTAAATATTGGAACTAGTCTTTTAAAATTTTTCAAGCTGACATAAAACGATTTTGGTTAGCCAGCTTCCTAAAAACGGCCCAATTGATATTTTTCTATTCGTATACATATATAGACTGTGTTTATGAAGAGCTATAAGATGGCATACCACGTTTTTTTACTCAAAATCGTTTAAAACGGTACTTGACTTATAGCCAACTTTTGAAAAAAAGGACCGTTTTTGGGAAAACATCTTATAACCTTGCTTTACTTATAGCCAACATATTTCTCGTTCTTAAATGCACGCAAAAGTTATGGATGCATGTACAACTTTATGCGACCTAGTCGGACACTTAATTTTGTTAGGTCTAATTTTGTGTAGATATCAAATCGATACACAGGAGCATAATAAGCGAGGTTGTCTGCAAAATTTTTTAATTTCCAAATATGACAGCGGAATCTACATTAATTAAATAGGCGATTAGATAAGCTGGTATCAGGTATCGGATATAAGTTCGGAGTTGTTATTCGGATTTTTTAATTTTTTATTACATTAAGGACCGAGATACTATCTGAGCTTATTACATGTTAACCTCGCTGTTTCATGACAGTTTTAGTGTCTTGAAGAATCGCAATTGCTTCAGCTCGGTATCGGGTATCGTATCATTATCGAGAGATACGTTATAGATACTCCCAAAAAGTTGATATGTTTTGTTGTTCGTATTTTTCCTTCTATAGTTTGCTATTGTCAGTATATTGTCAGTATAGTATAGATTCCGGACTGATAGACCATGGAGAGTAGCGTGGATTAGTGCTCTAGTTTCGCCTTAGTGGGAGATTATTTTGTGTTGCTCTACGTATGGTAGCGATCGCAGATGGAATCTTCTTTGTATGTTTGTAGTCCATTGTGCTTTTTATATCGGTAACAATGCTTAAGTTTCTTGAGAACATAAGTTTGACAAAGAGTTTTAATGTAATCATATATCGTCGTTCCTCAATGCTTGATAGTCCTACTCCGACCAGAATGTTTTTAATGGGTGTGGTAGGAAAAGACTATACTTTTCCGGGTCTTTTTATGATACGTAGGTTTAATTATGGTAAGTATTGATTTTGTTATATGTGAGAGAGTGTTAATGTGTACATTACTTCTTTTACCTGCTAAGTATCTAATTATATTGGTTCTTGAAGCTAGGGATTTCCTTAATTCTAAGCAGTGTTGCTTCCAGCAGAACTTATTGTCAAAAACTAATCCTAGAATACTTAAATTATTCACATTAATATATTATTAAGACTAATATATACTTTTGGACAGTTTTGTTTTCTAAATATATGGAGTAGTTTACATTTTTGGATTGATAATTTGTTCACTAGAGATCATTGACCATTGTAGGATATCTTCTAAAGGTAATTTCAACAAGATTTTACATCTAACAATATCACTGATTTTACATAGTATATAAATATCGTCTGCGCATATGCAGCTATCCAACAGTCAACAGCAAAATCGAATTTATGTTGTCGAAAGTGATTATTAATAGGACTACCGATAGAGATGATTCTTGATGAATGCCGTTATGCAGTGGGTGGTTGGACAAATAAACATTGTCTGTTTTCATGCAAAATTTTCCGTCGGTTAAAAATGATTTATAATAAAAATTTTATAATTGTATATATTGCATCCAACTCCCCACTCCTTAAGTTTTTTAAAACAATGTGCTGATAGCGCTTTAGATACAAAGTAATCTATGCGAAGAAGTGCATCCACACATCCTCTGTTTACTTTAAATGTAACCTGATTTGGACTGATTAGTTTGTTTGTTTCAGTAAACCATTAAAGAAGCAACTGTTTTCTCTAAGATTTTGGATAAGCAAGGGCTGAGCGAGTCCGCTGGTCTGTAACCTTCGATGGTGGTTTTATTTTGTTTGATTTATGTATGGACAATATGGCAGCTGTTTTTAACTTAGTGGAATAGCTGCAGTGTTCAAAATGTAAAATATGTCTATTTTTAGTTTCGGAAGGGAGTGTTTATTACCAAAGGATAGGATATCCTATTTCTACCCGTTTTAGAATTAACTTTGTTAAGGGAAGTTTCGAACAGATTGTTTGTTATGTCGGACAAATTTTATGTGGTAACTGTGAAATTAAAAGTCGATTTTAACTTTTTAATTATATTTCTGGATACGGGTTTATCAGATACTCGAGGATTTTTACTTTGAAAATTGTTCAATCGGAGAAATCTGTTTTAAATCGGGGATTTAACCATTTTGTTTCTGTTGTCGGACTAATTGTCAATGTTGTGATTATCGGGAGATGGTCACTATTATGTACATTGGCGAGCAAAACTAGGTACATAATTTCAAATTTTTTAGTTTTATGAGGATAAAATGAATGTCTTGTCAACTGATTTTTATGAAATTGTTAAGATATTTTATTACAAAAAAAAAGAGATATAAACGAATGAAAACGCATAACTACAACGTCTTAATCAGAAAGAAATGCAACGGAAGAGAGAATACAATACTTTTAACAGTTAAATTAGTTAAATTACACAATGATTTTAATTTTTAAACTAAATTTTCGGTAACAAGGGACATTCCATGTATTTGATAAAGGAAAAACACATAGCATGCATAGTTAATGATAACTACTGCATTTTATAACACTCCTTTTTAAAGTAAATTTCATTTTGTTTACGCGAAAAATTAAATTTTTTATTAAAATTTTTATCACTATGGCGCTTATTTTAGAAAAGTGTTATTTTCGATTTATACTTTGTTGTTTTTTGCAAAAGTATATATTATGTCGAGACATATATACAGCCTTGGCCAAATGTATTAGGCACCCCCTGAAATTCTCTGTATCTACAAAACACAAAAGTTTAAATGAAATAAAAGGATGCAGATATGATAAATAATTGATTTGATTGATTATTATTAATATTTAGTTGGGCCTCCTTTGGCTCTTTTTACTGCAGAGATTCTTTTGGGCATAGTGCTGACTAGCTTCCGACACTCTTTCGAAGTAATATTACTCCACTCTTGCTGTAACACATTTTTGAGTGCTTCTTTCGATGTAATCTAGTGCTCCTTGATCCTACGCTTTAGAATACTCCATAGATATTCTATGGGGTTGAGATCTGGGGACTGCGCAGGCCACACGAGGAGGTCTATGTTGTTCTCCTCAAACCACCTCATAGTTAGGGCTGATTTGTGACAGGGTGCATTGTCTTGCTGGAATTGCTGGAAAATGTTGGAAAAGGAAAGTTGAAGTACATTTTTCAACACATTTATGCAGTGTGAGGAGTCCATCCGAACATCACACAAATGCATTTCACCCACACACCGCTGGCAGCCATGCATCCCCAGATCATAATACTGCCTCCACCATGCTTAACAGTCGGTACCACGCATTCTGGTTTGTACTCTTATCCAACCCTTCGTCTCACAAGTCACACCAGGGTTGCCAAATATCAGAAAAAAAAAAAAAAAATTGTTTTTTTTTAAGTAAAATTCATCAAAATGAGTTACATTTTTTGATGTTTAAGTTTAAAGTGATCCATAACCTAGACGTACCTCAAAGTTAGATTCATCTGACCATAATATTTTGGACCAATCTTCTTCAGTGAAATGCACATGTTTTTTCGCCCATTCGAAGCGCGCCTTCCTGTTTTTTTCTGAAAGCCAAGGCTTCTTCTTTGCTTTTCATTCCTTAAGTCCAGCTTCCCCAAGTCTTTTTCTAACGGTTTTTGAAGACATTTTTTTTCCCCGATCCTTTGACAACTCAGAAGCATCCTCAGATGAGGATTTCTTCCGATTTTTGAGCGTGGATCGTATGGAAAGTAGGTCCTTCAAAGGCGTGGAAATCTTTTTTCTTCGCAATTTACATGCGAACTAGTCTCATTCTTCAAATAAAAGCTGTATTTTTATACGCTCTGCCAGACTAAGTTCACTTTTTTTTTGGCATTTTGAAAGAAAAATTAATATAATTTATAATTATGAACAATAGAATGAAAATTGATCACGCGTCTGTCGATTTCGAGCAATAATGAAAGGGGTGCCTAATACATTTGGCCAAGGCTGTATATATATATTTATTGACGAACTAATTGAACTTTCAAGAGAAGTTTTCTTTCTTATGAATTTTGGATTTCATCTTATATTTCTAATGTATCTATTGATTACAATATGAAATGTATCTTAATGTATCTAGATTTTATTGAGAGATTGACTGTATTGGTTTTGTATATGTACCACAATTAATTGGATGTGGCGAACATAATCGTATTGCAATATATTTACTGGGGTAAGATAATTTTGGCGAGAACTGTGTTTTAGTTCATTCAGACTCAGATTGGGTCCATTGTATATATGTACTTCTAGGCGGATTGCCTTTTTTAAGCAATGGTTCGATATGGTTCATTTCTCTCAGTTTGGTGGCTGCATTTGCTGTAACTGTATACTATATACTTACATAAATACCGAACTCTTCCAAATCGACGAAATTATGTGGAGATCAGGAAGCAGGGATATTTTATATGCATATTGGCATATACACATATAGATTTATGTACATTTGTATGCAAATTTTGTAGGAAAACCACGGATTGCTGATCTTTATTCAAATCATTATCAGCACAATAGACAAAAGTCATATCCGGATAAGAAAATGCTGTGTTGAATTCATTTTTCACTATAACTTGACCCGACAGGTCTAAAGGACTCAGGGTCTAGCGTTTCAAAATCATGAATGTTGTGTGTGGTATATTCTTTACTTTATTTTTAATGCTCCATCAGAAATTTGTTCTTTGAGAAGTTTTCCCATGACAGTTGTACTTTCGGATGTTTGTGAGACGCTCCGACAGATGAGACCGTGATAAATATGTTAGACGTTGACTGGGGATTGAACGTGGAACCCCCTGCATTAACCACTTGAGCCACGGGCCTCATCAATAAATGGATTTATCAGTTTGGAAGTCGATCGAATTATTTGCGGATAACTAACACAATTTTCCGGCAAAGGACGAAATTTGCTTTGGTTTGAAGTGAAATAGGCTTATAACGGATCAACCATTAAAAAAAAACTCATATCTTACCTCGTGGGTGGTATCGAATTTGATTCGAAGGAATTACATATGTCATGGTCAAGGGTTCTGTACGGTGTGTCTTTAAAAATTATTCAAAACTCAATAACAGCTCTTTCTAATGTGAACAATATGGACGCACTGAAATTTGGTGCCAACTATTCGGGATTTAGATTTTAGATGGCTAGTTTTAAATGTATTTCTTTTGAGTATGCAATAATCTTCTTCACCTCGAACGTATTTGAAAACCAGAAAATACGTTACAAACAGAAAACATTACTACTGTAGTATTCTACAGTTATTTAACGGTCGAACCAAATTTCCAATGCACAATATTGTTCATAAAAATACAAAAAATCAATTTTTCATATTTTTCTGAGAGGCAAAGTCAAAATAACACACACACACAATTAAAACTCGTCTTAATACAACGAAGCAAAGCTGTACATCCCTATACTACTACTAGACTTATATTGTTGCCTAGCAACACAAATTATTAATAAAGAAAAAATTCATAAAGAGCTACACACTCTATAACCAGCCAGTTTGCTACCAAGGCAAATACTGAAAATAATTTTGAATAGAATATTTCAAAAACATACATATTTTAATTTCGAAAAATAAATTGTCTATCTTTTAACCGATTTGGTTGTTCTCTAAAAAAAATCTGCAGTCTTTTGTTATATGACAAAGATAAGGAGACTCCCGTCGCGGAGTTCGGCTATATTGCTATTCTTTATTTGACATATCAATAGCTTTTAAAAGGAGGCAATGGCTAAAAGATGGTTGTGCCCTTGTCAGGCAAAAGGTAAATGTCACACAGCAAACTGAAAAAAAACGATGTCGACGATAGTCGGCGACTGCAACTTTTTGTAGACTAAGTTCTATTGCAAAAAACCGCACATGTACATAAATTTTAAACTTTGCCTTTTATAAACGTAGTGATGATGTGGATGATATAGTGAGTGAATCGAAAATGCTTTCGATATTTTTATTATTGTTTGTGTGCTCAAAATCTTTTGTACACACAATATTATCTAGATACCCTTATGCTTATTTTTTATAGTTTCTTAAATACTTTGTCCTTTCCCATAATAATAAAAACTTCTGCTTTTGAATATACTTTCGTCACTACAACGTAGAAGTAGCCTACGTCCAAAAAGCGCAGAATCCGATTGTGAACCCACGGAACACAAATGTGAAGTTTGAAGCAAGTATTTGCAGCCATTTAGGCAGGCGTTCGTACACATGGAATTACTTCTCCATCATAGTAATGTGAAGTTTGATTAAAATTTCGAGTTCGAATTTTTTCATATACAAATGTATGTACATACATATGTACATGTGTACATAGGGCAACTAGGTAATCAAAATGTTGCTATAAAAGTATGTACTACTGCTGAATTTATTGTAAATATAGTTTGATTTTAAAGAAAATGAAAATGGAGTTAGCAAATTCTGTGTTCACAGATGTAACTCTGGATTTCTTAACTTAGCGCTGTTACTAACTTCTTAAAAGTGAGCGAGTTATCCGAGAGCGGGATGTGCATAATTTTGAAAAAAGTAAAGTTTTTGCGACTCTGAATAACTTTATGAGGTTTCACGAATGCTTTTCTACGTTGCAAACTGTGTATAAAAAGTACCTGAATTGTGAATATATGTCTACTTTTTCACTTATTTTTGAAGCGATCTTTTAACTTTTAAAATAATTTTTTTTAATTCAACTTGGCTAGAAATATAAAAGTTTAGTACGGGAATATTTGGATAAAACTGGATTGGAAGCGATGCCTTCTGACCATCAGCGCAGAAAAACGACGAGGTGGTACCCATGGACATGGATTAAAATGGCAACTCCATTCATAGTCCCGATGTGCCATGCATATCCACATTCTCTCCTGGGAGAGACAATCACTGGCAACGATGGATACCAATTGCATCACTACTATCACCAGATGTCAATGGCAGAACAGTCGCAATGAAAGTGAAAAGGAAAGATTCTTGGTGGGCAACACTTGAATTGTTCCATATCATCTTCTTCTCTCCAATGTATTCAAAAGACATAACAATGTTCAATCCTGCTATTTGTTGAAGTTCATCATATATGTACGTATACATATAAACGAACGCCATTCGACTGTTCTACATTTGGCGGGAAGCCTGTCAGCGAACTTCATATGAAGGATGGGATCCCCAAATAGGCACTGATATTGATCGGATGATGCCCTGAAATGTGTGAAACCCATTTTCCGTGTAAATAAAATGGATTGAATTCAATTTAATTCCAAAAGATTTTCATTCGTTCAACGGAGAGGCCCGACTTTTCAAAGAGTCATTAATAATTTACTCAATTTTAGGCGGAACGAAATTCGGCGGGTACTGGCCGACCGAATAAATATGTATGTACATATTTTATCTTAATGATCGGTTTCGGTTTCAACCAAAAATATTAAGTTCTTGCAAAGTAATGTAATAGGGCAAGTATTGCTTTCGTGAAAAAATTCGAATTTGAGATTTTAATCAAACTTGACATCACTATGATGGAGAAGTCCAATAAAGTAGGTCCGGCAATTCCGTCTGTTTGTCTGTCTGTCTGTCTGTCTGTATATGCGACTGCAGCCTAAACGGCTGGACGGATTTGCTTCAAACTTCATATCTGTGGTCTGTGGGATAATCCCTAGAGGCGAAATTCGAATTTTCATTCTAACCTCAAAATGAAGGGTAGTTTACTTAAGGCCGATTTACATTTAAAATCGATTTTCTCGAAAACGGCTCTAACGATTTCGATAAAATTTGATATGTAGGTTAGTTTGGGCATATGCTATGAGGTGGTTTTTCACGAAAAATTCGAATAACGTTAATATTAAAAATAAGCTGTTTCTCGGGTATTTGTTCGGCGATTGGCTACGATTTGGCTACGGTTCATCCTTACGTCATTTGAGGCTACGTCTACATTTTAGGGTTTTCTTTTCATAAAAACAAATTGATTTTTATGAAATTTTGCTTGTAACATCCAAAAAACTTCAAAGATATCGCTGCAGTCTTACAAAAAATGCGGTGCTGCCACTGCGACTTTACAAAAATTACATAGCAGAGAGGGTAGAGCATCACTACGGATTGTAGCTTTTTTATAATTTTTTTTATTTGGAAAGAAAAAGTAACCTTTGTCTACCGTACTTTTTTTTTACAGATATATTGAAATATTTCGCAGTTCACTGGCAGAAATGCGACGTCAGTCTGGAAACCGCCCTGGACCTTACGATATTAAGGATAGAGGGGGTTTACGAAATCGTGATGATTTTGGAGGAGGAAATATGAATATGCTTCGTGATACAGGTAAATAAATAAATAAAAAACATATGTACATATGTACGTACATATGTGGTATATGCGTTCATGCACATATGTGTGAATAACGACTTAAATATAATTGCACTTGGATTTAAAATATTATTGTAAACAATTTAAAAAATCTAATTTTGATCAAGTTCAGCATTAATGTAAGACTGCTGCTACGTACATATGTACATATGAACAGTTACTCACTTGAATTTTCGGGGTAATAATATGGAAAACTAAATTGGATATAATCTAATAGGTCATAATTATGACTGGAAAAATATATGAAATTGGTAAAAGTAATTATTTAAATGTAACAAAATTTCACTCAAAAAATACATATATTCAGGCAAGCAAGTCAATACATATATTCCTGAAATATGCGTTATTCACTTGTTGCTTGAATTATTATTTTTGTAGAATCCTTTTTCGAAATTTTCTGCGTAATTCAAATGTTTTGGTTACGTTGTCTAAATTAAGCATTACAATGGGTAGAAAAGGCAATAATGCTAGACTTTTGGGATGACGCTGGGTTTTGCGGTAAAAGCGAATTTAATGTTTTTGACAAGACGGCAGGACATACTTAAGTATGGAGAAAAAAAAAGAAGCTCGGTTATGGTTTGGGGGTGTATGTCGGTGAAGGGAGTTTAGTCTTCATCGATGGAATAATGGACAAATTTATGTACTTGTGGATTTTAAAAGGTTATTCAAAGAAGAGTGCACAAAGCTTGGGAATAGGAGAGATTTTTAGGTTCTATCAAGACAATGATCCCGAACACACCTTATAACTTAGACATGGTTGCTTTATAACTGTCTAATAGCCCTTAATCGCCAGACATGAACCCCACGGAACTACGAAAACACCACATCACCAATAAGGCCTAGTTTAAAACGATTCTCCAAGACGAATGGGACAAAATCAAAGAAACAACTACTAAAAAATTGGTGTTTTTTTATACCTCGAAGAGTTTCTACACAATGAAAATGGTATCCTACAAATTAGTAATTAATTATCTTTTTTTTTTGCTTTTTACTTGCACCTATACCTATAGGGCAAGTATTGCATTCGTGAAGAAAATCGAACTCGAGATTTTAATCAAACTTGGCATTACTATGATGGAGAAGTCCAAAAAAGTATATGCGACTGCAGCCTAAACGGCTGGACGGATTTGCTTCAAACTTCATATCTGTGGTCTGTGGGATAATCCCTAGAGGCGAAATTGAAATTGGTAGACAATGTTGTTAGGTAGACAAAGGTCCTTACTACCTTCAACTAATTGCTGTCGATTGTGATGTGCTGTCTAATTCGTCGATGTTGTGTGTCCCTTCTTATTGACAGCATATACTTGGTTTTGCCCTCGTTTACCGCTGAACCCATTTTGAGAGCTTTCGTTTCAATACTAGCACCTGTGGCAGTCCGCTGGGTTCTGCCAATAATGTCAATGTCATCGGCGTAAGATAGTAGTTGCACAGACTTTTGAAAGATTGTGCTCATGGTGTTGGTTTGTGAGTTAAGCACAATTCTTTCTTTATGTTAAAGAAATAACATGACAGCGCGTCATCTTTTCTGAATACTGTTTTTTTTGCATGAAAGGTCTCGGTGGAGTGTGAAGATTTGGTCAGTTGTGGACTTTCCTGGTCAAAAGCCACACACCCAATCAGGTTGTTATCGAAGGGTTGGAGACGTTCACATAGAATGGCAGATAAGATCTTATATGCGATGCTAGGAAGACTGATACCTCTGTAATTGGTGCAATTGAGCAGGTCTCCTTTTTTGCGGATCGGGGAAACGGTGCTAATATTCCATTCATCTTGCATACACATCATTGGCCAGAAAACTGTTTCAACGATTTCACTCAAATTTCATATTTGGACTAATACGGAGATATGTCACAAGGTACACTATGTTTTGCCCAAAATATGTTATAATTGTACTTATCGCCGATACAGCTGAAAGGCTATTAGCTTGAAAATTGCTTAAACGATTTTATATAAACTTTTAGATTAGATTAAAAACGTTAAATTCTACCTAGTCTAGTCATAAATATTGATACACAGAAAAACTTATGCCAAATGAAAACACATTGATATTTTTCAAAACAAATAATACGTTTTATTTGTTAGATCAATAACTATAAGTTAAGGAAGACATCATTTATGACGACCTGAGACGCGCTGGCCAATCATCACTTGAATTATGTACCTCATTCACTGCCTTGGAACAAAACCACTTAACGTACTTTGCTTACTTTGCTTATACCCTTATCAAACTTATCAAAAATACAATTTACAGAAAAATGGGTCAGTTGATATTGCTTTATTTTCACATAAAGGCTAAACATATAGCGCCGCTTTATATGTCCCTTATTTAGCTGCATGTGCTTGCTGCCATTCTTCGTCAAACTAAGGGTTTCTTGGTGGTGGTCGAGTGAAACCCTGCACGACAATTGTGGTACTTTTGATGTCATGTTGGTAGCGTTTTCACTGGTCTTCGACACTTGATGCTGGCGGTATAATATTCGTTAAGAGATTTCGGGATACGCAAGCGGTCTCTTGCGGTTGCAGCTTGTATTCCTTCTATGTTATAGGGATTGGGATTTCCGCATTCGTACCTTGGGTGCAACATGGTAATGTTCGATTCGATGTTAGCTGGTCGGAAGGTCCCATAGTGTCCGTATCCCCTTCTGAATATTGAAATGAGGAAATCGTGTGTTTGCTATAGTGACATTTTGCCCCGCCGCAAAGTCTTCGGTGGGGGCATGTGCGCATATTGGATTTATGTTGACAAATTAAGCCTTGATGCGGATTGTCATAAGGCACTCTCTTACATGTCGAAAGCTCAAGACCGTAGTAGATGTCATAGTTTTTCATCCTCTTTTTGGCTAGCTCATCTCATCGCACTTCTTACACGTGGTTTGTTAAGGGTAGGAACATTACACTTGCAGATTCGAATGTCACTGCCCTTGTTTTGTTTCCTGGTCATCCTTATCCGAGGCTTTGTTTTGCTTCTTATGTATTTTATCGTACACAATCACCAACTTGGAGGTCCAGTTCCCCTTTTGTACAGTTAGGACAAGAGGCCGGGAACTAAAACAATAAGAAAAAATATAGGATAAAAGCAATACCCCAGTCATCAAAATAATAAATCAAAAACAAAAAAAATTGCAAGCGTAGGGAAAATTGTGTGTGCCTACATAGTGCAGTGGGTAAAAGCAAAAAGAAGTATGTAAGCGCGGTATTGTCAAATAACGCTGAGCAAAATAACGCCGAAACACTTTCCAGTTTTCATGTTCGGTCTTATTTCACGTTGCTAATTTATAAATACATCCAGATAAAGATTCTTAACTGTTTTTAGATTTGCATACCTGAAAATGTACCGCTGAATGGATTCACAAATATTTCAAACACATTCAACATTTTGTTTTCATTTTATTTTATGTAATAAAGTTTTAGTTATTTAATTAATTTTGAGTGACGGTAACCTATGTTAATAACTTGGAAAATGGTAGTTTAACAATATACTTTGGTGGTACTTTGAACAACTTGAACAAATTCAAGTTCTTTTGCCTTCTCTCTGAACTCAGCTTTATTTCACAATGTTCACCGTTTTGTCACTTTGTCATTGTGAAATAACGCCGAATACCAAACTTCGAATTTCGCTCGGCGTTATTTCACTGCTCCTGTAAGCGCCAATGTTTTGTGCTGTCATAGATTTTATCTAAAGCTTCTTGGAGTTTTTCAGCTTAAATAGCCGTATCGTCCGCGAACGTAGCCACTACGGTGCCTTCACCTTATGCCATGAGTGTACAGCAAAAAAAAAATAGGACTAAGGACAAAAATAAATTTTGTTCAGCCCATTGCATTTCAAAAAAAAAAAAAACTTTTATTTGGCCTGGCAATCTGTTGTCAAGGTAGTACTCTATTTTATATCAGTGTTCCGGCAGAACCCGGCTTAGCTTGTATTTAAAGCGTCAAGATGTCAAGAAAAACGTTAGAGTTCTTTTTACTTGCACCTACATACGCATATACATACAGAGCTGTTCAAAATAATAGGGAAAACGAAAAGCCGAAGTATTTTTGAGGATTGTAGTAAATATTTGAAACCTAATTGCAAAATATCAGTATACGTTAATTAAAACACACAATTTTTAATATATATCACTTAGTTCTTTTTTATTTTTCTTATTGTTTTTTAATTTTTTCATTATGTTACTGAAATTACTGCAAATTATGCTGTTCAAAGTAATAGGGAAATTCAAAGTAAATATTCGTTTTTCTCAAAATTAATAAAATAAGATTAAATATTTGTATAAGGTTGTTGGTATCTTTCACATAAAACGCAAATGTTAAAAGATTAATATCCGGAATGACCACCTTTGTTCTTAAGGACAGCATTTATTCGACCAAGCATGGAATCTATGAGTTTTTGGCACTTACTCACAGGAACGGCCTTCCAATAACTTTCAATTGCAGTCCATAGGTGACAGCAATGTCTGTGTTGCCAAACTCTTCAGTTCCGCCCATAAATTCTCAATGGGATTGAGATCGGGGGACTGAGAAGGCCATGGTAACACCGAAGCTTGATAATTGCTCAACTAAGCACTCAACAATTTCGATGAGTGCTTGGGATCATTCTCATGTTGGAAGTGCCGTCTTAAGGGCATATTCTCCTCAGCATACGGTAACATCACATCTTTTAAGATATCACGATTAACCTCCTTGTTCATGATGTGTTTTATTTGGATAATGGGCCCAACACCAAACCAAGAAAACAGCCCCACACCATGACCATCCCGCCTCCATGTTTTACGGTTTTTTTTGTAAACCGGAAATGGAAATCTTTTCCCTAAGACCGCCGAACATTTCTCCCACTGTCAGAACCAAATGCTTTCTAAAAGTCGATGCAAAATTCTTTCTGGCTCGTATGTTTCTTCTGCTTAGCAGTGAAAGTTCCACGAGCGATTCTTCGAGGTAGGTCATTTTCCAGGAGCCTTCTTCGGACAGTTGGGGCACTCACTATGCTACCAAGGTCAGCGGCAATTGCTCTTGATGACAAGAAGGAGTTTTTTTGAGAGTCCTCAGTGGGAGTCGTTTTTCTCGACCTACCTCTTGTTTCTTGTGCTGGGATTTTTGAAAGTGCATTGAAAACGAAGTTGATCAACCTTTCCAATGCGTTTGCAATCAATTTTTAAGTCTTTCCTTTGTCTCGGAGTTTTGTTTTATAACGCGACCTTCTTCATCTGACCAATGCCTATTACGTCCCATCTTTTAAAAAATTCACAAAAGCATTTGTAAAATTACGTACAGTTTTCACGTACAGAATAAGAAATAATTACATTTTCACTGCTTTTTAATAAAAATATCAACAAACAAACGAAATTCCCTATTATTTTGAACAGCCTAGAAAACACTTGTTGTACATTTTGCACCGCAGTATCAACTACACAAATAATTAATTGACTAAAATACCGTCGAAGGAAAGCTAATGCAACTGTGTACATAACGGTACTAATAACTGTTCGAAAAGAAGATCCAAAAAGGGCAAAGGAAGAAAAATAGCGATTGGCAGTGAAATTCCCTATTATTTTGAACAGCTCTGTATATAGGGTTGGACTATGGAGCAATGGGTTCGAGGTTCGAATCCCAGTCGGAACTCCTAACTCCTTTTCCTTTCCACCTCTCGCCAGCGTCTGACAAACATCCGAGAGTACAACTGTCCTAAGAAAGCTTCTCAAATAACAAATTGCCCTTCGGATACGGCATTAAACATAAAGCCCCTTCCATTCGTGTAAAGATTATAACACGCACAACACGATTGGCTGTGAGAAGCTAGGACCTGAGTCCCATCGACCGGTTGCGCCAATTATTTTTTTTTTTTTTATTGGTTTCGTAAAAAAAATCGAAATTGATATTTTAATCAAACTTGACATTACATTGGGGTAGTCGAAAAAAGTGAGCTCGTCAATTCCGTCTGTTTGTCTGTATGAGCAGCCTAAACTGTTGGACGGATTTGCTTCAAACTTCATATCCGTGCCGTGGTCACCTCGAGACGGAGAGGAATTTTCATTCTAACCTGAAAATTAAGGGCCGATTTCAGTTAAAATGGACTTTTTCAGTTAAAAGGATTGTACCCTTATAGTATTAAGATGCAAGTACGTACGACCCAGTCGTCCACTTTATTCCTCTAGAACTTTTTCAATTTCATCGGTTATTCAACAAACCTAGTCAATTATGAAGTACTTGATTCTAAATCCGAATTGATAGTCAATTATAAGACGTCTTACATCAATGACCAGTTGGATACCTTTGAATAGAGCCTTTCAAATACTTTTAATGTTACGTCTGTACGTTTTTTTGACTTCTGCTACCTTCCACGCATCTGAAACGCGTATCATCTAAAAAACGCATAGCAGTCTAAGTAGGAGTTTAATTGGTGCTTTTGCAAAGTCAGAATTGCCATACTTCTATGATCATCTATCAATGCATGACCATCAGATGGTTAAACGTTTCCTCCATGTGTTTGGCAAAAATATCGGCCCATTCTTTGTCATCTTTCGCCCACTCGGCATTGTCTTTTCTGATTGGTGGTGATTGTATTTGTGGGTTTTTGGCTTTTGATAGTTTTCCAGAGCAAGTAATTTATATTCTTTTCGACTGCTGAGCCTTCAAGATAAACTTGAATAAAACTCGCTATTTTTACTTGTTTAAATCTCGAATTTAAGCTAGGCCCAAAATAATTATATTTTTATTTATTTAAATCTCGAATTCTTTTTTAAGTTAATTACTTAAGTAGTTTTTGTCCCATTTTGTTCTCCTGTGTGGGATATCTGGAAAAATATATAGAAAAAAAAACAGAAAATTTACTTAGACCATGTCGAGTGCGACCCTCCTGAACCAACCCGTTTACGTTATGAATTTTAAGGTGGTTTTAGGGGGCATGTTAATATGCTCGCTGTTTTGAGATTGAATAAGCTCCTATAAGGCTCAGTGATACCATATATTTATTTCCGCCTGGAAAACAGTCGCATGGTTGGGGAGTTTTATGGACCGGGCAATCTGTGTTACCTCTGAAAAGATTCCTGAGCCTGTCTTTGACGCATTCATGAAGATGTATATACAGGCAGTGTTGATGAGCCCACCATTCGTGGAGAGAAATTTGGAGTCAAGGATGAGTTCAAAATCTGCGTGGGGTAGGGCAGTGGGATGTATTCGGAGGAAGCGGTCACATTAGACTGGTACTTTGTCCGGTATATTAGTCTCTCCACATCCCAGTTTGTCGTAGACGAAGGGTGCTTTTTTCGCTATTTCTTTTGTGAAAATATTCAGTAGGCATAGCCCGAGCATGGTTTCAAAGGCAGCAGTGGAAGTAGTCATAATTGCGGTACTAGTCCCTATACACGCCAGTCCTTGGATTCTTAATAGGACTTTCAGGTTTGTGGCTTTTGCGGCGAGAGGGCATCAGATTAGGCATCAATAAATAAGAATTGGTCATAATATGGCAGTATACATCCAGAGGATGGTGGCATGTTTGGGGCTCCACTTCCTTTCGAATATTCCGCTGCCGCGGCAGGTCACCAGACCAGATATATGTATAAGAATTGGTCTGACTATGGCAGTAAACATGCGTGGATGGTGGTGAGTTTGGGGCCCATTTCCTACCGAATATTCTGCTGCAAAAAGCTATCGAGGTCTTCTCCGTCCGTTCGAATATATTATCCTTCCAATTCAACGTGCGATCCAGTATGCACCCAAGATATCTAGCCTTGTTTGATATTTGGAGTGGTATTCCATTTAGACTTGAATACTCGAGATCGGGTATATTTCTCTTATTTGTGAATATGACAAGTTCGGTTTTCTGAGCATTAACTCTGAGACCGCATCGTCTGGCCCATCTATTTAAGGCGTTCAGCAATGTTTGTAGTATGTCAACGATCGTGGGAAAGAAATGTCAGTCAGAACAGCAGCACAAGCAGCCAATGGAGATCTGCGTGAGCCACGGAACGAAGCACGCATCTGAGCTTTGAAGCATCGTATGAAAGATCCCGTCAGGTCCTGGCGACTTGTACGAGGAGAAGGTATAAATGGCCCAAGCTACTTTCATGTCATGAATTATCTATTCGGCCAATTGTTGGTTGATTGGTGTCGTTGAGTTGTTGACCCTTTCGGTGGGTTGTGGATAGCTGAAAGAGCAACCGGGGAAATGTGTGTGGATGAGTTCCTTCAGAGTATCTAAACAGAATTCTGTCCATGTGTCGTCTAGTTTTCGAAAGGGAACCCGGAACTGTTTGGACCTTTGATAGAACTTTGCTAAGTTTGGCGGCGTCTTTGTTGTGTTCGCTACAAAAGTTTCTCCAGGCTGCTCTTTTGGCTTATGTAGTTCTGTTTTGAAATCTCCCTCTACTTTCTTTGTAGCTGTCCCAGTCATTGGGATTCCTTGTGTTTTTCGCTACGTTGTACAGCCTTCTTGCTTCTTTACGTAGAGATGTCAACTCGTCAGATCACCATATGGGGTTTTTTTCTCTTATGTCATTAAATAGGGTGCAGGATATCATGAAGGCATTTCGGACACCTATACTGAGCCAACTTACTTCAGATTCTATCTCAATGGAGTTTAGCGGGGGCATGGTGTTTGGTGTTGTCGAGCTGGCCATAGCACTATTGAATGCCCCCCCGTTTGTCCTCTTGGTTTACGGTAAGGCTTGGGGGAGAGGGTCGTGTATTTAATAATGAATTGGATTAGTCGGTGATCGCAAGAGGAGGTGGTGTCTGAGATTTTTCAGTTAGTGAATTCTATGGAGTCCAAAATAGATGTCAGGGTAATATCTATGACCTAGTAACAAAAGTGGGTTCTGACCATCTATTTACTGCACATAGATTGGACGCTGCTGCTACTCCACTGAATGTCGTGGGAATTCGCATCGCAGGCAATCGAATTCGTAGGTGGTAGGTGGTAACGTGGGGCTGTCCTGTGCCAGGTATACCGATGTGATTATTAGTGGCTTGTTATTGGCACTCTCAAATCTGGTGGTCATCTGGTCATGGTCGCTGTGGATAGGGTTAAGGAAGAGGTTAATATTTATTTTTCTTAGGATACAATTCAGTGGGCGCCGTGGCTCAGTGGTTAGTGCGTTGGACTATGGAGCAAGGGGTTCGAGATCGAATCCCAGTCGGGGAACACCTAAAAGTTTTTCACGGCCCCACCTCTCGCGAGCGTCTGACAAACATCCGAGAGTACAACTGTCTCGAGAAAGCTTCTCAAATAACAAATTGCCCTTCGGACACGGCATTAAACAGTAGGCCCCTTCCTTTCGTGTAAAGAATATAACACGCACAACACGAATAGTTGTGAGAAGCTAGGCCTTGGGTCCCATCGACCTGTTGCGCCAAGTATTTATTTATTTTTAGGATACAATTCCGAAGTTTACTAGTTGTTGGGCCCTTATTATAGAACAAATAATATTCCTTGTAGTTTAACCCGCTGATTCTATTATTCTTGGATTAGGGTTATGTCTGTTTTCTTGAAGCAGGAAAGATACGAGTTTGGCATTGGCCAGCTTGCTAGATGAAGGTTAATTTAAATTATCTTCATCATTAGAACAGTTATCTGGCATAGGTGCCACCCCCGATTTTTGGAAATAGAGTTCCTTCATTTTCTCCGTCAGCCAACGCAAGCTGTATTCGTTTTGGCACGCGAGAATACGGAAGCCCTTTAGATTTGAGAGCGGGCTTTCATTGTGCTTGTCACAGAGCGCTGTTGAAATTCGGTCCATAAGGGCCGTCTTAACAAATGCCCATTGCTCATCTATAAGTTTGTCCGCAACTGTAGCAGTAGCGGGGGTCGCAGGACTGTTAGTCCTTGGTTTTTTATTCCGGATGTTGGCGGTATGGTGCCTGGTTCTCTTGGCTCTCAGGTCTGACCCAGCTGCAGGGAGGCAGGAGGAGGCAGGCTCATTTTAGTCACTATCGATTTCGAGGACTGAGGCCCTCATACATAACTTAACATACATACCTCCGCACCGTTCTCTTCGTATTTTTTAACCTCTTATTGTTTGATGATTTATTTTTATTTAAGTTTTTTTGAGGCCCTGTCGCCTTAGAGGGGTTTGATGTGGACGAGGCCATTTCAGGGACTGCGGTTCTGGCGGTACGATGCCTTTGGCGAGTTTTTGGGTGCTGTGGGCATGGAAGTTGTGGATTTGCATTATTTTTTTTAGTTACCTTACTGTCGTTGCTCGAACGCGAGAGGTGGTCCTAGTCTTCTTCAAGTAGTGCACGTTCCACCAACGAACCGATACTGCTAAGATCCTTATCAGATTCAGAGCCTCCCTTAGCGATCTTAAAGGCTCTTAGATGCCTTTCAAAGAATCGTTCGGCCGACTCTGCTTTAGATTACTTGGATTCTTCAGGTTTAATTGGTGTTACTTGTTTATTTGTTTTTGTTTGGAGTTGAGTTGATTTTGTTTTTGTATGTATTAATTATAGTTGAGTCCAACGAGTAGCTAGGAAAATTGGTCGATTTGCACAGAGCCCCACGTTTTGCAGATAAGGTACCAGTTATTCAGATACTCCGTTTGCTACTGAGCTATAGGGCCCTCAGCCTGGTCGATCATCGGCACGGATCGTATGAAACCTTGATCCAGCCCATCGAAGAAGAGGGGGTGAAGGATAACAGTGGACGGGTGGGGTGAGAGAACAGGAGATTGGGAGGAGAGATATAATTATCTTTTGTTTCGTCAGTCATTGACTGTACTGAGCCCCTACAGCTCAACAAGGTAGATAATTATGTAGGAGATGCGGCATTTTACATGACCACCAAAACCTCTGTACGTGTAAGACAGAATTGAAAATGCCCTACTAAGTTTTATTTTTCCTCACATTATTATTTTACTATATTTATAGACATACTTTTAGTGGCCAAACATTAAACGATTAAACCAGAATTTAATGTTTGGTTTTTTTCACATCGATAAATCAACTCGGCCATAAGATCTAATTTCTGCTACCCATGTTTATCCAACACTATATTTTTTAATTCGGAGCAGAGACTGAGGTGTAAAAAAAAAATATTCGTGCGTGTTTCTTTTTTCGCTCTTTTCGCTCAGAGTGTGCTCAGAGCCCGCTCTATGAGTTAAGTGAATCGACCGAGCATCCTTTTTCTTGACAGTTGTACTCTCGGTTGTTTGTCACACGCTCGCGAGGAGTTGGGCGGTGAAAAAACGTTCAGGTGTTTTGGCTGGTATTCGAGCCTCGAACTCCTCGCACCCACTACCAAAACTCTGTAACGAATGGTCTTTGACTAGCTCAAAAACCACTCAAAGCATAATGAAACCTAATAACACCTTACTTTCAATCCAAAATATCAGGTCAAAAATATATCACTTGCGGTGTGTCCTTACATTAAAAGGGCATTCATAATCATTTGATCATAAGTACATTATAAAAAAAAAACTTAATTCAACAAGACAAAAATAAAATAAAAATAAGTGGGCTAGTACGGCGGTTTATGGATTGTTATTAATTAAAATTATTTTATGATATCTTTGAGCAGTAAAAAGAATTGTTTGTTTTACTTTACATCCTATCTATATATCTATAGTATACATAATATACAGGGTGCCCCAGTTAAGAGGTATATTATTTTTATAAGAGATTCCTGAAGTTCTGGCGGACAAAAAATCGTTTGACAGAGAAGGTCTGTTCTCACTGCATCTTTAGTTATAGTTATTTTAAGTTCTCCTAATAGTTAAGTTCTCTAATAGTATAATTTTTGAACAGCTGTAGCTGCAGATATAGTAGCTTAAAGAAGCATTTAATAGGGCATAAGATGTTAAAAACTTTGTCTAATTTTATACAGCCACAAAAAAGTTATGGTTCCTTAAACTCCAAGTTATAAAAATTATGTTAAATAACTTTTTCATGTATGTACATTTACATAATTTTACAAACTCCAATGTAAAGTTAATGCGTCAGAGCAACTGAAGGGCAACGTTCTTTCAGCAAGATGATGGATCTTGGAACTGTAGCAGCAGGGTATCGTTGTTGCTCAACCAAACGTTCAATTAACGGTGGATTTGTCAAATTGGCTCCAACCTTTGGCCGTCCAAATCGTCTTATCTACTTACTTACTTAACGGGCTCCCGACCCGCGAAGAGTCCCTGCCAGAGACACGGTAGCCTTCTATTCCCTTCGATCCCGGGCACGCTTCCAGTTGTCCAGACCCAGCGCTCTGGCATCCGCTTGGTCTTTAAAACGGAGTCTTCCTTGTTGTCTCGAATTTGGGAGCTGTGATTCGAAGATTCTCTTTGCTGGAGCATTATTGATTTGGCCGAGCGAGTGTAGTCGACGTATTTTGGCTTTTTGGACTACATCCACATTTTGGTACAGCTCATAGAATTTGTGTTTATATCTTCTCCATTCGCCCTCCTCGCATACGGGACCAAAGATTCGACGAAGAATTTCCTGCTTATCGTCCAGCACTGGCATGATCATTGCTTTATAGAGCATACATTTCGTCTTTCGAGATAGGAGTTTTGAACCCATTTGTTTTGCCAAACCGATGTAGCAGCGGTTTCCTAGGGTAAGTCTTCCCTGAATCTCCACTAGGGTGTCGTTTGTGGAGTTGATATTTACTCCTAGGTAGGTAAACTCCTTAACTACCTCAAACTACGTTTTGTCCTAGACGGTGGACCTGTGCTTCACGTGGTCGATTTGGTTGGCGGTTCGACCATCTGCAGATTGCTATCTAGATGGGAGCGGTACGATTGACCGCATTTTAAAATCACGTTTTCAAAATCTCGATTTATCAAATTCTCGCAGTTTCATAATCTCGCAAGTCGAAATCTCAAAAATAATAATCTCGCATTAAAATAAAATATTTATTCATTCGTGCGAAATACGTAAGAAAATAAAAAGTCCCGTCTCTTCTGAAAAAAATAAAAAAAAATACTTGGCGCAACAGGTCGATGGGACCCAAGGCCTAGCTTCTCACAACTATTCGTGTTGTGCGTGTTATATTCTTTACACGAATGGAAGGGGCCTACTGTTTAATGCCGTGTCCGAAGGGCAATTTGTTATTTGAGAAGCTTTCTCGAGACAGCTGTACTCTCGGATGTTTGTCAGACGCTCGCGAGAGGTGGGGCCGTGAAAAGCTTTTTAAGTGTTCCCCGACTGGGATTCGATCTCGAACCCCTTGCTCTATAGTAAAACGCACTAACCACTGAGCCACGGCGCAACACTCTTCTGAGTGTTACTTTATTTCTGAAATACCAATTGAACTCTGCCTAATCAATACAATACATAATCCAAATATTTCGCAGTGCAATTCTGTCTCGTCAGCGTGGTTAGTGTACGAATAAGCAAAAACAAAAGAGAGAAATATGAACTACGGCGAATATTTGTAGTACACCGGATGAGTCGGGTCGGGTTGCGTCCGGGACGTAACACCTCCCTTCCTACGATAACAAATAATAACTTCCCCTATTACGATAACAAATGTGGTTCCAAAAATTACATATTCTTTTTTTTTGTATTTAATTTAAGTTATTACATCTAGATTTTCAATCTCATTAAGTACAACGTCATCAAAGAGTAATTCTTTATTTGTATTTTTAACAGAATCTAAATAGCCTGGAATAACGAAACTTTGTTTGAATGTTTTTTTTATTGTTATTTATAAACTTATCAATTTTACTGAGCAATTGTTGAAATTAATAAGACAATTTCCATTTAAAAAAATTTCTCTTAAGTCACAAGTACTAGTAAATTTAACATTTCTTTGATTCTTTAGCAAAATCAATCCTAATCTTAACTCTATGATTTCAGATCCATTGTTTAATATTTTTATACAGTTTTTTTTTTCATGACGAAATTATTGCAAATTTGAATATTTCTTAATTCAACATATTGTAAGTAATTATAAGTTTTGTTTTCGTATTTTACTATTTCCTGAGCCTGAAACATAAATTCTCTGTTTTGGTTATATCTGAAGTTTTCTGAAGATCAATTGCTTTATTTGGGATTCTAATAACAAATATAATATTTTCATGATCGTCTGTAAATGTACCAAGCTTTATGTTTTCTAATTTCTGAAAGTCAACATTATACTCTATAATTTTTTCATTCATTAAAATATTGCTATGTAAAATATGTCTAGCTGAGGATATGTTGTCTTGTATGTGCTCAACATTATCTTGCAAAATTTTCAGTTTTAATATGAGATGTATATAAACGGTTTGCTGATATATTTTTTTGTTTTTACTATCGATTTCGGTTAATCTGCTAGTTATATCTCTGTCTTTTTCTATTAAATTTTTAAGCCTGCTAAATGTGTCATTAAAGCTCAGGTTAATTTTTACTTGTTTGTTAAAGATTTTGTATGGCGTTGTGGTTGTTTACGTCAGCTACTTTTAAATGTTCTTCAATTTCCTGACGATCAGCGTCATTCATTGTGCCAAACAGCTACTTACTTACAGTTCCTACAAAGTTAATTAGGCCTCGTTTTTGTCTACGTGGTATTAATGTATAAACTTTGTTTCTAAAAGAATTAATTTGAAATTCTAACGCTGCGATTTTCTCTTCTAAACCAGATTATTTCACATTTACCTCCAACTATCCAAAATACTTAAGATTTCTTTTGGGCTAACTATGTGTAGTACTGTATAATAGCTTTCAGTAAAAAAAACTTTCTCAAGATGAATCTCCGTATATCCGCTATTAGTTACGATTACGATAGTCTGTCGTCAGCTGTGATTGAGTTACCGTCCAGGTCAGAAGGATCATAATTATTTGGAATATTAATTTCACCTGAAAATTTATTTTTGCGTTTAATATTAGAAATATGTATATTTTGTAAGTTAGTGTTTATAAATTTAGGTTGTTCTTTACGTCGTAAGGCTTTATAATTTTTGATTATTGCCTGATTGCCTTGTCTCAGTGTATTCTTCCCATTATGTTTCGTTATGTATCTGGTCTTTTTTTGACTTAAGTTCATAGTTCATATAAATTGCGTCTTTATTGCAGTTACCCTCCTGTTTATTTATTGGTTTTTCCTTTGTTGTTGAATGGTAACTGTTATTTTTTGCTTATTTTTTCTTTAATAATTAACTCTATATTCTATGCCTAATATTCTAATTTGTTCACTGAGAGTGTTATTAAAACGATTGATGTCAGCATTGCCTGTATGATTATTTGGTTTAACCAATATGTACTACTTGTGATTTATATTGCCGAATTTTTTCATTAATTGTTTGATTGTTTCTATCTTCTAAGTAAAATGCAGAAGCAAATTTCGAGAATCTATCGATAAATGTTAAGAAGTTTGCTTTTAAGTTGGTGTAAGCATCCATATGAACAATTTGTCTAATATCACTGGGGGTTTGAGTGAACTCAAATTTCTGTCTAATTGGATTCCTGTTATATTTGACTTTATTGCAAACATCGGAGTTGTTGATGAATTTTTGAACAAGAACTTTTAATTTGGGGCTGTAGATAAGTCTTTTGAGACCGTCATAATTTTCGTTAATGCCTGTATGTCCTGTTTCGAATTCATGATATCTCTTTATTTCCTTGTATGCTTCATCCTTCTACGTCTTTTGCATGGTATGAACATCTAACGAATTTTATAGTGTGAATTCCTTCAAATAGTTCAATTATTTTTGTGTTGTACTATGTTGTATTCATGAGCACTTAATTCTGTATATATTCCGATTTTTCCCGGTTTAATGTGCCTTCTTAATATATCACTTAAATTATCTTCGAGATCATCAGAGCATATATAAATCTTTTTGTTTTTATGTTTACTTTAAATTTACTACTCTTCATATTTGTTAATATTCGAAACCGGTTAACTACTGTGTCAAGTATAGGATTATGAAAATGTTCTTCCTGGGAATGAACGGTATTTACATCGTTGTTTTCTATGTTGTTATGTAATGACGAATTACTGACCTCTTCAGAGTTCACAGTGTTTTCTTCATCTATTTCTATCATATTTATTTCATTGGGCACTATATTTTCTTTTCCTTTAATATAGTCAATGCTGATATTATGTTCGATATTCGATATTATCTTTCCCGTTTGTTTTAGTATATAGCCATTTTAGAGGCTGAAGGTCTGTTAACAAATCAAATTTTACACCGTAAAGGTTTGGCCTAAAATAATTGGTGGCCCAGATAATAGCTAGAAGTTCTTTTTTAGTGGTCGAATAATTGCGTTCGTGATCGTTCAGCGTTCTGCTGGCATAGAAAACAGGGTGATCACCCTGCTGGAGTACTGCACCGATCGCAAAAGTGCTAGCATCAGTTGCTAGTTTGAACTTTTTCTCAATATTGATCTTAACACCCTTTTTTAAAAGTGTGTCATTAGCTGGACTACTTTAGCGTAGTCCTTTATAAATTTTCCGTAAAAGCCGGTTGTGCCCAAAAAAAAATTAATCTGCTTAGTAGTTTCGGGTAATTTTAACCTAAAAATGTTTGTTATTTTGCTTTTATCAGATTTGACGCCTTCAGGGGTCAATATATGCCCTAAATATGCAGTTTTCTTAGCGAAATTTATTGAATTGTATTTTTAATTGATATTTTCGAAGCCTATCAAATACTTTCTTGATGCTATTTATGTGTTGATTCAGAGTTGTGCTAAATATTAAAATATCATCTATGTAAACAACACATACTTTGTTAATATAATCTCCAAAAACCTGATTCATTGAATGTTGGAATGTAGAGGGGGCATTTTTCAATCCAAACGGCATTCTAACGTATTCGAAATGACCCTGAGGCATAGAGAAAGCAGTTTTCTTTTTATCCTCCGCTCTCACTAGGGTTTGGTGAAAACCGTTTGCTAAGTCGAGGGTCGTAAAATATTGCGCTCTGCCAAGTTTATTATTAGAATATTATCTATATTGGGAATTGGGAACTTGTCACTGATTGCAATTTCGTTTAATTTTCTATAGTCAATGACAATACTCCGCTCCTGGTTCCAGTGTTATCTGGTTTCTTAGGTACGATCCATAAAGGCCTGTTATATGATGAGGTGGTGTTTCTAATTATACCTTGTTTGAGCATTTCATTAATTTGTTTCGTAATTTCATGTTCGTGAATCTGAGGATACCTATATATTTTTGAATATGTGGGAGTATCCACTGTTGTCACTATCACATGTTGAGTTACTGTAGTACAAGTTAAATCCTTATAAAAGAGATCTTTACTAAACTTAATTAAATCCTCCAACTGTTGTTTTTTTCAGTTTAAAAAAATCTTGAAATTCTATCATATCTGGATAACAGTGTTCTAATTGGTGAATTTTTTCTATATTGTATGGATAGGCGTTAAAGAACTTGATTACGTTGTTATTTACCGTACCAGTTTATATCTGTTATGGATTCTAGAGGTCTTAAGATATTTTGTCTTAGAATTGCGTCAAAAGCCTTCCCTTCAAAATGAGTTAGTTTCCACATCATAAATGCATCCTCCTTAAATTCTTTTGGTAACTCTGTTATTTGTCCATATGTAATATTCCCGCCATTTTGAGATCTAAGCTTTATAGGTTCTCGTAGAGTAGAGTTTCACGTTAATATTGTGGTAGTTTTTTTTATTGTAGTAGAGAAATAGATGGTCCTGAATCTAGTTAACATATTATTTTATCTCTGCCTATTGTAAGTTCTATTAGGGGTAAATATTTTTGGTGAGGGGTTATACGAAAATTTACATCATGTTTGATATGGTCAATGCTCATCGCTTCAGGGTTGTTTGGAAGTATTACGAGTTAGTGAATTTTGTCTGTAAATATTGTTATTGGAATAGTGTCTGTGGTTATTATTTTCTTGACTGAAGTTGTGTTTATGCTGCTGAGGTTTTTGTACTTGATTTGGTTATTGAGAAACGATATTATTAGGGTAATGTTTTCTATTGTTTGAAATATTAAATTTGCTATTATACTCCATTTTTTGTCCCTGATTAAACCTTCGTTTTCTAATAAAGTGAAAGCTTCTCGTAAACTTGTACAATTTCTATTTAAGACAACTGACGTCAAATTTGTATCGTTATTTTTAAAAAAGGTTCTAAGTATAATGGCTTCATTATTCTTAGGAGTGAATTCTACAGGTTTTTATATATCATATTCGAATTTTTCTTTTAGCTTAACTAAAATATGTCTTAATTCTCAAACCTATGGTATAGTGGATGGTAAGTCTCTTGTACCCCAAAGTTCGTTACAAGTGTTGATCTTATGTCTGTCCATTTGAGTCCTTCTTCCAACTGACGAACGACGTACAGAGCTTATCCGTGTATTTTGTTAATAATTATGCGTTGGTATACATATTCTTTTGCTTGTGTACAGCCTTCCAACAGTGGCAAGAGGGTGTCGACTTCCCACTGAAAAGACGTCAGGGCATATCCATCATCACCGCGGAATTCATGGATTCTTGATGCATCTTTTATCAGATCATTTATTGTAAAAGTAATTGGTTGAGCCAGAATTCCCGGATTAAGCGTGATTGTTTCCTTTTCACAATCACTATCAGTAAGAACATTTAAATTTTACTTTTTTGTTTACTCATTAACTTCTAGTTGTCAGTTTTTAATTGCTTTACTCGATTGCTTAAGATTTAAGTAAGGTGGCATATTTTAAAATTACACATTTACTTCACTATGGTTCTATATAGTTCTTCGACACTACCTTTCGTCGACTGCGCGAAATACGTAAGAAAATAAAAAGTCATCTCTTCTGAGTGTTACTTTATTTCTGAAATACCAATTGAACTCTGCTTAATCAATACAATACATAATCCAAAAATTTCGCAGTGGAATTCTGTCTCGTCAGCGAGATTAGTCTACGAATAAGCAAAAACAAAAGAGAGACCGGATGAGTCGGGTCGGGTTGCGTCCGGGACGTAACACGCGCGCTAATTCAGTTCATGCCCAATGTGGATACGTAGTCTTTGAAAACTAGTGCTACGTAGGCTCCGTCCAGTAGGTCATAAAAATCGCCTTGATACTCGTAGAGTCTTCAGTCTTGGTGTACAATGTGCGTACTTTCCAGGTGCATACTTTCAATTCGTAGTCCGTTAACGTTCCAGGTCGTGATCTTATATAAGGAGGTCGATTTAAATTCGAGCCGCGTGTTTCTCTCGTAACTAGTGTTTTTTTAATTGGTATGGAAGTTACCCCGACAGCACAACCCCCAACCTGCAGGTCCAGTTTCTTTTGTTGAAACCCCTAGGACGAGCGGCCGGTTGAGAAAACCGATTTCAGTATGTGAGCGCTGTCGTTGGCCTATTAAAGACTTGTTCGCCACAATTGATGTGTAGGAACAGTTACAGCACTGGAAATCGCCAAGTTGACGCCAATCAGTACCTTCCCTATTCCTACAGCATCCAGCCATCAAATGTTCTTATCCATAGGTGAAAAAATTCGAACTTGAAGTTTTAAATAAACTTGACATTACGATGATGGAGAAGTTGAAAAAAGTTGGTCTGCCAATTCTGTCTGTCTGTACGCTCGACTAGAGTCTAAACTGCTGGACGGATTTGTTCACACCTCGAGGCGAAATCGAAATTTTCATGCTAACCTCAAAATTAAAGGCTGATTTCAATTTTCTCGAAAACGGTTTTAAAGATTTTGATATATGTAATTTGATATTTTGGTTAGTTGGCTATATGTTATAAGAAAAATTCGAATAACGGTAATATTGAAAATTAGTTGCTTTTCGGATATTTCTTCGGCAATTGGGCTTAAAATTAATATTCGATGGTTATAAGACAAATGCAAGGTAATAGGATACCATGTTTTGGATTTGCAACGCTCACTTTAAAAAAAAAAAGTTGTTTTTTTTTTTTTATAAAAATTTCATTAGAAATCATAAAAATTTGTTAAAGCAAAATTAATAAGCCTTGAAGTTATCTATAATTCACTTGAGGATCATATATGGCCACGCCCATTTTCAAAAAAATTAAAAAATTTTAGAAAATTTTCCCCAGATACCATCAGTATGATGTTAAAATATTATTATAATAATAATAAAATATTATTATAATAACATGTTACAAATATTTTTAGGCACTAGTTGCAAAGGCTTTCGATTTAAGTGTACATATTATAGTTTAATATTGAATAATGCTACAAGATTATTTATTATATTTAAGTTTTCTAGCGATGGATTGTATAATGTTTCGTAAATGTTGTCCTTTAGATGACTACTTGCCGTGTTTGAAGAGAAGAAGGAGCCAAGGATGTGCTCCACGTATTTGATGTGTACATTGCATGAGGGGCAGATTTTGGTGACTCGTTTGTTAGTAGGTGTTGGTGAGTAGCTGTAGAGTGTCTAAGCCGAAACCGAAGGCAGTTGGTAGTGGTTGTGATCAAATAGTAGAAGAAAGGTAGGAGGTGTTTTCCTGGGGTTGATTTTTCTGGAGTAATGGTGCAGGTATAGTTCCCAATCATTCATTTGAGCGTGTTGTATTTTGCTTTTTACTGTGCGTAGGTCACGTTTGCTGTATGTGTCGAGTACAAAGGTGGGACTAAGGCTGTCTAAGTTGGCCGCGTGATCGGCCGCTTCATTAACGCGTATAATTCCTTGTCATTTTACCCACTTTAATTTGGTCTTATCCCGTTCTTTAAAAAGGATATCTCGCATATGGCAGACTAATTGAAAATTATTTCTTGGATTTGGCGTTTCCTGTAGTACTGATAGACTGTCTTGCTATATGACACGAGTCGACGAGATTGCTTGTGGAAACTGGTTGACTCGACCGATGATCAGCGGAGTCCGTTTTGGAGGTGTTGGTTGAAATATTATTGCATGGTGTCAACATCATTGTTTCGTGTGGTATAAAATATTGATAACTTGAGATAAGGTTTTTGGTAACTCTAGAGATAGGAGATGGGAAGGCTTGAGTTTGTACTAAATTTCTCGCTACATCCGCGTAGGATGAGTTGGTAGGACGGATTGGGTTTTGCCCTCTATAGATTTGCTTACTTCTGCCATGCTACATTTATGAATGGTTTTTATCTTTATCGTCTCTCTTGCTTGCTGGAAGCGTTTGCACTTTAGAGAGGAGGAAGGATGTTCTTCACAGTTGGCGTACGAAACACGTATGCACTTATTAGGATCATGAGAAGGAAGGTTACGCGTTTCACAGGACTACCTTTTTACCTTTTGCACCTTTTAAAAGTGTGACCAAGTAACTGGCAGTTTCGACAGCGCATGAGGTTGGGGAAATATTCTTTAACTTTAAGGTTGTACCAGGCCACATCAATTGAGGTTGGGGGCGGAAGACATCAAATATAAATAGGTTAGGTTGAGGGGGTGACTGCAACATCCATCAGGTGGGAGCAGTCTCACTCGGATCTCAAACGGATCCATTGTGGTCTAATGTAAATAAACTTGTCTCACGGTACTTTCCTGCTTCAGGTTTTTTTTAATTTGTACACGTCCGTTGCTCCTTGGACGTAACTGCAAATTCTGCACTATTTCTTTTTCTGACAGGTTTAGAAGGATAGGTGGATATACAATGCCCTTTTGTGTTAGGGCTCACGATATTGATAGGGCTGGCGATTCAATATCTAATCCCCTGAACCGATTCTCCCGACAGCACGTAGGGCTAATGCTAGACTCGAGAATCTTTTCTGGACAATTTCTATTGTGGTGATATTGATATTGTAATAAGGGCACCAAATAATTGATGCATATTCCAACAGTGACCGAAATGAACAAACGAAAGATTAATATAGGGATACATATACATAATAACATAAGGGTCAGAAAATTCACCAGATATCGCCTTATTTTTCCCCATGATCGATTAGCCATATTGTAGTAACTTACTATCTAACAATACACTTAGATCTCTTATCAAGGTAACACGGATACCATCGCACTACCAAGTGAATAATTTTAGATGGAAGGCGAAACGCGCCCTTAAAAAAGGTAATTACAAAACATTTGTTTACGGTCAGTGAGAGGTAACTTTTTGAACACCACCTATGAAATTTTGTGAGATACCCATTTAAAGGTTCAAGTGTTTGATAGTATTTTCCAGATATATAAATTTTAGAATGTTGCATTCCGGCAAAATGCATGTATGTACATCGTTAACAAATAAATTAAACAAGAGAGGCCCGGTGTGACAGCCCTGGGAGACCCCAGATGACGCCGAAATTTTTTACCGCGAAATTAACAGACATTTGATCACGAAAACTGGTGAACTGATAACTTTCAGTTAGAAAAGTTAACAACCATCGTAAAAATGAATTTGGAAAGCCTGGCTTACCCAGTTGTAATGTGTGGTCAGTTCGGTCAAAAGCTTTACTGAAATCAGTATAAATTGTGTCCGAGGTTACGTATTTCGCGAAATCAAGGAGATTAGATCGTTTCTTTACAAAACGAATGTTCGAAATAAAAGTTTTCAGCAACAACTTAGGGATTGATGATTGTTTACATATACCCCTGTAGTTTTCCACCTTACTCTTTCTACCAGATTTAAAAACAGGTATAATAAAGGAGTTTTTCGATACAGATGGAAATGTACTTTATTATAAAGATTATATAAAGACTTTATTATTAAAATTAAACATATTACATAGTATCCCATGCAAAGGAAACCGGAAGACAGGTTATCTGGCACTGGATTAAAGTTAAGTTTCAATTGCCAACACTTGTTTGGTCTCGATTTGACACTGTTTGGAATTAGGGGTAAAGTAGATCAAATAAGCATTTAAATTCATGACTGAAAATCTTTTTTAATTGCAATAAAAACCACCAAATCTTTCATATGTACTATTTTCCGGTGATCTATCACAGGGATTTACGTTGAAATGAAATGGGAAAACAACAGCATTAATGAAAGAGTCATCTAAGTCCGTTTCAATGAAAATTATGATGTCTGAAGAAATATAAAAAACAATACATGTTAATTAAAAATGTTGTACAATACATGTTAATTAAAAATGTTATACATTTTGTTTTTTGTACATTGATGTTGCTGCTGTTGTTGATACTCTTTCAAAGCAACTAGCTGTGACTGCTCAGCGACCGGTTTAAAAGATTGACTACATTAATCGATATCGATGCTCATTGAAAAAAATAACCGCTGTTGCTGATTATTCATATGATCTTATTGACGTTGAATCAGCTGGTTATGCTCAGTATCATTAGGTTGATGAAGTAAACGTTCGATATTAGAAAAGCCATCAAACATAATTTCAATATCGGACATCAAAAACAAAAACCTGTTGCAAGTCTAAGAAAATTACTATTAGACTATTAAATGTCTTTTTTCATTTGATGATTTTGCAGTGTAAGACGTCAAATGAAATTGTTTGATGTTTTCCACAGTAGAAGCATAGAGCAGGTATTGCAATAAAATGATCAACTTTTTTTTTTCTATGGCACAAACGACGTTTGAGTCAATGGGTATATCGTTGGATCAAGTTAAAGATCAAATTAGTGAATTAAATGATGTATACTCCGCTGGCCCCGATGGCCTTCCCGCCAGTCTTGTGAAATAGTATATAAATCACCTAGTCCAACCCCTCACTGCTTTCTTTTAGCTTTCAATACCGCAAGGAATTTTCCCCACCACCTGGAAAAACTTTTAGATAATTCCCATTTTCAAAAAAGATCGTAAAGATGAAGTCTCTAATTATCGACCTGAATACCGAAGCTCTTTGAGAGCATTAATTACGACTCAATGTATTTCCACTGCAAATCTATTTTCTCCCAAAACCGACGTGGATTCCTGAAATGTAAATCTAAAACAACAAAATTATCCTTATTAAATTAAAGGCTCTTGGCTTTCAGCCGAGTTTTATTACGTGATGAAAGTTAGACTCAACTTGCAATGAATTGCAGAAATTGTACTCACTAGCGCAAGACATGTTGTAGGCCAATATGCCGATATGGAAACAGCTAGTTGCCCAAAGTTGAAATTAAGGGAGGTTCTGCTTGTTCTCAATCACTCAAATGTATTAGTTGCAGAAGAAAATGAAACAGTATTGTGTTTTGAAAATCACTACTTGGTGAAACACGGAGAAAAACATGGAGAAAAAATGGAGAAATCCTACAAATTGTACTCACACGCCGAGAGAGTTACAAAGAATCTAAAGAGAGGAAGAAAAGGCGCATTCCTCTCAACATCCTCTGAAAAAGTTTAAATATTACATCGTTTTTAATATAATGTTTGAAGAATTTACGATAAAATAAAATCCACTCACACTAAAAGGAATGAGAGCCAAAAAAGAATTACTTTAGGAATTAATCGCGATTTAACTTGAATTAGAAGCGTGGAATGAATGGGGAAAATTATATCTTTTCCGCAGGAAGGAAAAAAAGCAGTGTTAAATGTTAAAGAGGATAAACCCCAAACATTTTTATTAAAAGGTATGAGCAATAGTTTTACCCCAGAAGAGGTTTTACAAGAACTACAAGATCTAAAAGTTGAAAATATCGACTTTAAAAAAACTTTCAGGTACTCGACGCACATAGGGGTATTTGCCTCGAAAAATCGCTCATAAATCTATGTTTCAAAATGTAGAGTTGAGAAGTATTTTTTTTTCCTAGCTGTAGTTAAATACGCATTGAACAATGAACCGTTGTTTTTTTGTTCGTTTTTATGCACACACTTCGCGAAAGTCATCGATCATAAGCTTGCATTGGGATTTGTGTGAAAAATCCCATTAATTAAGTTTTTATTGTTTTTAATATTGTGTACAGTCTTTTTTGCTATGGAAGAATCAGCTGCAGGTGTGTACTTTATTATGAAGCTATTTCTATAATTATTGTACCTTTAATTTAATATATATTAGATTTATTTGAAATTTGTGTAAGTAGGCAATTTTTTTTTATTGGACCTTTTGCTATATAATTCGGTGTTATTCGGTAACTTTTTTCGTATGAGCTTATGGAAAAAGATGTCAGGAAGCAGTAGAAAAAAAAATGCTGCCCATAACTGTCCTTCTAGATTTTATCGTCCCTTATGTGTGCCTAGTTTAATGAAAATTCGAAAATTGCTTATCATAAAATGAATTCTTTTGTTTGAAGGATCGTCTGCACTTCAAGCAAAATTTTGAAAACATCTCTGATTCAGATCCAAACATCTTCCAATGCTCATTCATTCCAATGCACGTTTGTTTTGCAATCCAACCAACAAAATTACTTGGCAAAATCCAATACCATCCTCGCCACGCTATTGTCGTGCAATAAAAATAAGTTTTGTAAAAGAAACTCTTGATATTACGCAAAGTGAAATAGCCTATATTGAATCCAAAACAAATACATTGAACAAAACTTTCATAGAAGGCGATAGAGTATTGGAAGTAAAACACACGTTAGTTTTTACAATGGTCGATGGTAAAGTTTGTTCTTAGCAGGTTTAAAAAACATTATTAGCAGTCGAAAGTAAATAATAATATAGTTTTTTATACTATATGCAGGTTACTTTTAAGCTCGGATCCTTTAATAACAAGTTTAAGACCCTTGCCTGTTAAAAAAACTAAACAACTTACAAAAGAAGATCTAGAAATGCTGATTTCCGGGATTTCGAATTCAGTATCTTTACAAAATTTTGACGAGAGAGTATCCAATGAGAGTGGAAATGAAAAAACAGATCACGAATGTATTGATGAATAAGAATCCTGGGCAGAGTCCACTGAATAACTTAAAGTGCCACATATTTCATTCCATACTAATTTTTGGCATTAATAATATAAGATCTAAATATATAAGATACTTTATTTATACCTTAATTTGACTTAATTAAGCTCAATAAAACTTCTAAAGTTGTTTCAGGCAATTATCACTTCTTTAGGACAAGAAAATATTTTTGAGCGGTTTTTGAATGCAAATTACCCCTATGTGCGACGGTGCGTTCAAGGCAAATTGGTAGAATAATACCTATTTTTGTGGTACAATTATCTCCTGATAGCAAAATCCAGGCTCTTAGGAATATAAAATATTTAGCAGGTCATGTAATATCTTTTGAATAAATTCGACGAAGCGATATTTTACAATGTCATATATGTCAAAGATTAGGCCATTCTTCATTTAACTGTGGCATGATGGACAGGTGTGTCAACTGTGTTGAAAATCACGAGCCTGGTAAATGCCAAATTCTGAAAGAAGCACTGAAAGAGCAACTATTTTGTGTTCTGTGCAAAAAACTTGACCACCCCGCATCTTTTAGGGGATGCGAAGTTTATAAAGAGGTTCATATCTAGACATGAGCAAACCAAAAAAACAGACTCGAGAAAGTTCGACCCAAAAACAAAACATGGTTGAAAATATTGTCAAAAAGGGCATTTTTCATGCCAATATAACTCGAAACGTGAGTGGTCTACACACAGAAACAGAGTCGTCTAATCTACAAAAACAAGTTAATAACTTACTACTGACGTTAGAGAGTTGACAGCAAAAATGAACGCCCTTTAAGACATATTTAATCGTTAAAATGTCTAGATTGACATTGGATGGCACAGAACTCAAGATAGCTGCTTTAAATGTCAATTCCATAATTACTAATGCTAGATGAGGTGACTTATTGAGCTTTACGGCAGATCATAGACCTGACGTGCTTTTTTGAGCGAAACAAAATTTAACGACAGAAATTATTTAGAGTTCAAACACTAATTTGAATAAACAGAATAAACTCATTTCCAAGTGGCGGCACAGCGATACTCATTCGCAAACAATTAAAATACTCAATAGTTGAACAAGGTGATATTAAAAACTTTACTTGTCTAGAGACAACAATTATCTCACTGCCTATAAGAGACAATTGTTGTCTGTATCTAATATCAGCGTACGGGGCATACACAGCTGGAAGTCAATTTAACATCGAATTGGAAAAATTATTTGAAATACTAAGGCTAGATAGTTTAAATAACTATTTCGGCTTAGCGGGAGATCTGAACGCTAAACACCTGGATTGGATGAACTCAACTGCTAATGGAAGAGGCAGATTCCTGAAGCGTGTCGTTGATGAAAACCAAATCGGGTATAAATTTAATTTATATATGTAGCTCAGTTACACGAAGTTACCCTTCTGAAAATTCATATATTGATCTTTAACAAAATCCCGCTATTACCGTATGATAGCGATCACAATGCCATAGTAATGGTCATATCTTTTACTTTTTGATTTTGTGCTATTTTATAACGGAGCACGAAGTCCCTAAATAAAATTTTATGAAAACCGATTGGCGTAAATTTTCTAGTTGCGCCACCAGGAAATTTAGACATCATCGCCTTTCTTCCGAAGTTCCTAACAACAGGAACCTTACAAATAAATAAAACAGCAGTTTTGGAATTCGGTCAATGACTACTGGAAGCAACGCGTCGAAAAAATAATGAAGAATGATTCTAGGAATATATTTCCTCAAATTAACCAGATCTTCAAGTCGCGTTCCACTATTAAAATTCCAAAAATGAAAATCCCACTGCTTTCTGAACATCTTCTTTCTCAGGCAGGGATTAACAGCCAACATTGTCCTATCATCGATAACCATTTTCTAATCGATAGCGGAATGGATCAACTTAATCGTGTCGGGACTCACTTCGGAAGTTCTTCCAAGTTCTAAAGCTGACGACGTATCAAGAGAACCATTAAGATTTAATAGATCAAACATAAATTTAAACACTTTGTTCCTATTTTGTGATGAAGTTAAAGCAGACGAACTAACTTTACAACACACAAACAACTATTACACAACACTAAACGAACTGATAGACATATTTAGAAATCTGAATAATAAAAAATCATCTGAGTTAGATGGCATTTCAAATATTGTGTTGAAACATTTACCAATCGAATTCATATGGCAATACTGCGTCATTTTTAACAACTTACTAAATAACTGCTACTTCCCAAATTTTTGGAAAACTTCGAAGGTATTTCCAATAGCTAAAAAAATAAAGATCCTTCTGATTTTATAAATTATAGGCCAATTAGTCTCCTGCCTAATATTGGGAAAGTTTTTGAAGTAGTTATTAGCAAGTCAATTTTGATCGCGTGCGAAAGAATGGAGATAATTCCGCGGAATCAATTTGGTATAAAAAAAAAAACACTCGTCAGTGCATGCTATTACCAAATTGGTTTCAGATGTCAACTGGAACCTAAACGCCAAAAGATGTACAGCTGCCTGCCTAGTGAATATCGGAAAAGAATTCGACACGGTTTGGATTGACGGGTTAATTTATAAACTTATCAGATATAATTTTCCACATCACCTCATAAAGGGGATAATATCAATGGTACGTGAGAAGAAATTTGTTGTAACAGATAGGCAATACATGACAATAAGAGTATTTAATATCACCAATGGTCTGCCGCAAGATACAGTCAGCACCAATGTTCTTTAACATACATATATGTTTCTGAAATGATCAGGAATGTGGATAATTCTATAGCATTCGCTGATGATATCATTCTGTATGCTAATGGCTCGAAGATACAAAAATCCAAGATGAACTCCAAATTAAATTCAATAACCTCCTAAATTTTTGTCAAAACTGGAAACTAAAAATAAACAACAACAAATGTGAAACCATACTGTTCCGCCCCCGACTAAGATACGGTTGGTCAGATTTGAGGCGTAACTGGAAAAATTTACAAATAGTTGGTGCTGATGGCTGTCGCATCGAATCAAAAACGATTGTGAGATATTTAGATATTTAAATTTTTACACTATAATGACCACATAAATAAATAATAAAATAAATACTTGGCGCTACAGGTCGATGGGACCCAGGGCCTAGCTTCTCACAACCATTTGTGTTGTGCGTGTTATACTCTTTACACGAATGGAAGGGGCCTACTGCCGTATCCGAAGGGCAGTTTGTTATTTGAGAAGCTTTCTCGCGAGAGGTGGGGCCGTGAAAAACTTTTTAGGTGTTCCACTAACCACTGAGCCACGGCGCCCACCACATAAATATACAGTTAAAAAAAGAAAGAGTGGCATTTATGTCTCTAAAAAAACTTTTTTACTCCAATTATTTAAGATCCGATGTAAAAGTCATTTGCTATCGAGCTTTTGTACGTCCAATTCTGACCTATGCGAGTCCAGTGTGGTGGAGCATGAATCCTTACATGGAAAAATTAAGAATTTTTGAACGAAAATGTCTTCGAGCCTGCATGAGATTGTATAGAAGCGCAGATACCGACTTTCGGCATTACGTATCAAACAAAAGACTATTGGATGCTTCCGGTGTGTCCAGAATTGACAAAGTAATTTTGGACCTTTGCGAGAAATCATTTTGCGCGATCGGCGAATGTTACAGAGAATATTTTAGAAATTCATTAGTAAATGGACATATTCCACCTGAGGCATTTTTGTATCTGGATGCATTTGGTTATTTATCAGACTCATCTAATATACCTATTATATATCATGCTGCTAGAAGAGCAACGGACAAACGAGTTTTATATGAACCTTTACTATTAGGGGAGGATAATGCTACTCTGAGATATTGCGTGAACTTACCTGAAAGGGATTTAAATAATATTGATAGGTTAAATCGGGCGAAATATTGGTGGCTTGACTGGGGTGAAGCTATTGTTTAGAATTGGCGCATTTTATGCACTCCGCTAGCCTTAGCGGAAACAACGTTTTTATACAAAGAGAGTAGCTAATAAATGAGTGAAAACATCTTGTGGTTTGAGAACGTTGTCTCTGCTAGTACTGGCGGAGTGCATGAAATATGACAAATGATAAAATAAGGTTAAGCTAAATTAACTGGTTTTAGTTTCGTTTTGTTTAGAAATTTTTTTAAAAAATTAATAGTTTTTGAAAATGTTTTAGTAAATGTAATAGATACTGTTGAAAAGTTTTAACTTCCTTTTTTTCTTATAATAAAAAAAAAAAAAAAAAAAATTGTTGTATATAAAAAAATAGTTAAAATTGTTAAATATTATAGTCTTTTATATGTTATTTTTTAAGTAGCGAGATCCGTACAAAATGGTCATTTACTTTAATAACCATTATTTATTTATGTTTGTATTTAACTTTTTATTACTCAATTAAATTGTTATTATTATGATGGAAATAAATAAGTTCTATAAAAAAAAAAACATAATATAATCTTTGAAAAATTTACGATAAAATAAAACCCACTCACACTAAAAGGAATGAGATGCCAAAAAGAATTACTTTAAAAATTAATCGAGATTTAACTTGAATTAGAAGCGAAGGATGAATGGGGAAAATTATATCTTTTCCGCAGAAAGGAAAAAATAGCAGTGTTAAGTAATTATTACTTAAGTGAAGAAGTCCACTTAAGGTCGATTTCAATAAAAATGTATTTTGTCGAAAACGGCTTTAACGATTTTAATTAAATTTCATATTTGAATTAGTCTGGTCAACTGCAATTAGATGATATACCGCCTTTCTTACCAAAACTGGTAACAACGATACTTTACTTAGATCCAATTTGTGAGAAAACGACTGCAACGTTTTAGTTCAAATTTTATATATTGACTAATACGGTGATATGTAACAAGATAGCGTTTTGGTCAAAATCACATACAACGTTTTTGGTCAATATTGTATTGCATGGTATTTAATTTACAGCCACATATAAAAAAAATACGATTTTCTCGAAAGCTAATCGCTCGATGTTGCCTAAAATGGTACTTCGTGTACAACCAACTTAAATTAAAACACTTTGACTTTAGATGAATTTTGATTTTGCAAAATCACACAACAAGAGTTTGAGAAAAAATATCTTACCAGAAAGAAAAAATAAGTATAAAAAGTATCAAATTCGAATTAATTTTTAGGAAAACGAAGTATCACATTTAAATTAAAATACAATATTATCACTTTTGATACGCCTCTGTTTATTGGCAAAGCTGTAGAACACAGCTTTTGTAATAGAAACAATTTTTTTTTCTCAGGATTTGTTTGAATATCGTTTTTCATTTGCTAAAATAGAGAAAAAGGGAGTGAGAGAAAAACTATAATTATATTTTTAGGGACTAGGAATGAATTTTTGGTTGAGACCAATGGAAAATGACATAATTGAAAGAGTGGTTCTAGTGCGGTCGAACATCGCATTCAGCACTCAAGTTGTCGTTGAATATGGAAATCGATGAATCTCGAACGTGCAACTTTTCGCAATGATTCCGACCGACATGTCATTCTTTGAACGCTTGCAGTTTCCGATACGGCTTGCATTTGCAAACAAAAAATGTCTTATATCATAAAGCATTGCAATGAATGAAATGGCGACGTTCAAGTAAACAATCAATATAATGACATTGGAATCGAAATATAAATAATACATTTTGAGATTAGTTGTGATTTAAAATTTAATCCAGGAAAAATAAATCTTTTGGCTGACATTGTTTCCTAATTTTGGCTTTGTTTATACATTTCCAATAGCTGTTCGCAAATTTGCAAAATAATTAACAAACAAATTTATTGAAACTTGAGCAGGAAAAAGTCTGTCAGCTAGTATAATAGATATTCTGCTACACAGCAATGTACATACATATGTACATGAAAAAATTGAATTAAGAAAAATATGTCTTTATTAAATACCATATTTAATTAACTTCTGCCACTAGCTAAATTATTTTAAAAGTCCTATAAGGAGGCATACCATGTTTTTGGGTAAGATTCCTTAAAGAAGAATTTTGCATTTAGCCAGCTTAACAAAAACAGTTTTTTTGAAAACGCTCCTGACGATATTGCATAATTTTCATACTGCGAGATGATCACCGTTGGTCAAACTGCTTAGAACTCTGTTTTACTTATAGCCAATTTACATATGGTACACACATATACATACATATGTATATTAGTTTCTTTTTGTACTTTAAATAGACACAAGCCTTATATTTCGTGATATACATATATATAGTCGTGAACTTTATTTAGTTTTCTTCGGAAATCGTTGCGCTACTTTTAGGTACTAAATTCGAAATATCCTTATCGTATCCCTACCCAACCCATGGTAAAGTATACCAAATACTCATGTAACATAGTAACGAGTACTCGAAACTAATGTAAAATATACAGTTTGTCAAGAAAATGTTTGCAAGCAAAAATATAGTTCCGATTTATTTGTTTTATATGTATATTATTTTTACATTTGTTGTAAAAATACTTTCTTAAGAAACTGTATTTACAGGTACATACTTTGTCGTTTTTTACAGCCCTAATATCTTACAACGATCGAGTTTGCAACTCATCAACTCCCATCATGCATTTAACCATAACGTTATATCCTATGCCCGTTAGTTTTTCTATATCAACGAGTTCTAGTTTTTCCTTGCAAATCGATAAATTGGACAAAAGAATCTAGGGATATTGCGGATGCATCGAATCCGGATATGAGTTTGATGGCTTGCGATGATGATAAAACGGCATTTTGGTTTGACAATGGGAACTGTATGTGGTATATATTACAGCACGTACTAACCGAGGGGATATGCCGATTACTTTTACTTTACTTATGTCCTGTACCCCATTTGGTCGTCCAAGGACCTCTACGATGCGTCAGCTTTCCCCAACTCTTTCCCAGTTGTCGTGCTTTCTAGGACCGCCGCGTATCCGGTCATCCAGAGTAACTGGGTTCTATTACATCGCGTGGCTAGCTATGGACCTGTCACCCTTTCGTATGACCAATCCACAGCCACTTTCTTCGTCGTATAGCTGTGCCTAGAGGTTCATGGCTCGTTCTGTGGTAAAGTTGTTCGTTAGAGATACGGTTTGCAGCTTCCTCGCGATATTGGCGATGTATATTGGCGATGATATTGGATATTGGATATGTAGTCGGAGGGCTCAGACACATTAGACCATGTGGCAGCTAGAGCGCTTTTTGTCGCTATTTCTTATAATATCCAGTGGGCAATGCCCGAGCATGGTTTCAAGGGCAGCAGTGGGAGTAGTCTTAATTGCGGTAGTAGTCCTTATACAAGCCAGTCCTTGGATATTTGTCAGAATGTTCAGGTCTGACCATGGGGGTGAACATCCAGTGGATGGTGGCAGGTTTCGGACCTTTTCGGTGAAAAGGGCCAGTTCTGTTTTCTGACCATTCACGCTGGACCGCATTGTGTGGTCCATCTGTTTAGCAATGTTTATAGTATGTCAATGATTGTGGGCAAGGAATTTTCTGTCACTAGTATGACGACTTCATAGTTATAAGCGACAACCTTGACCCCGCTGTGGTCTAACCTGAGAACGATTTCATTGATGACTTAATTCCATACCATAGGAGGATAAGACCCCTCCTTGAGGACTTCCGTGTGAAGCAGGCACGATGTTGGCGGTGTATTTGAGTTGTCATTCCTGCCGACGCTCCTTTTAGGCGGTGTTAGGCGGTTAGGATCACAAGGACTGACGCCGTCGGAGTTTTTATCACCATACCTTCGTATCGTTCTTTCAGCATTTTTTACACTCATATCGTCCGATTGCTTATTTTTCTTCATGTTTTTATGAGGCTCTTGGGGGGGTTTGATCTGGCCGGCCCTTTCAGGGACTGTGGCTCTGGCTCTAGCCAATGTCTTTGGCGAGTTTTTGAATGTTGTGTTAACGAGAGGTAATCGTCCCCGTCCTCGTTCGGCCGACTCGGCTTTTGATGGCTTGGATTCTTCAGGCTTGGCTAATTTAGCTGGAGTTGCTTGTTTTTTATTTGTTTCCGTACGTTTGTTTTTGTTTGGAGAGTTGTTTTTGTTAGTATTCATTATTGAGTCCCACCAGTAACTACGGAAATTAGTCGATTTGCACAGAGCCCCGCGTTATACAGATAACGCAGAATAATCCGAATGGCGCTAGTTATTCGGATACTCCGTTCGCGACTGAGCTATAGGGCTCTCTGAGAAAAAACTCCTGAGGGTCATTGACTGTACTGAGCCCCTACACCGCGACAAGGTAGATAATTACGTAGGAGATAACGCATGTAAAGAATATAACACGCACAACATGAATGGTTGTGAGAAGCTAGGCCCTGGGTCCCATCGACCTGTTGCGCCAAATATTTATTATAATTTTTTTTATGCAGCCTTGCAGAACTCCACTTTGAACAGCAGGTGAAGATCCAGAGCGGAAACCTGCTTGTTCGGGGTCGAGAGTGTCTTCAATGCGTTTTTTGATTCGCTTCAGGATGATTCTAGCTATTATTTTGGCCACGGCAGGCAGCACGCAGATACCTCTCCAGTTTTTAGGGAACTTAACGATCATTCCCTTTTTCCACTCATCCGGTAAACTTTTGACTTTTTGCCGATGCAGTTGATGCAGCTCGGAGAAGCTCTGCGGGCATGCCGTCAAGCCCTACCGCCTTATTAGCTTCCAGCGCTTTGATCGCGCTAATAATCTCATCCTTACTGGGTGTAGTGGTGCGAATTCGGGAATTTCTTTCTACGGACACTTCAGTCTGACTTGAGTGCATATTGCTGGCGAATGCTTGGTTCAGAACCGAAGTAAAATGCTCCTTCCATCTCTTGAGTTTATCCTCATCCGATATGAGCACCGAACACTCTAAACCTTTCACTGGAGTAGACCTTCGCACCTCGCTGCTGCTTCTTTTGCTTCTGTAACCAGCGTATTGATGTAATAGCGCTTGTATAATGGTGATGTAACGTACTTTCGACCGGAATCTGACAATTACAATCATGTCGCCATACGGCTGCCAGCAGTTCAACTCCATATTCATGGGGGCTTTCGGATGGTCTTTTGGAGTAGAGTAACAAAATGTATGGCGATTGGTACTCGCTTGCATTTAACCATCTTATCTCGCTTACTCCCAATATGTCCAGGTTAGCGCCTATGTGTCAGCAAAATTTGTGGAACACTTGGTAGGTTTTCAAGATTAGCTCAAGTTTTTGGAAATTAATTTGCCTGCATTATTTTTCAACTACTTAGTATGTATATATGTATATCGTTTTTATATCCTATCCTAAAGCTTAGTATCCTACTCACGTTAAATTTTAGTTCCCATGCAAAAATGTCTACAAGGATCAAATTTTAGCGTGAACCGCAAAGCAGTATCTTATTCGCACGCTAAATTCTTAACTTTGTATAGGTGGGCCACACAAAAAGTTTCCACTATTTTAGCTCGTTAATTAATTATCTGGGATATTTTTGGCTTATTAAATAAAAATGCAAAAAACAGAAGAAGACTAGAGAAACACACAACACGGCCGCGCACAAGAAGTATAAAATGTTAAAAAAGATGGGGAGCGATAAAGGAAAATAACAACAGTAGCAGATGACAGGGATAAAGACAAAAACGTAGGGAATTGTTCCTTGGGGTCGGAACGCAATGGGCGCAAGGTAATCTTTTTTAAAAGGAGTACAATTACCAAAACCTTTGTACATAAATAAAAGAAATGATTGTTGTGGTCAAAGATAATTATATCGATTTATAAATGTAACACAAGAAAGGACGCAATAAAAAATAGATTTGAATTGAAATAATCCCAAACCAAAGGGTAGGCTAAAGGAAAGTAAGATGAACTGCGAAAATTAAAATAACAGAAAATGGCCACAGAGGGTGGCCTCCTCATAAGGTTGAACTACGGAGGAGCGAACTGTATTGAAACCTTCGGTTATAAAAAAAAAACCGAATGGGCGACGGCTTTCACGAATGAAAATGATTTTGAAAATAACCTGCACGTTTAAACTATTCCACAAATTCACAACTCTTAAAAAATCACTCCACATAATCATCCTTTCTTTGGGGTTGGTGATAATTCCCTGTACTGCTAAGTAACTCCCTGGTTGGGGAAGGGTGGATGTTCTCTGCCACAGTCACTGTACATCAGTGGCGTGCGGTGAAATTTTAAGAGAGAAAGCCGTAAAAATTTTAAGTAAATTTTTTTATTCAAGACTTACCATTGGTCTTTATTCGAAACCCAGAATTAGGATATGGATTCTAAGCCACATTCGTAACACTTCGTCATTGGAATATAAGTAGATAATGAGCTTATTACATAAAACAAGCGGTTCGAAAGATATCGTTCTGGGCAAAGTAAAGTAAAGTACCTAATCTATGGAATTAGAGATCTGTTCAATATTCAAATATTTGTCAATTACAATTAAGCTACCTATTTGTACTTTGAAACTATTCTACGATTCAGCAAAAATTCTTTAAAAATTTGAGTTATTTTAAACATTTATAAGAAGGGATATTCCCATGGATAAAAGTGCCCGGTCAGTGAGTTCTTCTTATGTCAATTTGATGCATATTGTAATAAAACATATTTCTATGTTTTACATTATTTTAACATATTTTTAAGTTTTATTTTAATTTAAGGTTCCCGCCTCTATAAAATGCACATCTTTACTCTTTGACTTTTGTCACACAAAGTTTTATTAGTTGTAATTAGGATGCAATTATCCTATTGGTAAAGAAAACGGGAAAATACCCGAAAATTAAGGACAAATTGGTGCATACGAATAATGTGCCGAAGAGTAGTCTTAAGCGAATACACGGCTAAAGACCCCAAACTATAAAGATTCATGTCTGGGATTCGGGTATTTAAAATTTGCATGGTGCGTTTACGGGAATTGAATTAAGAGAAAAACAAATTTTTCATTCCTTTTACTATGCACCGTAAAAATTGACAAGTGATTGGAAACGATCTGCATCTGTCATTTGGTATTAAAATAAATTATACGCAACAAGTTTAGAATAATCTTCCAACGCCGTTCTATCCTTTTCATGACCCAATAACACGATTTTCTTCAACTTATTCTGTTGCCTCAATTCAATAAAAAAAACCCCACTCGAACAAAAACATGTATCCTTCACTTCCAATTAAAGAGTTTTGAGCTAGGAGGATGATATTTGATATCTGGGCTTCTAAGAAATGAAAACAGTACAAACTTAGCAGTTATTCTTCATTGTTTTATATGAAATCGTAACATTTTATTAACACGAAATTTTTAGACATTCGAATTCTCCGTTTCACACATATTGTAGCTTTTATATGTATATGTTTTTTTTAATTTTACTAATTTGAGACAGCTGGAAGTTTTATCATTTGAAGAGGAACAATTTTTATTACGTTGTCTATAAGAGTCCATAAATTTACAGCGCTGAGTAAAATGAAATAAGTTTTACTTAATAAATTATCGCAATTTTTTAAAAAAATTTTGTATGCTCAATTTCATTAAAGTAATTAAAAATCTCAATAAAATAGGTATATAAATTGATTTTAAAATGAAAACTTTTCGGGCCTTAAACTTTAGCCTTGGAGGATAACATATAGTATCTGGGCTTCTGATAAATAGAAGCAGTGTTAAAATTTTTTAAATGCGCCTACGGCCACACGCTTTACAATACTCTTTACAATTCGTTCATACATACACCATTAGGGGCGTTTTTAATAAAAAAAATTATTAGTAGGCTCAGCGTTGAACTATTGAGCAAAGGGTTCGAGGTTCGAATCCCAGCAAAACACCTAAAAAGTTTTTTCGCGGTCCTATCCCTTGCGAGCGTCTGACAAACATCTGAGAGTATAACTGTCTTGAAATTTACAAATTGCCCTCATTGGGTATACAAAATGAATTCGGAAGATAAACGTTTTGGGATACCCTAATACTCGCATTTTAGCTTAGCTTGTACTTACATACAAAATCATATGGTGTTCTATTCCATGGTAAAACAATGTTAGTAAAAATATCCTTAGGCATATATACATACATACATATGTACGTATACCCTATGGCATTGCCGTAAAGATTAAAATCCTTAAGAACATTTTTGGGATTCTTTGCTTTTTCGATTTCATTTCATAGTTTCTGTTTTCTTATTTGCTTCTTAGGATTTGGCAACAATAACAAAAATGGATTTGGGGGCGGTGTTAATAAACCAATGGGAATGAACACCTCTGGAAACGGGTTAAATCTTAGTGGATTTGGGATGTTTGGTGGTTTGGGTGGGTATAACAATGGTAATTGTGGCAATAATTTTGACAGACCCGTGAATAATAATTTGGGTCTGGCTAACAACTCCTCATCTGGCTGCAACATTCGCGACAAAAACTTCAATACGGGGGTATTTTGGAATAACGATGTGAATAAAAATATGAGAGGAGATAATGGACAGGCATTTGATGGCAACTGTGGATTCAACAATGGTATGGGCATTTTTAGTATTAGAAAATCTAAATCAATTTGAATTATTTATTAAATAACAAAACATTCTCAACTCAGACAATGATGGCAATAATTTTAACACTGCCTTTGAAAGAGGAATTAACAGAATGAATATGGGAGTGGGAATTTTGGGAAATAAGATGAACACTGATTCAGGAATAAATAATTTTGAAAATAGGGACTTTCGTAATGGTAATGACCTTTTTTGCGTTCATATGCGTGGACTCCCATATAATACTTTTGAAAATGAAGTATTTAAAGTATGTTAAAATATTTATTTTTTTTTTTATTAATAATTAATGTTTTGGGTTTTTTTTTTACAGTTTTTTGATCCTATCCGTCCAGCTAATGTAAAGATTATATTCAATAATAAAGGTCTGCATAGTGGTAGTGCAGATGCATACTTTTATTCATTCGATGATTCCCAAATTGCAATGAAAAAGCACATGGAACAGATTGGAAGTCGTTACATTGAATTATTTTTCGACGGAAAAACCAAAGGCAACAGGACTGGGTTGTCACGCCAGAACTTTTAAAACTTATATATAACAGCCTAAATTCAATGTTAGTTTAAAATAAGCATATAAAAATGTATTCTGCTGGACCACTATTCAAAATAATGACATTAAATTATTCATGTGTTCTGAATCTACCAGTGTTTATTCAGAAGTTTCGATGTTCCACTTTAAGAACGAAAATTTTACAGAAACATTATTAATTATGTAAGAAACTAAAACTAACGTTGGTTCTGGTAATTAACTTAATGATTAAAAATAGACATGATATTTGTATAACCCATTGAATTTTATTTATGTATGCAGCTACACATAACAAATTCGTAGTTATTCAAGTATTTTTGAATGAATAATAAATCAAACAATATCTCGACAAATTAGCGTGTTTTACTTCACTTCCACTATTGAAAAAGGTCTTAAGTATAATTACAAATGTTTATGCAATAAACAAAAATTAAATTTACAACATAAGTAAGAATGTGTGTATTGTTTATACAGTACGTTTAGTATTGCATTAAAAACCATTAAGTTAAAATTGTTATATTATTATCATTATTATTATTATATGTACATACATATGTACATGTGTAAAAAAAATTAATTATTATTAGCTGGAACGACATGTGATTTTGATCTCAACTATAATACTTAAGAGGCCTCGAAATAAATGGTAGTTTAAAGAATAGAGTTTTATCTGCGATGTGGTCGACTATGTCGACTGTGTTTGACTTTGGTTTTGTTGAATTTATAATATAGAAAACTCCGCAGACAACTTTCACTTTTTTACAATAGGAAATCGTAGTTGATGTAATATGAAATTCAGCTCTTTGGTAAGGTAATGAAAAATCTCCAATGTTGTCGAACAGAATTTTGAAATTATCTTTCTTTCGAGATATTAGTGCTTGAAAATTGATAAAATTTGTCAAATTTGTTTTATTAAAATAACTTACATTTTATAGTTTTTAGCAGAAAACCTATTTATTTTGCACGAATACAGAGCATCGATCAAAAATTTGTGATCAACAACAAACGACTGGCAAATCAACAAGTATCAATCGGAATCAAAATACACAATACCAAAATTTACAATAGACGATCGACAATCTATAAAAGTCGTTTATCGATCAACAAACGACGCTCATAATAGCCATGATTTTCTTGTAATGATTTCAATACATATTTGTAAACTAAATTTTCGGTAACATGTTAAAAACACATTTAATGTCTCTGATAAAGGAGAAAAAAACAACTGTCACTACATAGTTAATGATGACCACACTCTTTTTTAACGTAAATTTAAATTTTTTTGGCGATAAATTCAGTTTTTGATTTAAATTATAACTTAGCGCTTATTTTAGAAAAATATTATTTTCGATTTTAAAAAAAAATTGTATAAGGGTTTGGTTGATTGTGCCAAATATGAGTACTATGTCGGTGTGCAGTGTATTTCAGTTTGCTGTACTTTGTTGTATGTGTTATATCTCGACATATACATATGTATAAGGTAAGCACAGAATATTTACACTTCCAGTTCAAAATGCGAACACATCGTCTGGGACACCCGAGACAGTTTGGTCGCCGCCTGCATTCCATCACGTACAGCGTACGGAAACCCTAGTGCACCTGTGGGAATTTAAGGAAGTCATAAGATTATTGTAAGTTAGTTCTTAAGTTGTATTGTAAGGGTACGCTATGCCCGAATTATTAAAGAAATAAAATAAATTTTTTTTAAGTAAAAATAACTTCAAGTTATTTAATTGGCCGAGCAGGGACCGGCGGTTTTTTTTGTTTTAAAAGTGTCCTCAACTAGTTCCAAGCACCGTCAGTAACCTCAAGTAGCTTCCGCATCGTAGAATAAAACACACATTTTCCCCCCATTACCAATACATGGTCCCGCAAACAACCTCAAGTAGCTTTCGCGCGGTAAAAAACACAGTGATTATCGGAATGAGAAAAAAAAAGAAGAAAAAAGTATTTTTTTCAAAAAGCGGGCGTACCAAAATTTGGTACGCCATTATTTTGCCTTTGGTTCATAACATAGAAATATTAATTTTTAGCTCAATTGCCGAGCAAATACCCGAAAAGCAGCTGATTTTCAATATTACTGGTATTCGATTTTTTCATAGCATATGCCCAAACTAATCCACATACCAAATTTTATCGAAATCGTTAGAGCCGTTTTCGAGAAAATCCATTTTAACTGAAATCGGACCTAAGTAAATACCCTTAATTTTGAGGTTAGAATGAAAAATTCCAATTTCGCCTCGGGATTATCCCACAGACCAAGGAATGAAGTTTGAAGCAAATTCGTCCAGCCGTTTAGGCTGCAGTCTCATATACAGACGGACAGACGGAATTGCCGAACTTACTTTTTTGGACTTCTCCATCATAGTGATGTCAAGTTTCGAGATCTCGAGATCGATTTTTTTCACGAAAGCAATACTTGCCCTATAGGTATAGGTGCAAGTAAAACGAGCAAAAAATGCCGCAATTACGATCGGATAGTCGGCTCTGGTAACGCCGTACCCAATGTTAGCACCGAAATTAATAAGCCGAATCAAAGTGTTGATCTAAACACTTCTTATTCATTGACTTCATCGCGTTCCAATGAAAGCCCCAGCATACAAACCACTCCTAAATTAGATTCACTTATAAGCTCTATAGTCAGTAAAGTATTTGAGAAACAAGGTAGAAGTATGGTCGAAAGTATACTCAACCCTAATTCCGAACGTTTTGCTGGTGAAGACCAGTTAATAAACACTGAATTTAGCGATAGAATTGAAGATTTAGATAAAATACCGGACGTGGTCCCCTGCCTGAGAAATTTCTCCGGTGATCCGGCTGAATTCACCTCGTGGAAAAAGAGTGTGAGTGTTGGTTCTCTATGAGCCAATAAGGGGAACTCCAAAATATTTTGGGATTCTGAGCATGATCCGAAACAAAACTGTCGGACAGGCAGATACTGCTCTCGAGTCCTACAATACTCCGCTCAACTGGGAAGCTATTTCCAGATATCTGGCTTTACACTACGCCGATAAGAAAGACATTGGTACCCTAGAGTGCCGAATGGCATCCCTCATCCAGGGTCAAGGATGAGACTTCTATCAGAAAGTCTATTCGCACTTGTCGCTTATACTGAATAAGTTGACATGTATGGACATTAGCCATGAATCCATGGGTCTGTTTACTCAGACGTATAGAGATAAGGCGTTGGATACGTTCATTAGAGGTGTGCGAGGAGATTTACCCAGACTTTTGGGTATCCGCTAGCCTGTTGACCTTCCACAAGCACTGCATCTTTGAATGGAATTGCAAAATCAGGGCTATAGAAATAACCAAGTTTATGGAAATCAAGCGAGAAATAAAAAACAGCAGCATCGTTACCCAATGAACACCTCGCACAGGCACCATTCACCAGCAATACATTCTGGTAATCAACGTCCAACTCAGCAATAAATTTTTTTCTTCCCAAGTTTTATTTTATCATCTCTTAAACATCTGTCTTAAACGACACTAAGTACATATATTTTAAGGACGTGGTGAAGGATGTGACATATATTTGATTTGTGACCAATGACACCAAAATCATTCGATTAACTTATATGATTAATTTATATGGTCAGATCAATTGGTCTTCTTCTGTTAAGCAATTCTTGTGTTGGGAGGGTGTTGACATCGCTGTTTGAGTGTGATATTATTCTTGGTAAGTGCCGTTTACTCGTTTTGGATACTTCTTGCGCTACCGTGAGAATTTTAAGATCTTCGTGAATATCGTTGTTTGTTATATACCATTCAGCGTCAACTATTGTTCGTAAAATTTTAGATTGTTGTCTTTGGATTATGTTTGTGTTTGATTTCTTTGCTGTGCCCCAGATTTAAGCTCCTTAAGTCCAGATTGGTTTAATGATGGCTCTATATAATAGGATTATGTTGTTTATGGATATTGGTGAGTCTCGTTTAAGCAGCCAGTATAGTTGTCTGAATTTGTTTTTCATTTGGTTCCGCTTCTGTTGTATGTGGTGCTTCCAAATTAGCTTGCTGTCTAAAAAGATTCCCAGATATTTCGCTACCGTGTCGATACAGATGTCTTTGTGTAAATTTAGTTTTTGTAGTAAATATAACCTGGACTGTTTTGTCTTCGTTTATTTTTATGCGCCAGTCACCATTTGGAAGTGTCGTCTAGAATGTAATTTGTAATTGCATAGTCGCTGTTTGTAGGCATTTGTGGGAGGAAAGCAGTATGGTGTCATCAGCAAAAGTGGCAATCATCGATGTTGTCTGTGTTGGAGGAGGAATGTCTCTGGTATAGAGATTGTACAATAGTTGTCCTAATACACTGCCTTGAGGGACCCCAGCTCGTGCTTTGAATAGTTTTGAGTCATCCTCTTCGTACTTGACATAGAATCATTAGATAGAAGTCCGATGGTAGAATATTTTCTAGTTTTAGCAGAAGGCCAGCGTGCCATACGGTGTCGAAAGCTTTAGCGACGTCAAGGAATACACCTACATAGTATCTTTTCCTCTAAATCAGTTGAAATTTTGTTAGTCACTCTGTGTATTTGCTGGATTGTCGAGTTTTGTCTTCGAAATCCGAACTGGTGGTTGGGTATAGCATTTAACCTGGTCAATATGAGGGCTATATGGTCTTTCAAAGATTTTTGGCAAAACAGGAAGCAGGCTGATTGGTCTATAAGAAGTTGATTCGATTGCATCTTTCCAGGTTTTGGTATAGCTATTATTTCAGCAACTTTCCATACTTTTGGAAAATGCTTTATTTTAATCATTGCATTATATATGTTTCGAAGATGTTGGAATACTTTTATAGGTAGTTGGTTAAGTACTTCTCCTTTTATTAGATCATATCCGGGGGCTTTTTTGCTGTCTACATTGTCGTATGCATCTTTTTATTTCACTTGTTGTTACGTTATCAATTTTTAGGTTATTAGTCCTGTGGGGTTGTAGTTGTGAAATACTACTGCAGTCGTCATTGGAGAATGTTTTCCATAAATGTTCCACTAAAGTATTTGCTTCTCATGATTTTCTCTGGCCCAGTTTCCATCTGTTTTCCTCAGAGGTGGATAATGAATTGCTTTGTTGTTTTCCAAAGTGAGTAGTTTGTTTCAGAAGTTGGAGTCAGGTTTTTTAAGTATTTTGTCAAGTTATTATTGTGAGATTTCTTCAGAATTTCCTTTAGATTTTTGATTTCGGTGTTTAGTTTTTGTTTGTCTGTCGGTGCTCTTGTACGTTGTCATCTTTTCCTTAGTTTCCTTTTGCTTTTATTTTTGTCTTAATGAGGTCTGGGGTAAATGGGTTTTTGGTTTATTTTCAACTGACTTTTTCTTTGGGTCAGTTGAACAGTATATTGGTTCACCAGTGGTAATAAGTTTTGAGGGCGCTTAACAGATTTGGCCCTTTCTTGTTTGTTATCCTGGATCCCCAATCCGTATGTTAAGCATTAAAATCTCCTGCTAGTATGAATCTTTGTCCTAGAGTGTTAAAGTAGGTATCAAGTTGTTTTATGCTGATCATGTGTTTGGGTGGCAGTAGATGGCGAAAAATAGTAGTGGACCATTGCTGTCCTCCAGTTGTTTTGTTGTGGATTGAATGTGATCCGTCTTGTATTGTTCAAGTTCATTCAATTTTATTCGGTCTCTGATGATAATCGCCGTGCCTCCATGCGCTGTACCGTCAGGGTTGTTTGTTGAGTAGATGCTGAAGCCAGGGATTAGTTAGCTTTTGTCTGTAAAGTCCGTCTCTGATATTAATAACATGTCAATATTCTTGTCCGTGATGAATTGTTTTAATTCTAGTTGGTGTTGAAGTAGTCTGTTTCCATATTACGATCTTAAGTAAATTATGTTTGCGGTCCATTGAGCTTTGCTACTAACAGGGTAATGATGTTCATTATATTAGCCATCTAGCTAATTAATTGTTTCATCACTTAGTTCTGTCATGTCGTTCAATTGGTCTGACTTTTGTTGAGACTGGGAGTTGGAATTCGTAGATGGGGGATCAGAATCAGTCTTTCTTTTGGTGATTGGCGAGCAATGTACAGGACCTTATAAAAGATGATTGTAGTTGGGCCAGTAAGTTTTCCTTTTGTATTTCCACGTCGTGAGCAGGTATTTTTTAGATCTTTTTTGTTGTATATGTAAAAGGTATTGAGAGGCTTTATTGCTGATTTTGCTGCAGCATCGGCATCCTCGTTCCCTTCTATACCAATGTGCCCCGGGATCCAGAAAATTTTTAAGGTACAATTTTTTGAAATTGGTTTACCCCGAATGGCTTCGACAATAACACTGCTGTTGTTTATGTTCTGTATAACGGTGACTGAGGAAAGACTGTCAGTAAATATTATAGTCTTATTATTGTGAGACATCTCGATGGCTTTAAGGATGGCAAAGGCTTCGGCTGTAAAGGTTGATGTAAATGTTGGTAGGAGGCCCTTGAGGCGTCGTACAGTGCTGCGTCTAGAACATGCTAACTGGACAAAATTAATTTTTAATGTTTATCTCTCATTATGGTCATTACTTACTATAATAAATTATGTTTACATAATTCAATTGATGTTTGTGGGTTTTTTTTGATAATTAAAGGAAAATAGTTGCTAAAAATAAAGTGCACGACTGGGTCGTACGTACTTGGAACCGTAATGCTATAAGTAAAAGATTTCATCAGGATTAAGGTCCAAGTCTTGCTCTTTCCAGTAAAGTAGGCGTGGTATTCCGCGTTTCCATGGAATAATAGTCCTAACATTGTAGGAGTTTTCATAAGACATTGCTTAAATCATTTTTTCTCATTTTCTCATTTTCTAGTAAAAAATAACTTTTATAAAAGTGGGAGTAGCAATTCCACAATTTGGTACGCCATTATTTTGCCTTTGTCTTAAAACCTATAAATATTAGTTTTTAGCCCAATCGCCGAACAAATACCCGAGAAACAGCTGATTTTCAATTTACCGTTATTCGAATTTTTCGTGAAAAACGTGGTATGGCACCTCATAGCATATGCCCAAACTAACCCACATATCAAATTTAATCGAAATCGTTAGAGCCGTTTTCGAGAAAATCCATTTTAACTGAAATCGGTCCTAAGTAAACTACCCTTAATTTTGAGGTTAGAATGAAAATTCCAATTTCGCCTCTAGGGAATATCCCACAGACCCTATATATGAAGATGGAAGCAAATCTGTCCAGCCCTTTAGGCTGCAGTCTCTCATATAGACAGACAGACAGACGGAATTGCCGGACCAACTTTTTTGGACTTCTTCATCATAGTAATGTCAAGTTCGATTAAAATCTCGAGTTTGATTTTTTTCACGAAAGCAATACTTGCCCTATAGGTATATACATATTCCTATAAGTAGGTGCAAGTAAAAACATACTTTTACCGAGTTGTGCAGGCTACGGGAGGTAATAAAATGAAGTTTACTAACATAGCTACCACATACATATATTAAATATAGCCCGGATACAAATATAGCCCTCCAGATACCTGGCGCCCTCTGGTTGTAATGTAGCCTTACCACATTACAGGGGTCTCTGATGTGGTGGATCTTCCTTTCCCCCATACTCGTTGGATCCAATACAAAATGAACCAAAATGAAAACAAAACAAACCCAAACAAGCCCATAAAAAGTGGGCGTGACCAGATAGGGCGCTTGAGTGAATTATAGAGAATTTTAAGGCCTATTACTTTGCTTAAATAATTTTTTCTCAATTTCAAGTAAAAATTTTGAAAAAAAATAAGTTTGATAAAAGTGGGCGTGGCATTCCAAAATTTGGTATGCCATTATTTTGCACTTGTCTTGTAACCCACAAATAATAATTTTTAGCCCAATCACCGCACAAATACCCGAGAAACAGCTGATTTTCAATATTACCGTTATTCGAATTTTTCGTGAAAAACGTGGTATGCCACCTCATAGCATATACCCGAACTAACCCACACATCAAATTTTATCGAAATCGTTAGAGCCGTTTTCGAGAAAATCCATTTTAACTGAAATCGGCCTTAAGTAAACTACCCTTAATTTTGAGGTTAGAATAAAAATTCAAATTTCGCCTCTAGGGAATATCCTACAGACCCTATATATGACGTTTGAAGTAAATCCGTCAAGCCGTTTAGGCTGTAGTCGAATATACAGACAGACAGACAGACTGACAGACAGACAGACAGACGGAATTGCCGGACCTATTTTTTTGGACTTCTCCATCATAGTAATGTCAAGTTTGATTAAAATCTCGAGTTCGATTTTTTTCACGATTGCAATACTTGCCCTATATGTAGGTATAGGTGCAAGTAAAAATAGTACCAAACTCAGGAATCGAATGTACCAAGGAAAATCCATTTAGGAGAAGTACTGTACTGATGCGATCACCGCCGCTTAAAATTATGGAAGAGGCGATTGATAGTAAGGACGTAGGGACGCAGTCTGCACCAGTAACGGAGCAGACATCTCCACAAAAGCAGCCAGACTTCCACTTCACAGAAGCTATATGGTCAATATGAGGGCTATATGGTCTTTCAAAGATTTTTGGCAAAACAGGAAGCAGGCTGATTGGTCTATAAGAAGTTGATTCGATTGCATCTTTCCAGGTTTTGGTATAGCTATTATTTCAGCAACTTTCCATACTTTTGGAAAATGCTTTATTTTAATCATTGCGTTATATATGTTTCGAAGATGTTGGAATACTTTTATAGGTAGTTGGTTAAGTACTTCTCCTTTTATTAGATCATATCCGGGGGCTTTTTTGCTGTCTACATTGTCGTATGCATCTTTTTATTTCACTTGTTGTTACGTTATCAATTTTTAGGTTATTAGTCCTGTGGGGTTGTAGTTGTGAAATACTACTGCAGTCGTCATTGGAGAATGTTTTCCATAAATGTTCCACTAAGGTATTTGCTTCTCATGATTTTCTCTGGCCCAGTTTCCATCTGTTTTCCTCAGAGGTGGATAATGAATTGCTTTGTTGTTTTCCAAAGTGAGTAGTTTGTTTCAGAAGTTGGAGTCAGGTTTTTTAAGTATTTTGTCAAGTTATTATTGTGAGATTTCTTCAGAATTTCCTTTAGATTTTTGATTTCGGTGTTTAGTTTTTGTTTGTCTGTCGGTGCTCTTGTACGTTGTCATCTTTTCCTTAGTTTCCTTTTGCTTTTATTTTTGTCTTAATGAGGTCTGGGGTAAAATTAACATTTGTTTTTGGTTTATTTTCAACTGACTTTTTCTTTGGGTCAGTTGAACAGTATATTGGTTCACCAGTGGTAATAAGTTTTGAGGGCGCTTAACAGATTTGGCCCTTTCTTGTTTGTTATTCTGGATCCCCAATCCGTATGTTAAGCATTAAAATCTCCTGCTAGTATGAATCTTTGTCCTAGAGTGTTAAAGTAGGTATCAAGTTGTTTTATGCTGATCATGTGTTTGGGTGGCAGTAGATGGCGAAAAATAGTAGTGGACCATTGCTGTCCTCCAGTTGTTTTGTTGTGGATTGAATGTGATCCGTCTTGTATTGTTCAAGTTCATTCAATTTTATTCGGTCTCTGATGATAATCGCCGTGCCTCCATGCGCTGTACCGTCAGGGTTGTTTGTTGAGTAGATGCTGAAGCCAGGGATTAGTTAGCTTTTGTCTGTAAAGTCCGTCTCTGATATTAATAACATGTCAATATTCTTGTCCGTGATGAATTGTTTTAATTCTAGTTGGTGTTGAAGTAGTCTGTTTCCATATTACGATCTTAAGTAAATTATGTTTGCGGTCCATTGAGCTTTGCTACTAACAGGGTAATGATGTTCATTATATTAGCCATCTAGCTAATTAATTGTTTCATCACTTAGTTCTGTCATGTCGTTCAATTGGTCTGACTTTTGTTGAGACTGGGAGTTGGAATTCGTAGATGGGGGATCAGAATCAGTCTTTTTTTTGGTGATTGGCGAGCAATGTACAGGACCTTATAAAAGATGATTGTAGTTGGGCCAGTAAGTTTTCCTTTTGTATTTCCACGTCGTGAGCAGGTATTTTTTAGATCTTTTTTGTTGTATATGTAAAAGGTTTTGAGAGGCTTTATTGCTGATTTTGCTGCAGCATCGGCATCCTCGTTCCCTTCTATACCAATGTGCCCCGGGATCCAGAAAATTTTTAAGGTACAATTTTTTGAAATTGGTTTACCCCGAATGGCTTCGACAATAACACTGCTGTTGTTTATGTTCTGTATAACGGTGACTGAGGAAAGACTGTCAGTAAATATTATAGTCTTATTATTGTGAGACATCTCGATGGCTTTAAGGATGGCAAAGGCTTCGGCTGTAAAGGTTGATGTAAATGTTGGTAGGAGGCCCTTGAGGCGTCGCACAGTGTTGCGTCTAGAACATGCTAACTGGACAAAATTATTTTTTAATGTTTATCTCTCATTATGGTCATTACTTACTATAATAAATTATGTTTACATAATTCAATTGATGTTTGTGGGTTTTTTTTGATAATTAAAGGAAAATAGTTGCTAAAAATAAAGTGCACGACTGGGTCGTACGTACTTGGAACCGTAATGCTATAAGTAAAAGATTTCATCAGGATTAAGGTCCAAGTCTTGCTCTTTCCAGTAAAGTAGGCGTGGTATTCCGCGTTTCCATGGAATAATAGTCCTAACATTGTAGGAGTTTTCATAAGACATTGCTTAAATCATTTTTTCTCATTTTCTCATTTTCTAGTAAAAAATAACTTTTATAAAAGTGGGAGTAGCAATTCCACAATTTGGTACGCCATTATTTTGCCTTTGTCTTAAAACCTATAAATATTAGTTTTTAGCCCAATCGCCGAACAAATACCCGAGAAACAGCTGATTTTCAATTTACCGTTATTCGAATTTTTCGTGAAAAACGTGGTATGGCACCTCATAGCATATGCCCAAACTAACCCACATATCAAATTTAATCGAAATCGTTAGAGCCGTTTTCGAGAAAATCCATTTTAACTGAAATCGGTCCTAAGTAAACTACCCTTAATTTTGAGGTTAGAATGAAAATTCCAATTTCGCCTCTAGGGAATATCCCACAGACCCTATATATGAAGATGGAAGCAAATCTGTCCAGCCCTTTAGGCTGCAGTCTCTCATATAGACAGACAGACAGACGGAATTGCCGGACCAACTTTTTTGGACTTCTTCATCATAGTAATGTCAAGTTCGATTAAAATCTCGAGTTTGATTTTTTTCACGAAAGCAATACTTGCCCTATAGGTATATACATATTCCTATAAGTAGGTGCAAGTAAAAACATACTTTTACCGAGTTGTGCAGGCTACGGGAGGTAATAAAATGAAGTTTACTAACATAGCTACCACATACATATATTAAATATAGCCCGGATACAAATATAGCCCTCCAGATACCTGGCGCCCTCTGGTTGTAATGTAGCCTTACCACATTACAGGGGTCTCTGATGTGGTGGATCTTCCTTTCCCCCATACTCGTTGGATCCAATACAAAATGAACCAAAATGAAAACAAAACAAACCCAAACAAGCCCATAAAAAGTGGGCGTGACCAGATAGGGCGCTTGAGTGAATTATAGAGAATTTTAAGGCCTATTACTTTGCTTAAATAATTTTTTCTCAATTTCAAGTAAAAATTTTGAAAAAAAATAAGTTTGATAAAAGTGGGCGTGGCATTCCAAAATTTGGTATGCCATTATTTTGCACTTGTCTTGTAACCCACAAATAATAATTTTTAGCCCAATCACCGCACAAATACCCGAGAAACAGCTGATTTTCAATATTACCGTTATTCGAATTTTTCGTGAAAAACGTGGTATGCCACCTCATAGCATATACCCGAACTAACCCACACATCAAATTTTATCGAAATCGTTAGAGCCGTTTTCGAGAAAATCCATTTTAACTGAAATCGGCCTTAAGTAAACTACCCTTAATTTTGAGGTTAGAATAAAAATTCAAATTTCGCCTCTAGGGAATATCCTACAGACCCTATATATGAAGTTTGAAGTAAATCCGTCAAGCCGTTTAGGCTGTAGTCGAATATACAGACAGACAGACAGACTGACAGACAGACAGACTGACAGACAGACAGACAGACGGAATTGCCGGACCTATTTTTTTGGACTTCTCCATCATAGTAATGTCAAGTTTGATTAAAATCTCGAGTTCGATTTTTTTCACGATTGCAATACTTGCCCTATATGTAGGTATAGGTGCAAGTAAAAATAGTACCAAACTCAGGAATCGAATGTACCAAGGAAAATCCATTTAGGAGAAGTACTGTACTGATGCGATCACCGCCGCTTAAAATTATGGAAGAGGCGATTGATAGTAAGGACGTAGGGACGCAGTCTGCACCAGTAACGGAGCAGACATCTCCACAAAAGCAGCCAGACTTCCACTTCACAGAAGCACCAACTGCTAGCTTGACGCCTGAAACCAACAAGGAAGAAAGGCGAAGAGAAAACAGTGAAGAAAGAGAAAAACGTGAAGCCATGCAATCCCTGGGAAAGAACATCAATACGTTGATAGAATTCATCAAAGGGAAAACAAACGTGCACCACGAAATCAGAAAGCTGATTAGTGCTATACGCAGACACTACAACTGCATAGCAAATTCCCAGAAAGACAACGTGATAAAAATAGAGTGTCTAAAGCTACGCAAACCACTGAGTCATCAGATATGAGCAAATCGGCGCCTTCTCATCCGTTGAAGCAACTACCAGAACCCAAGCGGAAAAGGACTAGATCTCCGAGCAATGAAGAACCCTCGACATTGACATACGCTGAGATAGTCACGAAAAAAACAGCAATGTCAGTGCAACAAAACGTCCAGAAGTGCCAAAGTGAGAAGAAAGAAAAAGCGCTCCAAAAAAAACCAGGAAAGACGGCAAAACCGCGAGGCCGAGATGCAAAGGAAAAACCGCGAATCAAGACCACAACAAAGCCGAGTGGAAAAGAGTGGTAAAGAAAGGTCCAGGCAAGATACATGTCAAGCCGGACGCATTGGTGATTAAAAAAACTGGAGAAACATCCTATTGCGATATACTCCGAAAAGTGAAGACCAACCCTGAGTTAAATGGTCTGGGATCGGACGTAATTCACATAAGGAAGACGGCCAAGGGAGAGTTACTGCTTGAGCTCAAGAAAGCAGCAGCTGGAAAAACCTCTGAGCACCAAAGCAAAGTAGGGCAAGTTCTCGGGGAAATGGCGGAAGTAAGGACCCTAACGCACTGATTGAGTGCAAAGACCTAGACGATGTCACTACCAAAGACGAGATCTGTCAAGCCCTGGCCGAGCAATTCGAGGAAGTACGAGGCATGCAGGCCTCATCCATCAAATCCATGAGGAAAGCTTATGCAGGAACACAAACTGCAGTCATTAGCCTCCCGATAAACGCTGCCAAAAAAGTTCTGGAGGTTGGGAGAGTCAAAATCGGATGGACGATATGCAGAATACGAGAGAAAGTGGTACCGCAGCGATGCTTTAGGTGCCTTAACTTCGGGCATTTAGCAAAGGCGTGTTCAAATACGGTGGACAGAAGTGAGGATTGCGTCAAGTGTGGACAGAAAGGCCATGTTTCTAAGAACTGTACTAATGATGCAAGGTGCGTGCTCTGCGAAGAAAAGGGAGCACCAACTTCAAACACGCGGCAGGAAGCGCAGTATGTCCTGTATATCAGGAAGCAAAAAAAACCGCAAGAAGAATATGAAAGTGCTGCAATTAAATTTAAATCACTGCGAAGCGGCACAGGACCTCCTAACACAAGCCATTCGTGAGTCAAAAATAGATGTTGCCATATTATCCGAACAGTACAAGAATCTCGACGAAAAAGTCTGGGTAGCTGATTACTCAAAAAGAGCTGCTATTTGGACCTGTGGAGACTACGCCTTCGAAGAAAAAATGATGACACTCCAATCCGGGTTCGTTCGAGCCAAGGTAAAGGGTGTTAACATCTATAGTTGTTACGCATCCCCAAACAGCACTCTTGAAGAATTCCAGCGTATGTTGGATAGGCTCGTGGATGATGCTAGAGGCCGTAGCCCAGTCATCATGGCTGGGGATTTCAACGCATGGGGCCTGATTGGGGCAGCACTCGAACCAATAGAAGAGGTGAGGCACTACTCGAAGCGGTATCGTCACTAGATGTCATGCTGCTCAATACGGGAAGCGAGAATACCTTTAGCAGAAACGACGTAGGTTCCGTAGTTGACATAACCTTCGTAACTAGTTCCCGAGCGAGAGGCGCCAAGTGGAGAGTAAGTAAACAGTGCACCCACAGCGACCACCTGGCCATCCTGTTTCAAATAGGCCAGAAAAGATCCAACCGGGAACTCCCGCCAAAGAAGGCACAACGAATTGGGTGGAAAATAGGCACACTAGACGAGGACTCTTTTACTTTCACCTTTAGAGAATCTACAATAAGGCCAGGAACAGCAAATGCTATGGCAGCTGAGATTACGAAACAAGTAATGAGAGCCCTCCCACCAGAACCTACAGGTGCAATACAAAGATAGGCGTAGAGACCTGAAATCAGCAATCCGGAGAAGCAAAAGTGACAACTTCAAAGAACTCTGTCAGCAAGCAGATGTAAATCCCTGGGGTACAGCCTATAAGGCAGTCATGGCAAAACTAAAGGGCACCACTAGGGCACCCTCGCCCTCATGCCCTTTGCTAATGCAAAAAATAGTGTCGGGCTTATTTCCACCGCAGAGAACTGCAGAGAGTATAGCAGCACCCCAGGATTTACATGAAATCACAACCGTCACGCAAACGGAACTTTTGGAAGTGTGCAAGCGGTTCGATGACAATAAGTCACCTGGACTGGATGGGATACCCAACAAGGCCCTTAAGTTAGCCATAAAAACAAATACGGAACCATTTCTGGAAATGTATAATAAGTGTCTAACCGAAGGGGTCTTTCCAGACCAGTGGAAGAAACAACGTCTGGTGCTGCTGCCCAAAGGGAAAAAACCGCCAGATGAGCCCTCGTCATACCGTCCTATATGCCTGTTAGATACAATGGGTAAAATATTAGAAAAAATTATATGCAAACGACTGGAGGTGGCAATACATGAAGCCGGGGGACTTTCAAACGAACAGTATGGATGCAGACAAGCCCGTTCTACAATCGATGCTATACGGAGGGTAACCACAATCTTGGAAGATGCTATCCAGGGCAGAAGATGGAGAGGAGGCGCAAAGAAATACGGTGCTGTAATAACACTGGACGTCAAAAATGCGTTCAATTCTGCAAATTGGGGACATATTTTGTGCTCACTTAGAGAAATGATGGTGCCAGGGTTCCTCATCAAAATAATATTAAATTAAACGATACCGACGATGGGGTAAGACAGTACCACATATCTGGTGGAGTACCACAAGAATCGGTACTAGGTCCTGTCTTGTGGAATCTTATGTATGGTACTGAGGCTTGAAACCCTCAACGAGGCAAAAATCATAGGCTTTGCCGATGACATCGCAATCGTAGTGACAGCAAAACACCTGGAAGAAATAGAGGACATTGGAAATGAATGTATCCGAAAAGTGAGACGGTGGATGGCAGCAGTCGGTTTAGAACTCGCTGAACATAAAACGGAAGCAGTACTAGTAAGCAGCAGCAAGAAAAGAGAAGCAATCACCATCAGGGTAGGCAACCAAAATATAACGTCAAAACCGGTGATCAGATACCTAGGTATGATGATTCACGCTAGGCTAGCTTACAAGGAACACCTTGAAATAACGTGCGACAAAGCTGCTCGGGTGTGTACTGCCTTATCCAGAATAATGACAAACATTGGAGGACCCAGACAACCAAGGAGACTAATTTTGTCAAGAGTGGCGCAGTCAATAATAATGTATGCGTCACCAATATGGGCAAAGGCAGTGAGAATTAAGTCCCACTCAAGAAGAGTTAATTCCGTCAATAGACTGTGCGCGCTGAGAGTGTGTTGCGCTTTTCGGACGGTATCCGACGATTCTATATGTGTTATTGCGGGAATGCTACCAGCGGATATCTTGGCTATTGAGCTACAGAGGACCTATGACGCCAAAATCCAGGAACCCCTAGCTCCAGTCAAAGATATTAAGCTGGCAGAAAGACAGCGAAGCATGAGAACATGGCAGGAAAGATGGAATCAGTCAACGAAGGGAAGATGGACCCATCGACTTATACCTGATATAGATGAATGGATGGACCGGCATCACGGAGAAGTGGATTTTTATCTCACCCAGTTCTTAACCGGACACGGCTGCTTCAGAGCTTATCTAAACAGGTTTGGGCAGAGGATGCAGAGCATGTGCTCTTTCAGTGCCCACATTTTCGCTTGGAACGCAGAGGTCTTGAGGAAATAATTGGAGAAATACCAACTCCGGAGAACATCGTAAACCATATGCTGACATCGAACGCAGTATGGAATACTGTGAAACAAACAGCAGCGGTGATCATGAAGGAACTTCGGTGGCTGGAAAGGCTCAGGGAGAGCAACCAAACCCAAATGGAAGCCCCCTCAGAACAAGAAACGTCGAACAGGTCAAGAGGAGCATAAAGTGCTAACCAGCCCCGCGAAGTAATACTTAACGGTAGTTCTTCGGGGAGAGTGGTTGAAGTGTGTAGAGTGTGGGTTAGTACGTAGGCGTATTCCTGGCATCGAGTATTCAGGTTTGCGAATCGTGGATGCCAGTAGCCCGGGTTACTGGTATCTTTAGAAGATTACACATCCGTTGGCGCAAACAAAAAAAAGCCCGGATACATCGGGATACATTTAGTTAAAACTCTACCGAAGTATACAGTTCGTCGAAACGGGTAGTATTTTGAGGGCTTAATTTACGAATTTTTTTTATGAAAGTTCGAACAACATTTTCTAGATAATTAAAATTGCAAAAAATAGTACTTACCCTCAAGTATTGAATTCTTCACTAAAATAAAATATATCACTCCTTACAAACAAAAGAGATGCAATACATGAGGTCACGCAATTGAAACTGATAAATGTATGAAAATTCAATTCCTTCAATGCTCGACTTTGAATTTATTCTTACTCTCAGTAACAGAGCTTTGGCAACAAATTTTACTATTACGCAGGTCCACGTGGTGTTGTTAACGACCTCCAATCAACACTACCTAGACGACAATGACTTTTGTCCACTTAGCATGCACTAGACGAAACACTGTGCGCTGGTTGTCTGTCCACCTGTTCGTCTGTCCGTCGGTGGTCTGTCCGTCTGTCTGTTGATGGTCTGGCGGTCTGTTCGTTTGTTAAGCATTAAAATCTCCTGCTAGTATGAATCTTTGTCCTAGAGTGTTAAAGTAGGTATCAAGTTGTTTTATGCTGATCATGTGTTTGGGTGGCAGTAGATGGCGGAAAATAGTAGTGGACCATTGCTGTCCTCCAATTGTATTGTTGTGGATTGAATGTGATCCGTCTTGTATTGTTCAAGTTCAGTCAATTTTATTCGGTCTCTGATGATAATCGCCGTGCCTCCATGCGCTGTACCGTCAGGGTGGTTTGTTGAGTAAATGCTGAAGCCAGGGATTAGTTAGCTTTTGTCTGTAAAGTCCGTTTCTGATATTAATAACATGTCAATATTCTTGTCCGTGATGAATTGTTTTAATTCTAGTTGGTGTTGAAGTAGTCCGTTGGCATTCCATGTTACGATCTTAAGTAAATTATATTTGCGGTCCATTGAGCTTTGCTACTAACAGGGTAATGATGTTCATTATATTAGCCATCTAGCTAATTAATTGTTTCATCATTTAGTTCTGTCATGTTCAATTTGTCTGACTTTTGTTGAGACTGGGAGTTGGAATTCGTAGATGGGGGATCAGAATCAGTCTTTTTTTTGGTGATTGGCGAGCAATGTACAGGACCTTATAAAAGATGGTTGTAGTTGTAGGGCCAGTAAGTTTTCCTTTTGTATTTCCACGTCGTGAGCAGGTATTTCTTAGATCTTTTTTGTTGTAGGTGTAGAAGGTATTGAGATGCTTTATTGCTGATTTTGCTGCAGCATCGGCATCCTCGTTCCCTTCTATACCAATGTGCCCCGGGATCCAGACATTTTTTAAGGTACCATTTTTTTTGATTTTGGTTTACCCCGAATGGCTTCGACAATAACACTGCTGTTGTTTATGTTCTGTATAACGGTGACTGAGGAAAGACTGTCAGTAAATATTATAGTCTTATTATTGTGAGACATCTAGATGGCTTTAAGGATGGCAAAGGCTTCGGCTGTAAAGGTTGATGTAAATGTTGGTAGGAGGCCCTTGAGGCGTCGCACAGTGTTGCGTCTAGAACATGCTAACTGGACAAAATTATTTTTTAGTGTTGATCTCTCATTATGGTCATTACTTACTATAATAAATTATTTTTACATATGTAATTCAATTGATGTTTGTGGGTTTTTTTTGATAATTAAAGGAAAATAGTTGCTAAAAATAAAGTGCACGACGGGGTCGTACGTACTTGCAACCGTAATGCTATAAGTTAAAGATTTCATCAGGATTAAAGTCCAAGTCTTGTTCTTTCCAGTAAAGTAGGCGTGGCATTCCGCGTTTCCATGGAATAATAGTCCTAACATTGTAGGAGTTTTCATAAGACTTTGTTTTTATAAAAACGCCCTTAAAAAGTGGGCGTGGCCATATAGCACCTTTGGGTGAATTATAGAAAATTTTAAGGCCTATTACTTTGCTTAAACAATTTTTTCTCATTTTCTAGTAAAAAATAACTTTTATAAAAGTGGGCGTAGCAATTCCACAATTTGGTACGCCATTATTTTGCCTTTGTCTTATAACCTATAAATATTAATTTTTAGCCCAATCGCCGAACAAATACCCGAGAAACAGCTGATTTTCAATTTACCGTTATTCGAATTTTTCGTGAAAAACGTGGTATGGCACCTCATAGCATATGCCCAAACTAACCCACATATCAAATTTAATCGAAATCGTTAGAGCCGTTTTCGAGAAAATCCATTTTAACTGAAATCGGTCCTAAGTAAACTACCCTTAATTTTGAGGTTAGAATGAAAATTCCAATTTCGCCTCTAGGGAATATCCCACAGACCCTATATATGAAGTTTGAAGCAAATCTGTCCAGCCCTTTAGGCTGCAGTCTCTCATATAGACAGACAGACAGACAGACGGAATTGCCGGACCAACTTTTTTGGACTTCTTCATCATAGTAATGTCAAGTTCGATTAAAGTCTCGAGTTTGATTTTTTTCACAAAAGCAACACTTGCCCTATAGGTATATACATATACCTATAAGTAGGTGCAAGTAAAAACATACTTTTACCGAGTTGTGCAGGCTACGGGAGGTAATAAAATGAAGTTTACTAACATAGCTACCACATATATTAAATATAGCCCGGATACATCGGGATACATTTAGTTAAAACTCTACCGAAGTATACAGTTCGTCGAAACGGGTAGTATTTTGAGGGCTTCATTTACGAATTTTTTTTATGAAAGTTCGAACAACATTTTCTATATAATTAAAATTGCAAAAAATAGTACTTACCCTCAAGTATTGAATTCATCACTAAAATAAAATATATCACTGCTTACAAACAAAAGAGATGCAATACATGAGGTCACGCAATTGAAACTGATAAATGTATGAAAATTCAATTCCTTCAATGCTCGACTTTGAATTTATTCTTACTCTCAATAACAGAGCTTTGGCGTGGTGTTGTTAACGACCTCCAATCAACATTACCTAGACGACAATGACTTTTGTCCACTTATCATGCACTAGACGAAACACTGTGCGCTGGTTGTCTGTCCACCTGTTCGTCTGTCCGTCGGTGGTCTGTCCGTCTGCTCATCTGTCTGTTAATGGTCTGTCCGTTGGTGGTCTGTCCGTCTGTCTGTTGATGGGCTGGCGGTCTGTTCGTTTGTTAAGCATTAAAATCTCCTGCTAGTATGAATCTTTGTCCTAGAGTGTTAAAGTAGGTATCAAGTTGTTTTATGCTGATCATGTGTTTGGGTGGCAGTAGATGGCGGAAAATAGTAGTGGACCATTGCTGTCCTCCAGTTGTATTGTTGTGGATTGAATGTGATCCGTCTTGTATTGTTCAAGTTCAGTCAATTTTATTCGGTCTCTGATGATAATCGCCGTGCCTCCATGCGCTGTACCGTCAGGGTTGTTTGTTGAGTAGATGCTGAAGCCAGGGATTAGTTAGCTTTTGTCTGTAAAGTCCGTCTCTGATATTAATAACATGTCAATATTCTTGTCCGTGATGAATTGTTTTAATTCTAGTTGGTGTTGAAGTAGTCTGTTGGCATTCCATATTACGATCTTAAGTAAATTATGTTTGCGGTCCATTGAGCTTTGCTACTAACAGGGTAATGATGTTCATTATATTAGCCATCTAGCTAATTAATTGTTTCATCATTTAGTTCTGTCATGTCGTTCAATTGGTCTGACTTTTGTTGAGACTGGGAGTTGGAATTCGTAGATGGGGGATCAGAATCAGTCTTTTTTTTGGTGATTGGCGAGCAATGTACAGGACCTTATAAAAGATGATTGTAGTTGGGCCAGTAAGTTTTCCTTTTGTATTTCCACGTCGTGAGCAGGTATTTTTTAGATCTTTTTTGTTGTATATGTAAAAGGTATTGAGAGGCTTTATTGCTGATTTTGCTGCAGCATCGGCATCCTCATTCCCTTCTATACCAATGTGCCCCGGGATCCAGACATTTTTTAAGGTACCATTTTTTGAAATTGGTTTACCCCGAATGGCTTCGACAATAACACTGCTGTTGTTTATGTTCTGTATAACGGTGACTGAGGAAAGACTGTCAGTAAATATTATAGTCTTATTATTGTGAGACATCTCGATGGCTTTAAGGATGGCAAAGGCTTCGGCTGTAAAGGTTGATGTAAATGTTGGTAGGAGGCCCTTGAGGCGTCGCACAGTGTTGCGTCTAGAACATGCTAACTGGACAAAATTATTTTTTAATGTTTATCTCTCATTATGGTCATTACTTACCATAATAAATTATTTTTACATAATTCAATTGATGTTTGTGGTTTTTTTTTGATAATTAAAGGAAAATAGTTTGCTAAAAATAAAGTGCACGACTGGGTCGTACGTACTTGCAACCGTAATGCTATAAGTAAAAGATTTCATCAGGATTAAGGTCCAAGTCTTGCTCTTTCCAGTAAAGTAGGCGTGGCATTCCGCGTTTTCATGGAATAATAGTCCTAACATTGTAGGAGTTTTCATAAGACTTTGTTTTTATAAAAACGCCCTTAAAAAGTGGGCGTGGCCATATAGCACCTTTGGGTGAATTATAGAAAATGTTAAGGCCTATTACTTTGCTTAAATCATTTTTTCTCATTTTCTAGTAAAAAATAACTTTTATAAAAGTGGGCGTAGCAATTCCACAATTTGGTACGCCATTATTTTGCCTTTGTCTTATAACCTATAAATATTAATTTTTAGCCCAATCGCCGAGAAACAGCTGATTTTCAATTTACCGTTATTCAAATTTTTCGTGAAAACGTGTATGGCACCTCATAGCATATGTCCAAACTAACCCACATATCAAATTTAATCGAAATCGTTAGAGCCGTTTTCGAGAAAATCCATTTTAACTGAAATCGGTCCGAAGTAAACTACCCTTAATTTTGAGGTTAGAATGAAAATTCCAATTTTGCCTCTAGGGAATATCCCACAGACCCTACATATGAAGTTTGAAACGAATCTGTCCAGCCCTTTAGGCTGCAGTCTCTCATATAGACAGACAGACAGACAGACGGAATTGCCGGACCACCTTTTTTGGACTTCTTCATCATAGTAATGTCAAGTTCGATTAAAATCTCGAGTTTCATTTTTTTCACGAAAGCAATACTTGCCCTATAGGTATATACATATACCTATAAGTAGGTGCAAGTAAAAACATACTTTTACCGAGTTGTGCAGGCTACGGGAGGTAATAAAATGAAGTTTACTAACATAGCTACCACATATATTAAATATAGCCCGGATACATCGGGATACATTTAGTTAAAACTCTACCGAAGTATACAGTTCGTCGAAACGGGTAGTATTTTGAGGGCTTCATTTACGAATTTTTTTTATGAAAGTTCGAACAACATTTTCTATATAATTAAAATTGCAAAAAATAGTACTTACCCTCAAGTATTGAATTCATCACTAAAATAAAATATATCACTGCTTACAAACAAAAGAGATGCAATACATGAGGTCACGCAATTGAAACTGATAAATGTATGAAAATTCAATTCCTTCAATGCTCGACTTTGAATTTATTCTTACTCTCAATAACAGAGCTTTGGCAAAAAATTTTACTATTGCGTAGGTCCACGTGGTGTTGTTAACGACCTCCAATCAACATTACCTAGACGGCAATGACTTTTGTCCACTTAGCATGCACTAGACGAAACACTGTGCGCTGGTTGTCTGTCCACCTGTTCGTCTGTCCGTCGGTGGTCTGTCCGTCTGCTCATCTGTCTGTTAATGGTCTGTCCGTTGGTGGTCTGTCTGTTGATGGTCTGGCGGTCTGTTCGTTTGTTAAGCATTAAAATCTCCTGCTAGTATGAATCTTTGTCCTAGAGTGTTAAAGTAGGTATCAAGTTGTTTTATGCTGACCATGTGTTTGGGTGGCAGTAGATGGCGGAAAATAGTAGTGGACCATTGCTGTCCTCCAGTTGTATTGTTGTGGATTGAATGTGATCCGTCTTGTATTGTTCAGGTTCAGTCAATTTTATTCGGTCTCTGATGGTAATCGCCGTGCCTCCATGCGCTGTACCGTCAGGGTTGTTTGTTGAGTAGATGCTGAAGCCAGGGATTAGTTAGCTTTTGTCTGTAAAGTCCGTCTCTGATATTAATAACATGTCAATATTCTTGTCCGTGATGAATTGTTTTAATTCTAGTTGGTGTTGAAGTAGTCTGTTGGCATTCCATATTACGATCTTAAGTAAATTATGTTTGCGGTCCATTGAGCTTTGCTACTAACAGGGTAATGATGTTCATTATATTAACCATCTAGCTAATTAATTGTTTCATCATTTAGTTCTGTCATGTCGTTCAATTGGTCTGACTTTTGTTGAGACTGGGACTTGGAATTCGTAGATGGGGGATCAGAATCAGTCTTTTTTTTGTGATTGGCGAGCAATGTACAGGACCTTATAAAAGATGATTGTAGTTGGGCCAGTAAGTTTTCCTTTTGTATTTCCACGTCGTGAGCAGGTATTTTTTAGATCTTTTTTGTTGTATATGTAAAAGGTATTGAGAGGCTTTATTGCTGATTTTGCTGCAGCATCGGCATCCTCGTTCCCTTCTATACCAATGTGCCCCGGGATCCAGACATTTTTTACGGTACCATTTTTTTTGATTTTGGTTTACCCCGAATGGCTTTGACAATAACACTGCTGTTGTTTATGTTCTGTATAACGGTGACTGAGGAAAGACTGTCAGTAAATATTATAGTCTTATTATTGTGAGACATCTCGATGGCTTTAAGGATGACAAAGGCTTCGGCTGTAAAGGTTGATGTAAATGTTGGTAGGAGGCCCTTGAGACGTCGCACAGTGTTGCGTCTAGAACATGCTAACTGGACAAAATTATTTTTTAATGTTTATCTCTCATTATGGTCATTATTTACTATAATAAATTATTTTTACATAATTCAATTGATGTTTGTGGGTTTTTTTTGATAATTAAAGGAAAATAGTTGCTAAAAATAAAGTGCACGACTGGGTCGTACGTACTTGCAACCGTAATGCTATAAGTAAAAGATTTCATCAGGACTAAGGTCCAAGTCTTGCTCTTTCCAGTAAAGTAGGCGTGGCATTCCGCGTTTCCATGGAATAATAGTCCTAACATTGTAGGAGTTTTCATAAGACTTTGTTTTTATAAAAACGCCCCTAAAAAGTGGGCGTGGCCATATAGCACCTTTGGGTGAATTATAGAAAATGTTAAGGCCTATTACTTTGCTTAAATCATTTTTTCTCATTTTCTAGTAAAAAATAACTTTTATAAAAGTGGGCGTAGCAATTCCACAATTTGGTACGCCATTATTTTGCCTTTGTCTTATAACCTATAAATATTAATTTTTAGCCCAATCGCCGAGCAAATACCCGAGAAACAGCTGATTTTCAATTTACCGTTATTCGAATTTTTCGTGAAAAACGTGGTATGGCACCTCATAGCATATGCCCAAACTAACCCACGTATCAAATTTAATCAAAATCGTTAGAGCCGTTTTCGAGAAAATCCATTTTAACTGAAATCGGTCCTAAGTAAACTACCCTTAATTTTGAGGTTAGAATGAAAATTCCAATTTCGCCTCTAGGGAATATCCCACAGACCCTACATATGAAGTTTGAAACGAATCTGTCCAGCCCTTTAGGCTGCAGTCTCTCATATAGACAGACAGACAGACAGACGGAATTGCCGGACCAACTTTTTTGGACTTCTTCATCATAGTAATGTCAAGTTCGATTAAAATCTCGAGTTTGATTTTTTTCACGAAAGCAATACTTGCCCTATAGGTATATACATATACCTATAAGTAGGTGCAAGTAAAAACATACTTTTACCGAGTTGTGGAGGCTACGGGAGGTAATAAAATGAAGTTTACTAACATAGCTACCACATATATTAAATATAGGCCGGATACATCGGGATACATTTAGTTAAAACTCTACCGAAGTATACAGTTCGTCGAAACGGGTAGTATTTTGAGGGCTTAATTTACGAATTTTTTTTATGAAAGTTCGAACAACATTTTCTATATAATTAAAATTGCAAAAAATAGTACTTACCCTCAAGTATTGAATTCATCACTAAAATAAAATATATCACTGCTTACAAACAAAAGAGATGCAATACATGAGGTCACGCAATTGAAACTGATAAATGTATGAAATTCAATTCCTTCAATGCTCGACTTTGAATTTATTCTTACTCTCAATAACAGAGCTTTGGCGTGGTGTTGTTAACGACCTCCAATCAACATTACCTAGACGACAATGACTTTTGTCCACTTATCATGCACTAGACGAAACACTGTGCGCTGGTTGTCTGTCCACCTGTTCGTCTGTCCGTCGGTGGTCTGTCCGTCTGCTCATCTGTCTGTTAATGGTCTGTCCGTTGGTGGTCTGTCCGTCTGTCTGTTGATGGGCTGGCGGTCTGTTCGTTTGTTAAGCATTAAAATCTCCTGCTAGTATGAATCTTTGTCCTAGAGTGTTAAAGTAGGTATCAAGTTGTTTTATGCTGATCATGTGTTTGGGTGGCAGTAGATGGCGGAAAATAGTAGTGGACCATTGCTGTCCTCCAGTTGTATTGTTGTGGATTGAATGTGATCCGTCTTGTATTGTTCAAGTTCAGTCAATTTTATTCGGTCTCTGATGATAATCGCCGTGCCTCCATGCGCTGTACCGTCAGGGTTGTTTGTTGAGTAGATGCTGAAGCCAGGGATTAGTTAGCTTTTGTCTGTAAAGTCCGTCTCTGATATTAATAACATGTCAATATTCTTGTCCGTGATGAATTGTTTTAATTCTAGTTGGTGTTGAAGTAGTCTGTTGGCATTCCATATTACGATCTTAAGTAAATTATGTTTGCGGTCCATTGAGCTTTGCTACTAACAGGGTAATGATGTTCATTATATTAGCCATCTAGCTAATTAATTGTTTCATCATTTAGTTCTGTCATGTCGTTCAATTGGTCTGACTTTTGTTGAGACTGGGAGTTGGAATTCGTAGATGGGGGATCAGAATCAGTCTTTTTTTTGGTGATTGGCGAGCAATGTACAGGACCTTATAAAAGATGATTGTAGTTGGGCCAGTAAGTTTTCCTTTTGTATTTCCACGTCGTGAGCAGGTATTTTTTAGATCTTTTTTGTTGTATATGTAAAAGGTATTGAGAGGCTTTATTGCTGATTTTGCTGCAGCATCGGCATCCTCGTTCCCTTCTATACCAATGTGCCCCGGGATCCAGACATTTTTTAAGGTACCATTTTTTGAAATTGGTTTACCCCGAATGGCTTCGACAATAACACTGCTGTTGTTTATGTTCTGTATAACGGTGACTGAGGAAAGACTGTCAGTAAATATTATAGTCTTATTATTGTGAGACATCTCGATGGCTTTAAGGATGGCAAAGGCTTCGGCTGTAAAGGTTGATGTAAATGTTGGTAGGAGGCCCTTGAGGCGTCGCACAGTGTTGCGTCTAGAACATGCTAACTGGACAAAATTATTTTTTAATGTTTATCTCTCATTATGGTCATTACTTACCATAATAAATTATTTTTACATAATTCAATTGATGTTTGTGGTTTTTTTTTGATAATTAAAGGAAAATAGTTTGCTAAAAATAAAGTGCACGACTGGGTCGTACGTACTTGCAACCGTAATGCTATAAGTAAAAGATTTCATCAGGATTAAGGTCCAAGTCTTGCTCTTTCCAGTAAAGTAGGCGTGGCATTCCGCGTTTTCATGGAATAATAGTCCTAACATTGTAGGAGTTTTCATAAGACTTTGTTTTTATAAAAACGCCCTTAAAAAGTGGGCGTGGCCATATAGCACCTTTGGGTGAATTATAGAAAATTTTAAGGCCTATTACTTTGCTTAAATCATTTTTTCTCATTTTCTAGTAAAAAATAACTTTTATAAAAGTGGGCGTAGCAATTCCACAATTTGGTACGCCATTATTTTGCCTTTGTCTTATAACCTATAAATATTAATTTTTAGCCCAATCGCCGAGAAACAGCTGATTTTCAATTTACCGTTATTCAAATTTTTGGTGAAAAACGTGTATGGCACCTCATAGCATATGTCCAAACTAACCCACATATCAAATTTAATCGAAATCGTTAGAGCCGTTTTCGAGAAAATCCATTTTAACTGAAATCGGTCCGAAGTAAACTACCCTTAATTTTGAGGTTAGAATGAAAATTCCAATTTGCCTCTAGGGAATATCCCACAGACCCTACATATGAAGTTTGAAACGAATCTGTCCAGCCCTTTAGGCTGCAGTCGTCGAAACGGGTAGTATTTTGAGGGCTTCATTTACGAATTTTTTTTATGAAAGTTCGAACAACATTTTCTATATAATTAAAATTGCAAAAAATAGTACTTACCCTCAAGTATTGAATTCATCACTAAAATAAAATATATCACTGCTTACAAACAAAAGAGATGCAATACATGAGGTCACGCAATTGAAACTGATAAATGTATGAAAATTCAATTCCTTCAATGCTCGACTTTGAATTTATTCTTACTCTCAATAACAGAGCTTTGGCAAAAAATTTTACTATTGCGTAGGTCCACGTGGTGCTGTTAACGACCTCCAATCAACATTACCTAGACGGCAATGACTTTTGTCCACTTAGCATGCACTAGACGAAACACTGTGCGCTGGTTGTCTGTCCACCTGTTCGTCTGTCCGTCGGTGGTCTGTCCGTCTGCTCATCTGTCTGTTAATGGTCTGTCCGTTGGTGGTCTGTCTGTTGATGGTCTGGCGGTCTGTTCGTTTGTTAAGCATTAAAATCTCCTGCTAGTATGAATCTTTGTCCTAGAGTGTTAAAGTAGGTATCAAGGTGTTTTATGCTGACCATGTGTTTGGGTGGCAGTAGATGGCGGAAAATAGTAGTGGACCATTGCTGTCCTCCAGTTGTATTGTTGTGGATTGAATGTGATCCGTCTTGTATTGTTCAGGTTCAGTCAATTTTATTCGGTCTCTGATGATAATCGCCGTGCCTCCATGCGCTGTACCGTCAGGGTTGTTTGTTGAGTAGATGCTGAAGCCAGGGATTAGTTAGCTTTTGTCTGTAAAGTCCGTCTCTTATATTAATAACATGTCAATATTCTTGTCCGTGATGAATTGTTTTAATTCTAGTTGGTGTTGAAGTAGTCTGTTGGCATTCCATATTACGATCTTAAGTAAATTATGTTTGCGGTCCATTGAGCTTTGCTACTAACAGGGTAATGATGTTCATTATATTAACCATCTAGCTAATTAATTGTTTCATCATTTAGTTCTGTCATGTCGTTCAATTGGTCTGACTTTTGTTGAGACTGGGACTTGGAATTCGTAGATGGGGGATCAGAATCAGTCTTTTTTTTGTGATTGGCGAGCAATGTACAGGACCTTATAAAAGATGATTGTAGTTGGGCCAGTAAGTTTTCCTTCTGTATTTCCACGTCGTGAGCAGGTATTTTTTAGATCTTTTTTGTTGTATATGTAAAAGGTATTGAGAGGCTTTATTGCTGATTTTGCTGCAGCATCGGCATCCTCGTTCCCTTCTATACCAATGTGCCCCGGGATCCAGACATTTTTTACGGTACCATTTTTTTTGATTTTGGTTTACCCCGAATGGCTTTGACAATAACACTGCTGTTGTTTATGTTCTGTATAACGGTGACTGAGGAAAGACTGTCAGTAAATATTATAGTCTTATTATTGTGAGACATCTCGATGGCTTTAAGGATGGCAAAGGCTTCGGCTGTAAAGGTTGATGTAAATGTTGGTAGGAGGCCCTTGAGGCGTCGCACAGTGTTGCGTCTAGAACATGCTAACTGGACAAAATTATTTTTTAATGTTTATCTCTCATTATGGTCATTATTTACTATAATAAATTATTTTTACATAATTCAATTGATGTTTGTGGGTTTTTTTTGATAATTAAAGGAAAATAGTTGCTAAAAATAAAGTGCACGACTGGGTCGTACGTACTTGCAACCGTAATGCTATAAGTAAAAGATTTCATCAGGACTAAGGTCCAAGTCTTGCTCTTTCCAGTAAAGTAGGCGTGGCATTCCGCGTTTCCATGGAATAATAGTCCTAACATTGTAGGAGTTTTCATAAGACTTTGTTTTTATAAAAACGCCCCTAAAAAGTGGGCGTGGCCATATAGCATCTTTGGGTGAATTATAGAAAATTTTAAGGCCTATTACTTTGCTTAAACAATTTTTTCTCATTTTCTAGTAAAAAATAACTTTTATAAAAGTGGGCGTAGCAATTCCACAATTTGGTACGCCATTATTTTGCCTTTGTCTTATAACCTATAAATATTAATTTTTAGCCCAATCGCCGAGCAAATACCCGAGAAACAGCTGATTTTCAATTTACAGTTATTCGAATTTTTCGTGAAAAACGTGGTATGGCACCTCATAGCATATGCCCAAACTAACCCACGTATCAAATTTAATCGAAATCGTTAGAGCCGTTTTCGAGAAAATCCATTTTAACTGAAATCGGTCCTAAGTAAACTACCCTTAATTTTGAGGTTAGAATGAAAATTCCAATTTCGCCTCTAGGGAATATCCCACAGACCCTACATATGAAGTTTGAAACGAATCTGTCCAGCCCTTTAGGCTGCAGTCTCTCATATAGACAGACAGACAGACAGACGGAATTGCCGGACCAACTTTTTTGGACTTCTTCATCATAGTAATGTCAAGTTCGATTAAAATCTCGAGTTTCATTTTTTTCACGAAAGCAATACTTGCCCTATAGGTATATACATATACCTATAAGTAGGTGCAAGTAAAAACATACTTTTACCGAGTTGTGGAGGCTACGGGAGGTAATAAAATGAAGTTTACTAACATAGCTACCACATATATTAAATATAGGCCGGATACATCGGGATACATTTAGTTAAAACTCTACCGAAGTATACAGTTCGTCGAAACGGGTAGTATTTTGAGGGCTTAATTTACGAATTTTTTTTATGAAAGTTCGAACAACATTTTCTATATAATTAAAATTGCAAAAAATAGTACTTACCCTCAAGTATTGAATTCATCACTAAAATAAAATATATCACTGCTTACAAACAAAAGAGATGCAATACATGAGGTCACGCAATTGAAACTGATAAATGTATGAAATTCAATTCCTTCAATGCTCGACTTTGAATTTATTCTTACTCTCAATAACAGAGCTTTGGCGTGGTGTTGTTAACGACCTCCAATCAACATTACCTAGACGACAATGACTTTTGTCCACTTATCATGCACTAGACGAAACACTGTGCGCTGGTTGTCTGTCCACCTGTTCGTCTGTCCGTCGGTGGTCTGTCCGTCTGCTCATCTGTCTGTTAATGGTCTGTCCGTTGGTGGTCTGTCCGTCTGTCTGTTGATGGGCTGGCGGTCTGTTCGTTTGTTAAGCATTAAAATCTCCTGCTAGTATGAATCTTTGTCCTAGAGTGTTAAAGTAGGTATCAAGTTGTTTTATGCTGATCATGTGTTTGGGTGGCAGTAGATGGCGGAAAATAGTAGTGGACCATTGCTGTCCTCCAGTTGTATTGTTGTGGATTGAATGTGATCCGTCTTGTATTGTTCAAGTTCAGTCAATTTTATTCGGTCTCTGATGATAATCGCCGTGCCTCCATGCGCTGTACCGTCAGGGTTGTTTGTTGAGTAGATGCTGAAGCCAGGGATTAGTTAGCTTTTGTCTGTAAAGTCCGTCTCTGATATTAATAACATGTCAATATTCTTGTCCGTGATGAATTGTTTTAATTCTAGTTGGTGTTGAAGTAGTCTGTTGGCATTCCATATTACGATCTTAAGTAAATTATGTTTGCGGTCCATTGAGCTTTGCTACTAACAGGGTAATGATGTTCATTATATTAGCCATCTAGCTAATTAATTGTTTCATCATTTAGTTCTGTCATGTCGTTCAATTGGTCTGACTTTTGTTGAGACTGGGAGTTGGAATTCGTAGATGGGGGATCAGAATCAGTCTTTTTTTTGGTGATTGGCGAGCAATGTACAGGACCTTATAAAAGATGATTGTAGTTGGGCCAGTAAGTTTTCCTTTTGTATTTCCACGTCGTGAGCAGGTATTTTTTAGATCTTTTTTGTTGTATATGTAAAAGGTATTGAGAGGCTTTATTGCTGATTTTGCTGCAGCATCGGCATCCTCATTCCCTTCTATACCAATGTGCCCCGGGATCCAGACATTTTTTAAGGTACCATTTTTTGAAATTGGTTTACCCCGAATGGCTTCGACAATAACACTGCTGTTGTTTATGTTCTGTATAACGGTGACTGAGGAAAGACTGACAGTAAGTATTATAGTCTTATTATTGTGAGACATCTCGATGGCTTTAAGGATGGCAAAGGCTTCGGCTGTAAAGGTTGATGTAAATGTTGGTAGGAGGCCCTTGAGGCGTCGCACAGTGTTGCGTCTAGAACATGCTAACTGGACAAAATTATTTTTTAATGTTTATCTCTCATTATGGTCATTACTTACCATAATAAATTATTTTTACATAATTCAATTGATGTTTGTGGTTTTTTTTTGATAATTAAAGGAAAATAGTTTGCTAAAAATAAAGTGCACGACTGGGTCGTACGTACTTGCAACCGTAATGCTATAAGTAAAAGATTTCATCAGGATTAAGGTCCAAGTCTTGCTCTTTCCAGTAAAGTAGGCGTGGTATTCCGCGTTTTCATGGAATAATAGTCCTAACATTGTAGGAGTTTTCATAAGACTTTGTTTTTATAAAAACGCCCTTAAAAAGTGGGCGTGGCCATATAGCACCTTTGGGTGAATTATAGAAAATTTTAAGGCCTATTACTTTGCTTAAATCATTTTTTCTCATTTTCTAGTAAAAAATAACTTTTATAAAAGTGGGCGTAGCAATTCCACAATTTGGTACGCCATTATTTTGCCTTTGTCTTATAACCTATAAATATTAATTTTTAGCCCAATCGCCGAGAAACAGCTGATTTTCAATTTACCGTTATTCAAATTTTTCGTGAAAAACGTGTATGGCACCTCATAGCATATGTCCAAACTAACCCACATATCAAATTTAATCGAAATCGTTAGAGCCGTTTTCGAGAAAATCCATTTTAACTGAAATCGGTCCGAAGTAAACTACCCTTAATTTTGAGGTTAGAATGAAAATTCCAATTTTGCCTCTAGGGAATATCCCACAGACCCTACATATGAAGTTTGAAACGAATCTGTCCAGCCCTTTAGGCTGCAGTCTCTCATATAGACAGACAGACAGACAGACGGAATTGCCGGACCACCTTTTTTGGACTTCTTCATCATAGTAATGTCAAGTTCGATTAAAATCTCGAGTTTCATTTTTTTCACGAAAGCAATACTTGCCCTATAGGTATATACATATACCTATAAGTAGGTGCAAGTAAAAACATACTTTTACCGAGTTGTGCAGGCTACGGGAGGTAATAAAATGAAGTTTACTAACATAGCTACCACATATATTAAATATAGCCCGGATACATCGGGATACATTTAGTTAAAACTCTACCGAAGTATACAGTTCGTCGAAACGGGTAGTATTTTGAGGGCTTCATTTACGAATTTTTTTTATGAAAGTTCGAACAACATTTTCTATATAATTAAAATTGCAAAAAATAGTACTTACCCTCAAGTATTGAATTCATCACTAAAATAAAATATATCACTGCTTACAAACAAAAGAGATGCAATACATGAGGTCACGCAATTGAAACTGATAAATGTATGAAAATTCAATTCCTTCAATGCTCGACTTTGAATTTATTCTTACTCTCAATAACAGAGCTTTGGCGTGGTGTTGTTAACGACCTCCAATCAACATTACCTAGACGACAATGACTTTTGTCCACTTATCATGCACTAGACGAAACACTGTGCTCTGGTTGTCTGTCCACCTGTTCGTCTGTCCGTCGGTGGTCTGTCCGTCTGCTCATCTGTCTGTTAATGGTCTGTCCGTTGGTGGTCTGTCCGTCTGTCTGTTGATGGGCTGGCGGTCTGTTCGTTTGTTAAGCATTAAAATCTCCTGCTAGTATGAATCTTTGTCCTAGAGTGTTAAAGTAGGTATCAAGTTGTTTTATGCTGATCATGTGTTTGGGTGGCAGTAGATGGCGGAAAATAGTAGTGGACCATTGCTGTCCTCCAGTTGTATTGTTGTGGATTGAATGTGATCCGTCTTGTATTGTTCAAGTTCAGTCAATTTTATTCGGTCTCTGATGATAATCGCCGTGCCTCCATGCGCTGTACCGTCAGGGTTGTCTGTTGAGTAGATGCTGAAGCCAGGGATTAGTTAGCTTTTGTCTGTAAAGTCCGTCTCTGATATTAATAACATGTCAATATTCTTGTCCGTGATGAATTGTTTTAATTCTAGTTGGTGTTGAAGTAGTCTGTTGGCATTCCATATTACGATCTTAAGTAAATTATGTTTGCGGTCCATTGAGCTTTGCTACTAACAGGGTAATGATGTTCATTATATTAACCATCTAGCTAATTAATTGTTTCATCATTTAGTTCTGTCATGTCGTTCAATTGGTCTGACTTTTGTTGAGACTGGGAGTTGGAATTCGTAGATGGGGGATCAGAATCAGTCTTTTTTTTGGTGATTGGCGAGCAATGTACAGGACCTTATAAAAGATGATTGTAGTTGGGCCAGTAAGTTTTCCTTTTGTATTTCCACGTCGTGAGCAGGTATTTTTTAGATCTTTTTTGTTGTATATGTAAAAGGTATTGAGAGGCTTTATTGCTGATTTTGCTGCAGCATCGGCATCCTCGTTCCCTTCTATACCAATGTGCCCCGGGATCCAGACATTTTTTAAGGTACCATTTTTTGAAATTGGTTTACCCCGAATGGCTTCGACAATAACACTGCTGTTGTTTATGTTCTGTATAACGGTGACTGAGGAAAGACTGACAGTAAATATTATAGTCTTATTATTGTGAGACATCTCGATGGCTTTAAGGATGGCAAAGGCTTCGGCTGTAAAGGTTGATGTAAATGTTGGTAGGAGGCCCTTGAGGCGTCGCACAGTGTTGCGTCTAGAACATGCTAACTGGACAAAATTATTTTTTAATGTTTATCTCTCATTATGGTCATTACTTACCATAATAAATTATTTTTACATAATTCAATTGATGTTTGTGGTTTTTTTTTGATAATTAAAGGAAAATAGTTTGCTAAAAATAAAGTGCACGACTGGGTCGTACGTACTTGCAACCGTAATGCTATAAGTAAAAGATTTCATCAGGATTAAGGTCCAAGTCTTGCTCTTTCCAGTAAAGTAGGCGTGGCATTCCGCGTTTTCATGGAATAATAGTCCTAACATTGTAGGAGTTTTCATAAGACTTTGTTTTTATAAAAACGCCCTTAAAAAGTGGGCGTGGCCATATAGCACCTTTGGGTGAATTATAGAAAATTTTAAGGCCTATTACTTTGCTTAAATCATTTTTTCTCATTTTCTAGTAAAAAATAACTTTTATAAAAGTGGGCGTAGCAATTCCACAATTTGGTACGCCATTATTTTGCCTTTGTCTTATAACCTATAAATATTAATTTTTAGCCCAATCGCCGAGAAACAGCTGATTTTCAATTTACCGTTATTCAAATTTTTCGTGAAAAACGTGTATGGCACCTCATAGCATATGTCCAAACTAACCCACATATCAAATTTAATCGAAATCGTTAGAGCCGTTTTCGAGAAAATCCATTTTAACTGAAATCGGTCCGAAGTAAACTACCCTTAATTTTGAGGTTAGAATGAAAATTCCAATTTTGCCTCTAGGGAATATCCCACAGACCCTACATATGAAGTTTGAAACGAATCTGTCCAGCCCTTTAGGCTGCAGTCTCTCATATAGACAGACAGACAGACAGACGGAATTGCCGGACCACCTTTTTTGGACTTCTTCATCATAGTAATGTCAAGTTCGATTAAAATCTCGAGTTTCATTTTTTTCACGAAAGCAATACTTGCCCTATAGGTATATACATATACCTATAAGTAGGTGCAAGTAAAAACATACTTTTACCGAGTTGTGCAGGCTACGGGAGGTAATAAAATGAAGTTTACTAACATAGCTACCACATATATTAAATATAGCCCGGATACATCGGGATACATTTAGTTAAAACTCTACCGAAGTATACAGTTCGTCGAAACGGGTAGTATTTTGAGGGCTTCATTTACGAATTTTTTTTATGAAAGTTCGAACAACATTTTCTATATAATTAAAATTGCAAAAAATAGTACTTACCCTCAAGTATTGAATTCATCACTAAAATAAAATATATCACTGCTTACAAACAAAAGAGATGCAATACATGAGGTCACGCAATTGAAACTGATAAATGTATGAAAATTCAATTCCTTCAATGCTCGACTTTGAATTTATTCTTACTCTCAATAACAGAGCTTTGGCGTGGTGTTGTTAACGACCTCCAATCAACATTACCTAGACGACAATGACTTTTGTCCACTTATCATGCACTAGACGAAACACTGTGCTCTGGTTGTCTGTCCACCTGTTCGTCTGTCCGTCGGTGGTCTGTCCGTCTGCTCATCTGTCTGTTAATGGTCTGTCCGTTGGTGGTCTGTCCGTCTGTCTGTTGATGGGCTGGCGGTCTGTTCGTTTGTTAAGCATTAAAATCTCCTGCTAGTATGAATCTTTGTCCTAGAGTGTTAAAGTAGGTATCAAGTTGTTTTATGCTGATCATGTGTTTGGGTGGCAGTAGATGGCGGAAAATAGTAGTGGACCATTGCTGTCCTCCAGTTGTATTGTTGTGGATTGAATGTGATCCGTCTTGTATTGTTCAAGTTCAGTCAATTTTATTCGGTCTCTGATGATAATCGCCGTGCCTCCATGCGCTGTACCGTCAGGGTTGTCTGTTGAGTAGATGCTGAAGCCAGGGATTAGTTAGCTTTTGTCTGTAAAGTCCGTCTCTGATATTAATAACATGTCAATATTCTTGTCCGTGATGAATTGTTTTAATTCTAGTTGGTGTTGAAGTAGTCTGTTGGCATTCCATATTACGATCTTAAGTAAATTATGTTTGCGGTCCATTGAGCTTTGCTACTAACAGGGTAATGATGTTCATTATATTAACCATCTAGCTAATTAATTGTTTCATCATTTAGTTCTGTCATGTCGTTCAATTGGTCTGACTTTTGTTGAGACTGGGAGTTGGAATTCGTAGATGGGGGATCAGAATCAGTCTTTTTTTTGGTGATTGGCGAGCAATGTACAGGACCTTATAAAAGATGATTGTAGTTGGGCCAGTAAGTTTTCCTTTTGTATTTCCACGTCGTGAGCAGGTATTTTTTAGATCTTTTTTGTTGTATATGTAAAAGGTATTGAGAGGCTTTATTGCTGATTTTGCTGCAGCATCGGCATCCTCGTTCCCTTCTATACCAATGTGCCCCGGGATCCAGACATTTTTTAAGGTACCATTTTTTGAAATTGGTTTACCCCGAATGGCTTCGACAATAACACTGCTGTTGTTTATGTTCTGTATAACGGTGACTGAGGAAAGACTGTCAGTAAATATTATAGTCTTATTATTGTGAGACATCTCGATGGCTTTAAGGATGGCAAAGGCTTCGGCTGTAAAGGTTGATGTAAATGTTGGTAGGAGGCCCTTGAGGCGTCGCACAGTGTTGCGTCTAGAACATGCTAACTGGACAAAATTATTTTTTAATGTTTATCTCTCATTATGGTCATTACTTACTATAATAAATTATTTTTACATAATTCAATTGATGTTTGTGGGTTTTTTTTGATAATTAAAGGAAAATAGTTGCTAAAAATAAAGTGCACGACTGGGTCGTACGTACTTGCAACCGTAATGCTATAAGTAAAAGATTTCATCAGGATTAAGGTCCAAGTCTTGCTCTTTCCAGTAAAGTAGGCGTGGCATTCCGCGTTTCCATGGAATAATAGTCCTAACATTGTAGGAGTTTTCATAAGACTTTGTTTTTATAAAAGCGCCCTTAAAAAGTGGGCGTGGCCATATAGCACCTTTGGGTGAATTATAGATAATTTTAAGGCCTATTACTTTGCTTAAATCATTTTTTCTCATTTTCTAGTAAAAAATAACTTTTATAAAAGTGGGCGTAGCAATTCCACAATTTGGTACGCCATTATTTTGCCTTTGTCTTATAACCTATAAATATTAATTTTTAGCCCAATCGCCGAACAAATACCCGAGAAACAGCTGATTTTCAATTTACCGTTATTCGAATTTTTCGTGAAAAACGTGGTATGGCACCTCATAGCATATGCCCAAACTAACCCACGTATCAAATTTAATCGAAATCGTTAGAGCCGTTTTCGAGAAAATCCATTTTAACTGAAATCGGTCCTAAGTAAACTACCCTTAATTTTGAGGTTAGAATGAAAATTCCAATTTCGCCTCTAGGGAATATCCCACAGACCCTATATATGAAGTTTGAAGCAAATCTGTCCAGCCCTTTAGGCTGCAGTCTCTCATATAGACAGACAGACGGAATTGCCGGACCAACTTTTCTGGACTTCTTCATCATAGTAATGTCAAGTTCGATTAAAATCTCGGGTTTCATTTTTTTCACGAAAGCAATACTTGCCCTATAGGTATATACATATACCTATAAGTAGGGGCAAGTAAAAACATACTTTTACCGAGTCGTGGAGGCTACGGGAGGTAATAAAATTAAGCTTACTAACATAGGTACCACATATATTAAATATAGCCCGGATACATCGGGATACATTTAGTTAAAATTCTACCGAAGTATACAGTTCGTCGAAACGGGTAGTATTTTGAGGGCTTAATTTACGAATTTTTTTTATGAAAGTTCGAACAACATTTTCTAGATAATTAAAATTGCAAAAAATAGTACTTACCCTCAAGTATTGAATTCATCACTAAAATAAAATATATCACTGCTTACAAACAAAAGAGATGCAATACATGAGGTCACGCAATTGAAACTGATAAATGTATGAAAATTCAATTCCTTCAATGCTCGACTTTGAATTTATACTTACTCTCAATAACAGAGCTTTGGCAAAAAATGTTACTATTGCGTAGGTACACGTTGTGTTGTTAACGACCTCCAAACAACATTACCTAGATTCACGACAATGACTTTTGTCCACTTAGCATGCACTAGACGAAGCACTGTGCGCTGGTTGTCTGTCCACCTGTTCGTCTGTCCGTCGGTGGTCTGTCCGTCTGCTCATCTGTCTGTTAATGGTCTGTCCGTTGGTGGTCTGTCCGTCTGTCTGTTGATGGTCTGGCGGTCTGTTCGTTTGTTAAGCATTAAAATCTCCTGCTAGTATGAATTTTTGTCCTAGAGTGTTAAAGTAGGTATCAAGTTGTTTTATGCTGATCATGTGTTTGGGTGGCAGTAGATGGCGAAAAATAGTAGTGGACCATTGCTGTCCTCCAGTTGTATTGTTGTGGATTGAATGTGATCCGTCTTGTATTGTTCAAGTTCAGTCAATTTTATTCGGTCGCTGATGATAATCGCAGTGCCTCCATGCGCTGTACCGTCAGGGTTGTTTGTTGAGTAGATGCTGAAGCCAGGGATTAGTTAGCTTTTGTCTGTAAAGTAGGTCTCTGATATTAATAACATGTCAATATTCTTGTCCGTGATGAATTGTTTTAATTCTAGTTGGTGTTGAAGTAGTCCGTTGGCATTCCATATTACGATCTTAAGTAAATTATGTTTGCGGTCCATTGAGCTTTGCTACTAACAGGGTAATGATGTTCATTCCCATCTAGCCATCTAGCTAATTAATTGTTTCATCATTTAGTTCTGTCATGTCGTTCAATTGGTCTGACTTTTGTTGAGACTGGGACTTGGAATTCGTAGATGGGGGATCAGAATCAGTCTTTTTTTTGGTGATTGGCGAGCAATGTACAGGACCTTATTAAAGATGGTTGTAGTTGGGCCAGTAAGTTTTCCTTTTGTATTTCCACGTCGTGAGCAGGTATTTTTTAGATCTTTTTTGTTGTAGGTGTAGAAGGTATTGAGATGCTTTATTGCTTGAGATGCAATGTGCCCCGGGATCCAGACATTTTTTAAGGTACCATTTTTTGAAATTGGTTTACCCCGTATGGCTTCGACAATAACACTGCTGTTGTTTATGTTCTGTATAACGGTGACTGAGGAAAGAAGACTGTCAGTAAATATTATAGTCTTATTATTGTGAGACATCTCGATGGCTTTAAGGATGGCAAAGGCTTCGGCTGTAAAGGTTGATGTAAATGTTGGTAGGAGGCCCTTGAGGCGTCGCACAGTGTTGCGTCTAGAACATGCTAACTGGACAAAATTATTTTTTAATGTTTATCTCTCATTATGGTCATTACTTACTATAATAAATTATTTTTACATAATTCAATTGATGTTTGTGGGTTTTTTTTGATAATTAAAGGAAAATAGTTGCTAAAAATAAAGTGCACGACTGGGTCGTACGTACTTGCAACCGTAATGCTATAAGTAAAAGATTTCATCAGGACTAAGGTCCAAGTCTTGCTCTTTCCAGTAAAGTAGGCGTGGCATTCCGCGTTTCCATGGAATAATAGTCCTAACATTGTAGGAGTTTTCATAAGACTTTGTTTTTATAAAAGCGCCCTTAAAAAGTGGGCGTGGCCATAGAGCACCTTTGGGTGAATTATAGATAATTTTAAGGCCTATTACTTTGCTTAAATCATTTTTTCTCATTTTCTAGTAAAAAATAACTTTTATAAAAGTGGGCGTAGCAATTCCACAATTTGGTACGCCATTATTTTGCCTTTGTCTTATAACCTATAAATATTAATTTTTAGCCCAATCGCCGAACAAATACCCGAGAAACAGCTGATTTTCAATTTACCGTTATTCGAATTTTTCGTGAAAAACGTGGTATGGCACCTCATAGCATATGCCCAAACTAACCCACATATCAAATTTAATCGAAATCGTTAGAGCCGTTTTCGAGAAAATCCATTTTAACTGAAATCGGTCCGAAGTAAACTACCCTTAATTTTGAGGTTAGAATGAAAATTCCAATTTCGCCTCTAGGGAATATCCCACAGACCCTATAAATGAAGTTTGAAGCAAATCTGTCCAGCCCTTTAGGCTGCAGTCTCTCATATAGACAGACAGACAGACAGACGGAATTGCCGGACCAACTTTTTTGGACTTCTTCATCATAGTAATGTCAAGTTCGATTAAAATCTCGAGTTTGATTTTTTTCACGAAAGCAATACTTGCCCTATAGGTATATACATATACCTATAAGTAGGTGCAAGTAAAAACATACTTTTACCGAGTTGTGCAGGCTACGGGAGGTAATAAAATGAAGTTTACTAACATAGGTACCACATATATTAAATATAGCCCGGATACATCGGGATACATTTAGTTAAAATTCTACCGAAGTATACAGTTCGTCGAAACGTGTAGTATTTTGAGGGCTTAATTTACGAATTTTTTTTATGAAAGTTCGAACAACATTTTCTAGATAATTAAAATTGCAAAAAATAGTACTTACCCTCAAGTATTGAATTCATCACTAAAATAAAATATATCACTGCTTACAAACAAAAGAGATGCAATACATGAGGTCACGCAATTAAAACTGATAAATGTATGAAAATTCAATTCCTTCAATGCTCGACTTTGAATTTATACTTACTCTCAATAACAGAGCTTTGGCAAAAAATTTTACTATTACGTTGTGTTGTTAACGACCTCCAATCAACATAACCTAGATTCACGACAATGACTTTTGTCCACTTAGCATGCACTAGACGAAGCACTGTGCGCTGGTTGTCTGTCCACCTGTTCGTCTGTCCGTCGGTGGTCTGTCCGTCTGCTCATCTGTCTGTTAATGGTCTGTCCGTTGGTGGTCTGCCAGTCTGTCTGTTGATGGTCTGGCGGTCTGTTCGTTTGTTAAGCATTAAAATCTCCTGCTAGTATGTTTTTGTCCTAGAGTGTTAAAGTAGGTATCAAGTTGTTTTATGCTGATCATGTGTTTGGGTGGCAGTAGATGGCGAAAAATTGTAGTGGACCATTGCTGTCCTCCAGTTGTATTGTTGTGGATTGAATGTGATCCGTCTTGTATTGTTCAAGTTCAGTCAATTTTATTCGGTCTCTGATGATAATCGCCGTGCCTCCATGCGCTGTACCGTCAGGGTGGTTTGTTGAGTAGATGCTGAAGCCAGGGATTAGTTAGCTTTTGTCTGTAAAGTCCGTCCCTGATATTAATAACATGTCAATATTCTTGTCCGTGATGAATTGTTTTAATTCTAGTTGGTGTTGAAGTAGTCCGTTGGCATTCCATATTACGATCTTAAGTAAATTATGTTTGCGGTCCATTGAGCTTTGCTACTAACAGGGTAATGATGTTCATTATATTAGCCATCTAGCTAATTAATTGTTTCATCATTTAGTTCTGTCATGTCGTTCAATTTGTCTGACTTTTGTTGAGACTGGGACTTGGAATTCGTTGTTGGGGGATCAGAATCAGTCTTTTTTTTGGTGATTGGCGAGCAATGTACAGGACCTTATAAAAGATGGTTGTAGTTGGGCCAGTAAGTTTTCCTTTTGTATTTCCACGTCGTGAGCAGGTATTTTTTAGATCTTTTTTGTTGTAGGTGTAGAAGGTATTGAGAGGCTTTATTGCTGATTTTGCTGCAGCATCGGCATCCTCGTTCCCTTCTATACCAATGTGCCCCGGGATCCAGACATTTTTTAAGGTACCATTTTTTGAAATTGGTTTACCCCGAATGTCTTCGACAATAACACTGCTGTTGTTTATGTTCGGTATAACGGTGACTGAGGAAAGACTGTCAGTAAATATTATAGTCTTATTATTGTGAAACATCTCGATGGCTTTAAGGATGGCAAAGGCTTCGGCTGTAAAGGTTGATGTAAATGTTGGTAGGAGGCCCTTGAGGCGTCGCACAGTGTTGCGTCTAGAACATGCTAACTGGATAAAATTATTTTTTAATGTTTATCTCTCATTATGGTCATTACTTACTATAATAAATTATTTTTACATAATTCAATTGATGTTTGTGGGTTTTTTTTGATAATTAAAGGAAAATAGTTGCTAAAAATAAAGTGCACGACTGGGTCGTACGTACTTGCAACCGTAATGCTATAAGTAAAAGATTTCATCAGGATTAAGGTCCAAGTCTTGCTCTTTCCAGTAAAGTAGGCGTGGCATTCCGCGTTTCCATGGAATAATAATCCTAACTTTGTAGGAGTTTTCATAAGACTTTGTTTTTATAAAAATGCCCTTAAAAAGTGGGCGTGGCCATATAGCACCTTTGGGTGAATTATAGAAAATTTTAAGGCCTATTACTTTGCTTAAATCATTTTTTCTCATTTTCTAGTAAAAAATAACTTTTATAAAAGTGGGCGTAGCAATTCCACAATTTGATACGCCATTATTTTGCCTTTGTCTTATAACCTATAAATATTAATTTTTAGCCCAATCGCCGAACAAATACGCGAGAAACAGCTGATTTTCAATTTACCGTTATTTGAATTTTTCGTGAAAAACGTGGTATGGCACCTCATAGCATATGCCCAAAATAACCCACATATCAAATTTAATCGAAATCGTTAAAGCCGTTTTCGAGAAAATCCATTTTAACTGAAATCGGTCCTAAGTAAACTACCCTTAATTTTGAGGTTAGAATGAAAATTCCAATTTCGCCTCTAGGGAATATCCCACAGACCCTATATATGAAGTTTGAAGCAAATCTGTCCAGCCCTTTAGGCTGCAGTCTCTCATATAGACAGACAGACAGACAGACGGAATTGCCGGACCAACTTTTTTGGACTTCTACATTATAGTAATGTCAAGTTCGATTAAAATCTCGAGTTTGATTTTTTTCACGAAAGCAATACTTGCCCTATAGGTATATACATATACCTATAAGTAGGTGCAAGTAAAAACATACTTTTACCGAGTTGTGCAGGCTACGGGAGGTAATAAAATGAAGTTTACTAACATAGGTACCACATATATTAAATATAGCCCGGATACATCGGGATACATTTAGTTAAAACTCTACCGAAGTATACAGTTCGTCGAAACGGGTAGTATTTTGAGGGCTTAATTTACGAATTTTTTTTATGAAAGTTCGAACAACATTTTCTATATAATTAAAATTGCAAAAAATAGTACTTACCCTCAAGTATTGAATTCATCACTAAAATAAAATATATCACTGCTTACAAACAAAAGAGATGCAATACATGAGGTCACGCAATTGAAACTGATAACTGTATGAAAATTCAATTCCTTCAATGCTCGACTTTGAATTTATTCTTACTCTCAATAACAGAGCTTTGGCAAAAAATTTTACTATTGCGTAGGTCCACGTGGTGTTGTTAACGACGTCCAATCAACATTACCTAGATTCACGACAATGACTTTTGTCCACTTAGCATGCACTAGACGAAACACTGTGCGCTGGTTGTCTGTCCACCTGTTCGTCTGTCCATCGGTGGTCTGTCCGTCTGCTCATCTGTCTGTTAATGGTCTGTCCGTTGGTGGTCTGTCCGTCTGTCTGTTGATGGTCTGGCGGTCTGTTCGTTTGTTAAGCATTAAAATCTCCTGCTAGTATGAATCTTTGTCCTAGAGTGTTAAAGTAGGTATCAAGTTGTTTTATGCTGATCATGTGTTTGGGTGGCAGTAGATGGCGGAAAGTAGTAGTGGACCATTGCTGTCCTCCAGTTGTATTGTTGTGGATTGAATGTGATCCGTCTTGTATTGTTCAAGTTCAGTCAATTTTATTCGGTCTCTGATGATAATCGCCGTGCCTCCATGCGCTGTACCGTCAGGGTGGTTTGTTGAGTAGATGCTGAAGGCAGGGATTAGTTAGCTTTTGTCTGTAAAGTCCGTCTCTGCTATTAATAACATGTCAATATTCTTGTCCGTGATGAATTGTTTTAATTCTAGTTGGTGTTGAAGTAGTCCGTTGGCATTCCATCTTAAGTAAATTATGTTTGCGGTCCATTGAGCTTTGCTACTAACAGGGTAATGATGTTCATTATATTAGCCATCTAGCTAATTAATTGTTTCATCATTTAGTTCTGTCATGTTCAATTTGTCTGACTTTTGTTGAGACTGGGACTTGGAATTCGTTGATGGGGGATCAGAATCAGTCTTTTTTTTGGTGATTGGCGAGCAATGTACAGGACCTTATAAAAGATGGTTGTAGTTGGGCCAGTAAGTTTTCCTTTTGTATTTCCACGTCGTGAGCAGGTATTTTTTAGATCTTTTTTGTTGTAGGTGTAGAAGGTATTGAGAGGCTTTATTGCTGATTTTGCTGCAGCATCGGCATCCTTGTTCCCTTCTATACCAATGTGCCCCGGGATCCAGACATTATTTAAGGTACCACTTTTTGAAATTGGTTTACCCCGAATGTCTTCGACAATAACACTGCTGTTGTTTATGTTCGGTATAACGGTGACTGAGGAAAGACTGTCAGTAAATATTATAGTCTTATTATTGTGAGACATCTCGATGGCTTTAAGGATGGCAAAGGCTTCGGCTGTAAAGGTTGATGTAAATGTTGATAGGAGCCCCTTGAGGCGTCGCACAGTGTTGCGTCTAGAACATGCTAACTGGATAAAATTATTTTTTAATGTTTATCTCTCATTATGGTCATTACTTACTATAATAAATTATTTTTACATAATTCAATTGATGTTTGTGGGTTTTTTTTGATAATTAAAGGAAAATAGTTGCTAAAAATAAAGTGCACGACTGGGTCGTACGTACTTGCAACCGTAATGCTATAAGTAAAAGATTTCATCAGGATTAAGGTCCAAGTCTTGCTCTTTCCAGTAAAGTAGGCGTGGCATTCCGCGTTTCCATGGAATAATAATCCTAACATTGTAGGAGTTTTCATAAGACTTTGTTTTTATAAAAACGCCCTTAAAAAGTGGGCGTGGCCATATAGCACCTTTGGGTGAATTATAGAAAATTTTAAGGCCTATTACTTTGCTTAAATAATTTTTTCTCATTTTCTAGTAAAAAAGACCAATTGGTCGGACTTTTGTTGAGACTGAGAGTTGGAATTCGTAGATGGGGGATCAGAATCAGTCTTTTTTTTGGTGATTGGCGAGCAATGTACAGGACCTTATAAAAGATGGTTGTAGTTGGGCCAGTAAGTTTTCTTTTTGTATTTCCACGTCGTGAGCAGGTATTTTTTAGATCTTTTTGTTGTAGGTGTAGAAGGTATTGAGATGCTTTATTGCTGATTTTGCTGCAGCATCGGCATCCTCGTTCCCTTCTATACCAATGTGCCCCGGGATCCAGACATTTTTTAAGGTACCATTTTTTGAAATTTGTTTACCCCGAATGGCTTCGACAATAACACTGCTGATGTTTATGTTCTGTATAACGGTGACTGAGGAAAGACTGTCAGTAAATATTATAGTCTTATTATTGTGAGACATCTCGATGGCTTTAAGGATGGCAAAGGCTTCGGCTGTAAAGGTTGATGTAAATGTTGGTAGGAGGCGCTTGAGGCGTCGCACAGTGTTGCGTCTGGAACATGCTAACTGGACAACATTATTTTTTAGTGTTTATCTCTCATTATGTTCATTACTTACTATAATAAATTATTTTTACATAATTCAATTGATGTTTGTGGGTTTTTTTTGATAATTAAAGGAAAATGGTTGCTAAAAATAAAGTGCACGGCTGGGTCGTACGTACTTGCAACCGTAATGCTATAAGTAAAAGATTTCATCAGGATTAAGGTCCAAGTCTTGCTCTTTCCAGTAAAGTAGGCGTGGCATTCCGCGTTTCCATGGAATAATAATCCTAACATTGTAGGAGTTTTCATAAGAATTTGTTTTTATAAAAACGCCCTTAAAAAGTGGGCGTGGCCATATAGCACCTTTGGGTGAATTATAGAAAATTTTAAGGCATATTACTTTGCTTAAATAATTTTTTCTCATTTTCTAGTAATAAATAACTTTTATAAAAGTGGGCGTAGCAATTCCACAATTTGATACGCCATTATTTTGCCTTTGTCTTATAACCTATAAATATTAATTTTTAGCCCAATCGCCGAACAAATACCCAAGAAACAGCTGATTTTCAATTTACCGTTATTTGAATTTTTCGTGAAAAACGTGGTATGGCACCTCATAGCATATGCCCAAAATAACCCACATATCAAATTTAATCGAAATCGTTAAAGCCGTTTTCGATTTCCATTTTAACTGAAATCGGTCCTAAGTAAACTACCCTTAATTTTGAGGTTAGAATGAAAAATCCAATTGCGCCTCTAGGGAATATCCCACAGACCCTATATATGAAGTTTGAAGCAAATGTGTCCAGCCCTTTAGGCTGCAGTCTCTCATATAGACAGACAGACAGACAGACGGAATTGCCGGACCAACTTTTTTGGACTTCTTCATCATAGTAATGTCAAGTTCGATTAAAATCTCGAGTTTGATTTTTTTCACGAAAGCAATACTTGCCCTATAGGTATATATATATACCTATAAGTAGGTGCAAGTAAAAACATACTTTTACCGAGTTGTGCAGGCTACGGGAGGTAATAAAATGAAGTTTACTAACATAGCTACCACATATATTAAATATAGCCCGGATACATCGGGATACATTTAGTTAAAACTCTACCGAAGTATACAGTTCGTCGAAACGGGTAGTATTTTGAGGGCTTAATTTACGAATTTTTTTTATGAAAGTTCGAACAACATTTTCTATATAATTAAAATTGCAAAAAATAGTACTTACCCTCAAGTATTGAATTCATCACTAAAATAAAATATATCACTGCCTACAAACATAAGAGATGCAATACATGAGGTCACGCAATTGAAACTGATAAATGTATGAAAATTCAATTCCTTCAATGCTCGACTTTGAGTTCATTCTTACTCTCAATAACAGAGCTTTGGCAAAACATTTTACTATTGCGTAGGTCCACGTGGTGTTGTTAACGACCTCCAGTCAACATTACCTAGATTCACGACAATGACTTTTGTCCACTTAGCATGCACTAGACGAAACACTGTGCGCTGGTTGTCTGTCCACCTGTTCGTCTGTCCGTCGGTGGTCTGTCCGTCTGCTCATCTGTCTGTTAATGGTCTGTCCGTTGGTGGTCTGTCCGTCTGTCTGTTGATGGTCTGGCGGTCTGTTCGTTTGTTAAGCATTAAAATCTCCTGCTAGTATGAATCTTTGTCCTAGTGTGTTAAAGTAGGTATCAAGTTGTTTTATGCTGATCATGTGTTTGGGTGGCAGTAGATGGCGGAAAGTAGTAGTGGACCATTGCTGTCCTCCAGTTGTATTGTTGTGGATTGAATGTAATCCGTCTTGTATTGTTCAAGTTCAGTCAATTTTATTCGGTCTCTGATGATAATCGCCGTGCCTCCATGCGCTGTACCGTCAGGGTGGTTTGTTGAGTAGATGCTGAAGCCAGGGATTAGTTAGCTTTTGTCTGTAAAGTCCGTCTCTGATATTAATAACATGTCAATATTCTTGTCCGTGATGAATTGTTTTAATTCTAGTTGGTGTTGAAGTAATCCGTTGGCATTCCATATTACGATCTTAAGTAAATTATGTTTGCGGTCCATTGAGCTTTGCTACTAACAGGGTAATGATGTTCATTATATTAGCCATCTAGCTAATTAATTGTTTCATCATTTAGTTCTGTCATGTCGTTCAATTGGTCTGACTTTTGTTGAGACTGGGAGTTGGAATTCGTAGATGGGGGATCAGAATCAGTCTTTTTTTTATTGATTGGCGAGCAATGTACAGGACCTTATAAAAGATGGTTGTAGTTGTGCCAGTAAGTTTTCCTTTTGTATTTCCACGTCGTGAGCAGGTATTTTTTAGATCTTTATGTTGTAGGTGTAGAAGGTATTGAGATGCTTTATTGCTGAATTTGCTGCAGCATCGGCATCCTCGTTCCCTTCTATGTGCCCCGGGATCCAGACATTTTTTAAGGTACCATTTTTTGAAATTGGTTTACCCTGAATGGCTTCGACAATAACACTGCTGTTGTTTATGTTCTGTATAACGGTGACTGAGGAAAGACTGTCAGTAAATATTATAGTCTTATTATTGTGAGACATCTCGATGGCTTTAAGGATGGCAAGGCTTCGGCTGTAAAGGTTGATGTAAATGTTGGTAGGACGCCCTTGAGGCGTCGCACAGTGTTGCGTCTAGAACATGCTAACTGGACAAAATTATTTTTTAGTGTTTATCTCTAATTATGGTCATTACTTACTATAATAAATTATTTTTACATAATCCAATTGATGTTTGTGGGTTTTTTTTGATAATGAAAGGAAAATATTTGCTAAAAATAAAGTGTACGACTGGGTACTTGCACCGTAATGCTATAAGTAAAAGATTTCATCAGGATTAAGGTCCAAGTCTTGCTCTTTCCAGTAAAGTAGGCGTGGCATTCCGCGTTTCCATGGAATAATAGTCCTAACATTGTAGGAGTTTTCATAAGACTTTGTTTTTATAAAAACGCCCTTAAAAAGTAAGCGTGGCCATATAGAACCTTTGGGTGAATTATAGAAAATTTTAAGGCCTATTACTTTGCTTAAATAATTTTTTCTCATTTTCTAGTAAAAAATAACTTTTATAAAAGTGGGCGTAGCAATTCCACAATTTGGTACGCCATTATTTTGCCTTTGTCTTATAACCTATAAATATTAATTTTTAGCCCAATCGCCGAACAAATACCCGAGAAACAGCTGATTTTCAATTTACCGTTATTTGAATTTTTCGTGAAAAACGTGGTATGGCACCTCATAGCATATGCCCAAACTAACCCACGTATCAAGTTTAATCGAAATCGTTAGAGCCGTTTTCGAGAAAATCCATTTTAACTGAAATCGGTCCGAAGTAAACTACCCTTAATTTTGAGGTAAGAATGAAAATTCCAATTTCGCCTCTAGGGAATATCCCACAGACCCTATAAATGAAGTTTGAAGCAAATCTGTCCAGCCCTTTAGGCTGCAGTCTCTCATATAGACAGACAGACAGACAGACGGAATTGCCGGACCAACTTTTTTGGACTTCTTCATCATAGTAATGTCAAGTTCGATTAAAATCTCGAGTTTGATTTTTTTCACGAAAGCAATACTTGCCCTAAAGGTATATACATATACCTATAAGTAGGTGCAAGTAAAAACATACTTTTACCGAGTTGTGGAGGCTACGGGGGTAATAAAATGAAGTTTACTAACATAGCTACCACATATATTAAATATAGGCCGGATACATCGGGATACATTTAGTTAAAACTCTACCGAAGTATACAGTTCGTCGAAACGGGTAGTATTTTGAGGGCTTAATTTACGAATTTTTTTTATGAAAGTTCGAACAACATTTTCTATATAATTAAAATTGCAGAAAATAGTACTTACCCTCAAGTATTGAATTCATCACTAAAATAAAATATATCACTGCTTACAAACAAAAGAGATGCAATACATGAGGTCACGCAATTGAAACTGATAAATGTATGAAAATTCAATTCCTTCAATGCTCGACTTTGAATTTATTCTTACTCTCAATAACAGAGCTTTGGCGTGGTGTTGTTAACGACCTCCAATCAACATTACCTAGACGACAATGACTTTTGTCCACTTATCATGCACTAGACGAAACACTGTGCTCTGGTTGTCTGTCCACCTGTTCGTCTGTCCGTCGGTGGTCTGTCCGTCTGCTCATCTGTCTGTTAATGGTCTGTCCGTTGGTGGTCTGTCTGTTGATGGTCTGGCGGTCTGTTCGTTTGTTAAGCATTAAAATCTCCTGCTAGTATGAATCTTTGTCCTAGAGTGTTAAAGTAGGTATCAAGTTGTTTTATGCTGACCATGTGTTTGGGTGGCAGTAGATGGCGGAAAGTAGTAGTGGACCATTGCTGTCCTCCAGTTGTATTGTTGTGGATTGAATGTGATCCGTCTTGTATTGTTCAAGTTCAGTCAATTTTATTCGGTCTCTGATGATAATCGCCGTGCCTCCATGCGCTGTACCGTCAGGGTGGTTTGTTGAGTAGATGCTGAAGCCAGGGATTAGTTAGCTTTTGTCTGTAAAGTCCGTCTCTGATATTAATAACATGTCAATATTCTTGTCCGTGATGAATTGTTTTAATTCTAGTTGGTGTTGAAGTAGTCCGTTGGCATTCCATATTACGATCTTAAGTAAATTATGTTTGCGGTCCATTGAGCTTTGCTACTAACAGGGTAATGATGTTCATTATATTAACCATCTAGCTAATTAATTGTTTCATCATTTAGTTCTGTCATGTCGTTCAATTGGTCTGACTTTTGTTGAGACTGGGACTTGGAATTCGTAGATGGGGGATCAGAATCAGTCTTTTTTTTGGTGATTGGCGAGCAATGTACAGGACCTTATAAAAGATGGTTGTAGTTGGGCCAGTAAGTTTTCCTTTTGTATTTCCACGTCGTGAGCAGGTATTTTTTAGATCTTTTTTGTTGTAGGTGTAGAAGGTATTGAGAGGCTTTATTGCTGATTTTGCTACAGCATCGGCATCCTCGTTCCCTTCTATACCAATGTGCCCCGGGATCCAGACATTTTTTAAGGTACCATTTTTTTAAATTGGTTTACCCCGAATGGCTTCGACAATAACACTGCTGTTGTTTATGTTCTGTATAACGGTGACTGAGGAAAGACTGTCAGTAAATATTATAGTCTTATTATTGTGAGACATCTCGATGGCTTTAAGGATGGCAAGGCTTCGGCTGTAAAGGTTGATGTAAATGTTGGTAGGACGCCCTTGAGGCGTCGCACAGTGTTGCGTCTAGAACATGCTAACTGGACAAAATTATTTTTTAGTGTTTATCTCTAATTATGGTCATTACTTACTATAATAAATTATTTTTACATAATCCAATTGATGTTTGTGGGTTTTTTTTGATAATTAAAGGAAAATATTTGCTAAAAATAAAGTGTACGACTGGGTACTTGCACCGTAATGCTATAAGTAAAAGATTTCATCAGGATTAAGGTCCAAGTCTTGCTCTTTCCAGTAAAGTAGGCGTGGCATTCCGCGTTTCCATGGAATAATAGTCCTAACATTGTAGGAGTTTTCATAAGACTTTGTTTTTATAAAAGCGCCCTTAAAAAGTGGGCGTGGCCATATAGCACCTTTGGGTGAATTATAGATAATTTTAAGGCCTATTACTTTGCTTAAATCATTTTTTCTCATTTTCTAGTAAAAAATAACTTTTATAAAAGTGGGCGTAGCAATTCCACAATTTGGTACGCCATTATTTTGCCTTTGTCTTATAACCTATAAATATTAATTTTTAGCCCAATCGCCGAACAAATACCCGAGAAACAGCTAATTTTCAATTTACCGTTATTCGAATTTTTCGTGAAAAACGTGGTATGGCACCTCATAGCATATGCCCAAAATAACCCACTAATAAATCGTTAGAGCCGTTTTCGAGAAAATCCATTTTAACTGAAATCGGTTCGAACAACATTTTTTATATAAGTAAAATTGCAAAAAATAGTACTTACCCTCAAGTATTGAATTCATCACTAAAATAAAATATATCACTGCTTACAAACAAAAGAGATGCAATACATGAGGTCACGCAATTGAAACTGATAAATGTATGAAAATTCATTTCCTTCAATGCTCGACTTTGAATTTATTCTTACTCTCAAAATCAGAGCTTTAGCAAAAAATTTTACTATTGCGTAGGTCCATGTGGTGTTGTTTACTACCTCCAATCAACATTACCTAGATTCACGACAATGACTTTTGTCCACTTAGCATGCACTAGACGAAACACAGTGCGTCGCGTCGGTGAAAAGAAATTGCCATCCAAGTGTCTTGTGTCTTTCTGCAATTTCATAGAAAAGAGTTTTGTATATTTTAGTGCTGGTTCATGTTTTCTGATACTTGTTTAAATCTGTGTTTATTGAATCGTAGTATAAGCTCTAAGCGGGAAGTGAAAATCTTTTTTTTGTATGCGTAGTAATAGATATATTGAACTCCTTCGCGAATTTTAATGCCGCAGTGATTGTTGAAAGGTATTTTGGATTTGTTTTGCATTTTAAATATGTTTGATGTCGCTATGAATCGGTGTCGCTATTGGGGAATTGATTTTCTGTATGGTTAGGGAAATTAGGTATTCGATCCTTTCCGCATACTCATACTGCATACTGGTCCTGATGGCTGTGTGTGATCAGTTGAATGGATGATTTTGAGACTTTCCCATATATTGATAAACTATAGTCAATTTTTGATAACATAACCGATTTAGTAACATTTATCATAGTATTAACATGAGAATTGCTATTTTTTGAACAAATAAAGTTAACCCTAGCAGTAAGATTTTTTTTAATGTACATACAATGGTTTCTAAAATTAAACTTTGAATCAAATACTACACCTAGGGTCTTAGCAGACTTGGGATTGATTAAGGACGCGTTGTTGAATCGCACTGAAATGTTTTTTCGACAGCTATACTTTCTGCATATATGTATGCAGTATTTGGCATTTAGGAGCAGAAATTTTAGAACCTGAGTACTCGCCCCATTTTGATAAGTTGTCAAGAATATTACGGAAAGTGTTTTCTGTTAAGGTTAAGTCTTTGCATTTAGGAAATACCAATAAATCGTCTGCGTAAAGTATATGGTCTATTTTGCTGTACTTCCTAATTATTTCGCTGATTTCGTTGAATGCTATGATGAATAGGGCGACCGATAGGGGCGATCCTTGTGGGATACCGTTTTTCAGGTTGTGTATTGCAGAGTGGATACCATTTGATTTGATGCGAATGCGTCTCTTGATTAAAAATGACTTAATATAGTTAAAGATATTTGGCCGAACCTTCCACTTGATAAGTTGTTTCAGTAGAACATGTATGCCGATTCGGTCAAATGCCTTTTCGAAGTCAATCAGCAAGATAGATACGTGATTCTTCTCTGATAGAGCTGATCAGATGAATTCATCTATCCTTTTGAATGCAACTTGACGGTTATCGATTAACATGCTAAAGGGGTCTTTGTTCGGTTTTGGTATGGGGACAATGTTAGCCACTTTCCAAGCTTGTGCAATTATACCAGTTTTTAAAAAGCTATTGAATAAGGCTAACAGTCACAGCCCAATTACAATTTGTTGCATGTCGAGGTTGGATTGATATTGGTGGTAAACTTCTCGAAGCATTTTATTTTTTCTGCTTAACAGCTTTCCTAAATTTAGCATTTGTTTTACGATAGGCGATAAGGTTGTTATCAGTCGGAAATTTTTTGAACTATCGCCAGGCTTTTTGTTTGTTTTGCCGGAGGTTTTTTATCTCTTTATTCCACCAGGAAACCGTCTTGTTGTGTATTTTGTTGTTTGAGGAATTGCTAAATTAGCTGCGAATCTTATAGATTTTTGGATTTTGGCAGCTTCTTTGTTTATGTTAGGGGAAGGTTGTTTCCCGTAAATTTGGTTAGAGATTACGGTTTGCCTTATCTAATAAGAATTTTGGTTGGGGAGTGGTATGGGTTACGCTATTGGAAAGTGAGAATTGTGGTGGTCATGGGAAGCTTGGAGTTGGTTTGGTTGTTAGACAAATATGTGTTTGTTGGCTGAGTTGTTTTAGAGTTAGATTTACTTTGCTTCGTGGGGTTAGTAGTGAGTGAATTGTGCGATGTGGTATATGTATGTTGGTTGAAAACTTGCCTCATTGTGTTCTTTGGTTTAGATGTGGGCATTGCTGTGCCTGGGTCAGGTGTGGTAGGTGATTGAGTTTTGTTGAACTGGATTTGGGCGTTATTTTGGTTAATTGCTGGTGTTGGTGTGGCCTGATTGGCGGAAGTGGGGTTTGATATAGTTTGACCGCCTTCCGTGGCATTTTTTGCAATTGAAGAATATGTGAAGGTTAAAGTGGGATTCTGTTCTTTAAATTTAAAAAAAAATTTTATTTTTAACGTTTCTTTGGCCTGTAAATAACGTTTACATTCTTTTGAGGAAGATGGGTGCTCTTGAGAACAGTTAGCACATGAGACACGTGTGCAGTTGTCGGGACTATGAGGTGGGAGATTGCAGGTTTCACAAGAAGTATTGCCCTTACATCTATTTGCAGTGTGACCCAGTAGTTGGCAATTACGACAACGCATAGGGTTGGGGAAATACACTTTTTTTACTTTACTTTACACACAATTTTTACTTTATACCAACCTATGTCAACTATATTTGGAGGGCGGAAGAGATCGAACGTTAGGAGCACAAGACCGGTGGAACGCTGATTTCCATCAACTAATTTTTTAAATTTAAAGACTTAAGTTACTCCTTGGGGTCTCATTTCCTGGACAATTTCGGTTTCTGGTAGGTTTATCAGGCATGGAGCATAAACTGTACCTTTTGAAGAGTTGAGATTGGTATGAAGTGTTACGGAGATCGGACAGAGGTTAGACAACGTTTTCTTTGATAAGAAAATTTCAACGATTTTCTGGGATTTCACTAGAATCAGGAGGTTACCATCGCAAAGTTGAGTGATGTCCTCATAAGCAGTGCTTCTGCTATCAATTGCCTTTTTAAGTAAAAACACACAACAATTGTAAATACGAGTTTACAGGCTTCCTTTTGGAAAGGGCACTCTATGACATCTTCAGAGACCACATAGGTAAAAGCTGCTATGTCTATATCGATGATATAGTAATATTCAGCAAAACCGAAAGTGAACATGCCCAGCATATAGAGGAAATCTTCCAAACACTCTATAATGCCAACATGAAAGTTCAACTTGATAAACGTCATTTTTTCAAGCAGGAAGTCGAATTTTTGGGATTCATCATATCATAAGACCTTAAAAGACTTGCGTTCTTTTCACGGCCTGTCGGAATACTATCGGCGCTTAAAGTAGGCGTGGCATTCCGCGTTTCCATGGAATAATAGTCCTAACATTGTAGGAGTTTTCATAAGACTTTGTTTTTATAAAAGCGCCCTTAAAAAGTGGGCGTGGCCATATAGCACCTTTGGGTGAATTATAGATAATTTTAAGGCCTATTACTTTGCTTAAATCATTTTTTCTCATTTTCTAGTAAAAAATAACTTTTATAAAAGTGGGCGTAGCAATTCCACAATTTGGTACGCCATTATTTTGCCTTTGTCTTATAACCTATAAATATTAATTTTTAGCCCAATCGCCGAACAAATACCCGAGAAACAGCTAATTTTCAATTTACCGTTATTCGAATTTTTCGTGAAAAACGTGGTATGGCACCTCATAGCATATGCCCAAAATAACCCACTTATAAATCGTTAGAGCCGTTTTCGAGAAAATCCATTTTAACTGAAATCGGTTCTAAGTCAACTACCCTTAATTTTGAGGTTAGAATGAAAAATCCAATTTCGCCTCTAGGGAATATCCCACAGACCCTATATATGAAGTTTGAAGCAAATCTGTCCAGCCCTTTAGGCTGCAGTCTCTCCTATAGACAGACAGACAGACAAACGGAATGGCCGGACCAACTTTTTTGGACTTCTTCATCATAGTAATGTCAAGTTCGATTAAAATCTCGAGTTTGATTTTTTTCACGAAAGCAATACTTGCCCTATAAGTAGGTGCAAGTAAAATCATACATTTACCGAGTTGTGCAGGCTACGGCAGGTAATAAAATGAAGTTTACTAACATAGCTACCACATATATTAAATATAGCCCGGATACATTTAGTTAAAACTCTACCGAAGTATACAGTTCGTCGAAACGGGTAGCATTCTGAGGGCTTAATTTACGAATTTTTTTTATGAAAGTTCGAACAACATTTTTTATATAAGTAAAATTGCAAAAAATAGTACTTACCCTCAAGTATTGAATTCATCACTAAAATAAAATATATCACTGCTTACAAACAAAAGAGATGCAATACATGAGGTCACGCAATTGAAACTGATAAATGTATGAAAATTCATTTCCTTCAATGCTCGACTTTGAATTTATTCTTACTCTCAAAATCAGAGCTTTGGCAAAAAATTTTACTATTGCGTAGGTCCACGTGGTGTTGTTTACTACCTCCAATCAACATTACCTAGATTCACGACAATGACTTTTGTCCACTTAGCATGCACTAGACGAAACACAGTGCGTCGCGTCGGTGAAAAGAAATTGCCATCCAAGTGTCTTGTGTCTTTCTGCAATTTCATAGAAAAGAGTTTTGTATATTTTAGTGCTGGTTCATGTTTTCTGATACTTGTTTAAATCTGTGTTTATTGAATCGTAGTATAAGCTCTAAGCGGGAAGTGAAAATCTTTTTTTTGTATGCGTAGTAATAGATATATTGAACTCCTTCGCGAATTTTAATGCCGCAGTGATTGTTGAAAGGTATTTTGGATTTGTTTTGCATTTTAAATATGTTTGATGTCGCTATGAATCGGTGTCGCTATTGGGGAATTGATTTTCTGTATGGTTAGGGAAATTAGGTATTCGATCCTTTCCGCATACTCATACTGCATACTGGTCCTGATGGCTGTGTGGTATGGTGTTGTGATCAGTTGAATGGATGATTTTGAGACTTTCCCATATATTGATAAACTATAGTCAATTTTTGATAACATAACCGATTTAGTAACATTTATCATAGTATTAACATGAGAATTGCTATTTTTTGAACAAATAAAGTTAACCCTAGCAGTAAGATTTTTTTTAATGTACATACAATGGTTTCTAAAATTAAACTTTGAATCAAATACTACACCTAGGGTCTTAGCAGACTTGGGATTGATTAAGGACGCGTTGTTGAATCGCACTGAAATGTTTTTTCGACAGCTATACTTTCTGCATATATGTATGCAGTATTTGGCATTTAGGAGCAGAAATTTTAGAACCTGAGTACTCGCCCCATTTTGATAAGTTGTCAAGAATATTACGGAAAGTGTTTTCTGTTAAGGTTAAGTCTTTGCATTTAGGAAATACCAATAAATCGTCTGCGTAAAGTATATGGTCTATTTTGCTGTACTTCTTAATTATTTCGCTGATTTCGTTGAATGCTATGATGAATAGGGCGACCGATAGGGGCGATCCTTGTGGGATACCGTTTTTCAGGTTGTGTATTGCAGAGTGGATACCATTTGATTTGATGCGAATGCGTCTCTTGATTAAAAATGACTTAATATAGTTAAAGATATTTGGCCGAACCTTCCACTTGATAAGTTGTTTCAGTAGAACATGTATGCCGATTCGGTCAAATGCCTTTTCGAAGTCAATCAGCAAGATAGATACGTGATTCTTCTCTGATAGAGCTGATCAGATGAATTCATCTATCCTTTTGAATGCAACTTGACGGTTATCGATTAACATGCTAAAGGGGTCTTTGTTCGGTTTTGGTATGGGGACAATGTTAGCCACTTTCCAAGCTTGTGCAATTATACCAGTTTTTAAAAAGCTATTGAATAAGGCTAACAGTCACAGCCCAATTACAATTTGTTGCATGTCGAGGTTGGATTGATATTGGTGGTAAACTTCTCGAAGCATTTTATTTTTTCTGCTTAACAGCTTTCCTAAATTTAGCATTTGTTTTACGATAGGCGATAAGGTTGTTATCAGTCGGAAATTTTTTGAACTATCGCCAGGCTTTTTGTTTGTTTTGCCGGAGGTTTTTTATCTCTTTATTCCACCAGGAAACCGTCTTGTTGTGTATTTTGTTGTTTGAGGAATTGCTAAATTAGCTGCGAATCTTATAGATTTTTGGATTTTGGCAGCTTCTTTGTTTATGTTAGGGGAAGGTTGTTTCCCGTAAATTTGGTTAGAGATTACGGTTTGCCTTATCTAATAAGAATTTTGGTTGGGGAGTGGTATGGGTTACGCTATTGGAAAGTGAGAATTGTGGTGGTCATGGGAAGCTTGGAGTTGGTTTGGTTGTTAGACAAATATGTGTTTGTTGGCTGAGTTGTTTTAGAGTTAGATTTACTTTGCTTCGTGGGGTTAGTAGTGAGTGAATTGTGCGATGTGGTATATGTATGTTGGTTGAAAACTTGCCTCATTGTGTTCTTTGGTTTAGATGTGGGCATTGCTGTGCCTGGGTCAGGTGTGGTAGGTGATTGAGTTTTGTTGAACTGGATTTGGGCGTTATTTTGGTTAATTGCTGGTGTTGGTGTGGCCTGATTGGCGGAAGTGGGGTTTGATATAGTTTGACCGCCTTCCGTGGCATTTTTTGCAATTGAAGAATATGTGAAGGTTAAAGTGGGATTCTGTTCTTTAAATTTTAAAAAAAATTTTATTTTTAACGTTTCTTTGGCCTGTAAATAACGTTTACATTCTTTTGAGGAAGATGGGTGCTCTTGAGAACAGTTAGCACATGAGACACGTGTGCAGTTGTCGGGACTATGAGGTGGGAGATTGCAGGTTTCACAAGAAGTATTGCCCTTACATCTATTTGCAGTGTGACCCAGTAGTTGGCAATTACGACAACGCATAGGGTTGGGGAAATACACTTTTTTTACTTTACTTTACACACAATTATTACTTTATACCAACCTATGTCAACTATATTTGGAGGGCGGAAGAGATCGAACGTTAGGAGCACAAGACCGGTGGGACGCTGATTTCCATCAACTAATTTTTTAAATTTAAAGACTTAAGTTACTCCTTGGGGTCTCATTTCCTGGACAATTTCGGTTTCTGGTAGGTTTATCAGGCATGGAGCATAAACTGTACCTTTTGAAGAGTTGAGATTGGTATGAAGTGTTACGGAGATCGGACAGAGGTTAGACAACGTTTTCTTTGATAAGAAAATTTCAACGATTTTCTGGGATTTCACTAGAATCAGGAGGTTACCATCGCAAAGTTGAGTGATGTCCTCATAAGCAGTGCTTCTGCTATCAATTGCCTTTTTAAGTAAAAACACACAACAATTGTAAATACGAGTTTACAGGCTTCCTTTTGGAAAGGGCACTCTATGACATCTTCAGAGACCACATAGGTAAAAGCTGCTATGTCTATATCGATGATATAGTAATATTCAGCAAAACCGAAAGTGAACATGCCCAGCATATAGAGGAAATCTTCCAAACACTCTATAATGCCAACATGAAAGTTCAACTTGATAAACGTCATTTTTTCAAGCAGGAAGTCGAATTTTTGGGATTCATCATATCATAAGACCTTAAAAGACTTGCGTTCTTTTCACGGCCTGTCGGAATACTATCGGCGCTTTGTTCAAGACTTTGTTAAGCTCGCCACGGATGGATCCAACTATGCCTTCTATCACAAGAAGGGTGACCAATAATATGTGTCTCACGAACGCTTAGTACTACTGGAGAAATCTGCGGTGAACGAGAAAGAAATGTTGGCAATCATATGGGCCCTAAGCTGATTGCGGACCTACTTATATGGCTCTGCCTTCCTCAAAATCTATACTGATCACCAGCCTCTTACGTACGCATTGATCAGTAAAAACAACAACAGTGAGATGAAGCGCTGGAAAGCCATCCTAGAAGAGTACAACCAGGAATTACAATACAAACCTGGTAAGAGTAACGTTGTAGCTGACGCATTCTCCAGACCTCCTCAACTTTCAGAAATAAATTCATTAACACCGACGGAGCACAGTGATGCAATCTCGTCGCTCAATTTAATTCCTAGTGTTGAACTACCTCTAAATGTTTGCAAAAATCAACTTCTCTTGCAAACTGGTACATCTGCAGATTATAAATTTAAAATAGTCTTCCCAACGCATCATCGGCACACTGCAATTGAACCTGAATACAACTTCACAAACCTTAAGACGATCTTGAAGAAGTTTTTAAACCCCTCAGTTATCAATGTTATAAAAACCTCTCAACGGAAGGAAAACTGGTACTTACTGCATTAGATAAATTTTCGAAATATGTTCAGGTAAAACTCATTAATTCAAAAGCCGCTTAGGATATGAAACAGCCTCTTCGGGAAATGCTTTTTAATTTCGGAATACCCAAGACTAGTGGTTGACGACGAAAAGTTATTTAGTTCGGCTTCGACTAGCTTTATGATTGAAGATGAACTCAGAATTCAAATGTTTCGAACACCCCTTTATACGAGCTCAGTTAACGTCCAGATTGAATGTTTTCATTATACACTTGGAGAAATAATGAGATGCTCAAAGCTCCTTCACGGAGCTTCGTAAAAGGGAAGTCTATGCCTATAACTTTTCTATACACTCGGTAACAGGAAAAAAACCAATCGAGGTATTCTTTGGTAAAGGAGTTAGTTCTGATCCAATACAACTCGAGAAAGCTAGAGTAGACAACATACGGATGATTACAGAAAAACATGGTAAGGACTTGCTGTATCATAATATAAAAAGGCAACCTATAAAATTTTATAAACCAGGAGATACTGCTAACGTTAACATAAATAGACGATTGGGATCCAAACTCACAGCAATATATAGAAAAGAAATTATTGTCGAAGATAGGGTTACTACAATACTAACTAAGTCTGGAAAATCGTACATACATCATACATTAAAAATTAAAATCATATTCTTTTTAGACTAACGACGATGTTTGGAAACGCACTCACTGACTAATGAAAAATGTAGGAAATTAATTGTAAGACCCATAAAACAGGGGAATATAATAAAGAAAATAAATTTTAAAAATATACTTATGTAAGTGTGACAAATCTATGTTCTACGGAAACCGTAGTGCACCTTTGGGAGCAGTGCATCTTCCCAAGCGGGAGTTTGGGTATTTAAGGCAGTCATACGATTATTGTAAGTTAGTTCTTAAGTTGTATTGTAAGGGTACGCTATGCTCGAATTATTAAAGAACTAAAATACATACATTTTTTTTACTTACTTCAAGTTATTTAATTTATATATATATTCATTGAAGAACTAATTGAACTCACAAGAAAAGTTTTTTTTTATTTCATATTATATTTCTAATAAAATTATGTAAATATAAAAGACTTAATATTTCTATTCTTCATTTAATGATTTGAGTAAGGATATTTTGGTGAGCAGGTGTTTTAGCTCCAAAGTCCACAACGGATAGGTCATCTTTAATCAAATCATTATCATCACAATAGACATTTGTGTTTTGAATAGGCGAATAAGTCATTAAATTTACTTTTCTATTTCGTATGCATGGAGTAGGTGGCAAATGAAAAGTTCAATAAATTGTCCAATTTAATTCCAGAAAAGACGAAGTTTTCTTTTCTTTGCAGTGCAATAGACCTATAGGGGATACCACAAAACAGAACAACAAAATGAATAGGCTTGAAAGCTATTCGAAACAATTTGACGCAGATATTTGGCGTCAACTAGTACTTCTAAAACATTTCTTTTAACAGGTTAAAGTACTACAATTTGAAAGTTAAAGTAATGTTTGCATAATTAACACATCAAAATAATGTTGTTTACTTATTGAATATTATTTTTTATTGTGTTTTTAAAGGGGTGAATGCATTTGACCTCTATATTTTGTCAGATTGGCTTTGTTTATTTAAGATACTGTGAACTCTTGTAGGCATATTCGCAATAAATGCTTTTACCATATCTTTGGAACCACTGTCATTCCACACAACCTCAATATTTTATTTTAGTATATGAATTGTGTTCTTTCTGCCATAAACTTTCGATTTTAAGTACGCCCAACAATTATCGATGGGTTTTAGGTCTCGAAAATTGCCAGCCCAAGGAAGTATTGTAATATTATTAGAATTTATGACGTTTATACTTTTCTTTGAAGTGTGGCAAGGAGGACACTGAAGACTTTGCAAATAAGGCGCCCAATACATGGACGTATTGGTCTCTGACGATATGCAGCTCTAAACCATAACTGATGATGGATATTTGACTATTTTGACTGGTGCAATCCTCTTTGTAATTCTCCTGTAGCCTCTTTTGTACGAATTTCACCGTTTCTGTTGCGGCGTCAAGGCGGCATTCATCACTAAATATGACCTTAAAATGAGGAGCAAAAAAGGATGCACAAGTTTGCAGTCGAAAAATAATATGAAACAGGACTTATGGTGACATACTTTATTCCAATAATTCATTTTAAACTGCGATGAAATTTGACCCAAATTTACCGCTGCTTTATCATCATTCGGTACTTTTTGAGATTTTTGCAGGCCTGCACTTTAAATTATTTTGGAAAAATTCGTTCTATGGTTCGTAGAGAGATATCTAAAGGTAAAATACATTGCTAACCTTTCGAATTTTTGCTGTTGCCAACGAAATTTTGGTTTTTTTTTACAATATATCTGTGACGAAGTGCCCAGAATCGAAATACGCAAAGAAAATATTTTCCTCTAAAATAGCTTTTTGGGATCCATTTTTAAAGAAACATAGCGCACTTCGTAATTTATGAATATTTTCTTAAAAACCATAATTAGTTAATAAGAATTTGTATAATTCAAAGGTTAAATAGTTCCAAGCACCTCAAAAACGATTAAAAACGCAAAATGCCCAGCAACACAAATATAAATCGAAATTGTTGAAAGAGCCACACCCTCCTACAAATGGACCATTAGAGCTTTTAACCATTTTGTAGACCTGGTGATTGTAAACTGTTGGATAATGCACAAGAAACAGCAAAATATAGATGCGGAAAAGAAAATGGCACTTCTGGAGTTCAAAGTCTATATTGGAAAAGCTTTGGTAGGATTTTCCAGCAAAGCCAAAGAAGTGGTTAAAGAATCGGTCTAACATACCATTTAGCTCGCAGTCCGAATCAAGCAAATCACCCGAAACATCTGGATCTGCGAAAAGAAGAAAAGTGAACCTACCACTTACCGTAGAAGGGCGTTATGATTGTCTTGAGCATTTTCCTCAATTCGTAGAAGTGAAAAATCCTTCAAAGTGTCGGGCTCCTGGTTTCTCTTCTCGCACTCGTACTATTTGCATAAAATGCAAGTTGTAAATTTGCACAAATAGCAATAATTGTTTTTTGACATACCATAAGAAGCAATAATAAATTTTTTGAATTGTTTCTCTAGTTCCTTATTTCTTTTAAATTATTACTTGTTGAATTAGAATTATTATTTTATATTTTTCGTTATTATTCATTGAAGACTGTGCATGAAATGTATTTATGGTTCAGTTTATGTTTTTTTTAGCTTAAATATGTATTTTTTCTAACATTCTGTGGTAACAATAAAATTTGAAAAGTTGACGAGAAAGAAATGTTTGCAATCATATGGGCCCTAAGCTGATTGCGGACCTACTTATATGGCTCTGCCTTCCTCAAAATATATACTGATTACCAGCCTCTTACGTACGCATTGAGCAGTAAAAACAACAACAGTGAGATGGAGCGCTGGAAAGCCATCCAACAACCAGGAATTACAATACAAACCTGGTAAGAGTAACGTTGTAGCTGACGCATTCTCCAGACCTCCTCAACTTTCAGAAATAAATTCATTAACACCGACGGAGCACAGTGATGCAATCTCGTCGCTCAATTTAATTCCTAGTGTTGAACTACCTCTAAATGTTTGCAAAAATCAACTTCTCTTGCAAACTGGTACATCTGCAGATTATAAATTTAAAATAGTCTTCCCAACGCATCATCGGCACACTGCAATTGAACCTGAATACAACTTCACAAACCTTAAGACGATCTTGAAGAAGTTTTTAAACCCCTCAGTTATCAATGTTATAAAAACCTCTCAACGGAAGGAAAACTGGTACTTACTGCATTAGATAAATTTTCGAAATATGTTCAGGTAAAACTCATTAATTCAAAAGCCGCTTAGGATATGAAACAGCCTCTTCGGGAAATGCTTTTTAATTTCGGAATACCCAAGACTAGTGGTTGACGACGAAAAGTTATTTAGTTCGGCTTCGACTAGCTTTATGATTGAAGATGAACTCAGAATTCAAATGTTTCGAACACCCCTTTATACGAGCTCAGTTAACGTCCAGATTGAATGTTTTCATTATACACTTGGAGAAATAATGAGTTGCTCAAAGCTCCTTCACGGAGCTTCGTAAAAGGGAAGTCTATGCCTATAACTTTTCTATACACTCGGTAACAGGAAAAAAACCAATCGAGGTATTCTTTGGTAAAGGAGTTAGTTCTGATCCAATACAACTCGAGAAAGCTAGAGTAGACAACATACGGATGATTACAGAAAAACATGGTAAGGACTTGCTGTATCATAATATAAAAAGGCAACCTATAAAATTTTATAAACCAGGAGATACTGCTAACGTTAACATAAATAGACGATTGGGATCCAAACTCACAGCAATATATAGAAAAGAAATTATTGTCGAAGATAGGGTTACTACAATACTAACTAAGTCTGGAAAAATCGTACATACATCATACATTAAAAATTAAAATCATATTCTTTTTAGACTAACGACGATGTTTGGAAACGCACTCACTGACTAATGAAAAATGTAGGAAATTAATTGTAAGACCCATAAAACAGGGGAATATAATAAAGAAAATAAATTTTAAAAATATACTTATGTAAGTGTGACAAATCTATGTTCGTACGGCGTACGGAAACCGTAGTGCACCTTTGGGAGCAGTGCATCTTCCCAAGCGGGAGTTTGGGTATTTAAGGCAGTCATACGATTATTGTAAGTTAGTTCTTAAGTTGTATTGTAAGGGTACGCTATGCTCGAATTATTAAAGAACTAAAATACATACATTTTTTTTACTTACTTCAAGTTATTTAATTTATATATATATTCATTGAAGAACTAATTGAACTCACAAGAAAAGTTTTTTTTTATTTCATATTATATTTCTAATAAAATTATGTGAATATAAAAGACTTAATATTTCTATTCTTCATTTAATGATTTGAGTAAGGATATTTTGGTGAGCAGGTGTTTTAGCTCCAAAGTCCACAACGGATAGGTCATCTTTAATCAAATCATTATCATCACAATAGACATTTGTGTTTTGAATAGGCGAATAAGTCATTAAATTTACTTTTCTATTTCGTATGCATGGAGTAGGTGGCAAATGAAAAGTTCAATAAATTGTCCAATTTAATTCCAGAAAAGACGAAGTTTTCTTTTCTTTGCAGTGCAATAGACCTATAGGGGATACCACAAAACAGAACAACAAAATGAATAGGCTTGAAAGCTATTCGAAACAATTTGACGCAGATATTTGGCGTCAACTAGTACTTCTAAAACATTTCTTTTAACAGGTTAAAGTACTACAATTTGAAAGTTAAAGTAATGTTTGCATAATTAACACATCAAAATAATGTTGTTTACTTATTGAATATTATTTTTTATTGTGTTTTTAAAGGGGTGAATGCATTTGACCTCTATATTTTGTCAGATTGGCTTTGTTTATTTAAGATACTGTGAACTCTTGTAGGCATATTCGCAATAAATGCTTTTACCATATCTTTGGAACCACTGTCATTCCACACAACCTCAATATTTTATTTTAGTATATGAATTGTGTTCTTTCTGCCATAAACTTTCGATTTTAAGTACGCCCAACAATTATCGATGGGTTTTAGGTCTCGAAAATTGCCAGCCCAAGGAAGAATTGTAATATTATTAGAATTTATGACGTTTATACTTTTCTTTGAAGTGTGGCAAGGAGGACACTGAAGACTTTGCAAATAAGGCGCCCAATACATGGACGTATTGGTCTCTGACGATATGCAGCTCTAAACCATAACTGATGATGGATATTTGACTATTTTGACTGGTGCAATCCTCTTTGTAATTCTCTTGTAGCCTCTTTTGTACGAATTTCACCGTTTCTGTTGCGGCGTCAAGTCGGCATTCATCACTAAATATGACCTTAAAATGAGGAGCAAAAAAGGATGCACAAGTTTGCAGTCGAAAAATAATATGAAACAGGACTTATGGTGACATACTTTATTCCAATAATTCATTTTAAACTGCGATGAAATTTGACCCAAATTTACCGCTGCTTTATCATCATTCGGTACTTTTTGAGATTTTTGCAGGCCTGCACTTTAAATTATTTTGGAAAAATTCGTTCTATGGTTCGTAGAGAGATATCTAAATGTAAAATACATTGCTAACCTTTCGAATTTTTGCTGTTGCCAACGAAATTTTGGTTTTTTTTTACAATATATCTGTGACGAAGTGCCCAGAATCGAAATACGCAAAGAAAATATTTTCCTCTAAAATAGCTTTTTGGGATCCATTTTTAAAGAAACATAGCGCACTTCGTAATTTATGAATATTTTCTTAAAAACCATAATTAGTTAATAAGAATTTGTATAATTCAAAGGTTAAATAGTTCCAAGCACCTCAAAAACGATTAAAAACGCAAAATGCCCAGCAACACAAATATAAATCGAAATTGTTGAAAGAGCCACACCCTCCTACAAATGGACCATTAGAGCTTTTAACCATTTTGTAGACCTGGTGATTGTAAACTGTTGGATAATGCACAAGAAACAGCAAAATATAGATGCGGAAAAGAAAATGGCACTTCTGGAGTTCAAAGTCTATATTGGAAAAGCTTTGGTAGGATTTTCCAGCAAAGCCAAAGAAGTGGTTAAAGAATCGGTCTAACATACCATTTAGCTCGCAGTCCGAATCAAGCAAATCACCCGAAACATCTGGATCTGCGAAAAGAAGAAAAGTGAACCTACCACTTACCGTAGAAGGGCGTTATGATTGTCTTGAGCATTTTCCTCAATTCGTAGAAGTGAAAAATCCTTCAAAGTGTCGGGCTCCTGGTTTCTCTTCTCGCACTCGTACTATTTGCATAAAATGCAAGTTGTAAATTTGCACAAATAGCAATAATTGTTTTTTGACATACCATAAGAAGCAATAATAAATTTTTTGAATTGTTTCTCTAGTTCCTTATTTCTTTTAAATTATTACTTGTTGAATTAGAATTATTATTTTATATTTTTCGTTATTATTCATTGAAGACTGTGCATGAAATGTATTTATGGTTCAGTTTATGTTTTTTTTAGCTTAAATATGTATTTTTTCTAACATTCTGTGGTAACAATAAAATTTGAAAAGTTGACGAGAAAGAAATGTTTGCAATCATATGGGCCCTAAGCTGATTGCGGACCTACTTATATGGCTCTGCCTTCCTCAAAATATATACTGATCACCAGCCTCTTACGTACGCATTGAGCAGTAAAAACAACAACAGTGAGATGGAGCGCTGGAAAGCCATCCAACAACCAGGAATTACAATACAAACCTGGTAAGAGTAACGTTGTAGCTGACGCATTCTCCAGACCTCCTCAACTTTCAGAAATAAATTCATTAACACCGACGGAGCACAGTGATGCAATCTCGTCGCTCAATTTAATTCCTAGTGTTGAACTACCTCTAAATGTTTGCAAAAATCAACTTCTCTTGCAAACTGGTACATCTGCAGATTATAAATTTAAAATAGTCTTCCCAACGCATCATCGGCACACTGCAATTGAACCTGAATACAACTTCACAAACCTTAAGACGATCTTGAAGAAGTTTTTAAACCCCTCAGTTATCAATGTTATAAAAACCTCTCAACGGAAGGAAAACTGGTACTTACTGCATTAGATAAATTTTCGAAATATGTTCAGGTAAAACTCATTAATTCAAAAGCCGCTTAGGATATGAAACAGCCTCTTCGGGAAATGCTTTTTAATTTCGGAATACCCAAGACTAGTGGTTGACGACGAAAAGTTATTTAGTTCGGCTTCGACTAGCTTTATGATTGAAGATGAACTCAGAATTCAAATGTTTCGAACACCCCTTTATACGAGCTCAGTTAACGTCCAGATTGAATGTTTTCATTATACACTTGGAGAAATAATGAGTTGCTCAAAGCTCCTTCACGGAGCTTCGTAAAAGGGAAGTCTATGCCTATAACTTTTCTATACACTCGGTAACAGGAAAAAAACCAATCGAGGTATTCTTTGGTAAAGGAGTTAGTTCTGATCCAATACAACTCGAGAAAGCTAGAGTAGACAACATACGGATGATTACAGAAAAACATGGTAAGGACTTGCTGTATCATAATATAAAAAGGCAACCTATAAAATTTTATAAACCAGGAGATACTGCTAACGTTAACATAAATAGACGATTGGGATCCAAACTCACAGCAATATATAGAAAAGAAATTATTGTCGAAGATAGGGTTACTACAATACTAACTAAGTCTGGAAAAATCGTACATACATCATACATTAAAAATTAAAATCATATTCTTTTTAGACTAACGACGATGTTTGGAAACGCACTCACTGACTAATGAAAAATGTAGGAAATTAATTGTAAGACCCATAAAACAGGGGAATATAATAAAGACAATAAATTTTAAAAATATACTTATGTAAGTGTGACAAATCTATGTTCGTACGGCGTACGGAAACCGTAGTGCACCTTTGGGAGCAGTGCATCTTCCCAAGCGGGAGTTTGGGTATTTAAGGCAGTCATACGATTATTGTAAGTTAGTTCTTAAGTTGTATTGTAAGGGTACGCTATGCTCGAATTATTAAAGAACTAAAATACATACATTTTTTTTACTTACTTCAAGTTATTTAATTTATATATATATTCATTGAAGAACTAATTGAACTCACAAGAAAAGTTTTTTTTTATTTCATATTATATTTCTAATAAAATTATGTGAATATAAAAGACTTAATATTTCTATTCTTCATTTAATGATTTGAGTAAGGATATTTTGGTGAGCAGGTGTTTTAGCTCCAAAGTCCACAACGGATAGGTCATCTTTAATCAAATCATTATCATCACAATAGACATTTGTGTTTTGAATAGGCGAATAAGTCATTAAATTTACTTTTCTATTTCGTATGCATGGAGTAGGTGGCAAATGAAAAGTTCAATAAATTGTCCAATTTAATTCCAGAAAAGACGAAGTTTTCTTTTCTTTGCAGTGCAATAGACCTATAGGGGATACCACAAAACAGAACAACAAAATGAATAGGCTTGAAAGCTATTCGAAACAATTTGACGCAGATATTTGGCGTCAACTAGTACTTCTAAAACATTTCTTTTAACAGGTTAAAGTACTACAATTTGAAAGTTAAAGTAATGTTTGCATAATTAACACATCAAAATAATGTTGTTTACTTATTGAATATTATTTTTTATTGTGTTTTTAAAGGGGTGAATGCATTTGACCTCTATATTTTGTCAGATTGGCTTTGTTTATTTAAGATACTGTGAACTCTTGTAGGCATATTCGCAATAAATGCTTTTACCATATCTTTGGAACCACTGTCATTCCACACAACCTCAATATTTTATTTTAGTATATGAATTGTGTTCTTTCTGCCATAAACTTTCGATTTTAAGTACGCCCAACAATTATCGATGGGTTTTAGGTCTCGAAAATTGCCAGCCCAAGGAAGAATTGTAATATTATTAGAATTTATGACGTTTATACTTTTCTTTGAAGTGTGGCAAGGAGGACACTGAAGACTTTGCAAATAAGGCGCCCAATACATGGACGTATTGGTCTCTGACGATATGCAGCTCTAAACCATAACTGATGATGGATATTTGACTATTTTGACTGGTGCAATCCTCTTTGTAATTCTCCTGTAGCCTCTTTTGCGGCATTCATCACTAAATATGACCTTAAGATGAGGAGCAAAAAAGGATGCACAAGTTTGCAGTCGAAAAATAATATGAAACAGGACTTATGGTGACATACTTTATTCCAATAATTCATTTTAAACTGCGATGAAATTTGACCCAAATTTACCGCTGCTTTATCATCATTCGGTACTTTTTGAGATTTTTGCAGGCCTGCACTTTAAATTATTTTTGAAAAATTCGTTCTATGGTTCGTAGAGAGATATCTAAAGGTAAAATACATTGCTAACCTTTCGAATTTTTGCTGTTTGCAGAATCGAAATACGCAAAGAAAATATTTTCCTCTAAAATAGCTTTTTGGGATCCATTTTTAAAAAAAACAGCGCACTTCCGTAATTTATGAATATTTTCTTAAAAACCATAATTAGTTTATAAGAATTTGTATAATTCAAAGGTTAAATAGTTCCAAGCACCTCAAAAACGATTAAAAACGCAAAATGCCCAGCAACACAAATATAAATCGAAATTGTGGAAAGAGCCACACCCTCCTACAAATGGACCATTAGAGCTTTTAACCATTTTGTAGACCTGGTGATTGTAAACTGTTGGATAATGCACAAGAGACAGCAAAATATAGATGCGGAAAAGAAAATGGCACTTTTGGAGTTCAAAGTCTATATTGGAAAAGCTTTGGTAGGATTTTCCAGCAAAGCCAAAGAAGTGGTTAAAGAATCGGTCTAACATACCATTTAGCTCGCAGTCCGAATCAAGCAAATCACCCGAAACATCTGGATCTGCGAAAAGAAGAAAAGTGAACCTACCACTTACCGTAGAAGGGCGTTATGATTGTCTTGAGCATTTTCCTCAATTCGTAGAAGTGAAAAATCCTTCAAAGTGTCGGGCTCCTGGTTGCTCTTCTCGCACTCGTACTATTTGCATAAAATGCAAGTTGTACCTTTGCACAAATAGCAATAATTGTTTTTTGACATACCATAAGAAGCAATAATAAATTTTTTGAATTGTTTCTCTAGTTCCTTATTTCTTTTAAATTATTACTTGTTGAATTAGAATTATTATTTTATATTTTTCGTTATTATTCATTGAAGACTGTGCATGAAATGTATTTATGGTTCAGTTTATGTTTTTTTTAGCTTAAATATGTATTTTTTCTAACATTCTGTGGTAACAATAAAATTTGAAAAGTTGACGAGAAAGAAATGTTTGCAATCATATGGGCCCTAAGCTGATTGCGGACCTACTTATATGGCTCTGCCTTCCTCAAAATATATACTGATCACCAGCCTCTTACGTACGCATTGAGCAGTAAAAACAACAACAGTGAGATGGAGCGCTGGAAAGCCATCCAACAACCAGGAATTACAATACAAACCTGGTAAGAGTAACGTTGTAGCTGACGCATTCTCCAGACCTCCTCAACTTTCAGAAATAAATTCATTAACACCGACGGAGCACAGTGATGCAATCTCGTCGCTCAATTTAATTCCTAGTGTTGAACTACCTCTAAATGTTTGCAAAAATCAACTTCTCTTGCAAACTGGTACATCTGCAGATTATAAATTTAAAATAGTCTTCCCAACGCATCATCGGCACACTGCAATTGAACCTGAATACAACTTCACAAACCTTAAGACGATCTTGAAGAAGTTTTTAAACCCCTCAGTTATCAATGTTATAAAAACCTCTCAACGGAAGGAAAACTGGTACTTACTGCATTAGATAAATTTTCGAAATATGTTCAGGTAAAACTCATTAATTCAAAAGCCGCTTAGGATATGAAACAGCCTCTTCGGGAAATGCTTTTTAATTTCGGAATACCCAAGACTAGTGGTTGACGACGAAAAGTTATTTAGTTCGGCTTCGACTAGCTTTATGATTGAAGATGAACTCAGAATTCAAATGTTTCGAACACCCCTTTATACGAGCTCAGTTAACGTCCAGATTGAATGTTTTCATTATACACTTGGAGAAATAATGAGTTGCTCAAAGCTCCTTCACGGAGCTTCGTAAAAGGGAAGTCTATGCCTATAACTTTTCTATACACTCGGTAACAGGAAAAAAACCAATCGAGGTATTCTTTGGTAAAGGAGTTAGTTCTGATCCAATACAACTCGAGAAAGCTAGAGTAGACAACATACGGATGATTACAGAAAAACATGGTAAGGACTTGCTGTATCATAATATAAAAAGGCAACCTATAAAATTTTATAAACCAGGAGATACTGCTAACGTTAACATAAATAGACGATTGGGATCCAAACTCACAGCAATATATAGAAAAGAAATTATTGTCGAAGATAGGGTTACTACAATACTAACTAAGTCTGGAAAAATCGTACATACATCATACATTAAAAATTAAAATCATATTCTTTTTAGACTAACGACGATGTTTGGAAACGCACTCACTGACTAATGAAAAATGTAGGAAATTAATTGTAAGACCCATAAAACAGGGGAATATAATAAAGAAAATAAATTTTAAAAATATACTTATGTAAGTGTGACAAATCTATGTTCGTACGGCGTACGGAAACCGTAGTGCACCTTTGGGAGCAGTGCATCTTCCCAAGCGGGAGTTTGGGTATTTAAGGCAGTCATACGATTATTGTAAGTTAGTTCTTAAGTTGTATTGTAAGGGTACGCTATGCTCGAATTATTAAAGAACTAAAATACATACATTTTTTTTACTTACTTCAAGTTATTTAATTTATATATATATTCATTGAAGAACTAATTGAACTCACAAGAAAAGTTTTTTTTTATTTCATATTATATTTCTAATAAAATTATGTGAATATAAAAGACTTAATATTTCTATTCTTCATTTAATGATTTGAGTAAGGATATTTTGGTGAGCAGGTGTTTTAGCTCCAAAGTCCACAACGGATAGGTCATCTTTAATCAAATCATTATCATCACAATAGACATTTGTGTTTTGAATAGGCGAATAAGTCATTAAATTTACTTTTCTATTTCGTATGCATGGAGTAGGTGGCAAATGAAAAGTTCAATAAATTGTCCAATTTAATTCCAGAAAAGACGAAGTTTTCTTTTCTTTGCAGTGCAATAGACCTATAGGGGATACCACAAAACAGAACAACAAAATGAATAGGCTTGAAAGCTATTCGAAACAATTTGACGCAGATATTTGGCGTCAACTAGTACTTCTAAAACATTTCTTTTAACAGGTTAAAGTACTACAATTTGAAAGTTAAAGTAATGTTTGCATAATTAACACATCAAAATAATGTTGTTTACTTATTGAATATTATTTTTTATTGTGTTTTTAAAGGGGTGAATGCATTTGACCTCTATATTTTGTCAGATTGGCTTTGTTTATTTAAGATACTGTGAACTCTTGTAGGCATATTCGCAATAAATGCTTTTACCATATCTTTGGAACCACTGTCATTCCACACAACCTCAATATTTTATTTTAGTATATGAATTGTGTTCTTTCTGCCATAAACTTTCGATTTTAAGTACGCCCAACAATTATCGATGGGTTTTAGGTCTCGAAAATTGCCAGCCCAAGGAAGAATTGTAATATTATTAGAATTTATGACGTTTATACTTTTCTTTGAAGTGTGGCAAGGAGGACACTGAAGACTTTGCAAATAAGGCGCCCAATACATGGACGTATTGGTCTCTGACGATATGCAGCTCTAAACCATAACTGATGATGGATATTTGACTATTTTGACTGGTGCAATCCTCTTTGTAATTCTCTTGTAGCCTCTTTTGTACGAATTTCACCGTTTCTGTTGCGGCGTCAAGTCGGCATTCATCACTAAATATGACCTTAAAATGAGGAGCAAAAAAGGATGCACAAGTTTGCAGTCGAAAAATAATATGAAACAGGACTTATGGTGACATACTTTATTCCAATAATTCATTTTAAACTGCGATGAAATTTGACCCAAATTTACCGCTGCTTTATCATCATTCGGTACTTTTTGAGATTTTTGCAGGCCTGCACTTTAAATTATTTTGGAAAAATTCGTTCTATGGTTCGTAGAGAGATATCTAAATGTAAAATACATTGCTAACCTTTCGAATTTTTGCTGTTGCCAACGAAATTTTGGTTTTTTTTTACAATATATCTGTGACGAAGTGCCCAGAATCGAAATACGCAAAGAAAATATTTTCCTCTAAAATAGCTTTTTGGGATCCATTTTTAAAGAAACATAGCGCACTTCGTAATTTATGAATATTTTCTTAAAAACCATAATTAGTTAATAAGAATTTGTATAATTCAAAGGTTAAATAGTTCCAAGCACCTCAAAAACGATTAAAAACGCAAAATGCCCAGCAACACAAATATAAATCGAAATTGTTGAAAGAGCCACACCCTCCTACAAATGGACCATTAGAGCTTTTAACCATTTTGTAGACCTGGTGATTGTAAACTGTTGGATAATGCACAAGAAACAGCAAAATATAGATGCGGAAAAGAAAATGGCACTTCTGGAGTTCAAAGTCTATATTGGAAAAGCTTTGGTAGGATTTTCCAGCAAAGCCAAAGAAGTGGTTAAAGAATCGGTCTAACATACCATTTAGCTCGCAGTCCGAATCAAGCAAATCACCCGAAACATCTGGATCTGCGAAAAGAAGAAAAGTGAACCTACCACTTACCGTAGAAGGGCGTTATGATTGTCTTGAGCATTTTCCTCAATTCGTAGAAGTGAAAAATCCTTCAAAGTGTCGGGCTCCTGGTTTCTCTTCTCGCACTCGTACTATTTGCATAAAATGCAAGTTGTAAATTTGCACAAATAGCAATAATTGTTTTTTGACATACCATAAGAAGCAATAATAAATTTTTTGAATTGTTTCTCTAGTTCCTTATTTCTTTTAAATTATTACTTGTTGAATTAGAATTATTATTTTATATTTTTCGTTATTATTCATTGAAGACTGTGCATGAAATGTATTTATGGTTCAGTTTATGTTTTTTTTAGCTTAAATATGTATTTTTTCTAACATTCTGTGGTAACAATAAAATTTGAAAAGTTGACGAGAAAGAAATGTTTGCAATCATATGGGCCCTAAGCTGATTGCGGACCTACTTATATGGCTCTGCCTTCCTCAAAATATATACTGATCACCAGCCTCTTACGTACGCATTGAGCAGTAAAAACAACAACAGTGAGATGGAGCGCTGGAAAGCCATCCAACAACCAGGAATTACAATACAAACCTGGTAAGAGTAACGTTGTAGCTGACGCATTCTCCAGACCTCCTCAACTTTCAGAAATAAATTCATTAACACCGACGGAGCACAGTGATGCAATCTCGTCGCTCAATTTAATTCCTAGTGTTGAACTACCTCTAAATGTTTGCAAAAATCAACTTCTCTTGCAAACTGGTACATCTGCAGATTATAAATTTAAAATAGTCTTCCCAACGCATCATCGGCACACTGCAATTGAACCTGAATACAACTTCACAAACCTTAAGACGATCTTGAAGAAGTTTTTAAACCCCTCAGTTATCAATGTTATAAAAACCTCTCAACGGAAGGAAAACTGGTACTTACTGCATTAGATAAATTTTCGAAATATGTTCAGGTAAAACTCATTAATTCAAAAGCCGCTTAGGATATGAAACAGCCTCTTCGGGAAATGCTTTTTAATTTCGGAATACCCAAGACTAGTGGTTGACGACGAAAAGTTATTTAGTTCGGCTTCGACTAGCTTTATGATTGAAGATGAACTCAGAATTCAAATGTTTCGAACACCCCTTTATACGAGCTCAGTTAACGTCCAGATTGAATGTTTTCATTATACACTTGGAGAAATAATGAGTTGCTCAAAGCTCCTTCACGGAGCTTCGTAAAAGGGAAGTCTATGCCTATAACTTTTCTATACACTCGGTAACAGGAAAAAAACCAATCGAGGTATTCTTTGGTAAAGGAGTTAGTTCTGATCCAATACAACTCGAGAAAGCTAGAGTAGACAACATACGGATGATTACAGAAAAACATGGTAAGGACTTGCTGTATCATAATATAAAAAGGCAACCTATAAAATTTTATAAACCAGGAGATACTGCTAACGTTAACATAAATAGACGATTGGGATCCAAACTCACAGCAATATATAGAAAAGAAATTATTGTCGAAGATAGGGTTACTACAATACTAACTAAGTCTGGAAAAATCGTACATACATCATACATTAAAAATTAAAATCATATTCTTTTTAGACTAACGACGATGTTTGGAAACGCACTCACTGACTAATGAAAAATGTAGGAAATTAATTGTAAGACCCATAAAACAGGGGAATATAATAAAGAAAATAAATTTTAAAAATATACTTATGTAAGTGTGACAAATCTATGTTCGTACGGCGTACGGAAACCGTAGTGCACCTTTGGGAGCAGTGCATCTTCCCAAGCGGGAGTTTGGGTATTTAAGGCAGTCATACGATTATTGTAAGTTAGTTCTTAAGTTGTATTGTAAGGGTACGCTATGCTCGAATTATTAAAGAACTAAAATACATACATTTTTTTTACTTACTTCAAGTTATTTAATTTATATATATATTCATTGAAGAACTAATTGAACTCACAAGAAAAGTTTTTTTTTATTTCATATTATATTTCTAATAAAATTATGTGAATATAAAAGACTTAATATTTCTATTCTTCATTTAATGATTTGAGTAAGGATATTTTGGTGAGCAGGTGTTTTAGCTCCAAAGTCCACAACGGATAGGTCATCTTTAATCAAATCATTATCATCACAATAGACATTTGTGTTTTGAATAGGCGAATAAGTCATTAAATTTACTTTTCTATTTCGTATGCATGGAGTAGGTGGCAAATGAAAAGTTCAATAAATTGTCCAATTTAATTCCAGAAAAGACGAAGTTTTCTTTTCTTTGCAGTGCAATAGACCTATAGGGGATACCACAAAACAGAACAACAAAATGAATAGGCTTGAAAGCTATTCGAAACAATTTGACGCAGATATTTGGCGTCAACTAGTACTTCTAAAACATTTCTTTTAACAGGTTAAAGGACTACAATTTGAAAGTTAAAGTAATGTTTGCATAATTAACACATCAAAATAATGTTGTTTACTTATTGAATATTATTTTTTATTGTGTTTTTAAAGGGGTGAATGCATTTGACCTCTATATTTTGTCAGATTGGCTTTGTTTATTTAAGATACTGTGAACTCTTGTAGGCATATTCGCAATAAATGCTTTTACCATATCTTTGGAACCACTGTCATTCCACACAACCTCAATATTTTATTTTAGTATATGAATTGTGTTCTTTCTGCCATAAACTTTCGATTTTAAGTACGCCCAACAATTATCGATGGGTTTTAGGTCTCGAAAATTGCCAGCCCAAGGAAGAATTGTAATATTATTAGAATTTATGACGTTTATACTTTTCTTTGAAGTGTGGCAAGGAGGACACTGAAGACTTTGCAAATAAGGCGCCCAATACATGGACGTATTGGTCTCTGACGATATGCAGCTCTAAACCATAACTGATGATGGATATTTGACTATTTTGACTGGTGCAATCCTCTTTGTAATTCTCCTGTAGCCTCTTTTGCGGCATTCATCACTAAATATGACCTTAAGATGAGGAGCAAAAAAGGATGCACAAGTTTGCAGTCGAAAAATAATATGAAACAGGACTTATGGTGACATACTTTATTCCAATAATTCATTTTAAACTGCGATGAAATTTGACCCAAATTTACCGCTGCTTTATCATCATTCGGTACTTTTTGAGATTTTTGCAGGCCTGCACTTTAAATTATTTTTGAAAAATTCGTTCTATGGTTCGTAGAGAGATATCTAAAGGTAAAATACATTGCTAACCTTTCGAATTTTTGCTGTTTGCAGAATCGAAATACGCAAAGAAAATATTTTCCTCTAAAATAGCTTTTTGGGATCCATTTTTAAAAAAAACAGCGCACTTCCGTAATTTATGAATATTTTCTTAAAAACCATAATTAGTTTATAAGAATTTGTATAATTCAAAGGTTAAATAGTTCCAAGCACCTCAAAAACGATTAAAAACGCAAAATGCCCAGCAACACAAATATAAATCGAAATTGTGGAAAGAGCCACACCCTCCTACAAATGGACCATTAGAGCTTTTAACCATTTTGTAGACCTGGTGATTGTAAACTGTTGGATAATGCACAAGAGACAGCAAAATATAGATGCGGAAAAGAAAATGGCACTTTTGGAGTTCAAAGTCTATATTGGAAAAGCTTTGGTAGGATTTTCCAGCAAAGCCAAAGAAGTGGTTAAAGAATCGGTCTAACATACCATTTAGCTCGCAGTCCGAATCAAGCAAATCACCCGAAACATCTGGATCTGCGAAAAGAAGAAAAGTGAACCTACCACTTACCGTAGAAGGGCGTTATGATTGTCTTGAGCATTTTCCTCAATTCGTAGAAGTGAAAAATCCTTCAAAGTGTCGGGCTCCTGGTTGCTCTTCTCGCACTCGTACTATTTGCATAAAATGCAAGTTGTACCTTTGCACAAATAGCAATAATTGTTTTTTGACATACCATAAGAAGCAATAATAAATTTTTTGAATTGTTTCTCTAGTTCCTTATTTCTTTTAAATTATTACTTGTTGAATTAGAATTATTATTTTATATTTTTCGTTATTATTCATTGAAGACTGTGCATGAAATGTATTTATGGTTCAGTTTATGTTTTTTTAGCTTAAATATGTATTTTTTCTAACATTCTGTGGTAACAATAAAATTTGAAAAGTTGACGAGAAAGAAATGTTTGCAATCACATGGGCCCTAAGCTGATTGCGGACCTACTTATATGGCTCTGCCTTCCTCAAAATATATACTGATCACCAGCCTCTTACGTACGCATTGAGCAGTAAAAACAACAACAGTGAGATGAAGCGCTGGAAAGCCATCCAACAACCAGGAATTACAATACAAACCTGGTAAGAGTAACGTTGTAGCTGACGCATTCTCCAGACCTCCTCAACTTTCAGAAATAAATTCATTAACACCGACGGAGCACAGTGATGCAATCTCGTCGCTCAATTTAATTCCTAGTGTTGAACTACCTCTAAATGTTTGCAAAAATCAACTTCTCTTGCAAACTGGTACATCTGCAGATTATAAATTTAAAATAGTCTTCCCAACGCATCATAGGCACACTGTAATTGAACCTGAATACAACTTCACAAACCTTAAGACGATCTTGAAGAAGTTTTTAAACCCCTCAGTTATCAATGTTATAAAAACCTCTCAACGGAAGGAAAACTGGTACTTACTGCATTAGATAAATTTTCGAAATATGTTCAGGTAAAACTCATTAATTCAAAAGCCGCTTAGGATATGAAACAGCCTCTTCGGGAAATGCTTTTTAATTTCGGAATACCCAAGACTGTTGTTGACGACGAAAAGTTATTTAGTTCGGCTTCGACTAGCTTTATGATTGAAGATGAACTCAGAATTCAAATGTTTCGAACACCCCTTTATACGAGCTCAGCTAACGTCCAGATTGAATGTTTTCATTATACACTTGGAGAAATAATGAGATGCTCAAAGCTCCTTCACGGAGCTTCGTAAAAGGGAAGTCTATGCCTATAACTTTTCTATACACTCGGTAACAGGAAAAAAAACCAATCGAGGTATTCTTTGGTAAAGGAGTTAGTTCTGATCCAATACAACTCGAGAAAGCTAGAGTAGACAACATACGGATGATTACAGAAAAACATGGTAAGGACTTGCTGTATCATAATATAAAAAGGCAACCTATAAAATTTTATAAACCAGGAGATACTGCTAACGTTAACATAAATAGACGATTGGGATCCAAACTCACAGCAATATATAGAAAAGAAATTATTGTCGAAGATAGGGTTACTGGACAATAAGTCTGGAAAAATCGTACATATATCATACATTAAAAATTAAAATCATATTCTTTTTAGACTAACGACGATGTTTGGAAACGCACTCACTGACTACCAAATATTTGACTACTCTCACGCACAATTACTTACGCTGGACGACGGGACTGCAATGTTAGAAGACGGACTGCTCAAAATTATTCACATCATAAATTTAGGCGTTTACCAGGACTTACTAAAAGACCTGAACGAAACAGTGACTACAAAATTTAGCGACAAAGATCCCATGTACTCATGGCTCGCGACATATAAACAGACTAAAACCCATTAATAGGAAAAAGCGATCATAAGATTTCTTGGGTTGGGTTGCGGGGTCTCCCGATCATGAAGACCTCAAACTTTTAACGTCAAAAATAAATGATTTGACAAAAAATAACAATAGGCAAATCCTAACTAACGATATCATTCACACATTTTAGCAAGTTTGGGACAAAAAATAATCGAAAATATTGTTAGAAATCAGTTACCCTACCTAAGTTTTGATCAAATGTTAGAGTTTAGCAATGTAAGAATAGCAACAAGTAATTCAAAAATTCAACATTTGAACTACAGAAAATGAAAAATGTAGGAAATTAATTGTAAGACCCATAAAACAGGGGAATATAATAAAGAAAATAAATTTTAGAAATATACTTATGTAAGTGTGACAAATCTATGTTCGTACGGCGTACGGAAACCTTAGTGCACCTTTGGGAGCAGTGCATCTTCCCAAGCGGGAGTTTGGGTATTTAAGGCAGTCATACGATTATTGTAAGTTAGTTCTTAAGTTGTATTGTAAGGGTACGCTTTGCTCGAATTATTAAAGAACTAAAATACATATATTTTTTTTACTTACTTCAAGTTATTTAATTTATATATATATTAATTGAAGAACTAATTGAACTCACAAGAAAAGTTTTTTTTTATTTCATATTATATTTCTAATAAAATTATGTAAATATAAAAGACTTAATATTTCTATTCTTCATTTAATGATTTGAGTAAGGATATTTTGGTGAGCAGGTGTTTTAGCTCCAAAGTCCACAACGGATAGGTCATCTTTAATCAAATCATTATCATCACAATAGACATTTGTGTTTTGAATAGGCGAATAAGTCATTAAATTTACTTTTCTATTTCGTATGCATGGAGTAGGTGGCAAATGAAAAGTTCAATAAATTGTCCAATTTAATTCCAGAAAAGACGAAGTTTTCTTTTCTTTGCAGTGCAATAGACCTATAGGGGATACCACAAAACAGAACAACAAAATGAATAGGCTTGAAAGCTATTCGAAACAATTTGACGCAGATATTTGGCGTCAACTAGTACTTCTAAAACATTTCTTTTAACAGGTTAAAGTACTACAATTTGAAAGTTAAAGTAATGTTTGCATAATTAACACATCAAAATAATGTTGTTTACTTATTGAATATTATTTTTTATTGTGTTTTTAAAGGGGTGAATGCATTTGACCTCTATATTTTGTCAGATTGGCTTTGTTTATTTAAGATACTGTGAACTCTTGTAGGCATATTCGCAATAAATGCTTTTACCATATCTTTGGAACCACTGTCATTCCACACAACCTCAATATTTTATTTTAGTATATGAATTGTGTTCTTTCTGCCATAAACTTTCGATTTTAAGTACGCCCAACAATTATCGATGGGGTTTAGGTCTCGAAAATTGCCAGCCCAAGGAAGAATTGTAATATTATTAGAATTTATGACGTTTATACTTTTCTTTGAAGTGTGGCAAGGAGGACACTGAAGACTTTGCAAATAAGGCGCCCAATACATGGACGTATTGGTCTCTGACGATATGCAGCTCTAAACCATAACTGATGATGGATATTTGACTATTTTGACTGGTGCAATCCTCTTTGTAATTCTCCTGTAGCCTCTTTTGTACGAATTTCACCGTTTCTGTTGCGGCGTCAAGGCGGCATTCATCACTAAATATGACCTTAAAATGAGGAGCAAAAAAGGATGCACAAGTTTGCAGTCGAAAAATAATATGAAACAGGACTTATGGTGACATACTTTATTCCAATAATTCATTTTAAACTGCGATGGTTCGTAGAGAGATATCTAAAGGTAAAATACATTGCTAACCTTTCGAATTTTTGCTGTTTGCAGAATCGAAATACGCAAAGAAAATATTTTCCTCTAAAATAGCTTTTTGGGATCCATTTTTAAAAAAAACATAGCGCACTTCCGTAATTTATGAATATTTTCTTAAAAACCATAATTAGTTTATAAGAATTTGTATAATTCAAAGGTTAAATAGCTTCAAGCACCTCAAAAACGATTAAAAACGCAAAATGCCCAGCAACACAAATATAAATCGAAATTGTGGAAAGAGCCACACCCTCCTACAAATGGACCATTAGAGCTTTTAACCATTTTGTAGACCTGGTGATTGTAAACTGTTGGATAATGCACAAGAAACAGCAAAATATAGATGCGGAAAAGAAAATGGCACTTTTGGAGTTCAAAGTCTATATTGGAAAAGCTTTGGTAGGATTTTCCAGCAAAGCCAAAGAAGTGGTTAAAGAATCGGTCTAACATACCATTTAGCTCGCAGTCCGAATCAAGCAAATCACCCGAAACATCTGGATCTGCGAAAAGAAGAAAAGTGAACCTACCACTTACCGTAGAAGGGCGTTATGATTGTCTTGAGCATTTTCCTCAATTCGTAGAAGTGAAAAATCCTTCAAAGTGTCGGGCTCCTGGTTTCTCTTCTCGCACTCGTACTATTTGCATAAAATGCAAGTTGTAAATTTGCACAAATAGCAATAATTGTTTTTTGACATACCATAAGAAGCAATAATAAATTTTTTGAATTGTTTCTCTAGTTCCTTATTTCTTTTAAATTATTACTTGTTGAATTAGAATTATTATTTTATATTTTTCGTTATTATTCATTGAAGACTGTGCATGAAATGTATTTATGGTTCAGTTTATGTTTTTTTTAGCTTAAATATGTATTTTTCTAACATTCTGTGGTAACAATAAAATTTGAAAAGTTGACGAGAAAGAAATGTTTGCAATCATATGGGCCCTAAGCTGATTGCGGACCTACTTATATGGCTCTGCCTTCCTCAAAATATATACTGATCACCAGCCTCTTACGTACGCATTGAGCAGTAAAAACAACAACAGTGAGATGAAGCGCTGGAAAGCCATCCAACAACCAGGAATTACAATACAAACCTGGTAAGAGTAACGTTGTAGCTGACGCATTCTCCAGACCTCCTCAACTTTCAGAAATAAATTCATTAACACCGACGGAGCACAGTGATGCAATCTCGTCGCTCAATTTAATTCCTAGTGTTGAACTACCTCTAAATGTTTGCAAAAATCAACTTCTCTTGCAAACTGGTACATCTGCAGATTATAAATTTAAAATAGTCTTCCCAACGCATCATAGGCACACTGTAATTGAACCTGAATACAACTTCACAAACCTTAAGACGATCTTGAAGAAGTTTTTAAACCCCTCAGTTATCAATGTTATAAAAACCTCTCAACGGAAGGAAAACTGGTACTTACTGCATTAGATAAATTTTCGAAATATGTTCAGGTAAAACTCATTAATTCAAAAGCCGCTTAGGATATGAAACAGCCTCTTCGGGAAATGCTTTTTAATTTCGGAATACCCAAGACTAGTGGTTGACGACGAAAAGTTATTTAGTTCGGCTTCGACTAGCTTTATGATTGAAGATGAACTCAGAATTCAAATGTTTCGAACACCCCTTTATACGAGCTCAGTTAACGTCCAGATTGAATGTTTTCATTATACACTTGGAGAAATAATGAGATGCTCAAAGCTCCTTCACGGAGCTTCGTAAAAGGGAAGTCTATGCCTATAACTTTTCTATACACTCGGTAACAGGAAAAAAACCAATCGAGGTATTCTTTGGTAAAGGAGTTAGTTCTGATCCAATACAACTCGAGAAAGCTAGAGTAGACAACATACGGATGATTACAGAAAAACATGGTAAGGACTTGCTGTATCATAATATAAAAAGGCAACCTATAAAATTTTATAAACCAGGAGATACTGCTAACGTTAACATAAATAGACGATTGGGATCCAAACTCACAGCAATATATAGAAAAGAAATTATTGTCGAAGATAGGGTTACTACAATACTAACTAAGTCTGGAAAATTCGTACATACATCATACATTAAAAATTAAAATCATATTCTTTTTAGACTAACGACGATGTTTGGAAACGCACTCACTGACTAATGAAAAATGTAGGAAATTAATTAATTGTAAGACCCATAAAACAGGGGAATATAATAAAGAAAATAAATTTTAAAAATATACTTATGTAAGTGTGACAAATCTATGTTCGTACGGCGTACGGAAACCGTAGTGCACCTTTGGGAGCAGTGCATCTTCCCAAGCGGGAGTTTGGGTATTTAAGGCAGTCATACGATTATTGTAAGTTAGTTCTTAAGTTGTATTGTAAGGGTACGCTATGCTCGAATTATTAAAGAACTAAAATACATACATTTTTTTTACTTACTTCAAGTTATTTAATTTATATATATATTCATTGAAGAACTAATTGAACTCACAAGAAAAGTTTTTTTTTATTTCATATTATATTTCTAATAAAATTATGTAAATATAAAAGACTTAATATTTCTATTCTTCATTTAATGATTTGAGTAAGGATATTTTGGTGAGCAGGTGTTTTAGCTCCAAAGTCCACAACGGATAGGTCATCTTTAATCAAATCATTATCATCACAATAGACATTTGTGTTTTGAATAGGCGAATAAGTCATTAAATTTACTTTTCTATTTCGTATGCATGGAGTAGGTGGCAAATGAAAAGTTCAATAAATTGTCCAATTTAATTCCAGAAAAGACGAAGTTTTCTTTTCTTTGCAGTGCAATAGACCTATAGGGGATACCACAAAACAGAACAACAAAATGAATAGGCTTGAAAGCTATTCGAAACAATTTGACGCAGATATTTGGCGTCAACTAGTACTTCTAAAACATTTCTTTTAACAGGTTAAAGTACTACAATTTGAAAGTTAAAGTAATGTTTGCATAATTAACACATCAAAATAATGTTGTTTACTTATTGAATATTATTTTTTATTGTGTTTTTAAAGGGGTGAATGCATTTGACCTCTATATTTTGTCAGATTGGCTTTGTTTATTTAAGATACTGTGAACTCTTGTAGGCATATTCGCAATAAATGCTTTTACCATATCTTTGGAACCACTGTCATTCCACACAACCTCAATATTTTATTTTAGTATATGAATTGTGTTCTTTCTGCCATAAACTTTCGATTTTAAGTACGCCCAACAATTATCGATGGGTTTTAGGTCTCGAAAATTGCCAGCCCAAGGAAGAATTGTAATATTAGAATTTATGACGTTTATACTTTTCTTTGAAGTGTGGCAAGGAGGACACTGAAGACTTTGCAAATAAGGCGCCCAATACATGGACGTATTGGTCTCTGACGATATGCAGCTCTAAACCATAACTGATGATGGATATTTGACTATTTTGACTGGTGCAATCCTCTTTGTAATTCTCCTGTAGCCTCTTTTGCGGCATTCATCACTAAATATGACCTTAAGATGAGGAGCAAAAAAGGATGCACAAGTTTGCAGTCGAAAAATAATATGAAACAGGACTTATGGTGACATACTTTATTCCAATAATTCATTTTAAACTGCGATGAAATTTGACCCAAATTTACCGCTGCTTTATCATCATTCGGTACTTTTTGAGATTTTTGCAGGCCTGCACTTTAAATTATTTTTGAAAAATTCGTTCTATGGTTCGTAGAGAGATATCTAAAGGTAAAATACATTGCTAACCTTTCGAATTTTTGCTGTTTGCAGAATCGAAATACGCAAAGAAAATATTTTCCTCTAAAATAGCTTTTTGGGATCCATTTTTAAAAAAAACAGCGCACTTCCGTAATTTATGAATATTTTCTTAAAAACCATAATTAGTTTATAAGAATTTGTATAATTCAAAGGTTAAATAGTTCCAAGCACCTCAAAAACGATTAAAAACGCAAAATGCCCAGCAACACAAATATAAATCGAAATTGTGGAAAGAGCCACACCCTCCTACAAATGGACCATTAGAGCTTTTAACCATTTTGTAGACCTGGTGATTGTAAACTGTTGGATAATGCACAAGAGACAGCAAAATATAGATGCGGAAAAGAAAATGGCACTTTTGGAGTTCAAAGTCTATATTGGAAAAGCTTTGGTAGGATTTTCCAGCAAAGCCAAAGAAGTGGTTAAAGAATCGGTCTAACATACCATTTAGCTCGCAGTCCGAATCAAGCAAATCACCCGAAACATCTGGATCTGCGAAAAGAAGAAAAGTGAACCTACCACTTACCGTAGAAGGGCGTTATGATTGTCTTGAGCATTTTCCTCAATTCGTAGAAGTGAAAAATCCTTCAAAGTGTCGGGCTCCTGGTTGCTCTTCTCGCACTCGTACTATTTGCATAAAATGCAAGTTGTACCTTTGCACAAATAGCAATAATTGTTTTTTGACATACCATAAGAAGCAATAATAAATTTTTTGAATTGTTTCTCTAGTTCCTTATTTCTTTTAAATTATTACTTGTTGAATTAGAATTATTATTTTATATTTTTCGTTATTATTCATTGAAGACTGTGCATGAAATGTATTTATGGTTTAGTTTATGTTTTTTTTAGCTTAAATATGTATTTTTTCTAACATTCTGTGGTAACAATAAAATTTGGAAAGTTGACAGAAATTAAAAATAAATCTATTTGTTTTTACTACATATCAAACCGTAGTCCACATATGTGTACCTTCTAAAACTAATAGTTACAAATAAAAAAAATATTTTCTTTTATCAAAATCAACTAATTAGCCGACATTTAGCAAAAAACAAAAAGAAAAACAAAATTATTTCGATACAGTTTGAGAGCGGGATTGAAGAGGATAATCAGTCAGTTTATCACCAAGGCAAATACTGAAAAGTAATTTTGATTAGAATATTTTCAAATATTCTTTTTACTTGCACCTATACTTATAGGGCAAGTATTGTATTCGTGCAAAATTTGGAACTCGAGGTTTTAATCAATCTTGACATTACTATAATGGAGAAGTCCAAAGAAGTAGGTCCGCCAATGCCGTCTGTCTGTCGGTCTGTCTGTCTGTCTGTCTGCCTGTCTGTCTGTGCACGAGGCTACAGCCTAAACGAGTGGATGGACTTAGATCAAACTTCATATATATGGTCTGTGCGATAATCCTTAGAGGCGAAATCGGAATTTTCATTCTAACCTCAAAATTGAGGGTAGTTTACTTATGTTAACGTTAGCAGTATCTCCTGGTTTATAAAATTTTATAGGTTGCCTTTTTATATTATGATACAGCAAGTCCTTACCATGTTTTTCTGTAATCATCCGTATGTTGTCTACTCTAGCTTTCTCGAGTTGTATTGGATCAGAACTAACTCCTTTACCAAAGAATACCTCGATTGGTTTTTTTCCTGTTACCGAGTGTATAGAAAAGTTATAGGCATAGACTTCCCTTTTACGAAGCTCCGTGAAGGAGCTTTGAGCATCTCATTATTTCTCCAAGTGTATAATGAAAACATTCAATCTGGACGTTAACTGAGCTCGTATAAAGGGGTGTTCGAAACATTTGAATTCTGAGTTCATCTTCAATCATAAAGCTAGACGAAGCCGAACTAAATAACTTTTCGTCGTCAACCACTAGTCTTGGGTATTCCGAAATTAAAAAGCATTTCCCGAAGAGGCTGTTTCATATCCTAAGCGGCTTTTGAATTGAATTTGAAGTGCACAGTGCAAAACGGCTGTTGGTTTACGGCAGAGCACAGCGCACAGTGCAAAACGGCTGTTGGTTTACTCAAAACCATAGTGCACAGTGCAAAACGACTGTTGGTTTACGCCAAAGCATAGCGCACAGTGCAAAACGTCTGTTGGTTTACTCAAAAGCATAGTGCACAGTGCAAAACGGCTGTTGGTTTACGGCAGAGCACAGCGCACAGTGCAAAACGACTGTTGGTTTACGCAAAAGCATACTGCACAGTGCAAAACGGCTGTTGGTTTACTCAAAACCATAGTGCACAGTGCAAAACGACTGTTGGTTTACGCCAAAGCATAGCGCACAGTGCAAAACGTTTGTTGGTTTACTCAAAAGCATAGTGCACAGTGCAAAACGACTGCTGGTTTACGCAAAAGCATACTCCGCAGTGCAAAACGACTGTTGGTTTACGCAAATGCATAGTGCACAGTGCAAAACGGCTGTTGGTTTACTCAAAAGCACAGCGCACAGTGCAAAACGACTGCTGGTTTACGCAAAAGCATACTGCACAGTGCAAAACGGCTGTTGGTTTACTCAAAACGATAGTGCACAGTGCAAAACGACTGTTGGTTTACGCCAAAGCATAGCGCACAGTGCAAAACGTCTGTTGGTTTACTCAAAAGCATAGTGCACAGTGCAAAACTACTGCTGGTTTACTCAAAAGCATAGTGCACAGTGCAACAGGGCTGTTATTTTACGGCAGAGCACAGCGCACAGTGCAAAATGACTGTCGGTTTACTCAAAAGCATAGTGCACAGGGCAAAACTACTGCTGGTTTACTCAAAAGCATAGTGCACAGTGCAAAAGGGCTGTTGGTTTACTCAAAAGCATAGCGCACAGTGCAAAACGACTGTTGGTTTACTCAAAAGCATAGTGCACAGTGCAAAACGACTGCTGGTTTACTCAAAAGCACAGCGCACAGTGCAAAACGACTGCTGGTTTACGCAAAAGCATACTGCACAGTGCAAAACGGCTGTTGGTTTACTCAAAACCATAGTGCACAGTGCAAAACGACTGTTGGTTTACGCCAAAGCATAGCGCACAGTGCAAAACGTCTGTTGGTTTACTCAAAAGCATAGTGCACAGTGCAAAACGACTGCTGGTTTACGCAAAAGCATACTGCACAGTGCAAAACGGCTGTTGGTTTACGCCAAAGCATGGCGCACAGTGCAAAACGTCTGTTGGTTTACTCAAAAGCATAGTGCACAGTGTAAAACGGCTGTTGGTTTACTCAAAAGCACAGCGCACAGTGCAAAACGACTGCTGGTTTACGCAAAAGCATACTGCACAGTGCAAAACGGCTGTTGGTTTACTCAAAACCATAGTGCACAGTGCAAAACGACTGTTGGTTTACTCAAAAGCACAGCGCACAGTGCAAAACGACTGCTGGTTTACGCAAAAGCATACTGCACAGTGCAAAACGGCTGTTGGTTTACTCAAAACCATAGTGCACAGTGCAAAACGACTGTTGGTTTACGCCAAAGCATAGCGCACAGTGCAAAACGTTTGTTGGTTTACTCAAAAGCACAGCGCACAGTGCAAAACGACTGCTGGTTTACGCAAAAGCATACTGCACAGTGCAAAACGGCTGTTGGTTTACTCAAAACGATAGTGCACAGTGCAAAACGACTGTTGGTTTACGCCAAAGCATAGTGCACAGTGCAAAAGGGCTGTTGGTTTACTCAAAAGCATAGCGCACAGTGCAAAACGACTGTTGGTTTACTCAAAAGCATAGTGCACAGTGCAAAACGACTGTTGGTTTACGCAAAAGCATACTGCACAGTGCAAAACGGCTGTTGGTTTACTCAAAACCATAGTGCACAATGCAAAACGACTGTTGGTTTATTCAAAAGTATGGTGCACAGTGCAAAACGACTGTTGGTTTACGCCAAAGCATAGCGCACAGTGCAAAACGACTGTTGGTTTACTCAAATACATAGTGCACAGTGCAAAACGACTGCTGGTTTACGCAAAAGCATACTGCACAGTGCAAAACGGCTGTTGGTTTACTCAAAACCATAGTACACAATGCAAAACGACTGTTGGTTTACTCAAAATATAGTGCACAGTGCAAAACGACTGCTGGTTTACGCAAAAGCATACTGCACAGTGCAAAATGGCTGTTGGTTTACTCAAAAGCACAGCGCACAGTGCAAAACGACTGCTGGTTTACGCAAAAGCATACTGCATAGTGCAAAACGGCTGTTGGTTTACTCAAAAGCATAGTGCACAGTGCAAAACGAATGTTGGTTTAAGCCAAAGCATAGCGCACAGTGCAAAACGACTGTTGGTTTACTCAAAAGCATAGTGCACAGTGCAAAACGACTGTTGGTTTACGCAAAAGCATACTCCGCAGTGCAAAACGACTGTTGGTTTACGCAAAAGCATACTCCGCAGTGCAAAACGGCTGTTGGTTTACGGCAGAGCACAGCGCACAGTGCAAAACGACTGTTGGTTTACGCAAAAGCATACTGCACAGTGCAAAGCGGCTGTTGGTTTACTCAAAAATAAAGTGCACAGTGCAAAACGACTGTTGGTTTACTCAAAAGCATAGTGCACAGTGCAAAACGACTGCTGGATTACGCAAAAGCATACTCCGCAGTGCAAAACGGCTGTTGGTTTACGCCAAAGCATGGCGCACAGTGCAAAACGTCTGTTGGTTTACTCAAAAGCATAGTGCACAGTGCAAAACTACTGCTGGTTTACTCAAAAGCATAGTCCACAGTGCAAAACGGCTGTTGGTTTACGGCAGAGCACAGCGCACAGTGCAAAACGACTCCTGGTTTACGCAAAAGCATACTGCACAGTGCAAAACGGCAGTTGGTTTACTCAAAACCATAGTGCACAGTGCAAAACGACTGTTGGTTTACGCCAAAGCATAGCGCACAGTGCAAAACGACTGTTGGTTTACTCAAATACATAGTGCACAGTGCAAAACGACTGCTGGTTTACGCAAAAGCATACTGCACAGTGCAAAACGGCTGTTGGTTTAGTCAAAACCATAGTACACAATGCAAAACGACTGTTGGTTTACGCAAAATATAGTGCACAGTGCAAAACGACTGCTGGTTTACGCAAAAGCATACTGCACAGTGCAAAATGGCTGTTGGTTTACTCAAAAGCACAGCGCACAGTGCAAAACGACTGCTGGTTTACGCAAAAGCATACTGCATAGTGCAAAACGGCTGTTGGTTTACTCAAAAGCATAGTGCACAGTGCAAAACGAATGTTGGTTTAAGCCAAAGCATAGCGCACAGTGCAAAACGACTGTTGGTTTACTCAAAAGCATAGTGCACAGTGCAAAACGACTGTTGGTTTACGCAAAAGCATACTCCGCAGTGCAAAACGACTGTTGGTTTACGCAAAAGCATACTCCGCAGTGCAAAACGGCTGTTGGTTTACGGCAGAGCACAGCGCACAGTGCAAAACGACTGTTGGTTTACGCAAAAGCATACTGCACAGTGCAAAGCGGCTGTTGGTTTACTCAAAAATAAAGTGCACAGTGCAAAACGACTGTTGGTTTACTCAAAAGCATAGTGCACAGTGCAAAACGACTGCTGGTTTACGCAAAAGCATACTCCGCAGTGCAAAACGGCTGTTGGTTTACACCAAAGCATGGCGCACAGTGCAAAACGTCTGTTGGTTTACTCAAAAGCATAGTGCACAGTGCAAAACTACTGCTGGTTTACTCAAAAGCATAGTCCACAGTGCAAAACGGCTGTTGGTTTACGGCAGAGCACAGCGCACAGTGCAAAACGACTGCTGGTTTACGCAAAAGCATACTGCATAGTGCAAAACGGCTGTTGGTTTACTCAAAACCATAGTGCACAGTGCAAAACGACTGTTGGTTTACGCCAAAGCATAGCGCACAGTGCAAAACGTCTGTTGGTTTACTCAAAAGCATAGTGCACAGTGCAAAACGACTGCTGGTTTACGCAAAAGCATACTGCACAGTGCAAAACGGCTGTTGGTTTACGCCAAAGCATGGCGCACAGTGCAAAACGTCTGTTGGTTTACTCAAAAGCATAGTGCACAGTGTAAAACGGCTGTTGGATTACTCAAAAGCACAGCGCACAGTGCAAAACGACTGCTGGTTTACGCAAAAGCATACTGCACAGTGCAAAACGGCTGTTGGTTTACTCAAAACCATAGTGCACAGTGCAAAACGACTGTTGGTTTACTCAAAAGCACAGCGCACAGTGCAAAACGACTGCTGGTTTACGCAAAAGCATACTGCACAGTGCAAAACGGCTGTTGGTTTACTCAAAACCATAGTGCACAGTGCAAAACGACTGTTGGTTTACGCCAAAGCATAGCGCACAGTGCAAAACGTTTGTTGGTTTACTCAAAAGCATAGTGCACAGTGCAAAACGACTGCTGGTTTACGCAAAAGCATACTCCGCAGTGCAAAACGACTGCTGGTTTACTCAAAAGCATAGTGCACAGTGCAAAAGGGCTGTTGGTTTACTCAAAAGCATAGCGCACAGTGCAAAACGACTGTTGGTTTACTCAAAAGCATAGTGCACAGTGCAAAACGACTGTTGGTTTACGCAAAAGCATACTGCACAGTGCAAAACGGCTGTTGGTTTACTCAAAACCATAGTGCACAATGCAAAACGACTGTTGGTTTATTCAAAAGTATGGTGCACAGTGCAAAACGACTGTTGGTTTACGCCAAAGCATAGCGCACAGTGCAAAACGAATTTTGGTTTACTCAAATACATAGTGCACAGTGCAAAACGACTGCTGGTTTACGCAAAAGCATACTGCACAGTGCAAAACGGCTGTTGGTTTACTCAAAACCATAGTACACAATGCAAAACGACTGTTGGTTTACTCAAAATATAGTGCACAGTGCAAAACGACTGCTGGTTTACGCAAAAGCATACTGCACAGTGCAAAATGGCTGTTGGTTTACTCAAAAGCACAGCGCACAGTGCAAAACGACTGCTGGTTTACGCAAAAGCATACTGCATAGTGCAAAACGGCTGTTGGTTTACTCAAAAGCATAGTGCACAGTGCAAAACGAATGTTGGTTTAAGCCAAAGCATAGCGCACAGTGCAAAACGACTGTTGGTTTACTCAAAAGCATAGTGCACAGTGCAAAACGACTGTTGGTTTACGCAAAAGCATACTCCGCAGTGCAAAACGACTGTTGGTTTACGCAAAAGCATACTCCGCAGTGCAAAACGGCTGTTGGTTTACGGCAGAGCACAGCGCACAGTGCAAAACGACTGTTGGTTTACGCAAAAGCATACTGCACAGTGCAAAGCGGCTGTTGGTTTACTCAAAAATAAAGTGCACAGTGCAAAACGACTGTTGGTTTACTCAAAAGCATAGTGCACAGTGCAAAACGAATGCTGGTTTACGCAAAAGCATACTCCGCAGTGCAAAACGGCTGTTGGTTTACGCCAAAGCATGGCGAACAGTGCAAAACGTCTGTTGGTTTACTCAAAAGCATAGTGCACAGTGCAAAACTACTGCTGGTTTACTCAAAAGCATAGTCCACAGTGCAAAACGGCTGTTGGTTTACGGCAGAGCACAGCACACAGTACAAAACGACTGTTGGTTTACGCAAAAACACACTGCACAGTGCAAAACGGCTGTTGGTTTACTCAAAACCATAGTGCACAGTGCAAAACGACTGTTGGTTTACGCAAAAGCATACTGCACAGTGCAAAACGGCTGTTGGTTTACTCAAAACCATAGTGCACAGTGCAAAACGACTGTTGGTTTACGCCAAAGCATAGCGCACAGTGCAAAACTACTGCTGGTTTACTCAAAAGCATAGTGCACAGTGCAAAACGACTGCTGGTTTACGCAAAAGCATACTCCGCAGTGCAAAACGACTGTTGGTTTACGCAAAAGCATAGCGCACAGTGCAAAACGACTGTTGGTTTACTCAAATACATAGTGCACAGTGCAAAACGACTGCTGGTTTACGCAAAAGCATACTGCACAGTGCAAAACGGCTGTTGGTTTACTCATAACCATAGTACACAATGCAAAACGACTGTTGGTTTACTCAAAATATAGTGCACAGTGCAAAACGACTGCTGGTTTACACAAAAGCATACTGCACAGTGCAAAATGGCTGTTGGTTTACTCAAAAGCACAGCGCACAGTGCAAAACGACTGCTGGTTTACGCAAAAGCATACTCCGCAGTGCAAAACGGCTGTTGGTTTACGCCAAAGCATGGCGCACAGTGCAAAACGTCTGTTGGTTTACTCAAAAGCATAGTGCACAGTGCAAAACTACTGCTGGTTTACTCAAAAGCATAGTCCACAGTGCAAAACGGCTGCTGGTTTATTCAAAAGTATGGTGCACAGTGCAAAACGACTGTTGGTTTACGCCAAAGCATAGCGCACAGTGCAAAACGACTGTTGGTTTACTCAAATACATAGTGCACAGTGCAAAACGACTGCTGGTTTACGCAAAAGCATACTGCACAGTGCAAAACGGCTGTTGGTTTACTCATAACCATAGTACACAATGCAAAACGACTGTTGGTTTACGCAATAGCATACTGCACAGTGCAAAATGGCTGTTGGTTTACTCAAAAGCACAGCGCACAGTGCAAAACGACTGCTGGTTTACGCAAAAGCATACTGCATAGTGCAAAACGGCTGTTGGTTTACTCAAAAGCATAGTGCACAGTGCAAAACGAATGTTGGTTTAAGCCAAAGCATAGCGCACAGTGCAAAACGACTGTTGGTTTATTCAAAAGTATGGTGCACAGTGCAAAACGACTGTTGGTTTACGCCAAAGCATAGCGCACAGTGCAAAACGACTGTTGGTTTACTCAAATACATAGTGCACAGTGCAAAACGACTGCTGGTTTACGCAAAAGCATACTGCACAGTGCAAAACGGCTGTTGGTTTACTCATAACCATAGTACACAGTGCAAAACGACTGTTGGTTTACGCAAAAGCATACTGCACAGTGCAAAATGGCTGTTGGTTTACTCAAAAGCACAGCGCACAGTGCAAAACGACTGCTGGTTTACGCAAAAGCATACTCCGCAGTGCAAAACGGCTGTTGGTTTACGCCAAAGCATGGCGCACAGTGCAAAACGACTGTTGGTTTACTCAAATGCATAGTGCACAGTGCAAAACGACTGTTGGTTTAAGCCAAAGCATAGCGCACAGTGCAAAACGACTGTTGGTTTATTCAAAAGTATGGTGCACAGTGCAAAACGACTGTTGGTTTACGCCAAAGCATAGCGCACAGTGCAAAACGACTGTTGGTTTACTCAAATACATAGTGCACAGTGCAAAACGACTGCTGGTTTACTCATAACCATAGTACACAATGCAAAACGACTGTTGGTTTACGCAAAAGCATACTGCACAGTGCAAAATGGCTGTTGGTTTACTCAAAAGCACAGCGCACAGTGCAAAACGACTGCTGGTTTACGCAAAAGCATACTGCATAGTGCAAAACGGCTGTTGGTTTACTCAAAAGCATAGTGCACAGTGCAAAACGAATGTTGGTTTACGCAAAAGCATACTGCACAGTGCAAAATGGCTGTTGGTTTACTCAAAAGCACAGCGCACAGTGCAAAACGACTGCTGGTTTACGCAAAAGCATACTCCGCAGTGCAAAACGGCTGTTGGTTTACGCCAAAGCATGGCGCACAGTGCAAAACGACTGTTGGTTTACTCAAATGCATAGTGCACAGTGCAAAACGACTGTTGGTTTAAGCCAAAGCATAGCGCACAGTGCAAAACGACTGTTGGTTTATTCAAAAGTATGGTGCACAGTGCAAAACGACTGTTGGTTTACGCCAAAGCATAGCGCACAGTGCAAAACGACTGTTGGTTTACTCAAATACATAGTGCACAGTGCAAAACGACTGCTGGTTTACGCAAAAGCATACTGCACAGTGCAAAACGGCTGTTGGTTTACTCATAACCATAGTACACAATGCAAAACGACTGTTGGTTTACTCAAAATATAGTGCACAGTGCAAAACGACTGCTGGTTTACGCAAAAGCATACTGCACAGTGCAAAATGGCTGTTGGTTTACTCAAAAGCACAGCGCACAGTGCAAAACGACTGCTGGTTTACGCAAAAGCATACTGCATAGTGCAAAACGGCTGTTGGTTTACTCAAAAGCATAGTGCACAGTGCAAAACGAATGTTGGTTTAAGCCAAAGCATAGCGCACAGTGCAAAACGACTGTTGGTTTACTCAAAAGCATAGTGCACAGTGCAAAACGACTGTTGGTTTATGCAAAAGCATACTCCGCAGTGCAAAACGACTGTTGGTTTACGCAAAAGCATACTCCGTAGTGCAAAACGGCTGTTGGTTTACGGCAGAGCACAGCGCACAGTGCAAAACGACTGTTGGTTTACGCAAAAGCATACTGCACAGTGCAGAGCGGCTGTTGGTTTACTCAAAAATAAAGTGCACAGTGCAAAACGACTGTTGGTTTACTCAAAAGCATAGTGCACAGTGCAAAACGACTGCTGGTTTACGCAAAAGCATACTCCGCAGTGCAAAACGGCTGTTGGTTTACGCCAAAGCATGGCGCACAGTGCAAAACGTCTGTTGGTTTACTCAAAAGCATAGTGCACAGTGCAAAACTACTGCTGGTTTACTCAAAAGCATAGTCCACAGTGCAAAACGGCTGCTGGTTTACGGCAGAGCACAGCACACAGTACAAAACGACTGTTGGTTTACGCAAAAGCATACTGCACAGTGCAAAACGGCTGTTGGTTTACTCAAAACCATAGTGCACAGTGCAAAACGACTGTTGGTTTACGCAAAAGCATACTGCACAATGCAAAACGGCTGTTGGTTTACTCAAAACCATAGTGCACAGTGCAAAACGACTGTTGGTTTACGCCAAAGCATAGCGCACAGTGCAAAACTACTGCTGGTTTACTCAAAAGCATAGTGCACAGTGCAAAACGACTGCTGGTTTACGCAAAAGCATACTCCGCAGTGCAAAACGACTGTTGGTTTACGCAAAAGCATAGCGCACAGTGCAAAACGACTGTTGGTTTATTCAAATGCATAGTGCACAGTGCAAAACGACTGTTGGTTTAAGCCAAAGCATAGCGCACAGTGCAAAACGACTGTTGGTTTACTCAAAAGCATAGTGCACAGTGCAAAACGACTGCTGGTTTACGCAAAAGCATAGTGCACAGTGCAAAACGGCTGTTGGTTTACTCAAAAGCACAGCGCACAGTGCAAAACGACTGCTAGTTTACGCAAAAGCATACTGCACAGTGCAAAACGGCTGTTGGTTTACTCAAAACCATAGTACACAATGCAAAACGACTGTTGGTTTACTCAAAATATAGTGCACAGTGCAAAACGGCTGTTGGTTTACGGCAGAGCACAGCGCACAGTGCAAAACGACTGTTGGTTTACGCAAAAGCATACTGCACAGTGCAAAACGGCTGTTGGTTTACTCAAAAGCATAGTGCACAGTGCAAAACTACTGCTGGTTTACTCAAAAGCATAGTGCACAATGCAAAACGGCTGTTGGTTTACGGCAGAGCACAGCGCACAGTGCAAAACGACTGTTGGTTTACGCAAAAGCATACTGCACAGTGCTAAACGGCTGTTGGTTTACTCAAAACCGTAGTGCACAGTGCAAAACGACTGTTGGTTTACGCCAGAGCATAGCGCACAGTGCAAAACGTCTGTTGGTTTACTCAAAAGCATAGTGCACAGTGCAAAACTACTGCTGGTTTACTCAAAAGCATAGTGCACAGTGCAAAACGGCTGTTGGTTTACGGCAGAGCACAGCGCACAGTGCAAAACGACTGTTGGTTTACGCAAAAGCATACTGCACAGTGCAAAACGTCTGTTGGTTTATTCAAAAGCATAGTGCACAGTGCAAAACTACTGCTGGTTTACTCAAAAGCATAGTGCACAGTGCAAAACGGCTGCTGGTTTACGGCAGAGCACAGCGCACAGTGCAAAACGACTGTTGGTTTACGCAAAAGCATACTGCACAGTGCAAAACGGCTGTTGGTTTACTCAAAACCATAGTGCACAGTGCAAAACGACTGTTGGTTTACGCCAAAGCATAGCGCACAGTGCAAAACGTTTGTTGGTTTACTCAAAAGCATAGTGCACAGTGCAAAACGACTGCTAGTTTACGCAAAAGCATACTCCGCAGTGCAAAACGACTGTTGGTTTACGCAAATGCATAGTGCACAGTGCAAAACGGCTGTTGGTTTACTCAAAAGCACAGCGCACAGTGCAAAACGACTGCTGGTTTACGCAAAAGCATACTGCACAGTGCAAAATGGCTGTTGGTTTACTCAAAAGCACAGCGCACAGTGCAAAACGACTGCTGGTTTACGCAAAAGCATACTGCATAGTGCAAAACGGCTGTTGGTTTACTCAAAAGCATAGTGCACAGTGCAAAACTACTGCTGGTTTACTCAAAAGCATAGTGCACAGTGCAAAACGGCTGTTGGTTTACGGCAGAGCACAGCGCACAGTGCAAAACGACTGTTGGTTTACGCAAAAGCATACTGCACAGTGCAAAACGTCTGTTGGTTTACTCAAAAGCATAGTGCACAGTGCAAAACTACTGCTGGTTTACTCAAAAGCATAGTGCACAGTGCAAAACGGCTGCTGGTTTACGGCAGAGCACAGCGCACAGTGCAAAACGACTGTTGGTTTACGCAAAAGCATACTGCATAGTGCAAAACGGCTGTTGGTTTACTCAAAAGCACAGCGCACAGTGCAAAACGACTGCTGGTTTACGCAAAAGCATACTGCACAGTGCAAAACGGCTGTTGGTTTACTCAAAACCATAGTGCAAAACGTTTGTTGGTTTACTCAAAAGCATAGTGCACAGTGCAAAACGACTGCTGGTTTACGCAAAAGCATACTCCGCAGTGCAAAACGACTGCTGGTTTACTCAAAAGCATAGTGCACAGTGCAAAAGGGCTGTTGGTTTACTCAAAAGCATAGCGCACAGTGCAAAACGACTGTTGGTTTACTCAAAAGCATAGTGCACAGTGCAAAACGACTGTTGGTTTACGCAAAAGCATACTGCACAGTGCAAAACGGCTGTTGGTTTACTCAAAACCATAGTGCACAATGCAAAACGACTGCTGGTTTACGCAAAAGCATACTGCATAGTGCAAAACGGTTGTTGGTTTACTCAAAAGCATAGTGCACAGTGCAAAACGAATGTTGGTTTAAGCCAAAGCATAGCGCACAGTGCAAAACGACTGTTGGTTTACTCAAAAGCATAGTGCACAGTGCAAAACGACTGTTGGTTTACGCAAAAGCATACTCCGCAGTGCAAAACGACTGTTGGTTTACGCAAAAGCATACTCCGCAGTGCAAAACGGCTGTTGGTTTACGGCAGAGCACAGCGCACAGTGCAAAACGACTGTTGGTTTACGCAAAAGCATACTGCACAGTGCAAAGCGGCTGTTGGTTTACTCAAAAATAAAGTGCACAGTGCAAAACGACTGTTGGTTTACTCAAAAGCATAGTGCACAGTGCAAAACGACTGCTGGTTTACGCAAAAGCATACTCCGCAGTGCAAAACGGCTGTTGGTTTACGCCAAAGCATGGCGCACAGTGCAAAACGTCTGTTGGTTTACTCAAAAGCATAGTGCACAGTGCAAAACTACTGCTGGTTTACTCAAAAGCATAGTCCACAGTGCAAAACGGCTGTTGGTTTACGGCAGAGCACAGCACACAGTACAAAACGACTGTTGGTTTACGCAAAAGCATACTGCACAGTGCAAAACGGCTGTTGGTTTACGCCAAAGCATAGCGCACAGTGCAAAACGACTGTTGGTTTACGCAAAAGCATACTGCACAGTGCATAACGGCTGTTGGTTTACTCAAAACCATAGTGCACAGTGCAAAACGACTGTTGGTTTACGCCAAAGCATAGCGCACAGTGCAAAACTACTGCTGGTTTACTCAAAAGCATAGTGCACAGTGCAAAACGACTGCTGGTTTACGCAAAAGCATACTCCGCAGTGCAAAACGACTGTTGGTTTACGCAAAAGCATACTCCGCAGTGCAAAACGGCTGTTGGTTTACGGCAGAGCACAGCGCACAGTGCAAAACGACTGTTGGTTTACGCAAAAGCATACTGCACAGTGCAAAGCGGCTGTTGGTTTACTCAAAAATAAAGTGCACAGTGCAAAACGACTGTTGGTTTACTCAAAAGCATAGTGCACAGTGCAAAACGACTGCTGGTTTACGCAAAAGCATACTCCGCAGTGCAAAACGGCTGTTGGTTTACGCCAAAGCATGGCGCACAGTGCAAAACGTCTGTTGGTTTACTCAAAAGCATAGTGCACAGTGCAAAACTACTGCTGGTTTACTCAAAAGCATAGTCCACAGTGCAAAACGGCTGTTGGTTTACGGCAGAGCACAGCACACAGTACAAAACGACTGTTGGTTTACGCAAAAGCATACTGCACAGTGCAAAACGGCTGTTGGTTTACGCCAAAGCATAGCGCACAGTGCAAAACGACTGTTGGTTTACGCAAAAGCATACTGCACAGTGCATAACGGCTGTTGGTTTACTCAAAACCATAGTGCACAGTGCAAAACGACTGTTGGTTTACGCCAAAGCATAGCGCACAGTGCAAAACTACTGCTGGTTTACTCAAAAGCATAGTGCACAGTGCAAAACGACTGCTGGTTTACGCAAAAGCATACTCCGCAGTGCAAAACGACTGTTGGTTTACGCAAAAGCATAGCGCACAGTGCAAAACGACTGTTGGTTTACTCAAATGCATAGTGCACAGTGCAAAACGACTGTTGGTTTAAGCCAAAGCATAGCGCACAGTGCAAAACGACTGTTGGTTTACTCAAAAGCATAGTGCACAGTGCAAAACGACTGCTGGTTTACGCAAAAGCATAGTGCACAGTGCAAAACGGCTGTTGGTTTACTCAAAAGCACAGCGCACAGTGCAAAACGACTGCTGGTTTACGCAAAAGCATAGTGCACAGTGCAAAACGGCTGTTGGTTTACTCAAAACCATAGTACACAATGCAAAACGACTGTTGGTTTACTCAAAATATAGTGCACAGTGCAAAACGACTGCTGGTTTACGCAAAAGCATACTGCACAGTGCAAAATGGCTGTTGGTTTACTCAAAAGCACAGCGCACAGTGCAAAACGACTGCTGGTTTACGCAAAAGCATACTGCATAGTGCAAAACGGCTGTTGGTTTACTCAAAAGCATAGTGCACAGTGCAAAACTACTGCTGGTTTACTCAAAAGCATAGTGCACAGTGCAAAACGGCTGTTGGTTTACGGCAGAGAACAGCGCACAGTGCAAAACGACTGTTGGTTTACGCAAAAGCATACTGCACAGTGCAAAACGGCTGTTGGTTTACTCAAAATAATAGTGCACAGTGCAAAACGACTGCTGGTTTACGCAAAAGCATACTGCACAGTGCAAAACGGCTGTTGGTTTACGCCAAAGCATAGCGCACAGTGCAAAACGACTGTTGGTTTACGCAAAAGCATACTGCACAGTGCATAACGGCTGTTGGTTTACTCAAAACCATAGTGCACAGTGCAAAACGACTGTTGGTTTACGCCAAAGCATAGCGCACAGTGCAAAACTACTGCTGGTTTACTCAAAAGCATAGTGCACAGTGCAAAACGACTGCTGGTTTACGCAAAAGCATACTCCGCAGTGCAAAACGACTGTTGGTTTACGCAAAAGCATAGCGCACAGTGCAAAACGACTGTTGGTTTACTCAAATGCATAGTGCACAGTGCAAAACGACTGTTGGTTTAAGCCAAAGCATAGCGCACAGTGCAAAACGACTGTTGGTTTACTCAAAAGCATAGTGCACAGTGCAAAACGACTGCTGGTTTACGCAAAAGCATAGTGCACAGTGCAAAACGGCTGTTGGTTTACTCAAAAGCACAGCGCACAGTGCAAAACGACTGCTGGTTTACGCAAAAGCATAGTGCACAGTGCAAAACTGCTGTTGGTTTACTCAAAACCATAGTACACAATGCAAAACGACTGTTGGTTTACTCAAAATATAGTGCACAGTGCAAAACGACTGCTGGTTTACGCAAAAGCATACTGCACAGTGCAAAATGGCTGTTGGTTTACTCAAAAGCACAGCGCACAGTGCAAAACGACTGCTGGTTTACGCAAAAGCATACTGCATAGTGCAAAACGGCTGTTGGTTTACTCAAAAGCATAGTGCACAGTGCAAAACTACTGCTGGTTTACTCAAAAGCATAGTGCACAGTGCAAAACGGCTGTTGGTTTACGGCAGAGCACAGCGCACAGTGCAAAACGACTGTTGGTTTACGCAAAAGCATACTGCACAGTGCAAAACGGCTGTTGGTTTACTCAAAACCATAGTGCACAGTGCAAAACGACTGTTGGTTTACGCCAAAGCATAGCGCACAGTGCAAAACGTCTGTTGGTTTACTCAAAAGCATAGTGCACAGTGCAAAACTACTGCTGGTTTACTCAAAAGCATAGTGTACAGTGCAAAACGGCTGTTGGTTTACGGCAGAGCACAGCGCACAGTGCAAAACGACTGTTGGTTTACGCAAAAGCATACTGCACAGTGCAAAACGTCTGTTGGTTTACTCAAAAGCATAGTGCACAGTGCAAAACTACTGCTGGTTTACTCAAAAGCATAGTGCACAGTGCAAAACGGCTGTTGGTTTACGGCAGAGCACAGCGCACAGTGCAAAACGACTGTTGGTTTACGCAAAAGCATACTGCACAGTGCAAAACGGCTGTTGGTTTACTCAAAACCATAGTGCACAGTTCAAAACGACTGCTGGTTTACGCAAAAGCATACTGCACAGTGCAAAACGTCTGTTGGTTTACTCAAAAGCATAGTGCACAGTGCAAAACTACTGCTGGTTTACTCAAAAGCATAGTGCACAGTGCAAAACGGCTGTTGGTTTACGGCAGAGCACAGCGCACAGTGCAAAACGACTGTTGGTTTACGCAAAAGCATACTGCACAGTGCAAAACGGCTGTTGGTTTACTCAAAACCATAGTGCACAGTTCAAAACGACTGCTGGTTTACGCAAAAGCATACTGCACAGTGCAAAACGGCTGTTGGTTTACTCAAAACCATAGTGCACAGTGCAAAACGACTGTTGGTTTACGCCAAAGCATAGTGCACAGTGCAAAAGGGCTGTTGGTTTACTCAAAAGCACAGCGCACAGTGCAAAACGACTGTTGGTTTACGCAAAAGCATACTGCATAGTGCAAAACGGCTGTTGGTTTACTCAAAACCATAGTGCACAATGCAAAACGACTGTTGGTTTATTCAAAAGTATGGTGCACAGTGCAAAACGACTGTTGGTTTACGCCAAAGCATAGCGCACAGCGCAAAACGACTGTTGGTTTACTCAAATACATAGTGCACAGTGCAAAACGACTGCTGGTTTACGCAAAAGCATACTGCACAGTGCAAAACGGCTGTTGGTTTACTCAAAACCATAGTACACAATGCAAAACGACTGTTGGTTTACTCAAAATATAGTGCACAGTGCAAAACGACTGCTGGTTTACGCAAAAGCATACTGCACAGTGCAAAATGGCTGTTGGTTTACTCAAAAGCACAGCGCACAGTGCAAAACGACTGCTGGTTTACGCAAAAGCATACTGCATAGTGCAAAACTGCTGTTGGTTTACTCAAAAGCATAGTGCACAGTGCAAAACGAATGTTGGTTTAAGCCAAAGCATAGCGCACAGTGCAAAACGGCTGTTGGTTTACTCAAAAGCATAGTGCACAGTGCAAAACGACTGTTGGTTTACGCAAAAGTATACTCCGCAGTGCAAAACGACTGTTGGTTTACGCAAAAGCATACTCCGCAGTGCAAAACGGCTGTTGGTTTACGGCAGAGCACAGCGCACAGTGCAAACCGACTGTTGGTTTACGCAAAAGCATACTGCACAGTGCAAAGCGGCTGTTGGTTTACTCAAAAATAAAGTGCACAGTGCAAAACGACTGTTGGTTTACTCAAAAGCATAGTGCACAGTGCAAAAGGGCTGTTGGTTTACTCAAAAGCACAGCGCACAGTGCAAAACGACTGTTGGTTTACGCAAAAGCATACTGCATAGTGCAAAACGGCTGTTGGTTTACTCAAAACCATAGTGCACAATGCAAAACGACTGTTGGTTTATTCAAAAGTATGGTGCACAGTGCAAAACGACTGTTGGTTTACGCCAAAGCATAGCGCACAGCGCAAAACGACTGTTGGTTTACTCAAATACATAGTGCACAGTGCAAAACGACTGCTGGTTTACGCAAAAGCATACTGCACAGTGCAAAACGGCTGTTGGTTTACTCAAAACCATAGTACACAATGCAAAACGACTGTTGGTTTACTCAAAATATAGTGCACAGTGCAAAACGACTGCTGGTTTACGCAAAAGCATACTGCACAGTGCAAAATGGCTGTTGGTTTACTCAAAAGCACAGCGCACAGTGCAAAACGACTGCTGGTTTACGCAAAAGCATACTGCATAGTGCAAAACTGCTGTTGGTTTACTCAAAAGCATAGTGCACAGTGCAAAACGAATGTTGGTTTAAGCCAAAGCATAGCGCACAGTGCAAAACGGCTGTTGGTTTACTCAAAAGCATAGTGCACAGTGCAAAACGACTGTTGGTTTACGCAAAAGTATACTCCGCAGTGCAAAACGACTGTTGGTTTACGCAAAAGCATACTCCGCAGTGCAAAACGGCTGTTGGTTTACGGCAGAGCACAGCGCACAGTGCAAACCGACTGTTGGTTTACGCAAAAGCATACTGCACAGTGCAAAGCGGCTGTTGGTTTACGCAAAAGTATACTCCGCAGTGCAAAACGACTGTTGGTTTACGCAAAAGCATACTCCGCAGTGCAAAACGGCTGTTGGTTTACGGCAGAGCACAGCGCACAGTGCAAACCGACTGTTGGTTTACGCAAAAGCATACTGCACAGTGCAAAATGACTGTCGGTTTACTCAAAAGCATAGTGCACAGGGCAAAACTACTGCTGGTTTACTCAAAAGCATAGTGCACAGTGCAAAAGGGCTGTTGGTTTACTCAAAAGCACAGCGCACAGTGCAAAACGACTGTTGGTTTACGCAAAAGCATACTGCATAGTGCAAAACGGCTGTTGGTTTACTCAAAACCATAGTGCACAATGCAAAACGACTGTTGGTTTATTCAAAAGTATGGTGCACAGTGCAAAACGACTGTTGGTTTACGCCAAAGCATAGCGCACAGCGCAAAACGACTGTTGGTTTACTCAAATACATAGTGCACAGTGCAAAACGACTGCTGGTTTACGCAAAAGCATACTGCACAGTGCAAAACGGCTGTTGGTTTACTCAAAACCATAGTACACAATGCAAAACGACTGTTGGTTTACTCAAAATATAGTGCACAGTGCAAAACGACTGCTGGTTTACGCAAAAGCATACTGCACAGTGCAAAATGGCTGTTGGTTTACTCAAAAGCACAGCGCACAGTGCAAAACGACTGCTGGTTTACGCAAAAGCATACTGCATAGTGCAAAACTGCTGTTGGTTTACTCAAAAGCATAGTGCACAGTGCAAAACGAATGTTGGTTTAAGCCAAAGCATAGCGCACAGTGCAAAACGGCTGTTGGTTTACTCAAAAGCATAGTGCACAGTGCAAAACGACTGTTGGTTTACGCAAAAGTATACTCCGCAGTGCAAAACGACTGTTGGTTTACGCAAAAGCATACTCCGCAGTGCAAAACGGCTGTTGGTTTACGGCAGAGCACAGCGCACAGTGCAAACCGACTGTTGGTTTACGCAAAAGCATACTGCACAGTGCAAAGCGGCTGTTGGTTTACTCAAAAATAAAGTGCACAGTGCAAAACGACTGTTGGTTTACTCAAAAGCATAGTGCACAGTGCAAAACGACTGCTGGTTTACGCAAAAGCATACTCCGCAGTGCAAAACGACTGTTGGTTTACGCAAAAGCATACTGCACAGTGCAAAGCGGCTGTTGGTTTACTCAAAAATAAAGTGCACAGTGCAAAACGACTGTTGGTTTACTCAAAAGCATAGTGCACAGTGCAAAACGACTGCTGGTTTACGCAAAAGCATACTCCGCAGTGCAAAACGACTGCTTACGCAAAAGCATACTCCGCAGTGCAAAACGGCTGTTGGTTTACGGCAGTGCACAGCAAACAGTGCAAACCGACTGTTGGTTTACGCAAAAGCATACTGCACAGTGCAAAGCGGCTGTTGGTTTACTCAAAAATAAAGTGCACAGTGCAAAACGACTGTTGGTTTACTCAAAAGCATAGTGCACAGTGCAAAACGACTGCTGGTTTACGCAAAAGCATACTCCGCAGTGCAAAACGACTGTTGGTTTACGCAAAAGCATACTGCACAGTGCAAAGCGGCTGTTGGTTTACTCAAAAATAAAGTGCACAGTGCAAAACGACTGTTGGTTTACTCAAAAGCATAGTGCACAGTGCAAAACGACTGCTGGTTTACTCAAAAGCATAGTGCACAGTGCAAAACGACTGCTGGTTTACGCAAAAGCATACTCCGCAGTGCAAAACGACTGTAGGTTTACGCAAAAGCATACTGCACAGTGCAAAGCGGCTGTTGGTTTACTCAAAAATAAAGTGCACAGTGCAAAACGACTGTTGGTTTACTCAAAAGCATAGTGCACAGTGCAAAACGACTGCTGGTTTACGCCAAAGCATACTCCGCAGTGCAAAACGACTGCTGGTTTACGCAAAAGCATACTGCACAGTGCAAAACGGCTGTTGGTTTACTCAAAAGCATAGTGCACAGTGCAAAACGACTGCTGGTTTACGCAAAAGCATACTGCACAGTGCAAAATGGCTGTTGGTTTACTCAAAAGCACAGCGCACAGTGCAAAACGACTGCTGGTTTACGCAAAAGCATACTGCATGCTGCAAAACGGCTGTTGGTTTACTCAAAAGCATAGTGCACAGTGCAAAACGAATGTTGGTTTAAGCCAAAGCATAGCGCACAGTGCAAAACGGCTGTTGGTTTACTCAAAAGCATAGTGCACAGTGCAAAACGACTGTTGGTTTACGCAAAAGCATACTCCGCAGTGCAAAACGACTGTTGGTTTACGCAAAAGCATACTCCGCAGTGCAAAACGGCTGTTGGTTTACGGCAGAGCACAGCGCACAGTGCAAACCGACTGTTGGTTTACGCAAAAGCATACTGCACAGTGCAAAGCGGCTGTTGGTTTACTCAAAAATAAAGTGCACAGTGCAAAACGACTGTTGGTTTACTCAAAAGCACAGCGCACAGTGCAAAACGGCTGTTGGTTTACTCAAAAGCATAGTGCACAGTGCAAAACGACTGTTGGTTTACGCAAAAGCATACTCCGCAGTGCAAAACGACTGTTGGTTTACGCAAAAGCATACTCCGCAGTGCAAAACGGCTGTTGGTTTACGGCAGAGCACAGCGCACAGTGCAAACCGACTGTTGGTTTACGCAAAAGCATACTGCACAGTGCAAAGCGGCTGTTGGTTTACTCAAAAATAAAGTGCACAGTGCAAAACGACTGTTGGTTTACTCAAAAGCACAGCGCACAGTGCAAAACGACTGTTGGTTTACGCAAAAGCATACTGCATAGTGCAAAACGGCTGTTGGTTTACTCAAAAGCATAGTGCACAGTGCAAAACTACTGCTGGTTTATTCAAACGCATAGTCCACAGTGCAAAACGGCTGTTGGTTTACGGCAGAGCACAGCACACAGTACAAAACGACTGTTGGTTTACGCAAAAGCATACTGCACAGTGCAAAACGGCTGTTGGTTTACTCAAAACCATAGTGCACAGTGCAAAACGACTGTTGGTTTACGCCAAAGCATAGCGCACAGTGCAAAACTACTGCTGGTTTACTCAAAAGCATAGTGCACAGTGCAAAACGACTGCTGGTTTACGCAAAAGCATACTCCGCAGTGCAAAACGACTGTTGGTTTACGCAAAAGCATAGCGCACAGTGCAAAACGACTGTTTTACTCAAATGCATAGTGCACAGTGCAAAACGACTGTTGGTTTAAGCCAAAGCATAGCGCACAGTGCAAAACGACTGTTGGTTTACTCAAAAGCATAGTGCACAGTGCAAAACGACTGCTGGTTTACGCAAAAGCATAGTGCACAGTGCAAAACGGCTGTTGGTTTACTCAAAAGCACAGCGCACAGTGCAAAACGACTGCTGGTTTACGCAAAAGCATACTGCACAGATCAAAACGGCTGTTGGTTTACTCAAAAGCATAGTGCTCAGTGCAAAACGACTCCTGGTTTACGCAAAAGCATACTCCGCAGTGCAAAACGACTGTTGGTTTACGCAAAAGCATAGCGCACAGTGCAAAACGACTGTTGGTTTACTCAAATGCATAGTGCACAGTGCAAAACGACTGTTGGTTTAAGCCAAAGCATAGCGCACAGTGCAAAACGACTGTTGGTTTACTCAAAAGCATAGTGCACAGTGCAAAACGACTGCTGGTTTACGCAAAAGCATACTCTGCAGTGCAAAACGACTGTTGGTTTACGCAAAAGCATAGCGCACAGTGCAAAACGGCTGTTGGTTTACTCAAATGCATAGTGCACAGTGCAAAACGACTGTTGGTTTAAGCCAAAGCATAGCGCACAGTGCAAAACGACTGTTGGTTTACTCAAAAGCATAGTGCACAGTGCAAAACGACTGCTGGTTTACGCAAAAGCATAGTGCACAGTGCAAAACGACTGCTGGTTTACGCAAAAGCATACTGCACAGTGCAAAACGGCTGTTGGTTTACTCAAAAGCATAGTGCACAGTGCAAAACGACTGTTGGTTTAAGCCAAAGCATATCGCACAGTGCAAAACGACTGTTGGTTTACTCAAAAGCATAGTGCACAGTGCAAAACGACTGCTGGTTTACGCAAAAGCATAGTGCACAGTGCAAAACGGCTGCTGGTTTACTCAAAAGCACAGCGCACAGTGCAAAACGACTGCTGGTTTACGCAAAAGCATACTGCACAGAGCAAAACGGCTGTTGGTTTACTCAAAACCATAGTGCACAATGCAAAACGACTGTTGGTTTACTCAAAAGTATAGTGCACAGTGCAAAACGACTGTTGGTTTACTCAAATGCATAGTGCACAGTGCAAAATGACTGTTGGTTTACTCAAAAGCATAGTGCACAGTGCAAAACTACTGCTGGTTTACTCAAAAGCATAGTGCACAGTGCAAAAGGGCTGTTGGTTTACGGCAGAGCACAGCGCATAGTGCAAAATGACTGTTGGTTTACGCAAAAGCATACTGCACAGTGCAAAACGGCTGTTGGTTTACTCAAAAGCATAGTGCACAGTGCAAAACGACTGCTGGTTTACGCAAAAGCATAGTGCACAGTGCAAAACTACTGCTGGTTTACTCAAAAGCATAGTGCACAGTGCAAAAGGGCTGTTGGTTTACGGCAGAGCACAGCGCACAGTGCAAAATGACTGTTGGTTTACTCAAAAGCATAGTGCACAGTGCAAAACTACTGCTGGTTTACTCAAAAGCATAGTGCACAGTGCAAAAGGGCTGTTGGTTTACGGCAGAGCACAGCGCATAGTGCAAAACGACTGTTGGTTTACGCAAAAGCATACTGCACAGTGCAAAACGGCTGTTGGTTTACTCAAAAGCATAGTGCACAGTGCAAAACGACTGCTGGCTTACGCAAAAGCATAGTGCACAGTGCAAAACGACTGCTGGTTTACGCAAAAGCATACTGCACAGTGCAAAACGGCTGTTGGTTTACTCAAAAGCATAGTGCACAGTGCAAAACGACTGCTGGTTTAAGCCAAAGCATAG